>JAWZSL010000016.1:7772500-9216875 GCA_034769285.1 Lutjanus argentimaculatus
CCTATCACAGCTGTATCAGTCTATTTTGATATCGGCAGAATATTTTTTAACAGAATGCGGTGCAGATTGTTTTTTGTTTTTTTTTTAAAATCCTTTTTCGTTATGCAGGTTTAATATATGTGTATATTTTGCTTGATTTGTGTTATTTATAGTCATTTATAATGATAAAAAACAGTACAGTACAGTAGCGTTTATTGTAAAACTGAAGTATTTCATAACATATCTTTATCATGAGTGTAGCCACTTTGGGGGATCTTTGCAAAACATGTATGTTTATGTGTATATTCTATTTTTATTTATTTAACTGGGTCCCATTTGTTATTATCACAGTAAAAACTATTCATCCGTGGGTCCTCACAAAAGACAAGGTATTCAAACATCACACTATAGGCAGTACACAATATCAACAACTGAAATTAAATAAAAATAAAATAAAATAGTAGTTTCCTCACATTTCATATAGTAACCTCAGTGGTAAACGTTTAAAGCAAATAATAATGTTAGCAAGAAAGTCAAATACAGTAAAAATAACTGCCTGGTACTAGCAGTGTACATTACAACACTGTCTGAGTTGGCAAGAGATGTGTAATCAATCTTTGTTTACAAAATCTCATGCGTGCGTTCTGTGTATAAAAATATCGGCTGATATATTGACGTCAGAATGTTTTTTACTTCCTAATATCGGTATCTGCATTGGCCCCGAAAATCCAGTATCAGTTGGACCCTACTTTTGTTTACAGTGGAAGAATAATATAGATGTAAATGAGTTTCATTGAGTTTTTGCATGTTGATGCTCAGCTTTTATTTAAATCCACATTACATAAGTTTATATTTTGATTGACTAGTTATTTGCACGCCGGAGATATCATGTTGCAGCCACTCCCAACATGTGGCACAAGATGTACAGTTGGTGCACGTCATGATGCACGCACTAACATGGCTGCCACCTTACTGCATGTGACAGCTCCCTCGGTCCACTCACACTCGTGCCTCCTCTCCTGTCAACACAACAGCAGACATCATGGAGGATGACCTGATGTTCAGCATGGAGGAGGAAGAGGGGAGCGTCAAGAGACCCCCTGTCCAGCGGAGTGTCCCCAACAAGCGGGCGTCCTCCCTCAGCGACGCCAACGCCAGCGATGACGACGAGGACGAGCAGTTCATCTGCCCCATCCTGGACGAACCTGTCAGAGAGATCTGTGACTACCTGAAGAATCGAGTTTACACCCGGCAGCTGTCAAACTCTCTCCCAAAGACCAACTTTATGTTCAAGGTGAGCTGTTGCCTTGGTAACATGATGCAACATGCATGACCAGAGATGATAACAAATGGGACAGTAAACAGCTGATGTTGAAATCGAGAACTGGAGGAGTGTTCAGTCATGGTTAAAAACAGTTTATATATAGTGTCTATGCTCAGTTCTGCAATTTTCTGTTAGGACAGCTCTTTGCCTTATAAGGAGAGATGATCTGTACATGCCTCCACACACGTAGCAGCATGTGTGCTGCATGTGTGTGTGTGTGTATCTGTTTATTGTCAGCCACCTCTTAACTGTACTCTCTCTAAAGAACAGGAAGTACCAGAGAGTGGTTCTCACCTCATGTGATTACGCTGCATGTAAACATGTCTCTCACAGCTCTCATAAGAGCTGGATGCAGTGCAGAGGGCTCTTTATCTGACCCACTGTGCTGCAGCCAACTCATGTGATAAAAGTCCTTTTTAGTTTTTGTGTAGTGTTGTGGTCTAAAGGGAGAGTTTGGATTATTTGAAGAGTGGCTGTATGAGGTACTTATTGCTAGTCAGTGTGTTACCTACAGTAGATGGTGGTTGACACGCCCCCCACTTAGGAGAAACAGAGAGGAATACCAGCACGGAAGCTAAGTAATATAATCAAATTTTCACTGTTTTACCTCGCCATCGGACAGTCTTTTCCGATGGAAAACCACCGTCATATAAGCTGAATTTTCGCTCTCTGAGGTAACCAAACTCCTTTGGCAAAATCAATATTTTTGGTTGACAGAGTTGCTGGTCTGCTGCCTCAGTTGGTTAGTTTGTTTGTGTTATTGCATGACTTTGGTCAGTCCAAACTAACTCTTTAAGACACCAAAGTTACACAATAACACAAAAAAATTATCTGATCAAGGCAGTGATGGACCAGCAGCTCCTGTGTTCTGCAAGATAAAATCGTTGATCTCGCTAATGACGTCTGGTTGATTGAGAGAGTGATATTTGACTCATGTAACAGGGGTTTCTTGTCAGAAAAGGCCTTCTGACAGCCAAATAAAATGTTGAAAATATTCTAAATATAGCGTACACTTAAACTTGTATTGATTTTTTTTAATATGGGCCTTTTTTTGTGCTCCTAAAATAACATTTTGCGGCTGATCCTGTCCACAGCAGTACATCAGTTAGCTTCGTACACCGATACTCCCGCTGCTTCTCAAAACTCAAAACCATCTACTGTAGGTAATATTATGACTCTCAGTAAGTACCTCAAATAATCTGAACTGTCCCTTTAAAGACTCAAGGTAATTAAATGTTGTTTAAAATATCTGAGGATGTTATGTGAATGTCAAATGTATTGTCTGTTGTTCTACTGATGAAAAGCCGTCCATTTTCTTCACTTTTCTACATAGAATGAAACAGAAACAGAGGCAGAACCTCGGTCGTACAAGGTTTTGTCTGAGCACGCACGGGTACGTTACTGATCAGATTATATCTTCTTTCTCTCCCTCTTCGCCAGTGACCATCTACGCCTCCCCACTCTGCACCCTCCACCCTGTAATTTACTGTCCTTTTCTTTCACGGTTTTGTTTTTTAACTTCTACTTTCTTTTCCCATGGCTGCTGGTGTGTATCCTAATCAGTGCATCCTCCCTCCCTTTAGACTGTATTTCTCTACTTAATCTAATGAACGTACTCTAACAAAACCCAGAAATGCTGGATTGTTGTTTTGCAAAACAACACAGAAAAATGTCATATTTTTCTGCATAAAAGTTCAATTTTCTCGTCGTCCATTGTTGGTGTTAGTTTATTTTAATTTGTCCAAGAGAACGACAGAAATCACAGACAGAAATTGTAGTTAAAACTGAGCAGGCCTGTGCATTTCAGCGCCATTCGATCCCGAAGTCTTGTGACCAGACTGTAAAATCTGCGACAGCTCGGAGGCGTCGCACGCTCCTGCAGGTGAACGAGGTCTGACGTAATAAGACGCGTCGTCTGCTCGTCCTCGCAAACAGACGTGACACTCTATCGGTTAAAAACACAACCTTTCTTATTTTCCTTCATGTAAATCCTTCAGTCTAAAAATAAACATGTCTAGAGCGCCTCCAGCGCAGCAGCCGCTGATATACGAGGGAGACGTGCTGCTGTGCTGTACCGGATGGTTCAGGGTTTGGGTTACTGGAGCGGGTGTGGATTCCCAGTGACGCTTGATTGATGGTTTCTACTAAGAAAGTTATTTTTTGAAGATGGCACAACTGCAGATGGCCATGAAACATCACATGGTGCTCACATTTTGAGGCAGCAGTAAATTATTTAAAGGGTAACTTTGGTATTTTTAAACCTGGACTATTGTCCCATTTTTTTGTCTGTGTGTAAGTGATTAGTGGTGGCAACAATTTATGAAACTGTTCCAGTATTGAGGGAGCACTCTGCAGCTGTCAGCTGTGAAACTTGCTGCAGTGTAATCCCTCCGGGCAACCGTGCACCATCAAAGCATGTCCACTAAAAGTGCCTGGTTTTTTGAGGCTCAGATTATTATTATAATCATGGTGTGATATACGGGGGGTCTGAGACTCCTTGACTGACACATGAGACCCTGGCAAAATTTTCGGGGATCTCTGGAAAAGTCTTTAAAAAGTTATGAGTCTTGTAGTTGCCACTAAAATGTATTTTAAATGCTTACTGTGTTGAGTATTCATTATTATTTAAAATGATAAAACTTTTAGTCACAAATATGAATATGGAAAAATATTGTGGATATTATTTAACTAATATTATTATATTAGTTTTTTGTTTCTTCTATGGGTTGTTGCGAATGTTTCACAATCCAAATGTGTAATTTAGAAAACGTTACTTCATATAACCTGAAAAGCAGCTTTTTATTCCAGTGTCCAGGTTAAAAAATATAGACGTTGCCCTTAAAGTTCTTCAGGAATAGGAGACCTTGGTTTAGCCCCCCCACTCACTAAAAACCTACGTCTTATTTCACGATCAGTCCGTTCATTAGATCATAAGGCAGATTTCATGTCATTTTGTTGAGTGCGTGCTTTCTTCCTGGTTGAACATATTTTGTTTTTTCTTCCTTCCGTAACCTTCCTTTCTTCCTTATTTGCATGTTGTCACAACAGTTCCGAGTTAAAGACGAGTCATCCTGAGAGGAGTGTCTAGTTTACATTGGTGTGTCGCTGTTTTAAGCGGATTAAATGCAAATACTCCAAAGAATGAGTCGAAGCTGTTCAATACGGAAAACTGTGAAATTGAATCAACTCAATTCATGAGAACAATGTGGATCCGTTGATGGAGAAAGCCACTTTATTGTGCAAACAGGGCACAAAAGATGCCTTTTATTGTAAATTTCATGTTTTCTGCATTGCACCGCTTCCCCTTCTTCTCTGTGTGTGTTCTAGCAAACCTCTTCTGGAAAGTGACTCCTCCATTCTTTTTGCATAAAAAAACAAATACTGCCCTGTAATAAGTCTCATTTGTTTACTGTGTTTGCAGGACGCATGGAAGAATGCAATTGAAAAAGCCAAAGCCATGCCCGACCCCTGGGCACAGTTTCACCTGGAGGAAATCAAGACTGAACCCTGCACTCGCTACAGGTAGGAATAACAGAGAGCATGCACAATACAGGACGCTGCAACTTGTTCACCTAATTGGAAAGCTGCCATTTTTAATGTTATCAGTTACAAATATAGCCGCAAGCAACAATTCATGGGTTCAAGCCGTTTTGCGCATAAAGGAAGCAGCTCAATCGACCATAACCAAAGCCACAAACAGCAACAAACTCGTTTCAGGTTTCACAAAGCCAGTTTCAACTAGTTTTAATTCTGTGATACCAATCACGCACCTGTTTGGCCTGCAGTGTCTCAGCAACTACACTCACACCATTTGCTCCCACTTCATTAGATGTGAAGAAAACTTTGTGTGTATGTTCAGGACAAAGTGCAGGTTGTCTCCAGTGAGTTTAATCAGGACTGCTCAAAGGCCCCCAGAGCATGCACACCAAAACTGGTGAAATTCTGTCCACCATTTTTTCAAACATTGAGTTTTATGATGATTGGACAGATGTTTATTGAGAAAATGGCCAATTTGTGCCAAGCCCTGCGTCAGAGATCAACAACAAGCAGCATCAAGATATTTTAATTCATGGTGCCAATGTTTATTGATCGATCTTGCATCATTTGTAAAGAAATGTGTATCTCAGTCTCACAGTTCTGTATACCTGATTAGGTGTTGTTAGAGTTCAAATAAAAAAAGAACAACTGAGCCCCTGGAGGACGCCCCTTTAATACCCAGTCACGATCCTGTCCCTTTTCCAATTAACTTGTTTACCTGTTGCCTGTTCCAGACAGGTGTTGTTTGAGCATTACACAACTTTCCCAGTCTTTTGTTGCCGCTGTCCCAACTTTATTGATATGTGTGGCATTCTGTGTGTATTTACGTTTTGCACAACGTCCCAACTTCCTTGGAATCGGGGTTGCGGTAATAAACCGGCACAAACATAATAGCGTTCTAGCATTTTTTTTTTTGTGGTTTTTGAGCACTAGAAATGCAACTGCATAAAGCAACACTTGCTGTCACTATCCTCATTCATATTTTAAGATGCTACAAATTCTATCCAGCTGTAAACAAACCTTGAAAAGACGGACGACAGAACAGAAGCACAGAGAGACTTTGCTATGGAGATGATGCACTATCTTGTCTGGTTGCATGGGTGCAAACTGGCAGGATTTCAGAACGTTGCAGACCAGTCCGTTGCAAGCGGCTGCAAGTTTCAACTCGTTTTGTCGCAAATCTTTGTGTGGTTTGAACTCAGCTTTAGTCGACACTGACAGATTCTTACACTGATGTTAGTCTGCATTTGTGCGTTTGTCTTGAACTGTAATTGAAGTTGCAGCCTGTTTAACAGTTGGCTCATGTCTGGGTCAGTGGTGCTAATCTTAACTGTTGACAAACATTACTGCCCCTTCGCTGGGCACATCGAGCATTGACGTCCCTTGGCACCACATGAAGTCTTTTTTTATCTCACGCTGTAGGTGGGACACTCGAGTGTTCACCCAGATATTGTGGCAAATATAACGGCTGCATAAACACCCACCTCTTGCAGAGTTTTACAGCCGTGGGCAGCGTTATGTTAAGACGATCGCACACAATAGACTGGGTGTGGGCAAGAAAGCAGGAGGAAAATTCCTGTGCCTGTGTGTGTGTGTGTGTGTGTGTGTGTGTGTGTGTTAGGTCAGTTACATAACACAGGGCCGGGGAGAGCGAGGGGATTGTCAGGAGCTGGGATTTGCCCTCGTGTTCACTTTTCATGTGCTAATTTTACCCTCATGTAACCTCACTCCTCCTTTTAGCTCTTTAGCCCCCCTGTAGTATGAACTTGATGGAATGAGTGTTACGGTACACAGTGTTCTCAGGCTGGAAGCGGCGTGTTGGCAGAAACCAGTGACAGTTAGATTTTGGAGAAGGGAATACATCTCTGCTCTTCAGGCGGAGACGGAAAAACCTCTAGTTTGGAGGCGCTCAGGTTTCAGCTCTGAAGACTTGCAGCTGCACCTACAGTTCATGCAGCATTCATTAACCCAGCTCACACACCCCGCCAAGCCAAACAGACACACTGACCCAGACATATGGTGTACACACACATTTTTATCGCCACGCTGACTGTACAAGTTCTTCACTTTATTCCCTCGACTCTGAATCAAAACAACCTTGAGTCCAAAAAGAAATGTGAGCAGACAAAATGGCCTCTCTTTGGAAAGACGACGCACACAACCTTTTGTTTCACTCTTCTCTCCTCGTTGTTTTTCCGTACAGAGGAAACTAGATGCTTTATGTGCCTCCATGATAAGAATTGATAATGGGCTGTTGACAGACGGGCTCCCTCACACAGGGCAAAGAGTAACTTGGCTAACGTGATCGAGACCTTTAGTAAATGAGACTTTTTTTTAAAATTAGAACAAAAGAGTCCTGACAGCAGGCTCGGTGTTGCAGACCGTCCTGTTAGAGTGATTCGTAATGTAACAGGTGGAAATCAAACACAAGAGCCACGTTCTCCACACAGAGCAGGATCACAGGGTCAACTCTGACCGACAGATGGACAGTCTCACGGCCGCTCCGCTTGAAAGGAGACGCTGTTTCGTAGAACTGCAATGCTTGTGGCCAACAGAATAATAAATACGTAGGAAACAAGAACTCTTATTTCATAAATTCCTGCTCCTGATGACACTTGCTGCTACACATAATTGGCTGAAGGTGGAGGTGATTTACAGATGTATCCTGTGGCTAATAAACTGCTTTTATAGTTGGAAGATTCATTAATTCATGTCAAAATAAGGTTAAATATGGTGTCATGTTGTCATATTTAATTAATTTGCAAGGACACCTTGGTTATTGAGCAGAAATGGCCAGCTAATTATTTCTTTTCTACCGCTAAATAATTCTTCTGTTGGTTAAGTTCCCTATTGTAATATATTAATTTTACAGTTTCAACTTCTATTTTTCAGATAACTTTATTCACAATTACATTTGGGATTTCTAAACACCCTGGTATACTGTAATACCTTGATACCGCCCAAGCATTTCATCAGATTACTGTTGAGACATTTCACTCAAAACCACAAGTGTCAATCTCACGTAGAGTAAAGGTCAGAAGATCACTGGAGTCGGTAGGACTCATCTTCTGGGAACCATAAATGTTTATAAGATTCCATCCATTCAATAGTTGTTGAAATATTTCAGTCACCCATAGAGCCACGCTGCCAGCATGGCTAAAAACCAACTTTTCATCTGATTAGATTGATTTGATTTGGTGCGGATTTAAAGAGGATCCAGCATATTTGAGTGAACGCAGTCGTCATAGCCATTCATTTATTTCTCACTTAACTCACTGTCGTTCTTTGCAGGTACAACGCCGTAACAGGAGAATGGGTTCAAGACCAGATCCACATCAAGATGGGTGCCCAGGTATCACCGCTCTCTAGAAGAGGACTGTTTTTTTTGTTTTTTTTTAACAGTATTTAATATTTTACACATGTGCTGCAGAGTTTCTTATCTCTTGTCTAATTTATTTCTCCTGCCTGGTTTCTCACAGCCGTTTGGGAAAGGGGCCATGAGGGAGTGCTTCAGAACGTAAGTCATTTCTCTGTCATTCATCAATTCTCATCTGGGGTTATTGCCCTCGTGCTCTAGTAACCGAGGCCTTCGTGGCCTCAGTGTAAACAAGGCAGAGGGTACTAAACTGTAGCCTAAAACTGGTGCAGGTCTGCATTCCTCACATTTCCTGCTCTGACCCTGGAGGATAGCTGCTCAGTAGTTTTAGACCCAAAGATGGTGCCGAGAATAGCTCTGTAAAGTCGGCCATGATGGCATTTATTGATTCCCTTTTAGTTAGAAAACAATTTAAGCATGTGATGTTATCACTGCGCTGCTGTGTTTTGCCCTGTTTGACATTGCAGGGTGATAGAGAAAAGGCACAATAGTTTAATTGTTGATGTGTAATCCTCAGCTATGTGGGAAACGTAAAAGAGAGGCCTCCATCAACCCCTCCACCTCGGCTGTTTGCTGTATCCCACAGAAAAAATTCCTCTTTGACAAAAGCCAGAGCAGGAAAATGAATCCCCCAGACCCAACAAGCCCAAACAAGTCCTAAAAAAAGAAAAACTGCAAATTTCAAGTGTTGCTCCTGCTGGATTTGCTTTTTTTTTTTTTTTTTTACATCTGTTCCAGAAGTTTTCTATTTGTGGGTGAATAAATGTAAAAAAAAAATAATTGACATGCTGCTCAGTACTGTAACATCCAACTCTTATTCTTATTCTTTCCCACCAGGAAGAAATTGTCGAATTTCTCACACAGCAGCAACTGGAAGTCGGCGTCTAACTATGTGGCCAAGCGTTACATGGAGACGGTGGACAGAAATGTTTACTTTGAGGACGTCAGGCTGCAAATGGAGGCCAAGCTGTGGGGAGAGGAGTACAGCCGCCACCGACCTCCCAAACAGGTAAAGGAGCAACATGTACAGTCCACTGATGTGCTGACAGCTAGTTACCGGCACATGTCTCATTATTTCAGCATCAAAAGCTGTTGTCTACTTACAATACAGTCTTGCAGCCCCTCCTTTGGGCACTGAAGGGTCTGTGCTGCACATGTGTGAGTGAGAAACGCTTAATCTTCTCCTCAGGTGGACATCATGCAGATGTGCGTGATAGAGATGACAGAGAGGCCAGGAAAACCTCTCTTCCACCTGGAACATTACATCGAGGGCAAGTACATCAAATACAACTCCAACTCCGGCTTTGTGAGGGACGACGACATGCGTCTCACTCCGCAGGTGAGTGTCATTGCCTTTTTTTTTTTGGGATTAATACATGTTCTGCTAATAATCGCTTAATAATCTTCAATCTTTTTTATCCATCAGGCCTTCAGTCACTTCTCTTTTGAGCGATCGGGCCACCAGCTGATCGTGGTGGACATCCAGGGAGTCGGAGATCTCTACACCGACCCTCAGATCCACACGGAGAAGGGGATCGACTTTGGAGATGGAAATCTAGGTACACTTTGTTTTCACATTGACAGACTGCTGCTACAGTAGAAACTTGTGTGACGTTTTGGTTAGAAACGATTCCCGAAGCTCTATCTCGATGTTCCAGGTGTGCGAGGCATGGCGCTGTTCTTCCACTCCCACCTTTGTAACAAGATCTGCAAGAGTATGGGCCTGACGCCTTTTGACCTCGCTCCTCCAGAGAGGTCCCAGCTGGACTGCACCAACAGACTGCTTGTAATTTAAACATTTTAATAATAATAATAAATAAAGTGCCAGCCAGAGCCAGAAATCTGCAGCAGGTCAGGGTGAAAACATTTGTGACCGTTCATAAAAGCAAAGTAATAATAAATACAAATGTCCCTAAGAATTAGAGTAAGATTCATTGTATTTCATGTTGTTCACAGTCGGCATATTTAGGCATATCTGCAACTCTCATTTCCAGTTAGAGAATTAGTTTTTGATCAGAAAGCAACTGAATATAGGGCCAAAAACTATAGAGAGAAAAGAAGGAAAAATGGTTTTCACACTGCCAGCGTGAAAAGTGTGCAACATTATGATTTTGACATTAAATAAATCTTATCGATAGATTCACACCCATACAATAATTTCCGAGAATTGCTACCTTTCCAGCTCTCGTGCACATGCTCTTACCTCTCCAGCTATCCAATAACAAGCAGCCTGTTTTACACCTGGTATTAACATGCGTCTTGGTTGATCCAATCACGAGCGGATGCGTTGTCGTATCCAGCACCCTGGGACAAATGGACACAAGGTTTTTAACCACAAAGTATGAAATAACTTAAAGGATAACCTCTGTATTTTTCAACCTGGGCCCTATTTCCCCATGTGTGTGTATGATTGATAGGTACAACTCATTTTAAAATTGGTTCAGTATTGAGGGAGGTGGATGCAACTGGCAGCCGTGAAATGTGTTATAACGGTAGATATGGGGGCAAATGCGCCACGTAAAAGTTTGTGCATTAAAAGTGCTTTTTTTCGCCACAGTCCGGCTCAGATCGCCAGTGTAATCTCTGTCAACAGCATGCAAAGCGTCTCTCATACCCTTCACTTCCTCTGGGCTGTGTGTAACGAAATCTCACGGGATCTTTGTTTGTTGCTGGAAGAAAACAGAGGAGTCATGCTGAGAGCCGTTCAGAGCGGAGTTAGCTGTTCCGGAGTTCAGTTGAGAGTTTCGCTGCAACTATTGAAAACAACGGTTCGTGTCTGTGCTTATCCGAATTGCAAGAACAGGATGTCGCACAACACCCCGTACAGCTTTCATAGGCTGCCTTTGTCGGACGGCGAGATGCTAAAGTCGTGGCTAATTGTGCTACAATTCGATGCTAACACTCCTGTCCAGACACTGCGCCTTGCAGACCATCGGGTCTGCTGTGCACACTTTTCCCAAGATGACTACTGCCTGCCCAAGAAGAGAAGACATCCAATCCTGAAACACTTCTTTCTCGAGAAAACAGCTGTAGCTCTCGTTGCAACAAAGACATTCTTCAACAAGCAAAGATCCCGCGAAATTGCCAAATTTACAAGAATGCCCAATAATTCAGAATTTGTTGTAAACAGTGTTTTACAACATTTATAAAGTTTTTCCTCACTCAACAACTGACAAAACTGCAGTTTTTGAGGGGAATCTGGGGACTTTCTCCACAGGTGACAAAGACCTAGCTTATATTGGTTACTGTTATTGTATTTGGCGTTTACCATCAATAAAATGTTGTCTTTTTTTCATGGAACAGCTACTAAATGTTTGCAGGTAGATGTATTTCAGACACGGAGAAGCCACAGGTGCATTTAATGCCAAATACACAAGAAAGCCTGACTGATTCTTCTCACTCAACAACCCTCAAAATTGTGAGATTTTTTTTTTAAATGGAGTCTGGTGATATTGAGGTTACTAGTTCAGTGGTGAAATCAGCAGATGTTGTGAACACACCACCTGTTTCAGCTGCTTATCTTCACAGGTCAGAGAGCACAAACACAGTCACAGTGAACCAAATGATGTACTTTAGGGACCTCAGTTGAGAAGGACTTATTGCGTACAGATCACCCAAGAAGCATGTTAACACCAGGTGTAAACAGGCTCAAGGATGCTTTATCCTTATCTTCACTGTATTCTGCTTGTTCTACCCTCTACTCTTCTTGTTTCCTCAAGAAAGATTCCCCTTTTTTGTTTCAGAAGTCAGCTCAGACGGTGCTGAGAGGCTGTGAAGAGATCTGCGGTTCTCCTCGTGTTCGGACCATGTCGGGAAGCCGGGCGCCTCTGCTGTTGTCCCGCCTGTCTGAGACGTCGTCTGCGGACGAGAGCATGAGCGACGTGGACTCAGTTCCCTGCTCCCCTCTCACCTTCCCCTGCTCCCCGCTAGCTATGCCTGGATCTATGGGCAAGTCCCACGGTATGTGCATGAACGCATCATCGCTTTCTGCGTGTTAAACATCGTGCTTTATGTAGTTTAAGTGTGGTGTCCACATTGTAAATATTATCTCTTACATTTTACAGGATTATCCTTTACTGGGATGTATGAACAAGAAAGAATCCACAATAACAACAACACTGGAGAACACAGGGTGAGAAACAACTCAACAAAACATCACAGAAAAATGACACTGTGTCACATTTACTCAAATATTCTCTCACACCTACAAAGATTATATAAAATCCAGGAAAAAAAAAACTGAAAATATGTGTGGCAGCCATTTTATTCAAAGATGAATAAAAGTTTCATAACAAAGTTACAAGGTGCTTTACATGAGAAAATCAATATTAAATCAATTCAGCACAACAATCAACTTTAAACAGGTATTGAAAAGTACAAATTTAATAGAGTTTGCCACAATAAAATCAGATAAAAGATTCCAAAAGTAGAAAAATAAAACTTTAAGATAGCATCATAAGAGCTATATGTAAGAATTAGCCACCTGTCAAATTCATACTCCAAACAAATTGGGGTCAGCATGTTCAGAAAATTTGTAAGAAACAAGGAAATGCACAGTCCCTCTCATTTGTCTTTTATTTCTTTCAACGAACTGTTAACTTTGCAAACATATTAACACTGTCAGTAACGTTATACAGTTAGCTACCATTATAAGCTTTTGCTAAATAGTCAATGTTAGCATTAACAGCTGTTTACTTAAAGAGTTTAGACAAAACATGCGAGTTCAGGCACTCTCCAAGAGCTGTCTCCAGCTGTGGAAAACATTTCTTTCTTTGCCACCAAATGTGGCTTCTTGTCCGCTGTCTCTTCATCCCTCACGTTGGACTGAGGGCAGATTGGACGGGCTGAGGCTAGTTGGTTAACATGCTAACTTGACTATCTGCAGCACAATACAGAGACGTCTTTGACATCACATCATAACTGTGATTTCTTCACACTCCGTTGATAATTTTAGTTAATTTTTGAATGTTTTAACTAAAATTCTTACATATAGCTCCATCGTTAAAACTTTTTTTTTTTCCCAAGATAGGATTTGAGAAATTATTTAAAAGATTTTACTGGTTCAGAAAACGTTTAAAAGCTGAAGGGTTCTGACTACAATAGCCCCATCTGCTGTAGTCCTGAGCTGGGACTTAAAATGAAACGTAATCGGTAAAATCTTAAATTCAGCTCTAAAACTGGCTTGTAACCAGTGATGAGAGGGCTGACTTGAGCTTGTCTCTTGTCTCTGCCACACGGCTCACGAGTCACTTCACTGATGGTTTGGTTTCCGTCTGCAGGAATCCGATAGCGGCGGAGACAGCGGCTACCCCAGTGAGAGGAGGAGCGAAGGTGACCCAAATGACCACGTAGACGGGGTAAAGATTTCTGTTTGACTTTGGTTTGATTTCATTTTGGCCAGAAAATTTTCAGGATTTTTTGGCCAACAAGATGCAGAGGAAGCAGTTAATTATTGAAGTACACACACATATCCCTCAGTAAAACCTTTAGATAAACAATGCCAAGAAATGTATTTGTATATGTCTGACATATATTCCTACATATTAAGTGTCAGAATATATCTTAGATATGTTATAGCTAGTTTTAATCATGTATTTCTACTGTTCACGTTATATTTAGAAGTAAAAATACATTTTCTGAGCTGAGTTTTTTCTATTTTTGACACATTTGTTAGCATAACAAACAAAAACACATCACTTTTAAAGCTTATTAAGCCCTGACATGTTTCTCACTTCTCTGGTTAGTGTCTGTAGTTCACTCTCAGCAGCTGTTAGTCTGTTAACATTTCCACTTCTCCACATTTTGACTGTTACATCCTCTGACTGTAGGTCTTATATTGCATGTTGTATCATCACATAGGCCCATCATCGCTACAAAAGACAATATTCTGAGTCGGATGAGGACAGTATCAGACGGGTAAACAAACATAGAGACAGCAGTGTGTCAGCATCATCCTCACCTTTGATCATAATCAAACCTCTAATTTTCCTCATCCTTGTTTTTCTTCACTTTGTCTTTTCCCCCCTTTTTTGTTTAACAATGTAAGCCCTTCCTCACTTTTCCTCTAATTTACTCCTCCTGCTCTTTTTGTTCCCTCAATAGAGGAAGATGGTAGCTCCTCCAAGAGTCTCTGCGAACTTATATTCAAACACTCCTGACAACGAAGGGGTGATTATTTGCATGGAGGCTTGTGCAGTTTTATAGCTATAAAGCTTTATGAAGCATGATTCTCAGGATCAGAGCTGTTACACAAGCTTAGCTGCCACTGTTTCCACGTTCACTCTTCTTTTATTCTCAGTTGAGCGAATGAAAACAGTCTGAAAATGCAAAATATAAAGAAATTATACATCAATATAAGGGACTGAAACACCATCTACCTCTGTTTCACCAACTCATCATCCTGCTGATGGTTCTTGTCATGATAATTTTTTGTGTGTGCTCCTGCTTGTATGCTTCACTGGCCAACAGGGATGTACTCCTCCAGTTCTGAGCTCAAGGCTGATCATTTATCAGTTAAAGTTAAAGCAGAATATTCTGGATGGGTACACCCCTGAGCATGTGATTTGTCAACTGATTTTTATCTTCATCATATGATTTGTTTTGTGATTATTGTGGCTTTAATTCTTTCTCCCTCTTGTATCTTAACTGTCTTTTTCTGCTCAGCTGACGGAGGAGAAGTGGAGCTTCTTCCACTCGTCTCGCGCTCACGTCCATCGACCTTCCTGCGTGGCCACCGAGGTGGAGCGACTCAGCAATCTGCTGCAGAAGAAGATCGGACAGTCAATCCTCGGAAAGGTGAAACATTAGTCTGGTTGATTTGATGTTAATACAGATGATAAATGAAGAAGGAATGAAGGAATTAACACACACTGAAATGATACACGCCGGGTACTGCTGCCTCAAGCAGGGAACACACCTTAAAGGTTAAAGTTGGCACTTTTCATGTGGATGCCCAGTTAATGTTGATGGTAAATGTAGTCAATTAAAGGGTGTGCTATATTGATCTAGAAAACTGGGTTCTCCAGTTTGCGGAGCCATGCCAGCAGTGACTACATGTACCAGGATGCATTGTGGCAAGCTCTGATGCCCACACCCATATTCCTAAACTAGCTTATAGCTATTACTGTGTTGGCCAAAACGTAGCATTAGGTGCCAAAAATACTCATCTAACCCAAAAATCCAAGCTCAAAGAACCTGTAGTTTTTTTTTATAACACCAGTGACATCATTGTGACATCAGTGGATGCAGGGAGAACAACAGGTATTACAGCTGGAGAACTCAGCTTTCCTGGTCAGTACTGCACAAACTGGGGGATTTATTGCTTATATTGACTACACTGGACAACCACGTGAAAAGGGCAGCGTTTTCCCTTTTAAGATTAATGAATTCTACAAAAACAGGGCACCAACAAACTATTTTCAACAATATACACAGATTATTTTAGTCTTGACAGTCAAAAAGGAGCGCTTATTAAATGAGTCGACTGCTCTACTCATGAAATTTATATTTAAAAAGCAGGTTAACACCCTTTAATGAGAGTTGGACGGCCCCCAGCCCCTGCCCTCGAGTAGGAGTCTGTGAAACAGCGCTCATTGTCAGATATTTTTTAGTCAAATAAAATTTTGGTGCTTTTGATGGCTGTAGAAGTTTCACCAGACTATGCTGAATATATCCTGGATTTCTTTCCTCCTGCCCAGGTCCACCTGGCATGGTGCGGTACCATGAAGCGGGTCGTTTCTGTGAGAAGGACGAGCAGTGGGATCAGGAATCGGCCATGTTCCACCTGGAGAGAGCCGCGCTGTGTGGAGAGCTGGAGGCCATCGTCGCGTTGGGACAGTGCCTCATGCAGCTGCCTCATCACATCCTGCCAGACATGGAGCTGGAGGTGGCGTACAGTTTTCTCAGACTTCACTCCGCAGTGATTTTGCACTGGATGCATCCTTGTTTTCACACATTTTTTGTGTGTTGTTGGCAGGATAACGCGGGAAACCGGATGAAAGGTTTTAAGTATCTGCTGCAGGCTGCTGAGGCTGGAGACAGATCTTCTATGATTATAGTGGCCAAAGCCTTTGATACTGGGATCAATCTACCAGCTGACAGGTCAGTGAAGCTGTGACAAATGGGTTAATCCTGCCCCCTAGTGGGATATCTAGAGGTTTTTATTACAGGAAGGAGGATTGTCCTGTTTTTGACGCTGATTTAAAAAAAATATATATATATTTTCAATTATCCAGAAAACAAGACTGGGAGGAAGCGATCCACTGGTACGACAGTGCGCTGAACATGACAGACTTTGACGAGGGCGGAGAGTTTGATGGGACGCAGGACGAGCCTCGCTACCTGCTGCTGGCCAGAGAGGCAGAGATGTTCCAAGTGGGAGGCTACAACCTCACCGCTGACCCACAGAGAGCAGGTTCGACTCCAGACCTCACCGTGCTTCAATATATCCGATTATACCCATGTAATTTTAAGGAACAATTCACTGAAATCTGTCTTTTGAGTATTAAACATTCACTCCATGTAGGCTTGGAATAAGACTTTCTCATAGTTTCTTTGCAACAGCCATTCTTGGCAATAGGACTCAGAGCGCCATCTGGTGGGACACAGAGGCAGTGCGACTGACAGTTCCTTTTTTTTCCTCGTTTAATGTTCTTTTTTTCAGAGCTTTTCAGAGCAGTATTCTTTTGATATTCCTTAATAGTACGCTGCTTCTTATTGTCAATAAATAGCCTATAAAGACCAATTTCACTGAAAGATAAATTGATGATGATGTGACATTTGTTGGGGTCTGCAAAATGTAACATGTTTTCTTAAATCTAGAGAACAAGATTTGTAGGCCAGGGCATCTCTGCAGCACTAGAGTACTTACATTATAATGCTGTTTTATCACACCTTCATCAAAATATTGCAGCTTCTATGATTTGAATATTACACTCAACCATATTGCAATTTCATTAATATTTTTGATCAACTGTGCAGCCCTGGTCAAAATAAACTAGTGTGTGTTCATTGTAATGTCATCCGTCGAAATAGTGCTGATGTTTTTTTTAAAGGCTTTTGCACAAAAATGGAGCTCTGTGACAGAGAAATAAGATATCTGCAGTACGATCAATGCATTGTTGGTTTTGGTCTTTTCATGGGATTTGTTGACAGTAAAAATGTAGAATAGCACCAGCCTTATCATGACTATCTATTTTCATAAAAGCCTAACCTCTCTTACCATCCTTCCCTCCCTGCAGGTGATCTGTTCACTGAAGCAGCAGAAGCTGCCATGGCGCCATGAAAGGTCGAGTGGCGAACCAGTACTACATGAAAGCTGAAGAGGCCTGGGCGCTGATGGAGGAGTAAATCTGGATGCACTTTTCTTGCACAAAAAGGCCACGGAGAATTTATGTGTCTGACAGATAGCCAGGTTGATTTTTACACATTCAAGATACAACTTGAATGGTTATGTTTACATATTTTTTATTGAAGAATTTTTTGCCAATGGGGTGTGTGTGTGTGTGTGTGTGTGTGTTAGCGTCCAGTGTTCTGTTGTTCTTTTCCTGTTTGAAACTAGTCATCCTGACTACATTTTTCTTTGATTTCTTGTCTCTCATTACCTTTCAGATAAGTCAGTGTGGCTGCATGAAAGAATAAGGTCTGATTGATCAAAACAAAGAAAATGGTTTACTCACTTTGCCCTAAACATTAGCACACTTATGTTGGAAGTATGTTTGTAAAAATGCTTGGAATACAAAACTGTAAAATAAAGTTTGCGTTGCTTTTTATGAGTAAACACTTGTCATTATTCTATCTTGTTTTTTTTACTTTGTATTTTTTAAACAAGCTTACCATTACAAAACGAGAATAAATAATCCTCCCTTACAGAAATATACTACGATATACTTTATTTAAAGGTGCTTTATGTAAGAACTTTGTTGTAAAACAGTCAAAACTTAATTACAATCATCAACAGAATGCAAAGTTTTCATGTTCTGTCAAAGACAACTATGTATTGTGTTGTAGAGATATCTACTGAAGTTAGCATGCTAACCAGCTAGCCCCGACCTGTCCTGTCTTGTAATACAACATTGTACCTGAAAAGGTGATTTTCTTGTCGGGTTTGGCTCCTGGCACTCTGGGGCTGACCCCTCTGTAGCCTCCCACTCAGGCCTCCAGATGTGAGTGCTGACTGACACTCTTGTTTCTCTTGTTCCCATCTGAACCTGCCATGTGTTCGCTGTCCCTGGAGTCAGAGTACTGGTCGGGTCTGCTGTACATCACCTCAGTACAGTATCCCCCTGTCATCAAACTGGCCTCTATTGTGTTTACTGGGAGGCTGCTGAGTCTGTTTCTGTTGGCCCCCCACTACCCGCTGAGGCCCCCCCCTTCTGAGGTTTGCACATGCCCTTTGCCATAATAATCCACCCACCTGACAGATTAAACAGCATGATTATGACACAGGTGTGCCTTTGATTGGTCACAGTAAAAAGCCACTCTAAAATGTATTTTGATCTTGGAAAAAAAAAAGACTTAGTCATGACTCATGACCTTTCTCTGTCTCTGACTAGGTTACCTTGATATTTTTACCCATTAAGATAGTAAGTTAAATGTGTATTACACAGGCATTCTAACTTCCCAAACTCTCCTGACATGTCAATGTATAATACAATATCATTAAATTCATATTTGACTACTATTGAATATATCACACGGTCGTCTTATATAGTACGTAAGGGTAGCGTGGCCGAGCGGTCTAAGGCGCTGGATTAAGGCTCCAGTCTCTTCGGGGGCGTGGGTTCGAATCCCACCGCTGCCATAACTTTTTCGTACCACGGTGGTTGCCTAAAGCTCTAACTGCCTCATTGTCCGTGCATTGTACACCGCTGCGACTACTAACAGAATTCAACACTGCTGAAAAAAGAAATAACGAGGAAAAAAAGACAACTGCACAGTGGTCTCGCTTTGCATTGTGGGCATGGGCTCCTCCCCACGTGTCTGTGTGGAGCAGAGTCAACATGGTACCGACAGACTTCAGCTGTAGCCCGAGTTAGATAGCACTCCAGCACCTCTACGCACCGCATTCCTGGACGGCTCACACACGGATGAGATAGCTACAATTGTACAGTGAAGTGTGCAGGTGAGAGCAAAAATGCAGACTAGATGCTGTTTATGAAAAATAACATGTAAAACCAGGCCTGGTGACTGACTGTGTGTTATTTTGACTGGCATGTGTACGTTAGCATGCCAAGCTAGCTCTCGAACGCTAGGCTGCGTACAGTGCCACTGGGCACCTGCGCGTTAGCTACTTTCGTTGCGTGTTCACAGGATAGAGAGGTGTCTAACTTTGTGCTCTATGCTCTGATTTCGTTTCTACGCGTATACTTTTGTTTCTGAATGAAAATTTAGCCCGCATTGTAGTACAGGCCTGTGACAAGTGGATGGACGGGTCGTGTTTAGAAGGAAACCTTGATTTGTGGAACTCTCGCGAGATTTGTCCGCGTTGTTTCTTCATTGCGCACGTTGTGTAAAATCAGGTTTGTTTTATAACGTGACAACAGTAGTGGTTAATATCTGTATCGGCTTAGGGACAAATACACTTCTTTAGGGTTGTGGGAAAAATAATGATTTGTGTTAAATTACAACTCTCGCGAGATCTTTCACTGGTCTGGGGTTCTCTTCTAGAAAGGACCGTTGAAAGGTTTGTTGCTAGCTTGCTAACCAAGCTAACGCAGCCAGAAATAGGACTTCTTTCACGGGGTAATTGCCGGTAATGAGTATTATTATTATTATCTGAAACAGCTCTTCGACATGCTAACTATATGTAACGTTTGTCATGCTGTTTGTACAAAGAGTAGTCATTTAATGTGGATTGCATTGTCTTGCATCAGATGAGTTTTACCTGTCTGTGTCAGTGATAGCATCACTTGACAGACTGCATGATCATGGTCTGGCTGTCGGCTAACTTTGGGCTTTTCAGGGTTCACTCTCTGGAAGGGGGGTTTATTGAAGATGGACCTTCTGCTAGAGATTTCCTTAAAACTGACACCCTGAAACCCTTTGACAAAATTGTAATGAATTTTGATGCAACCTGGATATGCTGAATCACATTGTTCTTGTTACTGCTCCAGCTGCCTGGCTGTCATCTGTTTTCTTTGTTACCAGTCTGGCTGTAGCCACCTGGTAACAGTGACGGGGAGTGTGCAGGTGTACAGTTAATTTCCTGTCACTCTGTGATTCCTTTGTTTCCAGGTTGGATCTCTGAGATCTGCTGCCGCTCCTCACCTGTTTCATCTCCTCTCCCCTCCTCTCTGCTCACATCAATATGGCCAGCGGGGATGATGATGACCCCATTATAGAAGAGGTATGTCCATAGGACCAATGAATATGCATTAATCCAAAATAGTCCCCTACAAATGCAATATTTACTCCAGTCTGAGTAACATTTAAGCACAAAAGTGTCTAGCTGCTTTAGGAAATTAAACTATACATTTGTGACTAGATTTTAAAACAAGTTCCAGTTCTCCAAATTGTGTGATCCAACAGAATCATATGTCTCCAAGCTTATCAATTTCTTTTATCAATGCCGACATGTTTTTCTAGGGATGAGTCGTTCTGACACTGGCCAGAGACTGTCCAAAGTGTGGCTTAATTTCAAGAAGAAAGATGACAACAGTGCTAGTTATTATTTCTGTAATATGATCATTGAAGTCAGGGTGGAGACATTAGAAGTATGGTGAAACATCTCTTTCCGCAACATGGACTTAAATTTCAGGAATGCCATTTATGATCTTATATTCTACGCATGAGTGTCACTTCTTCCCAGACAAGCAGCACGTTGGTTAGAGAGGGTAAATATCCTCTTATAATAACATTAGCACCACACAGGCAGGCTTAGCAGAATTTTTCTTCACCCAAGAAATACTTTTCTCTCACTTTATCCCTTTTAAATGACGTCAGACTGTTGCTACAGCTAGCTCCCAGGCTTCAGCCAGGTTGACTAAAAATGATAAGGAATCAATCAGGTAATCAAGTTGATAATGGAATTGGTACCAATAAAATACACTGCCTGGCCAAAAAAAAAGTCGCCACCAAAAAAAAAGGTCATACACTCTAATATTTCGTTGGACCGCCTTTAGCTTTGATTACGGCACGCATTCGCTGTGGCATTGTTTCGATAAGCTTCTGCAATGTCACAAGATTTATTTCCATCCAGTGTTGCATTAATTTTTCACCAAGATCTTGCATTGATGATGGTAGAGTCTGACCGCTGCGCAAAGCCTTCTCCAGCACATCCCAAAGATTCTCAATGGGGTTAAGGTCTGGACTCTGTGGTGGCCAATCCATGTGTGAAAATGATGTCTCATGCTCCCTAACCAGTCTTTCACAATTTGAGCCCGATGAATCCTGGCATTGTCATCTTGGAATATGCCCGTGCCATCAGGGAAGAAAAAATCCATTGATGGAATAACCTGGTCATTCAGTATATTCAGGTAGTCAGCTGACCTCATTCTTTGAGCACATACTGTTGCTGAACCTAGACCTGACCAACTGCAGCAACCCCAGATCATAGCACTACCCCCACAGGCTTGTACAGTAGGCACTAGGCATGATGGGTGCATCACTTCATCTGCCTCTCTTCTTACCCTGATGCGCCCATCACTCTGGAACAGGGTAAATCTGGACTCATCAGACCACATGACCTTCTTCCATTGCTCCAGAGTCCAATCTTTATGCTCCCTAGCAAATTGAAGCCTTTTTTTCGGTTAGCCTCACTGATTAGTGGTTTTCTTAAGGCTACACAGCTGTTCAGTCCCAATCCCTTGAGTTCCCTTTGCATTGTGCGTGTGGAAATGCTCTTACTTTCACTATTAAACATAGCCCTGAGTTCTACTGTCGTTTTTCTACGATTTGATCTCACCAAACGTTTAAGTGATCGCTGATCACGATCATTCAGGATTTTTTTCCGGCCACATTTCTTCCTCGAAGACGATGGGTCCCCACTATCCTTCCAGTTTTTAATAATGCGTTGGACAGTTCTTAACCCAATTTTAGTAGTTTCTGCAGTCTCCTTAGATGTTTTCTCTGCTTGATGCTTGCCAATGATTTGACCCTTCTCAAACAGACTAACATCTTTTCCACAAACCACGGGATGTGTCTTTCGACATGGTTGTTTAGGAAATGAGAAGCAACTCATTGCACCAGTTGGGTTAAATAACTTGTTGCCAGCTGAAAGATAATCGCCCATGCAGTAATTATCCAATAGGAGGCTGTACCTATTTGCTTAGTTAAATCCAGGTGGCGACTTTTTTTTTGGCCAGGCAGTGTATTAACAATTCCCATCCCTGTGTGCTGCTGCAAACCGAGTAAACAAATGTAAAACACTGAAATAAAAAGCACGGCAAGTACATTCAAACAGCATCAGAAAGAATCACACAATCTCTCTAAAAAGATTAAAAGCTTAAATTCATATAATGTCTTCATAGCAAAGGCTGCTTGATTGTGAAGATCTATCAGTTCCTCACACCAGTTGATCTACTCAGAGAATAACTTTGACCAATGTTTCTCTTTCTCTTAGATTGATGTGTACCTTGCCAAAAGCCTTGCAGATAAGCTGTATCTTTTCCAGGTAAGCTTTTTCTTTGTTGCACTTAGTGCTAATGAGTACTTTGTATGTGTTCATGTGTCCTGAGTCACTCACTAATCACTGTTATTATTATGTTTCCTGACACAGTACCCTGTCAGACCAGCCACTATGACCTATGATGATGTCAACCACTTAGCTGCTAAGATCAAACCCAAGCAGCAAAAGGTAAAAAAAAAAAAAGTTATTTACTTATTTTATCATCCATCAGTCTAGAAAGTAGTTGTGATGGGGTTTTTTTTGTTTTTTTTTTTTTTTGTTCCACCCATAATCCAGGTGGAGTTGGAAATGGCGATCAACACGATGAGTCCAAACTACTGTCGTAGCAAAGGAGAGCAGATCGCTCTGAATGTGGATGGGACGACTTATGATGAAACCAACACCTATTCAGCGTATGTCTGCTGTTTAACCTCATCTGTTTACATGTTACTGTCCATTATGGTCAGTGTGAGCTGATTATTACTCACAAACAGTGTTTGAAAGCAAAGGTTTGACATTTTGGGAAATGTTTGCATTCTTGCCAAGAGTTAGATGAGAATCTATAAAGCCAGGTGACCATTAGCTTTGCCTAAAGACTGCTAATTGACTCAAATAGTAGGATAAGGAGAACAGAGACGTTCTACAAGGAGATGGAAGCAGTTGAACAATGATAAACTGTTTAAGCCTTCAGGCTAACATTAGCTAGCAGCATATTACTGTTGATAGACTGGCAGTTAAAATCTCCCCTCCTGTGGCTGAAGAGTAAACAAACCCGTGTTGACAAGCCTCGCCAAACATTTTCTCATCCAGAATTGTTAAACTTGTGCTTTTGTTTATTCTAACTGCAAGTTGTTGCACCACGTCAGCCTCTGGTTTGTTTACATCTGTTTTCCCATGAGATAACGTGGGATCAAGCTCCCAATGACATCATGCGAGACTGTGCCTTCTCTGATAAATAATCACTAATATGCAAAAGACCCGAGCACTAACATGGAGCACTTTCATGGGAAATCTAAAAGTTATTTAATAGGCAGCACTTAATTATGAACATTTTTCATTTAATTTTGATGGAAAATTTTATTACATTCCATCAAACAATCAGCCAAAATCAGAATTGGCAGGTCAGATTTTTAAAAAATCAGAATCAGTGCATCTCTAAAGAAAAGGCTGTCAAAAAACAGTGTACAAAAGTCAGTTTTCCATTTTAGGTGCTTATTTGTGGGACTCTGAAGTTACTGGGAGGCTGGCTGTTTGCCTCTGTTTCCAGTCTTTATGGTAAGCTAAGCTAAGCTAAACATCTACTGGCTATAGCTTCACAAACTCAACAAAAATATAAACACCACCCTTTGGTTTTGCTCCCATTTTTCATGAGTTTAAGTAAAAGATCGCAGACTTCTGTGCACACAAAAGGTTTATTTTTCTCAAATTGTGTTCACATATTTGTTAAGCTTTGTTCAGACTGCAGGCAAATCAGACTTGTTTCTCAAGTCAGATCTTTAAGACAGACTGTCCGCACTGTCACTTGCAAGTGATCAGGTTCACCAACATATCTGCAGGGGTTGCTGTGGTAATGACGTAGGGATCAGTAACTATATAAACCAGTGACGTGGCTTTCTTGCATGGAGGCATGAGAAATGTAGAAAGCCCGTACAGAAACCTCCTCCCAAAGTACCAGCAGAGAATTTATTTCACTGGCTGTCTGTGAGTTGTTCTCTGTGTTGTCCTCATACTGCTCTTCTTGCAGCAGCATGAATTCTGCTCAGGTGCTCTGATGCATTTCATCACTCTGGATATGACAACGTCTGTGTGTCATGTTGTGTTTGCTTTGAACACACTTTGAAATCAGATTTGAGCGTCTTGACTGAGACCATTTGTAGAAATATGATTGAATCACATTTCAAACCATATCTGATTTGCAAAAATCACATTTGACATGCTTTTCTGCTGTCCAGACTTTCTAAAATCAATCTGTAAATTCCAAAAAAAACAGACTGGGACTGGCAGTCAGAAAAGCCTTAGTGAGCACTTCTCCTTCACCAAGATAATCCATCCAGCTGACAGGTGTGGCATATCAAGATGCTGATTAAACTGCATGTTTATAGCGCAGGTGTGCCTTGAACTGATTACAGTAAAAGGCCACTTGAAAATGTGCAGTTTGATCACACAACACAATGACACAGATGTCTTTTTTTAAGATAGACTGCACATTTCAGAGTGGCCTTTATATTGTGACTAGTGCAGTGCACAACCTGTGTCATAATCATGCTGTTTGATCAGAATCTAATATGCCACACCTGTCAGGTAGACTAACGCAGATGGGGGCTGCCCACTGACTAAAGATTTTCACAGCCAACGAGTCATTGCAGGTTTATGATATTAATTTGATTATTTAAATATAGATGTAAGACTCTACTCAATAATAGTTTAGTTGACATTAGGGGGCAGCCCCAAAATTTGAAAGAAATAAACCTTTTGTGTGCACAGCCTGAAATATTTTACTTAAACTCATATAAAATTTGGGCAAAAACCAAGACAGATACAATACATACATGAGTCTGGTATCAATCTTCTGATCAAACTTGTTGCAAGAAGAAATGTTGAACTATCCCTTTAATATCAACTAAGCTGTGAACTGGTAACATTATCCCAAAGTGAAGTTTTGGCAGATTTTTCAGCGTTATTCTCTTGTTTGTCTTCCCCAGGAAAATGATGGATAAACAGACGTTTTCCTCCATCCAGGCCACCACCAACACCTCCAGATACGCTGCTGCTGTGTTTCGCAAAGGTCTGACCTGCTTCTGTTTTCCATTTTAGCGCCACGCTCGTGTTTTGGTTTTTCTAACCTTGTTTCTGCTTCTAGTAAAAACACAAAGGTCAGTAACCCGTTCACAGAGTCCATGTGAATCTTTATCAGTGTTACACTTATCTTTTCTTTGAGCGTTAACTTTTACTGTGTGTTTACGTCGGGAGATAACCAAATGTCAACATGATCGACTTCATGAGAGGCAAACACAAGTCTACAGTCAAACACAGCTGTATTTTTACTGTTTTGGTTTCTGATTGTTCTTATATTTCTGACGTCAACAGGTGAGCTTCACGTCACACCTCTGACGGGAATCCTCCAGATGAGACCGAGCTTCTCGTATCTGGACAAGGCTGACAACAAAACCAGAGAGAGGGAGGCGGCCAATGAAGGTGTGTCTGCTTTTCGTGTTGTCCAAAATTAAGTATATGAGAGAGATCAGTGTTAGTTGTTTTTTTTAAATAACAGAAGATCATGTGGAAAGATTTTTCTTTTGACTGCTTCTAATTTACTGTCTTGTCGTTCACCAATATCCTAAGATAGATAAATTGAAATAGAGCAACTGTTTTGTCATTTTTTTAAGCAAAAATGCAACAGTTGCTGCTTCCAGCCTCTAAGACGTGTTGTAAACCGAATATCTTTGGATTTCGACTCTTGTTCAGGCAACACAAAGCTTTTAAAAATGTCAGCTTGGACTTGGAGGAAATGTTTTGACATTTTTCACTGTTTCCTGACAGTCTTATTAATAAGAAGAATTTTGGCCCATTTTTCACTGAAAATTATACAGAATGCCTTTATCAGTTTTTAAATATGGCTTATAACATTGTTCTAGCTGGAGTGATCATATATGATGGCTGTTATATGACCAGAGTCTTGTGTCTGCAGGTGGAGATTCCTCCCAGGATGAAGCTGAGGACGACGCCAAGGCCATCACGGTGAGGACTGGTGCACACACAAATTCTTGACTACACTGACTTTATGTGCCACTTTGTAAACTCATCGTTTCCAAACATTTCTCTTCCAATCCAGGTGAGGTTTGCTCGTCCCGAGTCGGAGCAGGCCCGGCAGAGGAGGATCCAGTCGTATGAGTTCCTCCAGAAGAAGCAGGCGGAGGAGCCGTGGGTTCACCTGCACTACCACGGTGTGAAGGTAGGGGGAGGACTCTGTACTGTGCTGAGTAGGACAATATAAACATACAAAACAAAAAAACACAAAAGAACCAAAAAAAAACCTAACAAAAATAGGAATATAAGTTTAAATAAATGCATATAAATAATATAACAAATGATACAGTGAAGTAATAAATCAAGTATAAAAAAACAGTCTTCAACATGAATTAAAGTTTGATACATTCAGTACACTCACTGATTTGTAAAATTGTGCACATTTTAGCAGTTATTGTACAGGTTTTACATTTATATGCTTCTGTAATTTACGATACAGTATAAACTTGTTATAAAAAGCATTGAAAACCTGTTATTTATTACTGTGTTACTGATCATCTAATTTTAGCACTGGATACGTAACAGTAATGTGCTATGTAGTTTTCTCACTGTGTTGTCGCGAAGTGTTTATATCATCAGTTTTGTCTTTGTCCTGTTATTTAAATTCAGGATGGGCGCTCAGAGCATGAAAGGCAGTACCTGTTCTGTCAGTCAGTGGACGCCTCAGAGAACTCTGAACTGGTCAAAACTCCCAAGTGAGTATGAATAAAAGACAACTGAATATGTTTCATTACTTTGACTTGGACTGGTAGTCTGGATTATCTCTTAGTCTGAGTCTCTGGGATATTCTTTTGATTTTTGGTAACACAGAGCCTGTACTGTTTTCCCTGGTATTCAGTAGTCAATTCATTCAGATGAGCGTACTGCCATAAAGCAATCTTAGCAGTATTTTCTGCCACCAAACTACTTGTTTGGTCTGATTGCAGATATTATGTGGAGATGGTTAGGCTATGGTGGCTTATATTCAAGAATTTCCCTCAGGAATAATAAAGGTTTTATCTTATCTTACTGATGCAGATATTAAAAGTAAAACATCTCCTATCAGGACTTCACTTGTCATGTAATTCCTGATTCCTCTTTACATTCTCACTTCTGACTTCTCTGATTCTTGCAGGGAGTACTGGCCATGCTGATGCCCCCTCTCACAGAGGAAAAAGTGTAAGTGTTTCTCACATTTCAAACCAAAGCTGTGATACTTAAATAACATAACAATTTCAGAGATGCTTCATTAACAGTGTTTTACTGTTTGTCAGTGTGAAGCCAGTTGGTCCCAGTAACGTGCTCTCCATGGCTCAACTCCGAACTCTGCCTCTGGGAGACCAAGTCAAGACCCTGATGAAGAATGGTAGGACAACGCATTGAGACCAAATGATAATATCTGTCAGACAGTAGGGCTACAACTTTTGTTTTCTGTGAAATTGATCATTGTGACAGACTGTGTACTGTACGTTCTGCAGATCAGTATCCAAGTCTGTCCACTTTTCCACCTGTGCATTTTTTCTTTGTGCCACACGGGGGCGACAAAAGATTAACATTGCTGTCGGACATGCTGTATGTGCAAGGGTTGGAATCAGAATCAGGTTTATTGATTCAAGATTTGATACTTCTCTTGCTATATCAACTCGATTGATTGGAATTTGTCACTGAAACAAGGACAGAAAAAGATGTAAAGTAGTAAAACTACTCTCTGACAAAGCACAAATACATTACACAAAGTATAAAACAAGTGATATCCAACCCATACAATAATTCCAAAAGCAAAGATTTGTGTGTAAAATGAAGTCCAGCACATAGGAAAGCCATCAATAAAACACTAACAACTGTAGGGAAATTAGCAGCAATGTAAAACTACCGACTAGATAAAGAACTTCAAGTGCCTTAGAATCTGCTCTGAAATTATTTAACCTGCCGATCGGCCTGCAGTGCAATGTTTGGAGTGAGGCCGACAGCTTCAGGATATGTGACCTTCTTGAACCTGGATATTCTGGTCTTAATGCTTCTTAAGTCTTTTGTGGGAAGGAAGGAAATTAAACAGTTGTCAGCCGGGTGAGAGAGCCTTTAACTGTAACACCCATCTTTTGCAATATAAAGAGTCACATTCGATAATTCTCGATGCAGTGGTGTACAGTGCCCATGCCATCTTTGCCGCACCAGAAAACCAGCTCTTCTCCCGTTTCCGCGGCTGGATGCATGAGCCTGTTGTGGTACTGATCAACAAAGTCACTCCCTGTATACCAGTTGTGGTTTAATGTCCAACATTTTCCCGTGTGTCTCCTCTGGCCTTTAGTCAAAGTGATGCCATTTGCCAACCTGATGGGCCTCCTCGCCTCTGGGACAGACTCGACCGCAGTGCTGCGCTGCATCCAGCAGGTGGCGCTGCTGGTTCAGGGGAACTGGGTCGTCAAGAGGTGAGACCAAACAGCCTCAGAGCAGCTCAATTTAAACAATGTCAGACTGTTTTACATGGATTAAAGGTTTGAAATGAAGATTTAAAGTTACATCCAACATAAGCCACAGTAGAGCTCTGCAGCCTGCAATGAGAAGGAACTGTGTGTTCTTTATGATTTTAATAATTTTTCAAATTAAATTCAGAAGCTGAGTGATGTTTCTTTGTTTTTTTTCCCCCTCAGTGATGTTCTGTATCCTAAAAACACCTGCAGTCCTCACAGTGGTGTCCCTGCTGAAGTGCTCTGTCGTGGTCGAGACTTTGTGGTGAGCTGCCATTTTTTTCTTCTTTATTAAATTACCCTGAATATATGTTTTGTGTGTGTTTGTTCAGCATTATGTCATAGTGACTCAGTTGTTCCTTTTGTAGATGTGGAGGTTCACTCTGGAGCGCTCTGTGATGAGAAAGGAGATCGCATCCATCATCAAAGTAAGGACTGATTGATAATGACTACTAAGGACGGCTCAACAGTTAGCATTTCCTGAATTGTGCATCTTCATGCCAAAATAATTGAATTTCATGTAGGATTTCTCTTAATTTGTGTAATTTGCTCCAGAGGCTGCTTTCATGGAAAATTAGTCTCTTGGGTGTTTCATATTTGTAAGGAAGTGGGTGGCTGTGAAAACAAATCTCCCTCTGAGACAATAATTTGAAGTGTGATATACTTTATCTTCTTAGATTTAACTTGCTGTTAGACTGAAATGGTTGGCTATATCACAAGAGTATCCTTCTAATTTGACTGTTTATTGCAGAAATAGTGTGGTTTCTGAATAAAATAGTGAGCTTCTTCAAGTAAAGAAGTGATGAGATGAATTTGCATCCATTGTTGTGATTGTCCTTTATGTGAGTGCAACAAAAAATGTCTTCACCTGGAACAGTTGTTGTTGAGATGCTGAGCAGCTTCACTGGAGCAGGAGTGTCTTTGAACACTTTCTCCTTCTTTCACCTCGAGGCTACGGTTGTTTTGTTCATTCAGGTAAACAGAACTAACAGGTTCTTCCTTCCGTCTCTGTCAGCTTCCTCCGGAGGATGTGAAAGAGTTCCTGGAGCATGTGGCTGCTCCTCGAGTCAACCGGGGCTGGGAGTTCCTGTTGCCTACTGATGTAGACTTCATTAAGAAACACCCAGATGTTGCCCACAGGCAGCACATGCTGTGGCTCGGCATCCAGAGCAAGTAGGTTACACTCGGAGGAGCAGGAGGAATGTTTTTTGAGATACAGTTCACCTCAAATCAAAATTTCTGTATTGCTGTTTATCCATCTAGATTGTGTTGGTGGGAATTGCCAAGTTTTGGAGATATCAGCTGTACAGAGATTTGTGAGCAGTTTCATGTATTTTCCCTCTAGCGCACAACACCCACCTGTGGTATCACCGCACAGACGTAAACATGCATTTCCTTGTGGACAAGATGTTACCGCTTGTCTGAGGAGGATGCCTTTAATGGTGAACTGAAGGATCAGTTTGCAACTAATGAACGTGAACAGGAGTGTTGTTCTCTCCTGAGAAAGTGTGATGCAGACTCGTTGTAGAAAGAGAGTGAGAGAACAAATAAAGACAGAAATGTTGACATGATAAAGCCTAAAAACCTTTTTTTTTTTATCATGCAGCATGAAGTGTATGACCTTGGCTACACTGCAGACTAGAGTCTTTGTCACAGTGAGAAACAGACTGATAAGATTTGCTCGTCTCCTCTGTATCGTCTCCCTCCCCATCTCTTTGCAGTTCTCACGCATCATGGTACCTTCCATTTGATCTGAAAAGTCAAAACTTCCAAGTTCCCAGTTGGAAATATCAACAGCATGTTCATGTTCAAGTTTGCTGTAGTGTAAAACATTCTCAACGTGTTCCAAATTGCTGTTAATAACTGTAGATATTAAGTTATCCTGGGCATTCACAATTCATACAAAAAACAAATACTGTGCACATTTAGTTTGTCATTATATGGACTCCTGGGTGGAGAGATGAGGAGAGAAAAAAACTGAAGAAAGGAATGTGAACAGCTCATTTTAATCTGCGTGAACTGAGCTATGAGCTAGCTTTTGTGAAGTATGAACTTGCCCAGTAGTAGTTCCTGCATGAAACTGTGAACAACAAGGCCTGTGGATTATCTTGAGTAACCAGGTTATGACTTTTGGAAACTGCAAGTGTCGTCTAGTTCCATTATGTTGGAGAGAAGACAGACATCTATACAGCTGATCTCTCCAAAACTCAGCAACTCACACCAAAGCTATCTCTAAAAATATGTATTTTTTAATTTGAGGTGAACTGTCCCTTTAAATCAAGAACCTGTATAGTTTTATTATGGTGTTCTTGTCAATCATAGAGGTGCTATTAAATCTTGTTTTAATTTGTACCAATGTTTGTTTTTTTTCCTGTAAGGTTGGAAAAGGTCTTTAACTTCTCTAAAGAAGACTTCATGCCAAAGAATTCCCCTCAGCCTGGTGAGTACTGACTTCTGTTTGCTTTTAATACATTACAAATTAAATTTTCAGCAGAAATGAGCTTTCATGAGCTGAGTGTGTTTTGTTTTCCAGAGCCTGTTCATGTCAGCGGGGAGCATCGTCTGAAGGCGGCTCAGGAGCGTGCACAAGAAAAGCAGGCTCCCTACAGAAGGACCTGGATGCCAGACGGGCAGGAAACAGAGTCCACATCAAACAGGAACCTGCCAGCGACCGGGAAGACGAACCCATGGACACCTCCTCTCCCCCGTCCTCCTCCTCCATACCCAACGGTTCTGTCAACGGTTACCCCTGCGCCGCCTCCCCCGGCTTCGATCACACTAACGGTAATGGGGCGAGTCCCACCGACCCGTCGTCCCTGGAGCTGCAGGACTTTGTGTTAAAGACTTTCAGGAAGCATTTTGTAGTGACGCTGAACGAGTTTAAGAGGCTGTTTAACCTCCACCTGGCTTCCATGCCGGTGGGACGGAGCGTCTTCCACTCCATCTCGGACCACATGCTACAGGACGCCATACTGCTCAGCCACTGCAAACAGATAATGGTGCCTGTGAGTATTCAAAGAGGAGATCGTCTTCTACTGTCCAAACTCAGGATTTACTCAGAAATTCATTCACACTGGATGCTTCTGTTTTTCCTTCCTTCTCTCAATCTGTGGAACGTATACTTGTCACTGTGAGGTCGTGTACAGACTGACAACAGTCTGACAAAACACTGCAGGGGGCTGCATGTGGGCGTGTTGTAAAAGGCATCAGTGAGAAGATGAGGGAAGAGCATCAGGCATCAGAACACTACAGAGCAGTTTGTATTGCTTTGAGGCAGGAGACATTAGACAGAGCGGTTAGTGCTCCAACAAGATATTAGTGATTGATGCATTAGATGATTGGAAGAAAATGACAACAGTTAAGTAGAATTTAGGTAATTTTTGTAGTCAAAAAATGCAACACATTTACAGGGTCCTACCTCTTAAATGTTAATATTTTCTATTTTTGTTAAGTGTCACGCACAAACTCACAGTAAATATGCACATCGAAACATAACACACATAAATAAACACACCTCACTGGCTGCACACAACCAAGAGGGAATGTGTCCAAATCCTTATTTGATCCTAATGTTCATCATAATAAATAAAAATTAAAACATTTCCAGTAATGACATGAATAATATTTATGGCAGTTAAATTAATCCTCTATAATTGTAAACAGAATATTTTTGGGAATAAACAGGAAGGCAATACAGGCACTTCAAAATATAATAAAAAATAATAATCGTTAGGAAGGAAATATATGTTATGGCATAAACAAAATATTTTGTTTGAAGTCCTGACAAATGACCTACAGTGGTTGAAACCTGTTGGCTTTTTTAAACATTTAGCTGCTAAAATAAAGGCTTTTTGATATTTTCCTCCTTGTTACTATTTTTCCTCATTTTTGGAGAGCCTGGATTGCCTTCCTGTTTATTCTGTTTTTACCTGTTTTCCAAGAACACCCTTCACATTTTTGTCTTTTTTTTTTCCCCCTTAATATTTTTGGGGTTTTGATTATCGGTCAGATAAAACGAGACAATTGAAAACATCACTATGGGCTACAGGACACTGATAGGCGGCTCACAATTTGAAACATACCAAACAAACATACCAAAAAAAAACTTGCAGGCTCCTGCTTTTCAAATGTGATGATTTGCTTTTGTCATATGTACTTGCTCATTGGTTTTTTTTTAACTTTTGGTCAAACAAAACAACATATCTGAAACTGTCACCCTGAGCTTATTATGGGCCTTTTGAACTACTTTCTGACCCTTTATACACATTGAGAAAAGTATCAAATAACAAATCAATAATTGTTTAATCGTTCTAACCCAAGAGTACTCGTGCTCAAGCTTCAGACCAAACCCTCTTCAAACTCAGGCTTCATTTTGATCTCAGCTACACACCTGTAAGTTTTGTGACTGCCACTTGTACAGTTGTATCACATTGGGAAAGTCTGTCCGCAGACACATAAACACCTGGTCAAGTGCTCAAAACAGCGACAGTGGTAGTTCCTGCTACACGAGGTGACTCCAGGACACATTTTGCCACAATGACATACAAACAAGGTGAAAAAAATACCAGCAGTGCTGTTGCGGCTGGTCGTAATAGTGACTTATCAACACTGATCACAATATACGTAATACTTTGGCAGAAACGAAATCACTCTACCCTTGTGTTTTTTGGATTAGAGACTGCTGAGTCTGCACCCTGTGACGCCGATGCAGTAGTTGCATTTAAATGGATGAATGAATGTCCGAGTAATACTGATCCAGTTTCTGCTGCTTGATGCAGGGTCATTTCAAACTCGTCTATTAATAAGAAAGGTTAAAAGTTTAATTAGATTTCTGTTCTAATCAGCTCAGACCAAAGGGCCCGAGGACCTCAGGAACAGACCGAGTAGTTCTCTGTCTCACCTGCACATCTTGTTTTGAGGCGCTGAGATTAAAATCCTTGTCTTTGATTCCGAGCTGCTGCTATTCTAGTCTTTGTCCAGTTAAAACTGCCTGTCGATGCTGAATTCGGGGGTTTCCTCCTCGCTGGCAGCCTGAATGGAGCTATCGGTTTTCTCTCACAGAGTAACGACATTAACGGTCGTTTTGCTTTCTGAGCGCTTTGTTGTTTCTAAAGCGGTCGGTGCAGTGAAGCAATGCAAACCTGGTTCTCAGGTTCCACAGAAGTTCCAGCAGCCACCTGATACTCCGTGTTTGCATTGTGTTAGTCTGTCTGCTGTGTTTGTAGGCTGCTGTGTAGGTTTAATATAGACGGATGTGATCTGTTATCGTTGTTGTTTTTAAGCAGTGTCTTACTTGGCGTGGCGTTTGCTGACAGGGCGTGGAGTGGCGTGTTCTGTGGCGTGTTCTGAGCCACATGCTCTTGTTTCATTAAGCAGCCTCGTGTCCTGCAGGGACCAGCCCTATTCTGGCTCAGGTCTGATCCCATCTGTATCCTGACGTTAGAGGATTTTAACCGCCGTAGGGGAGGGAATGGCCGGGTGCCATCTTTGTTACACAACAGATTATCAACCTTAAAGTAAATCTCATTACTGCTAAAAGGACTAAGCCTGTTGGTTGTTTGCAAACGCAGGCAGATTTGGAATCAGGAGACTGGCCTTCTGCATAGACGTAAACATTATTGTTTAGATGCTGGACAGTTCATAGATCAGTTTTGACTCAGTGGATTGTGTCTGGAGGGTAATCCTGGTTTGGAGCGCCCAGTGTGATCCTTCTGCTCACAGCAGTACTCTGTCTCTTCTTGTTTTTGGCTTCAGACTGGAGAGCAAACAGACCAATTAAAGGAATAGTTTGGATTTTCATTGTATGAGGTGCTTATCCATAGTCAGTGTATTACCTACAGTGGATGGCTGTGTCGGGCCCAATTTAGCTGCACTATAACAGTAAAGCCAGCTTGCACACCGCTGTAGCCAACGCTGCTTTCCGCTGTCGCTCTGATGGCAACCTCCAGCTCTTTCACTCAGCCAAGAAAACTCTCCTATTAAGGGAGCAAGCTAATCAACTCCCTGCCAGGCGAGTGTCCGACCCACCATCACCGTGCCAGGTTTAAAAGGGCCTTCTTTTCTGCACCGTGTTTGTAACATAGTTGTGGTAAGCTTGAAGCAAAGATAGCTGCTAAGCTGTGTGAACAATAACAGAAAACACACTAAAAGCAGCTCGCTGAAAAGACACCCTGCTGCCACCGATGTAACAGAGCATCTTGGGTTCACCTGTCTGGGCTGCTTTAATGAGAAAGACAGCAACGGCAACTCTGAGGGGACAAACTACCTCAAATACAGAGGGCTTTTAAATCACAATGTTATGTAACTGTCAGTCATCGGCAGTAGACAGCGGAATTGTGCATTAGTTGCTGATCTACGACTGCCTCGATCGGTTAGTTTGTTTGCGTGTTATTGTGTGACTTCAGTGGATTCTAATTAACCCTTTAGAGCTCAGAAGTACAAGAACAGAAAATTAAAACTATCCCTTTAGTGTGTGAGAGAAAGGAAAACAATTTGACATTGCTGTAATTTGCCAGTCCAAACACAATCTTGTAGTTTCTGACTGCTGAGAATCTTAATTTAAGTGTGTCTTGATCAATGGTGCAAGTTCAGACCAGGTGCATTTTTAGAGATCAAATGTTCTTTCTAACATTTCTGTTTCCTTCTGACTTCAGTTTCCTGCTCAGAGCACAGCGGCCCCTGATGAACAGAAGGTGTTTGGTTTGTGGGAGACTGGAGAGGAGTTCGACAAGGTAAACGCTCTTTATGTTGCTTAATGAACAGCTTCACCACATCCCTCTTGTCTCGCTTTACACGCATACTTTTGCAACAGGAACGCACCACAAACCACAAGTCAAAGCCTTCAGCAGTCACAAATTTCACACGAACTTCAACAAGCACACACCCAGCATATTTCAGCGTGGGACATGACTGGCAAGTTGCAGTGAAAATAGGACACGAGATTCTGTTTGTCAGCCACAATCACATTTAAAGTGTCAAAGCTGCGCATCAAGTTGTTTTTTTCTCTTGCTTGTTTCTTTAATATAAAATGGGAGGCAGTGTCTGATGCTGATGATGTTAGTTTAGCTGCAAATGTCTGCACAAGAACTCCTTTAAAATGTAAAGATGACTTTAGACAGAACGTGTGACTGTCTCTTTATTTTGTGTGCTTGTTTCCTAGTAGCACATTTTGGTAAATTTGCATGTTTCTTTTCTTGCTGAGTGTTAAATGTGAAGATCAATACCACTTCTGTTGTATCTGCAGGCTAAATATAAAGATACAACCAACAGCTGGCTAGGTTAGCATAGCATAAAGACTGGAAATGGGGAGGCGGAAGGGGAAGCCTGGCTCTGTCCAAAGGCAACAAATTCTGCCTGTCAGCACATCTAAAGCTGACTAATTAACATGTTAAATCTTGTTTGTTTAATCATCACAACAACTGAAGCGTTACAGCAGCAAGTTGTGGTTTTAAGGGGATTAACTGCAGCAGTAACCACCTTAACTGTGAGTTCACAGTAAAACAAGGCAAGCTAACTGGGCTAGCCAGTTAGCTCAACTCTTGAGGAGGCTGTTTTCTGAACAAGCTAATCACTGGAACAACATCACATGAAGCTGACAGCACATGCTCAGTGACTTCTGCACTGCAACAGTGGCAGGAACAGAGAGCAGAGAATGAGAAGGCAGGAGAAACAAACACGCAAATAAAATTTCAAAATAAAAGTCTGAACAAAAATATTTGAACGTGAAGAACATAAAATATATAAAGGACTGTTTCTTGGCTGTACTCAGGGCTTCCGGGAGTTACAAAACCACTTTGGGTTTGCACTAATGAAGTAAAATAAACCATGTTTCAGGGTTTGTAATAAGGCTTAAAGCAAATGAGAGTATTTCCAAAAATGTTGAACTCTTCCTTTAAATTAAATCTTTGGGGGTTTTTTTTTTCCCTCCTGCAGCACCGTCGGTTGCTGTACGATCTGTTCACGAAGAACTACCGTGTCAAGAGGAACATGGTACAGGCCAGACTGGCGCAGGAGTTCGGAGACGTCCCAAAGGCGGACATCGACCGGCTGCTCAATGTGAGACGACGATGAGCGATGAGTTTATGTTTTAAGGATCTTTTTTTGTCTTTTCGTATCTAACTTGTCCTCTGTTGTTCCAGGAGTGCTGCAAAGAGCCACGCAGGGATGTGGTACCTCAAGGGAACGATCCAGTCCTGACACTGAGCGCCTGCCCCCTGCGGTCACCGTCAACCAATCAAATCCTCTCCCAGGTGTCCAGTGGGAGGGCAGTCAAGACAGATGAGAGCCAATCACAGCTCGCCCAGCTCTGAGGGCGGGCCGAATTGGAGAACAAAGATGTCCGCCGTCTGCTCCGCTCAGAACACGAAGCTTTTCTCGTTTCAACTGAAGCATTTCCGACATTAACATGAGCACTCTGACGCAGTGCGGAGGACTGAAACTCCTCACACACTCACACTAAGAGCTGGAGTCTGAGGGGCAAACACCAATATTAAAACATGAAGAAATAGCAACATATATTTACCGTTTATCAGTAGATTTTTGGATTTATGACCTCATGTTTGATTATTTTTGAATTAAACTTTTACCAGATCAGGATGGTGTTTACTATTGAAAGCGACTGTGCTTTCATTTTACTCCTGATCTTTATGTTTTGCAAGAGAAAACGTTTTACTTTACTGTATCTTCAACATCGTTTCAAGGTTAATTCTGGTTTTTCTAAACCTGGATGCTATTTTTACATATCTTAGGTTTCTAAATAACTAAGTGATACAAAAACTTTTGGAATTGATCCAGTGGATCCCCTCCACTAGCAGCCACAATACGGGCTGCAGCGGCTGCAACACAATCCTTGAGGGCAAATGTTCCCGTCAAAGGACGTCCATTCAGTGTATCTGCTTGTTTTTACCACTGAAAGACTCAGATTGTTATTCTGAGTGTCTAAAAACATTATAAAAAAGATTGCTGCTGAGATAGATCTTTTTGTTAAAGAGTAAGATCGTTTTTGTTTATCCAGAAACAGCTGTTACTGTTATCATTATTGCTTTCTTCAAAGCCACCAGACTCCACTGAAAAACAGTAATTTTACCTCGCAGAACACAAGTGTTGCTGGTCTTACTGCTGCCCCAATTGCTTAGTTTGTTTGGGTTATTGTGTGATTTGGGCATTTTAAAGGGTTCAAACCTAACCTGTTAAAACACTTAAGTCACTCAAGAACACAAACAAACACGAGGTGGCGGTTCGACTTGCATCACTGAGGTCTGTGAGGTAAAATGGCTGTTTTTGTCATTGAAGTATGGTGGATTGAAGAACTCTTTCTCCTAACAGAAAGCTCTGTCTCTGTAGGGATTCTTTGCATGTTGTCAGACACGAACTCCCCATCTCGACTGCAATTTTTCCACTTGTACATATCACACAACAGATCCGCTCTCACTTTAATCCGTTCAGCTGTCTGCACCAGCTCATGCATCTTAGCTGTGTCTCAAAGGCATAAAGTATTTATTTAGATTCTAAGTCTATTTTTTCTACAGTACACGCATAAATGCCAGGTTTTCAAGTAAAAGGGAACTGAATGCATATATTTATTCACAACTTTTGGAGCAGAGCGTGCTTCTGAGCCAGAGATCAGCTCACTCTGTTCTGGTTTAATCCCACAGACTCTCCCTTCACTTTACCCAGCAGCTGGGAAACAAGACAGGAACTTGCTGAGTTTCTTCTATAGTGTTTATTCAGGGGGGCAAATTGTACATTTACTGCCACTAGACAACTTCACTGCTGAACTTTAATCCTTCTACTCTGAGCGCAGCCACCAGCTGAGGCGATCTACTGGACCAATTCCAAAAATGTTTATATTTAGTCATTTAAACCCTAAAATATGTATAAAAAAAAAAAAAAAAAAAATCCCAGATTTAAAAATGCTGTTATTGCCCTCTAAGGCCTTGTGGGTAGAAATCTTTAAATTAGCAAACCTGACTGATTTTGTATTCAGAGCTGACATTTGTTAAGGAATATCAACTGAATAGAGTATTTATTCCACCCTTGATACACAAGTGAAAAGGGGTGAGCTTTAAGGTTGGATGATTCAGTTAGCCTACTTAATTAAAATGTGTGAAAGTACCTGAAGAGATGTTGCCAAACTCATAAAACCTAAAATTAAAGGGAAAACAAAAAAAAAAAGAGATGCAAGAAGAAGCAAAGTCACGAATGTCACGGTGCTCATGTTGTACGACTGAAATCACTTAATGTTTCTGGCAATCATGGACCTGGAAACTGCTGCATCTGATGTGGCTTTTCCTCACATTTCTGTATTATTCGGTTGAATGTGTACTGAAATATAAAATTGGAGAGAAAGTGGATTAAATGGTTTGTTTCTGGTTGAATGTACAGAACAGTTAGAAGTTGTTTTCCTTTTGTGAGAGAGACTGATTTTGATGATGGCCAATAAAGATGCAATTTTGAATACATTTTGATCATAAATCTGATTTAATCCATTGTACAAACAAAGCGGAACGGATGTGTCAATGGACTGGATCGAGGTCCGGTACAAACCCTGGACCGTGATCTGAGCGGTGATGGGGGAGTCGTTGCTATGGATACGCTGGTGTATCGTCATGTGCTGCTATCTTGAGCCTCCATCTAAAGTGCCTCCGCCTCACAAGGCATTCAGGACAAAACTCCCACTCATTCACAAAACAGGAACAGTAGTGCTTTGATTCTCACTTAAATAATTTAAGACATTTAAACCTTCAAGAAAATGTTCTGCATTTCAGGCTGAATTTAGTGGTAAATCATCAAATACCGAGAGCTGTATTGTTTTTTTTTCATTGGTTTGTTATTTTGCTCAATAAACATTGTAATGTCAACTTGTCAGATGTGTTTGCTGTCATTATTAGAGTCGTCAGTGACGATATATTATGGGATGGAAACCTCAAAGACATGAATGTACCTGAAGAGCAGCTTACAGGAAAAAATCTCAACATCCCTGCATTAGTGAGGCGACAGTTTTATTTTCTGATTCATTTTCTAAAACTCACTACAGCGTAATATTCATGGTGTGCCATGCAAACTATTCCTCATGCATAAATAAAGATGGTCTGTTGATTTTTCAGTCCATCTGTCATCTGCTTTCATAACTGTGTTGATGTCTCGTAGCACATGAACAAAAAACACAAACTGGTTTGTGGCTGCAGATTTTTGGGAAATGTTGGCTAAAATAAAATGCTGCAAGTCGCCACCCCCGAAATTCCTGTACTTTTGGAAAAGTACCACCCCTCAAGCAGGGACTGTTAATGTTCTCAAACCATTGAGTTCCTCCAAAGGTTCCTGCTCCCCGGGAATGTTCCTGCGGTGAGAACATGCTTCAGTTTGCATTTAATGTTTGATTCAATATTTCAGCACTGCAACCACTGCTAACCCAACATTTGTATGCACACGACACATTAAATGGGAACCAACTACAGACTATTTTATATAATCAAAGCTCTGCATTTCTTGTTCTTGTTGCTGTTGTGCTGTTTTATGTTCTTATCAAGACTCCTAGAAAATCTGTTTAATTCTGATCTGGTTCTTGTTTATTAAATAATAACCAGGCTTTTATGAAATCTAATTCTGGCCTCTTTGAAATCCAGACCTAAATTTGTCCAATAAGTAAAAACAGAGAGAAGTTAAAATTGCCAGTAAGATCTCAGGGAGGGGTCAGGCTAAGCATTCATCCACAAGTGCGATTGATATGCTTAATTTGCAATTAGCACTCTGGCTGCATTCCTCACTCTTTCCTGGCACATTTGCATGTCATTTCCATTTCCTTTTACAAGCTATATGATATATTGTTGATGTTGTCCTCTTTTACTTTAGCAACCATTTCCTCTGGTGGGACAGTAAAAATAACCTTGAAGCCAAAGAACATCTCTAAAAATTACTTTTACTCACACTTTCTGATGAGATTTTCACCCTAAATGTTCTTTAATTCACACCGTTCTCTCACTGCTCCCACTGCATTTATGCTCAAAGGGCTGAAACTGCTAGTTGTATGGATGAGCCCCCAAATATGTTACTGCCACAACAACAACAAGAAAAACATTTGGCTCTAATTTGTGACCTGCAATATACAAAGAGAATGCTATACCCGTGAATTTAATTGTGCTTATTATTCACAAATAATGCCAGAATTTATCCAAAACTATGGGAGTCAGATATTTTAACATGACTCCAAATTTAGCTGTTTTTAGTTGCATATATGCTACTATGTAATTTTGTTTAATTTTGTTTTATTCTGCTGCAGCAGCACTATTTCCCATGGTGCTCAGGGACGTTTCATGTCTAATTTTAACCGTTAGTGATTCTTCTTTGTTCAGTCTCAGCAGGGTGTCTGGCATCAAAGCAGTTTTATTACATCAGATGAAAAAAAATATTCTCAGAGTGTATCAGTGATTTATGATGTCCCAGATTAATTGTGACATCGACTCTATAAATGACATCTAATCATATTTTACAGAGTGACTCAGCAAAAAAGACACAAACCCGCCGACTCAGCTTGCTTCATGTTTTATGGCTCAGAGCAACAGCATAAACCATGAGGTCCAGTCACGAAACAGGTAAAAACACACCGTACTTACATACTGCAGATTACTCAGCACGTCACGCTCGTTAATAAGAACTACGTAAGACAGAAATGTAAAGTGTCAGAACAGCTTTGATAACGCGTGTGCAACCCTAAAGTGCATCTCAATGTGATTTCAAAGACATCTACGAACAATGTGCACACAGTCTTTAAGCTTAACAAGGACACGTGAACGTCATCAGGCAGCAAAAAGCAACAGAAGTGCTGCAGAGAAAAGCTTCTAATCATACATGGCTTCATGATACATCAGCAGTTACATTATCAAGTACATTAAGTCAGTCTTTTGGTAAACCTCAGAACTTCCCTTTAATATAACATTCACTCACAGTCACCTAAGCTAGCATACAATAATCAAGTATAGTTTTTTTTCAGATTGTTACAATTACAAAAAAAATCTAATATATTTTAGCACCTTGAATCACCAGCTTTTAAACTCCGTCACCAACATTACATCTGACACCGAACTGGTCATTCTTCCATTGGTCGCTCTTATAGGCGCAGGCAGAACGATCACAAAGAAAGCTACATTTTTTAATATATATATATAGTTGCAAAGAAAAAAAAATTAAAAGTTCACATTAGATTGTACAGTAGAAGCTCAGTAAACAAAACAAACAGCAGACACAGCAATAACATCTTATTTTATGGATCCCAAACTTCCTAATACTTAGGATGAGAATTTTCTTTGGAAAAGCTGCATAATTTGAGACTAATTACAGGGAAAACAGATACAAAGTTGAGGGAGTTTAATCGAGTTTATAAGCAGCTAATCTGACATAAAGCATCTACAATTAATATTTTTATAATAATGTATCAAATGACATCATGAAAACGATGTGGAAAGGGGTCATTTGTAGTTTTACTTCGCTTTATAGCATGTTTTAATTAACTGTTTAACTGTATGGCCCAAAATCTCTCTTGTAGCATCATTTTTTCGGCTGCAGCGGGCAGCTGTTTTTCAGTGAAGGTCTAAAAACTCACTGTGCTCTACCTGCTCAACAGCAAACAGCAATCAGACACAGTTAGCGACTAGCTGGTGAACCACAGTGGAGCATTTAGCAGCTAAGAAGGCAGATACTTCCTTCAAGAGGTGGTGGAGACCAAAAATGGAGCTAAAACAGATGAAACAAATGAATCATATTTTTGCTTCCTAACTGTTGGACATGTAAATAAGCTGCTTGCTAACTTAAAAGAAGGTGATATGTCACTGTAGGTATTGCAGGTTTAAAATAAAGAAACTTAATTTTACATATAATATATATTGAGTTGTCATACAGTTGTATATAAATGAATTCAGACGAATTTCACTGACTTAAAGTCTTTCTAGGTCACATTAGCAATCAGAGCCGCAATAATCTGTTATTAGTTGATTAGCTGATCGACACAAAATAAATCAGCAACAAAATCATCAATTAATCACTGACTGCATTTACATGCATCCTGATTATAAATGTTTTTTTTAAGTATCCTGGTTGTGTTTTGCACATGTAAACAGTTTATCCTGAGTTTTGAGAAACCTGGATACTTCTCTGAGTATCCTCAGATAGAAACCAGAATACTGTAGCATGTTAGCACCTGATCCAGGTTGAGAGATCAACACACACACCTGCAGGATCATAAACCTAGATACTGTTTGATCATATATACAGAGATATGAATAAGCAGGTTTTTCACGTTCCATGTAAATACCATATCCTGAGTATAATCAAAAACAGGATAGGACTCAAAACCGGGATACTAATACACATGGAAACTCATTCATTATGTATGTTTAGGTTTTGTTGCTAAGACAAACAAAGACTTGTTATTTCTGATAAATTAAATCATTTTTTGAAAAATGGAAAAGATCATTACAGTCCTAAGCAGTTCGATTTCCAGAGGAATTTACTTGAAAGAAAGAAATTTATTTGGAAACTTGTTTTTAAAGATGCTGATTCTTATTGCCCATCTTTCTCAGAACTATAACTGACAGCATACCTAAACAACTTGTATCTTTTCTTTAGTGGAAAATTAAATTTTATGTTCATAATAAAACACCGACTCTTACATTTTTTTTCTCATTCCTTTTTTCTCTCTCCCTCATCACTTTTTCTTTTTTTTTCCAACTTTTCTTCTCTCCTCTTGTCCTCTCTACTCATGTCCTCTCCTCTGTCTCCCTCTCTTCTTTCCCTCTTTTACTCTTCTCTTTATCCTGCTCTTGGTGTCTATCACTCCTCTTAATGTCAAAATCACGCTAACGTGTGTGGCTGTGACGTTACTGTCTGTGTCGCTGTGAGTATGACGTGAACCGCTGCACAGCACATGCACGCAACTGATACAGTTCACAGCCTCCATTTTCTCTACAATTAGCACCAAATTACAGCTTTTCCAGGAACCTTTCTGTGAGTTTGCATCAATTACTTTCCAGGAAATTACAGAAAACCACGGGACCCTTAAAACAAATTGTTACCGATACAGCAGCTTATGAAAAGAAGACCCAGAAATGATTTCCTCAGGGTTGTGCACAGTGAGGTAGAGTGATTGTACAGTAGAGACGGCAGCGTTAGGCACTGGTGTTTCTGTGCAAAAATGAGCCACATCGGAGACCTGATGAGCTGCTGGTGTTCGGCCTTCTGGTTTCTGCATCACTCGTATCTCTGAACCCTTTTGCACGGTGATCACCATTTCTGGGAAAATAACTTACAGTAAAGTGTAAAGTTCGTTAGCTTCATGTGCTGCTGTAAAAGTCTTTCCAACTCTGAAACTGGAAGACAGTAATGCATCCTGCAGCAGGTCTTTTCTTTCTTTTTTTTTTGGAAGCAACTAATGTAAAACAGGCAGCACGTCACCATCCAAGGCTCTCCCTCTGTTTTCAATCAGGTCCTCTTTGGTTTTCTGAATGCGGGAGAAAATTTCCCTAAAAAGTTCCTTGTACTCCGGTTGGTGAAAGTCGTCCTCAAAGTCCTCCAGGTCTGTCAGAGCAGGGCAAGAGGCGGCGGCGGTGAGGGTTGCAGTCTGGACCGACTTGTGGCTCTGCGCGTCCTGCTCCTCCTCTGACAGCCCCAGATGGCAGCGCCGCAGCAGCTCGTCGTACTTGACCTGCAAGGCACTGTACTGGGCGTCGACCTCGTTGAGCAGAGAGATCCCGCGGTACTTCACCACCTCGGCTCGGCGCACGCAGGAGCACTCGTGGTCGTAAATCCTGTTGGGGGAGTCAGGCATCTGCGCCGCCTTCATCAGACGTTCGCTGTCGCAGCGCTTGAGGAGCCGCGGGCTCCTCGCTGCAGCTGCGTCCCCGTCGCCCTCCTCCTCCGGGTGGAGGAACACGGAGCTGGGCAGCAGGCTGTGGATGATGTCCGGCCGGGTGGATCTCATGGCTGAATCTGATCGCCAGAGCTGACGGAGCTCCTCGGCCTCACGCTCCAGCTCAACCACTCTGGCCTGAAGCAGAGAGAAGAATGATTTAGAAATGAGATGATGACACAAACTGAACTCTGAGTCTGACATGTTGTTTCAGGAAGACGATGCTTCATGACAGAAGTACACATGTAGCCATTATAGCAGAAAATAAGTTGACAGTAGATCTGATTTATTATTTATTTGAAATGTTGTATTTTATTTTTAGATCAAAGCCATATAATGGACATTACAGTTGTTAAATGTTATTTTTTAGTTAATCAACATGATTTTAAGGGTTTTCAAGAGGATTTTTTTTGTAGTTTTGGCCACTGTATTTTTGTTGTAGTCGATCGGTTATGATAGGAAATCAAAGTACCACAGCTTCAAGATTTAAAGGGAAAATTTGGAACTTTTTATGTGGATGTGCTGATGGCAGATGTAGGCAGTTGGGGTGTCAATTTCTCAATGTGCACTATATTGACAAAGAAAGCTGCAGTACCTACATGTACCAGGATGCATTGCCTGCAAGCTTGTGTCTCCCACACCCATGTTGCCATGTATCACCACCCTAGCCTACAGCTACTGCTTTGTTGGATAAAACACAGCATTAGGTGACAGAAATACTCAGCTAGTACACCCCGGAGACTAGAAATCCAAACTAAAATAGTCTGTAGTTCTTCCTGTAACATCAACGACATGCAGAGGAGAAATCAGCTTTCTTGGTCAATTTAGTACGGTCTGATGGATTTATTGCTTCAATTGACGACATTTAGCATAAAAGCTGACAGGACACCTAAACCCCAGAGGGACACAAATCACGCATTTTTCTCACTTAATTGTTGCCTTTATACCTGTGCACACAGGTGAGAGATATTTTTTTCAGACCTACCCGACAGCCCTCCATCCCCGCCAGCTGCTGCTCCAGCGCTGCGTTTTCATTGGCGAGCAGCTCGGCCTCTCGCTCCGACTCCTCCCTCCGAGCCGCTCACTGGCAAACTGAGTCTGGAGTTTGCGGAGGGACTGTCGCAGCGACGCCTGCTCCTCCTCGTGCCACGACACGTCGGAGGACTCGGGGCCGTCTGAGGGCTCGTCAGGGTCGTAGTCGTACCTGCACAGAGACACAGACAGTTATAAATATATATAATTACTTTTATCATATGTTTAACATTTGGGGAAATATGCTTGTCCTTATTCTTGCTGAGAGTTAGATGAGGAGATTGATACCAGTCTCATGTCTGTAAACAGGAAGCTACAGACAGAATCTCTTCTGCTCATTTCTTTGATTTGCACAAAAGTGTAAAAACAAGAAATTGTGGTTTTACACCGGACTATTTCTTGGCCAAGTGCAGCGACTTCCTGCCAAAATGTTGAACTACTCACTCTTACTCTTACTCACACATGGACAAGATGTCTTAAACATGCTCAGAATAACTGTAAGTGTGAACATATACAGTTCAAAAACTGAGGAAACGGCTGATGAAGATCATGTAATATGAAGAATAAATGGACCTTGAGTGAAGGTTGTTTTATAACCTTTATCATACAGTACCAGGGAGGCTAATAATGTGTCTGTGTCCACAACCGCCTCATCTGACACGTTATCTCTCACTTCTTCTCTGCGTCATAATAAACCAAAACAAAGTGAAAGGTGACAGGAAACACACAGTGAAGAGAGAGAACGAAGATCAAGATCTCTGTTGTTGCATAATGTGACTTTTAAATCAACTTTGGTGAGTTTGGGGATTTAGATGAATTAAAAACTGTAGTTTATTTCATTTTATATGTTTGCCTATACAAACTCTAAACTGTGGTGCTCAAAGCATAAAAAAACATTTGAAAAACTCAAAACCAGTGAAAAATAATGACCAGGTTTAGGGCTGCAACTAACGATTATTGTCATCAATGGTTAATCTGTTGATTGTTGTCGCAATTAATAAATTAGTGTTTTGGTCTGTAAAAAGTCCGAAAATGGTGGAAAATGTTGATCAAGTTTTCAAAAGCCCAAGCTGATGCTCAAATGTTTACGTCAAAGGATATTTGGAAGATTTTTTAATTAAAAAATAAAATATCAATCAAAATCAAATCAAAATAGTTGGTGATTAAATTTAATAATCGATTAATCACTGAAGCTCTAACCCGGTTACTCGAGATAATCCACACAACTTGTTATGAGCAGTTTCTCGTAAGAACTACTTTCTTTCTGCAGTCAAATCTAACAGAACTACTTTCTCTCTTCATTGCACACTTGTCTTATGTATATAAAATGTTCTCCTGTTCTTTGCATTTTTTATATTTTTTGTATAGTGTTCTAATATACAACTTGTATTTCTATATTGTGTCCTTGCATATTACTCTTGTATATTCTAGTATAGTTTGTTCTTGTATATATTTTCTATATTCTCAGATATTCTATAGATATTTATCTTTAATATTTAGAGTATACCTAGGATTTCCTACACCGTATGGTTATTTTTCTTCATTTTTCTCTTTTCGGTGTTTACATATTTACTGTCCACATGCTATGTCTGATGACTTATGATCTATCTATCTATCTTTTCTACTAGACATTTGGAAAACACTAATCACCATTTTTCCCAATTTTAGGACATTTTACAGACCAAACAACTGAACGAATAATCGAGAAAATAATCAACAGATTCATTAACAATAAAAAATAATCAGCTGCAGCCCTTCGGTATTTTTTTTTTTTTTGACAGAATAATGCAGTCCAGTACACAGCTGAAAGCAGAAACACAGCCGATGTGAGACAATAAGAAACAGCAGATAAGCCGAGAAGAGCACACCAAGTGACGAATCGAGAACGTCAGTAGATTAGAAATCAGCTGAAGAATCAATCACAGCTTCAGAGAGATACTGAGACGTGTTCGTGCCCTCAAGCTCAGACTTTGACCTCTTTCCTTCCAACCTCACATCCTCCACAGTGCACCGTCACGCCGTGTTCAGACCTGCCTCCAGTGTTTTATCAGTCAGATTTCCATCCATCTGACCTGGATGTTTTGAGGGAGGAGCTCTAACAGGATTGCACACACACGCAGACTAAACACATGCAGTGAATGAAGCTGTCACACCACAGGAGGACGGTCCAGGCCAGGAGGAAGTGACCACGGCATGAAACATTCAGAGTAAGACGGCCGTGAGGTAGACATGGCCGACTGCCAGCGAGGAGGATTAGCACACATAGAGGAGAGCTGAAGCCAGGAGGAGTCAGAGGAGGATTTCATGCTCTCCTTCGTGAAGATTACAAAGAGCTTCTGGATCAGTGACAAAGCAATTAAGATTATCTTTAACGGGTTAAAAAATAAGTTAATAACGTAAGTTCTTAAAAAGGTTAATAGATTTTTTTACCCTTTTTTAAGGCTCATCTCAGCTACAATCGTCATGATATATTAAACATGACCAGTTATGTTGATGAGGTGTTTAAAGTGTGGGTGTCACGATGCATTCAGGTGCTCATCAGATAGTCCCATTTCCTAAATTGGGAAGTCTTTCTTCTGACTTTGGTGTGTTCATGAGCTTTTCAGTCATAATGCAGAAACAAGATGGAGGCTACAAAGGACAGTTTTTGGTAACTCTACATTACGGTTACAACTTAATACCAAATTAGAAATTACATGCAAACAAATAATTGATATGTACTACATTAATTAATAAAGACTTATCAACCAAAGCACGTATGACTTCAACGACAACAACTTGCAAAGTTGTAAACTAAAATTTTTGTTGACTTTCTGAGTTGTTGCTCCGATTTCAGGGGGCGTTCACAGAATTTTCGCAGTCATTAATTGCCCCTTCCTAAGTCCCGCCCAACATCTTTTAACCATCTTCAGTATTTCATTTTCTGCCGGGTTCCTGTCTTGTGCAACTGGAGTGCTCTGCACTCCAGTTGCACAAGACAGGAAACGCAGAAAATGATACTGAAGATGGTTAAAAGATGTTGCTAGGGGACCTCTTAAGTTAGCTAATGTCAGCAAAACGCGAGCTAACTAGCTAGTTAATGAGTAACTAACTAGTTAGCTAACATTTTGCCATATTAGATATCAGATGTAACTAGTTATCTAAAGATTGATGTAGATTATCTAGCTAGTTAGCATTTTGCTAACAATTTTTAACATTTTTTTAACTATGTCACTTTTACAGGTCCCCCAGAAACTTCTTTTGACCGTCTTCAACATTAGTTTTTCTTTTCAACATAGATGAGCTGAGCACAGAGCGTATCTAGGTACAGGAAACAGGAAATGAGGTTCTGTTTGCTCAGTTGTTATTGGAGTAGAGAGGCTTAGGAGGGGTGAGCTATTTGAATGTAAACCTACATGGGTGGTAGTGATGCGAACTTTGCCTTCAAACATTGAAGACAAATTGCTTTGTTGTACAACCAACCATGGAAAAACCAAAAATATTAAATGTATGATGATATAAAACTGAGAAAATCTAAAGCTAAAACCAGCCACTGTTTGGCATTTTTGCTAAATGACTGGAATCATCACTGCATTATAACAACTTAAACTTGATACTCTGTCTGTCCTCTAATTGATAAATCGACTCATCTTTTCAGCACTAATGATACAGATACAGTCGTCATGTTTCCTCGCCTGAGATTGTTTTGCAGCTCTTTCAGGCAGGACACACTCTGAGTGCCACGAGGAGGCCACTTCTCTCTGCGTGGAGGCTTCTGAGTCTGACAAGGACTCAGCTTCAGCTCCTCCACCTGATGCTGCAGCTCCTCCACCTGCGTCTGCAGCAGCTCCACCGTCTCCGTCAGCCTGAACAGACAAAACAGCTCTGTTAGGTCCAAAATGCTACTCTTTTTTTTTTCTAGAACAGATGATCCACATCTCCTGTCTCACCCCTGGATCTTTTGCTGGGCCGTCCTGTTGTCCAGCACCAGCTTGTGGTTGCTCTGCTCCAGCTCTCGGGCCGACACGTCCAGCTGCTCGTACACTTTAGCATGCTGATCGTTGACCTGCCTGAGGAGGTCCACCTGCTTCGTCAGGTACTAGAGGAGAGACAGAGGACACGTTCAGACCAGAGTGACAGGGACAGGAGTTTGTTGTACATCATGAGACATTTAATCTATTATTATTACTATTATATTAGTTACAGTGACAATAAAACACAAGAAAACTTTATTTATAGAACGAAAAACATACATAAGACTGAATGCTGTAATGTTCCTGTACTTTGTGATGTGATGTTAATTATTTAGCCCCATCAACTCAATGTTTTTACTAGAAAACATGAAGTATGTGACAATGTAAACAAATCAATAATAAGTAGGTCAAACTACCAGGAGAGTCAAAAGTTTCTAATGACTGAAATGGATCTCATAAAGGAACCAAAGCCCAATTATTTTTATTATTATTTTTATTATTAATTCAATGTTTTAGCTTAGTATATGCCTTTTGTCTCACAAAAATAGCCAAGAAATAAAGGTGTGTGACCTACAAGAAATGTAAAGAGACAATCTAACATTTTTGGTTCTCAGTAACATCTAAAGGTCTCTTCAAGCTCCATCAGTGGCTTGTTTAAGTAATAATTTCTTTAAGAACAGTTTATCTTATCAGCCGTTGCAGCCAGGACACTTTGAACCTTCTCGTCGTCTAATCTGCCGGCTGGAAAAAACTTCACAGTGACAACAGACCTGCTGTTAGCACAACAGTTCAATGTCAAACTGTACATGTAGGCTGGATGTAAACAGTGAAAAACCAGTGAATAACATGTATGTGAACAGTCTGTCAAAGTTTAATAGGTCAGTTCTATTTTTAAACATTATTTTCATGGCATTTCTGCTTCATTAGAGGCTTACAGAGTTACAGTAAAGCAGGTAATTAATTGCAACACAGGTCATGAGCTGGAATCAGACCTGTGACGTCACAAGTATCCGGTCCAGCAGGTCTTAAAGAGATTAATTCTGTCCGTCAGCAGTTACATGTAGGGAAGGATTTAGAGGCAGACATCCAGACAGACTTTACTCAGGGAAATTAAAGCTACGTCTGAAGTGCTGAAAATCTGCAAAACATGAAGATTAATATTGAATTTCTGCCATTTTAGCTTGAAATAAGACATTGAACTAATCATTTGGTCAAAGATCTGCAGGAAATCCTGCATCAAATAATATTTTATTTCTACCTTTACTACAAAGGGCTCTGTTTTTTTATTGCTTTATCTTTGATGATCAGTTCTAGCATCTTTTTTTTAAAGAAATTTATCTTTAAATATAAATAGTTCAATGGTTTTCTATCCAGAAGATGCAGAGGAGTTAGGGGACTTTTTCAGCCCTGAGTAGTGTCTGCAGGTCATCCTCACAAGCTGAGTACAGCGCCAAAAACAGGGCTCGATAGCAACGGTTGCCAGGTTGCCATTGGCAACCATTTTAAGAAATTGGCAACCGATTCTTTCCACTGATGGCAACGACTTTCTAACATATAAAAAATAGGGACAGGCAAAGCATGCAACCTAAAATAAATGAATTTTCAATATTTGTTGCGTTAATGATTTTATTTTTTAGTGACAGCAAACAAAGCTTTTTGATAGTGGGGTGTAAAGTTCAGCTAACCCAACAAAATCATAAATGCAAAAAATCAAAAAAACAAAAAGAAAATTTGTAAAGTTAGTGTAATAAAACTTATATCACTTTTTCATTATTAAGCTGACATATAACTGCATAGTGTCTTAATTACTCAAAATATAAGGTGACCGAAAATGACAACCATATAATAATAATGATAATAATGTATATAACACTCTGCAGCCTTAAACACAAAGTGCTACAGAACAAAAATTAAAATCAGAGACCCATGTATGCCCTCCCAAAAATTAGATTAGCACATAATCAAACAGCACTGAACCCGTACACACACCAATAGAAGTGCCAGAACAGAACAAAAGATTGTAAATAAAATGTGGATAAAGTAATAAGATCATATGAAGCAAATTTAAGTAAAGGATATAACTACACACAATATATAAACAAACAAGATAAAAATATAAAAATATGAGATAATCTCATATAAAGCAGATAAAATGCCAATAAAAGATCAAACTCTTGACTCTTAAAGTAGATTTAAGTGCAAAATATTTGCAACTGTATGGAAAATACTAAAATGATGATGCTATTTTCAGTTTTGGCAACCAGAAGCTGGTGTTTGTCTGCCAGCCCTGAACAACCTCCACCAAGAAGGTTGTGTGTTGCCTGAGAGGCAAAATGAAGGGCAAAAAACAGCTGGAAAACACCCAGCTACTGCTTGTGAGCTGAAACGCTGAATAACTGAAGGTTGTTTGCACAGAATTTAGTTAAAGTCATGATTGCATTTGTTGGTGTGGAAACACACAATGAGGCTTTTAACTACATTCACACAGTCTTTATAACAGGTGTTTCTGTTTGCCCATTTCTCAACATCCTGCTTTATCTCACTGTCATTCTTAGTCCAGTTTAAGTTCCCACTGAGCCAAACATTGAGGCTCTTCTTTCTTTTTTGACCTAAATATTGTTCTGCTCTGAGTCACTCCACTCTCCTCCTCCACACTGGTTTTTGAATGAAGCTACAAAGTCTCCGTGTCTTTTCTTACCTCGATCTCCTGCAGTTGTTCCTGGTTGGTGGAGTACATCTGCTGCAGGCCCTGCTCCAGCTCCCGGTTCCGCTCCAGGAGAGTCTTCCCGAGCTCGGCTGCCAGCTGCAGGTCTGCAAGAGACACCGAGTGAAGGAACGCAAGTGATTTGGTGCAGCTCATCGTTTGGTCTCACTGATGGACACATGGACACTTTACAAGCAGCTTTGTAAGGTTTGGTCACTGTTGGCAGGAATCCAGTAACCCACTTTTTAAAATTTGGGCCACCGGAGTTAATCCACCTTTATTAACTGGACATTCAAAGACTTTTAATGTGTAAGGACTGCTGGTTGTTTCTAAAAAATAAAAATCATGCAGGGATATGGTAGAATCAACTGATATTTTCTCATTAACATACAGGTTTTATTTATTCAAGTTTATTAAACTTAAAATTTCTGGTATTTATTTTCAGAACTTGTTCTAACTTGAAGTATTTTGACTTGAAATTAGGGATGTTAATGATTAATCATTAATCACTGTTTAATTTAATCGCTGTAGAATTTAACCAATTGATAATTAATCAATAGTGTAGAGATGTCAGTAATTGCACCTCATCTGACACTGTTTTGTCTGGTGAAGCCATTTGTTAAATAAGGAAACTTAAGCTTAAAATGAGCAAAAATTACATCAAAACAAGGAAAAAAAGTTAAAGTGAGAAAAAAAAACAAACATGTTGTGTCTCTTTAATTATTAATGATTAATCGATTGTTAATGTTTTCAACTATCGGTTAAAGATATTCATAAAATTTGCAACCCTGACCAACCCCAAGAAATACAATCAGCATATCAGCAGACGTCCCAGCATGCACTGTTTCAGAGTAAAAAAAAATCCCCTGAGACCCTTCTTCTTCCTTCTTCTTCTCTTCTTCTTCTTCTCTTCACTGTAACTGGCTCAACTTACAATCTTAAGTTTACTGAACATGTTTTATCAAGTACAACTGAAAAGTTAATTTGTTTTGAATCATTACAAAATTACCTCGACTTGTCTTTTAAAATTCAGCTGATTTAAAATTTTAAGGAAGCCTGAAAACTCTCTCTTTTTTCATTTAAAACAAATTAAATGAATTTATTTTTCCAGTGCAGACACTTGTCATTTAGCCGTATTTCATCTAATATTCAAAAAAATATCCCACATAAAACAGCAGAAATGACACAATCAGGTGACAAATAATATTACATACACAAAAACCCATAAGTTATTTTAATGATGTTAATTAAAACTAAAATTTAAAGTGCTTATATTCAGAACACTTCAGAACTTTGTAAACATGAGTTCTTCCAACTTGAAGTCTCTGTTTCAGAGTTAAAACTCTGCTGAGTCCTCCTCCTCCTCCTCCTCCTCCTCCTCCTTCAGTGTGACTGAAGAGCTGTCGGTTCACCTTAATATCTTAAGCTTATTTGACAAGTTCTCTCAAGTACTGAACTGAATTACTATCGAGTTAATCTGACTAGTTTGTTTGTCATGAATCTTTACAAAACTACCTTAACTTGTCTTTTCAAATTCATCCTACTTAAAATTTTACGGCAGCACGAACACTCTTTTTAAAGTTAAAATAAAGAATGTGTTTATTTTCCAGTGCAGCCACACAAAAACCCTGTAAGTTTTATTTATTCAATTTAATTAAACTTAAAATTTCTAGTATTTATTTTCAGAACATTTGGAGCTTATAAACATGAGTTTTTCTAACTTGAAGTCTTTTGACTCGATATGATGAGTGCATGTACTGTACAGAGGTCAAACAGCTCATATTAAATTAAGTTTCCAAACAAACATGATCAGCTATTAGCTGTTAATATCTTCAGCTTATTGAACATGTTTTCTCAAGTACAACTGAATTAATTTCTAATTTATCTGACTAGAAAACGTTCTTTGTGTCAAATCCTTACAAACTGACCAAAACTTGTCTTTTCAAATTGAGTCGAATTAAAAGGCTGCCTGGACTTAACTAATGAGTTTATTTGTTTATTGTTTATTATTTGTTTATTTTTTACAGTACACCCACTTATCATTAGGTCACCGTTCATCTAACATTTAAAAATAAATAGTAAAAATTACATAATTGGGTGAAAATATGAAACATTAGACATACACAAACCAATAAGCTTTAGTGTAAAAACATGCAACAAAAAAACCAAAGGGCCACTTCTTCAGTTCAGTCAGACCTTTTCTGTTTTTTTCACTTTGCCGCATATGTGACTGTCCTGCTGACTCCTGGCTTTCCCTGCAGCCTGTCAAGATGCTTCATTTCTACTAAAACAGCATGTAGACTAAATAAAACATCAGGACTAAAAAAAAAAAAAATAAATTACACATTACAGGTTCAGAAAATCACACAGAAAATGCTGCATGTTTAACCTTCTGTGCACCTGCAGGGCTTAATAGTGAGTTTGCAATGTAATACACATATTAAATGTCCTGTATATCCATATTTTACAGCATCAATGTCCTTATTTTTGTCATCTGGCTGCTAAATAAAGGATCAGTACAGTTATTTGGAGACAAAGAGTGAAAAGGAAATTGTACCATGTTCAAGGTCTTGCTTGTCGTACCACGGTTCCTCCTCCTTGATCTCAAATTCCTGCTCCACGATCATGTCTGTCAACATCTTCACGGTTTAAAACAGTCAGTCACTCAGTCTGAGGATCATTCCGGCTCTTAAACATGTCAAAGGAGACTCTGACGGACGGTGATAACGCGGTTCAGTCCGCCCGCTTCCTGCCGCTGGTTCCTCCTGCGCGCCTGCAGCCGGCAGCACCGGTGCGCGCTCGTCTCCGGACGGACGGACAGGACAGCTCACTGCTGACGACACGCTGCTGCGCTCAGGATGTGTTTCCGGGTTTGAATTTCAAAATAAAAAGTTACACGTTGGAAGCACAGGTGTGTCTATGGCTGGAGCTACGGAAGCCCCTTTCGGCCAATGTGATGAAAAAAAACAAAAAACAAGATCCTATGGGACAGGAGATTTTATCTGGGTCACCAAATAATAATAAAAAAAGACTACGAAAGAAATTTAGTTGTATCTTTATTATATTCTTATTCAGTAATCTAAAAAAAATTCTTATCGTCCTCCTGATGAGAGGAAATAAAACCAATGAGATGTCCTGTTAACTCAGCCTAAATGCATTTATTTCTCATTTACACAGTATTTAAGATGTGTATATGTTTGATATAACGTGCATCAAGATTTGAGCTGCAAATTATTTATTACTTTACTTATGAATGTCCAGTGTTTATGTCCACAAGAGGGTTAGCCCTAATTTAGCACAAAAAAAAAAACCCCTCTCTATCCCATCACAATAATAAATAGGTTGTTAATAAATTATACACATTATTTATTTATTTAATCACAAATAAAATAAAAAATATTATTATTCACGTCAGTTTCTTGCACCTGTCTTGCACGTTCACTGAGATAGCATTTCATTATTTTATTCATTATAATGACTTACAGGGTGGTAACAAAACTTATATGGACCCAAATACTGAAGAAAGTTATTTATGAATTTCCATTCCTTCAGCCTTTATTTTATCTCAAGGAATCAAGGGAGTGCCCTCATTTACAATGGTGTTTAGAATACAGTTTGAACAGAAAAATACAACAAGAAAACAAATATACATACATATAAAATAAACAATTAATACAAATAACAGACAATACAGTCAAACAGACAACAACAGAATACAGTTAAAATCAGTTGCATTCAAGAACAGAATAGTTTATAATTATGGTTTTAAATTGACCTATGGGCACAAGTGCATTCAGTTTTAAAATAATAAATGTTAATAATATGTTGAGGCTTGAATAGATGCCACGAACATTCAATGTTATTGGTGGCATTTTATGTTTTTAAAAACCCAATCAGTAGCCTCCTTTTGACCCATGTAAATTCTGGTCACACAGGCCCACTAATTAAAGAGTTTGACTGGTGAAAAATAAGCATAATTTACAAATGAAATTTAATTTTGTTGATTTAGAGTTTACTAAAATATTATTTTTGTTCATAGAACTATAAAATCGGTTCAAATTAAATGACTACTGGAAATAAAATTATACTACATATTTCTCTCAGCATAATTGCATAGTTTTAATAATGTTAATATTAAAAAGGACGTGATGTTTCAGATGCGGGTCAGAGTTCACCTTGTTCACCTTTGACCATGCGGAAGCGCTCGCTCGCCATGTACTCTGTTTGGAAATAGAGAAAATTATATTTAAGCAAGTTTAATTTAGTACATTATCACACATCCAGGCTATAAACTGTATCAGATCAACATCACCCGCATCAGAAACGATGGACGGTCGCCTGGTTACGAGCTGGAGGAAGAAACATCCCCAGGAGAAGATGATGAGGTGAGCTGAAAGCAGCAACACTGCATAAGCTTAATAAAAGGCCCCTCAAACTTTGAAAGAACTAACAGAACATGCTTTTTGGCCGTTTGTATTTTTTTTTCCCCTCCACGAAATATGAATTGTGTGCTCTTATTTTGAAGATCAGAGCGGTTAGTTTCCGGTGTAGACCCTGACTCTCGGCTAATTTGACCATCAGTTCATCACCACACCTGCTCCTCTGAGCTGGTTCCTCCCTTTGAAACCGCAGCGCGCAGAGTCTGAGTGACCACACGGGGGCGCTGCAGCGACAAAACACACCTGTACACAATATTAATATGACGGTTTGAAGATGTTAATATAAAAGCAGCATCTTAAAACTTCACAAACATCACAGTTTTTTTTTCTTTAAACCAACACTAGTGAACATTAAATTTGTCCTGTTATCTGTATGTTTGAGGTTGAGTGAAATTGTTTGAGAGATGAATTGGAAATAAGCCTGCTACCTCCAGAATACAAATTATTTTCACTGCAGGGATTTACTTTATAGATAATAAGTTGCTACACATATTTAGTTAGCAAAACAGTTCTTGTAAAAAAGAGACAGACAGTAACAAAGTGCATTTACTCGAGTGCTTGAGTGTTTTTGTTCTGCCATCATGCAGCTGTTGGTTTCACTTGATGATTATCTGATTTTACACTCTTTCTCTGAGCTACGTTTCCAGTGGTGGAACAAGTGTTCAGATCTTTTTACTTTAGTAAAAGTACCGATACTAAACTGTAAAACAAACCCCATTACGAATGAAGGTCCTGCAATTAAATTAAAGTATTATGACCAAAATGCACTGAAAGAATTAAAAGTAAAACTACTACAATAGTAATACAGTTGTATAGAGCATTTTAATGTTTTCTTCCTCTTCATGGATGGTTTAATCTATATGCTGTCAAACTATGGCCTGTGGGCCAGAACCGGCCGGCTAAAGAGTCTAAATCGGGCACTTAAAGACTTTGCAAAGTGTGCAAAGAAATTGCAGAGCGGTTATTAATTCAAGACCAGAACACAGTTCTCTGAAAAAACAAACAAACAAACAAACAATGAATACTTACTGTTGTCATATTTAACAATATTGAACATTATACAACATATTGTCATTCAGGACTTTCAGCACAAAATGATCTGTATCAGACTTTTATTTTAAAACAATAGCAGTGGAACCATATTGTTAAGGCACTGAGAAAACCTTTGATTTGTAAAGTTTATAATGCAGGTTCACCTTCTTCTTCATTAACTCCCACTTTAGTTAGTTTTGTGTGGTGATTTAGCATCAATACATGCTGTAGGAGCTGGAAATTAAAAGAATTTAAAGTTCTAGATTAGTTGTTCAAATCAATATGCATAACCGTTTTGTGTTACAGATCCACTGTGATCTGTATATTATATTGCACATGTAAGACAGTAGATTGGGGCTGGGTATCATTTAAAAAAATCAGATACCAGTACTGATACTGATACTGAGTATTTCATTTGATACCTTTTTTACTCAGTGCAGCTGTCCGCCCGTTTTCTCCATGCTTGATGAGGTTTCCCGTATTTACATTTTTTAATAATAATCATAATCTGTCCATATTTTCTGCCTTTACTGTTATCGGACGTCACAGGCATGTAGTGAAGCCATACTTTAAAATATTTTGGTGGCATGTCGCCACACTGAACTGCCAACTCCGTCAAATACACCTTGATCGACTTCACCACCACAGACTTGTGTGTAGCTGCTAACTGCAGCTGCAGTAGTGAACCAGTCACATGATGCATTAAATTGAGGAACATATGTGGTGACTGGCTGCAAACAAACCCACACATGTTTTTCTAGATCTGGAAGAACTGAAAGCAGGTACTATCATTTTATTAGAGAAGTTTCAGTACTTCTTGGCTCTGGGTTGTTTTGGTCAATACCTTAAAAGTGTTGAGTACCAACACCCGGACCCACAGCAGACTGACTGAATGTGGAAACACAGAGACACTGTTGAAAATGCACTTATTTTCTGAGGCTGTTCATCATCTGTTAACGGATCGTCCATTCATATGTGAACATTTTCAGAATGTACTTTTTAACACTAAAAGCAGTTAAAAAAGCTCAAAATTTATATGCTGGGCTGGAATAACTGTTGTTGTTTGCCTGTTTCACATTAATTAGAGTTCAAATTAAGGCCGAATGTTCGCTGAATGAGTTGGCGATTGTTTATGAGTAATAAAAAATTATTATTAATCATGTAGAAGGCATAGATGTTTATCATGGTTAAACTGAGCAATATGTTAATGGAGTCTGGCAGGCAGTGAGACAGAGTTTGTATTTTCAGAGCTGTGGGTTTTTGTTTTCAGGATGACAGACTGAACTTTACATCGACAGACAACTGATAGTTATAAACAGCTGATCAACTTATAGTATAGGACTCGTCGCTTGTTATTGTCTGACTGCTTGAGCTCCCTCAAGTCTGGGGAGGATGGGGTGGAGAGAAAAAAAAATCACTTCAACTGTAGACAGTATATTAAATAGGATTCAATCTATTTAATATACCATCTATGGCTCCAAGTCACTATTTGCACATGCAATTGCTACATATTGCTCCTTTATGTCCAGTGCTTCAGTAGCTGTACTTACCACGATTGTGCATGTAGGAGCCTTAATGCAATTAATTGATTTTTGGTTTAAAAAAGTAGGCATTAAATAATTTAAGTTGATTTAAAAACAGTTAAAAACAACAGAAATGTAAGTTAATAGATGTAGAAGGCATATTTACAGGTATTTTCAGTTCATATGTACAATAATGTAATAAATTAATCATTTAAAATCCAGTCGGATAGTTTAAAATGGATAAAAAGGTAATTTATTTCATATTTGTAATGGATGGGAGGATGTAACAGTTTGGTGTTACTGTGCACCTTTAATTACATTAACTGATGCTCCTGTTAGGGGTTAAATTGAGGTCAGTCAAGGGGACAGTGGAGACATACATGGTTTTCTGACCTCTCCCTCTTTTACTCTCATTGCTGATTTTAGCTTGGATGTGATGGATGTCCGATGGGTACTTTGGACACCTGTGATAATTTTTCTGCACCACCCTTTTTGTGTAAACTGTTAAAACTTTGCCGAATGGTCCTGGACAAACCTACAGTACATTTCAAAGAGAAATATTGTTTTTTTACTCTGCACATTTGTGCATCTGAGGGCTGAAGTGACCTGTTAATTTGCTCAATCCAGATTATGATTTTGCTCATGAATTGCATCATAATATCATGAAATATGATGCTTCAACAGCAATATACTGTCTCTAGCAGTCACTCTGGATAAAACAGTTTCTACAGTTGCTATAAATAAACAATCCACCTACATATTGATTTGTCATCTCACAAAGCTGCTTTTGTTTTCAGTCTTCGGGGCTTGTTTTCTGGAGCTGGTGGCTCTTCACCAGGCTTGCAGAGGCAGCAGGTCATCACTGCTCAGAGACACAGAGAGATTTATTTATCAAATCAGAGCCTCTTCTCTGCTGTAGCTGACCCAACCTGACTGGCAGCAGGAGGTAGAGAGCAGCAACACCAGAAGACAGTCCAACACAAAGCTCTCCCAGACAGGACAAACACGCAATTTCCTAAATTCAATTAAAGTACCGATCGTTGACTCAGACTGAGAGGCTGTAGGACGTCAATAGTTGAGTCATCCCTCAGAGAGGGAAAGTTTTCGCTGTGAGTAGTCGAGGTCTGCGGACCTCAGTGGGCAGCGGCAGAGGAGGCGGCAGCCAGAGACGGAGGATGAGCTGCTTTCATGAATTTTTCAGAAATAACAGAAATCTTTGGCGCTGGATTCTCTGGCAGTGAGACACCCTCATGAGTCAAGAGATTTATCAAATTTTATGATCCATATTTCAAAATCATCCAAAGATTGAAGCATGTATAATGAATTTTATCCGAAGTGTGCACTGTTTTCTACTCCAGTGTTGTTGTTTTTCTTATTTCGGCGTTTTTAATCCAACATTTTTTTCTTTTTCCATTTGCCTTTTTCCTAAGTTACCACCCTTTCCATTAAAAGCACCATTTCAGTGAAAAGCTGCACCACCATGCTGTGTATTTCCATCAGTTGGTGGCAGTGTAGTCTCATAATTTGGTCTGAATTTGCTCTCCAGCACTACATACACACCTTTTCATTCAAACAAAGAACACATGCTACTCAAACACACTCTGATCTACAGCCAGTTATTCATTTGGACACATTAAAATAAATAAACATGATTTTTAAATTCTTTTTATTAGAGGAATTAACACGATCAAATAGATTAACGCACCACAGTGACGATCCACGGCACAGATAAGATGCGCATTTGATCAGCTGCGCAGTCAGATTTCAGTTTCATTATCAGACGCCGACAGATGAAAACATTCTCCATGGTGGATTTGAGAAACATCCTGCCAGCTGATGATAAACGCTGCGCCGCTCTGGACCCCAGAGGAGGATGATGATGAGCACAGCACCCTCTACACCCTCTCTGTCTCCCTCCATAGCTTTTCTTTCCATCTTAAATGCATGCAAAACATACAGTTTGCATACATACTGCATGCAAACTGTTTTAAATATCTCTGTGTATCCCTTTGTGGCCAAAAATATGTGGACACCTCAACTTTACCCCAATATGTGATTGCTGAACATCTCTGGGAAGTCTTTTTCAGGAGTTTGGGGCCTTGATTGCAGGAATTTTCTCCCTTTCAGCCACAAGGGCTTTAAGGGGGTCAGACACAGACCGCGACTTCTAGTCCATGTTCCTGTTCATCCTAAAGTTGTTGTTAGATGCGGTCGAGGTCAGGATTTTGTGCAGACCACTCCACATTCTTCTGCACCAGATTGAGAAAACAGATTATTATCGTCATGTTGAAACAGCAAATGTTGCCACAAAGTTGGAAGCTGTTATCTAAAATATCATTATCTGCTGTAGCATAAAGATAAACTTTAACTGACCCTTCTGAAGTCCAGACTCTTCTGCAAAAACAGTTGAGAAAACTTGCTACCTGTCAGAATTTTCCTCTTACACACTCCCACTACCCATGCTCACTCATGTTTGTGTGAATGAACCAGCCATCTTGAAGGGGGAGTGGGTTATAAAGCCCTCCAACAGAGAGTCTGCATTGATGCAGGCTCACAAACCACACTCCTCTCAGGTGCAGCACCTCTTTTGTGTCCGGGATGGAGGAAACGCCACGGATGTTCGTTCCGTGTTTTCCATGTAACAGACATTTGATGGATTATTTTCATGCACACGTGACGGAATGACTTGACAAAAAAAAATGTTCAACAAAACAGAGAAGTGACCAAAGAAGCGTGGGAGCGAGTTTTTGTTTACTGAATTAATCATTTCTCCTTTCACAAGCTTACTATGCTGTGGATGAGTGTGTCATGTCACTGCCACTTTGCACCTTTGTCAGTACTCTTTAGAAGATTAGCGTTTTAATATTTATTTGGGGACAGACACATATACATCCGTCCATTTACTTTTGATGATAGAGTATACATTGCAATAATAGTATATCCAATAATAAAGGATACAGGGGTTCTCTCTCTTAGGCTCCATGATCTTTAATAAAAATCTTACTGAAACAAACAAACAAGAAACAAATATCTTCAGATCATCTTCAGATGACCAAAACAAACCAGGGTTCTATATTTGAATTTTTTCTCAGTGGACTCTCTAGGTTATTATACACAGAACCATAAATTACCAAGTTAAATTTGTCGTTAACAGCACTGAGATAATAAAAAACACATAAATTTTGTTCTTTGGAAATGCCAAAGAGCCTCAGTTGCCAGGGGCAAAGTACCAGTTCTTAACTGAAGACACAGAGACCTTTGTTTTCCTCCTAAATGACAATACACAGTTCAGTGTAGTGTCCTTTGATTTGAATTTATTTTCAAGGTCTTAATAGTGTTGTAAATCAATAGCAAGGACTCAGTGATAACTCAGCTGGAATGTTTGATTTGTGGCTCTGGATGTCACTGATAGTCTGTCTCTCTGTATCTCAACAATTTGTGATGGACTGACGTGAAGTTTTGTGCAGACTTTTCATCTTGCGCCATCAGGTCAAAATTTAAATTTCTCCAGTACTTTGGTTTATGACCAAATACCTGCAAAACTAATGACATTCCCATCACCCTCAGCTGTATTAATTAGCAAACGTTAGCATGCTAACACGCTAAATTAAGATGCTTGACATTATAAACATTATACCTGTTAAAGTTTGGCATGTTAGCATGACGTGAGATGTTACAGACGTCACCATACATTTATTTTATAAAACATAATGACATTGGCAAGAATATTTTGGCATCCATTGTAGCTCTTCTTTGAGAAGGTTGGAAATTTTTGAGTTTCAAGTTGTTGGAACGGGCATAAATATAGCCCCATCACTAGTCTGCGGCTGTCTCCACAGTGCTCAGTGATGGAGAAGGGTCTGTCACCACACACGATCATTCTGCTAAAGGAAGGGGTTAGGCTTGTTTGCATTTCTTTAAACCAATCACAATCATCTTGGGTGACTCTAAGTCCAGGATGCAGCAGTAATTTGTTTTGGTCGAACATTTGCACGTGCAGCGGTGAGCCGTCTCGTTAAAATAGCTAAATCATCACAAGAAGGGGGTAACAGCTGCTAGCTTTTGTACCATTAGCGACCGGGTTAGTGTAATTTGCCTTTTTCAGCATGTAGGTTGTTAGCTCTGAGCAGCAACATAATGTATATAAGAAATGGACAACATGATGATTCCCCAAAAGTGAAGCCAAAGCAGCTCTGTCGCCCCCTGGTGGAAGGCTGCAGTACAACTCATAAATCCTGCCTCCCGATTAACTGAAACATCAAACTACACATTAAATCGAAGATGGTTTCTGTCATTTTAGGTAGTGACGTTTGTTCCAAGTGTCAGTTTTTCTGATCTGTTTGACTTTAATTAGTTATTTAATGATATAAAAACAGGACTTTATGCTATGATTCACTGCTGAGCGCTGCTCTGGGTGGGTGGGAAATGGATACCACAGTTTGAACATTTATCACTGCTGCGCAACATCTGGATCCAAATGACGTTCAGGATATTTCGGCTTCATTTTTGAAGAGTTGGAAGAAGTGGCAATGTGTCGTCCGTCTTTATTTACCGTCTTTGGCTCAGAGGTTGTTGTTGTTGTAGTCAGGACGGAGACTTTGAAAGCACAGACAGTGGATGTTGCTTATGCCGCTTGAATAAGGCGGCCAATGACAGGCTTATGCCCAAAGTCTACGTCTGGTGAGTGAGACTACCTCATCACAGACCCGCTGACAGTCTTACTAAAAGCTCAGCATTGAAAATGAGGTTGGGAGACACTTTATTGAGGACACCTAAAGAGCCTCAAGACACAAGTAAAAGCTGGAAAAAATGACAAAATCTTCCAGTATTTGTCGCATTGATTCTACTTAGAGAGTATTCTGTTCGCCAACTAAGTTCTTCCAATAAAAATTATATTTGCATCACTTAATGCAATGATGGTGCAATTAATTGGTGCATCAATCATGATTACCACCCATGAGCAAAAGTTCCTGATTACTAAGTGTCACTAAGCTGAGTCAGAGCAGATTTTCACAGATTGTGTGAGTGGTTGTAGGCCGGAGCAGTCACTGACTTTAGTGGCTGTTACAGCTCACTAACACACCAACCCCCCCAGGCCAAAATTATTCAGCCAGGTCGAGGATTAGATGTTGTAACATCACAAGCTTTTCCTTTAAGGCCTTTTTGCTCCAGCCCTTTCATCTCAAATGTGTTCTCCTCCTTTTTTGTGCTCCACCCTCAGTGTGTTCCCTCTCTTCCCATCAGTCCCGCCACCGTCCTCCTGATTTCCCCATCTCTGTTTTGTGGCTGTCAGCGAGATGAGAGAGAAAGCAGAGCAGGAAGCCAGAGCTCTCTGCGGGGATTCGGCTTCTCGGCGTGATAAAATAGCTGTGATCTTTTTCCTGCAGAATCAACACTCTTGTTTGTGTTTCCCCCATATCTACACCCCCGTGGCATTTTTTGCTTTCATTGATGCTGTATTGCCTTTTCATTTTGGATTTCACGGGGTGTGTGAAATGCCAGCAGAAAGAATGGGACCCCATGCACTCCTTTAGCCCTCCACTATTTTATCACCCTTCCAGAAAAATGATTAGAAGTGTGTTTCAAATGCAAAACAAGGTATCCAGGCATGTTTTCTCTTCAAGCAGCTTAATAATGGCTTTGCAGGTGAAAGGAAGTCAGACAAACTGAGGGAGGAAATTGAAATATTACAGACGAGAGAGCAAGCAAACAGGATGATTACCACATTCCTCTTCATCCCTGCAGCAATCTGGGTTAGTAATGGTGTTTCTTGCTGCCGTAGCGTGGAAGCAGTGACATTAGAAGGCGGCAGGGATCGGTAATGAGTTGTTAAAAGAGAAATTTGGGGCTTTACTGATCTGTTTCCATACCAACTGTCTTAGCTGTGGGGATTGGATCCTCTCGATGTTCGAGGGGGACGAGGAGGAGCCGGGGACGGGAGTAATGGGATTTGAGGAAGTGCTTCTGGGTAGAACTTAAACACACACACACAATACATATGACAAAACCTCAGCGTGCGTGTGTGTGTGTGTGTGTTAATCTTCAAAGCTCTTACATTTTGCAGAAATCCATCATGACAGACAGAGCAGCGAGCCCAAGGTGACTTTAATTTGTTGTGATTTTATTTTTATTTTTGGACCGATGCTCGTCCTTTGTTCTGGACACGTACGCGGCAAACAGTCAAGGATGGGAGACGTAGCTACTCGCATTCGAGAGGAGCCGCTGCCATGTTGCCATGACAACCAGGCGTTTGCAAAAATCAGCGTGATGCCAACTCTGATCCACGATCACATATGGGCTTCTGTGTGTGTGTGGGGGGGGGGACAAAGACGCTGGCAGAAGCAAACAAGCACACATGCTGTACAGTATACTCTGTGTACAAGCATGTGTGTGCACAGATCGGGCAGTATTTCAATTAAATGTACTCAAAATACATATTTAATTACTTGTGAGCATTTTGCAATGTGTGATTTGCTGTGGAGAAAAAAATTAGATGTAATTTGGGAAAAAAAAACAAAACATTAAGAGCTTGTATTTATGTATTTGAAATACTTAATTATATGAATTGATTTTATTCTCATATATCCTGGGGTTGAAACTGTAGGAAAAAAATGTTTCATTGTGAGGGCAGAAGCTGCTTTGATGTTTGGTGCAAATTTAAGCTGAGATAAAATTATATAATCAAAAATGTGATCACAAATTGCAACTCAGGCAAGCTTACTGAAGGACACTTGAATACAACAGAAGACAAGAGCCAAAAACAAACACCTGATGTCCTCTAGAAGTGGCAAACTTACTAACTAGAAACCACCAACATGTCATCATAACTCAACGACAGAATTGGTCAATTGACTCCCAAGTCAACATATGTATGACCGTTGGAGAGTGTTGGACCGTAAGTATGAGATGTAAGTCGCATCATGTTAATCACGTCATGGTTTCAGTTAAAATAAGTACATTACGTTTCATAAGGCAACATCGGGCAGTACAGCCGAAAAGTCTTTCATGACAGTGGCTGAGCATGACGTCTGTCTCTTCAGCAAAGCTTTCCAGCTCCTCCATCTCAGCTGGCTCCTTGCAACGTGAGGGGGCAGCAGTTCTACGCCGAGCTCCCTCCACATGTCCATGTCCCTCGACCTTTAATAGTTGTCTGACTTAAAAATCAAAAAAATGCCGGCGAGCTGACCTGTCCTTTTTTTATCTGCATATCTGCACTCATTTTGCACGCTGTCGTCTCACTTGTCTCTTGTAGCACCTACGAATATGATTGGCTAAATTATTGGTTGGATGATTAGTTAAATAATTGTTTGTTCACCTGCCATTCATAGCTTGTTCCATTATCAAGGGATATGACAGGTTGGTTATGAGCCGGGGTGTAACGTCAGGCCTATCGTCGCTTACGAAAGGTTACTTTAGTAACTTAGAACATTAAGGCAGATGCTATTTGCACCCAAGTTGAAATAGCCAGTGTGGCTATTTGCACTCTGGACTAGCCAGTGTGGCTGTTTACAACTGGAGCATGGTGGATACTATTTGTACCCGTGGCAGTTAAGGTCAGACCCATATTGAGGCTATTTTCACATTACATGTTACTTGTATTTTAATTAGGCACATTTTCCAGACAAGAATCTTGTATTTTATTTAATTGCATTTGAAGAACAAGTATTTGGAACAAGATACTTTCTCATGTATTTGTGGCCATCTCTCTTTGTGTGTTGAAGATATTACTTTCATATTGCACCAGTCCATCCATGCTGTTTACACACCACAATGCAATAAACAGAAAATTAGCAATGGGAGAAATGGGAAAAGAGAGACGCAGAGATAACCAGAGAGAGAAAGATGACGACGATAAGAGAAATTGGATTTGGGTTAAAGATAGCAAACTGTTATCACTGAACACTAACATCAAAGGCATCGTTGGCAAGGGAAACTATGAAACTTTTAAAAAAAGAAGTTTAATTTCACAAGTAATCTCCGCCCTGGGGCCCGTGGGTAAAACAAAACTCTGTGAAGTAGATGAATTTAGCTAATCTCTCCCGCACAGCTTCAGGGGATCGCAGAGGCACGGGGATAGAAAATTGCACTTGTGCCTAGTTCAGTGCTTATATTTTATGAAACAGAGACATCTCATTCCTCTGATATACTGAGCAGAGATGGTGGTGTGTCCCTGGCTGGTCGCAAGCACTACAAGAAAAATGTGTTTTTGGACCAGGATCCAAGAGGAAAGAAATGAGTCTGAGAGGATGCAAGGTTGTGCAGAGTGACTGACAGCTGTCTCCGGCTCAGATGTCCTCTGCTGTGTGTCGATGAGAGGAGACTTGGCTGATGTTGCATCAAAACACAGTGCTGATACAGCAGACGGCGGGGATGATGGATGGTGCGTGTGATAGAAGCGTGCGTGAACTCCAGTATCACAAAAGTAATCTGGTTTAGAGCTGGAATGATGATGAATCAATATGATATTATTCTGAAAATATTTTGATGAGTCATTTTTAGAGCGTATTCTGTGGATGACAGTGTTTGTCTGTGCACCACTTTGATCGAGACTTTCCCAACAATTATTATACGCATTAACACGAAATTTAGTACAGGCATTCAGATTTCCCAGAGGATGAATCCTACTGACTTTGCTGATCGCCTGACTTTTAATCTGGCACCACCAGCAGGACAGAGTTTTGGCTTTACGCAGTGAAATAGCTTGACATCTATTTGATGGATTGGCACAACATTTTGGACAGACTGGTTCTTGGACGATGTGTCCTCATAACTTGGAGATTTTCTGCCTTTTCATCTTGTGCCATCAACAGGTCAACATCTCAGTTTGTCTAATGCTTTCGTCAGTCTCAGCATTTCTTTGTCTGGCAGTCTTCCTCGCAACCTGACCAAACTCAACACCAGGTGGTGATCAGTTGACAGCTGGAAATCACGATTCTCTCACACAAAGTTTTTTTTTGTGCTCAAGTAACAAAACACTTGCTGCCTAGACGGGGCTTTAAAATGATGTCATAATCCAGTGTTTCTCCTATCATTCCCCCACCTAATCATGCAGCCCTACTTGTAACCCATGGTCATGAGTTGTAGGTAGTGACCAAAACAACGAGGTCACAGATTCAAGCAGCCTAAATTAGTTTCCTTTGTAGGGTGGTTGGGCCCAACCTCTGGAGACTCCGAGGTAGACCCAGAATCTGCTGGAGGGATTGCATATCTCATCTGGCCGGAGATTCCCCAGGATGAGCTGGAAAGTGTCCCAGGGAACAGAGACATCTGGAGTATCCTCTCCGTTAGCTGCCACCATGACCAGACCCTGGAAAAAAGGAAGAAAATGGATAGATGGAAACCGAACCTACACTGTACATTTACTGCCAGAATGACAACTTCACTGCTCACCTTTTCCATAACTCCACTGTATTCACCGTCACTCACCGCACTTACAAAAGAGCCACACTTCATCATTTGACGACTATGGGATCTGTTGATGTTGATGGTAGCTTGGCTATTTAAAAATGCTGGGTTTGTGCAGGTCATGCTGTGCTGCGTAACCAGTCGCTGGTCTGCAGTGTTTTCATGTCACCATTGAGTATTGGCTCAGGTACCGGGTACGATCCATAATGGAAAGAAAAAGAAAAGGCAGCGGAGTCAAGTTGAGTCAAGCTGTACCATGCAGTGGAAATGCAGTTTATATCTAGTTGACAATCCTCCTCCTCCTGCACTAGCTCTGGTTCGTTCTCCTCTTGAGGGTGACGTTCCATGTCCTGAGAACTAGACAGCAATGCCGGGGTTCAGCACAGCTAGGTGGCATCCTTTGCGTGCAGCCTTAGCGTCGCCGATAAAGCACTGACCCTAATGCCTACTCCTGCAGGTGGTGGGCCCACAGGGCTGTACTTTGTGCTTGCTGCTAATTAAAAATGTTAACATGCTAAGTGGTGAACATTATTATACCTGGTAACCGTCAGTACATTTGCATGTTTACTGTTAATATATTAGCATGCTAATGTTAGCATTTAGCCGAAGTACAGTCCCGTAGAGCTGCTAGCATGGTGTTGAACATTTGTTTAACATTACGCAGTTCCAGCATCTCAGATATGAGGTTTTGTTGCTTTTACTCTGTCTTATGTCATAGTTAACAGAGTATATTTGGGTTTTAGACTGTTGGTCATATAAAAATAACATTTTGAACACTTCAGGAAATTGTCAAGGCCGATTTTATTAAATTTTATTGACCAAATGTCTGAGAAAATATTCAGCAGAGTAAAGTGTGTACTTATGTGTAGCCTCACTCCAGTTAATTTCTTTTTTTTTTTTTTTTTCTGTTCTTTGGTGTGATTACATTTCTTTCGGGGACTCTGATAAGAACAGACACACAAACAGCAAAAAGCTGAGCTGACCACTTCTCTCCAGCACCACAGTCCAACTGCTGAGTGGAGACAAAACGTCCTGGCAGGCGGCTCTGTTTTTATCTGTGCGGCTCTGAAATGCTTCTTCTTGGATCAGCTTCAAGTATAACATTTTGAGGCAAAAGCATTCAGGCAATTTTGTCAACAACCATAATCAAAATGTGTGTTTTTTTGGACGGGTTTTTGTCACCATCAGCCAAAATCTTTGCTGTGCGGATTTTATTTCACAGCCAGTTTCTGTTTTGGATGTTTCCTCGTAAAGCTGATTATGTTTTAGCAGTTTTACAAACAGGAGCCTCAACATTAAGAAAAAAAATGGACGAATGGGAAACTTTAGTTTGTTCCACTATAGTTTGAATTATTGAACGCAGAAAACTTTTCCCTGATAAACAGCACTCTGGCCTCTTGCACCTTACTTTATTATAACGATATATTTACAGATGGGTGACAATGAAACAGCTTTAGTGCTCCTTGTCATATATTTCCCAAGTCTCTAAACTCTACTGGAGGGATGAGCATTATTCTAAAAACATTTGCTGTTTTTATGACCGCGCTGTCGAACACGTTTACACCAAAATATCCTGTAGTCGTTCTGATTTAGTGACTGTGAAGTTCAAAGCAAAAGATTCACTTTATTTTTTACCAAACTCTTTGGTGATCACCCATACCCTGTGAGCATGAGTATTCAGTATTTTTCCTAACATGTTTCTTCATATTTTTCCTTTAATTTGTTGTTTAAGTTGTTTTGCAAGTTACAAATAAGTTGTAAGTCTTGGCCAGGAAGTTCAGATTCAAGTCCAGTCATTATTAGAGAGAGACTTATCTGCCAGAGCAGCTCGCAGATTCATCTGGTTCCCAGGCTAAGTTATTATGGGCCAATCACACATTTCAAAGGATCCACTATAAATATTCTGCTTCCCTTGCCAGTACTGCACTACAGTGCTGTACAATATCACAGTTGGTTGTGCTTGCAAAGTACAACAGACCACATCTAACTGAAGTTCAGGAAATTTATACCTTTCAGCACACAGTGATGATTTCAGCTCCTTCCAAAATTGTGTGGAGTAATTCTTTGGTGTGATGATTTACATGTTGTGTGCTTTTTGTTGATCACTTCATAATCTGTACATCTGACTGGGATAAGGCGTGCTGTCTGTCTTTCATCTGTCTTTCTCCTGCCAAATGTTTTGCTGAATCATCGCACCTGTGCTCTTCTGTTATTTGTGCTTTTTTTTCATCATGTTTCTATCACAGAATGTTGTATGTTTTTGGCTAAATGTCATCAATGCTCTGATTGCCTGTGGTTCTGTATTTGCACAAACATGAATGAGCTAAATATTACCTGTTATCTAATTATGCAGCCTCTTACAAACTGTTTATCATTACCTTTACAACATACATGTCTTCTACCAATACAAACCATTTTTTAAAAGTTTGGATTAATTAGTCAGAAGAACTTGTCAATTTAAAGTTTTTGGCTTGTTACATTTTTTACGTCATTTTTGTCTTGTTACGTATTTTACATCCTTTTTCATCGCATGTCTTTTATGTCTTTTTCATCTTGTTACATTTTTTACAGTGTTTTCATCTTGTTTGCGTCTTTTTTGTCTTCTTAAGTCTTTTAAGTCATTTTCGTCTTGTTACGTCTTTTTGTCTTCTTAAGTCTTTTAAGTCGTTTTCGTCTTGTTACGTCTTTTGCGTAATTTTTGTCTTGTTACATTTTTTACAGTGTTTTCATCTTGTTGCGTCTTTTTTGTCTTCTTAAGTCTTTTAAGTCATTTCATCTTGTTACGTCTTTTTTGTCTTCTTAAGTCTTTTATGTCGTTTTCGTCTTGTTACGTCTTTTTGTCTCTAAGTCTTTTAAGTTGTTTTCGTCTTGTTACGTTTTTTTTTTACATTGGTTCTGTCTTGTTACACCTTATGCAGAATTTTTTCATCTGGTAACATCTTCTGTCATTTTTGTTTTGTTACGTCTTTTAAGCTGTTTTTTTGTCTTGTTACATCTTGTTACATTTTGTTAGGTCTTTTACATCATTTTCGTCTTGTTACACTTTTGCTTTGTTACATCTTGTAATGTCTTTTTTGTCTTGTTACATCTTTTACATAGTTTTTGTCTCTTATGTCTTTTACATAATTTTTGTCTTGTCTTTTCCATTGTTTTTGTCTTTTTATATCTTTTACAGTGTTTTCATCTTGTTACATCTGTCATATGTGATATGCACTGATGGATTGTCTTTTCCATGTTATTGTCCCATCCATTTAGTTTGAAATCGGTCCCTCTAATGCATTAAAACTAAAGTGATGAGCTTGTTTTGGAAATGTAAGGAGTAGGAGAGTAAAAGTAAAAAGCTTGACAGCTTTTGTCAAGCTGTACCTGCCAACCCTTGGTATTTCATGTGGACCTCACGGCATGTTCCTGACTAATGTGTTACAAGAGAAAAGGTCCATGTTGCAGCCGCCCCTTTTGATACTTTCGTCCCTGCTCTCCCCTGTTCATTTCCATACATCAGAGTCTCCATGTAGGTGAATTTAGTGACATTCATTCATCAGCTGAGAGGTCATTTGCAGAAATTGTCCTGCATAGCCCGAATCTAAATATACATCATGACCCCGAAGAGGTGATAAACGAGCAGAAAACAAAGTCAAATCCAACAATTCATCAATGATGAATCACGCAGCTGGCAGATACGGAGAGGGTGTGTGTGTGTGCATGTGTGTTAGAGAGAGAGAGAGGGAGAAGGAGAGAGAGAGAGAGGGATGCTTGTGGCATCAGGTTTTTGCAGAGCTCAACACTATTTCACCAGAATTGGATCGGTTGTGGTGTGTGCGTGTGTGTGTGTGTGTGTGTTTTCCATCCCGTGAAGCGTTTATAGTGCCGCACCCTGTCTTCCTCTGCGCGTAAAACCTCCCACGTACATCCTCATCACTCACCACGTTTCTTCTCCTTCCAGCAGCGGGACGAGAAGGAGGAGGATATCCGTTCACCTCTCGGGCAGGTCGGACTCAGAGATGGGAGTGGAGCGGCGGTTTCTCAGGCTATGACACACCGGGCGGGAAGGATGGCTCTGACCAGCCGGGACATGTTGTGCTTAATCGGAACCGCCTGCTTCTGGCTGCCGTTGCTCGCGGAGGTATGTAACCTACCCCTGTCTGATGATGATGATGATGATGATGATTATGGGTTTGATTTTCCAGTGTGGCCTCATTTTTTTTTTTTTTTTTCTTGAGCCATGTCCCGTGACTGTCATGCTTTGATGACCTGAGCTGTATTTTTACAAAAAAATTAAATGAAATCGATTATTAAATTGATAATAAGATTGATGATAATGCAGCCAAGCTTTGAGGAGTGACTCGTGTTTTAACAATAAACCCACTATTGATTTATTCAGGGTGCATTTCCAACAAAAGCAGGTGCAGGTCGGCGCGTAAAAAGCGCATCAAACACCTCTAATCTGCCTTTTAGCCAATTAATGGCGCCATCATCAAAGCCATTGTCCAATTAACCAGACACCATGTTGTCTCACGCACATACACACACTCATGCATGGTCTCAATCACCCTCCTCCCTCCTCCTCCTCCTCCTCCTCCAGCCCCCTCGGCGGGATATCATGAGAGGAGCCCGTCGGTGGCTCCTGTGCCCCCGCGGTGTTGTGGGAATGAACCCTGTCCGGGCTGTTGGAGCCTGTCACAGCGATTCAGTCACCTCAGAGAAACCGAAAACTGGTGGAGGAGCAGGTGGTGCTGTCGGGTGTGGGTCAGAGGAGCCTGAGTCTCAGCTGGAAGTCAGCTTCACTAATTTATAGGACAGAATTCATGGTCAACTTTATAACAAGATTACGCTTACAAATAATTTATTAATGGTTATTTATTAGGTTGTTAACAGTTTATAAATCATCAATTAACAAGTTATAACACAATTTTCATACATCAATGTGGTGGCAAGATCCAGTTCTGCCTTAATTAATCTTACAAATGAGTTATTACCATTTATAACTGGCAAAGGGAGCCTTATTGTAAAGTATACAAGTCATCACTATTTCTTACTGACTTAAAGGGATAGTTCACTCCAAAATCAAAAATGCATATTTTTCCTTTGGCTGTGGGGCTGTTTATTCTTCTAGATTTTTTTGGTGTGAGTTGCAGAGTGCGAGTTTTGGAGATATCGGCCGAACAGATGTGCGTCTTCTCTTGATTATAATGGAACTAGATGGCACTTGTATTGTGGTGCTCGAAATGGCAAAAAATACATTTGAAAAACTCAACTGCAATGTCTCTTTACAGAAATCAAGACCTGGTTACTCAAGATAATTCACAGAAGTTGTTGTGAGCAGCTTCAGTTAAGGAACTACTTTATTTCTGCAGTACAATCTTCCTGGAACTACTTTCTTACTTCTTACTTTCTTATAGAGATGCTCCTCTTTCTATCAAACAATAAGGAGATGCTGTATTGTAGGGCGCTGCCACCAGGGGTCAGTCTCTGTGCTGCTTTGAGCTGTGAAACATGGCAACTAAAAAAGAAGAAAACTGACCTCTCCCATGTTTGGGAGTATTTTGGATTTAGTCCTGATGATAAAGGTGAGCCAGCAAACACTGCAGACTACTGACTGGTCAGCATAATGTATCATAATGAATGTGTAACTTTAGCGAGCAGAGGAAAGGTGAGCCGAGAAGTTGTTGGTCTGGCAGTAAATGTACAGTTTAGTTTTCAGTTTCTTCAGTGAATGAAAGCCACTCTGCAGCCTCTCAGGACCAAAGCAGAGCTCCTGTGTGTGTTTTGTTTCCCAGCTGTGGGAGGAGCATCACTATGAAGATCACTGTCTACAGCGGCGCAGAGCTGAGCTGAGCCATTTTACACAAATACTGCCATAATACCATATACCAGTAAAATGTCAGGAGGGTATTAAAAAATAGATACCACCCAAACCTACTCACATCCAGGACTGTGGATTATGTTGGCTAACCGGGTGATAATTTCCAGAAAGAGACACTGGAGTTGAATTTGAAGTTCCTGCTCTTGTTTTTTCGCTGTGTCATTATATACAGAAAAATGCAACAGCAATGTAGGCTCTAAACATTACAAACCAAGTCTCAATATGTCCACAAACCACAAAACTAACTGTGATGGAAGAGTGATAGAATCGAAGTGCAGGTGACACACTGTCACACACTTCACCAGAGTGCACTGCAGAGCTTTCAGGGGAGGTGACACTTGCTTATTTGCTCGTGCTTGTTTTTGCCACTGACAGGCTCAGATTGTTGTAAGTGTCTGACAACATTATGGAAAGGATCACTACAGTTTTTTAAAAAGAGTAAGATACATTTTGTTTAACCAGAAACAGCTGTTTTATCGCTCTCGCAGACTAACCAGACTCCTTTTGTAAAACATCATCAACATCAGCTTCATTCAGATTTCACAGAACCAAAATAAAACCTCGACAAAAATGTCTTGGTTCATCTTTCCACTGCTCAAATCATCACCAACTGTTATTTGGTTGAAATAAACCCTAAATTCTTGCCGTGAAGGAGCGCAGAGCATGCAGTGAAGGTTACGCCGGACAAGAGCTGATGCACCTTTGCAGCCTGAGGAAAAGAGACTCTGAAATGCCCTGATTTTATAACTATGGGAGGGCAAACAAACAAAAAAAAACCCCTAATCATTGACTATTTGTATTGGACAGTCAAATCTGATTTGACTAAAAAAAAATCTTAGACGGAGACCCCTCTGTGTAGCACTGACTACGTTTACATGCACACAAATTTTCGCCTGCTAATTTGATACGGGCTATGTAAACAGCATGTAAAAGAAATTGTTGAATATTTGTGTATTTGATAAAAAGTTCTTCGTCGTTACAGCCCTAGTCAGAACAGACAAGTTGTTGTAATTTTTTGGATGTCTTGGATGAAGGTGATCCATCAGGTATCCAAGCACCGGTGCAAGTTGTGTCTAGAAAGGAACGATTGATTTGCAAAACTCTTGCAAGATTTGTACGTGTAGTTTCTTCATTGTGGACATAATTATGTTTTATCGCGTGATAATCCTGTGGTTAAAATCTGGGGAGGTTTAGGAACAGAAAACTCTTGGTTAGAGTTAGAGAAAGATCGTGGTTTGGGTTAAAATGATCATTCTCGGAAGATCTCTTGACGGCGAGAGTTTCCTTTTAGACACGAACCCAGTGCAACCAAGCAAACGGTCTCCATGGAAACCGTAAAAATTTACTGCTGCAAAATCTTTTTTAATGCAGTAAATAGTTTAAGGTTTTACCTTAAGTAAGGGAGCCTTTTAAGGGATGTAACACCCTGTAGTAAATCCCTCAGGTAAGGAGAAATTAAGTGTCATATGTGTTTTGTGCAGCTGAGCACAAAAGTCCCAGCTGGAAGGCAGGTTCAGTCATTTATAGACAAAACTGGTCAAAAGTTCTTATTTCTTATGCTGCCTCTGTGTTGCACGCAATCAATTAATGCTAAATCAATCCATTAATCATTAGATTCATTTATTTTCTGTTTTTTTTTTCTTTACTCACTACATTAAGTGTGTGCTGTGCTAATGTGCAGCATATGAGCTGTGTAGCCCGTGTAGAAGTCATTAGCGGAGTACAGTGATGTGCAGGATTTAATTAGACACACCAACACTGGGAGCAGCCGTGCATGTAGCACAAATAGCACACTGCAGATGAGTTTTCAGCCTTTTTCTTTTTTTTTTTTCTTTTTTTCATTTCAACTTCATTAGACAAATCTTTTCATCAGGAGAGTCCTGAATGCAGCAGGAGGAGGCTGCGTTATTTTGTCAGCGGCAGCTTCAGAACAAAGATGTTCACGTGTAAACAGAAAGGAGCCAAACTGTGGAAATCAATCTGTAGCCTTCAAACTCTGCTTTACTCTGAATTATATCCAACATGACTTTATTTTCTGATATCAACAGTTTAGGATAGCTTCATGTTAAAACAATAAATTGTATAAAGGATTAAGTTCCTAATATGGCTGGATCTACCATCTGAGTGTCCTGAGTGCCCACTCAGGGCCCTGCATGCTAGTGCAAAGAGAATAATTAAAATAAATAAATACTTTAAATTTAAATTAGATGACAAAATATGTCCTCTAGAACATATGTCCTTTCCCGGCAGGACGACGCCATTTCTCTGTGTCCAAAACTGTTACAAATCGCTGATAAATCTGAGAATAAATTATATATGATGTGACAGTTTTGGGTTAAAAATGACTGCTTTGTTTAGGTTAGGGGACCTTTGTTGTCATGGTTACAGTATAAACAGGTGATCAGGGTTATGCAGTAAATAAAACAACGCTGACTGTTTGTTGGAAAGTGTTTTGTCAGCCCGTCCAGCCGCCTTGATCTCAAACGCAGCATCACCTGACTTCTTCCTTGACTCCCGTAAGAACGGCCGCCGGAGTGTCACTTGAATGTAAACAAATGTTTTGTTGAAATATGACTGATGCTGTTGTTCTTCTTGGGGAGGACAGTCTTGTATATACGACAGCTCACCAGCAGAAGACACCAGCTCTCCTGAAAGTACATTTATAGGCGTCCAATTTACAACAGCAGATACTTTTCTCAAAGTGATGTAATGTGACTTGGATCCTTCAACATAATATGAAAATGTTATTAATTAACATTTCTACCAGGTTAAAAAATGGTGACACATATTAACCGGCAACGTTTTTCATTTGTTTTCCACCCATAGCAACTAAAGCATGATTCCGCTTTTCCATGGTTATGTTTAGGGACCTGGTTAAATTTAGGGAAAGGTCGCTGTCTTGGCTGAATATTTAAAAAGTCAAAAATTAATTGACAGGACATATTTTCACTATATTGACATTTAACTGAAACTACAGCCTTTTCTAAACCTTCACCAAAGTGCTTTTGTTGCCCAAACTGAACCACACACGAGACTCCTGATGTTAATCCTGGTCTCTGGTGTCGATGCGCTGCTCTTTGTAGAAGCAAAACGCTGCGAGGGAACATAATTAAAGCAGCCACTGGTAAAACAAATGAGAAGAGAAACTTAATTTCTTGGAGACAGCGTTGGAACCTCAGAGGTAAAACTCTGCACACCAGCATTTATACCAGCGACAATTCAGGCCAGAAATCTCTGCATTTTCATAGAAACATTACGATCAGTAGGTTTGCTTGTGCAGCTGCAAACGTTGATGACAGTAGTTACCTTTGAGGGCATGTAGAGGTCCAGAAGACTCAAAATAGAGGACGCTATCTTATTAATCTGGAATGATTTGAGTGGTCAATTAAGAGAAAATTAATCAGCCACAATTTTGATAATTTGATAAACCCTTTAAGTCATTTTTTAAACAAAAATAACAAAAAGATGACTGATTTCAGCCTCTAAATAAGAATGGTGGCAAAACTTAAACTAAACAGCCAAACTAAACTAATAACATTTTGCCGGTTTTCTTCTTGTTCTATTATTGAAAAATGAGTATTTTGGGGTTTTGCTGTGTTGGTCGGACAAAACAAATAATTTGAATCCAGCTTCATGAGATAGAGACCTTGTTCCCTTTTTAATGTAATTTTGTGGACCAGTTGGTTTACTGAGAAAATAATCATAAGATTCAATTGATCGATCATTGGTTGTTTGTATTAAATTGCCAGTCAGTGTTTCCCAAAGCCTAAGATGACGTCCTCAAATTTCTTGTTTTAGTCACAACCCAGAAATATTCAGTTTACTGTCCTAGAGGAGTAAAGAAACCAAAAAATATTCATATTTAAGAGGCTGAAATCAGAGAATTTTTGACTTTTTTCTTAAAAAATACTCAACTGATCATCAAAATAGTTGGTGATTAATTTAATAATCGATTAAATGGTTAATGTTTGCAGCTCTAGTTCCTGCTCTGCCATCATATTAGCCAATGTTTCATCAACCCATCTTATGTAAAGCTGCTCTGCTGGAGTACAAACTGCACCACATGGGAGACTGTTTGCAGACGGTGATGAGGCAGGAGTGGTCGGCACAGATACATTTTGCTTTAATTTTGTGTTTAAACTGCTGTAATTATCGGAGAGTGCAGGTGGACTGTCATTTAAAAAAAACAAACAAAAAAAAAAAAACCTGCCCAGCAACAGCAGTCGGGTTAAAACACATTTTTATCATTTAGGACTAAAAGCTTCGACTGAAAACACTTCAGAGCCCGCTCCATCCTGCAGTAATGTATTTTCACTCAGGGCAGAAATGGACCCTCTTGCATCTTTATTTGTCCTATCTGTCTGTACATGTCCTGCTCTATTCTCTGTGTGTGTGTGTGTGTGTGTGTGTGTGTGTGTGTGTGTTTTATGTTTGTTTGCACTGGACGCAGCTGTGAGAGCGTCATAACTGATTAGCGCTGTAATCGAGCCGTGTGATTGATATGGATGGAGATATCAGCACCCATGTTCACAACCACAGGTCACCTGTTCCTGCTCTAATATCATTAGGCTGAGCGAAGGCTTCTGGGAGGTGTGTGTTTTCAAATGTGTGGTGTGTGTGTGTGCGTGTGTGTTGTGGGTTGTTGTAAAATGACAACTAGAGATCAGAGCTCACCTGTGTGAAGGTGAAATGTGTTGTATTTCACTGCTCTTACTACAGTCAGTCCACAGCGGCAGCAGTGTGTGTGTGTGTGTGTGTGTGTGTGTGTGTGTGTTGTGTGTTGAGACGTACATGTGTGTCCTCTCCTCTTCTGCAGGGTGTCCCGTTGTGCAGAGGTGTGACCTGATTTCTGAAAATGAAACAGACACTCTCCTGTCAGATATCATCTGATGCTGTCTCTACTATTTGTGCGTGCGTGTGTGTGTGTGCGTGTAGTGGTGTGTGTTTTCACACCTTACACTACACTCTTATACCTTGGTGGCTTATACTTGTTATATTTTTTTCTTTCACTATTGATCCCTGCTGTTAATGAATGAACTCATTCACAAAGCGAGTGGAGGTTGTGAGAACACTCCCACGTTTTCACGTTTTTACCTCTTGACATCAGACTTTCCTTTGTTCTCTAGTTTTTGGCTTTGACCTGAGAGTTTTTCTTCGACGCCTTCTCCAAAAGCTGAAGCAGAATCCTGTCAGAAAAAAAAATGTTCTGAAATTTGTACTGTACTTTTTGTACAGGAATGAATCGGACTCGTCCTTAAAGTGGCCATCAGTGCAGGTCCCATCTGAGTTTACACAACACCTTCTAGGAGACGTCCTCATCAGACAAACCGCAGCACTTCATCATGTTTAAGTCATACATGTTTATCTTTGTGTTACATGTTGAGACGTGGACCACGTGTGGACGTGTGAACAATGACGGGTTTCTGTTAGGAGCAAAGACGGACGTAGCAGATGGTGTTACAGGGGAACCGTTAGCTGCACTGTGCCAACCAGAGCTGCAGGGATTAATCGATTATTAATCAGATGTTAAATTAATCACTGAACGTTTAGTCGTCAATTAAGTGGTTTTAGTTATTTTTTAAGAAAAAGTCAGCTTATTAAATGTGAATGTTTTTTGGTTTCTTCACTCTTCTGTGACAGTAAACTGAATATCTTTGGGTTGTGAGTAAAACAAGACATTTGAGGACGTCATCTTAGACTGATCGACAGTTTTCACCATCTTTTGACATTTTAAAACAAAGAACTATTAATCGATTAATTGAGAAAATAATTGGCCAATTAATCGACTATGAAAATAATCGTTAGTTGCAGCCCTGTCAGTGTTGGCTTCTTTTGATCTTTTTTTAACCCTTTAGTTGCTTAAACATAGCCTAGTCTTAAAGGGACAGTTCACCACTATATCAAAAATACATGTTTTTCCTCTTATCTGTAAAGCTATTTGTCCATCCATCGTCCATAACCGCTTATCCTGATGGGTCAGGGCCTGAAGCTTATCCCAGTTGACATTGGACGGGAGGCGGGGTACACCCTGGACAAGTTGCCAGTTCATCCATATCCTATTCATCTTATCAGTTTTGGCTGTAGATTTGGACCTAAATGAAAACTAAACAGCAATGTCTCTCTCCCTAAATCATGACCTGGTCACTCAAGATAATCCACAGACCTTGTTGTGAGCAGTTTCATGTAGGAACTATTTTCTTTTCTAGCAGAAAGAAAATAGTTCCTAGATAATCTTGAGTAGCTGCGTCATGATTTCTGGAAATTGTCATATACATTTGTAAATCTGTTTTTTATTTGTGGATCATTGTCACTATGATTAGGGCTTATTTCTCTCCACATGCAGATCCAGATGAACACAAAAGCCCTCACGACGCACAACTTCTCATTTTTCATACAGATTAAACAAACAACATATAACACGTGAGCTATAGTGGCACTAGTAGGTGGGTTTTGTTACGTTTGGACAGAGCCAGGCCAGCTGTTTCCTTTTGTTTCTAGTCTTTATGCTAAGCTACGCCAGCCATCTCCTTGCATTAGCTTCATATTTAGCAAACAGACATGAGAGAGCATTAAAGAGCGTTAATGCTGAGCTATTTCTTGGCTCATAACTCCTGAACCATGAGGTGTACAGACAGATTATGTGCACAGATTATCACGTAGTACTTTGTGTAGTAGTGTTTCTACCTGGTCTCAGTATTATAAATACTGAATTGATTTTGTTATTGTTATTTGTGAACCACCGTGGGTCTCATGGTTTTATAACCGCATACTGAATGTGGACTTTGTGTTTCTGATCTATTTGGTATTGAACCAGTATTGATCCAGTCTCAAGTATCATTTGTAACTGACTATTTAAGCTAAATGATGACATTCAGGAAACACTTTTAAGATGGTCTCCTCTAGGCTTGGACGGTATCAAGATATTACAGTATACCAGGATATTTAAAAATCCCGAGGGTATAATTTTTAATACAGTTATCTTAAACATAGAAGTTGCAGCTGTTTTTTTTAATTGATGGAAATTACAATATAAAACGACATTCATTTATTTAAAAAAAGGGAACTCAGCCAGCTGGCTCGGCATTTCTTCTCAATAGGTCTCCTTTCCAGTTAATTAAATATGACTAGATATGGAATTATGAAAATATTGCCACATATAACTTTATGTTGAGACGACTTCTTCCAACTATAAAAGCGGTTTATTAGCCGTTTGACTTTATTCAACCGCCAGTCTGTCTCCACCACCCGTACATCATCTTTGTTCGGCCTAATGATGTGTAGTGTCACCGGGTTCTTCAGCAAGAAGCTATGGAAGAAGGGAGCTTATATCTGCTCCTTATGTATTTAAAGCCAGCTAAAACTTATCTAAGAAGGCTAATTGCATATTAGACACAAAGCTTTGTAGGCTGGACAATGTCACACATCCTACAGTGACTCTTATTATCAGCTTTTGACGTTTTTCCCCTCACAAATATCGTCGTACTACCATAGACGCCGGTGAAATGTAAAAGAGATACTGCCCAAGCCTCGTCTCCTCCGATCGCTCAGTCGTGGCCACTGTGGCATATAACGCAATATTAGGTGCAAATTACTCATAAAAAAACGCCATTTTACCTGAGACATACTGCCAATGTCCTACTGACGGAGTCTCTGAAGTTTGTTTGGTCCTCTTTGACGGTGCCTGGATACGAAACAAATTGTGCTGACTCATACCAAAGTATGAATAAAAATCTGTGTTGAAAAGACGTGTGCTTGGCGCGCTGTTAGATCGTTCATCAGTATGGATGCTCACATCGTTACCGTTATTGTATTGTTATAGTTATATCTTTCCGGGTGCGAACGGCCCTTTGTGTTGTGTTTTTTTGTGATATGGGTAGGAGCATTTACGAATCATCATCATTTATTCGCATATTTATGCATCATGAAATAACCCTGTTACTGAGACGGTGATGCTTTAATCATCTGTTCCTGGGCCGACACCTAATTTTCCACCAAAATCCAGTAAAATCTGCTCACAAATGTCTGAGATATTCTGCTAATGAACCGACAAAAAGGAACAGGAAACATAACTTCATAATAACCTTGGCAGTCTGTCTTGATTTTAGTCTTCTTCTGTTTTTTTTTTTGCCTTGAATAACGGCCAGAATACTGAGATTATTCTCCTCTCTTCCCATCTGCAGGTGGTGGCTGAGGACAGTTACTTAAATGAGGTGCAGAACTCAGGTAAGTGGGAGGTGATGCTCCTGTCTATCTGTACGCTCAGCTATAAATCAACCCTCTCTCCATCCTGCCTCCTCCTCCTCCTCCTCCACCAGCGTCTCTTCCCTCCTGCTCCATCTGTGTTTTTTCTTTCCTCCAGTTTAACCCACATTCTGACTCAGACGCTCATAAACCCCCTCTGCCGACGCCTCGTCTTTCTTTTATCCACCAGCCTCAGCTCTTACCTCTGCTCTTCCCTCCGGCCTGCGCCCCACTGCGTTCAATTTTTCCTCCTTTTTCTCCACATCCATGAGAGGAGAGGAGGCCATGATGGGGGGTGGGGCGAGGAACTCCACCTCCACCTCCCCCTTCTCGGGCTCATTTCCACTGCTGAAATATTAGCTTTTACAGCTGTGCGCATGTTGACGGACAAGTGAAAAATACATGAAATTACAAACACACTTCACGTCTATCTGCAGCTACACCAGGCAGATTGTGTGGAAACCTCCTCAAAGCTTTCTAAAATATGATTATCACCTGGATGACGCTGATTTTCATCACAAGAATTCAGCAAATGTTGCACCAGATGATTGACTGTTGCAGCGTTTTCCTCCAGCTCTGCTTTTGCTGCACCAAAATTCATCAAAACCAAGTGAAACAGTGCAAAACGGAAAAAAAAGGAAATTTCCCCATATTCCATTTTTATTGAAATGTGTGTGTTTTTGTGCACCCACCCCCCATACAGCAACCTCCGAGTGTGAACCGTGTCAAATACTCATTGTGGCTGGGAAATGGATTATGGGAGCGGGGAGACTGAGTGTTCCCATGGCGATGGGCAGAGTACCGTTGTCGTGGCAATGAGGAGGGTGTTAGCGGCGAGTGTTGTGTGTGTGTGTGTGTGTGTGTGTGTGAATGCTGCGGGTGTTGAGATGAATAAAAGGACTTGAATGAGACATACAGGACGGAGGAAGGAAGGAAGTAGTGAAAAAAAAAATATTAAAAGATGAAAATCAGACACAAAAGATGAGAAACGTTCATTTTAAGATGTCCTGCTTTCACTGGTTACAGAACTGAGGGATGTGACAGAGACACACAAGGAGAATATTGCCCAGTTTAGTTACATAAGGCTTTTTGACTTTATTAAAATTTCATCAAGCTGGCCATAAAACTTTTATCACCATTACAGAGCACATACAGCTTTAAAACATATTTTTATTTATTCATTTGGTTAATCAGCATCCCCACAAGAGTGACTACAGCGACAAGACACATTCTGTGTAATCATGAAAAACAAAATCACATTAACATCATATGACTTACACGATTTAAATGACATAAATATATTTAATGTCTTTGAAATAGTATTGTCTAATGAATAAGGAATATATCATCATCAAACAAGCTGATAAAAATCTGCTTAAATATGACTGAAAAATCATAATTAAATTAGGAATAATAGTATTGGATGGTATGTCGTGTTTTTACTACCTTTTATGTCGATTATTTAAACAAGTGCAGCTGGTGAATTAACCTTCAATTTTGACTGATCTATTTTCACAGATTTTCTTCTTGCATTAAAGATATTTTGACAAGTCTCAGTGGGAAAAGCACAAAAAGGCGAATGAATAACACGCAAGCGCAAATGTTATCACGACACTTATCCAGAGATGCTGTCGTTTTGTGCACGAATGTGGTAGAGAAAAAAAAGTGACGCAGTATAAAGAGGGTGAAAGTCTGTAAATGGAGGAAGAGGCGGGGCGGATCGATGGGTGCAGGACTTTCTCCCAGGAAACGGCAGTTCGTGTCCCGTGTAAAAACAAAAAGATAATGTTTCCTTATTTTGAAGGAGAAACCTGTGATATATTTATTGTAACAGATCATAAACTGACCACGACATGTCATCAGAGATCAAGGAAACATGTTAAGTTGAAATACTTGCTGCCCGCTGCAGCTGCGGTTCTTTCAAGACATGAATGACTGTTTTAGTTTATCCTTTTCATGTTAATTAGAGTCCATGTTAATGCTGAAAGTTTGCTGGATGAGTATGTGTCTGTTTATGAGTCGTAAGAAATCATTAATAATCTTGTAGAAGCTGTAGATGTTTCTAACGATTAAACTGAACAATATGTTAATGGAGTCTGGCAGGCAGCCGCTGAGCTTTGCCTCCAGGCTGTGTATTTTCAGAGCAGTGGGCTTTTGTTTTCAGGATAACGGGCTTAGTTTTACATTTACAGACGACTGACAATTATAAACAGCTGACCAAGGAGGACTTGTTGACGCTTGTTATTGTCAATTAGTCATGTTGCGAGCATCCTGTACTCCTGCAGTGTTCCTGCAGCCTGCAGAGCTTTCCCCTGAGTCGGTGGAGGAAGTCATGGGGAGGAACAACTCCCTTCAACCATCGATCGTGTATTGAATAGGATTTCAAACTATTTAATACAGTCTTTGGCTCCAGCTTGCTATTTGGACTGCGGTACTCACTTTTGCACACAGTTGCTGCATATTTAACTTTACCTAAGTCGCCATGATCTTTTCCTAAACCTAATCAAGTATTTTTGTTGCCTAAACCTAACCAAACTGCAACTATTTCACAACATTAACCACAATGATCATCACTATGACAACAAAGATCACCTGACTCATAAAATGCACTGTACTAAACGGCCTTAAATGTCACACAAAAAGCTTAAAATGCACAGACATGATGAGATGTCATTGAAAGTGCAGGTGTTAACAATAACATCAATAAGTGTCCCAGTAGGTCCTTACAGCATGAACAATACGAGGACCCCGAAACCGACGCAGCTAAATGGAATTCAGCCGTCATTCATTTTATTATTTGCACCTGTGCTTTTCTTGCTGAGACACACATCAGAATTGGCTTTTGTGTGTAACTGTGTGGCCCTCTTAATGTCACCTGCATCATCATAAGTTCCTGAAGGTACGAGGCGTCTGAAGAATGAGCGAGCACTTTGTGAAATCACACCTCTGTGGAAAGAAAAAGGTGTGGCTCATATTTTATTTGTAATGTAAACAATTGGACTGTTTGTTGTTGAATCAAAGCAACATATTTGGAAGTCACATCACTGCTGGTTAGCACTATGTGCGTAGAGCTGAAAGTTGATTAATTGATCGACTGAAAAGTATTCTGCAACTATTAAAATATTTTATTTTTTATAATTGATTGATTATTTGAGGCACTTTTCAAGCAAATCACTTGTTCCAGCTTGTCAAATGTGAGGATTTGCTGCTTTTCTTTGACTTATTTGATCAGACAAAACAAGGTCTGTCAGATATTTTGACATTTTATAGATAAAACAGTATAATTACCTGCAGCTCCAAGTGTGTTTATAGTCTTTTTTTTTTTTTTTTTTTTTTTTTTTTTACAACAGAGAATTACACTGGTATCACCGTTTTAACCTTTGCATTGTGGGTTATTCCCTCAAGCAAAGTCACAGTAAATGTGCATGAAGGGCTGAAAAAGTCAACCAGGCGTCCTCAGGTCATTAGTCTATAATGGTGGACACTGGAACTGGACCAATATCTGGACTGTGCTGTGAGCTCTACACTTTTGCCCCCTGTTGGTTGAAGCATTTCCTGATGTTTCTTTGCCAAAAAAAAAAAACCCCAGCTGCCAAATATGAGTTTGTATGTGCTGGTTTCCAGAGTCCTGCACAGGTCCAGTTTTGCAAACCCACACCAACAAAGCTCAGTACCAGAACCGATCCGTTACTGGGAACTATCTCCGAGTCAAATCTGCTCCCACCCCGACCTGTTAATATAAGTCACATGACCCGACCTCTGATAAAACACACAAGTTACACAGTCAGCAGCAGTGTGCCGAGCTTGCGGCTATCAAAAGCTAATAAGTTTTGTCACTTTTTAAAAGCAGCAAAGTCACTGACATCATTATTCTCACAGTCTCTGATCACAGCAAATTTCTCCCAAACAACCTGGCCTTCAGTGATTTGTTGTCCCCAGTTTAGTTTTCTCCACCGACTGTTTTTGCCTTTGTCAGACAGTTTATATCTGGCATTTAGCCTGTGTCGCTATCGGATCAGTAACGTCCCGTTATCTTGGCTGGATGTGACTTTCACGATAAAAAATATGGCTGATTAGGGTTTGATAATATTAGCAGATTTAGATGTTAGAAGTACTGCACTTTCATTTTCACTTCTGATTTTTCCAGAAAAAAAACCAACATATTTTTGCTCTCACCTGCTGCCTGCTCACATTTAGATAATTTTCTCCTGCGTCCGTACCCGTGATTTGTATAAATATATACTTCACAATATACACAACATTTTTACTGTCTACACTGCAGATACACGACCCAATAATGACCTGATAATGTATTAAGGCTGGGCAATATATCAACATTATATTGATATTATTAATATATTATATTGATATTGTGATATTAGATTAGATATCGTCTTAGATTCTGGATATCTTTGTATTGTGATATGAGTGTTGTCTTTTGCTGGTTTTAAAGGCTACATTACAGTAAACTGACGTAATTTTCTGAACTGACCAGACCAGCTGTTCTATCAATATCAAAAATATTGTGACATTTCATTCCATGTTGCCGAACCCTTGCCCATATTTATTAAAGACTGTTTGTAAATTGACATTGTTTTACAAATAAATAACAAATCAACAAAATCAGCACAAGAAGCTCTGAAAAGATTCTTTACATATTTTGTGATTATAAAAAAACTGCTTTATCAAAGAGTTTTCATTTTTATATTTTTTGATAATCAAATACATCAGTTGCATTTTAGTAAATAACCCACAAATTACTGAGTTTCTAAAGTCTCCGTTAGGGAAACCAAACTTCTAAAATTTGATATGATACAGGTTCTCTTGCTCACAATTCTACAAACAGTGATAGTAATAGTGATCTTTTTTTTTTTAAATGGGTATAAAGATGATTTTTAGAAAAAATAAGATCAGAAAATCACAACACATACTCGCCATTAACAACAAATTAATTCCAAAAGCAAACATGAGAACAATTAAATAAAAATGTTGGTGCTAAGAAGTGTAAAAAGAATCTATTTTACAGAAATATAATAAAAATAATAATAAAATAAATAATCTTCTTGTTTTTGTTTAGCCTCTGTATAAATCTCAGAGTGTTTTTAAATGTTTGAAGAGATCACTCATGTTGCTGCTATGTGACACTTTTCTTGTCACAAATAGTGCATCTCACTGTGTTTTTGTCTACAGGTGGAAAGTCTCACCACACCACACATTCGTTCCCACATTCACGTGATATGGGCCAGCTAAATAAAAACCAGTCCCTCCAGGAGTTCACAGGCTTTTTTTTTTTTTTTTGGTGGACTGTTGCGGCTTAAAATGGCAGATTTCACAGCAGCTCTTCTAAAAAAACTATGATGTATGTTGTGATGTTTTTAGCAATGACAAACAAGTGAAAACTGCATAATTCAGTAAATATCAAAGGCAGCGTGTTCCAGTGAGAATAAAACGGCACTCTGATCCGAGTGTTCTGAGCATTACAAAAAATTCTAACAAAATATACTTTATTTGTAAATGAAGACGTGTACCTCAGGGTTTTACACAAAGAAAAGCTTAAACTCAGACAAAACAATAAACACAAAATAATAAAAAATAAAAGTACACAGAGCATTCATAAATAAAGTGACAGAAAACAACCCAACGCCACATTGAGATGTTTGGAGGGCTGATGAGTGGAACTCGTGGTAAAGCTGCGATTTGTCAAAATTGTGTAAAAGTTGCGGTGATTGGACAAAATTGCGAGGTTGCAGAGTTTAAAGGGTTTGGCTGAACTAGCGTTAATGTGTTACTGAAAAACAACAGGGCTGTTTATTGGCACAAATCTGTACAAAGGTATTGAAAACATTTGGAAGTGGATCATCAATAACCAATCAATCCCAAATGAGTAGACTGAGCATCAATGTATTGATCCTGCAGACTCAATCCACCCACTCCGTATGACTGACGGGAACGATTACCATCGGCTCCAAGTTTGAACCGTATTCATTATCACAGGGATTAAAGTACGGATACAGCTCTTCAGTAAAAACACACCCAGTAAATGAATAAATATGTGTTGCGCTCTGTACGTCGTAGAAAGAAATTTGCCCTCCGTCGTAATCCACAAACACGCCGACCCGCTCCACTTTTCCCGTGCACACCGGCACATTTGGAGAACTGAAGGTTTCGAACTTATCCACCAGGAACCAGATGGCCCAGAGTCCACTTTGAGGACTCCGAACGAGCGGCCCTCTCCTCTGGATGGACGCCGTGGCAACGCCCAGACACCATTCGGTCTTCTCGCCCACGAACACCTCGAAGTAAAACCTGCGCGAAGCGAAGCCTCTGTGTCCCACGACAGCGAGGTGTTCGGTGAACGTGTTGGGGTTGAGGATCTGGTTCCCCCACAGACCCGAGCCCATGCTGTACCTCACCTGCTTCCTGTCGGCGGATATGATCAGCAGAGGGTGGGCGGTGTCCGGATCGAGCAGGACGATCTCCTCGTACTGCTGCATGTATCTCAGCGTGGCGTCGTTTGACACGTCTGTGCTGTCGGAGAGTTGTTTTATCTCCGCGGTCATTTTATTCAGCAGCATTCGGAGCTGAGACACCGATTTGCTCAAAGATTTGCGCACGTGATGAATCTCCACGTGCCTGTTGAAGTTGAATGTGGACAGGTCCATCGTGTATGGGAAGAGCGACGGGTTTGGGAAGCTCTGGAGGAAACAAAGCTGGTCTTTAGTGTGTCTTAGCTCCTCAAGCCTCCTTGTTGTTTTCTGAAGTTCAGTGATCTCCCGCTCCACACTGCTAATAAACCCATCTGCTTGCTCTTCCGCTGCTTTCTGCTTCTCCTCCATCACCTCTACGAGCTCCGTCTTGCTCCTCTGAATCTCAGACACCAGCGCCGTCAAGTCCTCCACGCTGTTTGCGATCACATCTTTGGTGTCTGTCTTGCTTTGTGTCACTGACTCCTTTAAGGCTCGGACCTTCTGCACCCTTTCCTGGATCATCTGCCGCACTTTGGCCTCCGCGTCCCCCAGCAGAGCCTTCATCTCTTTGTACGCTTGCTGCACATGGACCACGTCGTGGCCCGCGCGGTGCGAACCGGCGCAGACGTCACACAGCAAAGTCTCCTCGTCTCTACAGAACAGCGTCAGGAGTCTGTTGTGCTCCTTACAGATCTGGTCCTCCAGGCTCGCCAACGGGTCGACCAGCGTGTGTTTCTTCAGGCCGGGCACTCTGTGATGAGGCTCCAGATGAACGTCGCAGTAAGAAGTCAGACACTCCACACAGGATTTGACAGCCTGGGCGTCAGTACAAATATCACACAGCACAGCACCTTCACAGCTGGCCTGCTGTTGGTCTGATGAGCTCCAGATGTGAGTGTCTGTCACTTGAAGCGACTTGAACTGCGACGCGAGCTCTGAAATGAAGGTGTTGACCTTGAGATCCGGCCTCCTTTCAAATTCCTCCTTACAGAGGGGACAGCGGCAGACCGGTGCGTCGTCCCAGTAGGTGGAGATACAGGACATGCAGAAGTTGTGTCCGCACGGGGTGGAAACTGGACGAGTGAAGACATCCAAGCAGATGGAACAAAGAAACTGCTCCTCAGATAAGAGGCTGCTGCTGGTGGCCATTTCTGAAAAACAAACCATTCAATTAGAGCTGCCCCTTGAAAGTGGAAGATTTAAATCACAACTCAGAAATCCCACAGTCGACTGGGATTCCTTTTTCTTGTCAGACAAACTGCAGTGTACTTGAGGGGACATTTAATTCACCAGAAGGAGCTGCAGAGCGACTGCTCCAGGGGTGAAATTATTCCACTAAGTCAAGTCGTCCTCTCCAGTCTGAGTCAAGCCTGTATTATACTCTGAAACGGATGTGTATATTATCCTCTGCCTTCTGCTTTGAAGATGAAAAACTTACAGCAACTTAATACAATACAGTCTCTGGTTTTTATCTGTTCTTGCACATTTTACAATCTGTTGTTAGTCTAATTTGCACAGATTAGGTCAGAGGGCGTATAATCCAGGCTTTAACTTTGCTTGTTTGCTATATTACGAGAATGTCACTGTCACAATGAATGTCCTGTCAAACTCTGTTAAAAAAATCTGACAATTCCGTAAAGTGTTGCTTGATAGTCTATATGAAAAAAGGAACAAACATTTATATTGTTTTTATAATATATTATGAATATATTATATATTTATTATATACAGCCAATCTGATTTGACTGACAAAATTCTGAGTCGGGTACAGCACAGAGTTCAGATAGGGTAAAACATAACGCTTAGATTCAGAGTTCACTTTTGCGAATTGCAGATGCAAAGCATAGTTTTACCACAAGGTCTATTTATTAGCTGTTGCTGAGCTTTCGATTGTATCTCATGATCTAAATCGGCAGATGGAGCTTGACCAGTTTTCATGGAATTAAATGCATTCAAAATTCTCTTTTACGGAGCATTTTAAAGGTACCCTGAGGAGTTTTCTTCTAAACAAACAAAGTTTCTGTTTACATTTAGGGTTTCTCAGAGGAAGCAATTAGTCGATTAATCTATTAGGCAACTGACAGAAAATTAATCTGCGATTACTTTGATAATAGCTTAATAAGGTTATTTTAATCAAACAATAATTTGAATCTTGTGTGTTTTGAAGATGTTAGCATGGGGTTTGGGAAACTGTAACTTATTTTTTAAAAAACAATTTTCTGATATTTTATCGATCAAACAATTAATAATTACTCTGCAACATAATTGGCAGATTAATCGATGATGCATGATGATGTGAGCTGCAGCCTTCAAAACAATTGCAAAGCCAATTTTTTGCATTGTTTACATCCATGTTTACCAGCTTACAGTCATTGTCTTTAAGGCATTTGTAGGGCATTTATACTTTGAATAAATTTATGTGAAAAAAAAATTACATTTTCAGAATAAAGTATTGAAAGTGGTATTTCAACTTTATTCATATCATTTTGACTTAGTTCACAAAATAAAATTCTTATGATATAATTTTTCCTCATGCCTCAAATTAATACCAAAAGTTTGACTTTATTCTCACATTTTAACTTTATTCTCGAAATGCAAAATTAAAAAAAAAATCTTCCTCCTCATTTTTCCCCTTTGCTTGGCCCTAATAATCTATTACAGGATAAAGCATCAAAAATATTTTAACAGAAAAGAGAAAATGATTTTAACGTAAAAGTATTATTTCACCGGTTATTTTCTGACCTATATTTGACACCCACAGTACCAAGAAGCCACAGGTTTAGAAGTTTGAAATGTTTTTTTATTTCACTGTGTCTTTATTGACTTCTCGTCCACGTCGGCTGGAAACCAGATACCAAAGTTAATTCTTGCGCAACCGTAGCTGAAAAAAATTAACCACAATATCATGCAAGATCTCCTTGAAGACAGTGTGAAAGCTCCTGAAAAGTTAGAAAATGGATTTTGAGATGAGTGTTTTTCAGTCAACTGCTGTTTCCAAGGTCAGGAATCCACTTTGAATCCCACCTTTTCAGCCAACATGCAGGAGAAGTCCTTACAGAGGAAAATAAATAAATTTAAATATCTACATTTCTACAAAAACTGTACAAGCTGCTGAAGAAGCTCGTGTGGGGTGAAAGTTACTAAATGGACTTTGTGGTTAAATTATTTTAACCTAAACAAGGCATTTTTTCACGGTGCTTGAAAAAGCAGCATTTCTCATCAAAAAGGCTCACATAGCAGACGGTGGGATTAAACTACAACCTACACACAACACATATTTCACTTCTTTAGTGTTATAATCAAAGTCTGGTTCAGTAGTGACTTACTGTGCGTCTGTGGGTGTTGGTCTGCAAGGGGAGAAATAATGACGGCAGGCAAAGAGAACGGTTGTTTCCCAGGAAGGAACTTTACTTTCAGTTTCGTCCTGTGTCATGTTCCTTAAAGGGACAGGCGCTTCTTTGTGAAGTCAGAGGCTTTCTGAGGTTTGGATACCAGTGAGGGTTGTTTTTAGGTCCAATGTCTGAGTGTGTTCTGTATTATTTATTGTTTGAGGGTAGATTTCTGCTTCAGTTCAGTACATTTTTGCCTGATTGATTTCTTCTTCCTCCCCCTGCTCTTCCTCTGATCTTCCTCCAAATTGGACCCAGAGTGTGCGAATGTGTGCGAGTGTGTGTGTCTGTCTTGTTCACTATGCAGCAAATCTGCGAGTTCGTGTGTGTGTTAGTGTGTAAGGTGGGAATGAGAGTTGCAGTGCGTAGATAATGTTCCAGGACGGCCAAGCTGTGTGTGTTGAAGAGATAAGACTGTTGCTGGTTACTGAAGCACCTCCACCATTAATCATAGTTTAGTTGTCGCTCGGCTCCAAAAACCCCTTAAAGCTTCAGTGTGTGCGGAGAAAGAAATCCTTTGGAGAAAGTGGCAGCTCCACAGGGGATAAATACGCCATTACAAATAAATTAACATTTACTGCTGTTGTTGTTTTTTTTCTTGGATTTTTGGGGATTTTTATGCTTTTAGATCAGTTGATGAAGGCAACCAGAAAGGATAGAAGGAAAGAAGAAAATTAACAAACATAAAGAAATAATAAAGAATCAACTAATAAATTATAATTAGAAAGAATGAAAGGCTTTTTTAAAAACTCAAATTTTTAGCACGGCTGCAGAATCTTTGAGCCCTATTTCGACGATCTATAGCACATGGTCTGAAGTGCACGGTGCAGGTGTGTTTAGAGCGCGTCCAGCTCCACTTTGCTGTTTGATATTACTTGTGTTTAGGGCTGAACATAAATAAAAACCAATCAGTGTCATTTCCCATTCCCTTTAAGAGCCAGGTGCACCTGCTTCAGGAGCTTTGCTATTTAAAGGGACAGTTCACCCCAAAGTCAAAAATAACATATTTTTCTACCGGTCTGCAGTGCTATTTATCCATCTAGACTGACACAGTTGGATTAAATAGCACTCAGATTGGCCTGCTCAAAGGACAAAAAATGAAAATTTCAAAACCAGTACCATCTAATGCCATTATATTGGAGAGAAAGCATAAATCTCTATTTCTCATATCTCCAAAACTCAGCGACTCACAGCAAAACAGTCGAGCTGGATAAATAGCACTACAGGCTAAAGGGAAAATGTGTGTTTCTGATTTTGGGGTGAACTTTCCCTTTAAATGATGGATTTGGAGTGAACAGAGATACTGAAATGGCCCACTTATAGTGATGCAGGCACTGCGGTTGATCCACAGTTTGGGCGGAGCAGTTCACAAAAAGGAACATGGATGAGCTGCAGGTGGGTGAAACAGGGAGAAGTGTCTCTCCAGTAAGAGAGACGCTGCGCATGCATTTACCCATGAGGCACAGCAGCATGACTGCAGTGACACGAGTGTGCACATGGAACCGTTGCGGCTAAATTCCACCAGGCGCGGTTGCATCGTGTTATTGCTGTGCCACGTCAGCTGGAGCTGATCGCAGCCATTCTCCACAATCCTTGTGATTCCACCAGCAGTGCCTCAGTGCATCCAGAAGCGGCTCTCCGCTCTGCTTCAGATACGCTCAGAGTCTATTTTTGATGGACGCTGTGTCAGTTAGCTCATAGCAGATCGAACGGGCAGGAAGTCAGACACAGAAAAGGCAGGAAGAATCTAGTTAATTTTCAAAATAAAAGACCCCATGCAGACTCACGATCATAAAGACAGACAAGAAAAGAATCTATTTAACCACATAGCCTGCTTGTCCATGGTAGAAGCACAAGGAGCAAGGAAAGAGGACCTAATCAACAAAATCTGAGCAAGTAAACATAATCAAGTGGGCAAAACACTCCGCTGCTGAAATGCCTCTGAAATGTTGCTTGCAGCCATGTCGGGGATGGATCAGAACCAGAACCAGACGTGCCATGCTTGGTGGAATCAACCGGTCACTACGTTACTTTAATTACATTAATTATTGAAAGCAGCCTCTCTAATCATTAAAGTAAATTGTTAAAGAAAACACTCAGACATCAACAACACACAAAGAAATCATCTGGAAAACTTATGGTGCTCGACATAATTTTAAGGATGGTTCAATGATTATAGGAGCTGCTGTCAGTCATTTTAAATGTTCCCATGTGCTCAGTAATGTCACTGCTGCAAATATTATTAATACAATATTGAAGCAGCAAAACTAAAAACAGTATAAACTTGACAAGACAGAATAAATTCTCCAGAGGAAATAGGTTATGGAAAGTCAGGATTTGTCCGGCTGCTTTACTCCAAACACTTTCACTGCATTATCAATGAAGTTACAGCTGCTGTGCCTCATGCGTAAATGTGCACCCAATTTCATCCACCTGTGACCCGCTGACTAACTGCTGTGCCCTAGAAGCAGAGCGTATGCATGTTGTGAACCCACCCTTGCAGACACACCTTCCTAAAAGAATAATGTGTCCTTTAAATAGTAGGAAGTGATGCGGACAGCAGAAAGAGATATGCGGAACAATGTGTATTGTGTTTGTTCAAATTGCCTACAGCAGCTTTAACAGTTTTGCCATGTAGACTTCCACAAATTCACTTGTATATTTCAAAAGATCCAATTTACATGATATAAATGTGTCATAAACAAGGATACAGAGTTTATCTGTCTAATCTGCCACCCTCTTTCTATAAATCGAGTCAAAATTGATAAAAACAGCACACTAAAACTTAGTAAAGCCACTTTAATAAACCATTTTGCAGTTATTATGTCTGGTGCCTTTTTGGGCACCGCTCTGCTTGTTATGTTCTGCTATATAATCCCTTTTTCTTAACGTGTGATGTAGGCTTTTAATAGGCTACAGTGTGTAACCTGCTCTAAATTTTGTGGCCTAATTTTGCTCCACTTTGATGTCAGCAGTTTCTCTCTCAGTCTGTCTGAGCTTCACTCACACATTTCTTCCTTCTCAGAGGAGATTACTACGAGTGTCCGATCACCGCCGTGTGAAGTAATGGCGGTTTAAGGTTATGGAAATTCCCCCGGTCCAGCATGGATCAGTGGGGGTAAATGCATTAGGCAGGATCCGCTGTGGCTGTGGACAGTGAATGAGAATCATCTATGTAAGCCTTTATACTCAGATAAAATACAGACATGGGGATAATGTGACTTGAATAAGAGCAATTCCGCTCGTCTTCCCCCAAACTTTCCCCATTTCACTCCCTTTTATTCACTTTGTCCTCTCTGACCCAAATCCTCCTCCTTTCATCCAAAACATCTTATTCTCCCATCTTCCTCACATTTACTCACACTGTCCCCTCCCTCTTCTCCTCCTCCTCCTCCTCCTTCTCCTCCTCTGTGTGCAGTGCCTCTGTCCTGCTCTGAGGGATTCACAGAGTTGGGATACTACAACGGCACCGTGTCTCAGACGGACTCTGGCGCCCCCTGTCTGAAATGGACTGAGTTCGACTATTCATCAGTACATAGACACAATACATGCAGACCCGAGGAGTCCAACCCTGTTTTCAGAATCGGAGCCACGAATGCTTACTGCAGAACCCACCAGGTCCAACCCCTGGTGTTTCTTCAGACAAAACTCCGGAGCCATCGGATGGGCTTACTGCGACTGCCACCAGGGTACGACCAGGGAGCACCAGATGTTTTATAACACTTGTCTAAGAGAAAGGTTACGAAGTGATTTAAGATTTAGAATAAAACACAAAACATATTATTAAAGAACAGTAAAATATAGGAAAAATAGAGTCGTTCTCATTAAGAAATTCACGCTGTTTCCACTTCTGGGGAAATCAGTCAGCAGCAGTCAGGAAGAACTGGGGGTCCAGCTAATCATTATTCCTATTTAATCAATGAAGGGATAGTTTGATAATCAAAGTTTCCTGGCTGAGCCCCTCAGTAACACAGTGGAGGGAAATGGTTGTTCATTATGTGAAAAAAATGATTGCAATTAAGAACAGATGTATTTTTAACTAAATGGTCCGAATAACTTTATGTTTATTGATTAATTACATTTTTTTTAATTGATTTTTGTCCTATTATTATTATTTTTCATTGTGTTTTCTTTATTTGTGTTTTTTATGTTATTTTTATTATTATTATTTTATTATTATTTTTTTCACTTATTTTTATTAGTTACTATAAGTTAATAGTTATTATTATTATGTTTTCTCCCCCCTAATTCAAGTATGAACAAACAGATTCATTTTTTCTTCCACATAATTTTACATAATTGATTTGATCAGAATATTTTACTTATCCACATGTTGTTCATATTATCTATCACTATAGTGGTTAATTTTCAGGACAAAAAGGACAGGATTTGGGAATCGGAACAAATGCTTGTAATTTGAGACTGTCCTGAAAAATGTGTAGTCACCCTAGTAGAATCACACACTGTAGTCGACCTGTTTAGCGCTAAATAGCAGACAGACAAAGTTAGCGACCAGTTAGTGAACACAGTGGAGCATTTAGCATCTAAAGAGACAGATGTTTCCCTCAGCTAGTGGAGAACAAAAGCAGAGCTAAAAGAGAGTAAATATTGGACTAAGATTTATCAGAACCTCTGAAACGCAGCTTCAAATGATGCTAATGCTTCTTGCTAATATGTTCACTATTAAAATATATGTAATCTTGTTCTGCTGCCCCCAAGTGGCCAAAAGATCAATTAAAGCAGCTTTAAACAATGAATTGATTATCAGATTGTGTACGATTGTGCACACAGTGATACAGATTTCTACTGCATCGCACTGTAAACAAACATCAGGCAGCTGATGAATATTTATTGTATGCTTTCAAACCTTCATTTAAACTCGAAGAATCATTGAGGTTTCCCTCATTTGCATGATGTATTGAGTTACAGGCAAGTTAAAAACAAACAGGACAAGACAGGTAAGAATGAAAACAAATAATCAAAAAAACTGTCAAACTAAATTAAAACAATTAAGAGGGAGGTTTGTGATCATGATTTTAAAGTAGCCACAAGAGAGTGTTGAAGGCTGGGGAATTAAAAGCTTGTTGTGTTTTCGTTACGATAAACCGTCTCGTCTATTTGTGTGTTTTCAGGTGCAGCTCGTCTGGTCGGCAGCTCGTCCTCCGGCAGCGGGCGTGTCGAGGTCTACCTGAACGGCCAGTGGGGGGCGGTGTGTGACTCTCACTGGTCCGACAGAGATGCCAGCGTGATCTGCAGGCAGCTGGGCCTGGGGTGAGACAGAAGACAAAAACACAAACGTTCTCACTCAGGAGCTGATGTTTCTCAGCTTGGTTCTCACCGCTGATCTTTCTGTTTTTAAAACAGCGACATCGGCACGGCGCTGCAGCACTCGCAGTTCGGCTCGGGCTCCGGCCTCTTCCACTACGAGCGCCTGGGTTGCCGTGGAGACGAGAACAGCCTGAGTAAGTGCCGGAGCAGGACGTTCGTCACTGGTGACTGCAGCCATGGAAACGAGGCAGCAGTGGTGTGTGCGCCGCCAGAAGGTCAGTGTGACTTTTCCAGTGTCATGGCAACCGGACCTGAATATTTCCTCACACACACACCTGAAAGACACAGTTATTTTTATTTATTAAAAATTAGGTTCCTTCAAAGTAATAATTTATGCATCCCTGCTCAGTTCATAATGTAATTAATTACGACAGGCTGACAGGAAGGATGCTGTTTGACCTATATTCTACCTCCTCTCTCAGGCAGTGGCCCTCCGCTGCGATTGGTCGGCGGCGAGGAAGATTTTGAAGGTCGTGTGGAGGTGTATCACGCAGGAAGGTGGGGCTCCGTGTGTGAGACCAGTGGGACGACAGGGACGCCGAGGTGGTGTGCAGACAGCTGGGTTTCGGGTACGTGCATCAGGGATTTTTCAAGTATTTAAACCCAAACAGATCAGAGCGTGCATGTTAAATCACACATGAAGCTGTGGACAGTATCCTATGTTTTACTCCTTGTCATTAAATCCCATTGAAGACCAAAGCCAACAATGTAGTTTCTTAAGTCCCTACCCGGTCCTGTAACTCACTGGTTCCTGCTGAAAACATAAATCACAAACATATACTTTCATTTTCTAAAAAGGTTCAGTAAGTTTCTCAAACAGCTGGGCACTGCAGTTTTTTTTAGCAAATGCTGCTGAAACAGGCAGAAATAGGGCATTATAGTTTGGGCTCTACTGAGTATTTATGGCAGCAGGTTGGTGTATGTGGGACTGAGTCAAAATAAACTACAGCGTCCATGTTCATCGTGACGAAAGGACATGTCGGCCTGTGCAACAGCATGACTCACTGATGTGTTTTTAATAGTTTCTGGACAACAGAGAAGATGATCAGGCTTTGACCAACAGTTAATACTTAGTTATTAATAGGATGAATTCTGTGTCGTGAGATTTGTTGACAATAAAAATTATACAATATCACCCGCCTAACGCCACTTCCTAACGAGAAGTTATGCAGACAACGGAGTGAGCAAACATCAGATTGTTCATGTTTTTCCCAACGAGGATGTCCTAACCTGATCCATGCATCAGCAACTTTTCTACTTTAGAAAAGTTTGTTTGCGCTCGTTTTTAAAATGTGTCTGGGCGATCAGATTGCAAAACAAATCCGGTGCTTGTTTGGTGATAGACTGAGCAATAAGCAGAAGCAATGTAGGACGTAACAAGTGGTCAACGCATTTTAAAAACAAGTGCAAACAGAGTCAGAGATTCGTTACTCGCTCAGCTGGTCTATTTTATATTCACCGTTTGACCGGATGGTTGCTAATTGAACATAATGTGATTTTTATCTAAATTCTCCTTGAAAAATTGTGTTGTCATGTGTGACAAAGTGTTCAGGAGGACCTTAAATTTGCAGGATGTCTCCTCTTTTCTGCGCTTCCGTTCAGGGGTAATGAAGCTCATTAAATCAGCTGGCGCAGGCTTTCTGTCGGAGGGTTTTATTTTCCACTTTTACTCCTGCCTGGCTGGTTTGGGACGGCCCTCAGTGCACAAAATCTCCTTTAGCTCACTTGGCAGAGTGAAGGGCGAGGAATAGGGCTCCATTCCATTTAAAAAAAAACTAATACGGGTACAAGCGCTTAAAGCCCAAAAATAAATGAACTGAGTTATTTTCCTGAAGCTCTGGAGTGAATAACCATCAGTGTCAGGACTTTGGAACAGAGCACACGTGTGTCATTTAGATCAAGGAAGAAAATCCGTCTTTTAGCTCGCCGATGTTTGAATCCGAGCAGGTGTTCCCTCCTCGTATCCCCCTGCAGAGGAGGCGTAACGTCCCCGACAACTCCGAGTGTCAAACAGCGATGAAGTTGTAGCTGTGGGGAGAATCTCTCGCTCCCTCCATGTTCGACATTAGGTTGCATTTCATCGCCTCCATCACTGCGGGACATCTCACCATCTGTGTTTGTGCTCCTGAATAATAGATGCTCTCACACAGCTGCGCACAGCTGCACTGAGGTGTTTTGACACTTAAAGACAAAATGAAGTTAAAATGATTTTTCCCACATGGATAGTTTTTTTTTTTCTGGTGTGTGTCAAACATTTACACACTTGTTATGTTTTTATAACTTTTATAACCCAGTCTCACCATGATGTTGTTCTACTAGCTACTACATGAGTTATCAATCAAATGTGGTTTTATTCTTTCAGGAGGGGAAAAGAGAAGCATTTCAATAACTGAACGATAAACACAGGATCATAACTTTTCTTTAAATTCTCCAGCATCAGGTTCTCCTCAGTCATTCTATATTGTCGATGCATCGACTGTATGCAGGAGCAGAAATGCACAAACTCACACAAACACACAAAAGTGCCCTTTGTAGCATCAATAAATAATCACCACATGAATGCAATAACATCTTTGTAGGAGCTATTCATTATTTATTTGAATGTTATGATTTATTTTAGATATTTCTTTTGCCTTTTCTTTCCTTCTCGTTTTATAAGAACTGGGCAGCGGAACAGGTACGTCAGGTTTTTTATCCAGGAGTCAGTATGCAGACAGAAAGGCTGATTGCTTTCATCTCGGTCCAACTTTGGCCCAGACTGAAATTTCTCAACATCTATCAAATGTATTGCCACTGACGTTTCCTCTAGCACCACCATGAGGTTGAAATTTGCGATCATTAGTGAAATATCTTCAAACTAGTAGATGAATTGCCATGAAATGTTGTACAGATATTCGAGTCTCTCTGATGATGAAATATGATCACTTTGATCGCCCTTAACTTTTCATATAGCGCCATCATCAGGTCAGAAATTGTATTTGTTCAGTATTTTGGTTTATGACCAATGCCTGCGAAACTAACATTCACATCAACCTCAGTAATTTGTGTTTAGTGCTAATCAGCAATTGTTAGCATGCTAACATGCTAAACTAAGATGCACTGAGCCATTCCACTGAATCGGTTCCATTTACACGTTTTAACTTTTCAAAATTAAACCCCATTCTTTATCTTTTTTTGAGAACTGTATCTAATAACACACGTTTAACTAAATGAAATGTGGAATGATCAATATCAGGCCATTTTATTTCATGTTTATTTCATGTTTCTAAATGGAAGATTGTTGCTTTTTTGTAACATTACTGAGTTTTTAGCATAGTATTAGCAAATACACAAAATTAAACCAGATGACATCAGTACTAACAGCATGAAAACACTCAGCGTCTTCAAGGGGTTTAACAAAACACAACATAATGACATCTAAGAAATATTTTAATTAACAGGACTGAACATTTAGATTGATTTGATTTCTCAGTCATACTCACGATAAGATCAGAAATACAGAAAATAGAGTGAGCGGTCTTCAGGAGACTCAAATGATGCTTCTTCTTGCTGATCATGTGACACGTGGAATGACCCAGGGGATACGGGCTAAAATCCTTTGTTTTCAGTGTTCTAGGTAGTTTTTATTAAGCTTTTCCATTATGTATCTTTACATTGCAAATAGGACAAAGTCCAGGACACTTTGCTGGATAAAATAATGTATTATACAGATACTTTTTATGCATATTTATGCAGGTATTCCCCTGGGGATGGAAAAGGCAGCGATTGGGTGGAACAGAAAACTTACTAGAAGTCTTGTCATTGTGAGAATGTTAGTGTGCTGACATCTTATTTGGATAAAATTGACTTAGAATGGAATTTTTAGGTATAGTTTGGTTACTAGGTTTAGGAAAATTTTGCATGTGATGCCTTTAAATGTCAGTTAATATTTTAGGATGCTGATGAGAAAGGCTGTTCATGTTGCTTGTGAGTCAGTGAAGATGTTTAACTCTGGAGAATCACTCATATCTGTAAGTCAGGTCATAAATTTGCCTCAAGGCATCTGTTTAAAAAAGGTAAAAATACACTCAATGTTTAGACAAATTGTGTGTGTGTGTGTGTGTGTGTTGTTGCAGGGGTGTGGCGAAGGCGTGGTCGTGGGCTCACTTCGGTCAGGGTTTCAGGTCCGATCCTGCTGGATGCTGTGAAGTGCACAGGAAACGAGCTCTTCCTCGAGCAGTGTCCCCATGGCGACTGGGAGCAGCACAACTGTGACCACATGGAGGACGCTGGGGTCTCCTGCAGCCCTTATACAGGTACATATACAGCACACACACATACACACACACACACACTGTACACACTGAACTATACACACTGATGGGCTTCTTGCTGCTATTTATATCCCCTGAACATCAATAAATCATTACTGCATGAAGCAGCACATCCTCTTGGTGACAAACAGAAACAGGATTTATGGGATCTGAGAAGCAACACGACTATTGACATGAAACTTCTGCTGCTGTTCATCAAACCAAGATTAATTATTGATCTGAAAATTATATATTAATGTTAATGGCAACTGTAGCATCTATGAAGTGTAATCAAGTCTGAATCACATGAACGGCCCCTTCACGAGGACTTTATAACAGCCACGATGTGGAACTGTTTCAGATGGTGTGGTGCGTCTGGTTGGAGGAGACAGTCCCTGGGAGGGTCGGGTGGAGGTTTTCCACAACGGTGACTGGGGGACGGTGTGTGACGACCACTGGTCCCAGCAGCATGCGGAGGTGGTCTGCAGACAGCTGGGCTACAGGTAAAGCTTGAAGCAATTCACCAAAAGAGATGTATGTAATAATGTAATAATTGGTACATTTCCACATTTATTTCTTATTCCTTTACAGATTTATTCTTTTTTATGGCACTCCTAAGACTCCATCAAATCAACCTTCCAATTCTGAATATGAAAAATCTAAAAACACAAATATGTTGCAGATTTTTTAAATTGGTGTTCAAATTACAAGCAGGTTAAAGACTTTACCCTCATCTCCACCCTCAGGGGTCACGCCGAGGTCGTATCAGACGGGACGTTCGGCGAGGGCGTCGGTCTGATCCTGCTGGAGACGTCCACTGCGAGGGATCTGAGACATCCCTGCTGGACTGTGAACACGGGATCTGGGGACGGACTGACTGCTCCCACAGCGAGGATGTCGGCGTTCGCTGCAGGGGTCGATCCAGCCAAGAGACCAATGAGGTGCCGGTTATCGCACCTTCCACAGGTAAGAGATGAGGTCGAACCAATGACAGATGGACGACATGATGGCCAAAACATCTTGATCGCCCCCTGGTGGCAGGTCTGCAGTATAGGTCATAACATAACGCACTAAAACATCAAAATAACCCAGTTTGCAGAGATAAAAATAAATATTAAAGCTTGATTAGAACAGTGTAGATTAAAGCTACAAAGAGCAGCAAGGAAAAAGAGTTTTTGTCGCAAAATTAAGTAGTCACAGGAAAAAAGTTTTACATTTGTCAGTAATTCTTCAGAATCCAGATTGTAGAATAATTAAAAATAATATTCCTATGTATAACAGGGAGCATAGGCACGTCACGTGTGTGTGTGTGTTTATGTGGGCAAGTGTGGGCTGTTTGTGTACATGCTTGTCTGGAGTCAGTTTGATAGGATTTAGTAAATCCTATAATTAATAAATCATTTCATTTAAAATATTGATCTGTATTTATAGATGTTAATATAATTTGCATGCAGAATAGATCCACTCAACCAGCAGACAGAAAAACCATCTCGTGGCTACACTTCAAAAGTGGCCCGATTCAGCAGGAGAAAATGCAGACCTGGCAACCCTGCTTGGTCAACTATGATTTTAAAGAGTCCTGACCTCATACTGTGCATGTTGTTAATGGCTGGAGGCCACACACCACTGCATCTAAGTGATGATTTAGAGGGATTTTTTTAGTCAACACAATGTTTCTTTTTGTTCAGGAAAATCCTGCACAGCATGCCTTTCATTCAGTTACTAGTTTTTATTTAAAAAATATTCTCCTGTACATTTTAGTTGATTTTTAAAACATTACATGTAGAGCATTTTGGATCAGTGAAGCTTTACTATGCACCACATGGTCCTTTTTAAAATCAGGCTGAAAATGTAGTTCTCTGTTTTATCAGTTTTTCCTCAAAATCTTGCCTCTTCTGTCTTTCTTCTGTACCACATGAAGTGCCTCTGAGTACATTTTAAAGCACCATACAAATAGAATTTATTACTATTATTCTCAAAAGCACTTTGAAAACCGCTTCTCTTGTATGAATTGCGCTATATAAAGAAATGTGGCTTGCCTTACAGCGCCACAGTTAGCAGAACTAACTTTGATTATGAGTTGTTTGAGGAAACAGCAGACCGCTGTGTTACATTTTGTGGGATTTTGTTAATTGGAAAGCAGCTGCAGCAAGAACAAAGGAGAGAAGAGAGAAACCGAGTATCACTGCACTGCAGAAGTTTGGTGTCTGTGCAACTGCAATTAATTTAGTGCAGGAAAGGGCAAGCTGTCCCTGCAGAGGGCTGGTCTGCTGCCAGACTGGAGCTATTTACTGTAATCTAGTTAAGATCGATGATCGATTATTATCTATCTACTATCTATCTATCTATCTATCTATCTATCTATCACTATCTATCTATCTATCTATGTGTCTGTCTGTCTGTCTGTCTAATGAAAGAATGAAATCAGTTGTGTCTCTTTTTGTGTCTCTGTCTGGTTACCTGGCTGTGAACAGAGGTGTTTGTCTGTAGTTTAAATGCCACATGTTGACAGCAGGGAGAATAAAGCGGTGTTTACTGTCTGAGCCCTGCAGAGGTCCTGCGCCTCCTGTAGACACACAGTCCATTAGAATGAGAATAGAGGCTGGATAAAGAGCTGCAGATGACATTTAACACTGTCGGTGGACATAAAACTCGCTCTCGGTGAGTGCAGACTGGAGTACGGAGATGCACCCGTATGAATATGAATGAGAATTTTTTTTTTTTTCTTTTTCTCCCCTGTCAGGTCCCCTGGTGCGTCTTGTGGGTGGCAGCAGCAGAAAGGAGGGTCGAGTCGAGGTGTATCTCCATGGCGACTGGGGAAGTATTTGTGACTCGGCTGGAACGACCTGAATGCAGCCGTGGTGTGCAGACAGCTTGGACACAGGTTCATAATGATTATATGTGTGTATGAAATAGATGGAGGCTGTGTTGCACCAACAAGATTTACAAACCTGATTAAATCAGGGGCTAACTTTAAATTACATTGTGCCAAACTTTTAAAGAAGTTTAAAATTAAGAAAGATTTAATTTAAAACTCCTAAATTAAATTCTGTTGCACTTTAAACACCAATTTAAATTAAATGTATTAAAGTGTAGTCAAGTGTTAACTTTAAACTTCATTAACTCTTAAAATAGCTGCCTTATTGAGATGGATTGAGAAAAATAATGAAGTTCTTTCTTTCACATCATAGTTTTCATTCAAACAGGAGAAATAAGAGCTTCTCTGCACCTCACGAGTAGGCTAATGAGGCTAACTAACTTTTTAGCTTGCTAGCAAAAAACAATGCAACGTTTTGTTTACTTTTAGCTAGCTAGCATATCACCCCCACCATTTTAAACCTAGCTTTGCTAAACTCTGATTAGAATTAATCTTAGATTAAATGAATCTTTTTGGTGCAAACCAGTTACAGAGTTGAATCTAATTGTTAAAAAATTCACGTTTTTCTTTCTGCTCAGTGGTGGAGCGGTAGCAGCTGGAGGGTTCGGTCAGGGCAAAGGCCCCATCCACCTGGACCAGGTGAGGTGCACGGGGAAGGAGGAGTTCCTGGGAGAGTGTCCCTCCCTGGGACAGAGCATCCAGGGCTGCAGACGCAGGGAGGACGCGGGTGTGAGGTGTGACGTCACGCCGCGGGAATCGGCAGTACAGGCCAAGCCTCAAGAGCTGAGCTGTGGGCTGAGGAAGCTGGTGGAGGAAGAGGGCAAGAGGAGGAACCAAGGGGAGGAAAACATGCTCAGGTAGCAGCTGATTTCGTGATCTAATACGTTTAAACCTGTGGCTTTGTCCTATTGAATTAAGAACTGACAATGAAGCCTTATCAGTGAGTTTTTTAATGATGCAAAAAACATCTATGATAAAAGACTGTGGTTAGTTTATGCTGTATTTGAAATAAGGGTATTTATCACTCGTGTAATAAATTCACTGTGGCTATATTTAGCTGTCAGGGGGCTCCAGGGGCAGGTATGAGCTGCTGGGACTCCACTGACCCTCCACCTCCTGCCAATATTTATGTACCCTGTTGCTTCCTGGTTCTCTTTATGTACAGATCACCGAGCAGGGAACACATGGCAGCACAGAGACGCAAAAAACAGTTAGAACTCTTATGCTTGACCACAGGTTTTCTGTGTGTCAGTTTGTTTTGTCATAATTTGATTAAACACAACTTTATTTGGGAATATGCACCATGTGAGCACAATTTACACTCAGAAGTAGCTTTTGACACAGAGTCCTCTAAACTGCATCACAAAATAAGATAATAATGTAAGACTCTCTCTTAGTTTTCCTTGTGCTTTAGTGATGCTTCAGTGACTGTTTACATGCACAAAATATTGCAGTTTTATTCTGAAAAGACCATATTCTGACTAGGCTGTTTACATGGCTAATGAAAATCAATATTCCACTAATAGTCCCGTTTACATGCAGCCTAGCATACAGCGATTAAAGTAAAGTTGTATGTCCTACAGTTTATAATCATACCCCAAAAAAATCTGCCTATGACCAAGTCTCTCATAATGTTTAAAAGTACCGTAGCCTTGCAAATAATCCTGAAGCCTGAATAATATTTGCATATCCCACAAACGCTACATTTGCAACGTTGCTGTTTACATGACCCGTATCAAATTCTGAATATTTTCACATTCTGAATAATAGGTGAAAATTAGTTTGCATGTAAACACAGACAGTGCTACTCATCAAAATGCACTGTGTGAACCACTTTTAATGCATTAAAACATTTACAATGTTACTTTAAATATATGTATGTATATATTTGCATTATTTACATCCAAGTTTTTGGTGCATCACCGTGTTTCTTAGTGTTTTACTGCCACCAGCTGTCAGTCAGTGGAATAGTGTGATGATCTCTTCACTTCGCTTTGTGTTCTTGTGTCTTGACCTGAAAGTATCTCCTGCAGCAGTTTCTTTTTTCAAAATAAACAAAAGAATAAATGTATCGTCAGCATGAGCAGCAACGAACTTTGATATTTAGGCCCCTGTGGATAAAAACATAGTGTTTTCAAGACCATAAAATGATAAAAAAAGAAAAGAAAAAAGGAGTTTTAATTGCGAGCTTTTCCCCTTCTCTGTCAGGACCACGTGGCCGTGGCAGGTGTCTGTGTGGCTTCAGTCTCAAGAACAAGATGGCGGTCCTCTCTGCAGCGGCACTCTGATCAGCCCCTGCTGGGCCCTGACGTCCGCATATTGTGTCAGCAGGTAAGTCTGTCTCTAGAGGCACCTTCAATTTGACCTGTGAACACCTTCCTCCCTCCGTCATCACCCCCCTCTCTGTCCTCTCTCCTTCAGGTTCGGCAGCGACCCGTCCAGGTACGTGGTGCGCGTCGGGGCGTCGGAGCAGACCCTCACCCCGGAGCAGGTGGTGGTTCACAGGAAGTTCAAGGGTCAGAGCGGAGGTCACGATCTGGCTCTGCTGAAGCTACCCAGCAGCAAAGGTCACTGCCTGACCTTCGACCCCAACACCAACGCAGCATGCCTTCCTTCTGCGGACACAGCAGCGGCAGGGGGAAATACTCCATCTTCTTGTGTTGTCATGGTTACCGCTGGCTGGACAGGAGCAGGTATGTGTTTTTCTCTCTGTTGTCGACTGTAAATGTCTGTTTTTCAGAACGTATCTAAAAATATGTTTCATCTGTGGCAGCAGTACAAAGAGTAAAAATCTACAGTATCTACAAAAATCAAATATCACAAACGATAAAGAAATCATCACTGTTTGACGTTACAGTGAGCTCTGAAGTCTCTCGTATGTTTAATCTTGAGGTTTAGGCAAAGATTGGGTTGCATTTTTTGTGATTAAGCATAATAGTTATAATATAATGTACAATAATTTGTAAAAAAAAACAAAAAACAACTTTATCACATATAGCACTCACATGCATCATATGGATCAAACACAACACACAAGACCAGTGCTGCACACTGATGAACATTATTATTTCTCTCTGCGTTGTAAAATCAGTCAGTATATCCATGCATTTCCAAAGTTTGCATTTTGCACAGAAAATCAAAACAGAAAAAAAAGAAAGCATGAAGTTCACATCCTCCATTTTTGTTGAGGACCGGTACACTCACCTGTTGCCTTTTTATTGTGCTCATGCCTGATTGGTGCTTTTACAGTTAAGCACCTGAGTGGCTGCACACCTGACGGCCGTGTTTTATCATAGATGAGGTGTTTTGAAAGGGCAAACAAGCGACATAGATAATAGATTTCTGTGTCTAATGTAGAGAAGTGTATTTAGTGTTTTGCAAAAAGTGTGAGGCTGAAAATGCTGCTTATAGTCGTGCAGATCTGGACTGAGGTTTCGCTCCTTGAGTGTCATGTTTCACTGTGTGTTGTTTCTAATTTTAGTGTGTCAATAATCATAAAAAATGTAATAATCAACTTTTGAGGTTACAGTTTTGCTAGCTTATCTTAAAAGTTATGATGTGAGCCAGTGAGACACACGACACTCTGTGTGACGCCAGGTGTAAGGCACCGTCGCCCATGGGTAAAAATCACATTTTTAGGGAGTCATGTTAGCATTTAGCTCAAAGCACCACTGTGCCTTAGTGCAGCCTTAGAGAGCTGCTAGCAGGGCTGTTGATAGATGACTTTAAAGATTAATCAGTAATCAGAAATGTTGTTAATTCAATGTTAATTGACTTATAAATTAATCACCTAATTGTTTCGTCATTTCTGGCGTGCTGCTCCTTTAACCATCTCATTCATCTTCTCTCCTAGACTCAGTTCTTGCATCCTGGGTCCCTCTGATGTCGTCATGGCAATGTAAGAAGCGCTATGGCGACAGCTTCTCCAGCCACGGCACCCTGTGCGCCGGCAGCCCTCCAGACACGAGCCTCCTCCATGGCGACAGTTGTCAGGGCAACTCCGGAGGCGGGCTGGTGTGTCAGGAGGAGACGGGTCGATGGGTCCTCACCGGAGTTGTCGCCGGGGGCTACGGCTGCAGCGACCCGTCCTCGCCCTCGCTCTACACTCGAGTCAGCCGCTTCAGGAGCTGGATCGAGGAGGTCACCAACACGCAGGCAGAGGAGCCGCATGCAAACACGCGAGAAGATCTGCCACACGTTGACAATGACCTGACACACACACACGAGGAACACAAGGATAAATACCTCCACGTGCACGGCAAGCTCAAACACACACACGACCGACAGCAAACAAATGAAATCAACGACATCAAACACACGCACACTCATCATTCACACACCAGTCAACACGTTAACACACACTCCCACCCTGACGGGGATGCAAACACACAAATTCTGGTCTGATTGAGGCCGCGCCATTGGCTTACCACCTGTGCCATGTGACCGCCTGAGGAAGGAGAGTTAAAGGAAGACGAGAGTAAACTTTAACAGTAGAAGAAAAGAAACTTAAGTCAGTACAAACGGCGTCTCTGTGCTCATTTCAAATCTGAACTCGGTGTTTGTGAAGTGTTTGAGTACAGCGGTGTGGGCAGACCCTCCCGAGCTGCCGGGATGACAGAGTGTGTGGGTGATTTGTGGTGCTTTACATGTGAGTTACAGACCGTTAAAGAAGAGGCAGTGCGATGACCGAGCCCGGCATCCTGATCAGGGCCTTTCACCAATACTGAGAATCAAAAAATCAGCATGGCATGTATTTTAAGGACAATAGTGTTAGCTTAAAAATATTCGTGGGGGAATTTCTGAGATGGTCACACCAGAATCTATGCTAAAATTTCACCTATTAATGTGTGTCTTCTGTGCGAGTAACAAAAATCAACCAGAACATCTAGGTAAAGGCTGATTGTGTGTGATTATTAATATAGATGAACCCCAAACTCCTGCATCAGGCGACACTCGTCCCAAATCTGTGATAAAACTTCACATGTGGGTGATGTTGCTTTTTTTCCAACAGGGCTTCAGGCTGTTGTCTTATACCTTTACTGGTGAAAGTGCTGTTTAGACCCAAGACTAAGCTATTTAACTCAGGACCATACCAGTGATTTTTCATGTCCATCTACTGCTGACTAGTATTGTTGATCCTAAAGTTCATAATGATGTCAAAAAGGGCGCTTCTGTGCTTTTTCTTTCATGCAAAAGTGCAAATGGGATGCAGAATCGTTCTCGTGGTCCAAATACGTCACAAAGACTGGGCTTAAATTATTACAGAAAGCGATCAAGGAATCAAAATAATGAGGAATGTTGCAAAAAAACATCAGGAAAATACAGAAAACCTGAGAGGCAAGAAAGAAATTTTAAAGTCTGATCTAAATTGTTTTCTCCCCTGACTCAAAAACAGGTGTGTTTAGAGAACATGGAGAAATTACCTGGAAGAAAACATGTTAGTGCAGTGGTGCAGTTCAGCCCCTTGTGGATAAAATGAGTATTACAACAACAAACACTTGAGCTCCTTTCACACTGGACAAAAACTCCACTAACACCAGCTAACATCTGGCTTTTGTCTTTAGCGGACATTCAGTCCCGGGTCAGATGACTCTGCAGCAGTCACAGGTAGTTATCAGCTCCAGCTCTGATAATCAGTAACAGAAATATGACACCCATGTGGACACGTTAATTTAGCCCCTTTTCCAGCGTGATGCTTGAAGGCTTGTTGCTCTTTGACTCTTTGTCTTCTCAGCCACAACTTCCATCCGTCTCCGATTAAACAGCGCTCAAACATTTTTCAAAATTAGTCAAATAGAGACCAAAGTAAAAGATATATTGTCACTGGCCTTCATGCTGCTTTCTACTGTTAACTAACCCTGTTTTTCTGGTGTGTTTGTGATGACATGCATGACACATCAGAAAAAACAGGAGGGCATCTTGTCTACAGGCAATGGGAAGAGTCAGTCACTTTTTTAGGAGGAGGAGGTTTACCCACATTAAAAAAAAATGCATATACATGCTAATTTTGGTGTAAAAATTATGCTAGAAAAATATGTTGAAAAAAAAATCACCTAGCTAAAAAGAAAAAGAAGAATAAAGTAAGTAGTAAGTAAGTAGAAAAAATTATTCTGGCAAAACTTTTATTCCCACCAGTTCTTAAGGCATGACTACAGGAGAGGAAACAATTTAAATCAGACTTTTCTCACTCGCCTCTCAGGGATTCAACAGAAAAGCCATTTTAAGTGCTTAATTAATTACTTAATTAGTGATTAAGTGGACATACATATGGTTAATAAATAGTTTACTAGTAATTTATAGATCAGTTAACAACAACTTTTGGCTGCCAGGTTTGTAAATGATTTTCAAACCATTGCTTTTGGCTTTATAGAAACAGAACTTGTCATATATGTATAAACCTCATAGTTTATGACTTACTCGCATTAATAATGCTGAGATTTATATTAGAAAGTGAGACACTCATTATTCTTTATTAGTGACTCACTAAGCAGAGATTTTTTACAACCTGGCAACCCAGACGTTCTTAATGGTTTACAACTGAGCTATAAAGCAATAATTTATTAACCGTTAATACAGATATTATACATTCTATATTATTAAGTCTGCAGTTAAACCCTCAGGATGTAGAGAGCCAAACGTATGAAGTGAAGACTCTTCTTTGCCTTCTTGCACTTAAGCATCATGTCGTACAGTAAGTGTTCCCCGTTGCTTTCTATTGACTTCAGAAATATGGAAATCAATTAGCCGACTCCTGAAACTAGCAGAATCCGTCATAATAAATGCAAAATCTGCTTTTATTTTTTGTCAGAGTTGAGAGTGCATTCTTCCCAGATCAATTAAACTGCATTACCGCTCAAAAATAATGGAGCAAATCTTGCAGACGTGATGTCTAAAAGCAGGTTTTAAGAGTCTGTTAATTGATTTCTATTCCAGAGGGGAAAACTGTGGAAACAGTGGCTGCCTCGGAAAGCAGCAAAAACACATATACAACATGGGTTTGTCAGCAGTTATATCAAGTGTACATAATTTCCTGTATTTGTAGTTAAGGAAGCTGAAACTTGCAAAAACACTGGTATGGTCCTTTAAACTGTACAGGACAAATATCTCCTCTCAAAGCCATTTGGATGCTGACTGTCGGGTCATAAAGTATCTTTTTGCACTGATTCCAGCAGATGGCTATAGATAGATTGATAGATTGATAGATGGATAGATTGATAGCTACTCCTCCTGAGTTTAGATAGTCTGTGTACTGCATTCATTCTTGACCGAATTAGATAGCCGAACTCTTGAAGTTAAATGTTGTCTGTTCTGTCGTACTCCGAGCAGATGCGCGATCCAACCAGAAGATGGCGACATTGCTCTATTTTCACGGGGGGCCGGTTGTCGAATAACTTTGGCCCCGTCCTGATGGCTCTTTTTATACTGTTGCTATGAGTGTACGGACTTGACTTGTGCTTTGATGTGAACTGTGAACCATTGTGTCGTGAAGCATCTTGTAACCTGCGACTGCTGTTTCTCCAACATGGACCTGTCTGATGCCTGTTGTTATAATCCTGTACATAAACTCAAAGCCTATCCACTATTCTTGGTGTTTTATCATGCAGATCCTGTAGGTTAATGTAAATACTGTATGTCAATGGCTGGACGGTAAGGGAACAGTGTAAAGTGTTTATTAAGGCCTACTTTACCTGTGTTAAACCCATCAGCTGTTCCTCAGTGTAATGTGCTGAATCATTGTTGAGTATTAAAACATATACCTGGTGAGAACAACACATCTGGGCCTCTCTTCTCTGTCTTATTTAATAATGAGCTTTAAATAACTTTTTTAAGGTTAAATATGGGTGATAATGCAACATGCAAAGGGTACAGTGCATTTATTTTCAGTTTGCATACACAGTTTGCACAATTTGGACTCAGCATGAAGACAATGAGGCTGTTTACACCTGGTATTAACCTGTCTCTCTTATCTGATCACGTTAGTTCATATCTGGCATTACAATGCGATCTCACTTCCCTGTTTTAAATGCAAAAAAAAAAAAAAAAGAAAAGAAAAAAGAAAAGATGTAGCTCTGCCAGCACAGTTTGGGACAAACAGGCTGTTTTTTTAATTTACAAAAAGAAAGAAATATTGTCTTCTTTCAAAAATTTTGCGTAAATGGCAAAATCAGATGAAACTGTGGCTACATTTACGTGCCTAAAAGATGTAAAATTCTGAAAAAGACAATATTCCTACTAAGTTTGCATGGCTAATGGAAATGAATATTTCATTAGTATTCCTATTTACATGCAGCCGTGCATACTCTGCTGATGTACTGCACGCCCCGCAGCTTGTGTTACATATGATATCCAAAGCATATTCAAAATGTGGGTTTTTCTTTTGTGCACGTATCTCTACCCCTGCCGTGCAGGCTGTTAGCTGGTTTGTTTATGAGCTGCCCTTAAACGGACGAGAATGTCCAAAGAATCCTCCTAAAACCTGAATAATATCAGCGTGTCCCACATGTCTTGATAGGAAAATGCTGCGTTCAGAATAAGGCCTAATTAGGAATGCCCAAATGAAATATGCTGCCTGCATGACCTGGATCAAGTTCATAATATTGTCATATCCTGAATTATAGCGGATAATTTGTGTGCATGTGAACATAGTGTGTTCAAACATCTGCTAAATGTTGGCAGGTAGATGCACGTCAGACACAGAACAGCCGCTGGCACTGCGATGTGTAACTGACTGCAACTTAATGTATTGCATTCAATGCTGAATTTGCAAGAAGCCATGAATAATTAAGATTTTGCCAGATATTCTGCAGAGTTTATAAAGTTTCTCTACATGCAGCACCTCTCAAAATGGCACATTTTTCACATTTTTTAAGGTAGTCTGGGGATATTGCGTTGCGGACACAATTTAATGGTGAAATCAGTTGAAACAGACTGTGTTTGCAAACATCTGCTGCTTATCTTGGCCGGTAAGAGAGCCCAAACACGTCATTTTCATTAGAGTTTAATAAAATGATGTACTTACAGGACGTCAGTTGAGTAGGCGGTCCTTCACGGTGGCTCAGGACACATCGCGTACACACTGCTGGAAGAATGTGGTCACATTTGGCCCAGAACACCTGCAAATGTGGTCTTGTTAATGTGGTCTTCAATGCGTCTTGGGCGAATTCACACCTGTACTGTGTGCTTATTAATGCCAGGTGTAAACAGCCTCAGTAATGTTGATGTCTGGAGGAACCAGTCAGAGAGATTAGCTAGAGAGAAATTCCATTTGATTATTTCTTAGAATAGACATCAGGTATGTATTTATCAAATAAACTCATTCTTAAAACCCTGCAGAAATCAGACCTCCCACACTCAAAATACATGGATTTTATAAGTCAGAAAGAAAATAATAATAAAAAAGATTGCTTACAAAAGATTTATTGCCTCCAAGTAAATGAAAAGTAAATCTGCTTAGCTGCTGCTCTCAGTCACCCATGAGCCATGTTAATCTTTTCTTTTGTTTGGACGGGTTCCCCTCTGAAAAAAGAGGGATCAGTGGACACCCTCGCTGCAGCGGATTGGCCAGTTTCAATTGAAAACTGCAGGGAAAGTGATTTGTAATGACCATAAATGAGTCAGCTTTTGGGACATGGCTGAATAATTGGACCCAGTCTTCTTGGAGAGCTTCCTTTTTTATTCTTTTTTTTTTTCTCCACTTCATTTATCATTCAATTCTTTCCTTTTTTCATGGTCCTGTAGTTTAGTCACGCTCAGACTCCCCCTCGTGTCCCCTCCTCTCTACATCCTTTACTTAGGTAAAAGTACTAACACAGAAATACTCTTACAAATTTAAGTATTATTGTCTGTACAATATTACTATCATTCAATGGTGGAAAGTGACTAAGTACATTTATAAACACTGTTTATTTTATGCAACTTTATACTTTTACCTCACTACATTTCAGAGGGAAATACTGTAGTTTTCACTCCATTTATCTGTCAGCTTCATTTACCTTTTATATTAAAAAACATATGATATGATGCAGTATTATAGCACTAATCTACCCTGTAGTACAAAAAGTATCTATAATTTACTCCACATTGACAAACTACAACACAAAATACTCTTACATGTATTCATTAGTGACAAAAAGAGAAAAATATAATATTCTTTACTTTTCATACTTTTAAGTAGCTTCTGCTGATATTAATATTAATACTACTAATTTTTTGAAAGCAGGAGTATTTTTACACTTTGGTATTTTAACTTTTACTTAAAAGATCCGAGTACTTCTTGTGGGTTTAAATTCATCTTCTTATTCTACTGTTGGGTAGTTTAATTTCTAAAAATAACAGCAGCATTAAATGAAAATACTCAAGTAAAATAAAAGTACTAGAATAAAGGCGGAGTAAATTATAGGTAGTGCTGCATCATATCATATGTTTTGTATGTAAAGTAAAAAGCTGTCAGAAAAATATAGTGAGGTAAAATTTACAATGTTTCCCTTGAAATGTAGTGAAGTATAAAGTTGTATAAACCGGAAATACTCAAGTAAAGTAGGCTACAAGTATGTCAACATTGTACTTAAGTACAATAAATGATTGATTATTTGTGAATGTACTTAGTAACTTTCCACCTCTGAATAACAGGAATATTAAATAGATAATAATACTTTAACTTGTGACAGAGCGTGTCTGCAAAAGTGTACAGTAAACGCAATTCTGCATGTGGCTTGCGTGGACAATAATCACAATTTTTAATATAAAAAAAAACAATAAAACAAAGCAAGGACAAGTACTTACATTATACTTGATGTGACTGAGCCATTCATGGGTTAAGCAGCATCTGTCCAAAACTGGATCGACAGCATAGCAGCATGACGGGTGGCAGAAGTGTCACAGGAGGAGAAAGCAACATGCTCAGAGTTCTGATGAGCTAAAGGAATAATGACACCTGGACAGGGACGACTTGCTGCGTCATTGCACAAGTTCGTAATTACTGTGTGATTTCAATTAGCAGAGCTGACGTGTACGGGCTGTTTTCACACCCTCAGGTACGTAGATTCAAGATATGTGTGAACTTTTAAATACTGTATGTGGTCTGTCAGTATGACAATAGATAATTTGTTTATCTGTACAACTTTAACTCATAATCTGGAGTCCAGTGACAAAATATACTTAATCTAAATTAATCTGGTTTATTCAATGTGTTTAGAGTATTAGGGGAAAGAAAACACAAGCTCACATATTGGTCTGAGAGATGAAAAGCAAAAGATGACATATTTTCCAGGAAGTAATGTTGTGGTTTACGTAATGTTGCAGGCATGGCATCCTGCAGCAGCCTGTGTGAAGAACAGTTTCAGTGCTCGATCTGCCTGGAGGTCTTCACTGAGCCCGTCTCTATCGCCTGTGGCCACAACTTCTGCAAGGCCTGCATCACTGGATACTGGGACAACAGCAAGTACTGCCAGTGTCCACTCTGCAAGGAGACATTCACGAGAAGACCGGAGTTAAAAACCAACACGACATCCGAGAAGTCTCTGATCATTTTAAAGGGATGCGAGAAAGAAGTGTTGATGAATCCGCTGCCAAACACGGAGCTGAAGCCTGCGACATCTGCACTTGGAGTAAACTGAAGGCTGTGAAGTTTTGCCTCGAGTGTCTGACCTCTCTTTGTGAAATTCACCTAGAGCCTCACTACAGAGTCGCAGGGCTGAAGAGACACACTCTGCTCGATCCTGAGGTCAAACTGGACAACAGGATGTGCAAGAAGCACAATGTTCTCCTGGACATGTTCTGCAAGACGGACGAAGAGTGCGTTTGCCAGCAATGCGTCAGTGACGGCCATGAGACTCACAACACTGTATCACTGGAGGTAGAGTGTGACAGGATGAAGACTCGGCTTGGAGAGACAGAGCTCCAAGTACGACAGAGATCAGGAGAAGTTGCAGAAGGTTCAGGAGGTCAAATACCTGGTGGAGCTCAGCAAGAGGGACACCCAGAAGGACATATTGGACAGTGTGCAGGTGTTCAACGCTATCATTGCCTCGATTGAAAGAAGCCAGTCGGAGCTTGTTTGGGTGATTAAGAAGAGGCAAAGGGCAATGGAGATGAGAGCCAAGCACTTCATTGAAGCTCTTGAGCAACAAATTAGTGCGCTACATCAAAGATGCACAGAGCTGGAGCAGCTCTCACACACCAACGACCATCTCCATGTCCTCCTCAGATCGTCATCTCTCTGCAGCCTTCCACACATCAATGATCAGGAGTTCAGCCTCCAAAGCAGCCAGTACGAGCAGAACGTCAGGAAATGTTTGCGCAGCACCATCACTGAACTCGAGGAGACTGCCAGACAAGAGCTTTCCGACTTTGAAGACAAGTTCAACAAAGAAATGGACAAGTTCCCTGACCAGACCCTGAAGTGGATTCAGAACTATGCTGTGTATGTAACTCTGGACCCGGACACTGCACATTGTTCCCTCACTCTCTCAGACGATGGGAAGGAGGTGAAAGAAGGCAAGTGGCAAAAGAGCTCTCCCAACCCCAAAAGATTCACAGGATTATTGGGCTCATCCGTTGTAGCAAAGGAAGGATACCCCTCAGGAAGATTTTACTTTGAGGTGCAAGTGGAGGGGAAGAATAAATGGGCTATTGGAGTCGTTAAAGAGTCTGTCGACAGGAAGAAATGGTTTCCAACATCACCCGAGCAAGGATACTGGACAATAGGACTGGGAGATGGTTATAAAGCCAACACGGTTCCCGCTGTCATCCTCACCCACGGAAGCTGAAGAAGGTCGGGTGTTTGTGGATTATGAGGAAGGGCAGGTCTCCTTTTACGATATGGAGGCCAAGTCTCATATCTACTCATTCATCGGCTACGCGTTTACCGAAAAACTGTACCCATACTTTTACTGTGGCATTGGTGATAGTGCGCCATTGGTTGTAACACCTGTAAATGTTGAGGACTAGGACTTCTGACAAACGCCATGAAAAGAGACCAACAACAAATGTTTGCCTCTCAGTACTTTCCAATTTTCTTAACCTGCCTGTGGCACTTAGCCCTAAGCCTATTTTTTCCTACTGAAGACTTTAAAATATGTAATATATTTAGTTTTGTCTAAAAAATGCTAGCAAATAATGGACAATTAAGTTTTTAACAAACACTACTCAAGTAGGAGTACATGATGCTTTTGTTTTTGTTTTTTTCAGTCACAGATTATGAAAGCCCAATTGTGCTACTATGATGAAAAAAAAGTCCTGTTCATCATTATAAGAAATTAAGACTTATATCTCAAAATAATGAGAAACTTCTCAAAATAATGACTTGGATACTAACTCATTATTGAGAGAGATTATTATTATTTTGCAATACCAAGTGTACCAGGATTTTAATTTCATCACATTGGTGGAAACAGGCTTCCACACTTGGTGTATGTGGATGGACTACAGAGCCCTTGTTCATGGTCACCCAGTGCTGCAATGTGTTTAATTCATATTAATTTATTTGACAGAGGAGTTTTACTTTATGGCAAAGATTAATAATCTACATCAGGCTCGATTATACAGACAATCTGCTTGCTGGTGTTGATCATTTTGAGGGATTTGTTAACAATAATCATGAAAAAAAAAAAGAAAAATATATCAGTATTCCCCAGTGGAAAAGGAAAAATATGATGCATCATAATAAAACTCTTGAATGTATCACTACTACTGTGATGTAGCCTGACATCTTTTGCAGTTTTGTTGTCAGCTTTGATTTAAATCACTACATTATTTGTCTTCCAGGTCTGTCAATGATTAAACTTGAGGGACTGGACTGAAAATACAGAATGTTAATTGATCACTGATCAAAGAACTAAATCATCCACATTTAATGGAATAAAACAAAAAAAAAAAAAAAATCTCTAAGCCTCTCTGTGACACTTTCACACACTAATACAAGGGGATCTCAGGGGTTCTTTACAAATAGTGGAGTCGAGATCCAGCGGGACTATTTTGTACCCAGTTTGGTGTATGTTTATGATACTAAAGACATAAATAATTCTCTAAATCAGGGATGCACAGGCGGAACCAGCAAAAAGTCAAATCAGCCCCACTGGACGACTTTGTTAAGTGTAAAACAATTGCAGCGCCGCCATTAATTCCAGTTCCCTGAAAAATCAATAGAATCAGTGCAAAATAATCTGTCAGACTTCTATCTTAAAACAATATTGGTGGAACCCTTTTGTAAAGGCACTGCCAAAATTGATTGTAAATGGTTTGGAGGGTCAGAGGGTGACTTCACCTTCTTTCTCATTGGGTCCACTTTAGTTGGTGCCAGCAGTACTACAAAGGCGGGAAATGTCTGGAAAATTAAAATTAAAAGAATTGACTGCAGGCCTTGTTTTCCAACAATAGATTTTCATGGTTTTTCAAGGGCCACCTCAGAAAACAAAAGCTCTGGGTGAGGTGGAATCGTTTGTTTAATCACCGAGATGAAAATAAGGGAACTCGTCCTTTAAGAACCTCAACAAAGTCAAAAGTAATTTAGATTCAGGAGGCTCGTTCTGGGTCAGCTTTTCTCCTAATTTTATTGACACGAAGAGTCGGAGGTCAGAGAGCTAACAAGACACATTCCCTCCAGAGTTTCTTCCTCTTTGTGTCTTTGAGAAAGTAAGTGCGAGTGTCGAACTTAACCAACTGCCGAGCTCTCCTCATTAATCACACAGAAAGCGGAGGAACCAGTGGGAGCTGTCCTACATCCCAGGGACACGCGCGCATACAGACTCAATCCTTAAAATAACTGGGACCATCATAAATAACAGCACAAAACCTTTTTAAATAAGGCTGCAGCATTACTCAACACTTCACAGCTAAAATAAGAGCACTGTGAAGACAGAACAAAGGCTGAAGTGGCGACGGGGACGATGCACGAGCTGTTGAACGGACAGCAGTGATTGTTTTATCCTGCGTGTATGTTAATGGCCTGGAGGATATGCAGCGTTATGCAGGGATTAATCTGACTTTATGTGATGACAGACAAGTATGGAGGGCAAATATTATGCCAGCTGCGATGCCGGGTGGTGTTCAGCGCATCCAGCCAACCCAGACACATGATCCAGTTTTACTTTGAGCTGGTTTGTTTCACTCAGCTCGAATAAAAACCTTCCTCCTTTGGGAAACAGCTGGCGTCTTAATGCTAAATGTCACCTGAGACAATCTGGTTTCCTTTCCTAAAATTGGACAGGAGACGAACATGAGCAGATATTCAGCATGACTAATCAATGTTGCAGTTGTTACATAATCACAAATGCGTGGTGCATATCTCTATTAGCTCCAAATTTGGTGGTTTCAGGCCGAGACTGTGCTGATGAAGCCCTCTCTAAATCCAGGCTGAAAATGTCAAAAATGCACAGCGATAAGGCAAAAACAGTGATCAGTTTTCTAACTGTGATCTAAATCATTTTTTCTCTCCTGTATTTATGACTTAAACCTGAGGTAGGCAGTTTATTTTTGGCATCACTGAACAAAACTTCCACAATAACCTTTAAGCATAATCTAATTCAAGAGGTCCTGAGAGAAAATTAGACTCCTGCTGCTCCTCTGTCGGCTCGTTTTAGAAAATCAAGCCTGTGACAGGAGACGCTGGCAAACGACAGCTCAGTAAGACAGTTGAATGTTAAGTCTCATTCCCAAAATGTCAGTATTTGACTCGATAATCAACAATCTTTTGATTTCTGGGGAAATTATTTTTTCTTCCCAGAAGACAGAAAACATTCAAGAACAAAAAATTGTCAGAATATTTTTTCTAAAGCACACACACACAGATCCTCTGATATTAGTTTCTAGAGGGGCGTCCGGGGTGGGGTGGGGGGGCATTGGCCATCCCAAGTACCCCCCCATTATCCTCAAGTATGATCATGTATCTATCCAGTGAGAGGAGGGTCCTTAGTTTGAACCAGCTGTTTGATTAGTATTCTTAAATGTGCCTTGTTTTCTTTTGTATGTTGCCTAATTGTATTTTTTCACAAGAATCATTTACTGAAATAACAAATCATGAAAATAAAAGTTTTTCATGCAAGTGTGGACGATGAATTGAAGGAGTAAACAGCCTGCGGAAAGAGGTACAACAGAGCTGGGATTTCTTTTTGAGGTTTTAAAGAATAAAGTATGGAAGCTTTATATTGTGTTGTTGTGATGGTGGGACTATTTATTTTTAAATAAACTTTTTAAAAAACAAGAATACAAGAAACTGTAAGATACTAAAAATGTTTCGTAATTCAAGTAAATATGAGAAATGGCACTAATGTGTGCGTACATGCGTGCGCGTTCACAGATTTCACGCCTCCCTTGCATAAGTCAGTGCCCCACTTTGGCCACCCAAGTCAGAAAAACAGTCTGGAAATACCCCTGCAGTGTGAATCAGCATTTGAGTGATTTGTGGTTTAACTGTCAGTTGTCAGACAACTTGACTACAAAATTTGATCACGGCTCATAATATGTTGAACAGCAGTCAACAAGCTGTGCTGTGAGATAGTTTAAATGAGTGATAGCATAAGGTTTGCTACAAGTGTGCAATCATGCTCATAACACACACAGAAAGATGTGGCTGCTGAAGAACAGATGCTTGACATCATATCTGGACGATGTCAGTAACTTTGACTAAAATACAGACATACAGTACAGCAATAAATTCTTCACTGCCTGCTATTTTGAACAAGAAAGCGTGGAGCTGTGCTGGTAGTGCCTATGTGTACCAGGATGCACTGCACACAAGCTCGACACCCTCATGTTGCCATGTCTCCCCACCCCAGCCTATAGCTGTTACTTTAGATGGCCAGAACATAACATCAGTTTACAAAAATACTCATCTAGCACAAAGGGTGTCACAAGATTTATTCTTTTCCTCGTTCGTCTATCAGGGCTTCCGCAGGGGAAACATTTTGTCTGGACAGTCGGTATGTTCAGCTCCGAAACCATGGTGTTAAAAAGCAGCCAGGGTAAACACAAAACTGTTTTGGCAGGTTGTTTGGTTTGGGGATGGATGGAGCACGTTCCAGGAAATGGATGCCTTTCTGATATTTGCTGGAGAAGGGACAAAAATGTCTCCGCATAAATCAGACACGACGAGAGATGGCGAGTAATAAATGAGTCGGGAGAGACAAACCAGTGCTGAAATAGTATTTTTATTAAATACTTTCAAGATCCAAGTTCGAAGAATAACAAAGCTATGATGAAGACCAACTAACACTCAGACAAACACTTGATAGTCGTCAATTCATGGTTGTATTTCATTGTACATCATGATCATGCAAAAAAACTCCAGCATCCATGTGAAGGCTGGGGGAGAAAGCGCAGCCCAATAGTATATCATTACAACGCAGGGAAAACGCTAACATCGAGGGCCTCATACCAAGCTACGGCTCCTGAATCCTTTTTTTAAAAATTTTGTTTTGTTTTTTTTTTTGTATTTTTCATGTCACCTATTCAACATTCTGGATGGAGGAAATTCTTATTTCAAAAGATGCAAATATCATATATTAACACTAGCTCCATCCTTATTCAGGTAGGTACATGGTAGAAATGCGTAACTGAAACATGCATATAACTAGGTCTCCCGCTCTGGTTCACACCCACACCAACTCTTTCTCTTCTTCTCTCTGGCTTCCCTCTCAACTGAGCAGGCACGATTTAAAACCACCGAGGGTAGATTACATTAATAAATAATTTAGTCAATCTGTGATCACTCAATCTATAAAATTTTGTGTTGTCTTCTTCCCTCTTTTCCCTTATGTTTTTTTTTTTTTTATTATTTTTTTATTTTTTCTTATTCTTCTGTGTGCGAGGGAGAGTGCAGAACTCCAGCTTGGCAGATCGGCAAAAATTTTTACCAAACGACAAGTTAACAGCAACAGCGACGACAACAAAAAAACTCAAACCAGTAACACGGGAACAGAGAAACAACAGAGAGAGGTACAAATAAACATCTCAAGAGTTTTGGGGGGTTTGGGTACACGGGGGTCATCGGGTAAGGGAGGAGGAGGGGATATCGGGAAGAGGTTGAGGGGTTTAAGATACGACTGTCGCGGATGGATGGAGACAATTAAGCAGCACAGCAAGGGTGGCACCGTGGTCACACAGCAGTGGTGCGGATATGTTACAAAGCCTAAAACACACCACCAGGCGTGCGTGTGTGTGTGTGTGTGTGTGTGTGTGTGTGTGTGCATATGATATGAAGAGACGGCTCACAGCATTGTGGGATTTAAGGACACTATGATGAGAAAATTGTTGAGAGGAGGGGTCGAACTATTTTTTCAAACCTGTTATTTCTTTTATTCCCCGTCTCTAAAAAACAGTCTTACGGCCACGGGACTAGAGCTGGCAGCCCACACGAGCGCGCGTGTTCACGTCTGAATCATCAAGAGCTACCGATACTTTTAAGGAAGTACTTTTAAGGAGGAGAATTAAAGCAAATCGGTGAGGAAAATGTAGATCAGGGTCACAGAGGTCATGCCCAGATGCACAGGATGAGTGTCTCTTAGATACATGTACATATATTACACTTTTCTACATATATCTATACATACACTGTATTTACACAGTGATTATAAACAAACCAGGCCCTTGCAGAAAGCAGAGAAAAGGAGTAGGTTAAAAGAGGGAATGGTTTAAGAGAAGAGAAAAAAGGAGAGGTTTGGGGAAGGAGGGGGTGAACGAGGGAGAGGCGGCGGGCAAACATGCAAAACGCAGACGCCTTTCCCCGGCCCCGCGCTCTCCCTCCACTGCATACAGACACAACAGAAACGTGTTAACACGCGCAGGTTAGCTTTAAACTTGCACAATAAAATCCCTCTTTTTTTTTTTTTAAAACTCAGCTGCTTTTAAAAGGAGCCTCGAATATAGGATCAGTCAGACCAAAAAAAAAAAAAAAAAAAAAAAAAAGACAAAATAAAATAAAAAAAGAGGCTCCGGTTATTCACAGGAACGCAAAAAAGGAAACAGGACGCTCAAAACACAACAAAACATATAACCTCAAATCAGACACCCCCATCCCAGATCCCGCCCCGCCCCCAAAAAAATCCCACAACACGATTTTTTTTTTCCGTCCGGTCGGAAAACAAGCACACAAACGAAAACACATAAACACATAAAAAGCCTAAAGTTCTACACTTTGGTGCTTCATGTTTTTGATATCAAGTTTCTCTCGTCGTCAAGTTCTCTGACTGAGCCGACTTGATTTTTTTTTTCCCTCAAGAATTCAGTTGGGGAAAATCTCCCTACATCTTTTACACCAACGTCCCGGGTAAAACGAGCACAACACTTTTCTACCCGGTAGGTAATCCCTAGAATGCCAAAAAAATGTGTCCAAAATCTCAGCTGCTAACCTCACACTCCCTTCTGCTCCTCCCTTATTTAGATAGTGAAGATAAATGCTTGGTTGGGTTTTGGTGGTTTCTGGTACATCTAGTCATAATTTACACAGCATATTCATAACTCATACTCATAAACTGTCACAAGTTCAACTGTAAATCCTCTCCTCACGCAGGACGTCTTCATCTCGCGCGGGCAGAAAAAAGATGGCTGCCAGGGGAGGGATAGAGGGCAAAGACGCGCCCTCCAATCAGGCGCCAGATGCATGCATCATCCCATGGGGGCGGGTGTCTTGTGTTCAGCCGGCCCCCAGCAGGTCAAAGGGGGGACAGGATTGGTTGGTATCGTGGAGAGGGATGCGATCTCGCCCGGCCGGGCTCCTGGCACTAGCCAATCCACGCTGAGGACGTGCCTCTTAAACACGCTCGCTGTAAAAAACTGCCCCCCAAAACACACACTCCAGTAGACTGGAGGCTCAGGACCACTGGGGGGGAAAAAAAAGAGGAGCAAATTAGTTTTTGTTTTGTTAAGACGCTGAAATTAACCCAATACAATTAAAAGAATGATTCCGGTTTATGGCTGGATTTTATTTTTTGTAGTTTTGGCCATTATTTGTAGCATGTGGTAGAAATCAACCCTAAAGAGTTTCTGCAAGAAAGGCCTGTCTGGCAGAAATGTTTCTGTCAGAAAGGCTTTAGAGGAGTGGTTCTTAAGGTTTTGATGCCTGAGCAGCGATTATTTAGAGAGCTAGCATATGATTGAGGGCAGCACAGGATTTGTGAATGGAATTTAACATTGAATTCCAGAATCACTAACTTATCTAAAGGCACCAGCAGTGATGATAATCAATCGTTCTGAGTAATTTTTTTAATTAAAAAAAGTCAAAACTTAAAAGTTTCTTTCCTCTTTTATGGCAGTAAATTGAATATTTTTGGGTTGGGGACAAAACAAGACATTTGAGGACGTGACCTTAGGTTTTAGGAAACCCTGATTGACGTTTCTGACATTTTAAACAAACAATTATTAGAAGATAATGGACCAATGAATCAACTATGAATTTAATCGTTACTTGCAGCCCCATGCTTCATAATAAAAACTTTCAAATAACAAAATAATGGGGGAATTTATTGTGAAGAACTCGTAGGAAATTAAACGTATGTGTGTATGCGCCTATCACTTAAACAACAGTCCTGTAATGGAAATGCAAACCCCTGCTGTGCTGGGCTGACACATCAAATCAAAGTGAGTCAAGGTTTATAGTATAAAGAGCGACAAAATGCTCGGCAGGAGCAGGTTGTGCTGGATAAATGTGTTAAGCACAAGACTTTCACCCAGGAGACTGGGGTTTGGCTCGAAAAGATCATGGTTTGAGCTAAAACAGACAATTAACCATGTGTTAGAAAGGCTTTCTGGCAGAAAGCCCTGAAGGCTAACTTCTTTTATGTGATTTTTATATTATTAATAATAACTCTGTAGTCAGCATTTCATTGCTAAGATGTGGAAAAAAATGCAAGATGTTGCCAAAAAGAAGTCAGATGGAGCAACAGAAATGAGATTTTTTTTTTTTTTTTCTAAACCAAGTAGTTTTGGGGGCATTTGTTTGCCTTTTAAGAGAAGTACAGCAGAAAGCTGACGGGAAATGAGGAGAGAACTGGTGGGTGGGGCAGAGCAGAGGTCCCCAGCTGGACGTCATTCGAGGATGCTGCGATTACATGGCAGCTTCTTAACCTCCTCCAAGGCCACCAGGACGTCCTCAGACAGGTTTTAAACCAACCTCCAAACTTATTTAGAGGAGAACATGAAGACGAACAGTAACATTATTTATTACTTAAACTGTTGGTCACAGACATTTGTCAAAATTTACATAATTTTAACCTACTGTTTTTACTTAGTCATTTGCATTATTGTGCATTTGTTTCCCAGTGGGACTTCCTTGTAGTGATGTTGGTGCCATGTTATCATACCTGACAGAAATAATGGCCAAAGCTTTTAAAATGAGACCAAAGTTATAATAAACCAGATTATTTTCCTTGAAGACTCATTCTGTGATCCAGATATTAATGGGGTGAATCATCCTCACTTCCAGATATCAAAACACGTGATTACGCATTGATCGACAGGTCTTTTAATACAGGGACAAACAACTGAATCTAAGCTGTAAAGGTTTTATGATTCTCTTACAGGTTTGTTTTCACAATGAATACTCCTAATTACAGGAAAAAATCAGGACTGAATTATATTATGGTCAGACAATGAAACAAAAAATCTAAACATTTCATTTATTTAGCCTCTCCCAAATGAAATTATGAATTGATGTTTGTGGTCTCCACCACGAAAATGAAAGATTTAACATTGTAACGAAGAACTTTGAGCCTTATTTTGGAACAGCTCAGAGTTCTGTACAGGTCAGTGCGGCTGGTTTTTCATTCAAATTATTCTGATAACAGAGGCCTTTATTTGTAGAAAAATGAGACCATCTCAGTGAAACTTTCTAGTCAATATGTTGCTTTCAGCCAGGGAACAAAAGTCAGTATTTTCATAATCTACCACAGTGGTTTAAAAAACAGCAGCTTTTTTCCATTTGGTCGTGACTGTGTGTGTTTGTGTTGTGTGTGTGGTGTGTGTGTGTGAGTACCTGATCACTGTAGTGGTGCAGCAGGCGCTCCCGAGCAGTGGAAGTGAACATTGAGCCACTTGCCATCGCGACGATGCCACACCCTGGTCTCCTCCGACTGGCTGGAACGAGGGCGGCCTGTGGTGTCCACGAACTGTGTGAGCCGAATGTAGGCAATGCACGCAGCGTCCTCGCCGATCAGGTGCACGTGGGGATTGAGCAGGGTGGTGTGCACAGGCTTGCTGTTCTTGCTCAGCACTGGATAAAACAAACAGAGGCAAACAGTGACATTTATCCTTAAAAACAAGAGAGACCAGTGGATTTTTTGGGGGGTTTTACCAGTTTTGTCACCATCACCAGTAGCTGTCATGGGTAACTGTCTCAACCATTGACACCAGCCAAGATGGAAAACTGCTGCATATAAATTGAAAGCTGACATATTCGGTAGTTAAATCAGCTCACTGTAACACCACACTGAGATATTTTTGATGCTCTCAGGGGGAAAAGAGACTAATTTACTTGATATTTCACAAAAACTGACTACACTTTCCAGTGATCCTCCTCATACTATCTGAGGCAAAGCTTCAACCTTGCTGGTGCTGGTGTTCTAAGCAGATTAAAATAGACGGAGGCGTTGTGTTTGTGCACAAGAGGAGACTCACAGTTTTCAAAGTAGAACTTGTGAAAGTCCATGCCCTCCACCAGGTTCCCCAGGGCCTCGGGTTCAAAAGAGGTGAGTCCAGGATCGCAAATCCTCCTGAGAAACAGCAACGAATAAGGAAAGGAGACAGGTGAGAAGGTAAGAGTGGGTGAAAAGACGGAGACGTTAGAGCAGAGAAACCGTCTTGAGAAAACAGAGTAAAATAAGGACAACTCTAAAGAACACTGTTGGAACATTAAATATAACTTCTTGCAGAAAGCACTGATTCATCCACTGGTTTTCATCGTACTCATGCAGCTGTACTCACGTGTAGGCATCAAAATCTCCATTGTTGATCGCTTCAATCAGCTGCTCCGTTATCTTGATGATCTCCTGTTTACGAGCTGCAGAGAGAGCAGCAGAGACAGAGACGGACAGATGGTAAATGGTGAGAAGTCAGTTAGAAGCCGAGACAGTAATTAACTATGTGGTGGTTTTGCTTAATGACATTTTCTCTCTCTGCTCCCTTTCATCTGCGGCTACAAGCTCCACGCTCGGTTTTAACCTCATCGCTCGGCCCGGAGAAGCTTCCTCGCTGCAGCTCGACCCTCATCGCTGTCTGCCGCTCTGCTTCTCGCCTTCTGTGCAAAACTAAAACTGACTAAACGCTGCACTCTGCTGTGTGAGCGCACTCTGCCACCAAAACAAAAACACAGAAAGTTCTGCTTGTAAACACCATAAGCTTGGTATGACACAAGAAATCCCACTCAAGGTCCACTTAAAACTGAGGTTTTTCATTAAAACCAACTTTATCTCCATTAAAACAGAAATAATCTGTTTTGTGTTATATAACGGCCACCTCTGACCTGGTTTTAGAATAAATGAATAAAACAAACAGGACTTGAATCACCTCAGCAGTCACGTCTCCCACCAGACAAAACCATATTTGTGCAAAAGAACCCTTAAATTTATGCGTGAGCAGTATTTTAGTGTGTGCTACTTTTTCACACATGCAATTGAAAGCATCTCTGATCCCACATATAAAGTTTCTGCACTAGAGAACGCTCCCACCTACAAAAAGCCCAAAAGGGTGGCAATACTCTATAAAATACAATTTTCTTCTTGTCAATAAATCTCATGAAAAGACCAAAACCAACAATAAACTGATCAAACTATCAAGTATCGTCTGTGTAGCCAAAAAGGCCTGTTACATTGCATTTTATTCCTTTATTAAACTGTTAAAACACATTTATGAATCACACCTTTGCACTTGGTGACATGTATCTTCACTACAGTGAACACGGGGCGCTGTAGATTACGTTTGACTCAATCCCACACACACTGTCTTAAATACTGACTACAGCACCAGATAAAAATAATTAATCCACCGCTGAAAATAGTCCCTAACAAATACACTATTTACTCCTGTTTCAGTTGCGTTATTACTTCTGTTAGAGGTCCTTTTTTTTTAACAATTTAAATGCCGTCCACACCAGGAACAATAACTAGAACAATAACAATATGAGCATCCACACAGATGATGAAACGTCTGCAAACACTACATGCACCAGCTGTGTCCAGCTAAAAATGGAGCTCTATGACCTGTTACTGTTGTATGTTACACAGAGAAAAAACATAAAAGAAAATCACATGGATATGATTTTATAAAACTCTTCAAAGACGAGAGAAATTAAAAGATTTATTAATTCGTTTGAATCAATATCAGTTCGCTTCACTCTAGGATTGTAATAACTAGCAATAATTTGTTTTTATGTTTCTATGTTTACCTGATTTTGTATTTCTGAGTACACTATTTGTGAAAATCAATAACAATATTTGAACAATAATAATACTAACAAAGTCAACATCAGTTTGATGGTAGGCCTCAGCAGGAGGTGTTTTTTTTTTTTTTTTTTTTAATTTTTAACAGAACGGTCAGATCAGGTTTGTTTCCTTCACCCTGAACTTGAGAACCAACTCATGAACGATTCTTTTGATTCTAAGAGTTAGTTTAGAGAATATTTCACATTCAACATGAAACTGACAGAAGCCGGACTCAGATAAAAACAACAAAAACAATTCTAAATCCGTCTTCTACCTCAGCACCATGGATTTTTCATTACACAGCTCAGTTAGACTATGGCATATTTCAGAGCCATGGTCGGGACCATAAGTTCTAACTTCAGTCAGATAAATGATCAATGAGCCAGACAAACATATTAATCTGAACAAAATGATGTTTTTATGTGTAATTTGCAGCCGAATATTACATTATATGAGTGTTTAATAAGTAAGTTGTATACCACAGTATTTTTATTGAAATAAAAATACATCTATGTATTGTTATTGTTGCTCGTCTGATGATTGTGCTGTGCTGATGTGACTTTATGTTGTTTTTATGTTGCACTTTATGCTGTTAAACCAACTGCCCTTCGGGGACACATAAAGTTTAACTTCAACTTGAACATTTTTCATTTTGGTCTTCTGATGGGACTTGTTATAACCATTAAAAACTTAAAGCAATAACACCAGTCATTTGACAAACTGATTACCCTTCAAATTATGTAAAATTATGCCAATTTTTTTACTTGCAACCAACATAAATTAACTGTTTCAAGACCTGAACATGTTATCCGTCAGATAACATGTGGTGTTATTTTATTTCAAGCCTTAAAACAGGACAAAATGAATCACTGAGAAGTTAAACTGTCCCACCTAACTGATGGTGAACACCTGGCTTAACGACTAAGATGCAGGGTTTTAATGTGCAACAGCTACAGTGAGTAGATGGCAAAGGAAAAGCTGAGGTCAAGTTAGTCAAGACGGTGTTCTTACTCTGCTTAGTGTTGTTTATAGCAGCGACAGTGTTGCTCCCTAGTGGAGCGGCAGGCATGGAGGACTGTGAGAGCTCAGAGTCAGGGCAGGAGCTGTTGCCTGTGCTGTTCCATGCCATGCGCTTTACATCATGCGGTGGAACTGAAACACACAACGGGGTGGTCAACAAACACAAAACACGTGGATGGATGACAAGGATGACAAAAACATACGTGATCATTCACACAAATACACACACAGCATGCAGTAAAATAAGTAGAGATGCTCCGATACCATTTTTTCCTTCTCTATACGGATTCAGATACCAGTAAATATAAAAACATAAACATCGAAAAAGTTCAATTCACTCTATAAGGGACAAGAAGGCATTAATATTTTTGAAAAGTTTTTTTCCCACTGCCCAGGATAAAGATTTGAATGGATGAAACGTGTTGATCAAATTCAAAATTCATTTCGACAGTAGTTATATAACAATTATTACGTGGTGAGGGAACTTTAAAGTGTTGTATTTCAATCATAACATTTACAATGTTCATGTTCCCCCATTTTTATTATAATTGTCATGCAGATGTAACAACAGTGGAGCTGCCATTTTTGTCACTTAGTTTGAATTTAAGACAGCGGCTTAATTTAGATTCCTAACTTAAGAAACTCTTCAGCTGGGAGGTTCTGTAATAGCTTAATTACTATCTTAAAATAAAAAGCCATGCCGAAAGCCATGAGAAAAAAAAGCACTCAAGTACTGAAATATTACTCACTTACAAGTAAAACCACTTGTGTTAAAAAATACTCAGGTAAAGCAGACAGCAGGTAATCTTCTTAAAACTACTCAGAATATTAGTTACTTTTACAGCACTAAGGTTAATGTATTATCAATAGCAGCATTTTTATAATTGGTTCATCATTTGTCATTTTTGCTCAAAAATGTCAAACATTTGCTGGTTCCAGCTTCTTAAATGTACGAATTTATTGATTTTCTTTGTCACTTAAGACAGTAAATGAAGAGTCATTTGGGTTTTGCACTGTTTTCACAATATTTAGACATTTTATAGACTAATTGTTTGTGAAAATAACCTGGAGATTAATTGATAATAAAAAATAATAATTAGCTGCAGCCCTAAAGTTGCAGATGAAAGGTTTGGATAATAATTTTAAATTCTACTCGGTACAACTGACTTGAAGTCAATTGTACCGAGCCAGTAGGGCTAGGCCACATGGACAAAATATCACAATATATTTCTAAATATTGATTTTTGCTAAATACTCATCAGTAATACAGATATAATGACTAAGTACCCCCCCATTACTTAATAACAGTAATTTGAGTAGCTGTAACTAGTTACTTCCACCCCTGTCCCTAACTGAGATTAGATTTCAGATTTAAGAAGTTCCTATAAAGATTCTTACTATGAGTCAGCTACAACAACGCAGACTCTGCAATGAATCTGAGCCGAGGTAAAGTGGCGTTTCTCTCCCCGATTGACCACATGAAATTCCTCTTACCCTGCTCTCGTGATAAATTACGTGATATCAGAGCAATGCATAAACCCTGCATACTCGCACACGCATTTTAAGTGTGTCTGAGGTATTTTCAACTACTGGTATCGGAACAACCATAAACACAAGCACCAAAAGTTAAGTGACAAAACTGAATGTGGGTTAGAAATCAGTGAAATTAGTAAGAAATAAACAGCACTCAGAGTTAGTGTGGGTTTAGTTTGTGACAGGCATGCGGATGATGGGTAACATGGGGACAGGATGGCAGCTGGAAGCGAGATCAGCACAGCTCTGATCGTGATGCTGTGTGATGTGGAAGTCATTTAACTGCCTGCTCTGCTCACGTCTACTCTACCCTTAATGCTCGTATACATTAATAAAGCCTTGTCTGATGAGCTGCAGCACCCACACAGAGAGGATCGAAGCCATTGTTTGCTATTAGCTCGTGTTATGCCTGTGGGGGGAAAACTTAGCATGTTCAGGAAGGAAGGAAAAAAAGTGGGAGTGGATAAAGGATGCAGGAGAGGAGTAAAGAGATCAGAGTGTCCTGTAAGTGCAGGAGGCGAGGACACGAGGTCGAGAGACGAGAGGAGAGATTAGAGGGAAGATTTGTGAGAGGAAAAGAGGTGAGAGCGAAGAATATTAGAGAGAAATGGAGAATAAATTAGGAGAGAAGATTAAAGAACATAACAGAGAGTAAAGCATTAGAGGAAAGGAGAATGGAGGTGAGGACAAAGAGAGACCTGATGGTGTGTGTGTGCGCATGGACTCCAGTATAGTCAGACAGGCAGCAGGAGCCTGTCAGACTGGGAGGCCAGTTTAGGACACCCAGCTGCAAGGTAAGCAAGGCTTCCTCCAGCTGGAGCTGTCACATTAGGAGGACAAGGGGATAGATGCAGTGATCACCAAGAAACGCACACTCACGCACGCACACACACACATTTCAGGGTTCCCACAGTGGCCCTGATGAAAAACTCCACAACTTTTTTTTTTTTTTTTAAATGACTTTCCATAATTAGGTCACAGTGTCTCTGTAACCTAAAAAAAAAGATACTCCCTGCTGTTTTTTGTTTTAAAGTTTGTTCTGGGCGAAGTTAAGTCCAGGTGGTGAAACAGTTAAAGGTGGAGTGTTGCTCTTCAGACGCGAGCACACAGTGTAGAGTATAATGGACACACGCAGCAGGAAATGACCATCTGCAATCAGTGTGTAAAACAAGTACCAAGCCTGGTAATGCATCCCTGTTCAAGGAATATTCCACTCTGTTACAACTTGGATCTCATTAACGGTCAGACAATCATATCAATGTAAACTAGAGATATATTGATCCAGCCCAGGGGTGCCCGTTCCTTTTCCCTTGGAGGGTCCAAATGGACATTTAATGGTGGGCCACAGGACAAAAAGCAAACATCTACTGTATTGTGTTGTTAAGATCCAAAGTGGTACTTGGATCCTAAGTTCTGACTGACTTCATTTGCAGGGTCACGCTGCCTGATAATTTAGGATCCTTTATATTTTAAGAGCATTTTAACTCACAAAAATTCTTATTTTTAAAAAAATATTTTTTGCAATGGCATGCAACTTATGTTGCACACTGACTTTGGCTCACGGGCTTCACTTTGGGACAGCCTTCATCTAGCCGATATGACGGCTGATGCTATCTTTATTGAGATCGGGTATTGAAGATGAGACTCATCTGATGCATTAAATAAATAGAGCTTCATTGTCTTTGGCAGAGTAAAATTCTGTTTCCACTATCAGTTACATTGTAGAGGTTGGCTGCAGATTCAGTTTCAGTGCCACAGCAGCTCCTGACCTCATCTCATTCTAAATTTGGGAAAAACGACATTGGTGTTACCAGGTATCTGAGTTGAGGTATCAGGAGAGAAAAACCCATATTGGCGCATCATGTTAACAAGCTAACAGTCACATTATCAAAAACACTTTATCTGGAGGTAAAACTGACAGTCAGTGCACCCATAATGTCGCCAACACAAAAACTGTGAGTGTACAACTACAGTAAGTACGGTAAGTAAAATCTGAACAGAAACATCAGTCGTAGGTGGATGTTTCTAACAAAGTTTTGGGTAATAACTTTACTGCTATACTTTACTGTTTTTCTTCCAAATAACATGTTGATTCCACCCAGCATGGCTGCAGCGATTCTTGTGATTCCACCAGAAGTGCCACAGTGTGTTTCAGAAGCGGGTCTCTGCTCTGCTTGAAATATGTGCAAAGTCTATTTTTGACTGAAGCTGAATAAAGCTGTACTGAGCAAATTGCACTGGGCAGGAAGTCAGACGCATGAATAGCATACAGCATCCATTCAATTTTCAAAATAAAACGCACATAAATTCATGATCATGTATTGGAGACATAGAGCTGCGGCCAGTGGAATCCAGGTGTAGGTTTAGCTGATCTGGGCGCTGTTTTGGCTCAATTAATCCAGACTAACATGATGCTATCAGGCTGAAATGGTCCTGTTAATTCTCATCCTGATTATTTTGGTAAAATGTCATGTTTTCTGGTTCCATCTGTATTTTAACAGTCAGAGAAGTCAGAAGTGATTTCAAGCCTTTCTTTATAAAAAGCGTTGGTCATTTTTGTTTGTACTATCATATATTATTTACCTCTAAATTGGAACTCTTGCACAAGATGGCAGCGGTTTCTCATGTTCTCATCTAAAATCATCATACCTCCAAGAAAAGGAGTCATTTGTTGGTAAAAATGGTTTCATCTTTCTGTCTCTAAAATGTTTCCGTCATGAGCAACCTAACTGTGAATAAAGTTGCTTGCTCAAACACATGCAGAAAATGTTTAAGCTGGCTTTGAAGAGCTGAAAATGCAGACTTGTACTTTGCATTAAAATTCCCATGCTAAGATCTTCACGAAAAAATAATTGGTAAAATGTTCTTTTTTAAGTGATTTCAGAAAAATTCAAAGTAGATACAATGTTTTTATTTGAATGATGTTTAAAACTCCAAAATCAATACCAAGTTCAAAAACCGAATTATCCCTTTAATAATAAATGAAAGCCAATTATCAACATAATGTTCCCTGAGTTAGTGAAGAATTTTGAGTCTTAAATTAAGAACAAAATAAAAATAAACAATATTACACAAATTCTAAAACCAGTGGGAACCCTCAAAAAAAGCTTGGTGGATCAGAGTGAGGGAGCTCAAAGATGTAAGACGTCATTGCCAGTGACTACAAAAAGCCAGGGTGGGAGTGGGGGGGTGGGTGGTTGGGTGGGCGGGGGGAGGGTGTTAGGTCCTTGCCAGTGGCTACCATACAGCTTCTGGTTGCCATGGATAAACTTACTGGCAGGTGAGCTTTGAGGTGAGGGCAGAAGTGGGGGCATCTCCTCTGTGGCGCTGCTCTGACTCAGCGCCGAACTGTCCGCTAGAACACACACACAAAACGCAGCCGGACACACGATAAATACATACGTACACACACGGCAGGCACACGGTCAAGAGTGTGAGAGACACGTGTGGTATCTCGGCACACCTGCCAGTCACTACAGTCAAATACACACACTTCACTAGATGGGAGACAGAGAAAGAGAGAGCGGATAAGAACAGGAAAAAGGGAAGAAATCACTTGAGTACCTTTCCTACCTTTCATTTCCTCCTCGTCGTTGGTGGCGTTGCTCTCTGTTGATCCCTGTGGAGTGCAGACAGACGAACAGAAATTAACACAGACAGCTTCCACTCCATCGGGCCCGAGAGTGAAGCGGCCGGGCGACGCTCGATGCTTTCAGACAGGCCAAACACACATCTCACCTTGACTCCATCAGGAGGGTTGTGCACCACTGTGCTCTGAGATTCCTGCGGTGCAGAGCAGAGCAGTTAGTCCAGCACATCGTAATCCTGAACCAGTGCCTCTCAACTGGCTTTTAACTGGGCCCCATACCCAACCTTTAACACAACATCTCCTTCCTAGTAGTGGGAATGTCTTCGAAACTGTCAAGAGGACTCATGGCTGGGGCTAGGAGATGAGTCAATATTATTATTCAATATTGTTATTGCAGGCTGTAACTAAAAATTATTTATCATTATCGTTTATTTTATTGATTAAAAGAGCAGTATGTAACAATTGCACGTCCAAAAATAAGTACAACAGTCTAAATAATGAGTTGCCGCCACAGATGGCATATTAAAAAGGTTTTATATCCTATTTAATACACAATCTATGGCTGAAGCGAGTTGTTTCCCCTCACTGCCTCCTCCCCAGACTCAAGGAAGCTCAGGCAGGCTGCAAGAACACTGCAGGAGGGCAAGACGAGTGCAAAATTGTAATTTGAAAATAACAAGCAACGGCAATCAGCTTTTACACTGTAAACTGACAGACAAATGGAGTTCAGTGCCTGTCTGCCAGACTCAATTAACATATTGCTCAATTCAGCAGTTAAGCCTCTACTCTTTCTAAAAGATCATTAATAATTCCTTACAGCTCATTAACACACATTTACTCATTCAGCGAACGTTCAGCATTAATATAAAATTTTTAGTTAAAAGAAAACGGGCAAACAAAAGTTAATCTGTTCCGCGATAGAAATTTTAGAAGGACACCACGACTGTAGCGTTGTTGTTTGAAATGTTTCTTTAATCTCTGATGACATATCAGTCATTTTATGATTTATTACAGTAAATATATTGCAGATTTCTCATTTACTTGGAAGTAATGATTACTGCAATTATTGACTGAAGTGGAGACAACTTCTCAAGTCTCCCAATAGTGTTTCCAAGTGGTATTATTGTTTGTGCTGCTGTTACAATGAAAACACTTGCGCAGAACACCAGATCTCTTTACAAAATGATCAACCCCACTTTGGAAATAAGAGAGGAGAGAGAAGCATGTTCACAGAAGTGGTACATTGAAATTATACATATATTTTATATTGAATTAGGGATTGGGTATAAGCTATTGTAACGACATACTTTGAGTGATGTTACTGCAGCAGGGGTTAGCGTTGGGATGAAGGGGGAAGTAAAGTTAAGGAGAAAAAGTGTAAATTAGTTCATTAATTTATAGTAGTCTATAATGGAACATCATATTCCCAGGAAAAATCATGCCCAGCCCCGGTGGCAGACAGGTGAAAGCAAGGGTTATAGGAAACCAAATCTAAACACTGTGGTGTCATTATTCTACAGCCGATACACTGCAATCAATATTTACTTTATACTGATGAGTTAAAGAAAAAAAGTTGTCTATTTTCCACTTTCACTGACCATTTTCTTCACATTTAATCATTTGGTCTACAGAATATTTGAAAGTAGAGTAAAATCCTGTTTTCTCACAGTCCTAGTTTCCCAAGTCCAAGGTGACGTCTTTAAATTTCTTATCCAATCAACAGTCCCAAATACACAGTCAATCTGCAACCAGAGAACGGATGGTCATTTTTCCTTGATAGATTCTTTGACAAAACTGTGAATTAATGATGAAAATAGTTGCTGAGTCTCATTATTCTCCACATGATTTGATATGACTTTCAATTTTAAGGTCATGATTTGTTTTATGCCCTGACAATTGTTATTTACATGTTTGAATTCTTCTTTACAAAGTGGTACGGTATTGAGTGTGATATAATGACCGCTGAGCTACGTTGTGTCATCTCGGACATGTTGCTTTTTTTTCTTCAGACACGTGCCGAATACCACGAGTATGCAAGGCTGCAGAAAAAAAAACCTTTTGATTGGATTCCCATTGAAACATTCTAATAAATGTTCTGATATTGATTTCAGCCATGTCACCAGTGCCCTACTCAGGGGTCCTGCATCACCAGTTGAGAAGCACCACTTTACAAAGACCAGACAGTTTATTATGTAACCACACCAGTAAAAGATGTAATATGTAATGCATGCTAGTAAAGCGTCTTAAAACCACAGCATGCTAATATTAGATGAGAGCATGATGATGAAAGTTTGGCAGTATGGTAAGGATGTCAGTGGGGATGTTAATGGTGTTGAGATTAAGAGGTTGGAGTGAGAAAGACGGTTGGATGGTCTAAAAGTAAGATGTTAGCACAGATGGTTGCAAAGCGGTGCTGACTTTAGTGGGAAAGTTATAAGGAGAGCTGGTTAAGCATGGGAGAAAAGCAGATAACACAGAGGCCATTACATGATAAAATCTACTTGGATATCAGCAGCCGTAACTGACTAAACCAGGACTCTACAGTTCTCTGTGCTGCTACTTTAAGGGGGATATAATCCTAAAGACAGGTTCATGCTCCTTAGAAACCTAAAACAGGTGCACATGTGCAGCCTGAGATTCAAAGTAATGATGAGCATTTTTAATCTTTTCCAAAAAGCACTTTGATTCAGGAGCACATGTGCAGCTCGGGGGGGCTAAAATGGCCAGAGGATGGGGGTTCTGCCGGGACAGGGGATGTTACTATGCAACAACTCCTGGATGGTAGATGAAGGATGACAAGCAGCGACTATGACGATGGAGGATGAGGCACAACGGGCTACTATGCAACTACTGGGGTTGGGGTAGGGGTGGGGGGGTTAAGAGGCGGGAACCGACACTGCGGCGGCCTACTGTACCATCTGGGCGTTGGTTGCCATGTTGGTGTCTTTCAGGGCATTGATGGCGCTCACTATACTGTTCTTACTGTTGTTGGTAGAAGGCTGGGACGAGAACGCAGACACTCAAAGTGAACACATACGTTACACACACACACAGATGCATTAGAATTACACGCCTTTTAGGGAATGGGGCTAATGTTGGTCGAGGCTCCCAGGCTGTTGAGAGCTAACAGGTAAATGAGAGGGTGAGTGCCACAGAATGGCCTCTAGATCATCCTTTTTACTGCCTCACTAACTCTCTATGCCTCCGCCACTTAACTGCACAGAGAGACCCCTGGGGCAGGGGAGAAAGAGAGGGAGGCAGGAGGAGGAGGAAGAGAGGAGGGAGAGAGATGCTTAATAGCAGCAGAGAATGACAGAGACTGCTCGGAAAAAGAGAGCAGCAAACCTCCAACTGAGGCCGACTAAAGGTGAAAGAATAAAACAAACATAGAAAAAGAATCAACTGACAATTATACAGAAGAATGTGACTGGAACTGCGGAAAAAAGTTAAACAGAGTTTCTCAAACTTGAGGATGGGAGTCTGGGAGCTATAGACAGGCAACAGAAGGTTGAGAAACCCTGAGGTGTAGCATAATCTGCTACTGAAGTAACTGGACATTTGAGCCAAAAGATACAAATCTGAAAAATCTTTTACTTTATGAAAAAAATAGGGCTGAGTATCGCTGAAAAAGGTTTGATACTGATACAGATACCAGTTCCTAAACAATAGTTCTCGATAACCAATTATAAAATTCGTTTCAACAAAAAGAAAATTATATTACGATACAATTATACAGCACCTGTTTTAAATATTTAAAATGAAGAAACTGATGAATTACCGCCTTGTGGTAGGGAGCTGAACATTATGATGCCACAGTGAAGGTGACCTTTGAACTTTTGGATATAAAATGTCATCACTTCACCATTTTATCCTATTGGATATCTGTGGGAAAGTTTGTCATCATTAGTTGTGAGGTCTCGTGACCTTGATGTTCATCTTTAAGTCCAAAAGGAAGTTTGAGGAAATTCGCTGAAGGTGCTCTTGAGATACCACGTTCACAGGGGTGGGACACCCTGAGGTCACAGTGGCCTTGAACTTTGACCTTTGACCACCAAAATCAAGTTAGTTCATCCTCAAGTCCATCTGGGTATTTCTGCCAAATTTGTAGAAATTTGCTCAAGGTGTTCTTGAGACATCGCGTTGACAAGAACGGGGCGGACGGAGGAAGACGAAGAAAACATAATGCCTCCGGCCAAGTCTGTTGCCAGCGCAGAGGCAAAGTAACTGTCAATAGGAACATTATGAACAACCAATAGTCTGCCTGATCCAAAGACAAACAAAGGAATGACTGTGGGTGATGTTCGTGGTGCGAAGAAATAGTGTCAGAGTGAGACCTCTTACTTTCTTTGTGCTAAAGAGCAGCGAGCCCAGGCCTCACTGTCAACTTCAGAGTTTCTCTGCTTCTACCTGTTGGTCTGCAAAAAACACCATATTGGGTTTCCAGAAACACTTTGATTCCACCCCAGGTTATGTATCGCTGTGGCATACAGGATGTGCCGTGGGGAGGGGGGGAGGGGGCGATGTGGTGAACAGAGTCATCTACAAGCTAACAGGTTAGCCGCACTGGCTAGCTAACAAGTAGCTGAAAATTCACTGTTATCCGTGCAGATATGTAGCTGGCAATTAAAACAAAACAATGATCTCCATACAGCGTGTAACGTTAGACAGCCAATCACTAACATTATTAGATCTTGGTACAAGCATGTAGCGTGGAGTTTGCTCACTGACGCTGAATACTGAGATATGTTGCAGAATGACGAGGTCTTTTTCAGCGCTCAATAGGATCAAAGCAATTCAGTCAGTGCTATAAAAGTATCGAAGTTCGGTACCCAGCCCTATGAAAAAGATAGTTCTTGATATAATAAAAGGAAGAGAAAGTGAGCCTGAGAGAGACAGAGGGGTACAGAAAAAGAACAGAGGAGGGCAGCTAATAGAACAGAGATAGGACACAGAGTAGTAGAACAAAAGAGGGCAGAGAGGTGATGAGACAACCTTACCTTAGCAGAATCTGACTTCTTGTTGAGTAAACTTTTGCATGCTGTAAAAAAAGGATGGAGGAGGATAGAAAGGGAGAGAAACAGGCAGAGTTTTACTGTTGACGATGCCAACCCATACAGCTCTTATAGAAATCCACAACTAGAGCAAAGACGAAAAAAAAAAAATCTGGATCTGCAATGTGTCATTATCTATGAAACCCCAAATACCTGAGCCTTTATGACAAAGTAAGTCTAGATTGATGCCAGAGAATAACATGCATTTAATGGGTTTCTTGGGCATTTTTTCCCCTTTGGCTGCACAAGTTGCTACACTCTGCAAAACCCATTCAGCATCATAATCCATTCATTGCCATCTGGGGATAAAAGAGAAACCTGAGAGCAAAGTAAACTTCCTCAATCCATTTCCTGTCTGGAAGACCCCAGCAGATCTAAAACAAGAGTGATGGTCAGACTCAACCTGCCGCCAGGACTGACGGCGATGAGCGGGTTAATGTAAATTCATTGATTTCTTTTAAGGGCCTAAGTCGCTTTTCCTCTCAGTCTAAAGCTCTAAACTGTCTGTTGCATCCCTTTCTCTCGTTTTCTACTGACACACACGGCCTCCAAAAATCTTATCTTGTGTCTCTTACCTTCCAATAAGAAATGGGAGAGGGGAAAGAGGGGGAGAGAGGGGAGGGTTGAAAGAGAGGGCTTAGTATTTCAATACAAGAGAATAGAGATAAGGGGCAGAGCATTTACAGCAGCAAACAATATCAAGTGACAACTCATGCTCCTTAATCTGGGCTGTAGCGCCGATATGCAGCTTCTATCTTGGCCTGGCCATGCAGCATCCAAAGGAAAAAAAATATATTAAAAAAAAAGAAAATTTTCATTCCACAACCAGGGAAAGGAGAGCTGATTGTTCAGAGCGCAAACGTCTGCTCTTAATTCGTCTTCTACCAAACAGCCATCAGGGTGCTAATTGTGACAGCATGGGACCACCACGTTCACATGCTCTCTAAATACGCCCTTCCCTCCTGCTCCTCGAGAGAACGATCGTCAGTTTCACATGACAGGATAGGCAGAGTCAAGATGACCCACAGTGGGAGCGCTGCGCCACTCGAGCGGCGCACAAGCTCGATGATGAGCAGGGGAAGGACGGATTAGAAAGCATCTGAAGTTGTCTCTCCCGAGAGCATTTTATGTAGGATATAACCACACAGGACACCCACATGCGAAAGGCAGCAAGGCAAACACCTTTCTAGAAACATTCAGAAATGCTTCAAACGCACACTTCTGTCACATTTGTTGCTATAATGTCATTGAAAAAGGAAACATCATGAGCAAACTGCCAAGCCTTGCTTCAGCCATACTCTACAGAGATGTGCAAGGAAGCAGTTACAGTAAAAATAAGTGCCAGGATTGTGGACAGTGATGAGTGACATCATCAGAGGACCAAAAGCCACAAAAAAAAAAAGAGGAGAAAAAAAATCAGCTGGACAATTAAAAAAGGAGAAGAGCCGAGGAGTCCCATCTGGAGTGATGATGTCACACATGTAACAGGCAACCTGGTCCAGGCTCAGTGAGGAAGCCCGCATTCGGAGGGCTCTAGCTGACAATCAAGCCACCACAAACACCCCAAATCTCAGCGCACCAGTCACACATTCCAGTAATAACACCCATTACCCCTCTAACATCTTTACCTGCACACAGATCCTAGTTATCTATGGAGAGATTTGCGTACACTGTAGAGCAGAGAGGATTGTCTCGTCTGGAAGGGTGAAAGAAAACCCAGTCTGCTCTACACTGTCTGTTTCTAAAGTACTCAATCCATGGAGCCACCATCGGAATCGCCGACCTTCACCACCCATCCCCACCCAGCAGGATGAGAGCTCAGTGTCTGATTTTAGTACTTTCAAAGAAAAAGAAGGGATGCACAATAAATATCAAGCCTATCACAGCTATATCGGTCTGCATCAATATCTTGTGTATATTTTGTTGTTATAGTTGTGTTTTGAAGAGTGAGGACAGTTTTTTGTTTTTGTCGTACTAATGATGTCAGTTAAATTTGGTTTGGTCAGAGCTATGAAATATTAAATCATCCAGCTTTGCTCACTACATTTAAGCCTCTCTTACCCTAAGGTGTGTAAAACTACAGGTTTTATGAACTTCTTTTTAACTAGACAAACCTCCAAAACCTAATCTTGTCATCCTTGAGCCTACATGGACATTTGTGCCAAAATTCACTCAATTTCACATCACGTTCACAAGACTGGGACAGACTGGAGGTCAAAGTGACTTTGAACTTAGACCATCAAAATTAAATCAGTTCATCCTCACGTCTAAATAGATGTTTGGACCAAATTTGAGTAAATTAACTCAAGAAAGAACACAAGAATGGCAAGGACGGACAACTCAAATTCTAACTAGTTCATCCTTGAGTCCAAGTGGACGCTTGTACCAGATTTGAAGCAATACCATCAAGACATTCTTGAGATATCGCATTCACAAAAATGGGATGGACACAGTGAACTTGACCTTTGACGTCAAAAATCAAATGCACTCATCATTGAGTCCAAGTTGACATTTGTGCCAAATAAAAAAAAACAAAACAGGATGGATGGGCACAGCTGTCACCAGTGCTGAGACGTAAAAACACAAAAGCATTAAATTATTTGTTTTTTATTATTGTTATTGTGCATCCCTAAAGAAAAGGTTACATCCCTCCGTTCATGGCGAGAGTGACTGGAATATGTCACTGGGTATTTAGCAAACGTGGTGGCAGGTTTGCTGCCACACTGGCTCGCAGCGTTCCTTCAAGGAGGCACAGAGACTTGATTTGAAAGTACTAAAACAGACCTCAGGAGGGGGAGATGAGACGTGGGATGCCTTTAACCTCCAGGGATTCATCAGGAAAGGCTGCACAACGATGATGGCTTCAACAGTAGGCTCTTGTAGCAGCACTCCCATCCGTCTCAGTCTAAAAGTCTCCCCCACAAGCTCCTCAACATCCGCCCTTCCCCTCCCCTCCCTTCCCACCAGACCCAGGTCGGACGATGGCAGCACGCCAACCCAGCTCTTGCCGGCCCCCTGCAGTGTCAGTTCCAGCCCCCAGGATACATGCCCCTCCTCATCCCCTGCCCCAGTCCGCCCTGCACCCCGTCCTCACGGCCACGGGCCGGGAGTGGAGAGCACAGGAGCGTATGGGGTCAGCTGGAAATCAGGATGGAGCTTGTTGGAAGTGACGACATAACTAATTTTGGAGATGAAATGGGGGTTAAAAAGTCGAGGCTGAGTGGTGGTGAGGTGTAAATGTAAAAAAGCACTTTGGAGTGCTGGTTGAATCGATTACCATTAAGTGATGCTGATGTACATGATTGTGTGCATAAAATAAGATATCTTTGCATTACTGCAAAGACAGAACACACCCATAAGACCCTAAATTATCAAAAACTGAATGTATGCATGCATGTGTGTGTGTGAATGTTGATGAGGATGCTGGCAGAGGCTGCATGCAGGAGTTTGAAGGTGGTAATGGGGTGCCACCTTTGTACTATGAAACCAAAGAAGTAACTGTGTGTGGAGAGGATGGGCGTGTCTCTGGGACGTACCTTCCTGAGCCAGTGAGGCCGTGGAGGAGGCGGCAGCAGCAGAGTTGGTATGCTGCCGGCCCACTATTGGACAGAAATGCTACAGTTGGGAGGGGCTGTGCAAATTAGGCAGATCTATCTCACGCTGTTCAAATCATGGGCCTAGAAAGCTACAGGGCGTGCTGGCTGCAGCCCAGACACATCACACAAGGGGTGATAGAAGTGGGCTAAAGCAAAGACGTGCACCCCTGTGGTCTTCTAGGCCCAGGGTTGAAATCATTAGCCATCGACTGACCAATTACTTAGAGGCTGAGAACAAGGCTTCAACGAAAACAAGTCACTCTCAGAAGGCTGAGATTAAAACACTGTTTTTATAACACCACACTTGCCCCCAACATAAAAATCTCATAAAAGTCTAGGCTTCCCGCTTTCATACATGCAAACGCTCCATGGGCAGCAGAAAAGAGGGACACACACACACACACATACACACAGAAATAAACACACACATACACCCACACACAGACACACAGGGAGAGAGACATTAGCATGGACAAGGACGTAACTGGCGCCCACATATAAACTGGTACATGACAGAACATCACATTTTATACTGCACACATATCATTATTGTCATTAAAAAAAAAACATGTTAAGGCTTCTTATAATTTAAAAAATTTAAATTAAATATCACAAAATAACAATCCTGAACAAGGTCAGTGTTGGAGAATGTGTGGTAATACGTCTGCTGGTCATTTTCATGTTCTTATGAGTATCCTAATATTCCATCTTATTGGGTAGATTTTAATTTCAGTGTTATGTATTTGGAAAATGTACCAAATGGGCTAAAAAAAAACAAAACAAAACAGGACAGTGGAGACCTCTTACAGTGATCCCGTCTGGCCGGGTCAAATTGGTCGCTATAAACAGATGATTACTATAACCTCATTGTTTTGTTTCTTCTGTTGCAGATTACCATCTAATTTATATTTGTATATTTATCACATGAATATTACATAATCAGAGTTGGGTCAGATTACTTTTAAATGTAGTCAGTGACTAATTCCAAATTACATGGCAAGTTTTTAGTAACGGAATCCATTAGATTACAAAAACATGTAATCTAAAAATAAATATTCTTTTTTCTTTTTAAACATCACAAAACATTTTCAGTGCAAATAAAATGCATTTTTGCAAAGGGTTCTTTTTTTGTGGAGCACCTGACGAAGAATATCAGGCGTGGTTTTCATGACTTCATTGGCTGCAACAACAGTTCTCTTCAACATCGATTAATCTGTTCACCATTTTCTTGATTAATCAATTAGTTTGGTCCATAAAATGTCAGAAAATGGTAACAAATGTTGATGACAAAGCCCAAAAGTCCTCAAATGTCTTGTTTTGAAGATATTCAGTTTACTATCATAGAGGACTAAAGAAACCAGAAAATATTCACATTTCAGAAGCTGAAATCAGAGATTTTGGATATTTTTTTCTTGAAAAAGACTCAAAATAATTCTTCGATCAAGAAAATAGTAATCTTTTTACTGACTAATTGTAGCAGCTCTATTTATTATCATGAAAAAAACCTTACCTAATTTTAAAATTGCCATATTTTAAAGATGTAATCAAGTAATTTACAATAATAACTACAATCTAATTACACATTTCTTAAATGTAATCTGGTCTGATTACAGTAACTTTTGATTACATAATCCTGAATACATGTAATCTGTTACTACCCAACCCTGAAAGTAATTCAACAGACAGATTCACTATTTTCCCCCTCAACAAGGGCCCGCTCAAGAGGGCATTACCTGACTTTTCCGTCTCCATCACTAACAGACTGGTTCTACGCAGGGGAGCCTGAGAAACACAAGTTTAACTGCTGAATCTCTTTGGCTCGTTTTAAGGAGTCATAAGCTTCAAGGAGACCATGTTTTTCTTGAGAACATGACTCATTTTCCCATCATGATTTTAATGTCCTGCCTCAGGTAGCCAGCTGGAAGCAGACGGGTAACCGTCAGGCAAAGTATCGTGGGAATAAAGTAAAATAAAATTACTGTAGTTTTAGAATTGCGTATGAAATGTATGAAAAGCCCCTAAATGAACACTTAAAGCGGACTACCTGATTACTAAAACAAATTATTTAAACAACATTTGTAACTTTTTGATCCATAAGTGGTTGAGCACTGTTACAGTAATCACGATAAGAGGTTTCCACAATACTTCTAGCAAGTCATAAAAAAGAAATAGCCAGAAAATGTCTGAGTAAAGAGTCTCCAACAATCCTCAAGTGGATAGAAATACTTTATAATATGGGACTGACTTTTCTCTTAGATGTGCTACTAAAAATGTGAAAAGAATTGGAAAAAATGACTCATTTGAATCTAAAGTGATTTCACTATATACTTATTTTGTTTGGAGAATTTCTTCTGCTCATTTTTTGTTTTTTTTGTCATTTACAACCAAAAATAAAGAAAAAAAATAATCCATTCTAATCAATACATTATTTCTAACATGAACCGATGGAGCTCGAATCAGTCTGAATGTTTGTAAGCAAGCAAACTCCTGTGCGCACACACAAAAACACATTGTTATTTTGAGGATGAGTGGGTGACTCTGTGTGTGAGCGGTGAGGGGGTTAAAAGAGGTGCAGAGGACTCTATCCACTCTCCTTCCTCCTCTGCCTCTGCATGTGCTGCGTGGGAGGGCTGAGGGCGAAGGGCACACCCACCTGAGAAGTTTCTGGACACCAGCATGGTGGTGAGAATGGCTCCCTGGAGGAGGAGGAGAAGAGGAAGGAGAGAGAGAAGTGCGGGAGGTATAATGAGTGCAAGGAGTTTTGTTTTATTTAACAGGATTTTTTCTTTTCTTCTGGTCTCGCTCGCTGTGTATTCGTTTCTAAATGGGACAATAACATTTTTATCTTTTTTAACAGCAGCGCCTTCATCACAGCGCGCTAAATCCAGTCAAGGCTGAGGGTTTGTTTGTTCTCTGTCAAACGGTATCTAATTATTAAGAAGGGGAAATGCACCATTAGCAGTCTTCACATCTCCAAGTCCAATAACATGTTCTTCTATGCAAATGAATTTAAATGAAGTGACAAAAAAGAACAACTGCTACTTGATCCATTAGTTTGCATGTGCGGCTGTGAATGCAAACTACAGCAACTGGAGCCGAGTATCATCTGAAATGTTTCGACTCTGCTGCTGATATGATGTTTCTCTGCCCATACCAAAGCTATATTTGTTGTATTTTGAGAGCTATAAATATATTTTCTACAAAATCGAGGACACAGAGGAAGCTGAGGCCATATAAGGATGTTGCCCGAAAAAAACTGTAACATTTTACTTAAATAAGAAACTAACAGATTGAAGACTTGACCAGGAATTCAGTGCCAGCTTTTAGTACTTCACAGTTTGTGACGCTCAGTGCTACAGTAACAAAGAAGTATTAAGGTTCTACACCCGGCCCTAACAGCAACATACATTTTAAAGCAAATAAAGTAAAGCAGGGTAGTTTGGATTATTTGAAGTGAGGCTATATGAGGTACTTATCCACTGTCAGTTTGTTACCTACAGTAGATGGCAGTCAGAACACCCCAAGTTTTAGGAAAATCTACACTATATTTAGAATAATTTCACCACTTTACCTTGCCATCAAGCAGCCTTTTTTTAAACTGGGAATAGTTGTTATATAAGCCAAATATCTCTTTATCCAAAGTCACCAGACTCCTTTTGTGAAAGTAATAATTTTACCTCGCAGGACTTGCTGATCCACCCCTGCCTTGATCAATTACTTTATTTGTGTTGCTGTGAGACTTAGTTTGTGTTAAAGTGTAACTTAGGCGAATCTGAACCAACCTTTTGAAACATCTAACTGATCAAGGCAGCGGTAGACAAGTAACTCCTGTGTGTGCGTTTTGTTTTTGCCAAAGGAGTTTGGTTACCTCAGAGAGAGCGATATTTGGCTCATATAATGGCAGTTTTCTATCAAAAAAGGTTGTCTGATGTCAAGGTAAAGCAGTGAAAATATTGTACATATAACATGCACTTAAAATGGTATAGATTTTTTTAGGTGCCAAAAATATGTTTTGTTGCTGAGCCTGTCGACAGCAGTACATTTCTTCAGTGCTTCCTGCACTGGGACTCCTCTTGCTGACCACCATCTACTACATGTAAATACCAAGGGTGGAAATAACTGATTACAACTACTGAAATTACTGTGAAATGACTGCATTTGTATTTTTTCAAGTCTGTAATTTTACTTGTATTTAAGTTGGCATTACACTATGTAATCTACTTGGTTACTTTTAAAATCATAATTGAGTACTAAGTACATTTTGAATTAACATCCAAACCTTTCATCTACATTTTTATGGCCACCAAGATTGATCACAAACCACCAATGAAAACCAAGATATACATGCAACCCTACTTCAAAAAATCCAAACCATCCCTTTAATATTTCAGTTATCACAGGACAACACTTACTTAGATTCTACTAACCCTACTGCTAATGAGGTCTACTGCAATGTGTGCACCAAAGGAGTGCACAGATCATAAAAAACACTAGGGACACTAATTTCTATACAATCAAAGGAAGATCCAACAAAATACGTGGATGTAGCACATAATCGAGGGGGGTCTGAAAACAGGAAGGTGGCAAATCAAAATTAAGGATGGGTACCTTCAGTTTTCGACGAGCATTGAACTTGCGGAGACACTCGACAGTTTCCTGTCTGTGCATCATGGACGCCACTGTAGAACGATGCTGCAGGAAGAAAAAAAAAAAACAAAAATTAAACACATTATACAAACTCTCAGTGTTTGTGTACATCTATTTGAGCTACTGGAGTTGAGCAGTTCTCTATAGTGTTGTGTGAGTATGTCCATACTGACTTATGTACACGTATGTACCTGTATCCTGTGTAATTCCAATAATTCTCCAGGTGGGTGAATGAATACTTACGCAGACCCATGGGTGTTTGAGGGCCTGTTCGGCAGTGATTCTCTTGGCTGGGTTAATGGTCAACATCTGGTTGATCAGGTTCTTTGCCTCTGGAGTCACTGTGTCCCACTCTGGGGATGGGAACTGAGAAGAAAAATGGAGAAATGAGTAGGTGCAACAGTTGGAAAGGAGGGTAGTAAGTAAGTAATGCGAACTGGAAACAATACATGTTTCCTGGAGGATTGGTTAGAAGTCTGCTTCCTCATGTTCCTGGCTAATCCACACCATCTGGGCACCAAGTCTTGAGTTAATTTGTCAAAATTAGAGAACAAAACTGCTAATTTTGTTTTTGGATTAACAGAAAACCAAGCGTCTGTTCCAGGTTTTTAAACCATTTTTCATTAAGAGTAAATTCCCTGCAAACAGGCTGCCTGAGACTTCCCCAGACTCTCTGGAAACTGCAATGTGACTTGATTATCCAGAGACTGAGAGAGGAGGATACCCCTTCTCTGATTCTCTGTCTCTCTCACAGACACAGACACAGACACACACACACACACCCCTCTGCAATGCGTCAGGGAGGCCCTGATAGGATCAATAGCTTTGGACCAGCTCTCAATTGGACACTATTAAACATTCAAAAACTGCTTAGCAAACCCCTGCACTGCACCCTTCACAAATATTCACCTAACACACACACACTTAAATACACAGACACACACTTACATCATATGCTCCAGCTTTGATCTGCTGATAGAGTTTGTGTTGATCTTCATCCCAGAATGGAGGATATCCCACTAACAAGATATAGAGAATAACACCTGACAGAAAACAAAGAGATCATGTTACAACACTTGCACTGTTTTTCAGTCAAATTCGACAATTTGGCCATTTTATACATGTAGCACATTTCATTAAGGAAGCTCCAATCAGGATTTTTCAGACTGATTATGATGGCCGGAAGCAGTATCGGCTGCTTTCCTTACTCCTCTGGAGAGTAAACTTTGGGTTGTGTGGGCAAAACAAGACATTTGATGTCATCTTAGGTTTTGGGAAACACTGATGAACAGTTTTCACCATTTTCTGACATTTTATGGCCCAAACAATAAATCGATTAACCGAGAAAATAATTGCCAATGAAAGTAATCATTAGTTGCAGCTCTAGATTGTAAAAAAAAAATCATCTGCCAATGTAGAAATGTGTATGGAAGTTTTTTGATTTTAACATCTTAGCAATTAGAAAAATGCTGCAGTGAAAGAACAAGAAGATAATGACAGATGTATGCCTATGTATTTCAACAACAGAAAAATAGGAAAAAATAGAAGCTTTCCTGCTTTAAACCTTCTTGGCTACTCGAGTATAAGATTTCTGAGTGAATGAGGTGTACTTGAATGCACCATTAAGTCCCTGTCGGCACCCATGCATTTTGCCGTACAAAGCTTTGTAGATTTCAGTGTTTACAAGGTGCACCTGAATGCACCATAAAGTCCCTTTGTCCTCTGTGTCAAACTCTGACACAGACAGCAGAGAGCAGAAGTTATGAGCCCGTAAATGACACCAAAACGCACTAGAGACAAAGATCCAAGGTGATTTATTTCTCATTTACAACGAGGTTGTTTAACAAGATTTTGTTGTAGTTCCCTCTTTGACTGACTGACTGGAATTCGCTGAGGAGATAAATAAAAAATATAGAACAAACTAATTTATATGGAGGGGTGGTGAGGATGAATTATGCAGTCAGCCTGAGGGAAGAAGCTGCTCTTCAGTCTGGTCGTCCAGCAGCGGATACTTCTGCATCTCTTGCCTTGTTTTATGACCCGTCCGTATAGTGGATTTACTCGCCAAACCTGGCACTTCATCATCTGGTCGGCTCCTCTGATCAGGCCTTGTAAAGACCACTGATCAAACTATTTAAACTAATATTGATCAGTGGTTGATCGATTGGAGCACCCTTGCACTCAATGAGCTTCATTCATCCAGCAAAAATTAACATTTACAAAAAGAGTGGAAACTGTTTTTATTGTAACATCGGTCCAGGAGAACCTGATCTCTAAACTTAATTATCTTTGAGAGAGACAAATGACCCAAGGCTAAAATTCTTTTACATTTACATTTTTCAAATAGAACCCTACCTCAAAACATTATTTCAACAGGCTGTAAAATTAGTTAATTTAACTAAAAGTTAAACAGAGTCTGATGTTTTGTAACAAGTTGTCTGCAACAGGTTTATTGCCCAAATGCAAGGCTGAAGACTCACCACAAGCCCATATGTCCACAGGCTTGCCGTAGGGGTCCTTCCTCAGGACTTCAGGGGAGAGATAGCCGGGGGTGCCCGCAAACCCTGAGGACACCACAGGACACAATTTTAATAAAATTCTCACGAAGGCTATTTTTGTGCAGTTATGTGAATGGTTTAGATGACGGTGACCTGCTGGACTCCGGCGCAAGACCAGATTATGACAGTGTAGAGTCACAAGCAAATACCCGTTAATCATCTCGTACCCGCCGAAGAGTCAGCCAAATGCTAGCAGCTCGGCTGTTGGCCAAGACACAATGGCCTAAGCATGAACTGCAAAGTGTCTGTGAGCCTCTTAAGCAACACTCGCACAAATATTCTTTGGCTTCCAAGTGAGCAGGTGTATCTGTGTCACTGTATGAATGAGGGCCTGTTCAGCAGTCTTTTGTATGCTAAAGCGTGGAAACTATCGAGTGCTTCACACCCACCAGACAGAATAACAGATCAGTTAATGGTCCAGCACGTTTGATGTGTGTGTGTCACTGTTTGTGTTTTCTTACCAAACCAAGCCTGCTGGTCTCCCTGCACTTCAATAGCAAGGCCAAAGTCTGCCAGCTTCACTGCAGCTCCCTTCATCTTACTGGCCAACAACAGGTTCTCAGGCTGAGACACACACACACACACACAAACACACACGGTGAAGCAGAATGTAGGACAAGAGATCAAGACAGTGAGAGACAGATAGTGACAGGCACTCTTCAGTAAAGCTCTTTCTGAGAAATATTCATATTTGATGTGTTCGACACAGCTCGTGTGGGGGTGGGGTAAAGGTGTGAGAAAGCGATGGAAAAGACGGAGGATGTAGAGAGAAGAGGATGGGTGGTTGAGAAATCTCCACAAAGCCTTATATGGGCATGGGTTCGTAGCCATAGAAACCACTCGGGAGTCATTTAGGCAGCGCTGCAGACTGCATGCTAAATGGAAAGTGTACTTAGCGAGAGGCAGCGTGTGTGGCAGCGTTCTAAATGGCCGTTGTTTGGGCAGTAGGACATAAATGGCCGCAGTAAAAGCCCACTCAGGATAAAAGGCCAACAAATCAGACAGGCAGCGCTCGAGGTAATAGCGTTATTCTCCGACACAGAGCATGCACACACATACACACACAGACACATACAAAAGCCGCCCACACGTGTCTGAGAACCCCTTGAGGTTGTTTTTTTCCTGCACCTCGTGGTCTCTGCTTGAAAAGGTACAGTTCAACATATTATTATTGTCCTTCCTACCAGGATTATTATCATCATCACCTTAAAAGTAGAACCAGGAGGATTTGTCTGAGCTGTTTGTAAACATACCAGAAAGGGAGTTTATTGTTGTATCTCTTTCCCAGAAAGTCAAATACTGACGTTTTGGGTTGGTACAGCATCCAGACAACATAATGAGAAACACAGGCAGAGGGCAGGGTCTCCACCACACAGTTCTAGTTGGTCATAAGGGATAATGTTTCTGAGTCTATGCATTGTTTTTCTAAAAACATGTTGCATATTATGCTTTTTAAATTGGGTTAAAGGGAAAATTGTGCACTTTTCATGTTAATGTCCAATCAGTATTGATGACAAATACTGTCAATGGTAGCCAATGGAAGCATTAAATTCCTCAGTGCATGCTTTAAACAAATCCAGGGAAATACCAGAAGTTAACAGCCACCATTCCTGCAGTGGTGTCTCCCTACAGTATCGCTTCAGTGCGAGCTGTCACGAGAAGTGTATAATTTTTCTACATTTACCTTTACTTTTTATGTTACATTACTTTTGACAATGATGTCTAGGAAGTCAAGAAGAACCTGTGGAATTCTCGGCTGCTTCGACAGTAGTGTCAAACTTCAACTTTGGGGGAAAAAAAATGAAATGCAAAATATATAAGCCTTTATTTCATGAAAAGTGCTCCTGTCTGATACCATACACTCTACAGAGATTCATTTGGTGTTCGCCAGGAGTGGATCAAGAACATTAACATTGACTTTGTTCCTGAAAATCCTGAATACCTGAATACCTCTAAAAAAAAATGAACTCACATTTTTTATACATATATTACACGTTCCTTCATCATGTTTTTTCCCTATTTCTTCATTACCTATTTCTGTTAATAATACCAAAACTGTACCTTCATCAGTTACTAAGGGCCAGCGTCTAATGTCGCCAATCTTATTGTCCATGCAGTCACCGTCCGCAGGCAACACCAGACCCACAAAAGATCTCACAAGAGTGATCATTTTATACTGGAGTTTTTCAAATCTTGGGTTCCCCTCTAGACACAGGGTGACAGACACAAGGACAAGCATCTGTCTGTATTGACAGAGAGAGTTCTCCTGCTGCAAAATCTGTTGTTCGTCCTGCATCCAGTGATGTCCTGAGGGTTGCATTTTCATTATCAATTCATCTGTCATTATTTTCTCGATTAATCGATTAGTGGTTTGCTCCTTAAAATGTTAGAAAAATGTCTGTTTTGTTCAAAACCCAAAGATATTCGGTTTACTGTCATAAAAGTGTAAAGATACTAGAAAATATTGACATCTGAGAAGCTGAAATCAGAGAATATGGACATTGTTATTAAGAGAATGACGATTAATTTAATAGTTGATTAATAATCTATTAATTCTTGCAGGTCTAGATGCCACAGTTGGTATTAAGGAAGAACTACAGGCTATTTCAACGCTCTGTTCTGGCTAACAAAGTAATAACTATTGGCTAGGGAGGCGATAACACAGCAACATGGGTGTGGGAGTCAGAAGCTCACGTGCAATGCATCCTGGTACATACAGGCACTGCTGCACAGCTCTGTGAGCAGAGGAACTCTGCCTCTGACTTATTTAGTCAATATAGCAGCACTGAGGAATTTATTGCTTCAAATGACGACACTTACCTTCAACACTGACATGAAAGTACTGAATTTTCCCTTTAAGTAGAAAACCGGAGGAGTTCTCTTCCTACTGCTATTTGAATTTGAGCCTATCAGAAATTTGGAACAATTCAAGCCCCTCCCCCACGGCTCCATGGGTGGCGTGATGTCACATGTGTTGTCCTGGCAACTCCTGAGGTTTATCTATGCCTTCATATGCCTCCTCATAATAGAGCCGCTTCACAACAGTACAAAGTGTGTGTGGTGCGTGTGTGTGTGTGTGTGTGTGTGTGTGTTCATGCGCTGTTTGAGTCCTTGTCTTTTCCTTGCCATAGGTGAGAGACCAACCCCGCCACGTGATCATGACTCACCATCTCTGTGCTCAACATGAACACACATGCATGTGGGTACTCACACACTCACACAGACACACACAGACACACACAGACACACACAGACACACACAGACACACACAGACACACACAGTTCTGGACAAGCTGACAGATCTGAGCAGAGATAGACGAATAGAGGGTGAAAACGGCGGACGGGGGGAGCGACGCAGGGGAAAAATAAAAAGGGATAAAAGCAGAAATGCAGAGGAAAAGAGAGGGAGAGAGAAGGAGAGACCGAGAGCCATCTGTGTGTTGCCATGGCCACGAGCAGAGGTGTGTGTGTGTGTGTGTGTGTGTGTGTGCGTGCGAGTGTGTGGTTGTCACGGCAACGGGCAGCCACTCACCTTGAGGTCTCTGTGCACAATATCATGCTGGTGGATATGATTGACACTCTCCAAGATCTGACTAATGCAATGACTACGGAGAGAGAAAAGGGGACAAACAGAGAGGAAGATGTGTCAGTCGCTGCCCTTCATTAGAAAAAATAGACACCCCACCACATACAGTACACTCCACATGTGTTTCTCTTGAAGCCTGGTGGGTTATGGTTATAAAAACTGATGGGTTTCGCTGGGGGGAAAAAATCTGACATCATTCTGGGCTGTTAAAAGGCTGGCTTGACAAAAGCCGTCCATGTACTGCTGAGGGACTGAAATATGAACTTTGGACAATTTGTTTATATTCAGTACTGATGCGAATACAAATCATTTTCTCCAATTTAGAGATCTGCACCCACATAGCCATTTCACTCCACCTCTACCACTCCTTGTAGGCTATACTGCCTATTAAACCAAGATGGAACCAATCTGATCCAATACTGGTACTGAGGCCTGATTCTGACGTACTGCATTCATCAGGTATCGGGCTCATGAAACCGATTTGCATTCCGATATAAATGCCATGTGTTTTCTATTTGATAACACTGCGCTAAAGCAGCATGAGTTGACGGCTGAATGGCACTTTTCACCATTGCTTTGCATTTGCATGTAATACGCAATAAACCACCACAGAAGTGACAATTACCAACATAAAACACCCTATAAACCACCATGTTCTGAACAAAAACATTATAAATGCATGATAAACACATTACAAACAGTAACATTTGCATTTTGTAACATAAAATAGGTAAATTATATATGAGGTATTTGGCAACCTAAGAACAAGACTCAACAATTAATTGTCTTTCTCCAGAATCAGTGACTGCACCTTTAAGCAGCAAAACTAAAAAGTTGAAGTTGACAGGACAGAGGAAAGTCTCCAGAGAAACAGAATTTAACCTTTAGCTTCTGAAATACATTTTTTCAGACAGCTCTGATGGAGCTCTGGATTTATCAGGAGGAAGACTGCTTTACTCCAAACGATTGCACTGTATGAACCTGGACTGTGTGTGATCTTTTGGATGTGTAGAAGAACACAGAACATTAATTAACGTTAGATTCAGATCGATCCTGTCGCTGTGTCGCGGGATTTAAATAATCAATGAAGTTACGCTGTTGTCTCTCTTAATGGGGAAAGGCTTCACCGTAGGCCTGGGCGATAAAACAATAGTGATGCATTGGCAATTAAAGTGTCATCAATAAGAAAACTGTTCAATGAAATGTTCAATGGCAAACTGCCATGATTGACATGCTATCAGCCGTTCATTTAACAGATGTGCTGTTCAGTAGCAGCATCAACGCATGACACAAGAACAGAAACAGTGTGAAGCAAACACATCTGAGCTAAAAGAAGATTTCTTAGCTTTTGCCAAGTGCTCCTACCCACACTCACTGAGCGAGGGATTTATTACAGCTTTTTAAACTAGAAACAAAAGGAAAAAAAAATCAGGAAAATTAAAAGGGCTCAGCATCCAAATTCTATACAATGTGTCAGCTTTTCTTCAAGTGTGTGGACGATAAGATGTTAACACCAGTTTAAAAGGATAAAACACAACCTTTGTGCAGACTCAGCTGACTCATCAGAGCTAATATTCAGTATTAATACCAGGAACTCATCATCAACCGCCGACTAAGAGTGTTTTTGTTTTGTTGTTGTTTTTGAGGGTTTGTTCTTTTTCCTTTTGTTTAGATATGTTAAACCCGTTGAGCTAAATTTAATCTGGAATTTGTAATTGTATAGTTTGCATAATATCACAAAAAATCACTCTGTATCTACAGTATGTACGTGTCAACCATTTTTATGTCTACAAATTGGATTTGATCAGTTTAGATTTCATTTTTAACATGTTAAAAGAAAATAATCAATACAAGTGCAGAAAAAAATAAAAGAACTTAACAGCAAATATTCAGCAGAAATTAAAAAAAAAAAATCATGTCCAAAAAGGAGCAGGAAGAAGTGAATATTTCTCAAGTCCTAATCCCATTTTTAATATTTCATCGATAAACTATCTGAAATACTTCAGCATTCCTGGCTTTTTCCCCCAATTTTCACAAAACACAACGCAATCAAATCAACAAGCGTAAACGTTCATAGCACAGAAAGAGCAAATAAGCAGAATTAAAAAGCACAACTCAAAATAAACCTGTCCATCCTGTCCCTTGTTCTTACTTTGCTAGTAACTTTTTAGTAACTACTTGCTTTTGCTCATCTATTTCATATGCATTACTCCATCCTTATTTCACTCACCCACAACCTGTTATTATTCAGAATATTAATTTTTATAATCTGGCATGCCTGGTAAGTGCATCAATATACAGTTTATATTTGTTTGAAAAAAAAAAAAAAAAAACTTTTAAAATAGGATGTAGAGCTGAAACAATTAGTATATTGACAGAAAATTAACTGGCAACTATTCTGATAATTATTTATTGATTTAAGCAATTTTCCAAGCAAAAATGCCTGACGGTACATTGTCACAGCTCCTTAAATGTGAGGATTTGCTTATTTCTGTGTTTTATATCACTGTAAATTGAATCTTCGGGTTTTGGACTGTGCAGTCATTGCAGGCTTTAGGAGCTTGTTATGGGCATTTTTCACAATTTTCCAAACGATTAACCAAGGAAATAGTCAGTAGATGAATCGATAATAAAATAATCCTTGTTACATGCCTTAAAGCACGTAAGAAAAAAATTTTTACATCCTGAGTCAGTAAACGCTGAACTTGGTAAGTTGCATAACAAACATTTACTATACACTATATTTTTCAAAGCCATAATCAAGGTACTGTAGTTTAAACAATCAATACTAAGAAGCTTGTGTGGGAGGTCTTACACCACACAGTCAATAAATCTCTATCCCAGTGGCAATTTTAATAATGGGGGCGTCAATTCAGCTGCTACTAATACCATTATTTCTCAATTCTGGCTGCTGAGCATGTTTTCACACTAGCCTGGTGAGTGTGCTGGCTCATGATGGGTCTTGTAAAAATTTTCCTACAAGTGTGCACCCAACCGCCTCATTACTGTCCTACACACTGCGGCGTTGAGCTCCATGATCCCACTATTTGAGGCTCATGTTCATGTCACGTCTCTGGAAAAGGTTAATGGGTCAAAGGTCAGGCCCCAGCCACAGAGAGCGAGGCTGAGGCTCAATCCACGTGGCTCGGTGTGTGTGTGTGAGGGAGAACGTGTTTGTGTGCGTTTCCAAAGCCCCCCGTCTGTGCGTGAACAGACAAAGACCCCTAATCCAATTGTACAACAGACTTCATAAGCTGCACAGCCCACAGCCACAGGGAAAAGGGAGGGGGCCTCTGAGAAAGAGGAAGGAGAGGAGGCTTAAATGTCACAATGTTAACAAAATGTCAGAAAAGACTGAACTCACTGAAGCCAAGGTGACATCTTCGAATCAGAATCGGCTTTACGGGCAAAGGACTTGTACACATTAGGTTATTTTCATTATCGATTAACATGTTAATCATTTTTTCAATAATTAATTCATTGGTTGTTTGGTCCATGAAATGTCACTGTTTCACAAAGCACAAGATGTCTTGTTTGGTCCACAACCCAATCAATTATCAGAATAGCTGATGATTAATTTAATAACTGACAATTATTTTCATTATCGATTCATCTGTTGATCATTTACTCGATTGATGAATTATTTGTTTGATCCATAAAATGTCAGAAATGTTGATCAAGGTTTCCCAAAGGCCAACACGATGTTCTCAAATGTCTCGTTTTGCCCACAAACCAAAGATAATCAGTTTAGAGGTGCGAAGAAGCCACAGAATATTCACATTTGAGAAGCTGAAATCAGAGACTATGGACTGGCTCAAAACGATTAATCAATTACCAAAAGCATGGGCAATTAATTGAAAAGCTGACAATTAATCGATTAAGTCTGTCAAGTCTGTTGTGTCAGTCCAAAACCCAAAGATATTCAGTTTAATATTACATGAAACAGAGAAAATCATGAAATATCCATATTTGAAAGGCTAAAAAAGAGCATTTCCTGCTATTTTTGCATGAAAAACTATGTTAACATTTAACATTGTTTTTCCGTCAGTTGACTAATTAATTAGTTGACTTATCATTGCAGCTCCATTTTAATTTTTTTAACACATGATTTGCTAGATTTACTTGCCCAACATGTTATTTTACCTGCTCTTGTTGAGCCCTGCAGCTCTAGTACCCATATGAGAAATTTGACAACAGTTTTACACTGCTCTTAATGTTTTAACCAATAACAGACATGACTGTACGTTCCTTCTTTTGTCCAGTCAACAGGTCATGGTCATGGTGATTCAATTTACAATGATATAGGAAAAAAGCAGCAAATCTTCACATTAGAGAAACCTGAACCAGAATTTATTGGTTATCATAATTCAGGGTTCCTACACCTTTTCCAAAGTCAAATTCAAGCACATTAAATCTGATATTATTGTGCTGTAAACACCCAAAACACATTCAGTAGGTAGCGATTTATTATGAAAGTAATGCAATGACGATCGCAAGCAGTTCCAAGCACTTTATCAAAAATCCAAGCAATCTGCAAACCTTGAGAACAAATACATAACAATTCAAGTATTTCAAGGATTTCCAGCACCCATAGGAACCCTGAAAATCTGGGGTATTGATTCACTGTTGATTGTGTCAGTACTATGTAGAGGGAGGCTGCAGAGTGACGCATGTGACGCATGTGGCCAAAGAGAGATGAGACACGTATACTGATGCACTTGTTGACAGGGGGACGCGTTTGCTGACAAGAATACAAACAAACCAATTATATCCACCGCTGCTGTGTGCCTGCCGGTGTGTTCACACTCATAAAACGAGAGTGAGCATTCACATGTTTAATGGGATTATACGCAGTATGTTCGCAGCCGTGTCTACGTGTTCTTATGTTCAGAGCAGCTCTGTGTGAGGCTCTCACCTGGCATCGGCCTCACTGTAGTACTCCCTGGCTACAATGTCTTCAAACAACTCGCCTCCCGTCACCCTGGGGGGGGGGGGAGGAGGAGGAGGAGGAGGAGAAGGAGGGGGAGGAGGGAGGAATGAAAGAAAGAGGAGGAGGAGGAGGAAAGAGGGACAGAGAGAGAAGTTGTTAGCATACACAAACGAACCGCAGTCCCTCGCATGGATAAAATGTCACTGTGTGTGTGTGTGTGTGGGGTGTGTGTGTGTGTGTGTGTGTAGAATATACTCACAGGTCAAAGACTAGGTAATGAAAGCCTTCCTCTGAAATGCTGTCATGGAGTCTCACTGCAAGAGAGAGGGAGGACATATGAAGACAGGAGTCAAATAAAAGAAACAAAGAATTACTGTAGTGTTTCACTGTTAAACCTAAAAAAAAAAAAAAAAAACAGAGATGGAGAAGCTGAGTGATGTGACGGTGCATCCAGCGGTTAGGCAATTAACTGACATTTAACGAAACCCCAAACAAGTACAACATAATGATATTGAAACTGAATGTCAGCGTCGGGAATGCGTTTTGTTTGGGGTCAAATAACTGGTAGTTTGCACCGTAGCCAACTCTTGACCTGGCACATCCTGAGTGATATTCCAGACAGGAGGAAAAAGGTGTTTCAAACCTGTCAGAGGTGTTGTGTTGCAGGTTTGATGTTCATCAAACTGTAGTAAACAGCCTGTGACATGTACACTTTCATCACAATCAGTTTATTATGGCCGTTTCCTTTCTCAGCCCTCCCTGAAATACATCAAAGATATCCACGGACAAAAAAAGTGCAGTCCAACTCTAATCATGCGGGTGTTTATTTAGTTGTTTAGACTCATTTTAGGAGCATGTTTGACTTTGATAGTTGACAACATAGAGAGAAAGAGGAAGAGAGGGAGATAGAGGCTGGCATGACATGCAACAAAAGTTTCCGGCTTGTAAGGTTGGCACTTGGCACCGTCCCCTTCTGTATTTGAGGTAGTACATTTTTGACGAGGAGGAAAATTAAAATGTTACAATGGTGGCAGTGGTGTTTCTTTTCTGATGGCTGCTGGTCAGTGTGTTTCTTTCAGTCGTGCCCTTGTGATTTGCACCGATGTTTTCTTAGCTCTTAGCTTAACTTCCTCAGTACGGCTAGCTGGCTAATTTTGTTCAAAGCTACAGAAGCTGAACCCAAATAAATTACAGACATGTGGTGAAGGGACTTTTAAACCCTGCACAAGGATGTATGTTGGAGAGTGAGAACTGATCTGCCTGCTCTCTTCGCTGGTGGTGGTAGCTAACGTTTTTCTCGACTGAGTGAGACAGCTGGATGCTGGGAAGCCATGATAACTACAGTGTTGAGCTGGTGACGATTCTCCCTACTCACTTGAGCATGTCAGCTTTTCCGCTCTGGGGCAGCCTTCCCCCTCGCCACAATGATATCACTGCACATCGTGACGTTTCATCGTGTCCTTGAATTGAGGCTCGTGGTTGTATTTTATGTGCCTTAACCATTAGGCTACTAGGATCCCCTGTAATGAGATATTTTGACCTAACCAATAAGTAGCTACTGACTGCATGTCAACTTTCAGTGGACTGTATAGGTGCTTGGGTTGGGCTGATTGCCAATCGCTGATGTCGTCGACCACCGATCCCTCTGCGATCATTAAAATTATAATTTAAAAGCCCTCTGTAAGCGGTAAGTGAGAAGTTGCTGGTCAAATTATGATAATGACATTTAGAAGAGTGAATTAAAGGAAGGTTTTTTTTTAAATATATGTTACTTATTATTATTAAAAATATCTGTGACAGTGTACTGTTTCAGAGCCCTGATATAATTTTCATAATAACATTTAATGTTAACCTCTAAAACATCCTCCCTCCATTACATATCTTTGTCATGAGTGTTAACTTCTTCTTTGTGTTCTGTTGTTGTAGTTTTTCTGTCATTACTTTTCTGGCTCTAGCACAGGAAGATGACGACTGCATTCTCAATTCTGTGCACAAAACTCTGATTAGCTACCGGGGAAAGAGCCATCAAAGAGCACAACACAAGCAGACCTACTGTATGTGAAAAGCTGAAAAAAATGCACTGCAGATGTGGGCAGCGATTCAGCGGTCTAAGACCAGCCTAGGAAATGTTGTGTTTACCCAAAAGGAGCTGTTTCCTGATTACTGATGGAGATAAGTGAGCATTTGGTTGAGAACAGAAAACATAAAGTGGTGATTACAGTAATGAGCTCATACTAACACGATACTGCGGTTATGCGGTAACCATCCCAGCCCTACTGTCAACATAACAAGACAGCAGCAGAATGACAAAGCGAGATCGAGGCAGCAGGAGCCAGGCGTTAGAGGATGGGCCTGAGATACAGCTTAGGTTTAGTGTCAGAGAGCCACAGTTATCGTTATGTAAAATGAATATCAGTTGTATAATAAGATGAAGTAGGATGGCCCTGCAGCAAGAAACAAGAGCGACTGCTCTTTCCTCCTCCTCCCATCTTCTCGCTCTCCCTCCATCTGTCTCCTACTCCTCCTGTTTTCGTCTCTCCATCTGTCTCTTTTTTTGTGCCCTCTTTTGTCCAAAGTTTGAATGCAGACGATGCCAAAATATGTCAAAAAGAGGAGGAAGGACAAGAGAGAGGGAGAGAAAAATCTATACAGAGAGGGGAAGGGAAAAGTAGGCGAGGGGCGAATGAGTGCCTGAGGGGCAGACTGAAAACTAGGACATGAGGATGAGAAATAAAAAGGAGTGGAGTGGGAAAGGTGTCATTGATTTTGTCATATTCTCCCTTTCTGACCTTTAACACCCATCCCTCCTCTAGATATCTCCATTACAGCAGCCCTCATTCTTTAATCATCACAAATTTCAACAAATTTCAGACTGGTTAAGAGTGATGAAACCAGAAAGTCAAGACAGCAGAGGACATTTTTCACAACAATGTCAGACACAGAAATGGTCTGTCTCATCTTATCAGGCTGAGCAGAGATGTGTCGTTGTCACATTGTCAGAAAGAGGAAGATAACCTTCTGTCACCTTTCAGTCTGACTGGGTTTACTGATTTTGTGTTTTAAGGCAATAATGGTTACATCATCTTCATATCCTTTTGTTTCTGTTGTCACGACAGCTGCGCCACTGATCTGAGCAAGACTCACTAATTTCTCACAACAGCTAACACTACCGAGCTGTTAGCATCTTGATACCAATGTGAAGGAGTTATGTTGAAATACTGGCTGAAACACAGTGATGCCAGCCATCAGTTCTGCTGTACAACAGACTCAGCGTCACTTCTTCAGGGTCTCTAAACTAAAAAGATGTTTTAGTACATCTCAGTAGCTGCTAATATACTGATTATGAATTAGGTTTGTACCAACTGGTGAACAGATATCTGATATTAAAGAACTAAATTATACTTTTCTGATTCAAACTGACCTTCGAGGATGATCTTTTAATATATGGATTTTCCTGTGGATGCATGAAGCTTTGACTAAGTTAGATCCTGTGTCCAATTAGAGAAGAAATGCTATGAAATTCATTTCATGATTATAGTGACCAACAGCTTAGTCGTTTAAAGTCAAAGCCTGTAACATTTAGGAGGATCTACTGCAGACATGGAACATAATAGTCTTAAAAATATTTTAATCTTTATATTAGTGTATAATCACCTGAAAATAACAATCTATACGTTTTTGTTACATTAGAATGAGATGTTTTTATTTACATGGATTGCAGGTCCTCTTCCACAGAAGATTGTATCTGCAGATACTCAAGATTGCTGTCAAGTATTGGACAAAGAAAAGTGGTATCGAGCCATCCTTGTTTTTGCTTTGGCAGCTCTGGGATGACGTGCTTGAGCGGTGAAAGAAAAAAAAAACTGATCATTAGTTTTGTTTCTATGACAGTTAACTCTGCAGGGTAATTTCTTCATATAAACATTAATATTTTTTTTATAAAGGTTAGAGGGTTCTATGCAGCTTTAGTTCTAAGAATCTCTTTTATATCCATGCAAAATTGGTATTGTAACTGAAATATCCCTAAAAGAATCAACATTGAATTGGAAATCAAATCGGGACCTTGTGAATTGGAATTGAATCGATTCGAAATCAGTGGGAATACTCAGCTCTAATAGAAAATAAAATCTGAAATCTGCTCCCTACTGTGTATCTACAGGAGAATTTTCTGGTGGAGATGATAGTGATCAGTCAGTACAAGTGACTGTGCTCCTTAATTTAAAGCAACCCTGTGTGACCCCTCCTCCTTCCTGACAAGAGAGCTGTGCAATCTGACAAAATCCTGCATCTCCATTCCCCATGTCTGCTCAGAAGAGGCTTTACTCTGTATACCAACGGCCATAATTGACAGCAGCAGCGCTGTGAGGTTGAAAGTGAAATCATTTAAGACTCAATGACATGACAAATGCAAATAAAAAGTAAACCAACTGTTGTCTTTTAAATCCAAACACTGTTTAGCTCAGTAAATCATAAATGCAACATTTTGGTCGGGAAGAAATTTTCGAGCAAGAAATAAGAGAAGTATTTTAGTCTTTTTTTTTTTTTTTCTGCACGCATAATGATTGTTCCTTCAGTCCTAAAGAGCCCATCATATCTCTTGATCATGGAGCGTGCTATGAGTGACACACAAACAGCCAATCATTTAACAGGTGTGTTGTTCAGTTGCACCATTAACATGTGACACAACAACAGAAACAGTGAGAAAACTAGTGTAAATTGAAGGGTTGGGTATCGTTTCTAAAATCACGACGTCAGTGCCAATACAGATACTTCATTAGATAACCATCATGTGAATCGAAGCAATCCTAAAATAATCCTTCTGTATTTTATGCTTTTATTTTTATCAGATGCCAATCACATGTTGCATTAAATCAAAGATGATGCGACGAGCAAAACCACACAAATTAATTTTTTTCTAGATTCAAGTAGTTTGGAGGTATTGATTTTTCTGATTCAATGGAATTGTGATTCTGGTGTTTGAAGGGGTTTGTTTGGATTCACCAAAGTCACACAATAACACAAGCAAACTAATTGATCGCAGCAGCAGTAGACCAGCAGCTCCCGTCTTCTGCAAGGTAAAATTACTGTATTTGTCAAAGGAGTGTGGTTAGTTTGGAGAGAGCATATAATTGGCAAAATAACTTCAGAAAAGGCTGTCTGATGCCAAGCTTAAGTGGTGAAAATATTCTAACTATAGCTTATACTTTCACTGATATTGATTTTTGTTTCAGGTGGGAGTTTTTTTAGGTTGCAAAAATACATTTTGCTGCTGACCCTGTTCACAGCAGTGCATTACTTAGCTTTGTACACCACTACTTCTACTGGGGGAGTGTTGACTGCTATCTACTGTAGGTAGAATATTGACTATGGACTATGAACAAACCCACTTCAAAACATCTGAACTACCCCTTTAAATCTAAAAAATAAACTATATGAGCACTTTGTTACTCTAGATATTGAAGCACCTGCACAGCAATTATCTACTAAGATAATATCAGAAATCTTGACATTTTTTTAAAGAATAAATCCTAGCATATGTAGTTTTCTGTATATGTTGTGTCTGTAAACAATCATATTAAATGTGCAACAATTTTATCAGCATAGCATTAGCCTAAAATGTGATGCCAGCACCAGTATTGGTGCACTCCATTGAGCAACAATAGTGAAACACACATCACACATCTGGTCACATTCACAGAAACTCACCAATGTTGGGGTGCTTCAGGAGACGGCAGATTCGGGCCTCTCTCTCAAGCTTCTGATGGTCTGAGGAGAGAAAAAAGTCACTGTTTAGACAAGTTAAGTCAGACCACATCAAAGTGTTCTTTATTTTTAGTCAATTAATTCAGGTGAAGTTTTCTGTTTTTTTATTTGTGATGCTTGACAAAATAAATGTTGTAAATGACTGCAAACATGACACGTTCAGCAGGGGGCAGACAAAATAACTGAAACATGTAATTATTACATTTGTCTTCAGTGTCAGTAAAAAAAATATCCTGTAGTATGTGCCAATTTGTCTCGTTTTGTTAATTTTTACTTTTAACATGTTGGCCACTTTGTAACTGTAGAGATGCAGACAGGAAAGGTGGGGGAGAGAGAGTGGGGGATATGACACGCAGCGAAGATCTTCCTGCTTGAATCGAAACCGGGACCCTGTGGTTAAAATGGTACGGGTCTCAACCACTGGGCCACCGGATGCCACATATGCACCAATTTTGAAAAACTCATACAGTAACGTTTGGTTTTTACTGAGGCTATCAGACATGTCAATTCATTTACTGTAGAGCTATCGACCAAACACCCATTACTGAAGAATTCTACGTGAGACCCACAATCCACTTTTTTACTTTTTTTAGTATGGTCTGCACAGACCTGAGCAGATCTGGCCCATTTAAGATTTGCAGGTGGCCCACGAGGCCATCAAAAGCACATACTGCAATTAACATCCACCAAAGAGAGTCAATATCATTTTGCCTGTCGTAAAGATGATATCTGGCCCTTGTTCTGAATGAGGGTCAGTACTGTGTTCACTGGTGATGATAATCAACTGCATCTTTTATATTAAACCCTAGTTCAACGTTATTCTTTATTCATTTTTTGGGGTAAGAACTCTACTAGCCCAAAGTCAATTTTTACTTGCCCTTGTACAAATTGTTTTATTTATTAGCAGCTATCAAATAACAACAAAGACTAAAGTTAACTATCATGTTTAATCTAGTGCTGCAAAGTCTATAAAATGTCAGAAAACAGAGAAATATGTCCATCCCAGTCTAAGGTAATGTCTTTAAAAGTCTCTTTTTGTGAGTCTAAAACACATAACAGAGAGGCTGAAAACTGCATTTTCTGCCATTTTGCATGAAAACTCGCTTTAACAATTAATCAATAATGAAAATAGTTTTTTGTTTGTTTGTTTTTTTTTGTTTTTTTTTGACCAGTCGGGCAAATGAGCTGCCAGATTTACTGGGCAATTCTTATTGTTGAGCCCTGCAAACTATAACATTATTTACTCAATCCTGTAAATCCATGTGATTTATATTGTTCCTCTTCTGCTGTTGCAACCTGTATGTGGCATGCATGGCATACTGTAAAAATACAAGTTTTGGAACCTGGCAACAAAAATAACTAGCACACAATTCCATCACATGGTATTTAAGATGGTAGGTGACCAACAGCAGAAGTGCACTACTGTGTTAGCCAGCTATTGATACCCATGTGCTGGTATTAGAACTTTATTTCAGAAATATGTGTCTCACCGATAGCAGCCTGATCAATTTCTCATGTGGCCTCCTCTGGAAAATAATTGCCCTTTCCCAGTCTACACCCAATGCATAATGAAACTAATGCACCAGCTTTGTCTTAAAAACTTACTGACTGTGAATATTTGTTGAATTCCTCTGTAATAATGTTTTACTGGAGCATCAGTCACAAACAAAATCAAGCAGTTAAATGAAGTGTGTAAATGCAAATATTTGAAAAGTAGGAGGCAATTTGTTTCACATAAGATTTGTTTTGTGTATTTGAAGGCAAATATATTAGGCCACGGCAGTAAGCCATTAGTAATACAGTCGTTCAAGCTGAGTGGCGGCATTTGCCTCTGAAAGGTAACACTGGCAAGGTGCATTAAAGCAGAGCTGCACTGACCACAGGGATGGTTTTATTTAAGGTTATTGTGGAAATTAATGAGGCTGTGTGTGGCAATGGGTGTATGAGTTTGCACCTGCAAGCACGTACGTGTGTGTGTAAAGGGGTTAGTGTGAAGACAGTTATAGAACACTTGAGTGTTTGCGCTTCTGGCTGGGAGGGGATGTTGGCAAGAATACACACACACACACACACCTTATGCCCAAACCAACATCCTTGTTTGAGGATTTTACTGAATCCTGTAGCGGTATGTGTGTACATGCATGTACTGGTACAAGATGTCACTGTCCCATCACTTTGGGAACCATGGAGCTCGGGTCAGAGGTCACTTGGGGAGACTGCAGCGAAGCTCCAGTATGACTCAGTGCGTGTGTATGTGTGTGTATAGGTGTGTGTGTTATCACTGTGGTGAAGCCAGCTCAACCCCACAGCTCTGTAGCGATTACACCACACAGAGGCAGGCTCACTAAGATTTGCATTCATTTCCCCAGTGCAGCAACAGCCTCAGATAAAATTCACATGCTGTTGCTGAGCAATCAGCTCACCCAACTGTTCCTCTACAAATGAAATACAGTATACAGGGGCATAATAAAAAAGACAGGGGTGGGAGAAAAAGACAAACAATTCTCTTAAGCATCGTGATTCTTTATTTCCTGAATTGATGTTTTGATTGCTGAATCATTTTTTATATGTAGAAATATGTAGGACCATGTCTGTTAGCTCAATGCTAACACATAATGGGAATTCTCATTGAGGCGGCAGTGGAAATTAGCATTACAATTGTGGTTATCTTAACAAACACATCCATTTTACTTCGCATGCTTAACATAAAACAATGTGTGCTAATGCTTTCATGCATGGATCCTCAACAGAGGGTCCAGGATCCTTAGGGGGTCCTCTGAGTTACTACAGGGGGTTCTCCAAATTATCGTTTGATAAGTTTTTCAAAAATTCTCATTTGTCTAAAAATACACATTGATATGAATCCAACACAGCAAAGAAAAATCAGCCTATTTGGAAAAAAACAACAACCCAAAAATGTAATTTACACGCAGCATTGACAAAAGGTTACCGATGAGCTAACCTGCTAAATCACTGTGTGGCACCTAACGGTGAACTGGTTGGCCATGTTCTGAAACATCGTGGTCAATTAGCTGTATAATTATCACAAGTGTACAGAGACACTCTTGTTGGTAACTTCTCAAGGAGGAGACCGACATACCCTCCACCACAGAAACCACCAGCGAAAGTGCAGATGGTGAGGCTAATGCACCTAAAATTAGCTATACTGCTGACATAAGCGTAAACGAACGAAGACACGAAAATATGTAGAAGGGGGTCCCTGCTCCGTCCCTCTATCAGCTAAGGGGTCCATGGCAACCCCAAAGGGTCAAAATTCAGAACAGTTTACTGCAAAAAATATTCTATTTACTATTTTCATATGCGCTATAGAGATGATGCTGCTTAAATGAAACTCAAAGACTGACTGACATGTAATGTGCCTTGTTTGCATAAATATGACTCATGACATTCAGTCTGTAGAAGAGTATGAGTCTACCTTTCCCCATTGTCCAGTGATAAAAAAAGCAAACAAAACCACAATAATCAAAATATGCACCGTTTTCTTTAAAAACATATAAACACGATCCCTTTCAGTCATCACTTATGACCCACTACAAGCGTGTGGCTGTGGCTGTATCTGCAGAGACCCTGCCCTCTGCCTGTATGTCCTTATTTTCTCATTATTTTGCTGTGCTCAGAATGCGTTACCAGCCCTAAACGTTGGTATCTGACATCCTGCTATGTTTCTGGTGCACTTGCAAGTGGTAGCATAAAATCAGGAGATGTGTGTATCGTCCCAGCCCTAATATCCAAGCACATGATTTTTAAAAAAGCAGCGTCACTTTCTGCAACACACTGTGCATCCTTCTACACCATCTCCGTATCCTCGCTTTGTCTGACTTTCTCTAACTTGTTGCTGATTTGGACTAGTTTTAAAACTGCAGTCGAGGTGTTTTGAAGCACTGTGTTCTGTTCTCTAACACAGCGTCCACGTCTACCTTCAGCTAACCTCGCTGTCGTCTCCCTGCAGGTATAGACTTCCCTCATCCGAGAGAAAGCAGGTGAATAAGGGAGAGACCTGAACCTCCTTCTAATTACACCAGTGACGCAGGACAGAGAGACAGACAGAGAGAAGGAGGGAGGATTACATGGAACGTCCATTTGCTAGAAGAGGATCACAGCTCCCCTGTGTGCGCGCGTGTGCGTGCGCAGTGGTGTGTTTGTGTATAGCCGTCTACCCTGGTGCAGTGTCACTGCAGCACTCACTAATTCATTCAATCTCCTTATTTGTTGGTGCGAGAGTGTGTGGTAGAAGAAGACAGGAAAGAGAGAGCTGGAGGGTAATTACTGGCACTTCCTGCTGCTCTCTAATTGGCCATCTGCTTTGCCATGGGGCGGGCCCACAGCCATCTTACATCAGCTGAGGAGGATGGAGAGGACCTGACACACACACACCCCACACTCTCTGCCACACATACATAAAGCTAACAACCTGACTGAAGGCTTGAGGGTCCAGCTCAGTCTGTTTCAGACAACTTTACTTCAAACTGTTTAAACCAGGAATAATGTTATTCTTGACAGAGTAAATCAATATTCATGATGTTACAGTATTTTGGGGCAGTGAATACAGGTGTTTTCTGCAGATATCAATGGAGATGGCTCATTTTGAGCATTAAATATGTACTGATACCACTGCAACGCTTTCCCCTTTAATGTCTACTGAGCCGTTTTGACAAACTGTTCATTGCCAGATTTAAAGAAATGGTCATTCTTAATTTGGATACAGGGCCAAAAGAGGAGCAGGTATTTGTTTTCTATTTTACTCAAATAAAGTAAAATTCCCTACAAAAACTATTATCGAAAAATGACTTTAAGGCTGATTAAAGGCAGTATTTGAGCTATATTATCATATAATAACTACTCTACATAATATTGCCTTATACAAACAATGTCAATTTTACCCCAAGTGTCTCCAAAATTATTATGTAACTGGTTATTTGGAAGAGTAGTCCCACCCACTTATCTGGCAGAACTATATTAACATAGCAAAAAAGCTTATCAAAATTATATTGGTATGGATCTGCTTCTGCAACTCGTAAAAAGTGAAATCAGAACAGTAACAAGCAACTGCAATTATGATCACCATGGCAACCTCTACACATCAAAAACACTCCATCAGCTGTGCTCTCGAGTTTCTTTTTGATCAATGGCAGGAAGCACACTGATATTCAGAGTGAATTTGGTTTCACTTCATTATTCAGCCTGTGTTCATGTTAGCCAATTTCTGTTTCTGCCATTTTCAGTTGACTCAGAAGCTGCTGTAGGAGTAGCTAGGAGTCCGCCTCACAGCATATCTAAAAAATCCAACGCCTGTAGGCGACATGGCCTCGTGGCTACGCAGTGTTTGATGGAGAGCGTCAGGAGATATGGAGAGACTGATAGATAGATATGTTGTCAGAACTTTAACCTGCAATTAGTGAGTACGGGGCAGAGATGCTGAATGGCCCAGGTGGTTATCTAAGTAGGTCACATGGTAACACATGAATGCAGCAGCAATATTAATCCAAAAACATTACATATAACAGTAAAACACTGACAGGGACCATTTCACCTACAATGAGAAATGCTACATTTACTTTTGACAATTTAAGATCATACTGCTATAATACCTACAAAGGTTAGAATGCAGAACCTTTACTTGTGGTGGAGAATTTTGGGTTTGGTATTAGTACTTTTGCTTTACTAATTGGACCTGACTACCCTCAGCCTAACTGCACTTGAACTGCACTTGTGTTACCAGCTGAGCCTTCCCCTTCAGGAAACTTGCTTTGTGGGTTAACTAGGTGTGACAGAGTCTAGTGGGGTTCTTGTGAAAAAGAGCTAGCTAGTTAGCAGCTATGAGTCAGTGCAATTCTTTTTCACCATAGTGGGGGAAAAAAAAAAACATAAAACCAGGGAACATATCTGGGAGACCTCTGGTTTCAGGCTTTTTTAATTATCTTAAATCTGACTCGTAGCTGCTAACTAGCACACATTAGCTTTTTATAGTCTGGAGCAACTTTTATTTTTTTCTGTGTCAGAAAACCCAACACACAGCCTTTATATGAAACCTGATTAAAGCAACACATAACCAAGCATTTTGTGATTCACCTATGTCAAATGTAACTACCCCCAGCAGTGACCATGTCAAACACTGAAAACTCGAATATAACAATATGGTTGCCTGCTGCATCACCCATTGACAGATATTCAAGTATGATTTCAACTGGGACTTGCTGTTCACAATGTAGCATTATGATCAAGGAAAGAAGAGTAGTTTTATTGTGTCCTTTCAGATTTGAATGCACCAGAGACGCAGGCCGCGTACCTATCAACATCACCGCTTGGCTAGCATTTCTATAATTAGAAGCCTTGGAGTGCCAGTACGTACGTATCCCTGCTGTTTGGCGCAGTTTACATTAGCGTTCGTCAGCCCTAAATATAGCAAAGATCACAGTATTACAATCATAATGATATGACATTTGTTTGGGTCTGTACCAAACCAACATGTTTTCTTACATTTGGAAAACAAGATTTGACATTCACCAAAAAGCGAGTAGTTTGCACACTCTGGCAGCATTATGCTGGTGTTGTTTGGTTCAGTGTAAAAAACAAAAAAACAAAACAAAAACAAAGACGGCTTAATGATGAGCTTTGTTTACAGCAGTATTATGGAGCAAGTGTTCTGCTATTTATACTTGGCGTGGCAGCTGACATACAAAATAAGCCTCAAGAGTCTTGTCTGTTTTATAATGGTACAGATACAAGCTCATTTTAGCAGAAAAAGCAGAATTTAGAAGTGATATGTATTTTGTTGGGGAAGAAAAATCACGTGTATTGACATAATATGCTAACAACAATCTCTGGATTTTTCACAAATGTAGCTAGGTAGCTGTGAAAAAAGATGACGTTCCCATCTTAGTACGTACAAGACCTGATTGGTCGATTGCTCCTCCAACTGGGGAAAACAGCCATTAATGAGCACAACACCAGACCTGTTCAAATCCGTGAACAAATTAAAGATGTGAGCGGTGATTCAGGGGTCTTGAACCAGGTGACACTCAAAGGGGACCTGGACAGTTGAATCCCAGTGGTTTTCCATTAATAATAATTTTAATAATAATAATAATAATAGTAATAATAATGAGAAAGTCCTTGGCTGTGGGGCGTGAGCACAGAACCAAGTGGACTGACCTGGGACACTGTTTAGCAATAAACAATAACAGTGAAGTAACTTCTGAAATAATTTTTACTGGGACAATCACAGAGCCCCAGGACACCGACTGTAGGACACTAAAAAAAGAAAAGGTATTGGGATAGTTCATTAAAGTGTATAGTCTGTCTCACTCTGACACACTCTCTCTCTCTCTCTCTCTCACACACACACACACAATGTTGCAGCAGACAATGCAGCAGTCTTCTTCCACTTTTCACAGTCACTTCGCTCATCAACAACAAAATAAAAGAGCATTCATTCTGAGCAACGCAACTTGTTTCACACCACTGCAACACTTTGTGCACTGCCACGAAAAACTGATCATATTTAGTTTCCTAATTTTTTTAATGGTGCTTTTTTTTTAAAAGAGTTCATTTGATTGACTTTAGTCTGTTGTATTGTGGCTTAATGTTTTCACCAATATAATTTATGTTAATTGTGTTAAATTAAGGGGCTATACCTTGTTCTTTGGGCCATTATAAATGATTCATTGTTTAAGCTTAGTTGTTGTAAGTATTGTAATAATCAACAAACCGTTTCAGTCATTTGTTGGTTCCAGCTTCTTAAATGTAAGGATTTGCTGCGTTTATCTGTCATTATGACAGTAAATTAAGTCTTTGGTATCTGGACTATTGGCTGGACAAATGTCGCAATTTTAAGACTTTCGACTCTCTGAAATTGTGTTGAGCATTTTTCACAATTTTCTGACATTTTGCATCAGCAATGATTAAACAATGAATTGTTGCATCTCTTGTTTGTAGTGGTTAGGGTTGGGCTGACAGTCATCAACCACTGAGCCCTTTAGCATCATATCATTGTTATTCAAAAGTCTTCTGTGCTTGTTGCTGCTGTATATTGCGTTTATTATTTTCTTGTTAAACACAACTAAGTTACGGACATGTGGTTCCATCACAATGTTCCACTGTGGACATTGTCATATACCAATTTGGTCAATTTTGCCCAGCTCTAATAAGGGTTTCAGTTCATAAATGATCAAAAGAACAAGCTGTAACCAAAAAATGGACAGTGATTAATTGAACTAACTTAAATGAGACTGAAAGGAAAGCTATGTTAGATATAGCAGATCAGTAGATTAAAGGACCGATATATAGCAACTGCGCGTCCAAAAATGAATTCATGGAGCCACAGACAGTATATGAACAGGTTAAATCCCTATTTATAATACTGTCCATGATTGAAGCGGGTTGTTTACCCCGCTCCCTCCTCCACAGACTCAAGGAAGCTTAGGCAGGCTGCAAGAACGAGTAAGCTACGACAAGTCCTACACTGTAAGTTGATCAGCTGTTTATAACTGGAAGCTGTCTGTTAATGTAAAGTCAAGCCTGTTTTCTTGAAAATAAAAGCCTACTGCTCTGAAAATACACACTCTGGAGTGCTACCTGTCTTACTGCCTGGCAGACTCCATTAACATATTGCTCAATTTAACCGTTATAAACATCCACTCCTTCTGAAAGTTTATTGATGATTACTTACGACTCATAAGGAGACACTTATTTTGGAGACATTCGGCATTAAGTTAAAATAATTAATCTGAAGCAGGCAAACTACAACAGTTATTCCAGCCCAGAAGAGAAGTTTTGAAGGAGGACACCGCTGCTGTAGCACTGTTTCCAGAGGAGTACTTCAACTTATCATGTTTCCTTGATCTCTGATGACATATCATGGTCATTTTATGATTTATTACTTGAAATATATTATATACTTCTCCTTTACATGTAAGGATTTGCTGTTTTTCATGGAATATATGATAATAAATGAAGAGTCTTTTGGTTTTGGACTGTTGGTTGGACAAAAGTAGCCAGAAGTGTAGAGTAGTAGTGAAGACATCGCTTTCAGCTCTTGTAAGTTGTGTTGAACATTTTCACAATTTTTTGACATTTTAAACCTGCAGCAAATAGTCGATTAATCATTGCATCTCTAGTTTGAAGTGGTTTCAGTTTATAAGTGAGGCAAAGAACAAGATATAGTCCCCAAAGTTTCACCAAAGATTGAGCTGTGATTAAGTGAACTTGAAGAAAATGAGATTAAAGGGAAAGCTAAATTAGATATAGCAGATCAATCAATAATGAAAATAATCATTAGTTGTAGCCTTCCTACAAAACAGTAAGCATTTAAAACCCTTCATTCTGGGTGAGAATCAGGTGTATGTTTCTTTTTTGTGTGTGGTGTGTACGCTGCTGCCCACTCGCATCCACCCCCAAACTGCCTGTAGGCTGGACTCTCCCACAGCCAACTACCTACATCCATCCCTGACAACTGGTCCACCCTCGCTTGCTTGCTTCCTTCCTCCTTTCATTCCCTTCCTTCCTTCCTTCCTTCCTCTACCTCCCTGCCTCCCTTTTCCCCCATCCCCCCCTCCTCAGATTACTGCAGTGTTTACCAGAGCTTTGAGAGACTTACCCACCAGGCCACGCGTGAGGTCACACTCGCCCCATCAGGCTAAAAAAAACCCACCCAAATCCTACCAGGCAAGCTGCCTGCTCACGCACTGGCTGCCAGTGTGTGTGTGGACGTTGTGTTTTTTTTTTTTTTTTCGTGTGCGTGTAGGTGCATGTTGCGTCAGCCGGGCAGGCGGCCTACCGCAATTCTTCTCTTAGCACAAAATCCTCTTGTTCCCTCCTTCGCTCACTCTATTGCGTCTCCTTCTCTGTCTTGCCTCCCTGGTGTGGAGTGTCACTGATCTCCTTGCAAGACTATATTGTTAAAAAATCTCCTCCACCTCCTCCTCCTCCTCCTCCTTGTTCTCTACTCCTGGCCAGCTTTCTTCTCCCCTGGCAAACACACACACATACACAGGCCTACATTGTGCTGCCTGCCTCAGTGAAGAGCCAACAGTTTTCTGCTGAGCCCTTACTTTTCCTCGGTGGGACATTAATACCAGGAGCTGCCCTGTGTGGACACTTGATGGCAGGGATAGAACAATAACGGTATTACAACACACTCACAGATGCCTCACAATACAGACATGCTCTATTAGTGGTGTTACTCCCTGCTCTCGCTGGCTCTCTTTCACACACACAAATGCCATCAGACACAGACAACAACAGGGCAAACAGGGAGGCGCCTATGGAATCCGTGGGGTCTTAGTGGTTGATGAGATACATTTAGCATAAGTGGATTAGCCTCAATACAAACCAATCCCCCTTCGTAGAAAGACAAGAGAAAGGCAATGAGCGACTGAGAGAGGCTAGCAGAGAAAGACAGGCGCGGAGGTAATGAGAAAAAGAGAGTGCAGGAAAGGAGAACAAAGGAAGCCAGGTGTGTGTGAATGTCAGGAAGGAGTGCAGGCCTAATTTGTCAGATACAAAAAGGAGAACGCAATTAAGTATCTGAGGCTGAAGCCAGGGGAGGTACTGACACACTGACATGAGCTCACGTCATCATTACCGCATGGCATAGCACGCCAGGCATGTGCACGTGGGTGTGGATCTATGCAACAAATATTAATGCAGGAGTGGACTATGGAGATATGTCGTGAATGCACCAAAGCAACAATTAACCACACAACAGACAAGAAGCATCTTTCATGTCCTGCCAGATCTTATTGTTTTATTTCGGTCCCAACCGTGTGCCCTTTCCATGAGGAGCCGCCGTAGAAATTTGGATCAATTCATTGTGCGGCGGTTTGTCTAATGATACCACAGAGGAGAGATTGAGAGTTATTCAATACAGTGTTTATAAAGAGGGTCATTAAACCACCCAGAGGTTGCTGATAAGAACTCCCCACAGACACAGTGATTGAATAAAAGATTTCCTCTGCTATTGGAGAATTTGGGACGTCTGTTTATGTGCATACTTTCCAATAAGGCAGTGAGTGGAAACACTCGAACCAGTAGAGATTTTGCTGCACAGTACCAGGATAGTTATCCCTTCAGTATCTCTCTTAAGCCACAGCAGACAAAACTGCAAATCGATGAGCTGAACTACTTCACGGCCATATTGAATTAAGGCGATTTTTGCATCAGCAGAATGATCTGCTATGATTTGTCAAGTATTTAGTTCTAGAAATGGACGATATGGATCGTTTTCCAGCCAATAGTCATAACTGATAATTACCTGCTTCTTATGGTTAATATTGATAAGCTAACCAATAATTTCACATTTTTGTATTTTAAAAAGAAGTTGATATAACCTGTAGTTAATGCACAACTAACTGACATCACTATGACAACAAAAACAAAGAAGAGTTACTAGGGGTGTTGCGACACACTGGTATTGATATTCACTGTGGTATTACTTAAAATAAACTTAAATATTGCTATCAGGTTAAAAAAAAAACATTATATCCCGTAAATAATCCAGAGCCCTTTAATGGAGCCTATTGTATGCTCTTAAATCACGTCTGTGTCTTCCTGTTATTTTCATTTGCCCAAAGAGATACAAAATGCACAATAAATTAAGTTAAAGATGAATTTGACTGATGGCATTTTTTTCAAATTTCATGGTGAAAATATCATTACTGTGGTTTCCTTTGGCCACGATAATCATGTAGTGAAAAACTGATAGTGCAACTGCCCTGGTTCTCACCCTTCAAATTGTCTCCATTTTATTTTCTAGTGAAGTACAGCAAAAAATCTTCACAATGGTACTTTGGCTTTTATAGAGCGTTCAGCCCAAGGATTCAAATTAAATTCTTTGACATAATCTGTCAAATCAGATATAATTATAACCAATATTTACCAGCTATAACTTCATAATGGGAATAATAAATAATAACATGAATTTCAGATTATCCACTGATAATTTATCTGTCCAGATATTTATCATACAGATGCAGCCACCTCAAATTTCCTGTTCCTCTATGGCAGGGCCCTGGCCGATCTGTGGCGGGCCCCTACTGTGACCTCACAGAGCTCTTGGCTGGAATGAGATCCACGCGATGACATAGAGAACGGCCCGAATTGTAAATGCCCCTGAGTGCCATGTGTAGAAACCAGCTGTAATGGTTTGTCTATCCACTAGAAGAAGCAATGATTATGGAAGCTGAAGCTGTTTACTGCACCTGAATTCAGCTGTTCATACTGTATCATTGGCATGTTTGGTAAGTGAGTGTGCTTCCCACACAGTGCATATTTACTGATTATCAGGTAACCATACCATAAGGGCATACATCCCTGTTTAGTTCAGTGGATTAGCCACAAACAGGCACTTCCACTTGTTATTGCATCTACGAATTGCTTCTCAATAGGATTTCCAGAAACTTACTGTGTACCAATAATGATACTCATCACAATATAAAAGACATGCACCCAAGACTACACTATTAATTGAAATACCATTGAATTTGCAAAATCCAAATCCCAGACGCTGCCATTCCTTGATAAAAGTAAAATGTGTGACAAAACAGCATTATAATGAAGTACTGCAGTGCTGCAGAGATGCACTGGACAGCTAATCTTGCTCTCCAGATGCAAGAAAATATGTTTGTTTGGTACAGACCCCTACAAATGTCACATCATCAGGTTTTTATAGTTTTTTTGCAGTGAAAATTGTGATAGAAAATTATCAATTCCACTAATTTTGACTCGCAATATCGGTCAAAATAATTGCAATATGACTTTACCTTGTCATGCTCGCCACAATTTCCAGAAAATTTGCTGTATACCAATAATAACAGCTATCACAGTATAAAAACGACATGTCCTCTATAGCTCTAGCTTCACAAACAGAGCAAATGTGCACATATCAGGGGTGTGTGTGTGAGTGTGCATGGTGTTACCATACCTCTTGCAGACAGCTTCTTAGTGTTGATGATTTTTGCAGCATATTCCTGTCCTGATGACTTCTTTACACACCTACGCACCACTGAAAAAGCTCCCCTAAGAAAAAGAACATAAACAACCAAAAATCAGTTCCATTCCACATGCTCCCTCTAACACATACACACAGTGACATTTGAAACTGCATCTTCTTCTGTGGCAGTGGTTTGTTTTTGTGTATACTAACAACCTTGGTCTCTCTCTCTCTCTCACACACAGTTTGCAGTCATTACCATCACAGCCTCAACGTGGAAAGGTGGGTAACAATCAAACACAATAGCACCAATATAATAACAAGCTTCTCAAAAGTGTGAGTGCTGATATCAGCTCAGGTCTTCTCCAATTATAAATAAATGGCCAAGTTATTGTGCTAATCTTTGATAGGCACACAATACAATGCAACCTATAGCCCCAAAGGAAATTCAATTTGCAACAGCCAGCACAAAGAATGGGCTGCATCTCACACAACAATGGGCAATATGCCTGTTTAATACATTCACAAGGTAACAACATTCGGTTATAAATCTGCTCAACCAGTAAAGGAAGTGCATAACGCACACTATAAAACAACTCCTGCTCTGAGGAGTTTCATATTGACCTAGATGGATGCTCCATATTTTTCACCTGCTAGCTGCTATGGTGATCCTTCAATTTTGAGCATCACAGAACAAGTAATTATACAAGATTGTCATAGTGCCTGTAACACAGCCAGTACAACCTGCAGTATCTGACCCTATTAGGGCTGGGTATTGTTTAGAAAATTACGATGCCACAACCAGTAGCAGTACCCTTAATGTAAAACCAATACAGCATTCGATACCATCGTGTGAATGGAACATCCCTGCAATAATCAGTCCACATTTTATGCATTATCAGACACCGCATGCATGTAATATAGCCACAGTTTCGAACATTTTGGTGTCATCTAAGCATGCTGAACTGCCTGTCTAATACACCACAGACTGTACAGGCTGTAGCTGTTGCAGTAGTGGGCCAATCACACGTCATATAACTGAAGAATGCTTGTACTGATTGACTGCGAGCAAAACCATAAAAATAATCTTTTTTTTTCTGGATCTGGGCATAAGAGGCTCGAATGCAGGTGTTGTTTGACTGGAGAAGTTTCATTACTACTTGGTACGGGGTTATTTCTGTCGATACCTTACAAGCTTAATATGCAACATTTTCCTAGGAAAATAAATCTTCCCTAACAACCCACCAGAAGTGTGTGGTGGTGGCTGTGTCTGCAGAGACCCTGCCCTCCGCCTGTATTTCCTTATTTTCTCATTATTTTGCTGTGATCAAACATTTTACCCCAAATCAACTATCTTTCTGGTACGTTTAAAATTAGTTTTGACAAATCCTACTGATTCTACCCTTTAAAGGTATCGAGTACCGATACCCAGCGCTACTAGCTGCTATGGTGATTGTTCAATTCTGAGCATCACAGAGCAAGTAATTATGCATGATTTCCATACTGCCTACATCCTAGCCTGCACAACCTGCAGTATCTGGCCCTGTGCAGTTCTCTTGACTGAGGAAGGCTGCCTTTTACCACTCCTGATGATATATGGAGGGCTGCTACTTTATGCTGTACTCTGCTCCTTCCACTCTGCTCTTAGTTTCAATTATTTACCAGTAAATGAGAGGTGACAGGTGACAGAAGTACAAGTCAGTGCCTTGACGTTAATAAACCTATGACGGAGCAAAATGCATTAACAAACGGCTGCAGAAACATAAGCCGAGGTAAGTGGCCAGTCTACAGAGGAATCGGGAGCAGCAGAGCCCACTGTGGTGTAGGGCTGCACACTTAATCGCAATTGCAATAAAACCGCAATGTGGCCAAGTGCAATAATCCAAATCGCAATTTTTTTGAAGGAAAAAATGTATACTGTAGTGCTGCAGAGATGACCTGGCCTAAAAATCTTGCTCTGCAGATGAAAAAAAAAAACATGTTTGTTTGGTACAGACCTCAATAAACAGCAGTTTTTTTTTTCAGGGAACATGAACACTATATTGCAAAACTGAGCATTTCTACTAGTTGTTTTGCATATTGCATATCGCAATATGACTTTTTTTTTTTAACCAAATTGTGCAGCCCTACTATGGAGGATGTATAGGTGTGTATATGTGTCCTAGTAGTGCACTGGCTGTGCAATCAGTGCCATCGATTACTGACAATTATTCGGCAGCTGGAAATTAAGGCCGGTGTGTCTTCATAGGGGCAGTGTCGCCCTGCTGCCGCTGGTTTGGGCCAAGAACAACAGATGCTGCTGCTGCTGCTGCTGATGATGATGATGATGATGATGATGAAACAGACGAGGTAGTGGCCCGGTTTTCTTGCCGTCATCAAAATACCGAGAAAACACGTCACTGCCTCTTACACAGTAAACGCCAAATTGCTGCTATTACTGCCGGTGCCTGACGACTGTTTACCTCCATTTAAAAACCCCCACAAATGCGTGTATTGATAACGTGATGATCGGGCCAGCTGGTGTGCGAGCGTACGGGCATTACAGCGCAAAACACAACGCAGCAGCGCATAACTTCCTCATTAAGTGATCCGGGGGTACGTAACGTTTACTCAACACGGTTACACAAATCATCTGCAGCTGCTCGGGAGAAGAAAAAAAAAAAAAAAAAAAAAAGTGGTCGGCCTAGTTTAGCTAGCGACCACAGCCTCTGGTCTATCACCAGCAGCAGCAGCAGCAGCAGCAGCAGCACGGAGCTGTCAGACCCGCGGGCCGGTGAAATGTCACAGGGCTTGCGTCTCCAGCGGCTCTCGGGGCCCCGCTGACGGCTCCGGCAGACCAGAAAAACAACCGGCCAGCAAACACGGAAGGGGCTTCCAGCTGTTAACGCACCAGCTTCTGTGGGGTGTTTTCATCACCAATAGCGACTAAAAGACGCAACGCTAGCGGGCTAACTCGGCTAGTTTATCAATATCAGCGTGGTAGCTCGTCGGCTAGTAACTAAACGTTAGTGCGCTGTTCTCAGTCGCGTCTACATGGGACTGGAACCCTGTATTTGGGGAATTCTCGCGAGATTTGGGACAAGTTGTTTTCTTCTTGTACAAATTATTTATGCTAAATAATATGAAACGCCGTGGGTGCGATTTGCTTAAGGTTAGAGACAAAAGCCGCTTGATTATGGTTCAGAAAACATCATAATTAGGATTAAAAATTATCTCTCTCGCGAGAACTTCCGCGGGTCTGGGGTTCCCCTTCCACACACTGACTGCTGTTCTCCGTTACTGCGGGAGCAGCTAGTTAGCCGATAGCAACGGTTATTTAGCCTCACTGCACCACGGCAATAACACACTCCAGTTACCAGACCCGGCACGTCATCAAAGCGCTCAACATGATTGTAATGTACGCCGTTTGAGCCAGCTGTCGCCTGCTAGCTGGCTTAACCAGAAAATAATGTGAGGCGAGGTTGCGGGGGTGGGGGACAAAAAACGACAAGACAAACACGATGCACACTGTAACGTTACGGCTGCTGCTTACTTCCCGAGCTCCTCGTACAGCTGGTACTCGTCGGTGAACCTGGTGGATGTAGCGGTGGTTGCCATGGTCGGTGCCGTGAGTGGGGAGCCCGAGCCTTGGGGTACGACGGTGGCTGGCTCTCTCGTACGGGGTCCGGGAGGAGGGTAGCCTAGCCTCCAATACTGGAGTACCTTTCTGACAGGCAGGCAAGGCTGAAGAGGATAGAGGAGAGCAGAGACGGAAAGGGAGGGGCTGGGGAGAGGAGGAGGAGGAGGAGGAGGAGTGATGATGATGGTGTGTTGTGTGTGTGTGTGTGTGTATGTAGTAAAGGGGAGGAATCCTCGCGAGAATAAGCTGCATGAGACCAAGGCCTTCAGTTCAATGAAGTCATTGAAAATGTGGAGAGATGGGAGGACTGAGTATTGTTTTTAGAAAATTTAAAATATTAGTATCCTTACAGATAGATTATGTAGGATTGTTTGTAAACGCACCATTTAAAGTTGGCCCCTCCTCCCCAGCTCGACCAATGAAAGAGGTAGAGAGTGAATGAAGTGAGGGAGCAGTGCAAGCCATGCAGTGAATTAAAGAAATAAAATGTTACTTTCTGATTGAAAGCACAAATATACATTCCCACACCTCCGCACAAGGTGGGATTTTGTATGAAGCAATCCTCAGTCTGCTCCGCCTGTGTGTGTGTGTGTGTGTGTGTATCTCTGCAGCTCTCACAAACAGAGAACAGAGGAGAGAGATGGAGACAACAATGTCCCGGCCTCACAACCTGCATGGTGTATTAGCTTCACTGTGGTTACATTCTAAGCACAAATAAACATGCTCACAGCTGAATACAGCTGAAACATTCCTCAGTCTGCTCTGCTTGTGTGTGTATATCTCTCTAAGCAGCTCTCACAGACAGAGAGCAGCATGAGACCAAGGCCTCCAGTTCAATAAAGTCAATGAAAATGTGGGAAAATGGTTGGACTGGTATTGTTTAAAAAACTGCAATATTAGTACCTTTAAAGGTAGATTATGCAGGATTGTTTGTAAACACATGATTTAAAGTTGGTCCCTCCTTCCCACCTCAGCTAACGAGAGAGCTAGAGAATGAATAATGTGAGCGACCGGCGCTGGCAAGAACAATACAGTGAAGCAGACAAATAGAACATTGTTTTTTGATTGGTTCACAGCGATTACGTACTAAAGAACAAAATAACATGCCCACACATGACTCTGTACAATGCAGTATTTTGTGTGAAGTGATCCTCAGTCTGCTCTGCCTGTGGGTGTGTATGTGTATATCTCTCTCTGCAGCTCTCACAATCAGAGAGCAGAGGAGAGAGATGGAGACAGCAATGTGCCAACCTCCCAACCTGTGCAGTGTATTAGCTGTGGCTACACATTACTGCCAAACAGGCTGAATCCCAGAAACATCCCAAATAGCAAAATATGAGAAAATAAAAAATCATACAGAACAGATACAGGACCCGTGCAGACCATCCACCACCACACACTTCTAATTGGTCATTAGTGATGATTTAGAGGAACTATTTTTATATTAGTCCATTGTTTGATTGGAAAATCCTGCATAGTATGCTTTTAAAACAGATACCAACATAGTACTTCATTTGAAACCTTGTTTTCTTCTTCATTTGATACCCATGATGTGAATAGGGTTCTTCCTACCGAAACCAGTATAAGAAATGCCTTTCATAAAGCCTAAAACACTGGATCAGGTAGTGGCAAGTACACGTGAATCTACGCACGATCCAATATCATGTAATCATAGCACATCCAGTTACTAGTATGCAGCTGTTAAAAATGACTAAATAAGGGATAATCTACAGTGAGTAGATCATTATTGCAAAATTAACCCTGACAGGGTGGTGCTGGACTCTGATGGGAAGCGGAGGTGTCTTGAATCACCATGAAGAGCTTTATTGTGTAATAATGACCTGCTCACTATACATTACTTTATTGATTTAAAAATGATTTTATTGCTCCTCCAGGGTATATCATCAGAACTGTGTCCATAGCAACAGTCTGTTATTCATAGCAATGGTCTGCTTTTAAGATATAACAGACCTTAGATTGCTACAATTGATCAATCAGAATTGAGTATTAACAAAGCCAGGAAAAAATATTTAAATTTTTTAATTCACTGGTATCGGATTGGTACCCGGTGCCAGCTGATATGCAAAGTTCAGGCATCAGAATTGGAAGTAGAAATGGTAGTGGAACATCCCTACATCTCTGAAAACATTCCTGAGGTAATCTTTCTGCATTTCATGCATCTATTCTCATCAGACGCTGCAGGCCTGTCGTATAGCCATAACCTTTGAATGGGTTGTAGCTGCTGCAGTAGTGGACCAGTCACACATTGCATTAAACTAAAGAACTCTTGCCGTGGGCAAACTCATACAAGTAGTCATTTTTAGTTCCAAAAAACAGATCAAATGCACATATCGTTTGACTGGAGAATCACAGGTGTCAGACTCAAGGCCTGCAGGTCAAATCCGGCCCAGCACCTCATTTTATGTAGCCCACAAATACTTTCAAATAATTTAATATGTGCAGTACAATTCTACACTGTGATACAGAATTAGTGTCCATAAACAACATGTCCCAGAATGCATCCCCATTATGTTATCTGCATACTGAAGCTGTCACTATACGCTGGCTAGTGTCTCAATATCATGTAGCTGTCTCCGTCAGAGGCACATTAGCCAAGTGGTTGTAGCTAGAAACATTAATAGTAATTATTTTGACCTTTATTATTTACACTACTTTGTATATTTATTTTTGAAATAATTTTTCTAATAGTTATACACTTGAATGTCTGCTTGCCATTCATTTTTACATACATATTTACTGTATATAGTCTTATATTTGGGGGAACTTCCCTTTGAGGGAAGTTATAGTGGTGATGTGGCCCAGGATGAAATTGAGTTTGACTCCCCCGCCTTAGATCGAGTTCTGATACCCAGCCTTAGGAGATGGTGCTGAATTCTTTACCTTGTTTAGACTAAATAAATCTTCTTTCGGGGGGACAGTAGATCATAATTCGGGGCGACATATTGTTGAAAGGTACACATCCCGCAGTGGTGCATCTGACTGTCTTGAAAAACAGCTTTGACATCCAGTTCCTGTCTCTTCTCATATCTTCAAAATATTGCAGGGAACATCGCAGCAGCATTTCACTGCACTGGTTGGGAAACACCCAACTGTGGGTCACACCTCACTGCAGCAGAGAGGCAAAGTGTGACAACACAAACACACATTGCATAAGTAAATGCACATACACATACAGACACACACTCCAGGAATCAATATTGATTAATGCAGGTCTTGTTCTCACACAGTAGGCCTTTCTGAACCACTGATTTTGCCTTTTTGCATTCGAGTCTGCGCGAGTGTGTGTGTGTGTGTGTGCATAAGAGAGACAGGGATGGGTAGAGGGAATAGTGTGACCGCTGTATCGGGTTTCCACCGACGAGCATGCACCTATGTTTTTCCACAGTGTGAGGGCTGTTAGCTTGGCGGCGCTAAAAGATGGTGTCACACAGATCCAGAGTGCCTCACTAAATGTTTAATGTGGCATGAGTGGGAGGCCATCAGAGGACAGGCGGGTGGGGCTGGAGGGAGCCGTAGAGCTCGAGAGTTAGAGGCCCGCTGTCTTGTGTGTGTGTGTGTGTGTGTGTGTGTTGTGTGTGTGTGTGTGGCCGCCTGCTCAGCACTCACTCGCTCACATACACTCTTAGAAATAAAGAGGCTAGCTAGAACCGTAAAAGGTTTTCAACCTTGTCCACATAGGAGAACCTCTTATGGTTCCTGGTACAACTTTTTTTATAAAGGTTCCACTTGGAACCCTTTCAGAGGGTTCTACCTAAAACCCAAAATTAAGGGTTATACCTCAACCCATCTGTCAAAGGTTTCACCCAGAACCCCCTAGAGCTTCTAAAGGAGAACCCTACTGTGGGGATTCTATCCAGAATCTTTCTCCCATCCAGTTAGCATCTTGTTAGCAATAACAATAACCCCTTTAAATTCCATGTTCTACTGAGAGCCATTTTGTATTCCAAGGATTTTATCTAGAACCCACCCAGGTGGTTCTACCAAGAACCCTTTTATATTATGATATAAATGGTTCCACGCAGAACCCTTCCTGGGGGTTCAATCCAAATATTTCCACTATTTATGGATGCTAACAAGAATCCACCCAGGGGGTTCTACAGAAAATCATTTTATAATCCAAAGGTTTCATCTAGAACCCGCTAAGGGGGTTCTACCAAGAACCCATTTATATTCCAAGAGTTTTATATAGAACCCACCCAGGGGGTTCTACAGAGAACCCTGTTATATTCAAAGGATTTTATCAAGAACCCACACAGGAGTTTCTACTAAGAACCCTTTTATATTATGGTATTTTGGGTTCAAGGGTTTTGACAATCCTTGAAGAACTCTGTCTTCCCAAAAAGGTCCTTAATGGAACTTTAAGTCTTACAAAGAACCCTTGACAAACCCTTTCATCAAACGAGGGTTCTTCAGAAGCAAATGGTTCTGGGTAGAACCTCAATCCTTCAGGAGGAACCCTTTTGAAACCCTTATTTCTAAGGGTGCAGACACCGTCAGAGAGATGGAGAGCAAAATGGTGATTTCACTTGAAAATCTTTATGTGTGGTTGTCAGCGTGGGAACACAAAGCTGAAACACTGAAAAAGTTCAGATATTATGAGGCCATATCTGCAAGTGCAGCCTGCTGAATCTGCGATGGAGAGCAGCAAAAGGAGGCCAGCATGTGTGTTGTGTGTGTGTGTGTGTGTGTTCGTGTGTGTGTGTTATGTGGAAGACAAATGAGCACTGCAACGTAGGCTACTAGCCCTCTCCTGCCCTCCTTTTCCTACGTGCTAACCCTGCTGCCTCTCCTCCTCTTCCTCCACCTCCTCAGCCTCCACAGAAGTTATATAATGGTGAACTCCTCAGCCTTTGTTATCTCACACCAACCACACACTACGCCTTGCCCGCTTGATGAGAGACAGAGGAGCAGAGGAGGGAAGAGGAGTGAGAGCACGGGAGGCCGAGAGAAGAGAAAGTAGGATGGTTTTAGCTGAAAATCAGCGCTCAGTGAGGGAAAGAAAGAAAGAAAGAAAGAAAAGAAAGAAAGTCTGTGTGCCGATTCTATATTGTAGTATTATTATTGTAGTTTTATTACAGTCAGACCTATTGCCATCTTCCCTTGAGCAACCTTTTGGCCACTCTGCTCTATGCACGTAAAGGGATAGACTGGAGTTTTTGAAGTGGGGTTGTATGAGGTACTTATCCAACACTCTTAGAAATAAGGGTTCCAAAAGAGTTCTACCAAGAACCATTTGCATCCGTTCCTTGTAAGACTAAGGGTTCCATTAAGAACAGTTTTTATACAAAGAATTCTTCAAGGATTGTTGAAATCCTGTAAGAGCTCTTTTGCCAAGGGTTCTTTGTACTATAATGGGGTTCTTGGTAGACCCCCCTGGATGGGTTCTAGATAAAATCCTTGGGATATAAACAGGTTCTCAGTTGACTCACTGGGTAGTTTCTTGTTAGCACCTTTAGAAGGTGAAAAGATTCTGGCTGGAACCCCTAGAGAAGGTTCTGAGTCAAACCATTTCACCATCGAAGGGTTCTCCTTTAGAACCTCTCACAGGGGGCTCTGGGTGAAACCTTCACAGATAGTTCTAGGTGTACCCTGTACTTATAGCAACTAGCGGCTAGCTAGCAGAAACTAGCAGGAAGCGCACTGTTACCTTGAATAAGTTACAGATTTCTCTGTGTTTGAAGATTGCGGGAAACATTTGGGGTGATGTAAGAACACAACTCAACAAAATATATATTAGTAGTCCAGTGTTTTTAGATTGTTTTAATCTGGAAATGTTACAGCTTTAAAGGAGTGATATGTAGCAACTGTGCAGTCGAAAAATAATAAGTTGGAGGCATGGGCTGTGTATTAAATAGGTTGAAGTCCTATTTGCAGGAACTCTACAGGAGTGCAGTATGAGTGCAAGATTGTAACCTGACAATAACAAGCAACAATAGGTCTTCCACTGTAAGTTGATCAGTTGTTTATAAGTGTCAGTTGTCTGTTGTTGATGTAAAACTAAGTTTTAATTCAGCGACTGCCTGCCAGACTCCATTAACATTTTGCTCAGTTTAACCGTTACAAACATCTGCTCCTTCTAAAAGATAATTAATCAGTTGTTAAAACTCATTTGGCAAACATTCGGCATTACTTTGAACCCTAATTATCGTGAAACATGTAAATAATAACACAAGTGATGGGCCAGGATGACTGTGGATAGGTAGTTAATGCAGCTCCACTTTAAAAGAAACCAACTATTCCTTCAGTGCATTAAGTTATGATTTAGATTCCAGCCATCACCAGCTGACTCTGACTTTACTCTGACACAAGAGAGAAGTCCAGCCCTTTGTGTCACTTCCCTCCTGATTTCGTAGTGGAAAATGTGCATGAAGGCGGCAGCTATTTGTTGACATCACTTAATCCTCATGCCATCCCGCTGTGAAAAAACACTCAGCACTTTCAAAAATGGCAAGAGGATGTTGATGTCCTCACACCATCCACACACGCTGCGACTAGATTATCAAACCGCTTTACTATATTCAGAAAATCTCACCAACTTCGTGTCTTTTTGTACAGGGCCAGCTGAAGCTTGCAGCCATACACCCATGCAGGCTTACATGCCTTCTTGGACCTAAAACAGTCCTGTGGTACAAATCTGCAGAGCCAAAATATCACATTTCTGTTTGTAGCAGACTCCCATGGCTAACTGAAGCTCTGTTTGTATCCAGAATAGAGTAATTGTGCAAACAGGGCTTCAGTAGCTGCGATAGATTTAGGCATGACTTTCCCTTTGTTGTGACTAATGAGGGTGAATATGCCATCTGTTACATCATCACAACTGAGAGAGAGTGAACGGGGCCAAGAGCTGAGTCATGACACTCCTGTTCTCCACTGCTTTGGAGGAATAATCTGACTGGGGGAAGTGAATGAGTAACGCTCTTTTCCTCCTTCAGCAGATACCGTCGTGACGCCCCGGAGCAATAAGCTACTGACCCCCCACTGCTCAGAGAGTCAGTCATCGACGGTCGTGGTTGTGCCGGGCAGTGTGTGTGTGTATGTGTGCGGAGCTGTTGGGGTGAAAAGCGGGGTGTTGCTGATGAAGTGCCAGCGAGCTCAGTCAGCTTGGCCAGGATAAATAAATAATGGTATGTTTTTGAACATCACAGCAGAAATCAGAGGTGACATGTACTCAGCTCCTGTTCCTGATGATTGCACAGTTTAGTCATTCAAAGTTTTGTTTGTCTCCTGTTGATACTTTTATTGTTTACTTCAACCTAGTCATGTATACGTCACTGCTGTTAGACATTCATCATGACCCTGTCATGTTCTGGTTGCTCAACAATACTCCTGATTACGACACATGGATTCTAACTAGACCAACTGAAAACTACACCCATCTATGACGTATAAAAATACTTATACATACTTATATAAAAGGGTTGACAGGTTTGATGGAGTGTAGTTTATAGTGATTGTAGTTTGATTATTGATTGACTATGAAAACTATTATTTCATCTCTTATATATTATCTTTAAACCTAAAATATTCAGAAGGGATTATTTAAGACGAAACCCTCTTAAATTGGGGGTCTTATGTACTTATTGCATGGGGTCTGTGAACAAGTTAAGGAATGAGAATCGTCCCTTCGTCGACATGTATCATAATTATCATTAGATTGGCATAATTGTTGGGGCGATGTGATGCAGTGCACGGCTCTCTCCACTAGAGGTCAGTAGAGTGCTGCACAGAACAAAAGCAGCTGACAGCAGTTAAAGTGAAAGTGACAACTTTCTCATTGTTCATATCATTAGCAGCATCTGCACAAAGAAAGAAAAATGCACCACCCAAATAACAAAGTTGAGCCGCAAATGATGCAGAAGAATTAGATTAATTTAAATAACCTAGAAAACTCTTATAGTCTCCTCATATTAGTTTCCACTGCAGTTGAACTTTTCTTCTATGGTGCTTCATTCAGCCCTTAATCACCCGCAAGTAGATAAACTAAAAATTTAAATAAATAAATAAATAAATAAACAACCTTTGTTGAAACAAACATTGGTCTCATTATGTGCCTTAAAATCTCCCATCAGTCAGTGCCTGTACTGTACATGGAGCCGGTAGTAAAACCAGTACAGCAAAACTTGTCCTCTGCTTCCACCATCTGTTCAACAGGCAAAACTGCAGCTTGTGGAAAATGGAAGCCCATAAAAAGGCACTTGTGCACTTTAAATGACTGATACCACAGAAATAAGAAATCATGTGCACTGTGTTGCAGTGTTTCCATGAAGTTGACTGCTTTGGAGAGGCCATTAATGGAGTGGCATAGCTAACATATTGTTTATTTTGTGATAAAAGCGCCAAATTTGGCAAATGCGTTGACAGATACATTGGGAACTAGAAGACTGCACTCAGTAGAGTCAACAGATGGTGAAGCACCTACTGCAATGCCAACACAGCTGCTGGACGCAACCAGCGAGGAATTGCAAAGCTCTGCCAACATTAACATGACCTTCACATCACTGTTCCTAACTGAAACAAGATTTCAGACTGGGGCAGTTCAGATCACTTGCAGCCTCTAGCGACCGTTAAAGAAGAGTGAGAAGTCAGCTGTCAATGGTTGAATAGAAAAGAGCAGTCAAACAATAGAATTACTGCCTCACAGTTGTTTGTATCCATCAGCTAGTCAAGTTACAGTTTACATTCACATCTGCCCAGACTCATGACCTTTTGGATATAAACTGTCATCGTGTGATAATTTTATCCTTGTGTGAAGCAGTGAACATTATCGTGAGGTGTCTCGTACAGGTTGATCACAAAAATCGGCACTTTTCATGTGGATGTCCAGTCAGTGTTTGACGGTAAATGTGGTCAGCTGAAGCAATAAATTCTTCAGTGTTGCTGTAACGACAGAGAAGATAAGTTCTATTGCAGGACACAGAAGGATCACTTCTGTTTTTGTGAATACAGCTGTGCAAAAACTCACGTTTCTCCTGCGCTTTATGCATGTAGCCCCGACCAAAGCATGTTCTGAGGTTTCTAGTCTTGTCGTTTTTAGCACAGTCATTGGGCATGGGGCTCTGAGAACTTTTTAAAGTTGGGTAACCACACAGAAGAACTGTGGCTGAACAGATCTACTGTGACAATGACGGGGAACTAAATTTTCTCTTGAAACCAAACCACAATGGTTTAGATGAAAAAATCTAAATAAAGGATCATCAGTCAGAAAAGACTGTCACGACACAGACGAGGTTTTGAGAGACATTCTTAAGAAATAAGAGGAGCCTGGAATATCAGATTATTAAATATTGTGATTTGCTTGAGGCAGACACACCAGTCCTCTTTCATTCCAGACATGTCCTTCATACTTCCAACTTTCTGTTTCAGGTCCCCAATCACATCTTTCTCTCCTCAAATGGGCTTCTGCAATGTGTGGCAGAAAGTGGGAGGGTCAGTGGGCCCTTCCTTGCTTCTTAACCCTTCTTAACATTCACTCTTCTTGAATCACACCCATCTTCAAACCAGGCCTCCATTTTGATCACAGCTATACAACTGTGAAGTTTTTTGACAGTGTCCTGCACGATTTGACACTATCGCGTTCACAAAATCTGCTTACAGACATATAAACACCTGCCAAAATACTCCAGGACCACATAGTACTAATTAGAAAATGTTAGCATGCTAACACGCTAAACTATGAGTCTATCATGTCCAACAGGTTAAATATTATACCTGCTGCACATCAACATTTTAGCAGATTTAAAATTCTCAAGACATTATATTTGATGTGATGTACTGTGTAAAATAAAAATGTACATGATAGAAATAGACCTACAGTTTTAAAAAAAACACCAAATCATGGTGCTGAGAGGATCAGCGTATAATATAAAACTAATCAAACATGTTGTTGCAGTTTGTTTTTAGTTCAATTTAAAATGAAACTGTTTTAAGAGCTGTGGTTTATTCAAGGAGCCTTAAATAATGCTAGACTGTGCAGACAAAAGACACCACCTTCCTTTTTTCTCCACCATCACCCGGGGAGGAAGAGAGCGACAGTTTCTGTGAAAAAAACCCTCTGCTTACGATCAGTCGCTGTCAGTGTGGGAATCAGATGGTGATCACAGTTGTTATTAAAGTAGGTAAGCAATTTTTTTACTTTAACTTGTCATTATGAAGTGACTGTTATTTGTATGATAGTAGCTATAAAATAATGACGCCAGTGACGAACAGGTAGATTTGTGTTATATACACTTGTCCCTGTCGTGTTAAACTTAAATTGCTGTGTTAACTTAAATTGTTACAAATTGTGTAACTGTGGTACCTGGTAACAGCTATTACGTAAGTAATCCTGGACCTTCAAATTAATACAAAAGACATGAATATGGCACCCACCACTGCTGTTGTTTTCAGGTGATTTAATGAGGATACACACAGTTAGCGTCCGAGCATAACAGCACTTTGCTGAACTATTTTATTTATAGTTGAAAAGAAAGTAAAGTAGTTCTGGTAGATTCTGCTGCAGAAAAAAAAAGTAGTTCCCACACGAAACTGCTCAAAAGCAAGGTCTGTGGATGACCTTTAGTGACCGGGTCATGGTTTTGGATTTTGCAAATGTATTTTTTGGTGCTTTGAGCGCCATTATTTCAGAGAGAAGGTAGACATCTCTATATACAATAACTCCTAAACCCTGCAGCTCATACCCAGTAAATCTAGACGGATAAAAAACACTACAGATAAGAGTGAAAATACGTATGTATGATTTTGGGGTGAACTGTCCCTTTAAACATTATTTCCTGTGTGCTATTTTGTGTGATTTTTGGTTGGAAAAGTCTTGAAATAAATTATTTATATTTCAAACAGTAATCCTTTGCAACACATCTGGGGCAGGAGCCTGATAAAGTACGCACCTACAATATCATTACCTTCTATAAAACTATCCTTACACGTACCAGCCCCCCTGTATTTAGGCATGATTTAACAATGGACTGGTAATTATATTTATTTTATCACTCTAACAGCTATCTTTGAACTGAGCTGTGTTAACCAGTCCAGGTTAAATCAGCTCTGTTTAATGAGGCTCTTAATGTGTAAATGCATTTCATTTTGTTATTTCTTACTTTTTTGTTTTTTGTCTTCCACAGCCAGTTCCTTAATTGATAGTTTCACATCCTGTGAACTTGCTGAGAGTTTAAAAAAAATGATAATGTCTATGCAAATCGAAACATTGCTGAAAGATACCCTGGACGGGCTGGATGAGAAGACGCTGAAGTCATTTCAGTGGTGCTTGAGTAAGAACAGGAGAGATGGATCCCGACCCATCCCGATGTGCCAGCTGGAGAACGCCACCACAGAGCAAACTGTGGATAAACTGGTGCAGGTTTACGGGGAAGACGAGGCCGTGGCCGTAACAGTGAAAATTCTCTATAGGATGAATCTTAATAACCCCGCATCAAAGTTAACTCAAGGTAAATCTCTGAGCAGGACCAGTTTATCCTTCCATGTTTTACATATATTTTATGAACAATATAAGTGTAAAGAACACAAATGGTTTTTACTTTTATTCTGTCATATTCTGACAATATTTCTTAATAATTTTTTATTTGTTTGATTTGCAGCCAAAGCAGAGAAAGACAAGGAACAGCAAATACATGAGCCAGTGAGAGATGTTGATCCGACTGTCCCTAGTTTGAGTGAAAATTACAGAGAGAGAAGTCAGGCTAAACCATCAGGAGGACGCAGAGGTGACTCAGAGTCATATCAGGTGAGGTCGCTTTAGTTATTTAATCATCTGTCTTTAGCTACAGTGCATTACATGTAGTGTTGTGGTTAAAACCAGTTAATCCAAAAATTAAAATTCAGTCATTATCTACTTGCATTCAAGCTGAGGTTTAGTTTTTTAGTCTGGAAACTTGCTGGAGTTTCCCAGGAAAACAGCGTTGCAAAATCTCCCAAACAATGGAAGTGAAAGTTTTCGAACGTTAAAAAAAAAAAAAAAACACACAAAAAACACATGCGCACTGTCTGAACTGCATGTGTGATGGTGTGCATGCGCAAATGAAAAACATGTTGGGGCTTTAGGAGACTTGGATTATGCCAGACGAGCAGTAAAGAGGCATTTTTTGGGTTGTTTTTTCAGTTTGTCACCATTCACTTAAATTGACATTATTTCCTAAGTACGGTGAAGTATTTCCTCGACCCTCCCCTACTGAGGCTGGGACTTACGACTTATGTCTGACTCAGAGCTTCAACACAGCTGAGAAGCATCATGACATTAAGGCATTAAAAGATAAAAAAGGCTCAAACGATCTGAGGTCTAAGACTGCTAACGTATCTGTTGTTTCATTGCAGCCCCAAAAGATGAAAGTGGAAAGGTGCGTATTATTCATCCTCTTTTGTGTGTGTGTCTGAGCTTCTTCCTTTTTTCAGTCATCAAACAGTTAACGATTTTTCCATTGAAAGAGCTGTGATTATATATGCATGTGTGTATGTGTGTGTGTGTGTGTGTGTGTGCATGACCAATGGGCCTGGAGCTTGTCCGCAGCTAATCTTGCATAATGCCTCGAGGGAAACTTTGTCGAACTTGGACCACTTTTGCCAACTTTTCTTGTAACATATGCTCACAGGACGAATGACCCAAAAGACCTTTTGAGACAGAGAAATGTTCCTGAGGAAGCGATAGAGATCATAGGGGACGAGAAGGTAATTAACTGCAAGAGCAGATCCAACAAAACAAACAAACAAACAAACAAACAGCTGTACAGCTTTATAGACTTTTTGTTGCTTCAGAACAATGAACTTCTTGTTGCTGTTTTCAACAATGACTAATCAGGATTGTTCTTTTTTGACAAACTATTCCTTGCCCATGTTTAGATTGGTGACAATCCTGTAGTGCTGGTGGTGACAGACAACGACTTGAAGACTTCATTACCACATTTGAAACGCGGTAACCTCAGAGGAAGGTTTTTGCTTTTGAGGTGGAGGCCAACACTGGGCAATAGAAAACATGGCGATGAAGAACACAGCAGCACAAACCAAAGGGAGCGTTCCCAACCGACTCAGGAAAAAAATGGCAGACAAATAGAAATAGGATGGATGCATTATGATGATAAAAAACAGGCTTTCCGGAACGTAAAAGTCAAACAAGGAGGGGGAATGAGAAAAATCAGAATTTCAAAGGATGCTCAGAAAAGGGATTTGATGCAAAAAGCAGTCGGCCTCTTCTTTCCAGATGGGAAAAACAGTCTGGGGCCATTGGCAGATTTTGAGTTAGATCTCAAAAATTATAAAGATGAGACACTTGATGACTCAATCACAGTTGGACAACTGTACGCTGACACAAAACTCCGTCTTCTAAAATTTTATTTGACCACGCAGAAAAAAGGGTTGGATCCATCCGTGGAGAGACAGGATATCGCTCCGAATCAGTCGCAAAGTCACGGCGCAGGTTTGGCTTCATCTTTGGACGGACAAGAGGTGTCTAAGACTCAACCACTCAGTCCAAGCTCAGGGTTGGATCCATCCGTGGAGAGACAAGAGGTCTCTCAGAGTCAGTCTCACAGTCACAGTGCAGGGTCAGCTCATTCATCTAAGAAGAGGGTGGGGACGAAAACTGTGTGTGTGTGTTTGTGTGTATTATTATAGCAGAAATACCATGCAATACGTTACTACAACGATTTCCTGTTTTCACAAAATTACATCAAGAGCAGCAGGTGTGGATGGTCCTACAACTGAGTTACAGCCAATCAAGCGTCATGATTATATTTATACTGTATCTGTTCAGCTAAGAAAATTATCTGTATTTGGTCACCGGAAGTCATGTTAAGTCTGGCAAATGTTTTATTTTCTAAACTAATATTCATTGGCAGTGTGGAGGTAATCATGGAGACGACTTTTTCCAAATAATAAGTGACCAAGTTTGGATAGAAAACATATCTGTATCTAAGAGAGAGAAACAGAAAGTGAAAGAGAGAGAGAGAGAGAGCTAGTTAACAGAGCACAACAAGAGGATCCAAGTTAAAATGAGACCACCCAAAAAACAAACAAACAAACAAACAAACAAAAAAAACAATCACATTTGCCCAAGTTGTCCTAAAATGGCACGTTAGTCGGGTTGGGCTTCAGAGCTGCATGCTGCTCTTTTGCCCCCCTCCAGTGGCTCCCCGTTTGACAAAAAATACAAAAAAAAAAAAAAGGAAATGAAAAACGGTAATTTTTAAAAACATTTTAATTTGAATTACTATTATTGTTGGCCTGAAGTGATTCCTGCATTCACCAATTGTAAAAATGTGTAGCCTACACAGACAATAAAAGAAAGTTTTAATATTTTGTCAACTAAAATTGCTCACAACAGCTCAAGAGTCAAAACCGTCAGCAGCTGATCAGCTGTACTACTTAAGACCACAGTGAGAGAACATGAAACTGTAGCTGAGGCCTCACCAAAGTGGAAGACTTGTGATTAGAGCCTGTGAGGCTCTCGTCTATATGATTGTATTATGTATATATGTATTTTTCTTAACATGTGGATGTAATGTAATGTGTTGTTATCTGTGGGTTTTAAATTCACTGGCGTCATCATGTGACTTTGATATGACCAGAGCGTGTTTATTTAAAGATGGCGTCTCTGTATGCTTAAAATGTCACTGCTGGATGTGCCAATAAATTTCCTTTCAGGGAGCTACAGCGTGTGGACCTTCTTTCATGTTTTTATTGCTGTGTTCTATTAGTCCAGCACCTGCCTTCAACGGTATTTGGATGCGTGCGGCTACTGTGCATCGTTCATAACCTCCAGCTACAACTTGGGAAGAGCCTGCAAAGTGAAAAATATTCAGCACCATGGACAGCACCCTGCCCATTCAGACACAACAAGTGTGTTTATTTCAAGGCAATCACACTGTCAATTAACAATGAGTGCAGTAGTGTACTTTGATTTTATTATCCCCGCCAGGCAGAAGTCAGGAGGGGATCATGTAATCGCTTCCGTGTGTGCGTGAGTGATCACTGGTCTTACAGCTTGTCTGCAGCTAATCTCGAATACTACTGGACCAATCAGCCAAATTTATTTTTGTGTACTTACATGATTGTATGCTGACAGGCCTCTCTGATTCAAAATTCTTTAAAAACCTCAAAAAACCCTTAAAAAAAAAGACATGTATGTCTTTATCTTTATGCATTATGTTTTCAGGTCATCCCATTCTTGTGAGTGAACCCTCGAGGGAATTCAGCTTCTTCAAACTTGACACAAATATTCACTTGGATTTAAAGATTAACTGATTATGTTTTGGTGTTCAAAGGTCAAAGGTCAAGGTCAGACTAACCTCTCTAAACACATTTTTGGCCATAACTCAAGATTTCATGCACTGCTTACGACAAAATCACACACAAATATGTGATAGAATAAAATGATGAGATGATGACATTTTATAGCCAGAAGGTCAAAGGTCACTTCACTGTGATATCATAATGTTCCACTCTCTATCAGTCCTCTGCACTCCTGTAAAAACAGTCTCGAAGTGAAGACATCATATGTGTGACTCTATATGACCAATGACAGCTGACTTCTCACTCTTCTCAACTGGATACCAAGTCTTTCTTTGTACTAGAATGAAAGTGGTTCCTAAATGAAGCTGCTCACAACAAATTCTATGGATTATCTTGAGTAACCAGGTCATTATTTCTGGAAAGAGACACTGGTGTTTACCATTTGGTATTTTTCTTTGCATAAAGACATTTCCACTATAACCTGATGCAGAAAAGCCACAAACTGGCAGGAAAAAAAAAATCACCAATCAATGCAGAATATGAAGTGTTTGATGTTCAGAAGTTTCTCTCCCTCACTTAATTTGCATCCTCCCCCGGTGTTGAAATGAAACCTATGCTCTTGTCTCCAAGGTTAATTTTTGCAGAGGAAGATTGAAGAAAGCAATGGAAACCCAGAATGAATCACAGATTTTGCACCATGCTTGTTTTTCAGTCCCACATTTGTTCTTGATCCTGAAGAAGATGATGAAGAAGAGACTTGTGATAATTTGGTCAGAGATTAGTTGTCATGTTAATGTTGCTAAACTAGTTAGCATTAGCTAAAGCTACCTCTCAACTAATCTATTGATGGAAAGTAAAGGTTAAGGTATACAATTATACAGAGTACAACACGCAGTGAGAATCAGTGTCTGCATTTAACCCATCTGAGTATTAGCAGCAGAGGGCAGCCGTTGTGCAGCACCAAGACCCAACTCCAGTTGTAACCCAGTAACTAAATACAAATAAGTACAAATTGAAAATACTTGTACTTTTCTTGAGTTCTTCTGTCTTTTGCTACTTGACATTTGTACACAGGCGAATAGTGTACTTTATAGTCAACTACATTTATCCGACAACACAATAAGGCTTTATATGTCCCCAGGGGAAATTCACAAGCTACCCTGCAGTATGTAACATAATAAAATAAAAATATATAAATAAATTGAAATTACCTACAAATTTACCAATGCTAGAACATTAAAGCAATGAATACACTGATGTATCAATACTTATAATCCAATAATTTATATTATTCTGAAATAGGCCATTCTGCATGATGAGGACTATTTCTTTTGTTACTTTAAGTATATTTTGATGATACTTTTGTACTTTTACTCAAATAACATTTTCAATGCAAGACTGTTTCTACACTGTGGCATCACTGCTTGCAAATGTTCATATGAAAGCTTGTTCAGGTGAAGAGACTTAAAAAAATAAAAAGAAAAAAGAGGATGTGTTCACCCTCTTTTAAAACTTATCTATTAAAACAAAATGTTGTTTTTCATTGCATTCTAATCTCAAGACGCTCTATAAGACCTCACTGCATGTTAAAATAATTTAAATTTTCCCTGTTGTGTGGTACTTCTGGTGAGTCTGTCCTGCATGGCTGTAGACTCTTGTTTCTTAATGAACTGAGGTAAAGATTTTACATTTTTCAGTTTATTTTAAGGTTTCTGTCAGGTTTTGGGTGTTTGTTTTTAGATCTTTTTGTGTCTTTTTGCAGATGTTGCATGATTTAGTATTCAAGTCACTGCCTTTGCTGATGTGTAATAACATGCTATAAATATTGAAAAAGTTCTTTATTTGCTGCAAAATCATTTCGCTAACAAACTCACTGTATAACAATAGAGCTACTCAAAACATGCTGTTGCAGGTCTCATTTTCTTGTAAATGAAACTGTTTATTCAAAGAGCCCTTAAATAACGCAAGACTGAACAGACAGAAAACCGGCTTCCTGATTTCTTCACCATCACACAGGAAGGAAACGAGACAGCTTCTTATGTCTGTGAAAATACCCTTCTGCTTATAATCAGCAGCTGTCAGTGAGTGAACCAAATGGCAATCACAGATGAAGTAGGTAAGAATTTTAGCCCTGATTGAACACAGTATCATTATGTATCTAAAATAATGCTGTTTTTATTTTTTTAATGTTTTCATTTCATGTCTAAGATCCAGATAAAGACCATTTATGAGGAGTACCAGCGACAGAAATCATGTAGGGCTGCAGCTATAAGGGATCTGATCAGAAAAACATGGAGCAAAAGAGTGTTGCTGATCAGACAGAGAGGTCTCTCAAGGTAAGGATGTCATATTAAGAAGTAAAAAGTACAAATTGCACAAGTCATGACAAGAAAAGAAGGATTGCAAACGGAAAAGTTCAGTCCAAAACTGTAAATATAAGCAAAAAAGCAAAAATCCGGAGTGTCCATGTGCAATGAATTTGCTCTATGGTGGGGAACACAAAAGATAACCAAACAAGCATCAGATGGTTCTTGATCTGGCTTCAATAATCATTTTGTTCCAGTGATCATTAACTACACTGTATTTTTTGTGACAAACTGCTGAAATTGACTTTTGTGGTTTCTCTCAGTTCCCTCTTTTCAGGCGACATTTCATCATTTCAGTCCCAGCTACTCCGCGCAGAATGGAAGCATTGTGGTCGCTCCCTCCATCATTGGTCCAGCAATGGAGACATAAACATCAGTGTCTTCTCAACAGACCAAGGTTGATATTTAAGGGCATTTTCACATACAGTTGTTTTTAAGTTAACCAAACTCAGAAAATTAACTCTTTTTGAGTTCACATTGTCAGTTCATTTGAAAGATTGGGGGGCTCAGTCCATTTTCTGTTCACATTACCTATAGTTACACACATAATACTGTGTAATACTTCTCTGCTTTTTATCATTTTATTATGCGTGTTAAGGTACTTTTGGTGTAGTTTTTCTTACTTTGTTGCAGCGCTGCAATGTGGTCCTAATGAAGCGTTTTGCTTTTATATGAGCTGAAAATTGAAGGAAAACTTCGGCGACGTATATTAAAAGACAGCTCCTGTTTGGTGCGCCTGGGTTGCTCATTTGGCAGAGCATGCACCCCATGCATGGTGGCTGTGAGTCCTCTGCAGCGGCCGTGGGTTTGACTCCTGCTCACGGCTCTTTGCTGTGTGTCATTCCCCGGCTCTTTCTCCCCATTTCCTGTTATATCTTCAGCTGTCCTATCCATTAAAAGCACAACCCGCCATACCTTGTTTTACTACCGTTTTCAGCAGCCACGGTTCCATCTTTTTGTTTTTTCAAGCATCCCAGTGCAATAGCATGTGATCTGTCTGAGCTATTAGCTCAGGTTCCGTTCGAGATTTTTGGAACCTTGCTGCTGTCTTGCGATCCAGCCTGCATTTCCACCAGAACCATTATAATCAAAGATTTTGGTGGTAATGTTCAGAAAGGTTCAACATTTGTTGCTTGAATCAAAAAAGGCCCAGATCCCTGTTGGCGGATGCCTATAACCTGGACCGTGTTATGTTTACAATGAACATGTTAAGAAAAGGGTTAGGGTCTGAGTTTGGTTCATTTCAGAGCAGTCTGACTTCATATATGCGCTAAAAATACTGACTAATTGCTCTGATTTAGCTTGGAGTGCTGAAAGGGACAAAGTGTGAAAATGCTCTAAGATGTTGGATCAACTGAAACCGCGTTTGAGCTCAACTGATCTTTTTCTTCTTTCACAGGGTCTATTGTTTCTCTAAAAGAAGCATCAAACCATAACATTGCAGACAGCTGTGGCAAACTGCAGTCCCAAAGTGAGTACTTATTGTCCATTACTTTGCTGCTTTTAGGAATTCTTTATATTGACAGAAGTTCTTCAAAATAAGAAAATTCATTTGAATTCATGTTATCATTCAGATAATAGGATCGCAGAATGTCGACGAAAACTGAAAGCTGCTCTGAAGACTAAGTTCAGTCACTTACGTGAGGGGATGTCGTCAGGAACAGACAAGACGTCTCTCGATAAGATCTACACCGAGCTCTACATCACACAGGGAGGAAGTGGTGAAGTCAATAACGAGCACGAGGTGAGACAGATTGAGACGACATCCAGGAGACACGTGGCCCAGGAGAAATCAATCCACTGCAAAGACCTCTTTGTTCCTCAACGAAGGACGAGACTACCCCGTAAGAACTGTGATCACAAGGGGAGTCGCTGGCATCGGGAAAACCGTATCTGTCAATAAATTCGCTCTGGACTGGGCTGAAGACAGAGAAAACCCAACCTGGACTTTGTGTTCCCTCTGTCTTTCCGAGAGCTGAATCTGATGAAGAAGCAAACCTTAAGTCTACAGAAGCTTCTCGGTGTCTGTTTCTCTGAGACAAAAGACACAGGAATCTTTGCTAATGATAAAAACAAAATCCTCTTCATCCTGGATGGTCTGGACGAGAGCCGTCTGTCTTTGAACTTCCAGAAAAGTGAAATAATATCCGATGTGACGCAGGAAACCACAGCTGTCTTTGCTTCTGACCAACCTCATCAGGGGCAAACTGCTTCCTTTGGCTCTTGTTTGGATAACATCTCGCCCGGTGGCTTCCAGTAAGATCCCTCTGGAGCACATTGATATGGTGACAGAGGTGCGAGGGTTCAACAACCCCCAGAAAGATGAGTACTTCATGAGGAAAATCAGCGACAAGAGCTTGGCAAACAAGGTGATCACGCATGTGAAATCCTGCAGGAGTCTTCACATCATGTGCCACATACCAGTCTTCTGCTGTATGGCGGCAAGCGTTCTCGAGAAGAAGTTGGCGACGACAGACAGTAAAGACACTCCAAAGACCCTCACTCAAATGTACATACAGTTCTTGTCCTTGTATGTGGACAACATGAAGGAGAGGCTGCCTGGGAGAAGAGAATCGAACGCTGACAGCTTGAGAACTAACCTCATGTCACTGGGAAAGCTGGCCTTCGAAGAGCTCCAGAAGGGCAACTTGATCTTCTACGAGAGCGACCTCAACCTGAACGGTATAAATGTCACGCAGGCCTCTATGTTCTCAGGAGTCTACACGCAGATCTTCAACGAGGAGCTGTCACTGTGCAAGGAGAAGATGTTCTGCTTTGTGCATCTGAGCGTCCAGGAGTTCTTTGCGGCACTGTACGTCTACCTGAAATTCCACAACGAAAACTTCAACGTCTTGGTCAAGAAGTCGTCCTCTTCGAGAAGGTTCCCATTCAGAGATCCTTCAGAGGTCATCTTCTACAAGGAAGCAGTAGAAAAGGCTTTGCAGTGCGAAAATGGACATTTTGACATCTTCCTGCGCTTCCTTTTGGGCCTGTCTCTGGAATCCAATCAGACTCTGTTAAAACACCTAATGACGAGCAACAAAACAAACCAAAAGACAAGAACAGAGATCATTAAACACATAAAGGAGAAGATCAGGGCGAATCCAGCTCCGGACAGATGCCTCAATCTCTTTCACTGTCTGAATGAGCTGCACGACCGCTCTCTCGTGGACGAGATTCAGACCTTCCTCAGATCGGGCAGTCTTAACAGAGCCAAACTTTCACCTTCTCAGTGGGCCACTCTGGTCTTTGTATTGCTGACGTCGGAAGAAGAGCTGAGCGTGTTTGAACTGAGCAACTACACCCGGTCAGAGGAAGGGCTGCAGAGGCTGCTGCCTGTCATGAAAACCGCCGAAAAGGCAAAGTAAGTGCTTTCTATAAGCAGATAACAAGCTCTAAAGCTGTATTTTAACCACAGATGTTTAAGATAGTCAGCCTCAGTGCTTAGATTCTTTCTGGTTTGGAGGAAGAGCAAGCTAAGAAACTTTAAAAACCCTGACTTGCAGGGTGTGGAAAGAATACCAAAATTACACTATTTAGCAGATTTAAGATTCCAACATGCAACTTAGAGCGCCTACAATTAGGATTTTCCTGTTAACAATGGATCAAATGACCGGGTAGTTTGAAAGGTGTTGCTCATACTAACAAATCCTCAAAAAAGTATCACCTGTAGGGGCAAAAAGATAAAATCTCCTACACCGACTCTACAGTTCCCCTCACCATTATGGAGTGTTATATCGTCTTTTAGTGCATTGTTCTTGCAACCCGCAATTGACCCTTTCTGCTCCAACAGTAGTTGAGTAAGCTTGGTACCCAGTGGAACCTCTGCCACCTTTTTCCTTTTTTTCCCCTTGGCTTGTCTGTTAAAAAGACAAGTTTTGAAGACGGTTAAAAGATATTGCTGAGGGACCTGTAAAACCAAAACACACTTTTGTCCCCAAAACAACAGAAAAAAAAGACACCTCTCACTGCAAAAACTAGTCTCTGTTGATCTGGGCCTCACGCTTTAGTTGTAATTCGATCTTCAGCAATGACCAGTGTTTTGCAAAATGCTAGCTAACTAGCCAGATAACAATTGATGTAGATTGGCTACCTCGTTTGAACTGTTATTGGAGCACAGAGCGAAAAGAGGCAGGACTTAGGAAGGGTCAACTTGACTGTTTTCTTCTACTGTCACTGCTCTTGGCTGCAGCAGGCATCTGTTATAAGCAAAAAAAAAAAAGCTCACTTTACATGACCTGCCCAAGTTAGCAACTAGTTGGTGAAATAAGTGGAGCATTAAGCAGCTAAAGAGCCAGATATTTCCCTCACGCAGAGCTAAAATGAGAGAATGTTGGACATCTGGTGACCAAGAGTCCACAAACATGCCACCAATCAGTGTCAGGGTTGTGTTCACAGCTTGTTTTCACTGCAAAAAAATTCATTATTGCAGGTTTAAATGTTAAATATCAAGTACACCTGTGTATGCCAATGTGTATGAGCGGTGATACATTCAAAATCTACATGATGTTAGGTGGCTTGTCTGTTAGGCAGCTTCCTAGCTCATATTTCCATCAGGGGTGGATAAATACATGATCAAATATGACGACAATATCAATAGAATAGAATATATTTAGTCTCAACAAAGTGGGACATTTCCAGATGACTTTATTTACCTTTCTCATATCTTCTCTCCTGCTGCAGTCTAAATGCATGTAATCTGACTGTGACCTGCTGTGAGATGCTGGCAAATGGCATCAGCTCATCCAAACTTAAAGAACTGGACCTGAGCGACAACAACCTGACAGATGCAGGAATAATTCGGCTTTCTGGTGGACTGAAGAGCAGCAAACTGGAGACACTCAGGTCAATATCCAACATTATATTTTAATTTTACGATTTCCAAACCAGTTGCTTTAACATTTCCTGTATGTTTTTCTTGTTTAGACTAAGGAGCTGCAACATAACAGAGGACAGCTCTGATGTCCTGGCCTCAGTCATCAGCTCAGCCTCCTGCCAGCTGAAAGTACTGGACCTCTCTGACAATGATTTACAGGACGTAGGAGTCAAAAAGCTCTGTGGTGGACTGGAGAGTCCTCGCTGTAAACTGGAAACACTCAAGTGAGTACCCTGAGTGAAATTCCATGCCCGATTAATTATTTAACGTCAGAATACAGCGCAGCGTCAAACACGCAAACTCAGCTGTTGCTGTCGTTGTCATGGAGATCAGCTGGATGAAATATCTTGTTCTCTTGTTCTTTTGAAGTTTGTCCCTATGCAGACTGACAGAAAAAAGCTGCGCTTTCCTGGCATCTGTTTTGAACTCATCCCGTCTGAGGGAGCTCGACCTGAGCTACAACCACCCAGGAAAGTCAGGCCTGGAGCTGCTGTCTGCTCTGCAGGACGACCCACAATGCAGCCTGCAGAAACTCTGGTAACAGTGGTGTCAACTAGAGTCTCAATAATCAGTCATCTGAAATTAGCTTATCACAGATATACTGGTACTGGTGAATGTCAGCCGACAGCAGACTAATATACTGAATACTTGAGGGTTGTGGTTACATACTGTTGTTTGTCTACCACAGAGCACTGACAAGTTTATTATCTCCATCAGGCATAAGCAATGTGTCATGTGTGCATGACTAGTGGGGCTGGAGCTTGTCTGCAGCTAATCCTGCAGACTGTTGGACCCATCAGCTTGTCATTTTTGTGCACATTTATGACTGTAGCGTAAGAGCCTCTCATGATTGCAGTTATTCACAATTTCCGACAAGCAGTGAAAAATCTTTTTTATTGACTGTTCTGTTCTATAGTGACTGCTGACTCGTCCCTCCTCTTAATCGGTCATTAGGGGCCACAAATCATCAGCAACTGCTAAGCTGTAAACAAGGCTAGTCTGACATCCATCGAAGTGTTTCGTCTCATCTTTAACTGGAGCATCTGCAGATAAATTCCATATCTGATATATTAGGATCCACTAAAGTTTGGCACAATATGAGATGAAGAAATCCCCGTTTTATTAGCTTAGCAATCTTTAGCTTAGCAGGTCACTGCATTGGCACGTTCTAGTACGAAATGCAGAAGTGAGAAATGTAGACTGTGCCACAAAATTGACTGTAAAACCTTTATGTCACAACTTCCACTGGGACATGCAGGCTCCAGTTGCCTTGGCTGTAAAGCTGCTTGGTTGTTTTCAATAATCTAAATAAATTGCATTTTCTAAATGCATAACAACGTTCACATTAATAAGTTTGAACTTATTGTTTCCTTATTAAGTTTGTTCAATTAGGTGAACCCAGGATTCTCATTTACAATACATTCACACTATTCTATACAACTTAAAGAAAACTGAGGGTATAATATACAAAAGTACTTCATTAAAAGCTTATAGATAAGAAAACATACATTATACTACAGAAAAATTTTATTTAAAACTTTCACCTCAGTTGTGGTGGCATTGCAGTAGGTGCTTCATCATCTGCTGCCTGGCAGAAATCTAGTTTTCTAAATGTAAAATGTCCATCTCCATGCATCTCTACGAGACAGGGACATGCTTACTTAATCATTAATCATCATCATTAGGTGATGATTAGTTCTGTGACTTGATATACTCAACGATTTCTTCATGAGCTGGATTAACTCTGAACCAGCAGCTGACTCGTTAATTAATAACTAACTAGAAGTCTTAGTATCATGTTTCACTTTCTTTGAGAATGGCACAAAAATAGTAAGTAATGATTAAGTAATTAGTAAGTAATGAGTCAGCTGCTGGTCAATAGTTAATCAGGACCAACTGAAAAAGTAATCAGTTTGTCGATTCACATATATTCATGAACTAATCATTACTTAACGATTACTTAATATAGTTTGTCCCAATTTGTTCTCTAGTAACTTGTCATTTTTTATAACGTAGTCCTTAGATCTCTGCAACAAATCAACTATCATGTTTTTGTGTACAGTATTGTAAAATGTTTGCCAATTTAATGATACAAGCGTCTGAAAACTGTGGTCTTCTGTGATGTTTTAGTGTGGAACAGTGCGGTGAATCCAGGACTCAGCCAGCTCCAAAGAAATGTGAGTGACCAGAACTTTGGACTTTCCTTCTAAGGTCATAAGACAGCCTTGACTCATGTATAATACTGACTGATGTTCTTCATCTGTTTCATCAGACACCAAAAAACTCACCCTGGACCCAAACACAGCACACAAAGACCTTTCTCTGACCGAGGGAAACAGGAAAGCGACGCGTTGGACCAAGCAGCAGTATCCTGATCACCCAGAGAGGTTTGATTACTGGACTCAGGTGTTGTGCACAGAGGGCCTGACTGGACGCTGCTACTGGGAGACAGAATGGAGGGGGAGAGCGTCCATAGGTGTAGCCTACAGACGGATGTGCAGGAAGGGGGACGGTCATGATAGCTGGTTAGGCAAAAATGACTCTTCCTGGGGACTATTCTGCATCAAAAATGGCTACAAGACCTGGCACAAGGGCATGGGCACTGCTTTAAACGTCCCACCCAGATCCAACAAAGTGGGAGTCTACCTGGACTGGCCAGCGGGGACGCTGTCCTTCTTTATGGTCTCCTGTGGTGGACTGACCCTCCTCTACACCTTCCACACCACCTTCACTGAGCCGGTGTATCCAGGGTTTTGGTTTGGCTGGGTGGACTCCACTGTGTACTTGTGCTAAATGTTACATGGACAAAGTGGACAGTTTCATATTGTCCCTGTCCAACATAACACTGAGGACATGTAACATAATGTAATGTAGTTTTTTTCTTTCCTCCTGCCCTTGAGCCTTGTAGAGCAGGTTCACCTCAGCCTTGTTTAAGTCTGTTTGAACCAATCTTTGGTGCGGTTTGTCGGTTGGTGTGAAGTCTGGACTCGAACTCTGATCCGGACCAAACAACCGCTCCCTGGTCTGGCTTGAAAGGGTGGTCTCAAACCATCAGATGAACTCTTAAAGTGCTTCACTTCTGGTATGAACTCCTTTCAGTCCCTCCAGGATTTTGCAGGATTTTTTGGGGACTGTTGCAGCCTGAAATGCTTAATTTTCACAACAGCTATTCTAAAAAACTGTGATGCATGTTGCAACATTTTTTTCAATGAAACTGTGGGAGCAAGTGAAACATGTGCTGTCTTACTCCTTTTATTTTGTATATTTGTATGCCGGGAGAATAAAGCCACACTCTGCTCTCAGTGTCTAATGTAACCTTACCAAAAAGGCTCAGGATTACAAGAATTCTAACAAAATGATGCTTTATTTGTAAATGAAGAAGTGCACTGAAGGGGTATTCCACAAAGAAGCAAAATCCTTTGGAGCCTTTTGGAGTTTCCCTGGACGCAGTCAAAACAGTAAACACAAAATTATGAAATATCAAAGTGCACAGAGTTTTGATAAATGTCAATAAGAATGTACAATCTCAACGTCGTAACTTTCAGAAGGGACTGACTGGTGAACTGGTAGTACATTTGCTACCAAAATGCGCCGTCATCAGTTTAAATGTTTAATTTGTCCATTACTTTGTGGTGGTTTATGACCACATGCATGAATCATTGAGCTCTTTTCATTTTAAAACAGTTACATTTTACATTATATTTAATTGTATATTTTTTACTGTTTTTTATGGTTTGCAGTCCTTTTTGTCTTTCAGTTCCTTGTATGTGAAAACCTACTTGGTAATAAACCTGATTCTGACAAAAATACGCTTTGTGTTAAGAGCTCATTTATGCTAATGTTAGCACGCTAACAAACAATGATAAACACCGGCATGCTCACATTGTTATTGTGTGAGCATATCAGCTACAGATGTTAGCTTTGGGTGCTAGCATGTGAAAATTGAGCATGCTAACCACCATTGTAAGCATTCAAGTGTGTGTTAGCATTGCTAGAATGACTCTAGAGACATACTCCTGTTTTTAACTGGTCTTTTTAATTATGACCATAATTTGAAGGCTGTTTTTAGGCATTTTGTGGTTAAATAAAGAAGCTGTTCAGTGCTCTCTGGTGGACAAACTTATGATAAGTGACTGATAAATTCAATGTTTAAATGATGAGCACCACAACTATAAGGAATAAAAATAAAAAAATAATAAATCTGTAAAAGAACAGAAACGTGGAAATGTGAAGACGAATAAAATATAAAACATTTAATTATTTCTGTAAATATTTGTTTATATATTTCTAAAATACATGTTTATTTATGGGGTATAGCTTACCCTTTTGAATGTTTTATTCCTTTATTTTCCCTATTTATTTGAATAGAATACATGAATGATGGCATAAAAAATTGTCAATATTATCAATAAACAAATATTTTGAAAAGTAAATATATAGAGAAATGAATGAACAAATGTGAAAATTAATGAAAATACTTTGTCTTTTTATATCCACATCCATTCTTTTTATTTATTCCTCTTTATGTCTGTATTTATTTCCTTATTCTGTTAGTTATTTTTTATGGCACTCCTATGACTCCATTCACAAAGAAAATTAACACACCTCATTTGTATTTGTGTGGAAGCAGATATTGATTAACACACCTTAAAACCCAAACTTATGAAATCAGGTCAAGATACTAAAAGGAAGTGGGGGGGAAAAATAATTAATTTGGGAAAAATGTCTATATGATGATCTAGACATCATTTTTACTGAAATATAAATAGTGTATGTATTTTAATGAAATTCAAAATGTATATATATAATTTGTAATAAAGCTCTTCATTAGTGAAAACACAAAAACCACCAAAGGGAGAAGCACAATGTGGAATTTCACTTTCAACAATCATTTTATTAGCAGTCCCAAGAGGCAATGAAAAAAAAAAAACACAAATCAAAGAAAAAAAAAAAAGAAAGAAAAACAGAAATTAAGATTACAGTCAAGACGGTGGGCTAATCAAAAATCAGTGAACATAAAGACGGAACAGAGGGCTGCACACACACCAAACAAACACAAAAGTCACATTGTTAAAAAAAGGAACAGAAAGTGATAAATGAAGAAGACTGAATTTAATCTCATGGATGTGTGTGTGTGTGTGTGAGTGTGTGTGTTGGCTGATCCCTCTGTTCCTCAGAAGAAATTCACCAGGACCGACCCCACATACATGCACACGCACACACACACTCTCATACCTCACACTCTCGCACTCACACTCACACTCACACTCACACACACACAAACATATCAAAAAGCCAGTCAAGGCGTCTTCCTCTCTTCAGTAAAAGCCATGATTTTATATTTAGGCTATTTGTGACAGAGAAACCAACCATCAACGAACCACAGCTGTTCAGGCAGGTCTTTAAAATTGTTATTTGCTATTAATTCTGTACAGATTATATATTTTATTTACACACTGAACAGTTTCAGTGCGGAGACAACTCAAAAATTTGCAAACATTGACCGATGTCCATTTATCCGCTGTCATTCTGTGCTCATTTCTGTCTGCTGGAAATTGCTTTATTTTATTTTTTTATTTTACAATTTTAGACATCAAAACTTTTGATTAATATAAAGTCTGCAGCACTACATGTCATCAACAGACAGAAACTCATCACGAGGAGGATTTCCCATCGCTGTGATGCTGCGATCAAAAGTCCACACCTGCCCTTGCATTCTTTTTTCTTTTGTTCTTTAATTTTTTTTGTGTGTGTCTGGCCGTTCTCTTTGCTGCATAGACTTTGAACTAATGAAAGCTTCCTCTCAGTACAGAATCACAACATGTGGTTCAAACATCGGAGCCACACGTTTGCATCAAAACAACGCAACTGAAGCTGATTTAAACAACTCTGGATTACACCAGTTACTGTAATGACTGGTCACAGCAGCCACGTGCACCTTTATTTTCACTTTATTTTGTGGACGCTGAACCCATATTTTTACATTTCAAGATAGTTCTTTAAAGGGACAGTCTGGATTATTTGAACGTGGTTGAATGAAATACTTGGGGTAAGTGTATTAACTACAGTAGATGGCGGTAAGCGTGCACAGAAGCTAAGCAATGTAGCCTGCTGCTGTCAACAGGGTCAGCAGCCAAATGTATTTTTGCCACTAAAAAAAACCAAAAATTTTAACATACACTATATTTAGAATATTTTCACTGCTTTACTTTGCTGTCAGACAGTCTTTTCAAAAGGATAAAGTGTCATTATAGAAGCCAAATATCTCTCGCTCCAAACCAACCAAACTCCATATGCGAAATCTCTAATTTTACCTCACAGAATATGAGAGTTGCCGGTCGTCTTCTGCCTCGATCGGTCAGTTAATTTGTGTTTAAGTGCTTTAAAAAGTTAGTTCGGATTCACCAAGTTCCACAGTAACACAAACAAACTAAGAGATCGAGGCAATGGTAGATCAACAACTCCTGCATTCTGGAAGGTAAAATTACTGTTTTTATCCATGGAGTTTGGTTGGTTTGGAGAGAGTGACATTTGGTTTGTAAAACAGCAGTTTTCCATCAGAAAAAGCTGTCCGACGGTAAAATAAGGCAAAAATATTCTAAATATAACATACACTTAAACTAAGATTTTTTTTTTTAGGTGGCTACAATATCATCAAATTTCAGTCTCTCTCGCTCAACCAGACTCCACTGGAGAAATGAGTAATTTTACTTTGCAGGATGAGGATAGTTGCTGGTTTGTTTGTGTTACTGTGTGACTTTGGTGAATCCAAACTAATCTTTTAAAACATTTAAGTGACACAATAACACACACAGACTAACTGATTGAGGCAGCTGTAAACCAACGACCCCTAAGCTCTGCGAGACAAAATTAGTTTTTTTTTTCAAAAGGAGTCTTTGGAGAGAGTGATATTTGGCTTGATGAACAGCGGTTGCCAGATGGAAAAGGCTGTCTGGCGACAAGGTAAAGCGATGAAAATATTTCTAAACACACTGTAAACTTTTCAGCTGCCATCTACTGTAAGGTAATATGGATAAGTACCTCATCAGACCCACTTCAAATAATCTGAACTATCCCTTGAGCTTTAAATCTAGGCTTAAACTCAGATTCTCACACCTGTACGCAAGTACTGGGCAGTGGGTGATTAATCCTCTCACATCTGGAAAAACACACACACACATTATGGATGATTGGAGCAGCCAGGTGGGGAGGGGGAGTCGGGGGTACTAAGGCCATGATTAAAGGAGAAAAGAGACAGAAAGAACAGCATTTATTTAATTCCATTTATGTCTTGGTATGTAGATGTCCTTCACTCTACTGGGATTCGATCATATAAAAAGTGTTTGCTATCTGGGGGTTTGTTTATTCACCCAAAACAGCCTTTCAGTGCTAGTAATACAGACAGTACACCGACTACAGTCAACATCAGCCGTCTCCGACACTCACTCAAGTCTGTTGCATACATAATTGTTCACTTGTGTATATACATTACCCTCCCTCGTCAGTTATTTCACTCCTGCTGTGTTGGAGTGGTAGATTTGAGGCAGAGTAAAGCTCTATTAACATCAGACTCTCTCTCTCTCACACAGTCACGCACACGCTTGCACTAACACACACACACGACGAGATCTGCCAGCTGGTCTCTGATTCTCAGCCGACAGACAGCGAGGAGCTTTAGTTTATTAGGTTTTTAAAAAAAAAAAGAAAAAAGAAGATAAAGCGCTTTCTTTCACAAGGAGGGGTGAACCAGGGGGGAGTCATACAGGTGGAGGAGGTGGGAATTTTGTCGGCCTAGCTGAGAAGCTGGCGGATCTCCTTGTGCATGTGACACAAGAAGTCCACGTATGACGCTCCCCCGCTGGCGCTCTTGTCCTCGACCAAGAAGTGCCGGAATATCAGCTCGGTTCTGTCCTCCTGCTTCACCACCATCAGCTGCAAAACGAGAGGACAGAGACGTGTGAGGAAGAGCGAGCGTGAAGTATCAATGACTGAAATACGTCTGTACAACCGACTATCAAAACTGCCAAGAAGGGCTGCAGCAGCAGTTATTTTACTATTGATTTCCTCATTCTCCAAATAAGCAATTCAATAAGACTCTCGATTTTAAGGTCACGATTGGATTTTTTGATTTAAACTTTTGGATGATTAGTTTTATGTACTTACAACAGTGATTTACATTTCTAAATTCTTTTTAAAAAGATGTTATCAACTGTGATATAATGGCCAATATGCTACATTGTCGTCTTTTACATGTTTTTTTAACGAGCTGGACACCGTAAGTAGGAAACGGTGGAGAAAAAAACCCCAAACAAGCGGGAGAAATGCAGATTCTGCCTTTGATTTAAATATTTTAAAAATGATCAGAAAATATTAAAAACAAATTTTAAAGAAATCCAAAAGCCCAAGAGCACTTGTACAAATCTTTGACGATGTATAACGAACCAACCACCAACTTAGGTTGTTAACCAGCCCCAAACGGGACAGAGAAATAAAAGAGGAACACAAATGTTTGGACATTAAGACATCAGAGAAAGTTTACCTTCATGTATCGTGATCGCTGAGCTCTGAGGGAGTCGATGATCTCTCTGAGTCTCTGAGAGAACGGGTTGTCCAGCACTGGCAGACTTGTCTGAAACACAGAAACAATATACAACTTAAACAAGTACACCAACAAAGGCCTGGGCCTAACCACTATGACAATATTAATTCAAACAACTTAAAATATATTCTGCCTCCATATCTCTGTAAAACAATTGGTAATTTAAAAAAGTGCTGGCCTCACTCTGCAGGGTATAAAGTATGAGTTGATAGACTATGGAAATAGATAGTTTGTACTAAAAAATTAGACATTCAACTGTTTAAAAAGATGTTTAAAATATACCACACTGATGAAGAAAAGCCAGCCGAAGCTGTTTGAGGAATAAAACATGATATACTGGAGAAAAGCTGTAAAACTTTGTGACAAGGATGAAGCTGCAGGCAGGGAGTGTTTCCTCTCACCATGCTCGGGTCTATCTGGCCGAAGCTCGGCGTGCCGAAGATGTTGAGCAGCATTTCCTGCTGGACGCTGGCTCCCACCCACAGGAAGAGGTGGAGTCCCGTCTCCAAGAGGTAAACTCCACCTTTAGACAGCCTCTCCTCAGAGTCCCTCACCGCAACTGGCAACGACCCGCTTTCCAACTTGGACTGGAAAGTCAAAGAGAAGAAACGGTATCAGATGAATTATGATGAATGTTAGTGTCGCCATCTATTGCTTCATCTACTTCCTCTGCAAACATGAGGTTGTTTTAATGGCAGAGATGAACAGAAACTTGTGTGAGAAGTTAGACACAAGCACACAACCATGAAAAGCTTCCTGACATTGTCGTGTTGCAGCTTAAAAAACTGAAATGTAAAATTTAGAACTGAAAGTACTCAATCAAAAGGCAAAATGTTTGCATTTTGAGCTCAAGAGTAATAAATAAAATGAGCCTTACAATGGCCTTTTCTCCTTCTAATAGGTTGAACACTAGAGTGTGCAAAGCCTTCAGGTTTTAGCTGCAATAGTAAGAATCACCATTTTAGAAGTTTCCAGGCCCAATTAAAGGTTGTAATTAGGTATTTATTTGAATAGAGCCAGTCTGTCGGTGCAGTTAGGCTGCTCTGGCAAAAAGGTGCCTTAACATTTGCTGCGATGCATCATCAACGATGACCATACCATCATGATACTTGGGTGCAAATTTGATATTAATGGCGATTCTTACGTATTTCTACAAGTTTAAGAAAGTTATATAAGTATAAGAAAAAAAGCTGATTCATACACTTCCAGAGACCGTATATCATCATTCACGTTTCAAAAAACACAGCACATCACGTCAGACAGTCTTTGAGTTTTATTTCAGTTGTATCATTACTATTCTGCATAGAAAAATGGTTAATAAAATACTTTTTGAGGCAAAATGCTGCATTTAGCTGTCCCTGCTCATCAAGCCAGCAGCATAAAATAATAAAGCAAAAAAAAAGTTAGATAAACAAGATGTTTGATGCAATAACTTCTTTCCACCTCGTCTAATAAGCACAGACCAAAATGAGGCAGTTGAATTTGAATCATATCGAGTCAGAAAAGTAAAAAAAACAAAAAACAAAATCACTATAAGTTAATCACTATTTCCTCACTCCTGAACATACAATGTAAACCCAGTGGTTTTACTGTTTACCCACGATTATTGTGATAAAAGATAAAATACTTTTCTGAGTTGTAAAATCCTTTCTGAGTCTTACAAATCATCATTTAGTGTCTGATAAGCCTTTAAATGCATCAGTCAGTTACTCTAACTGGTCTCCCTGGATTGTATTTCATTGCCTCACTGGTACCTTAAACACCAACGCAGCTCTCTTCACTGTTTTAACACCGGCCTGATTAAATCTACAATGCTGCAGATTTTGCATGAGAGGATTACTCACAATTTATAGCTTTATAATGATAAAAAAAGTGGTGATGGAGAAGTTCAAAATCATCATTGTCATCAAAACAAGCACTGCGTCTGGCTCTTTGTTCTATGAGAGCATTATTATGCAGATTTATTCTGGTTTGATAAAGCAGTATTATTAGTATTACACGGGCTATTATATTAAGTAAGAGAGCAGCAAACACTTACTTTAATGAAACTACACATCAAATATGAGCCTCGCCTCTTTCATGATCACACAAATGCCTCTGCATGTATAAAATGCCCATTTTCAAGCAGGTGATGCTGTTTTAAGTTTGTCAGGATTCACTGAACATGCTGGAGGTCGGTACTGGGCCACATAAAACAGTAAAAATGGACTCAACATTAAGAGGATTTATCAGGATTTTTTCATAACTGAGTGACCAAACCATCCATGGGTGAAGTGACGAGTGGAGACCTTTGTGATGCTGTGTATGTGTGCGTGTGTGTGTGTGTGTGGTCTCACCAGTGGCAGCAGGCGGGGGTAGAAGAAGACGTGGCTCTCTGCAACGTCCATGCAGCTGATCAGTTGTCTCAGGTAGGCCCGGTCATCCAACGAGACGTCGGCTCCTGGCAGCAGCACGTCGCTCTTCAGCACACAGTTCAGATAGACCGGCAGCAGCTTCATACACTCAGGCAAGATCAGCTGCAACACACACACATCCAGGGATGTAAATACCTGGAGTGACACTTCATGATGTCTAAATATGTGCAGGACAGACATATTTAGGTTGTGCTCTGAGTCTGTTTATTTTTAAACAAAACAGAAATATCTGACATTTAGTGTGAAGCAAAATTTTAAACCAAATATTCCTCAAAGCGATGGTGGATGTGGTGTCTGCCGGATGAATTTTAGAGTTGAACTCTTTTTATCACCTGACCAGCTGATGAGGGGCTTGCACAGTTCTTTCGGTAGCAGGCCAGAATCTGAGCACACTGGTTGACCAGAGTGTCTCTCACCGCCTTAGTGGGGTTGCTGAGGACACCACGGAAAGCTACAACACACAAAAACACACATATTATATGCCATTGTATCAGCATGAAGGAATTAACAGCCCACCAGGGATTAATATCTGAATTAGTGGTTTTGATTTATTAGAAAGAACCTAAGTGAAATCTAAACTGTCTGTAACTTGTAGCTCATTGACTGCTGTTGTAGTTCATTAAATGCATTTTTTTTTAGAAAATATTGCTCATTCATTTCTCTACTCACACCTCACTCAGACTTTTAGAGTACCACGCTGGATGCCCTCATAACACTGACACTGCATAACAATGAAGACGATACTCTGCTGCGGTCCTCACCGTATTTGGAGAAGTAGTTGATGATTGTGTCGGTCTCACAGTTGCGGTACAGGTCAGCCAGCTGAGAGCAGCAGTTGACCGCCATGTTGTGGATGCGCAGACGCCTTTGCCGCTGCAGCTGGTGTACAGCACGGCGCACTACGGGGGAAAAAACAAGATGTGTGATTGTCTTACAAATGAGCCAGCACAGGCAGAGTCACAACTTTACACAATAAGTCAATGTATTCAGTGAAGTCAGTATGTGTCGGTCAGTGTGCCATCTCTGTGTGATTTTTCAGTTGTGCTTGCTTTGACTCCTGATCACTGAGGTTTGGATGTAATCAAGCTTAAGGCTTTTCCATGTATTCCCAGTAAATTACTGGGAAAATCTTAAGACATATCTTTTTCCCATGGCTTCCTCTTGAAGTGTTTTTAACTGATGATTGTTTTATCTTCATTTGAACTAATAAAACATATTCCGCTCTTAGAAAGGATTCTCTTCGAAGGATTTTGTTGCACACCTGCATGAGCGCCCCCGTCTCCTCGCTGAGCTTGTCATCGTGTTTGAACTCGACAGTGATGGCCTTGTCACAGTCCAGGCCTGCGAGCTCCACGTCTGTGGTGTTGCTCATGAAGAAAGAGCCAAAGAAGTCTGTCGCTCGGATGCCTGGCGGGAGGGTGAAGACAGAGGCAGAAGAGAAGGGATCATAAAGACAGTTGACACATCTCTCTCCTGGACTGTTTTTTTTTGGGTTTGTTTTCAAGTCGGGGAGCCTCACCTGTGCTGGTTCGCACCCTCATGACAGCATCAAACCCTACGAGTTTCTGAACATCTCGTCTGAGGTCGTTCAGGAATCGCTCCCTGTCCGACTGAGCCTGGGATACGGAAAACAAACCATGTGTTATGCACAAAAGTTACATGTTACACATCTCCAAATGACACTGAAGAGAAATAGCAGCATTACAGGGGCCACATTTTCTCTCACCTGGAAGTAGGTGTATTTGTAGACTGAACCTCCAGTGGAGACAGGAACCACCCCTAACGTGGCGACGTCCACATACTGGTTGGGGAAGAGGAAGAGATCCACACAGCAGCCCTGAGCTACACACTCCTTAGCCAGAGTGTTGTAGAAACTCACCTGGGGCTGAAACAGAGACTGAGGATGACAGGAGAGGAACGGGAGTCAGTGTGGAGTCTTGAGAGACACATCAAGCTGCTACACTTTTTTAACAAGACAATCAAGTACACAATAAAGCACAACCTGCTTCACTGGTGTTTACCTTCTCCTTGTCTGTCCCGATCAGCTTCTTGTCTTCTCTGTTCTTGAGTTTTCCAGGAGCCTCTGCGATGGGCAGAGAGGTGTGAAACACGAACAGCTTCCCTGCACAGTCCGCAGCCTGAGAAAAGTGACACACAACAACAAACAGATCATCAGGCATGTCAGCAGCTCTGTACAGACTCATTGTTGTGTATCCAGAGTTATTAAAGGTCCTGCGAATCAAAGTTGTTTTCATGTACAGTAATCAGTGAGGCCCAGTCACCGGAAACGCTACAATCTGGCAGTGTCATAAATATTTGATTAAGCTTTTCACTGGACAGAAAATGAGTATGTGCTTCCGAGTGCAGGACTGAGTCATAAACATTTACCAGGAAAAGACAAACTCATTGTTGGGAGCATAGATGACATATAGGTGACATATGTCACGATACAAACATTGATTTTGACTTCATGGGAACTTTAAGGTCAGAATCCATTCGAGTCATCCTGCTGAGTAACTGCTAGACATTTTTAGCATCTGAATTGTCAATCACTGAAGGTTGATTTCAAGATTTAGACACACAATGGCAATAGACAGATAGATGCTAATATTTACAATTCTCAAAAGTCAACTTAAGTAAAAACAACACAGTAAAGGCAATTTAACACAACTTAACTCAGAATTCCTTAACTGTGACACTTGAAGGCATTGATTCTGATTATAAACGAGCTAGACTTCTCTGCTAGTTGGGGAAACTGGTGGCACATATCACAGTACATTATGTCCTTAGATGTGTCATATTCAAGCCACTCAAACTCCTGCTTCCATTCATTCCTTTCATAGTCTTCAGGTTCGTCTGTAAGGATCATTAGCAGTTGAAGTAGGCTTAGTAAACCCAGACTTCAGTAGTCCCGACATGTCGGCAGTTAGCCTGTGACGAGTACTGTTGCTGTTTTTGTAGAATGCTGAACCAAAGGGTGCAAAGGAATCAGGATGTTTGTGAAACTGCAACGTGTTGGTGAATGCTGGCAGTATGGGGATAAAACTTGACAGCAGCCTTGTTGTTTGTTTGTTTGTTCTGGGAACTTCAAGCATCAGGAAATTGTGTAGTTAATAAAATTGTTCCCAGAAAATACTGTGGAAAGAGGTCTGAACAGAATATATGTTCACCTTTAATGCCTCCAGTCCTGCCTGGATGACAGGCCCAAATACTGTCTCCGTCTCCCTGGTATCCGCAAACATCTCTGGGATCTGGTCCAGCAAACTGGAAAACACAAACAGAACGTGATTAAACCAGATCAGATTGTCCGTCTATCCATACACACCTCATAGACTTTTTAATATGTTTGTGTGTGTGTCTGGTTCCTCACCTTTCGATAACTAGCCGGCTCTCGCCGACATTGACCAGGAAACCGTCCAGCAGGGGTACAAACATGTCTGAGACATCTGACACCACCAACATCTGGGGCTGGGCCAGGCTCGACTTGACGTTGTAGAAGTGCAAAACCTTGTTGTAGGTGACGAAACCCACCCGCACCACAGAGTCCATTTCTGGGTTCTCCCTGAACACAGAAACAGAGGATGAAATGAGAGAACGGTTTGCAAGTGAGCTTATAAACTAACATTGTGTCTAATGATTCTACACTTTCTTTTCTTCCTTCCTCTTTATCTCCTCACTTTATTCTCATTCTTTCTTCTTTGCTACATGCTTCCTTTCTTCCTAAACGTCTACTCCATCTTTCCTTTCATCAGTCTCTTCTTCACTGGTTCCTTTTCTGTTCTTTTCTTCCTTCACTCTTTCCCTGCTCCTTTCCTTTCCTCCTGTCCTTCTCTTGTGTGTTTATGCGTCTGAGTACCTGGGCAGATAATCTAGGAGGGTCTTGAGTTCCTGGCAGACGATGTTGACCATGCCGCTCTTCACAGCATTGTAGGACACATCGATAAGGAAGATGAAGGCTGGAGGCTGAGGAAGCTTGTTATTCTGTTAGAGAGAAGAAAATACTGTGTATGAAGTTGTGTGTGAATCATAGTAACGTACTGATCTCTTATTCAGTGCTGGTGTATCAATAAAGTATCATATTAGATCTTTCTTTCCGGTTAAATTTCCTTCTTAAGAATATATTGTAATCACTGAGTCAAAAATGGACTTTTATATTTTTGGCTCAACAATATAAATGAGTACTCTCCATATGTGAGATAGTATCAGGACCAAGATAAATAAATATATGACAAGGCCTAAAACATTCACTGGAAATCAGGGGGGTATATAAATGTCAGACAAAACTGCATGTCTCCATCAATACCAAAATTGATGAATCAACCTTTAGGATAACAAATAACAGAGTGTATTGTTCTCTGCTCTGCACAGACTAATCTCCAAACTGAGGTCAATGAAATAAAATGGAAATTGTAAACCAATTTCAGCAAGACTTAACTAAAACAATAGCCTGCAAGCTTTGATTTTATTAGTTCACTGGATGACAACTGGCCATTTTTGTGTAGATTGTGTTGATGTGATGATGTCGCTCACTATTGTATAATTCTGATCTGTAATAAAATTCATGCAACAAGCTTCTGCTCCAGGGAATAATGTTTATAGATCTCTGTGGGGATTCATGGGTACAATCCGCTTGAGACTCGACTCTGAGTCACGACTGGGGACCTGTGGTGAGTGTTAATTTATTTATTATAATTATTGTTTAGGCACATTCACAGTGAGGAAATGTCTGACGACTGAATGTCTTTCCCTCCTTTATAATCATGCATAACCTATTGGATCTGGTGTGCTTAGCCTCATGTGTCTATAAGCTGCAGCAACAACACTATGGCGATAATAGTTTCAGACAAGAGGAAAACAAAAGAATCCCTGAATGAACCTACTGTGCTATCAAAAGAAAGAATGCTGGATCAACCACATCAAACTTCATCAGACACCTGAAAACTAGTCTTGCATAGCCATAACCTCTCCACAGCACTGAGCACTGGAGAAAGGTCTGATTCCACACATGATCATTTTGGTTAAGGGGAAAAAACCTCTCTGTCTGGTTTGTAATTCTCTAAACTGATCACAATCATCTTGGGTTTTACTTGTTTTGGTGGAGCATTTGCATGTGGAGAGGCAAGCCTGGCATTAAAATGTCAAAATAACTGCAAAGGAAAGGGTAACAGCTGCTAGCTAACAGTACAAATGTAAACGAGCTAGTTTATGTTTGTACCTTTAGCAACCCAGGTGCTAACTTGCCATTTTTAGCATGCAGGTTGCTAGCTCCAAGGTTGTTGTTGCTTCCCATAGTGAGGGGGACTCTGAAAACTCAGATACTGGATATAACATTCTCTGAATATTCTGAAAAGGTGAGTAATGAAATGTTTGCTTGGCACACTTCAGATTTTTTGCTGCCAACATCTGCTGGCTAACGAGAAGGATCACGTTAATAATTATTGTCTGCGACAGGCAGGTTACAGGTTTATTGTTTAATGCATAACGTTACAGGCTTATGAGGTGAGCATTACACTTGGGTTTAGAGGCTTGAGGAGTGTGTTCATTCACAGTAGATTTTAAATTATATAATAAAGTTGATATACAGAAATAGGTTACTGTGATTACTGCAATCCTAAAAATGTTGATGTCAATATAGTACTGCATAGCTTCATAGCTATACAACATTCTAAGCAGATCAGATGCTAAGCACCAGATGATCAACACTCAATACAACCATATGAGACTTGACTTGACTTGGACTTGTAAAAAATTACTTGTGAGCATCTCTGCTTCAGACTCTATAATTTGGAATTTGGAAGACCGTTACAACACCATCAGTCTGGGTCCAATGTGCAAAAAGTTTGTTTCCTACAGAAAGCCAGGACTCACCTTGCAGTAGTCAACAGTAGCCAGAAACTCGTAGCTACCCAGCGAAAGCTCCGGCCTGTCATAGCAGTCCACCCTCTTACCAGTGTGGTCCAGATGCTGGAAGTAATGTGGAGGCACTATGGGGAAAAAGGATTACATCAGTAAAGTGAGCTCAGTTTGGAAAAACATTATTAAATACATGAACAGAGACGCAAACTCACCCTCTGTGACGCAGCTGCAAAACCCACACTGAAAACGGCGACCTCCCTCTATGAACTGCATGTAGGGACACATGTAGGCCTTGCAACGGTTGCAGCGGATTGGACCACCCTCGCCATGGTCCACCAGGTATGGAGGGCTCTGAGAACAGATGCAATAAAAGGAGTAAACAAGTTAATTTATTGAATTCAGCTAGACTTAATGTGGACACAGTTAATGAAACAGGATATGACGTGTGCCGCTCCCATATCAGTAAATATTTACACCCTCTTTTACGTAAAGCTGTTCTGCCCACAAATATTATGCAATGTAAAACTAGTCCAAGTGGATATTGGTTACACATGTGGTGAGTGCATGAAACAAGGTCATGCAGTCAGTGATTCTGAGACAGATTATCCCACTGACATTACAGTCACCCTGTGATAATAACAACATATCACGCACTACCCTGAAAACTAATCTTTTTTTTTTTTCAAATCAGGTTATGGGTGATTTTCATGACAACGATGGTGAGAGTGAAAAGCACAAAGCTTGCTGTTGGTCAGATTGACAAAACTAATCTAAAAAACTTGTAGGGCTGAAACGATGCATTTATCTGACCAACAGCTCAAAGCCAAAACATGTTCAGACACATTCAAACATGCAGACACCAGTGCAAGTTTTTATTCATACATATTGATGCTATTTTCTAATATATGTTTTTATTTACCATTTCTGTTAAGTGCAATGTTTAATGGAGGTTTTTTATATGTATGCATCTTTGTAAATGTGTGTGTAATGGCACAGCTAACTGAGATGTTGACAAATAAACAACAAAACAAAAACACACTGAAGAAAATCATTACATTATCACATATGAGAAGCTCAACCAGTGAATGTTTGGCATCTCTGGCTAAATGATTACTCAATTATCATCATAATTTAATTTTCTGATGATAAACAAATCAATTGTGATCTGAGTGCAGCTGAGAACCTCAAGGATAATATGCTGTAAATATTTTATACAGAGCTCTTATGACTGGCAACGTATTGCATCCTATCCTGGCATCGCCAGACCAATTTGCAAAGGTGAAGTCGCCTGGAATCTCTCAGTTCATTTTCAGTTTCCAAGGGGTGTTATCAACAGACAAAGATCAAAATGTCTCTGGATGCAATTGGAGAGACGAAACGTGATGTCGTGTAGTTGGTAAATTAAGCTTAAACTTACTAAATCTTGTCAAAAGCTTTAAGTGCACTTGTTTGTTCTTAAAGAGAAAATGCACCACTATGAAATGATGGTGGATTCAACAGAAACAGTTCCACATCAGCAGCAGCCTCCTGACATACTTGCCAACCCTCCAGATTTTCTCAGAACACTCCTGTTTTCATCACGCTCTCCCCATTTCCTCCCGGGATCACAATCCTTCTGTATTTCTCCTGATTTATGACTTTTTTTTCCCCTTTTCATTATCACAGTCATCATGTCATACACGCCCCACAACAGATAAATGGCTGAGATGGAAATCTGTCTGAACGGGAGAGGGACCAGATGTATCCACAAGAGCAAATTAAACGTGCTTGCAGATTCATCTGGTTCCCAGGCAAATTGCATCCTGCACAAGGTCAAAAATTAATATTCCTTCTTTTGCTGAGAGATTCCCAATTAACACAGTTTTGTCTCTCATCTCAAAAACAGCTACAGATCAGACAAACGCTCAAAAAAGAGCCCCGTCTAAATAGGGCTTATTAAACTTAAAATACGAGAGAGACTGAGGAAAGAAGAGGGGGCATCGCTCACCTCGTCTGGCGGCAGCGTGGCGAGCGGCTTGATGACGGCTGCCAGTGGCACCTGAGACTGCTTGGCCATATCGGCTGTGCAAGGCATGTTGTAGGCCGTACAGCGGACAAACCTGGGACTGGCATTCCCTAAACACAAACACACACAGATTCTCCATCAATATCACCATCGACACACACAAGTGATTCAAAGTTGTCAGTCGTGAAGCAGAACCCACCTTGGTCTTTGACCTGGAAGTTGGTGGTGACGAGCGGTGGGGCCTGACCTCTGACCCCTGTGGTGAATGGCTCGGTGGTCTTAGCCTTGTCATCCTCTATTACCTGGATCTAAGAAGGAGAGAGGGGGGGACGAATATATCACAACTTTCACACGTGTTGACAGCATAAATACACACATGTAAGTGCACATGACAGATTGTCTGCAGGTCTCACAAGGTCTACGAGAGAAACATTTAACACCCATGCAGGAGACTACTTTCACAAAACCCCAACACACTCACACACACCGCTCTGCAGCTACTAGACACTGAAAACCCATCAACATCTGTGGATAAAAATGTCATTTAGTCAAGCCAGGTGACAAATGTAACAAATTCATGCTGAATTACTTTGCGTAGATTCACAAATATGATGAACTGAAAACTAAATGACACCCCCTAGTAAAAAAAAGGGCAGGATTTATCAAGTCATGCCATTAATGTAAGGAACTGAGTAAGTCAAAACATTGCAGGACAGCATGCAGGACACAGAGAGGAGGTTTTGAGGGGGGTGAATGTCTGAGCATGATGACTGACAAACCCAAAAAACTTAAGTACTCTCAAGCTGTTAAAACTAAGATGAGCTGCCTCAGAGTGCCGATCAAACACAGAAACAGTGAAATGGGAGTGACGAAGGAGGGACAACCAACACGGGGTTATGGGATCCAGCGCAGATGATGGTTAGTGGAGGTTAAAGCCGACAAGCCTGTCCAGAAAAGTTTAAGTGATTGTTTCATTTTAATGGAGACACATCTATTCAAGATTAATTATACACATGTGCTGCCTTGTCTTGTTTTTCCTCAGTTGTTTTCAGCCTCTCAAATACGGAGATTTTCTGCTTTTCTCTGTTTATTATCATATTAAATCTTTGGATTTTCTGAGAAAACTAGACATTTAAAGACATATTCTTGGGCTTTGAAAAACTGAAATTACATTTTTCACTATTTTATAGATGTTGCAGCCCTGGATTAACTGGAGATCAGCATTATAGATTTCTGTCCCACTAGCCCAAATGGACAACTGAAAAAACACACTAACATAAACCTTTAAATCAAAGAGATTCAGTTAGAAGCAACAAAGGTACTGAGAGTTTAACACACAGAGACATTTAAAAATGTCTCTCTCTTTGCTCTCCTGAACATAAGTCTCGAAACTGCTTATTTGAGTGGGAGAAATGGAGGCTGTCACAGGCGAGACATCACACGACACAACGCGTTTAAACAGGAAATGGAAATGCAAATCAGTGCGTCGAGTTAGACTCAGCATGGCGAAAAGAGCCAATGGAAAAACAGCATTTAAATTTTCGGCAAGAAAATGCCAAACTTCTGCTACCAGTCCTACAAAACTGGTGTTTTGTTTGGACTGTGACAAATATATTCAGCATTACAAAAATGCCATAATGTATTAGGAATGTTCAGTAACAGTGCATGATATTTCCAGCCCCGGTAGGAAAGATTCTAGTAGAACACAGTAATTAGCAGAGACGAGTGATACATTAACATAAAATACAATATAAGTAAGTTTTATTTTATTTCCAACAGGGGCCTATCTTTCACACTGACTGTCGCTGACTTTCAGGGGTCAGAGAGAAGAAGAAGAGGTGGAAGCTGTGGGTTAGTGCAAGCGTGCAGAGAGGACAGGATGAGGCAGAGGAAAAGGCAGGCACACAGGAAACTTACTGGGCTGGGGATAGCGTCTGGATCTATTCTATGTCTTGATTTCTGCACAGCCGGCATGTCAGACGCTTGCTTTACATTCAAAAGTTTGTCCAGCAAATTGTGCAAAACAGGACAAAATAAATGAATACAAAGAGTGAAAATATAAAAAAAAGAGTGTGAGAAGAGAAAACTCAGCAATAACATACTGAGTAGCAGGCAGCACTGTTGTTATTCAGACAGAAACTGATCAGTAGTATTGATTATAGATTATAGATTAGTGGTACTGTAGATTATGATGGTCAAGCACAAGTAGATATAGACTAATATCACATGCTTAGCAGCTTTAAGTGTAAAGAAGGCTACAAGAAGGTCGCAAACAAAGTGAAAATACCACTGTTAGATTTATCAAGATCAAGCAATATGAAGATAATCATGGCGGCATTTTTAAAAAAATCAATACATCAATATGTAGTGTTGTTCCAGAGTGCATGTGACAGTCTGAATTTTAACAAGTTAAAGCGCCATTCAGACTGAAATGATCTTTTTGTCAAGAGAGATTTAGCTTTGAAGGCAGCACTAAAAACAGCATTATGACAATAAACAGAGGCGACAACGTTAACAAGCAGTGATAAACTGTCCCACAGCACATACGAGAGCATAAAAATCATCCAGTTATAGAAAATTTCTTTTTGGACTGCATAGTAGGTAAAAAATAAAAACAATACAGAACATAAACTCTGATTGTTACATAATCATTATGTTAACAAAAACATTACATGTTCAACGCTGTCAAAAAATGCCTCTTTAGCTAAATGGTTGGCACCATTAATTTAAATGACATTATCACGTTGTCCTATTGTGACAACCAGTTCTAAGACATACAGTTTAACATAAGGATGATGTATTATAATAATAATAATAATAATAATGATAATAATAAGCCTTAAGTGGTACAGGCAATCTCATATACAGTCAGTGGCCACTTTATTTGTTCCACCTGAATACAACAGCTCTGCCTTAAATTCTGCCTTCAGGAAGTTTATATTGTTCAGTTTGTTTACGTGGTCAGAATTATGTTTATTATATGTTTATAACTGAGGTCATAGAGGTGGTATTGTACTAGACTACATTATATTGACAAGTGTCTCTGATTTTTTGCCGTCCTTATTCACATACATGAGGAGGTAAAATAGGAATATAATGCAGTTCAGTAGGACGCGGAAAAAATTATATTTCACAATATTTTGCGTGGTAATATTGTATTGATACACAGACACCAAGTATCCATCTTTTATTTTAAAAATGATCAATACTGTAATTAAACTTTTTGGTATTTGAATAATAAAATCAGTCCACCAGATGGTGCTGAAGTGTTTTTTGGTGAGGTCAGCAGAGGTCATGGTTAGTGGGATTGGTAGGTTGTTATGACAGTGCTGGGCAGTCTGTCTCCCATTTTGATGTGGTTGTGTACCTGCGCCAACCAGTCAAGTCGCAGTTTATATTCATGTCTGTCCAAACTCAGGAATTTGTGTGTAGTGTATTTTGGGCTAAAATTCAAGTTATCACTACACATACATGATTCCAGTGATTAATTTCCAGTGACTAACGTGCTGTTTTCATTTGACCTTTGACATATAAAACATCATCACTTCATCATTTTATTGTAGTAGATATTTGTGTGAAATTTTTTCATAATCAGTCAATGAATTCTTGAGTTATGGCCAAAAACGTGAGTTGTCACGGTGACCTTGAATACTGACCTTTGACCAACAAAATTTAATCAGTTTATCCTTTAGTTCAAGAGGACTCTGCACCAAGTTTGAAGAAATTCTGTCAAGGCGTTCACAAGAATGGGATGGACGGACGGCACGGCTGTCACCACCACAGAGGCATAAAAAGAGTATTACAGTAGGGATGTTATAAATCGATTAATATTAATTTCCATGAAGAATTTAACCGATTAAAAATGTATTCGTTGATAATTAATCAGTAGTCTAGCATCTCATTTGACATCATTTTGTCTGGTGGAGCCTTTTGTTGACTAAAGAAACTCAAATTAGAAATGAAACTGAGCAAAGACGTGTTTTCTAGCTTATTAATTGTTCATGATTTATTGATTGTTAGCGTTTACAACTATTGGTTAAGGAAAATGCACAAAATCTGCAACCCTACATTAAAGGTGTTATGAACACAGACTTTATGGCAGAACAGCTGTATTGGACTGCATTAAATTGTATAAATTACCTAATAAAGTGGACACTGAGTGTGTAAACGCCTGAGTCATCTTTCCTCATGACTACTTTATATCAAAACATGGTGTCAACAGCAAAAGTGAACAGAGAGCAACAAGTGTCATAAACTTATTATTGGTATTTAGTTTAGAAAAGTACATGTGTTGGCATGTGTGTGTCTGCGTCTGCTCACCGGGCTGGGAATGGCATCTGGGTCAAGTCTTTTCTGTGCAGGGGGAGCTGGAGCCGGTGCTGGTGCAGGGGCTCCGTAGTTTGGTTGCCCGGGATACGGGCCTGCATATCCAGGCTGAGGGCCTCTCACCTGCCCAAACGCACCTGAAGAGAACGAGAAAACAGCTGAGTGACGGAGAAAACAGCTGAAATCTGCGTTGCTTCAACTCAGTGGCTGTCTCCTCACCGTTCTGCTGAGGAGGGTATCCTCCCTGCATGCCGGGCTGAGATGGAGGCTGCTGCAGGGGTCCAGGAGGGCCTGGCGGGCCCTGTGGTCCTGGAGGCAGGTGGTTGCTCTGGGCCATGGAGGTGGGAGGCATCTGAGCAGTGGGAGGAGGAGGACCTGAGTGGTAGGGGGATGGCTGGGATGGAGGGGGCTGTTGTTGAGGAGGCATGGGGCCTGGGTACTGACCAGAGGGCATTGAGGTTGGGAGGAGGGAGGAACCAGGAGGGAGGAAAAGACCTAGGGTTGGAGTGAAGGAGGTGGCGGCTGCCTTGGGCGGCGGAAAGGAGCCCTGCGTAGGGGGAGGAGGGCCGGACACGGAGAGGCAGGCTGGCTGACGGTGGAGGTGCTGAGGAGAACGGGGGCTGGCTGGAGGAAGGGCTGTGTGCTGTGACACTGGGGGCGGAGCTTGGCTGGGTGGAGGCACAGGACCCGAGTAGGAGACGGGAGGGAAGTTTGCTGAGAGGAAGGAGGCGGCGGTGCAGAAGAGGTGAACTGCTGTGAGAGGTAGGGGAAGAGAAGAGTTGAATGGCGTTGAAAGGAGGTGGCGGGCCCGTAGTATTGCTGAGAAGCTGCAGGGCCACCGGGAGGTGGTGGCGCTGAGTCGGGCTGAGAGAGACGCAGGAGGAGGGCTTGGGTGTTAAGAGGGCGGAGGAGCAGCTGAGTAGGCGGAGGTGGCAGGATGCTGCAGAGCGTTGGAGGTGGAGCTGAGGAGAGAACAACAGACTGTGTGGTTATCTCAGGAGAAGAAGTCCATTAGATTGTTGCAACACAGATTGGATTATAGACTGAATATTCACTTAAGTGATTTAGGATGTAAAACACAGAAAACTTAACTTAATAGGACTAATCCTGCAGGAAAGACGTGGCAATTTGAGAAACTAACGTTAATAGTGGCAAAGATCCGTACAAAGTACTAGTACAATTTTTTGGATTAAAATGTTGATCTGTAATAAACAATTAAAACAACTGAAGAGAAACTAGTCCGTTATTCTTACAAACTTATATTTGGTTGACCAAAATTTACCATTCTGACTAACGATAATCCGTAAAAGCTACAAGCTTGTTTATACCTCTAAAATGGCTGACTTCCGGATTGATGACGTCCCATGAAAACACACTATGATACATGGATCTACAATATGTTGAAGATACATCCACATCATATTCACTTCTTTATTCTAGTAAATTACATTAGGCCAAAGTATAAATCCTTCCTAATTTACCATATCCTGGCCCTGCTGGGGTTGGCGGTCCAGAGGTGATCTGCATCCCAGTCATCTGGTTAGTGACCTGCTGCATTGTGGGTGGGGGCCCGTAGTGTTGGGGATAGGAGGGGTGCGGCCCTGTCAGGTTTGCACCTCCCTGGTTGTATGGCTGAGACACAACAGGCCTGGAAACACACAAATTGTTCAGTATGTTTACATGTACTTAAGTAACAGGTAGGGGCAGAAATCACAAGTTTCATCACAGCATGGTATTATATTTATTCTTTGGACAAGCATATGATATTTGCAGTTATCACAAAGTCTGCCATGATACGATATTTGATTCGATTCAGTTCAGGGGCCTGCGATCGATATCAGATGATATCATATGTCCTTTAACACATTCACTTACATTAATGTCAATTCACAAATAACTAAATCACAATTTAACAAACAACAGCAGATGGTTGCCATGCGATTTTCAAAATAAAGGTCCATTCTATGGTCCAAACAACAAATCGAATAATCGAGAAAAAAAATTGACAGATAATCTGATTATGAAAATAATCTTTAGTTTCAGCCCGATATGATATCACAACTAAACCTGTCACCATTTTTGGAATAACAGGCATGAGGTATGAGGGAAAAGAGAGAAAAACTTTTTCACACTCCGTGCTGAGAAAACGTGGAACAACCTTCAAGAGGATGTAGCGTGCGCTTCTTCACCATTTTCTTCTTAAAATCTTTTTAAAATAAATTCTTGTCAACATTATATTATTAGCATAATGAGTCTGTGATTATTTGTGAAATTAATGTCATTTTAAATAAGTATACTGTGGTATTTTTTTGTTGTACGGTGTTTGTTAGTTTTGAGCTGTAGTTGGTGTGGAGGAGTTATATCCTGAACCAGAAAACTTTGGATAAATTTGAACATGAACACAAGTGCAGGACAAAAAAAAAAACTTCACATGGAGGAAACATGAGCAGAATTGCTGAATGAACCAAGAGCTCATTATGTAACAATCAGAGGGTTCTCCATTCCATCTGAAGCCCAACTAAAACTCAAAGTAAAACAAAGTCACCTCTAGACGTCTAAAAAGAGCCATTTCCACAGCTGAACATTTGAATATTTGTAACATTCAGACACATTCATGCTGAGAGGGACGGCTCCGCTCTGTCTGTCCTCTCAATCAGTCTGCTCCAACACACACATACACATAAAAATAGTCAGGGCTGACTGACACTGCAACTTCTATCCTTAATACAGTTAAAATAAGAAACTCATGCTTCCAAAATACTGGTGGTGGTGGAGGAGACATGTGATTACTGACCTGCTGCATGTGTACATGGACCTACACTGACACTTCAGTGCATATAAACACATGGATTAACAAGACATAAAATTACCAAACTACCTGTGTTTTACTCCAGCTTTGGGCTTCAACAACAAACAATACATTTGGGAAAACTAACTCATCTGTTAAGAAGCCTTGATAAACCTGTTCATCCTGACAATAGCGGTTTCTGCTGCAGTTCCAGTCAGTATATAACCCTATGATGATGGATGTGTCTGCAGTTTTTGCAGCACTGAGCCTTATCTTTAATACCAGCACATAAAAAAAGAAAACTGAATATCTGCAGCGACTGGAGCTTCAGTTTTTGATAGTTAATTTTCTATGCCAGACGCTTCAGGCATGAGCAACTACTGTCTATTACAATTCATAATCTGTCTCTTAACAAACACCACTGAGTGCGTTTATGAACAATTTGCTTGGTTGGTTTGGAGTCCACTTGCAATCCTAACTAAACGCTGTCAGTCCTCTTTCAGGAGCACCAAGTTCTGAGGTTTCAGAGAGGCTAACTGCAGTTATTTGGTGTGTGGAAACGTATTCCGTCACCTGCTTGAATAAGGTGAACGCATGAAGAGAAAGCTGCAGAATTTGAATAACCCGCTACAATTGGACATGCTCCAAGTACAGAGAAAAGGTACCAGCAAAAATGTTATCTATCCTGCATTAAAACTCAAGTGGTGTGATAAAATTTGAGTTGTCTGTACATCTTGCAATAAAAAATGCAAAATTTTATAAAAACCCAAGGCTGAAAAACACTTCTCAACAATCAATCAACATGCAATTACCTGGGAGGTGCCTGTGTCATAAGCGGGGGTCCATTCTGCATGTCCCCTTGACTGTGACTGTACTGATTATATGGTTGAGGCGCTGAAACTGGAGGGGCTCCAGAGACGGGAGGACCCCTGGCAGGACCTGAAATGCAGCAAAAAAAAAAAAAAAAAAAAAAGTTTACAAACAAACCTCAAAAAAGCACTATCACCCCTGAGACAAATAATCCCGATTTCATTCTGATATCAATGTTTCTAATGCGACGAGATTAGTGCAGCGAGCTAAACGTGGCTATAGGCCACTGTGCTGCCCAAACACATTTTTAGAACCAACTGATTACATTCCCTGATTTTGCCTCTGGGGTTCGAAGAGCACAGACTGCATACTGAAACCAGGCTAGCAGACACAGTGTGTTAAGAGGGTCAGTTAAATTTATGGGAGCAGTATTCTGATTGAGGCTGGAAATAAACCCCAGACATCACACGATTTTAGAATGCTACTGGCAAGTCAGTAAAATTGAGCTTATCTTGCTGTTTTAAAATTGCAGTAATGAGAACCTGTCAGACAACTAGATTGTTAATAAAGTGATGTCCAACTCAGACAAAAAAAAGCTAAATAAACCACTCTGCCTTCCCTACTGGACACTGTAATAACAATACAATATGTGTGAACAAATATAAAATAAATGTGACCAGGAGATGCAGAGATTGATTTTGGAATATCTATCGCTGATATATCTTGGTGATATAAAAGCTTGGTATTTTAAAAATGTTAGTAACTGGTTGGCTGATATGCTTAAAGGAATAGTTTGGATGCTTTAAAGTGGGGTGCCACCATAGTTGCACCACCACAGTCAGTGTAATGCCTACAGTAGATGGTCGCAAACACAGAGAAGCTGCAGGAGTTCCAGTGTGAGAAGCTCAGCAATGTATTGCTGTGGACAGGATAAGCAGCAAAACATACTTAAGAAACCTAAAAAAGGCCAGCCTCAAAAGAATATTTAGATTATCTTCATTGTTTTACCTGAACGCCATGCAGCCTTTTGGATAGGAAACTGCTGTTACATAAGCCAAAGATCACTCTCTCCAGCCACCTGACTCCTTTGGCAAAAACAATAATTTTACCTTGCAGAACACAGACTACCACTGCCTCGATTGGTTAGTTTGTTTGTGTCAGTGAATCCAAATGAACCCTTTAAAACACAGAAGCATATGTTGACAGACTCAACTCATGTCTGTGCAAGAGAGCAGAGAGGGAGACATTTGAAAAGTCTTAAGCTCTCAGTACTTTTGTGGCTTCTAACTGAATCTCTATGGCTTGAAGTTCAGTTTCTCTCCTGTGCACTGACTGTACTTTAAGGTATCTGCTTTATTTTACTGTTTCATGTTCGCTTTCAGCGACATAGGAGTCATGTTAAGTTACCGCAGATGAAAACCCAACACCTGATTTTGCTGCTTTCTAATATAAGCGTTAGAATAACAAAATAAAGAGAGGCTTTGATTATTAAGAATTTCTAGGAAATTAAATGTTTATCCACTGTTTTACAGCCTCTTGAATCAAGGTTCATCAAGCTTGTCTTCAGCTAAAAGATGCATCTTCAAGCAGGTGGCCCTTTTCTAATAGAGATGCCAATCCTTGCCATGCTGGGCTGACATGCCGAGTCAAACCAAGTCAAGCCAAGACAGCACATATCTATGGGAAAACGGTACCGCTGGGGGCATGTCGACCACCATCTACTGTGGCTAATACACTGACTATAGATTCGTACCTCATACAACCCTTACCCTACTTCAAAAAATCTCAAGTACCCATTTTACAGTCATTGGTGTTAGGTAGGAAAGATCCTCTATTGTATGTGGAGAAAAGGTCATGGCAGCAAGAATAATGCGTGTAGGATCAGAGAGGATTCGATGATTGCAGAGCATGTGGAGTGTGAAATGAGCGAGAACAAGAGAGGAGGCAGTTACCTAAGTCAAGAGGAGAGGAGAGGTCAGAGACTGGGTTGGCAGCCACAGCCTTAGAGGGAAAGCTTGTGAAAGGAGAATAACCTGTAATACAAGAAAAGAGGGAAAGAAGGCAAATACAGAGATGTAGGGAGATGTGTGAAGCAACGTGGAGAAATGAGAGGGCAGTCGAGATTTAGATTAGTATGCACGGGCACACAGCGGTCCTCACACATACATGAACAATCACACGACAGGAAGCAGGTAGAAGGATACTCCAAGGTTGTAGGTTGATGAGTGCTTCAATTTGGTATCTCACTGAACTTACTCACACACAAACTTATCCAGAAGAAGCGGTTTACCTTGTGGTGGAGCCCCGGGCTGGTAGGCTGAAGCAGGACCGTTGTAGGGCGCGTAGGGTGCAGGGTAACCCCCATCCAGGGGTGCGTAGCCGGGCTGGCCGTAGCCAGGCTGGGGCTGGCCATATGGAGAGGCCATTGGAGTGTGCTGGTTTACATTCATCCTCAGTTCATCCCTAAAGCTGAATGAAATAGTGACACAATCACAACACAACAACAATTACACAATATCAGAATATAAGACGTAACTTGTTCAGCCTGTTTCCAGGATCTTAACAGAGGTTTCACTACCAGAACAGCCTGGAGTGTAAAAGCCTGTGAGACGGGGATGTTATTAACGATAAAGGCTGTTGTGACAGTCTTTGGTTCTGAACCTGAAGGGACGGTCTGTTTTTCCAGGAGTGGAGACGAGTGGGATATTTTGTGATAACAATTCTTGGTAATACAACAAATACAAAAAAATATTTTTGGTTTAGAACTCACAATAGCTGTAGAGCTCTCCTCACTGGATTTATGGCTCTCCTTGTACTCAGCCAGGTGTTTCTGCTTGAAGTGGAGAAATTAGTTTCTTGTATTGCCTGCTTTTGCTGTTACGATGTTCTTGCACTTCTTACGCATTATCTTTGTGCTGGAGATTTAAGTTGTCATCAATAACTGGAACCAGAATATTCATATTGTAAATGTTGAGATCTGTGATTTTTTTTTTTCTCACTGAAGATGAACACTGTTTTCTGGGGAATAAGTGCGACGAAGAGTAGGTAGACCGGGTCGTGACTTTTCATTTATAAATTTAGAGTTTTTTCTAGCTGTGCAGACATTTCTGTTTCATTTTGAAAGCCAAGGGTTATCCAGTGAGGGGCCAGTTTCTTTCAGACTGAGAAATGTCTTGGGTCAGTTATTAGTTTTTAAAATTGACCTAAAGTTCCTCTCTTCTTTTAGGCAGACTGAGATTTCATCGTAGCTATTTACAGTAGTTGTAGTGGTACTTGTCATTTTGTCTGGTGTTTTTTGTGAAATATGTTGAGTCAAACTTGGTTTAAAAAGATTCACATGCCACATATTTGGTATCATATTAAGAAAAATTTGTGTTTTTTCAAATTAAACAACTTATTGTGAGTGTCTTTTTTTTTAAGGTTTTGAGATAGAGCTGTTTGTTTGAACTGAGCAGGAAAATGATCGTTTATGCGAGGATTCTCAGTGAACTGCAGGAACATTGGAGAACTCTCCTCTCTCTTTTGAGAAAGTGCATTGTGCAATTCAGTTTAATGTTCTTCAACATGTAGGATAGCCCATTCTGTTTTCAACTAAAAACAGAATTGAAGTCAATCTTAAGAAGACATATTTGACCCCAACTGAGTTTGTCAGCACTTTGCACCTGAACTCACAAAAGAAAAAAGTATGAAAAACACTCTCAGCCTGCACGGCTCTCAGCTCTACAAGTTTCCACAGTCAGTCACAAGTCAAACTTTCTCATGACGTTCACATTTCCTGGTTCAGAGACACCTTTATTAGCTTTTCATGTTTGCCTTGGCCACACCTACAGCTTGCATCTTAGTCATTAAACATTACGTTTTACATACACCCACACACTCAGACTGAGACACAATAACTGCTTTGCTTGAAAATACTGCTTACTAAGACACCGTACCCACGCTGAAAAGGGACAGGTCATCCCAAAATCAAAAATGCACATTTTTCCTCCTACCTGTAGTGAAATATAACAGTCTAGTCTGTTTTGGTGTGGAGTTGCCAAGTTTTGCAGATATAGGTCACAGAGACGCCCGCCTTCTCTTGGATATAATGGAACTAAATGGCACTAAGCCTGTGGTGCTCAAATCATCAACAAAATAGATTTGAAAAACCCAAAAGCAATGTCTCTTTCTAGAAATCACAGCCTTTCTACTCAAAATAATTCATAGGCTTTGTTGTGAGCAGTTTCACGTAGGAACTACTTGAAGCAGTTTGAGAGAAAGCAGACATTGAAACAGTCTAGATCTCCAAAACAACTCACACCAAAACAATCAAACTGATTAATAGCAGGGGCGTCACAATGGTCCAAAACCATAAATCAATTTGATTTTTAATTTTAATTCAATTTAAACATTTTTCTCAGCACCGATGGCTATGCCATTGTTAGATTATCAAGTTCTCACCTACAAAAAGTAACCAACTCCCATTTCAGGAAGGTGGTCTTGTGGGAAACCTAAACCCTAATATGTGACAAAGACTAGAGGGTTTGTTGTATGATGTGTGTCTCTCTCAGTCTCAGAGAAAAGCATCCTATAAGGGGTACTTAAACGTACTATAAGAGGTTTTTAACTGGTTATGATTGAGTCTCAGTTTAAAACTGTTGCCTCTATTGAGACCGTCATAAACAACTGAGCCCATAAGAGAGAAGATCGGCTATTACTCTATAGTTTGCCCATCCTTAAAGGAGAAATCTGTAAAATATTTGCTGTAATAAATCATAAAATGACCATGACATGCCATCAGATTGAGGAAACATGCTAAGTTGAAATACTTGCTTCTTTGACAACAATGCTGCAACCACAGTGTTCACTTTTGAAATTTGTATTCCGGTCTGTAACTCGTCTTATTGTTTGTATTCCTGTTTCACGTTTTCCCGTAATTATAGCTCACATTAATGCTGCACGTTTGCCAAATAAGTGTCTGTTTATGATTCATAAAAAAACAACAATCTTTTAGAAGGAGTAGATGTTTATGACGGTTTAATTGAGCATTATTTTAATGTAGTGTGGCAGGCAGAAGGCAAGCTGTGACTGAAAGTCCTGAGCGTGTATTTTCAGAGCAGCGGGTTTATGTTTTCAGGAGAACGGGCTTAGATTTACATTGACAGACAGCCGACAGGTAAAAACAGCTGATTAACTTAGAGTAGAACACATTGTTGTTTGTTATTGTCAAATTACAATGTTGTATATCTGCACCATTCCTGCAGCCTGCCTGAGCTTCCTTGAGTCTGGGGGAGGAGGAAGCGAGGAGAAACAACTCACTTTAACCATAGACTATATACCTGTTTAATATACCATCTATGGCTCCAACTCGCTATTTGGACTGCAGCACTCATTTTTAGACATGCAACTGTAGCACACTGGTTTTGATTTTGATTATTGAAAGTGAAAGTTAATTTTGTATGGTTTTTGACTGTAAGTGTGTGACACCTGTCTGATCAACTGCACTAGAGGAGAGAGTAAACTACGTATTTTGATTTTGGGGTTCCTTAAAACTTGACCAAAACTCAACAAACCATCCAAATCATTTAAAAAAAAAAAAATCAGACAGAAACCACAAGTAACTGATTCTCTCTCAGCTGCGAAGGTGAGATTAAATGCCTGATACTGTGAAGACAGTGTGTAATGTCTACTGAATAAAGTGTTAATAAAGTCCTGAGAAGACCTCCTGAGGGTAAGTTAGTGGGCCAGTCAACTTTATGAGCATGATTACTTCTACAAATCACATGTCAACTTCAGCCCTGCTGACAGCGTCGTTGTTTACTCGCTTGGCTTCTGGAGACTGGCCTAACTTATATGACAGCGAGATGAGTATCATCTAACAGACAAACACGGGCTAAACGAGCGGGGCCTTTGAATAATTCAGCAGTGCAGGTGCCACAACGAGAAACACAATCGCTGAAGCCGTGCAGCTATTTAGTGTGTCGGGCCTACCGACTGACCCACATCTGCTCCCCTGGCTAAGTCGCATAATTAAGGCAACTGGGTTAGCTTTATTAGCTTAACACTAGCAAACTTACTCAAAACATTATTTCTGAGAATAAGAAACAAATGTCAGGATAGTCAAACGCCAGCTTTGTAGGGGTAACGTGCGATAGCAGCAAAGCGAGCGTAGCAGTGTGCTAACGGGGACAACCTCAGTGCCGCATTACAACCGGTCGTTCCAGGGGGGAACCCCAGACATGCGAAAAGATCTCGCGAGAGTGATCTTATTAACCCAAACAAATATCTTGCCCCCAACTGTAACCAGGTTGGTTTTTGTGCTCAAAGCTACGTCGATCTTAACCACAGCGCCGCCACCTTACAAAACACAACTAATTTTAACAAAGTAGTCTATTAATTGACAGCGCGTCCAAATATCGCGAGAGTTTCGCGAATCTAGGGGTTCACATCTATACACGACCCGAGCTAGCTTCGTTAGCCAGACAACATGTCAACCAAAACCTCAAAACACAGAACCTGGTTGACACTTGGCACGACTAGCTTAACCGCTACGAGACGAACACGTCCTCGCATCTTTGATTTAACAAACTTCAACGTCACGACGGCTAACGTAGCTTGCTAACCGTTAGCCTACTCGAATCATGATGACAGTGGCAGCGGTTGAATCAGCTGTGACCATAACGCCTCAACCGGAGGTGTTAGCAAATGTTAGCCTACTACCTAGCCAGGCTAGCAACCGCCAGCTATTTCGCACAGCGGGGCTAGCTTTGCAATAGCATTAGCTAGCTAGCATTAGCAAACGTAGTAAAAGCCCATCTCTCCCCCTGTCAAGCCGGGCGCGGATGTCACACTTTCACGGGTTTCGTATCCAAACCTACCTCCCAAGTGTCGTGAATAGTAAGGCTGTCCTCTGTTCGGGGCAAACTGTGAAACCCGGCGGCCGACAAACCGTGAAGCCGATGTCGTCCCGGGGTGTTTCTCACTAATCCCTTCTTGGTATCAGAAGCGGACATTCAGCGGAACTGCTGCAGCGCTGTGCCACGTCCACATCCGGACACCGCGCGGCGACTTCCTCCACGTTCGCCTCCCGTACTCCTCACACACAACAGCGTCCACAGCACCGCGCGTGGGATTTACTATCAAGTCAGCTACTGACGTTTAAAATAACGTCAGTAATTATTCTCTCTCTGGACTACTTTCTAGATATCTCGGATTTCATAACTATCCACGTGTATCTTGTTTGCACTGTTTTTTTAAAATACATTTCATGTTTCATAATTTAATAATAATAACTGTACACGTGTTTGCACTGCAGTACACTGTTTTTGCACATTTTGCATTTTTATTGATGCATACTGTCTACGGCACAGTTCTACACTTTTTATACTTAGTTTATACTTAACTATGCATTGTACCCTCTTCTCACACCAGTATTAGTATTGTTATTATCATTCTCACATTTGTATTAGTATTATTATCTTTCTTCTTATTATTGTATTGTACTATTTTATTGTATTGTCTGTTTTTTTCCCTTATTTACTATATTTTCTTCTCCTTTCATATCTCTGCTGCTGTGAGACTGAAATATCCCTATGGAGATAAATAAAGAGCCACCTACCTATGTACCTAATAACAAGTTCCACTTTCTTCTCTAGCTTTTGAGAGGGTAATTTTGTAATTAGGCAGACAGATAGTCCATGTGCAACATTTAAGGCTTACACATTTAATAAATATCATACTTCTATGCACAGGCACAATCATGTTTGTTTTCAGACTAAGTTTGTCATGGATGCACACATTTGCTTTCTTGGCCCTTTTCAATTTCCCTTAGGCTAAGAGCCAATATGGCAATGGTGATCCGCCCAGTCATCTTTCAATATAATATAATATGTGTCCAGAGGTCGCCAGCTGAATGGTGCCACAGTGTTAACACCAAATGTGAGCCAGCCTGGGCCCATATGCCTGCCAGATTTGGCTTTGTTTTGGCGGTGCAAACTGGGGCTGAGAAGCAGCTCCAGTTAGTGGGACTTTGGGCCAAATTTGCCCTGGATCCCTTTGCAATCAGGTTGAATTTGGCTTTATTGTAATTGGCACAAACCCAGCATGAGTTTCATTAAGCTGCTGTTGGGTCAAGTCATTTTGGCTAACTAAATTCTGTAATCCTCTGCCTTTATTTTCTGCAAGATTAGAGGTTTTGAAGCTGATGCACAGCAGCCTGAGAGTCAGATCTCATCATCTTGCCCAGCACTGCAAAACAGCTTGCCAACATAGACCGTGTCCTTCATATTTACTGGATTAATTTCAATGTATTAAAGGTTCAGCGTGTAAGGTTTATGAGAATCTATTGGCAGAATAGTGCAGTCTAAGAGGATCTGTGAAAAACTCTAAAGATCTGTTTTTCTCTGAAATTCAATCAAACATCTCAGCTGTCTCAGGACATATAACAATAAATTGATCCTTAATACAGTTCCCCAACTTAACTAATTACAGTCACTTATTTTAGACCGCAAAAAATAACTCCAACAGCTAACTGCTACCATTCTCACCAAGTGTGCTCACGTGAATAAGGTATACCACTTTTCCATACAAATGTGCTGGTCAGACTTCAAACATAACACGACTACCTGCTTGAGGGTCTGCCTTTTAACTGAAGACAAACTTCTAAAAGCTGTAAAATGGCAAACAAACAATTAATTTCCTGTAAATACTTCCTAATAAAAGGTCCCTTGCTGTTTTGTAATAAGGATTTTATTTTGAAGCAAAAAAGTATTTGCAAATCATTGCATTCTCCTTTTATTTACATTTGGCACAGTGTCACAACTTTTCTGGAAATGAGGTTGTAAAATTGTGTTTCTTGACTTTTATCATATGGTAAAAATTATTTAGGTCACTGGAGCACAATTCACTCTAGCACCTGCTCTGAAGCTGTTAAACTGTACAGACAGTAAACAGACTGGAAATATGTCCTCCTCACACCCCTGTTCTGTGATTTAAGGTGGGTGGATGAAGGCAAATCAGTGAGCCGTGGCTTCTGGCCAGGCCGGCTGTGCGGGGGGGTCAGAGAGGCAGGGGTGGTGGTGGTTATTTCGGGAGTGTATATCAGCAAGCATCCCCTCCTGTATAGAGTGCTCGAGAGTGACATGGCAAGTGTTGAATAGGAGGGAGGATGCACACACACACACACACACACATACGCTTTTGCCCCTTCTCACCCTCCTGAGCGTCCACCCTCCGACACAGCATTCCAGTGTGAGCAGATGAAAGCCAGCCACCCCCTGTCTCCTCATGGGTGGAGTGATTTGGGTGGAGTGAGGAGACAGGAGCCTCACGCTCACTCATTGATACTGGCAGAGTGTGAGGAGCTGAAGAAGGGCACAGCAACTTCTACACGCTCTCACACGCGCACAAACACACAGCAGGCTGTGAGCGGGGACCAGGGATGGTAGCGGAGGAGATTGTGGTGACCCTCTCAGGAGGAGCCCCGTGGGGCTTCAGACTGCAAGGAGGAGCAGAGCAGCAAAAACCTCTACAGGTGGCCAAGGTATAGTGGTGTGTGTGTGTGTGCTGCAGAGAAGACTTACTGTACTGCCATGGTGGTAACATGAGTAGATGGGTTTAATAGAAACTGCAGCTGTCAATTGCGGTTTGAGGCCTTGATGGTCTCAGTCTTGTGGTTTGCTTGTTTGTAATTCGAGCTTTTGTTAGAAAGTCGGGCATAAAATCAGAATAAATTAATCAGTAACTCATTGTATAAGTGTCACTTTGAGCATAAATCTCTGGTGTTTATATGTATGCTTATTCCTAGAGGTGTAAAATAACAGATTAACATGTGATTTTCCCACACACCTGTTCTTTTGTGATTGCATTAATTCTACTTTTACTTGTAGTTTGTTCTCAGCTAGTTTTGGAAATGTAAGAATTACCTTCCTTTGGAGAGCATCACTGAATTGGAGAGGGATTAGTTTGGTGGTCATATTCATAGTCATGTTTAAATGCTTATATCAATCCAGCTATCTTTTCACATCTTGTAAAAATGTCACTTTTCTAACGTTACTTGAGTAGATTTGACCACAGGTAATGAGTAAATCCAGATTTATTATGCAGAGCTCTGTTGTACAGTTAAAAACTAATCTCTTTTTAGTAAATGAAAGCTTATTGTAGACCAAAATATAAAGATGCTTGCTTACCCAAATTAAAATAAATAATAAATGTGAGTACTGTTAACTGCTGGCTGCACACAATTCAACGTTAGCAATACATTACCTTACTTGCTAGCTAGCGAAAAAGTTAGCAAAACATTGCATTGTTTACAAGCTAGCTAAAAGGCTAACAAAACAGCACGTTGTTTGTTAGCTAGCTAGAAAATAATCAAGACAGATGAAGATGAAGAAAAAGAGATGCATCATATGATTCAATTGGATTGTTTTTGCTGTATGTTTTGCTCAATCCATCTAAAAAATGCAGCCACTTTAAAAGTAAAACATCCTCAAGTCAAAGTTTAAAGTGAATACTGGATCAGTATCCAGTAGTTCAAAGTTTAATTTAGTTTCAGAGTACAAACTAAACTGGGTTTCAAAGAGAAAAGTTAATTTTTCTTCATTAAAATCATTTTTTGGTGCAACCCAACCTTACAGTACATTTTCTTATACCAGTTTTGTACCTGTTCTACCCTGCCTGTTGTGATTCAGTTGGGGTTGTCAGTCAGAGAACAGTGTGAAGACATGTTTTAATGTTTGATCTCGACTCAGGTTTCAGTACTGCATCCTGATGACGATCGTACAGTATCAGAGACCAGCAGGGATTACTTTTAAATAGGTTAGTGTACAGTGCCAGCATATATACAGGTGTCATTTACACTAGAGACCCTGGGGACATGTCCCCACCACTTCTGAGATGGCAGGTTTTGTCCCCATCACTTTGTAAAAACACAAGTTGTGCAAAATGTCTAGAAAAATGTCATGATTGGTTGAACTTGACTCATCGACTCTTGGGAACTTTGTTTCTCTACTGCTAACAGGTAAGGTTGATTTATTACCTTCAACTACTGATGTCAATTTTTTCATTTCAGTTGTTTTTTTCATATTTTAGGGTATATTTTAGACTGGTTTGAAGCTCAGTACACTCTTAGAAATAATGGTACTAACTAGCGCCATAAAGGGTTCTTTGACTTGTCGCAATAAGAGAACCTTTTTTGGTTCCTGGTGGCACCTTTTCTAAAGGTTCCACATGGAACCCTTTCAGAAAGTACTACCTAGAACCCAACGTAAAGTGTTATACCTCAAATCTGTGAATGGTTTCACCCAGAACTCCCTATGAGAGGATCTACAGGGAAGCCTTCTATGGTGTAATGGTTCAACCCAGAACCAGCCCTTGTCCACCAATTTTAGCTGTGGTTCTTCAACCAGTTCCATTCAAGATTCTTGGAACCTTGGCGTTATCCAGTGAACCAGCTTGAATTTCTGCCAGTTTTGAGTGGAACCATTGTAATCAAGGAAGTCATCAACAGAGTACACAGTGCACGACAACCTGTCGAATATGACATGCCCACTTTGGTTCCCAAGGGAAAACCTGCTTTTTTTTTTTTGGTTCCAGCTAGGAACCAACTTTTCAGGTTCTGAACAAATATATTTTTGGTGGAGATGCTCAGAACGATTCAAAATTAGGTGCTTGAACCAGAACTGAGCCGGTTCCATGTTAGTGGAAAAGGCCTATCTATTCAGAACCTTTCCACTTTCTACAGGTGCTAACAAGAACCCACCCAGGGGCTTCGACAGAGAACCCTTTCGTATTCTAAGGGTTTCCAAGGTTTGTATCTAAAAGCCACTCAGGGGGAGAACCCTGTTATATTATGGTACAAAGAACCCTTGAGAAACCCTTGATGAAAGAGTTCTTTAAGGATTTCAACAATCCTTGAATCCTTGACCAACAGTTTCTTGATTGGTATTGGATATCGTCATAACTGGACTGACTGACGTGCACTGGAGCATCCTACAGTAGATGTGATATTGGCATTGTTTGAGTGACTGACATGGTGCTGCTGCTGTGGATGTGATGGATGACTGTTACTTGTGTTGTCAATCTTGTGTTGGGTTTTCGAATTGTCGACTCACTCCGTAGTAGACGTCGCACGCTGTAATTATCTATCCTACTTTGACCCTTGATTCCATGTCACTCTTCTGTATGTTCACAACTACATATACATGTCGACTATGAACACGTACACAGTAGATAATGAACTTGTTCCAGGTTTGTCATCGTCACATATTTATTAGACACAATAAGCCGACTTTAAGCCCAGAAAAATTCTTTTTTGAGTTTGGTTTCTCCAAAAGCTTTTTGTGTCTGCGGTTATATTTGTTGACAGTCGAGAATGTTTTCTCTAATAAGAAAATCTATTCTGGAGAGGAGGAATGTGACCTCATTCACACTGACGTTCAGAGCTGGCCCGTCACTCATAAGGCTGTCATAGCCCTCTGATTCCAAATGGAGGTGGAGTGGCTCTGGCATCAAACGCCTCTCTTTATCCAGGATTTTCACTCAGATAAGGTCACCTTTAATGAGGGTTTGATAAGTATGTGGGTGCGTTGTCTTGTTGGTAAACTGTGTGCAAAATTTGCCCCCTGTGTGTGTGTGGTTTGTCTGAAATGTGTCCCCAAAAGTAGCCTAGAAACAAGAACACAGTTAGCTGGGGACGGCTTAAACCATTGACCCATCCAGACCCTTTTTGTTCTGTGCCTCAGTAACAGTTGAGCAAGCTTGGTACCCAGTAGAACCTCAACTTTTTTCATTTCCTGTTTCTTGTGCGTAGAAATGCTGAGTTTCTATTTTGAAAAAAAGATGGTTAAAACATTTTGTTGGGGCGCCTGTAAAAGGGGAATATAATGTTTCTAAACACTAGCTGACAAGCTGTATTTTGTAATTGCAGTTAGCTAGTGTTTTCCTAACATTTGCTATCAGGTGTAACTAGCTATCTAAAGATTTCTGTAGAATAGGGAGCTAGTTACTTAGCGTTTTGCTTAGGGTTGTTCCAATACCAATATCAGTACTGGAAAATGCCACAGATACTGCTGAACACACTCCTATACACCGATCCAATGCCATGTTATTTGTTAACCCCAAAACAGGACTGCTATTTCCTAGCAGCTTCATGTATATAAATTTTTTCCCAGGATGGTGAAGTCATGTTCTGTAGCATGCTGTCTGTATTTGTTCATACTTCACAAAAGATTTAACCCGAGCCAGCAATCACATTCATACAGAGTTACAGCTGTTTTAAAAAAAAAAGTTTCGTGAATGCACTGGCATCAGTTCGGTATCAGCCAATTCGCTAAGATTTTGATTGATTTTGCTAAGATTAGCTTTCAGATGTAACTAGCTACTTAATAACTGATGTAGATTATGTTAGCTAGCTAGTTAGCGAGCATTCTGTAACAGGACCCTTAAGAAAATGGTTCAACCTTTTCCTGTGGGCACCAAGCTTGCTCAACTGTTATTGGATCACAGAGCAAAACTGGGTTGTAATTAAGAATGGTCAATTGGAAACAAAAGCCGTGTCCCATTTTGGGAAAAGGCTGATATTTGGATCAGTGGCTGAGGGTAAGCTAGTCACAACTGAAAGCTAAAAACGCTAATCTACAAACCCTCATACAAACTCAGGGAACTAGATAGCTAACCCAACATCAATCGTTAGTTAACTAGTTAGTTAGCATTTTGATAACATTATATGCTGCTTTTACAGGTTCCCAGCAACATCTTTCAACCATTTTCAAGATTTGGTTTTCTTTTCAACACAGACGGCATATCTAAGTACAGGAAGCAGGAAAGGACAAAACTGAAGAGTTTTAAGTTTGCTGAACTGTTTCTGAGGCACAGAGCAAAAAGGGGAATTAGGAATAGTTGATAGAAACAAAAGCCGTGTCCCTAGGCAGGCTAAGGGTTAAATTTAGGCAAGTAATGAGGTATGGGTTGAATTTCTCCAAGAAATGAATGAAAGTCTCTGCAATATCCCTAAAAGTGACCTAAGTTATCATGTGTGTTGTGTGTGTGTGTGTGTGTGTGTGTGTGTGTGTGCATGTGTGTGTGTGTACAGTTGGACATACCTCAGATAAGCCCGGTTGGGAATGGAGTGCAAACTAGAGGATCAGAATAGCTCATTTAAGAGGAGCTGGACGCCGAGCATGGAAAAAGGTCTCTTGTTCACACACAAAGATACCGAAACACACACATGCACACACACGTTACAAACGCATGCTCATGCACTTTATTGTAAGTATTTTTTTCAGAGTTTCCCATCAGAGTAGCGCCTGTCTTTCTCCGTCTGTTGAGGAATGTGGTTGATTTTCCTGCAAGGTTTTATTTTGGGTATGTGGGGAACATATGGTGAATAACAGACACCCCCCTCGGTCCAGACTGGTGATGCAGCTGTTCAAAACCCCTCTGTCATGATGTACATTTTTGCTCTGTGTGTATATGTGTGCGTGTGTGCGGGAAAGTACGAGGTAGATAGCTTGTCCTTGCATGTGTCTGTGTGACGCTGCAATGAGATTATTAGGTCAAGAAATACTGATAAACACAAATAGTGTTTCCTCTTAAGAGCCCAAGTAGGTGCGGGAACACACTCTCCTCCTCTCAACATTTTTACAGTGATAAGGTGTGTGTATGAGTGTGTATGTGTGAGGAGACAGAGGGGAGGATTTTATCTGCTTCCTCTAGTGGACAAGAATACTCTCCTTTACATCTATCCCATCTATGCCCCCCCCCCTCACAGACATACTTCCTGAAGGGTCCGATGACATCATCTCAGAGCGACCTCCAGGAACAGCTGCGTGACTTCATGAGTTATTCTGATGCATTGATGAAGTCGGCTGGCAGGAGAAGAGAGCCGTCCGCTGCTTAACACAACAAGCTTCAGACGATTTAAAAAATATTTTTTATGTTATTGTCAGCTTTCTATTTTTGCTTCTTGACTTGCAGTACTTGTTTTTATACTAATATTTTTCTCTACAATGTTTATCATTATGCACCAGCATACCGCGGCAAATTCCTTGTGTGTGAAAACCTACTTAAACCCCAATTCTGATTCAAATTCTTACTTAAGTAAAAGTACTGAGGTATTTATCCATTTTGAGAAAGTGGCTTTGCACCATGAGCAAAAAACCCCACAACTGTCATCATGCTTTGATTAAAATCAAATCAATCCTGATTAGTGCATTAAAATATGTAACATTGCAATTTCCCAACAGAGCCTCGCCCTCTTCAAACCAGCAAGAAGAGCCTTGAATCTCTAATGTGAAAAAACCAAAACAGTTCAAACTCTGGCAGAAAATAGTGTCTTCATGTGGGAACTCATCACTCACTGTAAGAAGCTGATTGAGAAAATATGTTTTCAGGGCTTTTCATGCCACTATAGAATACAAAAAGTTGTGGGAAAACATTTTTGGGGCACTTAAACTAAACAAGACATTAGTTGCTAATGTGGAAGTTGAGACCCCCCAAGGGGGCGCAAGACAAGCGAGATGGAAAAGAGGAAAAAAAAACATGAATGACTGGATATTTCTCTCGAAGAAACCCCCTTCCTGGAAACTTGTGTGAAAATGCTGTTTGTTTTAAGGTGTCACAAGCCAAAAAAGTGGAAAAAAGTTAAATAACTATTCAAAGCTAAAGATGTGGTGGGAATGTTGACAATTTAATAATATATTTATATGGCTATTTACTGGGGTGTCTATTTATACCCGGGTACAAATAGGCATATGCAGCTCTTCTGCTATTTGCACCCAGCCCCTGTATTTTTACCATATTTACCATGGCTACAAGTATTAAGGTCTTACTAACCTCTTTCCTGTCTGCAGGTGCGCAGGCGCAGCAAAGCGTGCAGAGCTGGACTGAAGGAGTATGACGAGCTGGTTGCCATTGGCCAGCACCTGTGTGCAGATCTCAGTCATGCTGAGGCCATGAGCCTCATAGACACACAGAATGCTACACTCAACCTGAGAGTTAAAAGGTCAGAACACACAGAACATCACACAGACTCTGACCTTGTTACATGAAGCCATATCAAACAAACTGATGCATATTTTGCATTTTCACAACTTGTCGTCTGTATGTTTCCAGGGCCCCTTCTGGATTCCACTCCTCATCTTACCCTGGTCGCTCCACATCGCCCCGCTCCTCCATGAGGGTCCTGTCTCCCTCCGCGGCCCCCTCGCCCTCCCAGCGTTCCTCCGTCCTCTCCCCGACCGGGATACCCAGGGGCATCACTTCCCCTCCAGACAGCGAGGCTTACTACGGAGAAACAGACAGTGATGCAGACACAGGGTCACAGACGCACAGGCGCCAACGCCGCACGCCTCCTCATGCGCGCTCACCTGCACGCTATGACACCCAAGAAGAGGAGGAGACCTCAGAGATGAGCGGGTAAAGGACCCCACTTCCTGTTCTCAATTTATTCTGCCACAAAAGGTTTCTTTTATCAGTTTTTCCAAAAACATCAAACTGTGATTTCCTGTCCATATTCAAGCAAATGGACAGCGCACCCTCTGATGCGCATCATTCAGTCGTGTGCTGTAAACCAGTTTTTTCCTTCGAATCAGAGGCAGAGTAGGGTGGGTCATGCCTTTGCTTCACCATCCTAGGAAAAAAAAATCTCACCTGATAAATAAACAAATCTTGAACTGAAACACCATATTAGCCTCATCTTGAAAATATCTTTTATGCACGCATTATGCAGTGTAGGAACAGTGATATTTACAAACCGTCCATTGACAAATGATGTTAATTTCATAATGGTGGCAAACTCTGGCCTCCACTAACTGCTGCAAATCAGCTGTTCCAAGAGACATTTTGCAAGAGAAACTACCGGCCCACTGACTACTTGCAAGGTGAGAAAATAGTTGTCCATTTTCATGTGTGGACGGACTCAGGAATCAGAAATAGTTCACTCAAAATGCATAATTATGTAGTTCTGCAGGCAGCACTACACCACTGCATGTGGTCACACTTTCTAAATAGTAAACTGTAAAATGAAGAGGAGCATGATATAGTATATTTGTGATCAACATCTGGCTGTCACAACTATATTATAAAGGTCAACTGAAGCACTGTGACACCCTCTTCATCTTTGTTGTCTTCTCAGGTATGAGAGCGCCACAGATGCAGGGGTTTCCCTGCAGGGGCAGTGGGAAAATCAGTGTCTTCCTGGCGTCCCTCGCAGAGAGCTCATTTACCAGCCCGTCCAGACTGAGTGGACCACTCCAGCACACACCCCGCACACTCTGACCCCCCACACGCTCACCCCGACCCCTGATCAGGGGTTGGCGGAGGCGGAGGGAGAAGGGGACAGCGGCTTCCAGGAGGCGGGTGGCTGCATCGGGCTGACCTGCCCGCCACTGGTGTCTCCTGAACGGGCGAGGGAGGCTCTGATGTTGGGCTCCAGTAAACAACTGGTGCCCATGGTGGGACCACAGCAGACCCCAGTCAGCGACGAGCTCTCCACCACCTACATGGACAAAGCACGACAAGCCAGTGAGTAGACTTAATATCTTCATACAAAACTACAGTGCAACATGACATGTAAATGATACATGCTTTTAAATACATACAGAAAACATAGAATCCAGCCTGCATGTACACACAGGTACACATATGCAAACAAAGTATCTAAAAAAACAATACAGATTTATGCAGATTTCAATCTGTCAAGTTGTTTAAGAACTGGAGTGCTATGTGTAGCAGTTTAAAGGGACAGATCACCACAAAATCAAACATTTTTCCTATTACCTGTAGAGCTATAGAGCTATACCATGCAGAAAGAAGCATGCATCTACTCACTTAAAGCAAACCACCATGTGAGTACTTAACAAATACACCCTGGCACATAAACAGCCTGTCACAGAGGAGAGTTCAAAGCAGTCTTGTCTTTGTCTTTGCACAGACCATTTTATGTATTTGGTGTAGTCTGAAGTTTGATCAACTATTGGCTCAACTGTTGAGTCTCAATGGAATCAAACAAAAATAATCATGATCCAATAGCTGTCCAGGAACTAAATGAAGCTAATCAAGTTACCTAATAGGGGGTGGAGAGGGGGCGCCTTTTTCCAAGATTCGTCTAAGGGGAGGCCCACAGTCTCAGACTTTCAGCCAGTTTCACCATTGATATGTGACACAACAACAGGAACAGGGTGGAGTGAGAAAATGAGAGCAGATGGTGAGAAAATCATTAAAAAAAGGACAGGTCAGCTCACAAGTATGGCAGGTTTTTCTATTAAGTCTATTACTTAAACTCAAATTTTTTCTCATTGTATCATGATAAACTTTTCAGCTATATTGCCCAGCCCTATTTCAGACGTGTTTATGCTACCATGATCTTATTTGTGTATGATAATTACACTAAAAGAATGTACAATTGATGTCACAATTCTAATTATAGTGGTTTAGAGCATGCCATGGATGTGTATTTCACTTCCACCACAAAATGTCTAACCAACCAATAATTGGTGCATAATTCCTTCACTCAAGTTTGAGGATAATACGCCGGCTGCCAACCAAAAAAAGAAACCTCTGTCGTGCTTTATGGTTATGCAACTATTTCAGTGTTGACCACATTGTTTTTGCCATTCAAATTAAATTGCAAAGATTCCCCTTGTGTCAGCATCAGCTGCAGGGAGCTGTACAGTCTTGTGGCTTAAATCAACAGCTATATCACCCTCTAGTGGTTATCCAGTTACATTCACAGGCTGGTGGTGATGGGGTGAGATACACCAGATACCGACAGAGATACTCCCCCTCCGCCCCTCCTCCCCTCCTCTGTCCCCTCAAACAGCCGTCTGTTAGTATTCTGAGCATTCGCCTCACTCGCTGTATTTATAGAAATTGAAGCCTCCGATTGACAGACTGGACGCAACTCTGACTTACAGGATGCACAGCTGAATATGTGGTGTGCATGAGTGTGTGGTTGTGTGTGTTCATGTGACTGTGTGTGCAAGTTGTGGCAAGTGTGTTTCAGTAAAATGTCCGGGATTCTAATGCTGAAATGATCAGTTGATCGATAAAAAAAAGATTATTGATTACTCATTGAAGTTTTCTATCAAGAGAAATCACAACTCTTCTCCAAACAAGCTTCTCCAATGTGAGGATTTACTGCTTGTTTCTCTTTTAATATAGTGAATCAAAGGGTGAAATGGAAACTCCCACTAAGCCGTTGGCAAAAGACAGTCACAGAGGTTAGAGCTGATGACCTTCACCCTAGGTGGTTTATATGTAGCAGTGTTATCATGCAGAAACCTACGTCAGGTCATCTGGGAAAACATTTTTAGAAGAACTTGGGGAAAACTGCATTTTGATGCTAAAAAACCAACTTGCCCTGACTTTTCCCAACTAGACTCCTAGTGTGATTTCTGTGTTTTTAAAGGTTAGTTGGGATTCACCAAAGTCACACAATGACACAAAGAAACTAACTGATTGGGGCAGCGGTATACCCGCAACTTCCGTGTTCTGCAAGGTAAAATTTACTCTTTTTGCCAAAGGAGTTTGGTTGAACGAGAGAGCGATATTTGGCTTATGGTGGCTTATGGTGGTTTCCCATTGGAAAAGCCTGTCTGATGGCAAGGTAAAGCAGTGAAAATATTCAAAATATAGCGTATACTTAAAATGATATTGAGTTTTTGAGATGGGCTTTTTTAGGAGACTAAAATACATTTTGTTGCTGACCCTGTACCCAACAGTACATGCTTAGCCACCAACATACTCCTGCTGCTCCAAACCAGGTCATGATGGGGTCGTGCTGACCGCCATCTACTGTACTGTACAACACTGACGACACTGTTGATAAATACCTCATACAACCCCACTTCAGATAATCCAAATTATCCATTTAATCTTCTCACACTCACACTCAAATGCTGAACTATTCTTTTAACTCATAAAGTTTTATTAACCTTGTCTAATTAACTTATCAGGTCAACAAGGTAATAACGATCACAGCTGATCCAACTGAATAGCTATGCACTGATCGAGCTTGTGATTCATATGAGCGAATGCTGCAGTAATGAGGGATCTGAAGGCCTGAGTGACTTAGGTTAGGGCTTTACTATTGGGTGAATGATGACTGAGGCATTCAGGGACCTGCCCTTTCTCACATTACACACACACACACATACACATTACCTTTGGCTTTGGATATGGGATTGTTAGCTTTGCTGCTATAGTGCTGTGTTTCTGTGTGTGCAGTGTTTGCTAGGTGTGAAGTGTCAGCGGTAGAAACGGCACATCAGTGAAGAGTTATGACCGAGCTCTCCTCTATAAACTATAATTGGCTTTATGAACTCATACACACATACAAACACACATACACACACACACACACTCAATGACACTGCTGTCTAAATATCCTCTGATGAGGGGTCTTCCCGTCCTTGTGTCTCTGTGTGTGTGTATGAGACAGAGTGGACAGGTGTTTGATGCCTGTCAGACAGACAGACAGACAGGAATAGTGGGTTGACATCATGTGTTGGTTTGGGTAGTTGCTGGACAAAGGTCTTTACATGGGCTGTGCCCTGAGAGAAGAGCTGGAAGACAGAGAATAAACAGTTCCCATTCACTCAGAGCCGAACTGGACACTGTCAGGGTGTGTGTGGGAGGGTCTGAGGGAGTTTAAGGACACACACACACAAAACACACATACTTTGTGAGATGAGGGACCTCACATCTCCTTCAGGGTCAGATCTAGGTGGACACACAGTCGTTTACGCAGGTAAGACCCATTCAAACCTTTTTATGCTCACATTAGAAGAAATGCATATCAGTTTGAAATTCAGTGTTGTTCTTTTTCAAATGAAGAAGACTTATTTAAACGTACTACAAGGACTTTTTAACCAGTTATTAGACATTCTCAGTTTAATGCTGATGCCTCTATGTGACCTACATAAGCAAGCCATAAGCAAGAAGATTGGCTGTTTCTACACAGTTATTCTTTATACCTGCTACCAGGTCGGATTCTCCTTGAAATCAGATGAAACTATTTACAACATGCAGGCCGGAAGAACCTCTGTTTACATTTTCTCAGGCAAAGAAGCAGGAGGAGATTTTTCTTCAGATAATTTAACTTTTGATGTTATATTTTGTGGTTATTTCTACACAATATGAAAGTTCCTTGTAGCTGCTTTGATTTCTATGCTATGTCAGCACCGTTTATGTCAAGGTTATTTGTCATTGTTGTACTCAGTGGTCTTGACTGTTGATCCTGATTTAGATTCGCGTAAGTTAGTGAGTCTCTCTTGTTGTGATTGTCATTTTGTAATGAATTATAGTGTCTACACTCTAGCTCTTTATCAACTTGGTGAAGCTATTTTGCCCATTATTGGACAGCATTACGGCTCTACGACATAATGCAAAGAAAATTTGTAGTATAGTTCTCGTGCTGACAGTGTCAGACAGTTGGTCGGTCAGTCGGTTCACAAATCTGATCTACGCTGAAGTATCGCAACAATGATTGAAGATGTTGAACCATGAGGTTCCTGTTTGTGCTTTTGTGTGAAATGTCTCTGAGACTATTGGAGGAACTGTCATAAATTTGGTGCAGATGTTCGATGTCTCAAACTTTTCCTCTGGTGCCATCACTGGGTCAACACTTTAATTTGTGTAATTTTCGGTTTATGACCAAATACTTACAAAAGTAATAACTTTCTGACCAACTGCAGCTGTTGTTTGTGTTCAGGGCTAATTAGCAAACATTAGCATGCTAGCATGTTAAACTGAAATGTGTTAGCATTTAGCAGAGGTGAGACCAAGTCTTTGCATCCAAGTCCCAAGTCAAGACAGACAAGTCCCAAGTCCTTAACTTTGAGTTTCAAGTCCTACACAAGTATTAATGTGCTCACCACCAAATGCAGTACCATTTTAACAACAAAGCCTTGACTTGCTGCTCTTTGTGCAACTTCAAATGTTGAATGAACGTGGAAATTGTTGTGTCCTCATCTGTGATTTTTGACATGTTTTGCATACTGCAATTAGTTTTTCTGTAGACAAGGGAGCAGTTTTTGTATAAGAACAAAATTAAGTGTCAACATGGTGGTAATTACTAGCCTTAATGTTTGTTGATTTAGGAAATGATGGGAAATTAATTGATTTGTGGCACACTATTTAAATAACTTACTTTTTCAGTTTTCAGTTTTCATTGATGTTTAAGTCCAAGTCGAGTTGCAAATATTCTTTGATTTTGTTCAAGCTGTGCGTTTCAAGTCCACAACTCTGGCATTTAGCTAACTGAGCAGCTAGCGTGACTGTTGACCCTTGTTCTCCTTTAAGTTATGTCAAGTCTTGTGGAGGGTGGCATTCATTTTGCTACAGACATATCTGAACTTCGGAACTGAAATATCAAGTTTGAGACGGTGTTTGTAAATCTGACTGTATCAAAGTTATACAGAATATTAGAGCTCCAATGATTAATTGATTAGTTGTCAGCTATTAAATGAATCGGCAACTATTTTGAGTGATTCTTTTAAGAAACAAGATTCTAAATTCTCTCATTCAGCTTCTTCATGTGAATATGTTTGGTTCTTTACTCCTCTATGACCGTTAACTGAATGTCTTTGGGTTGTGGACAAAACAAGATATTGGAGGACGTTATCTTGGGCTTTGGAGAAGACTGGCAGATATTTTTTTTTCCATTTTCTGACAATTTATAAACCAAACAAAGAGTTGATTCATTTAGAAAATACTCTGCTGATGACCTAACAGTGAAAATAATCTTTAGTTGCAGCCCTGCAGCTTATAGATGTGCACAGTGGCTGCATCAGACTATAGCTATGTAGTGAGGACTTTCCTGTGAGGTGAGCCAAGATACTAAAAAGACTCAAATAGCCTTGGACTAAGCAGAGATACACACACATGCGCACACATACACACACAGGCCCAAACAAGCATTTGTACAGGAGAGACACCGTGATCTAACCTTCCCGGAGTGTGTGACTCAACTCTGGAGAGCAGCAGGAATTCTTTGTTCTAAATCCACAACACACACTCCTGTCTGTCACTGGTAATCCTCGTGGCAGCTCCTCGCTGTGATAATACTGTAGAAATCAGCCACTGTTCACTGTCAGTGAGGCCTGTCACACTGCTGTTTCCGTTATTTGTCACCCGTGGTCTTTTGTGTATTCATCACAAATCTCATTACCAGCTCTCTCCTGTCATTCAGCACATTTAACTTAGTCTCTTTCCTCTTCCTGTCTTGCAGAGCTTCAGCGCGGGGAGAGTTTGGTGGAGAAACAGGTGAAAGAAGCTCGCACCAAATGCCGCTCGATTGCCTCTTTGCTGACTGATGCTCCAAACCCCAACTCGAAGGGGGTGCTTATGTTCAAGAAACGCCGGCAGAGGGCCAAGAAGTACACGCTAACCTGCTTCGGCAAAGCTGAGGGAGACAGAGGAGGGGAGACGGAAGGAGATACCGGAGGAGAGACAGAGGAGGAAGGAAGCAGCTCCATCCTGAGTGGCTCAGAAGTTGACGAAGAAGGATTTTCAGGGTCGTTTGACCCATACGTGGGACAGCGGTTATCTCGACCTGCTGGACAGGAGAAGCTCCGCCTGCCCGTCAACCACACCAACCACTCCAACAACACCGACAACCAATCACAACTTGGGGCTGGACGTCTCAGCCTATCAGACTCCAGCAGGACTTGTCAATCAAAGCCCAGGGTTGGAGGTGTCAGGGCTAGAGAGCACAGCCTATCAGGGCTCGAGGCTGGAGAAGCAGCCAATCAGTAACCACGCTGCGCAGATGTCTCCTCCAGCTGTGGCTGTGGCCAACGGGGGGTCAGTGCTGTTAGTCGGGCTAGCGTTGTCCTGAGCCCGCCCTCTCAGGTGCCACTGCCGATTCAAAATGGCAACCTCAACCCTAGTCCTAACTCTGATCCGATCACAGACTCAGATTCTCAACTGAACCGCTGGTCCTAATCAAGGCGTTCTGAACCGTACCGCACGCCCCTTCACACCAGGCCCCACCGCTCCTCGTGCCTCTGTGACCTCAGTAATGTTTCGCCCTCCCCAACCCAAACCCGTGCCCATGGCGACCAAACCAGTGGCAGCAGTCTCCATGGTGACTATCCAACCTACTCGCCATCCGTCAGGGCCAGATGCGAGGAGAGCGGTGTCTAGCACCTCTCTGTACATCCCTCCGAGAAATAACAACAGCAACACCCCCACCTCGGCACTCTCACCTCCCTCCTCTCTGCCCGCCACACATCCCCCAACATTTGCCTCCCCCGCCACCCCGTTTCCTCCTCCTCCAGCTACCTTTGTCTGTTCACCACCTGCTCAGCCCTTCTACCCTCCTGCTCCACAGTCCTTTGCATCTCATCCTGCTCCTCCTGCCTATCAACCTCCCTCCACCTGCATCCCTGCCTCTCCCATCTCTCCACCACATCCGCCTGATCTGACTCAGGTCTCCTTCCATGCCCAGCCTGCACCCCCTCCTCCTCCTCCACCACCTCCTCAACCTTCTCCATCTCCATCTGTCCACCCCTACATCAACACAACAGGTGCAGTGACTCCTAGCCCCCATGCTGCTGTCATGGCAACTGCATCACCGCCCCAGCCTGCTGCTGCCACTGATTCACTGGCGACACGTGAGCAGCGCATCTCGGTCCCCGCCGCTCGCACCGGCATCCTGCAGGAGGCCCGTCGTCGTAGCAACAAAAAGCCAATGTTCTGTTCGTCCAGAACAAAGATATTTCTCCAAACCCAGATTTGATGTCGATGGTCCAGAACATGGATGACCACTCGGTGAGAAGCCCAGGAGCTGCACCCAGCGGGGAGGCCGGACACGAGTCTGGGCCCGAGGAGGACTGGCTGAGGCTGGGGGCAGAGGCCTGCAACTTCCTGCAGGCGCAGCGGGGACCCAGACCCCCTCCTGTAGCGCCCAAACCACAAACCCCTCAGGTGCCACAGCTGGCAGGGAAGGGAGGCCAGCTGTTCGCCCGCAGGCAGAACAGAATGGATCGCTACGTTCGTGGAGCGAGCTCCCTTCTGTTGCTGCTGCACCTTACTCTCCTGCCCAGACGAGGGAGCCTTCACCCACACCGTCTCTCCCTGCCACATGGAAATACTCGTCCAACATCCGTGCTCCTCCTCCCATAAGCTACAACCCTCTCCTCTCTCCTCCTGCCCTCCGAAGGCCCAGAAGAAGCCTGAAGTGGCGAAAGCTGCACCTGCTGGATCTAAAGGGCACAAGGCAGGGTCAAACCCGTGGACGTTATGAGCCACCAGCCCTACCAGCTCAACTCCTCTCTATTCAGCTACGGGGGCGGAGTTCCCCAGGACACCTCCACCTATCATGAGCAGCAACAGCAGCGAGGAATGACAGGTGGTCCTCAGAAGACAGCACGAGTATATGAGGTGAAGCGTTTCTCCACACCGCCACCAACAGCCACAGGCCCTGCCCTCAAAGTTATCGTACCTCGATCAGCTACGACGCTCGGAGAACCAATGTGGCGCTCTGATGTCGCATCTCCTCCACCCACGTACCAGCCCTATCAGCCTCAACCTCACCAACCTCAGTGGGCCGCCTCCCCTCTGTCTCCCCAAGCTCCCCCTGCCCCGACCGCTCCACTCCCCCAGCTCCCCACCTTCTCCTCCCCGCTTTCTCCGACTTTCTCCCACTACTCAGCCCTCCAACAGTGCGCAGGCCAACAGGCAGTTTAAGAGCGCCCCAGATCTGAGTCCCCTGGGCCCCCGCTGGTGTCTCTCGGCCGGCGTCCAACACCACTCAACCTCCCAAGGTCCCCAGGCCCCGGTTCAGCACTTCCAACCTGGGTCTGCAGCCCTGCGTGTGGCGCCCTGGATCACCGCGCACTGATCAGACTCTGGTGTGGACATATTAAACCACGTCTCTATGGCAACATGGAGCAACATTTTCTAAACACGTCCTTGTGTTTGTAGCATTGTAATACTGTGTAACTCCTTCTATGATGCTCATGTCTATAATGCATTATAATGATTTATAAAATACTCATAATGCACTTACACTGTGCCTATAGCACTTTATAATTATACTGTGTAAATTAAAATATTCAGAATGCTTTATAACAACATAACACATTATAAAGTATTTTAAAATGACTTACAAGGTCAAGTATCATAATACTTTATAAATGCTGGGCACTCACTTTTTTGGTAAGGATCATAGTGTATTATGTCTCTCAGTGGTAATACATTACAGTCACTTTTTAATGCATTACAATGCGGTTATGATGCATAATCAAATTAATAGAATATATTACAACAGTTTTTTCGGGGAACCATGACATCAGTGAAAAATAAATGTCCATCATTCAGTTGTTCATCATCAGAACTGACATTTTAGAAAGCTTATAATATATCATAGTTGTATACATTATAACCATTTTATAATGCATTATAAACACTGTTATAATGTAATTACATAATGCTGTTTGCTGTAAGTAAAATGAAAATAAAAACAATGCTAGAACAATGCACAAAAATGCTAAATAAATTAGTATTTATTTGTTTAATGGGTCGTAACACAAAACATAATTGTACAACGCATTATAATGCATGATAATTGCATTAATGATTGTAACGCATTACAAAATGGTTACAATGCATTACACAAGTATAGTCATTATATAGTGTTTTTTTATTGTGTTATGATTATTGTTCTAAAGCATTATGAATATGTATGAGTGCTTGTAACTGTAATTATACATTGCTATAAGCGCAGTATAATGCATTATAAATGTGTCTGTAATGCATTATAATGCTTTATAGACCTGGGCGTCATAGAAAGTGTTACCTGATATTGTTGTTGAAGCCTGCAGCTTGTTGTTTTATCAGCCACGTTTTATCACAAGATCTTCTTGGATCAACCAGCCATGTAGCACATTTTATCACTGACATTTAATCTTGTGGACTCATTTATTCGATGCGTTTGACTGTAGTTAAAGGGAACACTGTGTTTTGCAAAGGAAACGTGAGCGCGTGGAAACCTGAGAAGAGTTTAAAAATCGAGATCAGCGGCAGATTGAAAGGACGGAAAGAGATGCAGGGGAAAACTGAAATAAAGTTCTGTAAATATTGTACTGAATGACAAAGAATTAAGTTTAAATATAAAAAAAGAAGAACAGAGGATGTGAAAAGGCAAGACTGTTGTGAGAGAGATGTGGCCAAGTATGGAAGCCCATTTCTGCCAAATTTGAGGATCTTTGTAAATCATTATAATGAAAAAAATTACTCAGTATAATGATTGAATGACAATGCATGAATATTAGCTCATTATTTTGAGAATTTCTCATTATTTTGAGATACTAGCTCATTAGTTCAAGACTGATAATTCATTATTTTGAGAAGGTTTTGTTATTTTTACATTCTAAGTCATTACTTTTGGAAAGTTTCTCCTTATTTTGAGACACTATGTCATTATTTTGAGTTAAGTTAAGTTAAGTAAGTTGTTACTTTGAGAACATTTCTCATTATTTTTAGATATCAAGTCATTATTTTTCAGATTCTAAGTCTTTATTTTGAGACTTAGAATCTAAAGGTTTCTCCTTATTTTGTGATATCAAGTCATTATTTTGAGATGGTTTCTTATTAAAATGACTTACAGGATCCTTTTCTCTGCTCAGAATGGCAGAAATGTGCTTCCATAGTCGAGGATGGAGAAAAGATGTAAAGGAAAGCACAGGAGGCACTGATGAAGTGACAAATAGAAACAACTTCTGATGATGATACATATAATACCTGTTGCATCCAACAATATCATGTTAAAAAAGTTGCTTACTAACAAATCTGAAGTATCTATACTGATGTAACCCCCCTCTGTTATACATATTCTAAGTATTTGTGTTTGATGATACTGAGTGTCTTTTTTTAGTTGCACTCTGCAGCGGTGTGTGTGCTTTGTTTCCTGTAGTTTTTCACAGCTGCCGTGAAGAAAGAAGGGAAGCCTTTTACAAGGATTTCTCATCTGTTGATAATGAAACAGGAGAGCGACAGTGTAACACGTATGTTTAGCTGTGATTCTCTTCCACGGAGACTGAGAGGCTGAATAAAAATAGACATGACTCACATCAGCTGTCACTCTGTTTCTTCCCGTGTCACCCACGTCACCACCCTCTCCCACACCGGGCACCAGTATCTCCTCCTTCTCTTCCTGGTAGTTTTCACCATTTTCTCTTTTTCAGGCATTCACTGACTAATCTAAGAGCTCAGCTGCTCTATCAGGATTTAGGCAGTTTTGATATCAACTAATAATTTTGGCATCAAGAAAATGTTTTTATAAAGTTTCACCACATGGAGGCACTGTAGGATTCGTCATCCAGTCATGTTGCACCACCAGTTTATGCTCCTTGTCTTCTTGCAGATCTACATTGCTAGAACATGAGTAACATTTAACATAACAGGAGAAAAAATATAGTATCCACACAGTATATTTGGTAATTCAGCTGAAAGAGAAGAGATAAAAATCATTTCAAATACATACATCCCTTTTCTAATTCTTCTGTTTTGGATTCAATATCCATGGAAGCCCATTTCTGCCTGTAAAACAAATTAATATCTCCATGGTAAGTCATAACAATGAGACAAAAAAACAAAAAAACAAAACAGAATTATGATATAAAAAAAACATACTTATGAGTTAAAAAGTCACAATTATGAGACAGAAACTCAAATATAAGATTTTAAAAAAGTCATAAATTTGAGATAAAAAGTCAATTATGAGATTATGAGATGGAAAGTCATAATTATGAGATAGTATGTGAAAATATGACATTAAAAAAATCATTATAAGTTAAAAAGCAATAATTCTAAGTTAAAAGTAGAAATTTTTATATGAAAAGTAATAATTATGAGATTAAAAGTCATAATTATAAGATTAAAAGGGCAAATTTATGAGATAAAAAGCCATAATCATTCAATAAATAGTTATAAACGAGATGAAAAAGTCAAAATGATGAGATAAAAAGTCATAATTAAATATAAAAAGTTATAAATATGAGAAAAAAAAAATCTGACATTAAATCTAACAATGTTACAATGGGATGTTTTTTTTTCTTTTACTGGCTTCCATAAATATCTGATCATTGCAGTTGAAAAGCGTCCTTGTAGGTTTGTTGGCCTACATTTCAGAGCGGTTTAACGGCAGCCACCTGATGGCTTCGGCGCTGTGAAACCCAACCACGGACGCAGAAAGGGATCTAACCTCTGACCCCTGACTGGGCTCAGGTGACAGACGTGGGCTAACTTTAGCCGCTAACTTTAGTCCTGTTCAGGTCCACTGGTAAGCTTAGCTGCTGTGCTAGTGGAAGGTACAGCACACACACGCGCACACATACACACACAAATCCCTGCAGTGTGCCGCATATTCACTTTTCTACAAACTAGGTCACTGGATTTTAGAAATATATAAAAGCTGCAACTGCACTTATAGTGATGACTGAAGTGGCTCTTTTAACTCTTGGCCAAATTACAAAATTAGTTCTACAATTCTCCCTCTTTCCATCTCTCTCTCCCTCTCTGTTAATACCTCTCACACTCAGTTGCGCACACACACACACACACACCACACACACACACACAGAGCCCATTTCACCTATTTTTGGAGCCGTTAATCTCCAGCTATTTGGCCCGGTGCTAAACTCTTAATTCTGATGGCTTTTTTACAATGTGATTGAGAGTGGAGGGGAAGAGCTACCTCGTACATCCTGTCTCCACCCGCTGCTCTGCCAAACGGGCTCTTTGCTCCACATGCCGTGTTTTCTGGCTCAACAGAGTCGAGTGTTTGGGGGTCAGGGGTCAGGGTTTAGGGGCAGTCACATGATGGACAATTAATGGACAGTCTCGCTCTCATGGAGATCAATCATTTGAGGGTTGTTATGTCGGAGAATATGTTTTTTTTGTGTGTATGTCTTTTTTAAACCATTATTAAAGGGATAGTTCAGATTTTTTTAAAGTGGGGTCATATCAGGTACCTTTTTACAGTCAGTGTATTACCTTCAGCAGATGGGGGGATCGGCATGCTCCCAGTTTGGTGAAACAGCAGGAGTCCCAGTGTAGGAAGCTAAGCAATGTACTGCTGTGGACAGGGTCAGCAGTAAAACATATGTTAGCCACCTATAAAAGGCCCACCTAAAAAAAAAAAAAAAAAAAAAAAATCAATATCAGTTAAAGAGTACACTATATTTAGAATATTTTCAAAGCTTTACTTTGCTGCCAGACAGCCTTTTCCAATGTGAAACCATGGTTATGTAAGTAATAATCATTCCCACCAAAATGACCAGACCCCATTGGGAAAAAACAGTAATTTTGCCTCACAGAACATGGGAGTTGCTTGATGCCTTGCCTTGATCATTAGTTTGTTTGTGTTATTGTGTGACTTCTGTGTTTTAAAGGGTTAGTTCAGAATCATCAGAGTCAAGCTATAACATGAGCAAACTAATAATAAAGGCAGCGGTAGACCTGCAACTCCTGTGTTCTGCAATGTAAAATTACTGATTTTGCCAATGGAGTTTGGTGGAGTGTGAGAGAGCAATATTTGGCTTAAATCACAGCGGTTTCCTGTTAGAAAAGTCCGTCTGACAGCAAACATACACTCAAACTGATACTGATTTTTTTGGCTAAAATACATTTTGTTGCTGACCCTGTCCTGTCCCTGTAGTTTCCTATGTCAAGACCCCTGCTGCTTCTCCAGCAGAGCAACATCTATCAGTAATACACTGACTATGTATAAGTATTTCATACAACCCCATCAAATAAAAATAAAAATAAAAAATAATCCAAACTGTCACTTTGACTAGTCTGTTTGGCTTAAAACATATTATAAGAAATGAATGAATGATGTCTCCAACCAGTTTGGTAATAAACCTTTGAACTGGGGGTTGGATTCTGTGATGGATTTATAACCCAGCTACACACTCATCTGTATCAAGGCCACCTGGCCTGTTCAATTTCAGGACAACAATGCTGCATGGGTAATTTTATCTGTGTTGGTGGCATGGCTCTGGTGCAATGTTGCTTGGTTCATAAACCACTTTTTTCCAGACTAAAATATCTCTACAGCTATTTCACAGATTGCCATGATTTTTTTTTTTTTTTTTTTTTACAGACATTCATGTTCCTCAAAATATTTCAGCGATCATCTGGCTCTTCATGTAGCACCACATGCAGGTCAAAGTCATCACTTATCCTGCTTAAATATCTCAACATCTATTTGTGGGAGTAGAACAAGAAATTGTAGAGACATTCATGGTTCCTAGATGATGAATCATTGATCTGCTGATCCCCTGACTTCTCCTCTGGCCTCACCATGAGGTAGTAATTTTGAATGAAATATTCATGTTCCCTTCATAATGAATTATAGAAACTTTAATTGGAAACCAGACTAAAGCCCCGACAAGGAGGTTTTTTTTACTCGTTTTGAAACAGTCTCGATTTAATATTGATGCCTCTATATGACCTGCATAAGTTAACGAGACAATACCCAAGAAGATCAGCTGTTTCTGTCTTGTTGTTCTTAATAACTGCAACCAGGTCTCCTAGAAATCAGATGGAACAAGCTTGTGTTCACATTTTTCCAGGTCAAATTACAGTGAGTGGTACATTAGCCAGAAGCAGGAGATTTTTATTGAGATATTAATTTTTTAATGTTATATTTTGTGGTTACAGCAGTGAAAACAGTACCACAGTTGTCCACAGGGGCCTTTTTTGTTTAGTGCTAAATGGCAAATACACAAAGATTTCAGTTACACCCTTTATATAAAGGAGACGTATCATTACAGCTCTCATTTTTCTCACTTATCACACACACTTCTGAGGCCATAGCTGGATTATTTTGATGTGATACTGGCTTAGACAAAGAGCTCTTGGAGCCAGAAAAAATAAAGCTAGAAAACAATGAGTGAACGACATCTAGACGGGCAAAGCTAGTGAGTGAGACAAGATGGCAAAGGACAGCCACGTCTCAGTGGAACTTCTTCATGAAGAACTTCAGTTCTCCTGTGAGGCTGTCCTATCAAGGCCTGTGTCATGGTTATTATGCACAAATGGTGCTAAATAGCAAATGTTAGCATGCAAAACTCAAAATGACACAGCAGAGAAATATATCGCCTTTTTCCACAAGTGCACGTGTGCATTAAAGTCGACAACCAGTGACTTACAGTGACTCACAAAAGCTGCGGTTGAATCGAGGACTGATGAGGAAATGTGACATGATATTACAGGTATAACTGCTGCTGTCAGGAACTAACGAGGCATGAAGTCACAAATCAAACCCAAAGGTCTGTTAGTTGGAGGAGGATGTACAAAGAGACCATGAGAGGAGGAGGAAAACACATCAACAAAAGCATAAATGCCCTTAGGCACACAGAGTGACAGAGGAATACAGTAACTGTTGTAAAGATACTTTCTATTCTCCTGTGCTGTTTGCCATGTTATTAAAAGCCCCTGTTCCCCTGTGATTGGAAGGGCTGGAGCAAATGATTGTGGGGTTCACAAGCTGGAGGAGTTCACTAAAATCATCTGATTTATTCTTATCATTTCACCGACATCTAGCATCAGTGTCTGGGCTGACGACCAAAGGTGATCTTTGCAAACAGGACACCTAAACTTTTTTAACAACTTCCCAGAGGAGATGAACTCTACCCCCCCTGTTTAAGTGAGGTTTGCACAGTCAATCAACATATCAACACCTCTGGTCCTTACATGCAAAAGGAACAACAATGCTTGATTAAACTTCAACGTTTTTCTGGCTATCAGGCAATGTGTGTGTATGAAGAGACGATTTTGTTCCACAGAGTTCACCAAATAGTTCCCTGGTTCACAGGATTGTAAATGTTGTTGCCTCACATAACTTATTTCACTTCTCCTGCAGGTCCCTGAGGCTCACAGGCACAACACCAGGTCCAGTTAAGCAAACCTGATGTCGGTAAGAATTAGTGGGTAGATGGGTAAAAGATACTTGGGTGCCCTTATCGGAATAAGGTTCCCAACAGCGTTAAAGAGGCTACAAACCTGGTCACAGTTAAGGCAAAACTGAAACACTGGATTTTAGATAGCTCAGATAATGGACCAGTTTTACAATAAGAGCAGGTGATTATTCTGGCCTGTTAAAATAATGGCTGTTAATACCAAATCCGAATATTTTCTGTATTTTTGTTTTTTGTTGTTCTTTTATATGTTGCACTCCACTAGCTCCACGCACAAACTCTCAGACCTCAACAATATCAAACTACAACAAGGATGAAAAGAGGTCCTTTGACTCTCTTGTGTTATCCTTGGTGCTTGTTCAGTTGCACATGTACATTAGTGTAATTGGTGTACATGGATTAATTGTCCTTTAAAAAATGAACTGTCACACAAACAACAAACAAATCCCTGTCACTGTCACAACTCTCAAAGGAACAAGGTTGAGTCCAAAATGCACAAAGTCTTTAATGTCGGTCATAAAGATCAAAACACACAGTCCAGAACAACGTAGAAAGCAGCACAGGAGAAGGTGAAAATCCACAAATCAGGGAAATAAGCAAAGTCCAAAACCACAGAAACAAAACACTCGGAATAAATGCTAGAAAGCAGTGGGAACAATGCAGACAATCTAGCGAGGAGGCATAGGACACAGGTAAGTATACTGTATATACACAGGGTTGACAGTGGGGATGATCAGGGGCAGTTGAGTAATTTGCAGCAGGTGTGGCTGATGAAGGGCAGTAACACAAGCAAAGAAAGGAAGTAAAGACAAGGCACATGTGAGAGCGGCCATTCGTCTTGTCCCACGATCACGCACCCCTCTGGATGAAAACAAACACTTTAAAAGCAGCCAGTCAGCATGTGTGTCTATGGCAAACAATTCATCACAGGTTAATTAATGATGTTACTGTGTAAACGGCATGTGTGCCGATTGTGTCTGTAGATCAAAGGGGAATCAGAAAAGAGTCTTAGCGATGGTGAAACTTAATTTTTTATAGCAAAAAAATATGTCCTTACCGTAAAACACCCAATTTTAGAATAGATTTGGCTCAACAGTACCAAAACAGCAAAATAAAGTTATAACTTAAATAGAGAACCCCTATTTCTTTAACTTTTTTTCAGTGTAACGAAACATATTGTTGATCGGCAAAGACATAACATAATTGCTCACCTGACTGGCCTGAGGATTTGGGTTCTAATAGCTAAAAAGCAATATGGTTTTCTTATTTTATGCTTTAAAACTGGCATCACCCTCTGAACTTTCGCCAGTGGTGTCTGAGGTGGACGGTTTGACTTACAAAATGATCCACTGTGGTTCACACGAGTGTCTGTACACTTAGCTAATGTTATGTTGGATTCATGTTAATGTGTATTTTCAGACATATTTTAATTTTCAGAATTTTCAAAAATTCAGGCAATAATTGGGCGCCCCCCTGCAGTAACTCTGATGATCCTCTTGGGATCATGGACCCCCTGTTGAAGACCCCTGCTGTGATGAGCTAGCATGATTGACACCTTCGTAACAAATCTAAATACATGCTTGACTGCAGCTATTCATGTTGAATAATTATTCATTTTCAAATAGAAAAATAAATGTGACACACCTATGATACATACAAACTAATTAGTCTTTCTATTATTTTTTTTTTTTACAGAGTTTATAAATTTTAAAAAATCATAATCAGTTTCACATTATCACTCATCTTAACAACCCCATGAACTCAAAACACCACACCCACCTCCTGCTTCACCCCCTACTCAATTCACCCCCCTCCCACCCACCCCCAGCAGCACAGGTCCATAGCACTGGAGTAGCCCTGCTGATAAGGTTTCACTCTCTCTGGGACGAAGAGGAGGGCAGGCAGTACAATACAAGCTCTGGGACACAAATCTACCTGGGAATCTATATTCCTCGTCCTGTGACCCACACCTGTTCTGGGACCTTCTGGGACCTGTGTCTTCCTGTGGATACCTGGGTCTTAGGTAAGGAAGTCGGAGGAGTGAAAATGCATCGATAAAACTCAAAGAAATCTCTCATACACATGCCTTGAGTGTTTGTGGATTATCTGGATTTGATGGTCAGTGAGTTGTCAAATAATTCTGGATCCTCTTCGAGCACGAGGAGACAGTTACAGTTCAGTTGATTGCTGTGGTCAGCAGATTGTGACTGCAGGGGAAGCCCATATGTGTGGCCTGTGGAGGTCCAGTAACTGGATCAATTAATTAATGAGTGGATCAGAAGCAACGTCATATCATACAGGTCTAACTGTGTTTGCTCAAGAAATCTTCAACTCATACATAGTTTGACTTTGCAGATATCAAGTTTCTTTAGAAAAGTTAATTTCAATTAATTAAAATATCAATTAACCAAATCTGAATCATGAGAGCCAGCTGGTGGATGAGTTTCCTCCTCTTCCTCACAGCACCTACACTTTAGTGAGAATGTGGTTGGTGGAGATTTTTTGGTCTGCGGTATGGAGTTTTTTAGTCGTGGAATGGTTACTATTATTTCGGATTTATCTGTAGGTGTGGGAATGCTTATGATGCCTCTTCACTCCCAGTGTCATCGAGATTATCTGGATCTAACAGGCTGGTCGAGGGGGACAGTCAGCCTCTTCACTACAAGCTAGAACAGACCAGGCTCAAGAAGTTAGCCTTCAATTTTCTGCCAGAAAGGGGTTTCTAATACATCCTTAATGTTTTGTTTTTTTTCAAAAAAACTTCACCAAGTGCTTTTGTTGCCTGAACCAACCAAACTGCAACAGAAAACATAAAATAATAATAATGATTAAAAAACTGAATATAATAATAACAATACATTAAAAAATATTAGGTCAGTGATAAGCTTCTCACAGGAACCAACCCCAGTCTCCTGGGTGAAAAGTCCATTCATCCACCACAACCTGATGTGGACTTTATTAGTGCTCTTTATTAGAGGACAACCAATACTGGATTTGGAGCCAAGGCTGATACCAATATTAGGTAAAGAGTTAGGAGTTAAGGAGTTAATAAATCCCAATACCGATATATTGGCTGATATTCTTCTTTACATATATTTATATAAAATCCTAAATGACATCAGGGCACTGAAACAGTAAAATTTCACTGGTATTTTTAATAATTAGAAGTAGCTATAAATAATATAAAAAAACACATACAAATTTTGAATTAAGAAAAAGGATCAAATATACATAAAATGCTGCCTATAAAACGAAAAACTAAAAAAAAAAAAAACTGCATCATTTTCTTAAAAAAAATATCATTCACCATATCACCCCTGACACTGATACCAATATAGGCTGATATAGCTGTGCTTGGCCAATATCGGATCAATGATATCAGCTGATAAATATAAATATTTGGTCAGCTGGTTTGATGGTTTGGTTGGCTCTACTCTTTATATTGTGTAATGTAACTTCCTGCCGCCTTTCTGCCAGAAAGGGCTTTCTTGCAAACAGTGTTCTGGGCTTTTGAACAGCCAGATTTCTGACAGAAAGATTTCTGACAAAAAAGTCTTTTGGGCAGAAATATTTCCTACGGAAAGATTTCTGACAGAAAGAGCTTTCTGACAGAAAGATTTTATACAGAAAAAATTCCTGACAAAAAGATTTCTCATAGAAAGGGCCTTCTTTTTTTGTTTAAGATTATTTTTTGGGTTTTTGCCTTTATTTTGACAGTGACAGCCAAAGATATGACAGGCCCTTAGAAAGGGCTTTCTGACAGAAAGTCCTGAAGCCTAACTTCTTTCTCTGTCCCTCACGCTGCCCCTGTATTTATCATCAGCACGGCCTCCATCTTGCATTTCAACACCTGTAATCTCCAGTTTTTAATCCACAGCCACTGACTCACATTAATCACAAGAGAGAATCTATTTGAGTGCAAATCTGTGAGTGTGTGTGCATTGTGTGTGTGTGTGTGTGTGTGTGTGTGTGTGTGCTGGTGCACTCGCATGTATTCATGTGCTGGTGACAGTCTGGTATAGAACATGTGTTCATAAAAATAGCTTGCACAGAACTGAATCCCAGGCTAGGAAATGAGCTTCAATTACAGCGGATGAAAAGCAATTACATTAACTGTCTCCCTGTAGACGGGCCCTCCAGCTTTTTCTCTTGTACTGGGACTCACCTCCAGCCTTACATAATTGCTTTCGACCTGTGCAATAGACAGCGACATGCTGCCGGCCCCCATCTGAGTGGTTAGTCAAGAGAGATGGGAGCTGCCGCTGGGAATTAGTGTCCTCAAGGGTACGCGGGGGGACTATACATGATGTTTAAAGTGTGCTTAACTTAATTATGGAACCCAGCGAAGGTTCTGCTGGAACTTGCTAGAATTTCGGACGTGATGTGCAGCTTCGATGATGTACAAATGTATGTTGGAAAATCAGTTTAGACTTTCTCCTGAAATATTTATGGAAAAGTTAACACTTTTGTTGTATCATATTTCACCGCCCTGTCAGTGTCTTGTTGCTATATTTGTCATACTCCCTGCTGGGCCCCTGAGAGACACATGTTGGTGTATTTACTGCTGATTAGTCTACCAAAAAGTTTCAAAAAGCCCAGAGGGAAGCTGGCTTCTCAGTCTTGAGTCCAACCCTTTTAATGGTCTCACTCTGGATTTCAGGACAGCATGGAAAAGCTAAAGTGAGGAGTCCGCTGCTGATTTTTATGTTATGTCTGCTAAATTTTTTTGGCCACTTGGGGGCAGTGCAACAGGGCTGTAAAACAACAAATCCTCTAAATTAAACAACAAAATTTGTCATTTGTAACTGCTTTCTAGAAGCCTTTTCTGATCTGATGGCCCTATTGATGGCAGGAAGATGTCATTTGTCCATGCCTTCAAAAACCACTGCAAATTGACTGTTTTATGATGTGACAATGCAACGGTTAAAGTTTGATTAGGCTTAGGCACAAAAACAACTTGGTTAGATTTAGGCAAACACTGTGGTTTGTGTTAAAATGAATATCTTGTTAATGTGAGGAGCTTCCAAAATCAACACAATATGAAAGTTCCTTGTAGCCAGAAGGTGATTTATTAGTTTATTATTAGTACCTGGTTTGTTTTGTTCAGTTGTGACAAGCCACCAACTCATAAATGACTCTGTTGGTCCAATATAGTTTAGAGAATATTGTTGTAGATCCAAGATGAAACTAACAGAAGAGTGTGACTGAGACAAAAAGTCACAATTTCAAATCTGTAACTTCAGTACCACAGACAGCGCCACAGATAAATCAACACATTACTGATATTTCAGAACCACGGTCGGGGCCATAGGTAGGTCATTTTGCCCTCAAACTGCTGCTTGTAGCCATTTTAAGGTTAGGGAATGAACCCGGCCATTATGAAAAACAAAGCAATGTTCACGGTTGTTGTTAAGCAGGAAACAAAGCCATATCCTGTGTTAAAATCCAGTGTTGTTTTCACCATTATCCACTTCAGCCTCCTCTCTATGTGGACTTTGTCACCTGACTTCTCCTTTGCTTTTCCTTTCCTCCCGTCAGTATTTGAACATAAACATAATATGCTGTTTTTTGGCTCTTGCTGAAATGATTGATGCTGCAGTTCTTCTTGTGAGGACAGTCTCCTGTGAACACAACATATAATATCATCACCTCATGAAGCTGTTTGCAGAATGTGTTGACAAATGGTTATCTTTTACACCTCCAGCCAGCAGATATGAAGCAACAGCTGACAGCTGTAAATCCAATAATCACTCTACTTTTAGCTCTGGTTTTGGTCTCCACCAGCTCCTAAGGGAGATATCTGTCTCTGTGGCTGCTAAGGTTGCAAATTGTAAGTCCTTTCCGAATCGATCACTAGAAAGATTAACAATAAATTAATTGATTAATTGTTATTAAAAAAAAACATAAAAATGTTGCTTATACAAAAAAATACCAAATGCGTTTTTCCTCCTCAGTCAAAGCTTTATTTCCACAACATATTGCAACAACATATTAAACACATATACTTTAATTTGGATAACTTGTGGAGAGCACCCATATAAATAATCTTTTATATCTCACATCTTTATTTGGTAGAGGATTGATTAAATTTTACTTGACCAAATTCTTAGTGACTGATTAATTGATCACTGATTAATCATTTTCATTCCTAATAGCTACTAAATCCTCCACTGTGGTACAAGCTACTTTGTCTATTTGCTGTTTCGTGCTGGACAACAGGATTAATCAGAACTTTTTTTTTTTTATAAAAGCAGCAGCCTGCTATTGTTGCTTGGTTAATCAGAGCAGTGAGACTAAATTAAACACTGACATTGTGGCTGTGAAACCAAAACAATGAGCTGAAAGATGCTATAACCTTCTGTAAAACAGAGGGGGAACAGCAGGGTCGGGTGATAATTCTCTCGGCTTTTCACTACAAGCGAAATCTTTCACATCACACACAGTTATTTGATCCAGTGTTAATATAATAATATTGACTAGTGCAGCTCTAAATGTTAAAATTGAAACAAATCAAAACTTTAATCAAAATATTCTGTTCTATTTCTACTCTATTTCTGAGCATGAAAGTTCATTTTTGATCTTTGAAGTAGTAGTTTGACCAAAAATTCTCAAGTAATAGATGGATTTTTTTTTATCCCTAGAAAACTCCATGAAGACCCTGAGACACTGACTATTTCTCTGTTTGGACTGTATTTTTCTTTCCGTGTAAAGTCGCTGCAACAGTTTGTCTGAAAACTAGTAAAAGAGTTGAGATGATTTCATTTATTGTTTTGTTCTTTAGCCATGCCTCTCACAACTGCTGCCCCCTCTAACAAGAGGAAGGCCAACAAGATCATCACTGACCTGTCCAACATCTCCCAGAATGGTAAAACACACACGCACACACAAACACAACCGCCGTGCGATCACATATTCACACACGACATCTAAACAAGAAACATTTTGCCGGTTATTTCCACCCACATTCTTTTAAGACCTTCCTCTATCTCCCGTGTGATCTGATTATCCAGACCAGTAAATGTCAAATCCATTTGTAAGTTTTGCTCAGTGGTGTTTGATATCTGCCTTCTGCACAGTCTGTGAGGGTGTAAATTGAACTGTGTGGGTGTAAATCGTTGCATGTGGTCTTATGATACTACAATTAGATAAGAACACACACACACACGCACGCGCACACACTTCTTCCAAGCAGTAACACAATATCTGACATGCATGTGGCATCTCCTGCAGGGCTGTGGGTCATTATCAGGTACTAGAGAAGCCACAAATCTGTCACCATTTGAGACAACACATAATAGCAGACGGTGATTCAGTTTCTACTATATTTGATGTGGAATTAATACAACTTGCAAAATGCGGGAATAAGTTCGCACCTTGGCATTAAATCAACACAAGCAAAATGTATTTATAAAGCCTGTTATTTGAGTAACATCTTGACATCTATGGAGTTCAGTGATGATGTGATGTATTTGTGTCACACTTTGTTTCTGGGGTAATTCTGGTGCTCTACGCTGGCTGTAACTGCTCATGACAAGCGCAGAATCTGTCTTTTTTTTATTTTTTTGTCCTCTTCTGCTCCTCTGCTTTTTATGTTAGTACCAGACACAGCGTTTAATGCATTTCACTATCACATTTTACCATCTGTCCAAATTCGTGCCGTTGTTTTAAATTCTAGTGGAGATCAAAACATTTCCTAAAATGCCCGAAATGTTGGGCCTAATATAGGTGGAATCCAGACAAAATCCAAGAAACTTAGGAGGAATTTAGGTTGAAACAACAATATGAAATCAATATTTTAGCCACACTAGAGGCATACATGCTACTATTTGCATCTATGACTAAGTACTTGCAAAACTTAATTAATTACCTTCCAGTTTTTGCTTAACGGCCACTCACGGTATTGCAGTAAGAAATTCCCCTGCAGCCCAAAGAGCATTTTCCCCCATAGGCCACCATTATAAAAGAAACGTCTGTAAAACTGTTGACAGGCCACCTCAACCTGCAAACAAGGTCAGTTATGACTCTTTCTATTATGAATTTAATCTTTGGAGCAGCAGGAGAAACACTGCTGTGCATATGCAGTGTGCTGCATACCCAGGAAGTAAACCCGGAAGCTAGAAAACTTTTTTTGCGCCAGTCGAACAACTTTCATTGGACAGAATGGACGCCATGTTTGCCTCCAGCATCCTGTGTGTAATACTTTCATGGTGCTAATTAGCAAATGTTAGCATGCTCACGTGGTAAACTAAGTTGGGGAACATCAGCATATTAGTATTGTCATTGTGAGCATGTTAGCATTTAGCTCAAATGCACCGATGCGCCTAAAGCCATATTTCTATTACGTTGTGCAGCTCGACTCCATTCGACTCCACTCTCTTTTGGTACCTCTACTTCGGGCGCTTTGGTCTTGAGAAGCTGCAGCCTATATTCACTGACAAAATGTAACCAACACTGTACGTTTACTGCCAGCTTCACGACTTCACTGCTCACTTTTTCCTCCTCCCTTCCTTCGCGGGCTGCCATTTTTGAGTGAATTTTAAAAAAGCTCAAGATGTACTGTACTCGCATGCTCTAATCAGAGATCTGCAGTGTTTTTATGTCGCCTTTTAGTATTGACTGAAGTAATACCAAAAAAAGTACGAGGTACCGTTAGAAATGGAAAGAACGAGTCACGAGTCAAGTGGAGCTGTACCATGCAGTGAAAAGGCGGCTTAAGTAGAGCCACACAGAGAGAGCAGCATGGCTGTCGACCCTTATTTTTGTTGTCATAAGTTGTCTTTCAAACTGCCATTAACTGGTTGCATAATATATTAGTTTTATAAACCAACCACAATGTATTATCTGCCCATCCTGAGCGTGCAACCTGTAATCTGAGCATGCTCTGAGTGTCTGTGCTTCTATCTGTCATCTGTTGATGTCTTTTCCCCATTTATGTCCCTTCCTGTTTTACCACTCTACCGCTCCTTCTGCTGTCACATCTGCAGCCACATCTGTATCTTTCCACCAGTTTGTTTTCAGTCAGTCAGTCATTCGGGAGCTTATCCTGCTTATCCCCTATTTTGCTCCAGTTAATGCCCACTCATCTATCCATCATCCCTGTCGTGCGTCCCATGCCTCTGTCCCTCTCTGTGTCGTCCGTCTGTCCACCCCCTGCCTCTGTCAGTCTGTCCAATTTCTTCCCAGTCAGCAGCCAACTCCGGTTTCACATTCTTCTGAATTAACGCTCTAATCAATATCCCCATGGGAGAGTTCGCTCTGCTCAGCAGCCTCAATTATTCTCTCTCTCTCTCTTTCTCACACACACACAACACACACACACACTCAACACACACCCACTTGCACAAGTCTGATTTACGAGGTACTGCTAACAGCTCTCCGCAGCATTGCAATGCCAACTCCCTGCTTTATAGATGTGTTCGTGCGAGTGTGTGTGTGTGTGTGTGTTGGTTTATGGCCGGACTCCAGGTGTTATGAGTGATATCAGAGTGTATGTGGTGGATGAGGAGAGTGTTTTATGAGGAGCTCTGTGGAGCAGTAAAATCCATCAGATCTCTCCATCACTGCGAGAGGAGAAGGGAGCATGTTATAAGGATTTCCCTCCATAAACAGTCCTACCAGAAAACCTGCCGTGGCATTCCCCAGTGGCCTTTTCTTCCATATTGCTTTGGCCTAGTAACCCCTACAACTCCCCTGGTTTCACACACACACATCCTTCAACACGTACAACAGGTTTCAACTGTAATTCATCACAACAAGGGCAATATGGAAGCCAGAGGATAAAAATACGCCCTTTACAGTCATATACACCCTTTATTTAACATCAGACATGTAGTGGAGGGTTGCCCGCCTTTTTAATTTGCCAAATGGATTTAGCAGATAGGAGAGAGCACATTTCAGAGAGTGTATACCACCTCAGCCAAGGTTTTAATAACAAAAAACACTTAAAAAATGTTATGGGATACATGAGCCAGATTTCTTTCATTCAAGTAAGTGCAGAAGTTCATGAGAAAATCTTTAAAAAATGTCTTTTAATGTTAATAGATGCATATTCTTTAAAAGAATAGTTTGATGCCTATTCTGTTTCTTACACGGAGTTAAAAGAGACATTTGTTTTCACTCTAATAGTCGCCTGTTAAGTATAAAGTTACAGCCAGAAGACAATTAGCTTAGCTTAGCATAAACTCCCTGCAAAACCACAACTTGCCATTTTGACAGCTATTTATCTGTACACAAGATATAAGGTGCTAATTACTAAGTTTGGAGGTTTTAACATTTGAACAGAGCAGGGAAGTTGCTTTATGCTAAGCTAAGCTAAGCTAAGCTAAGAAATCACAGGAATCAATCTTCTCATCTAACTCAAATCAATGAAACCTTTGCACTAAAAACACACCACTTATACTTTGGCCCATGTCTAAGGTGAGCATGACATAAAAACTGCAGTCAATTTATAATTTAACTATCCAATGTCATTATCTATTAAATAAAAAAAGTTAAGTCGCCATGGTAACTGTTGTACTATAATGAACTATAGTCCAGGCTGACTGATAAAATTTGTTGGGCTACTAACTAAGTAACTTGTTCAACTGTCAAACAAAGCTTGGGAAAGCTTCCTTCTTTTTCTTAATGCCTTGCTTCAGATGAAAAGATGGTGTCTTTTCCATAAACGTGTTATATGAACTAGACAATGGACACATTGATGGAGCCCATTCAGTCCAATGAGAATTACTTGCCTAACGACAAAAATGTTTTCTAGCTTTGGGTTCACTTCTGCAATATGTGGTCCACTGAATATTCAAAGTAGTGTTTCTCCTGCTTGACGTAACATTGTGATCATGTCAAAAGTTTTTTTTTAATTGATTTTCTTGGTAAGGAGAAAGTTGACTGAGGTATCAAGCTTGCTTTACTGTTACTGCAGCACAGTGCAAAAAGACAGGACTTAGGAAGGGAATTCCTCTTCTACTTTTCCTCTGCGTACACCCACCTGCACTTCCATATTTAGTCCCCTCGTTTTGTCCTCCTCCTCTTCCTGTCAGATGATGAGTCAGACCCCGAGGCCACTGAGCTCGACCTGGGCACCAAGATCAAGACGCCCAAGGACGTGATGCTGGAGGAGCTCTCCCTGCTCAAGAACAAGGGCTCCAAGATGTTCAAGATGAGGCAGCAGAGAGTTGAGAAGTTCATTGTGACCAACGAGAACGCAGTAAGAGTCAAGAAGAGAACAGTTGGGTATGTTTTGTGTGTTTATATGTGTGTACTGAGCAGACTATATCTTCATCTTGTGCATTTTAGCAGAACCTCCAGAACCTGCTGATGTCTCCTCCCCCTATTCCACCAAAGCCTGAGATGCCAAAGGAAGAAGGTACGTTATAAATTTGTGTCCCATTTTTAGATTTAAGATACGTTTTTTCTGTTAAGATTTTGCGTTTAATCTCTCGGGTCTTGCCCCCTTTATCTCCCCTGTTTCTCAGTGGTGGTGGAGGAGCCGGTGGATGAAGAGGCGGAGAAGGAGAGAGGAAGGAGCACTATGTTCGCACCTACGTATCGCCATGGGAACGGGCCATGAAGGGCAACGAGGAGCTGACAGCCACCATGAGGGCCTGCATGCCGGGACCCATCCGGATTCACCCAGAACTGCCTCTGTACAAGAGCTTCAACAGGTACACACCGAATTAATCTGTCAATATTTTTTTTTTCTCAACTCAGTAACCCACATCACTATGACGACCGTCCTGGCTGTGTTTCTATGGCTTCACTCTGCACTGATACAGATTTCACATGCTGTGCCACATCACTGACATTTAGAAATGCACTCAGACAACATGAAGCACCAGATATATTTATATCAAACTTATTTGGACCCAGCAGTAGTTCTTCATCCGTCTGTTGTACTGTTGATGGTTGAGTAAGAGTAAAGTAAGAGAATAAGGCAATAAACAACCAGACCTGGGTGGATAATGAGACCCTGGGCACAGATATGTACCCCCCTCCTACGTAGCAAGACACCCAGACTGAAAGAGACACAAAACGACCGCAGAAACATTTTGCAGGTGAACCAGAACTCTCAGAGCGTCAGAGAAATAATGATGAGATGCTGTTTGTAGTCACTGGTGTTCTTTGGTGTTGTTTGGCATCTCTTTGTAGTTGTTTTGTGTCTGTTGTGGTTTGTGTTTCTTTGATGTCATTCGACAGATCTTTATTGTCATTCTGTGTCTCTTTGCAGTCATTTTGTGTCTCTGTGATAATTTTTCATCTCTTTGTAGTTGTTTTGTATCTCATTATAGTCATTTTGTGTCTCTGTGGTTATTTTGTACCTCTTAATACTTGTTTTGTGTCTCTTTGTGGTTGTTCTGTATTATTTGTAGTCGTTTTGAATCTCTTTATAGTTGTTTTGTGTCTCTTGGTGGTTATTTTGTGTCTGTTTTAATTTTCCATCTCTTTGTAGTTGTGTCTTTGTAGTCATTTTGCAACTCTTTGTGGTCATTTAGCATCTTTTTGTAGTCATTTTGCAGCTTTGTTGTCTTGTGTTTGTTGCTCGTAGTCATCTTCTGTCTCTCCAAGGTTGTTTTGCTTCTCTTTGTACGTTTTTGACTCTCTTTGTTGTCTTTGTCCATATGCCTTTGTGGCTGTTTGGAGTGTCTCTTGGAGTATCTTTGTATCTATAATTGATTGTCTTAGATCTCTGTAGTTTTTTGTCTCTCTCTCTTAGTTAATTTGTGTCTCTTTTTGGTAATTTTGCATCTCTACGTGTTTGTGGCAGTTTTGTATAGTCTTTAATTGCTTTTCCAACAGAAATGTTAACAGCCGTTTCTTACAGAGCCGGTAGGTCCGTTCAGCAATTCATCCATGCAACCAGCAAACAATGTTTAATGAGGGAAATTACAGCGAGACATATTTAACCAAACAAGTATTTTAGTCTTTATCTTGTTGTTCTGCATTGCACAGCATCAGACACATTATCTGGTGTTGCCATTGTCTCTCCTCAGCTTCCTATTTCTTCCTCTCTTCTCCCCAGGACGGCGCTGCCATATGGCGGCTTCGACAAGATGCCCAAGACGCTCACCTTCGAACTCCCAGAGCTCAACGCTGCCGAGGAGCCAGAGCCCCTGCCCAGCCTGCAGGCCGACATCCGCTCACGCCCCTCATTCAACCGCACGCCCATCGGCTGGGTCTGCAGTGAGGAGAACTCACACATCCACATGGACCTGGACAACATCCCCTTCGACGGAGGACGGATGACCTGTGAACACGCATGCACACACAAGCAAATTTACAGGACGTGTAGCCTGAAACACACACTGGAACTCATAAACACACACTGACACCCTCACATGAGTGTATACACGAGAGCTTTTAGACACAGTTCATAACTCACACCACGTACACTGACAACATAAACACTGTTAGAACTGCTGAGGCTCCCGTGAACACATGGAGAAACGTACTTTAATTACATGGAAACGAACAAAGAGGATTTTAAAATGAGTATCTCCCCTGGTCTCTTGTGTGCCTTCTTATCTTATTATTGATTGAGTCTTACTATAATTTTGCATACTGTGAGGTAATGCGAGACCTGTGTGAATAGATGTAGAAAAGCACTCTGCACTCTTAAAACAATGTATTTATGCAATAAAGTTCCCCTTTACAGAATGACTGTCTGCTTATCATGTTGACACTGCATGTTCTAGTCCTAGAGAACTATTAATTAAATTTCAACTCAAGGTGCACTTACTAGCTCTTTCTGGAGCTTTCAGCCACACTCTGCAGTGATTTTGCTCTGTGGCCATGGACGTGGCCCATCCTTGGTACATTGTCCATATATGACCACCTCTTATCACATGACCACAGTTCCATACTTAAATGACACTATGACATATAATTCATCTCCATGACAACAAACTTCATTTGTTGCTCTAAAAAAAGCAATGATTATTTTGTGTTCTGCTTTTTTGTATGGGCAAAAATGAACTAAGAAGCTGCTTAGGTTAATTTTAAGTGTTTTTAGCTACATGGTGTCTTGGTTGTTGATTGGCTTAAGACACAAACCATATAATCTTAATATTTCTGGTGTAATTCCAGTAAGGGCTCTATTACATGTTACCACCTCCTATTCTTTTCTTTCCCTTTATACTATCGTACTAACTAGGAAAAGCAAAAATGCAATTATTTATCAATCAAGATGGAATAGTTTGATTTTTTTTTGAAAGATATGCTTCTTTCGAGATGAGAAAATTGATAGCCCTCACATGTCTCTACTGTGATATGAAGCTACAGCCTGCAGGTGATTAGCTTAGCTTAGCATAAAGACTGGAAACAGGAGAGAGCAGCTAGCTTAGTGTCTTATGGGAGATCATGTGCTGAACTGTTTCTGTGTTGGTAGCAGCTGGATTTTGTTCACTTTGGATAGGCTAGCTTTCCTCAGTTGTATATAAGCTAAACTAACTGGCTTCTGGATATAGCTTTTTTTTTTTTTTGTACAGACATACTGTGAGTGTGATATTGATCTTCTTGACTGACTCTATACAAGCAATGGAATTTATTTTACTTGTATAAAAAGTGTAAAAACGGCACATTGTTACAGGAGGTTATTATCATCGGTCAGTTTCTCGGACAGGAACAAGCCTGGCTAACTGTTTCCAGTCTTTGTGCTAAGCTAATCAAATGCTGGCTGCAGCTTCATATTTACCACACAGACTCCAGAGGCAGGAAGTAACAAAGTATTTGTACTTCTGTACGATGTGAACAATGTAAAAGATGTAACAAGACGAAACAGACTGTGGAGAAAAGGTGAGATTCAGTTAACTTTGCACAGAAACAGCCAGTAGAAATGTCCTATAGAGGGCAGGTTTTAACACTTATATTTGCATACACTTTAAAAACTTGTATTTTTTCACTTAAACAAGTTGAATCAGTAGTTCTACTTTTATCAGAGTATTTCTTTTAACACAAGTGTTTGAACTTCTTCTTGAGTAGGCTGCATACAGAACGTGTGTAACCTGTTAAACTGTTGTGTTGCTTTTCAGTGCTTCTAATTTCTACTGGCACTTTCTCTCAGGTATAGTGGGATTAAAAATCTCTGCCAGACTAAACAATGTCCCAATGACCTCTCTCACCTGCTCTCTATGAATAGCAGTGTGTTCAGGCTGTGACTGTAAACTGGTGCTGGCAGGTCTCCAATGACAGCAATTAGACAGATGTCCTCTACATGCTGCTGACAGCAGGTTACATCTGACTGTGTGGAAGTGTGTGTGAGAGAGAGAGGCAGAGAGCATGAGACAAAATGGGTATTTTTTTCAACTATTTCATAACAGCAGAAACACAGAAAAAATTTGAAGGAACTTTAAATTTTAAAAAATCAGAAAACAACATTAAGTAAATCTGCATAGCTGCTTCTTTAAGAACAATACTGTGGCACAAAATCACCAAAATTAGGTTATTTTGTGGGTGTGTTTGCCTTTATTTGACAGTGACAGGTGAACGTACGACAGGAAAAGGGGGCAGAGAGAGGGGGGATGACATGCAGGAAATGGGCTACAGGCGGGAGTTGAACTGGTGGCTGGTGCAGAGGACCAACAGCCCCAGAACATGGGGCGCGCGCTCCTCCAGTTTCCACCATTTGGCATATTTCTGAGTGCCAGTCCTTAATGTTGAATGTCATTAAGGGGCTGGCGTCACTGAGAGCTGCTTCCTGGCTCTCATTCTGTGCCGTTTTCCTCACTTGTTTTGTATCTTTTACTTTCAAAGTGAAAAAAATGAGGTTTTTCTACTATAACACTGTCAAAACAGATCAAAACAGGCTGAAACTTTGGTTTCCTACTGGTCCATTTGATTTTATGCATGTGGAATTTGACAAAAATTATAAACAATTGGATTAAAAAGATAACATCTTGGCCATTTGACCTCTTTTTCTTATAATAGAAAGTTCAGCTTTTGGAAATGAGCAACGCTTTCTTTGATTAAACCTCACCAATTACAAGAAAAATTAATATTCAGTTAAACCTTTCCAAAATGTGCTTTATAGGATATATTACACATATTAATAAATAAACTAAAGTAATAAAGTTCCCCCTCACAGATCTTCAGAGCTCTGGCATTTTCATGTCACTTTAAACAGAAGACCAGAGCTTTTGTCCTCGGGTGTATGACTCCCTGCATGGACAGAGACAGAACAGGTAAGGCCACACGGTCAGCCACGGGATGACATCACCGCCGTTCCCGCGCTCTTTCCGCCTCGCGCCCAGAAGGCGGCGGCATCGGGCCGGGCAACGGTAAAACCGCTACGTCACACACGCCGTGCACGAGCTGGAGGATGGCACGGCGGTATCGCGAGAGCGGCGTGCCGCGACCGCAGCGCTGGATGGCGCTGGTGGGGGCTGGATGCGCCCACGGCTCGCCCTCTCTCCCGTTAAATCACACGGTAGGACACGCGAGCGGACGGAGACTGGCGGCGACAGCACCCGGGGTGAGTAAAAAACCTGCACACTCTCCGCTCTGCATGGGCTCCATCACTGCTACACGGGCACGCATGTGACCGGGCACAATACACCATCATTACTGTAGGGGTGTGTGTGTGTTAAGTGGGGTGGGGGGGCAGTCAGCGTGTCGGCCAGATGTGATCCTCAACAGATGTGTTCTCGTGACAGTCTCGGAGGATCTCCATCATTGTCATCATCACTCTCATCAGCAGCAGCAGCGTGTTCCTCCCTCTGTTGCTTCGTCTCCGGTCAGTTCTTGTGTTTTATCAGCCGCTCTTTAACGGACAGCAGCATCCCTCACCCTCAAGTTCATCCCGGTTGCATCACAGCGACACCGGGGCTCGGTTTCCAGAGTTACAGGTGTTATTATTCAGCCAGGTGCACATACCGCTGCTGCGCCCCGTCCTGTCCTGTCCTGCGTGGACTGTACACACTGTGTGGACTTGTTGATGGATGGCCGAGAGACCCGCAGCCTTTTTACCGAGGCGGATTCACGCTCCGCTGTCATCGCTCCCGGGGGCCGCTATTGATTTAACGTTGCGGTTTCGATCCGCGTGATTGATGACTTTGGCCCCTCACCGGGCCCCGCATCACCGCCAGCCTACAGTGCCGTCACATTAGCGATGGTGACACAGCCCTCTGCTGCCTCACGGCGCGCTCACACGTGAATACTTACCAAAAAAAAAAAAAAAAAAAAACACAGGGAAAATAGGGTACTGGCCATCCCCACGTTTTCCTCATTAGGCAGGAGCGCACACTTTTGTTTTGGATACTTGTGAGGACATTTCATTGGCTTGTAGTGATTCCAGAGGGCTCATCCTGACCTTAACCGTTACTGAACCTCAGCCCTGAGCGTGACCTTAACTCAAAACCACGTCTGAAAGGTCCACTGTGTAAGATTTAGAGGGATCTAGCAAAATATGGCACATAAGCATGTTTTAATTAGTGTATAATCACCTGTAAATGAGAAATGTTCTGTTTATCTGTAAATTAGAGGGCGAAACCTTCTCTCAAAAGGACACTATTTATGAACTCATTGTGGATGACATTCTGGTTAATAACATTCTGACTGGGGATGTCAATGATTAACTATTAATCGATTAATCGCTGTCAAGAATTTAAGCAATTAAAAATGTTTAAATTGACATTTAGTCCTTAGTCTAGACATGCCAGTAATTGCACTTCATTTGACATTGTTTTCTCTGGCAGAGGCATTTGTTGAATAAAGAAACTTTGATTTGAAATGAGAAAAAATGAAAATGAGATGGTATTGTGTTTTATATGTAATTAGTTATTAATGATTAATCAATTCATTGATTGTAAGCATTTTCAACTATTGCTTAAGGAAAATGCACAAATTCTGAGCCTTGGAAATTTTTACATGCACAAATCCAGATATTTGAAGGTTTAATGAGTTTCTTTCTCATATCAAAGCTCTCAAAGTCATGAAAAATAAAAAATGCAGTTCAGAAATATTGTAGAAAATTGTAAAAAATATAACCCCTACCCTTCCAGTTTTATTTATTTTGTTAGTTAACTTGTTTTTCATAATTTAATAGTATTTTGGTTTAACTTCTGTTACATCTGATCTTGGTCCCATGAGGTCCATGATGTTTGTACAAAAGGAGAAAAAAAATCTACACAAGGATCAGGCCTTATGGAGCTGCCGCGTTGCACCGCTATTTTGATAAAATGATCTTTGGCAATAGTTCCCTTTTGATTTTTCATTGCAAATTTCACAACAGCCACTTTAGGTTCTCCTTCACACTTGGAAGGGGAGAGTGAGACAAAGGGGTTTGCATTTGGCAAGCTCACCTCGAGATGCCCTTAAACCCCTACAGACTGGTCCTTTAATCCTAAAAACACCTTGCAGAGACTGGCATTATATCTGCAGAGAGAGAGAGATATGTGGCTGGTTGAACAGGTTTATGTCTCCACAACATGGGTTAATAACCAACACACACACACACACAACACACACACACACGTGGACCCACAGCAGCACCTTCACCCTGCTGAAATGTCGCCTTGACATTTAAGCTGGACTCATCATCAGTTTTAGTTTTTGGAGATGAATCAGTCAGTGAACAGGCTTTGCTTTGATTTTTTTTTCTGTATAGTTTCTGTACAGTTAATGTAAGCATAGGTGAGTGTGTTAAAGGGATAGTTTCGGATATTTGAAGTGGGGTTGTATCCATAATCAGTGTTTTAGCCTGCCATGGATGGCGGTCGACACGCCCCTAAGTTTGAAGATGCTGCAGGAGTCAGCAACAAAATGTATTTTATTCACTTAAAAAGTACACAGAATATCTAGAATATTTTCACTGCTTTATCTTGCTGTCAGACGCCTTTATTGTTAAATAAGCCAAATATTCCTCTCTGTCACACAACCAGACTCCACTGGCAAAATCAGCAATTTTACCTCACAGAACACAGGAGTTGCTGGTCGACTGCTGCCTCGATTGGTTTGTTCGTTTGTGTTATTGTGAGACTTTGGTGAATCAGAACTAACCCCTTAAAACACCAAAGTCACACAATTAACGCAAACAAACTGACCGATCAAGGCAGCGTCACACCAGAAACTCTGGTCCTCTGCGAGGTAAAATTGCTGATTTTGCCAATGAAGCTTTGTTGGTTTGGATAGAGCGATATTTGGCTTATGTAACAACAGTTTCCTGGCAGAAAAGGCTGTTTAATGTCAAAATAAAGCAGTGAAAACATTCCAAGTATAGCTTACACTGAAACTTACAGTGATTTTTTTTAGATGGGACTAAAATGCATTTTGCAGCTGACCCTGTCTACAGCAGCACATTGCTCTCCATTAGCCTCCTACACTAATGTGTCGGCCACCATCTACTGTAGGGAATACACTTGAAAAAATTAACTAGGAATAAACTTAAAACACCGGCGCAATGCTCATATTTTCACTTAATATGACATGCCCTTATATACATATACACTGCTGTTTCCATATTTTATGAGCAGGCTGTCGCTGTAGCTGTGGGACAGTCTTCTTGTCTTACAGCCTTTTTTACACAGTGTGAGTAGGAGGGAGGTCCTAGAAGGTAAACTTACTTTACCTTTATCTACAAAATAGTTTGTTTCAGCCCCAGTTGAGTTGGCCACACTGCCAGAGGAGACTTCCCTCTCCCCTCTCACAGCGAGTTTACTAAGTTGTTTCAATTGTTGCATGTTGCTATGGGGGACAATCAGACAACTTGACACTTGACGAAGAACATCCTCAGAGCTCAAGATGTTGGACTTTGGGGTCTTTGATCTATTTTTAGCTTGTTTTCTTTTTAAAAAAAAAAAAATTTCTCTGGCTATATGATTGTTTGGATTCTATATGATAAAGACAAGTTTATTCTTGTATTTTAGAGTTATCTGTTGAAAATATCCAGGATCCAAACACACAGCCTCTCTCGCAGTCATCCTGCATGCACGGGCAAACATGATGATCTGTGAGAAATAATCAGTCTCAAGGTCATTGGCTTTTTGCATGTGTCTGCAGACAAACCAAGTCAATCAAATTCACTTAAATTCTACTTGAATGGACTTAATTGTAATTAATAGTTTAAGTCCTCTGAGCGTTTCTTTCTAGACGTGGTCGTGTGTGTGTTTCCCAGGACATTCATCTACTGTTGACATGTCAGAGTGAAGTGTTCCTGTTCGTTGGGTCCACATGAGTGGGATTATAAGAGAGCTGAGGCATAACAAGAGCAATTATCTATATATCATCTTCTCCTTCTTCATCCTCTGCAATGAAGGAGGAGGAGAGGGGAAGAAAGTCACGCTCATATGTCCCCTTTGACCTTTATCATCAGCTCGAGTGCTCTTTCTCTCTTTTTCCCGTAACCACTCGTCGTTGACATGTGGTTGTTTATTCAATGTGATGTCGCACTTATTCCTCTCCTCTCGCTCTTTTTTCTTCACTTTGTTTTCCTCTCCTTTCCCAGTCCGACTCCCCTGTTCTCCTCTTTTCTCTCATTTTATCTCTATTCTCCTTTTCTCTAACCTTCTCTTCTCTCCCCTCCCTCTTTTCCCTTTCCTCTTCAATTCTTTCCTTTTTTCCTCTCTGTATTTTATTTTGTCACCTCTTTTCTGTTTCTCTCCTTTCTCCTGCTCTGCTCTTTTCCTCTCTGCTTCTCTTTCCTGTTCTTTACTTTCCATTTCTTTCCTTCTCTATCTTCTCGTTCCCACTCCTCTCTTCTTCTCTTTTCCCCTTTCCTTTCCTTTCCTTTCCTTTCCTTTCCTTTCTTTCCTTCCTTCTCCTCTTTTCTCCTCTCCTTCCCATTCTTCTGCTCTCTTCTTTTCTCTCCTGCCTTCCTCTTCTTTCCTTTTGATTTCTTTTCTCCTCTCTCCTCTCCATCCCACTCCTCTTTTGTCCTTTCTTTTTCTTTTCTTTTCTTTTTCGTTTCTTTTCTTTTCCTCTTGTGTCCTTTCCTTTCCTCTTGTCTATTTTCCTTTTCCCCCTCCTTATTCTTCCCCCCACTTTTCTCACCTCCTGTTTCTTATCTTCCAACACCCCCAAACCCCTTTCTCCTCTCCTCTCCTCTCCTCTCCTCTCCTCTCCTCTCCTCTCCTTCTCCGTACTCTGACCTAAACTGTAAAAACCTCATGATTCCCAGCATGCATCGTAAATAAGGATGGTTATGTAATAGCCTAAATATTAAGCAAATATTCACCCCTCTTTATATTTTCTACTAATAGGATTGGGTACGCACATGTGCCACGGCGATAATGGGTTGCATCTAGGTTATAGCGTGCACGTGTGTGTGTGCGTGCGTGTGTGCTTGTGTGTGTGTTTTCTCTTGTATACTTTAATGTTACAGAGTCTGAGCAGGGAAATGACCTTGAATCTTGCAGAAAAAAAAAGTCTCAGTAATATGCTCACACATGCAGCTGCACGTGTGCCTACTGTATGTTAACACACACATACACACACTCGAAACACACACATATAACTTCTCTTTAGATTCAAAGTGGGAGCGAGGAGGAGAAAGAGAAGCACAGAGGGGAGGATGAACTCTGGGCTCTCCCTATTGTCAACTAAGGCTATTTGAAGTTACACATAACCCAGTTACAGGGAAACCACTATGTGTGTGCATCTGTGTGTGTGTGTTGTGTGTGTGTGAGTGTGAGAGCACATGCATGTGAAGCAAGTGAAGTTTTTCGGAAACGGAAAGGAAATCGACAGAGATGAATGGGGGAAGAAGTGGAGAGAGTGAATGAGAATGGAAAATAGAGGTCAGTGGAAGAAAGTGAGAGACAAAGAGCAGGAATGAAGTGAATGGGAGGGAGGGAGAGAGAGGAAAGGAAAGTGCAGCCAAAAGAAAAGAGAGAGAGAGCTCAGTTAGTGAAAGAAAAGATCAAGACTTTTTTTCCTCTCTCTCTCTCTCTCTTGGACAGCAGGGATATGTATAAATATACTTCTCGCCTTTATGTTTGCTTGAGTGGGAGGGAGACAGTGTGAGAGACGGGCTATTGTCCTCGGGGACAGTATCGGCTCTTTGTTCAGCTTGCATGACACCGGTGTCACTGTCACCAGGCCACACTAACCCGCAGCAGCACGGAGAGACAGAGAGAGACGGTACAGTCAAATCACAAAACGGCGTCATTAACGGCGTTTCATTTCCTTCCAACTCTGACGCCAGTTTTTGGAACTTTGGAAAAATTTTCCCCCCTCAGCTGAAGAGAATAAATAGGACCATAAAATGGAGAACAAAAGACCAAGTTCGACTAACGAGTACACAATGATGATACAATGATACACAATACACTTTTTTCACCTCCAATCTGATTCCGATACCTGAATTTGAATATCAGCTACCAATCATGAACCCCAGGTGTTTTTTTTTCTTTTTTGTTGCAGATTAGGGCTGCAACTAACGACTGTTTTCACAGTTGATTAATCGGTTGACTATTCCCTCGATTAATTGATTAATAGTTATTTGTTTTAAAATGTTAGATAATGGTGAAAAATGTCAATCTATGTTTCCCAAAGCCTAAGATGACATCCTCAAATGTCTTGTTTTACTCACAACCCAAAGATATTCAGTTCACTGTCAAAGAGGAGTAAAGAGTATCAGTACCAGATACTGATATTTGATCGGTTTTGTCCAATCTCCACTAGTAAGAAGTGATTTTTTTCATACTGTGCCTGAATAAAACAAAGAAATCTGTGACCTTTCTGGGAGGTCATATTTTAGATGTGGGCCAAAAGTATATGGACGCTATACTTTTCTTGCACTTTTGGTCTGGGGCTGTTTTTCCTGCTTTGGCATTTGAGATAGAGGAGTTCATTTTTGACCTTGGAGACAACAGTTGGCAAAACAGTCTCACTACAAGGCGTCCTGAAGCTTTCGACTACAATACCGTGGCAGCTCCATCTGTTGAGGAAGATTGTGGATACGATCAACAGTTTCTGAATTAGGGTTTGGTGATATGTTGAAATATTCCAACTGCGTCCACCAGCCCAGCAACCGGTGATGGTGATGTATTCGCACAGGTGTGTGTTTGAGCCCCGCAGACTTAACATGGCAATTTGCCGTGTTAAGTAAGCAATGTGTATTCACACTGTCCAAAAAATAAACTCACAAAATGTTATTTCATCATAAAACATGATGGAAAAAACAATTAAATTACCCAAAAATCGTCTTATTCAGTCTTTCCACTGTTACAACAATCACTGACCCTGGTGTGGTTGAAATAAATCCTTAATTCAGCAGTTAGATGTGAAAATATTTTGGCCCTACAAGCTGTTTACCTCTTACTTGTTCTCTGGCTCAGTGGGTGTGTACTGTGCTGCTGTCCCTGAGCTGTGGCTCTTGCTCTTTCCTCAGAGACAGATCATTAAATTAGCAAAATAAAAAGACAAAACCCCACAAAAAAACAGCCACCTAAATGCTGATAGCTGCCCAATCGCCTAAGCATACACTGAATGGACTTTGCAAACATTAAATGATATTTTAGACAGTAGTTTGCTTTCAGCTTAGTAGCAGAAGAATGACGGAGGGTCTTCCCTGTTTTCAGCACGACTGTGCCCTCGTGCACAAAGTCATTCCATAGAGAAATTGTTTTCCTACTTTGGCGTGGAAGAACTTGAGTGGCGTGCACAGAGCACTGACCTCAACCCCGTCCAGCACCTCTGGGATGAACTGGAACGTGGACTGCGAGCCAGACCTTATCGCCCAGCGTCAGTGCCAGACCTCTGTACTGCTCTTGAGGCTGAATGGGAACAAACTCCTGCAGCCAGGTTCCAAAATCATGAAGGTCTGAATGCCTGTTTAATGGTCTTGTTCGGGTGTCCACATACTTCTGGCCATATTTAGACCAGCTGTTCTTACTTAACCTTGGGCTTCTGGAGCTCCCATGGGGGTTGCAAGATAAATAAACAAAAAACAACATAGTAAATTAGGTCTTACAGTCTTTTCTTCTGCAAACAGTGTTTATTTTTTCTCTTTTTAGCTTTGTCATTGTGAAATGCTGAGTAGAAAAGTTGCTCATAACTGATGGACATGTGCATCATTGCTTTGGTTTTGAAGGGTCAAAGCCAAAAGGTTGGGTAGGGTAATGTTGGTACCCCAGTATCCCCATCCTGACCTCCAGCTCAATACTCTGAGTATGAAATCCTTTGTAAGATGTTGGCAAGATACTTGGAAATGTGTTATTTCTCTTCAGGTTTTTCAGTATGATAATCTGCATGCTCCGATGGAAACCCAGCTGTTCCACTATAGACCACAGTGAAACAGCCTCATGCTAAAACCAATCCCAAGGAGAGATCAAATGACTCAAATTTACATAAGCATTTATCACCAAAACACTCTCCTCGCGCTGTTTCCAAAGCTCTGTGTGCTTTGGATGGAAAGAAACGATAACGGGAGAACAGGAAAGAGAGTAAGCATGAAAAATAAGTCATGGAAAACGGAAAGAATGCTTGATCCGTGTGTCACATGTGGTGCCACTGCTCTCGAATGTTGATTCGATGTGGCGGCACAATGACGGACGGATGTTTTCCCTGAATGTTTATATTAATCGCCGAGATGTGGATCAGAGAGGAAGCGTCACAGTGCACCGGGGATCAAACAGGCACAGAGCCATCCTTCAGATTCTGTCCTCGGGTAAACTCCTGCAAACTTTCTGCATGTCGCCTGATGAGCTCAGAGAACAGGAGAGGTGGAAGGAAGACAGAAGACAGTAGCAGCAGCAGCAGCGATGACAGTATAGTGGAGGCATGAAAACAGCTGTCTGTCCTCAATGCTCCCAACGGTGCCCTCGCTGGCTCTTATCGCTCCACAAGTAATCATCTGCTGTCACACTGACACGCACATTCATTTAGATACAAACTGAAAAAGACCATTTATAACGTACAGATCGATCCCTTTGAAGTTTGACTTAACTTTAAACCCACTTTACACCTAACGTTAGCTCTGAAGCCAAATATGTTTCCCTAAACTCTTAAATCCCACTGTCTTGCCCACAGGATAGTCATTACAGATTCATGCTGTGCAGCCAAAACTGGCTCAAAATCATAGATCTTTAGTTTAAATTCAAGTGAGGATCCAAATATGTCAGGCTAAATTTGGGGGAATGGGTTAAAATGATGCACAAGACATCTAAACATCTTCCATCCACAGGAGGACGTCTTCCATTTAATTGGACAGTGCAGCTATAAAACATAGACAACATTTAATGAACAAAATCTGCATGTAATACTGTCAGACAGAGTGGAATAAGATTATTTTTAATGTGGATTATTGCTGGATGGTAAAGCGTTAAGTAGTTTAAGAGTCAGACAAATCATTTTTCACACCATGTGGCATCACATATGCTTTCAGTTTCTGCTTGCTCAAGTGATTTGTTGAAGCACACACTTATTGTGAGTACAATATAATCTAATACACTAAAATTAAGACTCCCTTGTAATATACTACCTTTTTTAAAAGTCACTTCTTTAAGGAATAAGGTTAACTATATTGTTTATTGTCAACAAATTCCATCAGAAATGGTAGACTGTCTCTCATCCCTACCCAGCTGGTACCCCAGTCTCACTGGTTCAGAGTAACATAGGGACTGATTCATGATTTTGAATACTGTGAAAGTGATGATTGTCACAAAATCACTTTTACTGTGCCTGCTTTAGTTGTAGGTCTGGGTATCAGTGCTCAGTACCTTTAAGGCATTGATTGAAATGATCCAGTCCCAAGTACTATCAGAACTTCTCCAGATACGATACCTGCATTCAATCCTTTTGGTACCCAGATCTAGAAAAAATACTATTTAAGTGGTTTTGTTAAAAAAATGTACTTCACAGTAAAAACAAATGTCAAACAAAATAAATCATAAAACCAATTAAAACAAGTAAATACAATATGAACAAGATAAATTAGCATCAGTTAAGGAAAGCCATGAGATAAAAGTGAGATTTAAAAGAAAATACTGAGCTTGCCTGCCTCAGGTTCAAACAGCAAAGACCTGCTCAACTTTGGTGACTAGTTGAGACTTTGGGACCCGCTAGGAGATCTGAGGCAGCTATCAGGCTCTTAAGGAGTTTACAGATCACAGATAAAAGCATGAATCTGACCATTCACGGCTGTAAAAACAAGCTGTAAAATCTTAAAATCAATTCTAAAACTCACAGGTAACCAGTGAAGGGCAGGGTGTAATGTGGCCGCTTCTCTTAGTGCGTGTTAAAAGCCTGGCAGCAGCATTTTGTACCGACTGTCTCTAGATGTTTCGCTTGCTGATACCAGAATTAAATGAATTCCAATAGTCCAGTCTGGAGGAGATAAAAGCCTGGATAACCTTTTCTAAGTCTGCAGGGGAAAGGAATGACCTGATCTTGGTTAGCTGTCTCAGAGGTGTGAAGCAGGACTGTAATACTTTGATCACCTGAGCATTAAAGACCACTCTGAGTCAAAAATGACCCCTTGGTTGCGGACCTACTTTTGGACACCAGACTAGAGAAGAGATCGTTTATGCTGATAGTGCTGGGGCCAGAGGGGGTAGTAATAATGACTTCTGATTTGGAGTCAATCAGCTGCGGGAAATTGTTTGACATCCAGTTTTTAATTTCTGCCAGTCAGGACATTCAGCTACATCAGTGGTGCCAGGCCTCAAAGGGACATATAATTGGGTGTTGTCCACATAACAGTGGAAGCTGATGCCATGTCTACCCAGGATTTGACCCAGGGGCAGTATGTAGACAGTGACTAAAAGGGGACCCGAAGTAGACCCCTGTGGCACCCCACAATTAAGAGGAGCACAGGAGCAAGAGGAATCTCCAAGCATTGCAGAGAAGGACCTGTTGACACATATGAGATAAATCAATCAGAGCCACATCACTCATGCCAACATTGTTCTTCAAATGGCTGATTAAGATATTATGGTCCACTGGGTCAAAGACTGAACTGAGGTCAAGGAGAATTACAGTGGATGACAGGCCACAGTCAGCTGCAAACAGAAAATCATTGGTGACCTTGACCAGAGCTGTCGCTGTGCTATGTAGGGAGCGGAAACCAGATTGAAATTTTTCAAAAATATGGTAGGAAACTAATTACTGTGATCTAGGCTACTGTCATGTGTTGGACACAGGCTACACAATACTTGGATACTTTCATGAAGGGCCAGTATTTACATTTACACACTGGTCCCACCATAACACTATGTGCCTAGTGTGTAAAATGGTACAGCTGTCACCTGATCAATACCTGAGCAAAAAGTACCTGCACATATGAATAACATAGGTTGATATTCATCACGCAGTATTTACATACACAGCCCCTGTGGGTGCTCAGACTTTTCTGTTGGTGCTGCAGCACTGGATCATGTGGGTACATGATTGGCTTGTGTGTGAGCCTCGTAAAGACATAAATCATCAAAAAAGGGGTCACAAATATATATTTAATTTTTCAGCACAAAAGGTATGTAATTTCCTAGAACAGCTGGACACTGCCAGTAGGCTGAATAGTGTATTTGTTGGAGAGAGCTTTTAGTGGCAGATTAATACACATGTCAGTGCTCTAGTGAGTATTTCCAGCCGCAGGATGGTGTATTTGGGTTTGACTTAAAATAAACTGAAGCGCCCTTGTTCATTGTAATAAAGGAACATGTCATCCAGTGCAACAGTGTGGCTAATTGATGTGTTTTAAATAGTTTTTGGGCAACAATGGAGCTCTGTGGCACAGAGGAATGAGCTATATCAAGCTTTGGCTACACACGCAAGACTTGCTAGGTGGATCGATTCATTGATGACTTCAGTCTTTTCATGGGATTTGTTGAGAACGAAAAATGTCACCATCCTTTATTTATTATACCACCACAGTGATCACTTTGAGGCTGTAGTTTGTGGTGGTGTTGCACTGAGGAGTGTTTGTTATGTTTTGCACAAGTGGACAAAATATTAGAAACACCTGTCAACATAATGCACATACAGTACCAGTCAAAAGCTTGGACATGCTTCTCATTCAATGTTTTTGAAAGACACCAAAACTGTGAAATATGGAAGATTTAATAACAGTGTGATTAGATTTTTGACTGGAAGTGTAGAAGACAGCGTTCAAGAGTCTTTTTGCTCTTTATTGTCGACTCCTGGTCTTTTCCGATGCGCATGTTGACCTAGAAATGTGCAAAAGTTTCTCTTTCTGGTTCTTCAAAGTAGCCACTGTTTGCACACTGTTGGTATAATCTGAACCATTTCTTATAAAAAATAAAGAAAAAACACTGAACGAGAAGTGTGTCCAAACTTTTGACTTGTACTGTTTATAAAAAATGTGAGTCAACTCACAAAACAACTCGTATTTTATTGCACCGCATCACAAGAGGCCTGTTTTTCTCCTCTCTCAGTGTATTAAAATCCAAGGTGCCATTTGTTAGGGCTGCAACATTACATAATATAATTTATACAGTACGGTCTCCTCATAATTCAATCCGACCTGTTTGGTTAAGTTAGAAACCTTAAGATCATGACAAGAATGTAAAATAAAGCTCTGTGGGTTTGAATAATGCTGAATAATAATGAATCTGCCAAATCTCTGTGCAGTTGAAGAGGTTAAAAGGTCGGTTCAGCAAAATTACTGAAAAGCTTATTTCCTCACTTACTTTTGAAGTATCTAACCATATAATCGCTTTGTTTTATTTGCTTAGGTTATGATCTTGAATTTAATTTGTGGTGCTCACAGCAGTGAAAATGACATTTGAAAATAAACAGAGCTGCTCCTGTCAACAGTTTTTATAGGGGCTATTTCTTAAGTAGAAAGTATTTGCAATGAAGACTGAGGTCTGCGTATCATCCAGGATAAGCAGGAGAAGACACACGTCTGTTGAGTTTTCCAAACGTCATTTTTCAAAGCTGTGTGCATCACAAGAACAATTCAAGTCACTTTAATTGTTTTGGCATGGCAGCATAAATCTTATGGATATCTCAGCAGTTTGTAATTTAGGTGTAGCAGACCTTTACATCTAATTATGCGGGTTGCCATCTTGTTTTTTTTTGCAACTAGAGCATGTGCATAATCTTTCTCATATTACAGGTGAACAGTACACCAAAATGTGTTTCTTAATTCGTCTGAGGCAAGAAAAAGAAAATGCAATAACAAAATATTGATCCGTACTCCCTCCCCATACAGTTTTAACAGTTTGGTCTGAGTCCTGTGAATTGCACTGGACGGACTCACTGAGAATGACACGGCAGCCACGTCTTAAAGCATACTGTCTGTTATGGTCTATTTTACTCTAAATTGGACCGTAATTTACTAAATGAACATCATGCTGCATAAGAAGACCTGAAACTAGAGACTGAGACCACAAACTCATTAGGAAAGTGTTTACTGAGGTCGTAAATCAAGTGAGAAGTGGGGTTATTTTCTTATAAGACTCCACACAAGTCATACTTCTTTTTGCAACCAGTGGAGTCGCCCCCTGCTGGCCATTAGGAAAAAATGCAGTTGAGGCACTTCTGCATTGCCTGCACTTTTCAGACCAGGAAGCTACGTCCACCATTTAATACACAGTCTATAAACTAACATAAACTTGATCCTAAATGAAGACCTGGTCCTCGATCCACAGCCTGACCCGTGAAGAAGTCGGGACCTGACTTTGTGACAGCTTCCCCATGCTTAAAGTTAAGCAGTCAAAGTATTTTTGAGTATTTTACCCATCCTAGTATTAAGATCAGTGGGCCGTCGCTGTGCAGCACCCAGGGACCAACTCCAGTTGTAAACCAGCACCGTGATCAGGAGTACTGACTGGACTCACTTGCCTGGTCGGGCCAATGGGTCAGAAATCTACTTGCCCAAAGATCACTTCAACTTGCCCCTGTACAATAATTGTCATGTTTAATCTTAAGTAAATGAATAAAAACAGGGACAGACAGAACCAGGATTCTTGCATGTGAAACAATGCCTTTAATTCTTTTTTTACTTGTTGCAAGATGATAGATTTACTAACCTGACGTGGCATATGATTCTTATTGTTGACTGGCCTAAGTTTTTGCAGCTTTTCTGGCAGGAAACACATGCAGGCATGCAAACTCGACACAGAAAGGCCGCGCCAAACTGGGATGCCGACCCATTACCTTCTCGCTATGAGGCGAAAGTGCTAACCACTGTGACGCCCCATGTCCACGTGTCCAAATTCTGTTTTCAGTTGCTCATGTGCCAAATTTTCTGGTTTCTTTTAGTCCACTCTGACAGTAAGCTGACTAACTTCGGGTTGTGGACCAAAGACGTTTTTTGAGGACGTCATCTTGGGGTTTTGGAAGCAAGTTTTCAACATTTTTCACCATTTTCTGGACCAACCAAGTGATTAGCAAATTAATCGATGATGAAAATAATTGTTACTTGCAGCTGTAGCTGGGACTGATTTCCATCAGAAACCACACACACTTTGCGCACACACACACACACACACACACGCTGTGTCTGTGTCTGGACCTCAACATCTCACGTGGAAAATATCTTTCATGTGTGGTCGCTGTCTGGACTGCGACCACAGGTCCTGGTTTCCTTATGCCTGCCAGCGCAGGGTCAGGGAGTTTGATTGACTTGTGCCTTGACTCACTCTGGCTTCCAGGAACTCTCCACCATCAATACACATCATCATCAGTTGCTAGCCGTGTGTTTGTGATGGTTTTGTGTTTGTCTGTGTGTGCTTTCTCAACCAGTGCAGCACAGTGTGTCTCTCAGTTAAATCACATGGTTCGGCTTTTCCCCCGCGTGCCTGCTGCTTGGCCTATTTCCATGGTAACTAGCCGAAGATGTGGGGACACGCACACACACGCACACACACAAACACACACACAGGCCACATAAACAGCGCTTGTGCAAGGGTTTGCCAGAGCGATCTCGGTTGTGTGTGGCTGTAGGGTGCAGTCAGAGAGAGGATGTGTGATCACACACTCCACACAGGCTCAGCGGAGACACAAATCACACAACACTCACACACACACACAAACACACACACTGTATGCTGAGACAGAAGCTCAGGATGCTGTGCTGTAGAGGAAAAATGGCACACGGGCATGCCAGCCAAATCCCTTTATAAATCCTCCGGCAATTTGGATTTGTTTGTTTATGGATGAATGTATTGAGATAGATAGATAGATAGATGATAGATAGATAGATAGATAGATAGATTAGACAGACAGACAGACAGACAGACAGATAGATGGACTGCATAATGTTTCCCTCCGTATTCGCACTGATGCTTTTGCTTTGCCATCCTTGTCACGACGTCGCCCTTACCTACCATCCCACCCCACCTCACCACCCCAGTTCCATGTGGCCATCGCCATAGCGACAGCCCACGCTGCTCGCCTGCTCGCTGCAGCATCCCTGCGCCCTCTGGCCTTTCGCCAGTGGGGGTGCTGTGGCGGCGAAGGCAACCCGGCAACCAGGCGAGGGAGCTTTGCCAAAAAGTGGGGAAGCTATAGGGGAAGAGAGGGAGGGAAGGGTGGAGGGGTGGTGGTGGGGGCACTGCGGATCTGTTAGCTAGCTGCCCTGTGGTGTTATGCAACTTCATGTATACACACCCACGCACACTTACTGTAGGGTGACAAACACACACAGACCGCTTTTTTTTCTCCCTCTCTCACACCACACACACAAACACACACACACACGGAAGCTGTACCAAGCATAAGCTCTAGATAATGTCCCTAAGTACTGATTATAACATGACATAACAGATTTCTCCAAGCAGTCCCTGTGTCATGTCAGTGATGCAATGTTACCCTGACCAACGCTGTTGTGTGCATGTGATGATTTTCATGATTCATGATGTGAAAGCAATGAAATTATGTGATTAAATCAATTGATTTGTTGCCACTAGGGGGCAGAAGAATATCAAAACAAGCTGACAAATACACAGCCACTTCTCTAGCTTTAATATTTGTTCATTGGTGGCACATTAGCGATTGCCTGTTTAAATATTAAGCAGACAGAGAGCAACATTAGCATTCCTTCAGACTTGTGTTTCTGTCCAACTAATTTTTACTCCTTTTAGCTCAGTTTTGGTCTCCACCAACTTCGTTTTTAGTTCCTAAATGTTCAGCTATTTGTTGCTAACTTTGTCCACTGTTGGGTGCTGGGCTGATTGTGTACAGACGGTTTTTTTGTCTGTTTTAACCATAGACTGTATATAAAGATAGATGATGCATTTCTGCTGCCTCCCACTGTACAAAAATGAAGCCAAATTATGCTGAATGTGGAGTCTGTGCAGTAGTGATCAGAGCTGAAGCTGCTGACTCAATCAGCTGTTCAGCTCAGTGACGAGCAGAGCTCAGCTGTCAACCTCCTTTTTTATAAACTCAAATAACTTATTAAAACCAAACTTTGATATTTATTTTGGCCCATGTCCCATGTGCTAACACTGAGGGAGTGGGGTTTACCACCTATACTGCAGCCAGCCACCAGGGGGCTTCACTTTTGGGGAGCTATCATGTCTCCAGCGTATATCAATGGTACAAACAAGGGTTGATGAGAACAATGAGACTAATCTGGACAAAAAATGTGCAATCAAACCAAAACAATTAGATAAAAGGCTAAAGGCAACATAAAGCTACATTATAGGTAGAGCTACAACATTTATTAATCCATTATCAAAATAATTACCTATTTTGATAATCGATTAATCATTTTGAGTGATTTTCTTAAGAAACAATAGTCAAAATTCTCTTACTTCAGCTTTTGAAATGTGAATATTTTCCAGTTTCTTTAGTCCTACTCGACAGCAAACTGAATATCTTTGGGTTGTGGACAAAAGAGAAGACAGAAGAGAAAGAGAAAAGAAGACATTTGAGGATGTGATCTTTGTCTTTGGGAAACACTGATCAACATTTTTCATCCCTTTTCTGACATTTTACAGACCAAACAACTAATCCGTTAATCAAGAAAATAACTGACAATGAAAATAATCGTTGATTCCCTCCCTAATTTTAGGGTGTTTATCTTCTGTGATTTTGGCAAATTGCATATAAATTGTAGATTAATGCAGGTTTATGTTGGTTTGATTTAATTTGTAAAGGCAATGCAAGGAATATTTAAGAAACAATATCTCCGTCTGCCAAACAAATTGAAAAATAAACAATATTTTTGGGCTAGGTTACTTTAGTAGCCCAGACATTTTGTAAGCTAACACTGTGGAGATGAAACTTGTTATAAACACTTTTTGTCCATGCAAGCCACTTCCCCAAAACAACATTTAGAGTTTTTATCTGCACTGCTAACAATGTGGTTATGACATGGGAAGTCGCGTGCACGATAGAGGTTAAGTCATCACTACATCGCTGCAGCAAACTAGGGAGAGGGTAACATAATGCAGGAAATGCCTGCAGAGAAAAACTCTACACAACTAAAATTAATTTCAGGACTAATATTAACTCACCATTCACCGAATAATGAACTTCCACAGCCTCCACCATTTCTGAAAATGTCAGCAAACACACCACAACTCGTGAACTCAGAGCTTTCAGAAAATTTCTAGGTCTGGTGAACACGACCCCATTTGAAGGCAGCACACCATTATGCAGTATACAGTTAAAAGCTCAACAAAAACTCTTATTCTGTCTTTTATTTTAGTTGTCTTAAATACCACAGTCGGGTCTGTTGATGTAAACCTGCTCGAGGCAGTTCTTGCTAGCTGTTTTGTGTGAGGAGTCCTAACATGTTGATCTCTGTGTCTTTCAGGCAAAGTGAAAGAGGAGAGGAAAGCATTGAAAGGGGTCCCCACACATGGGACATCAACGTTTGTCTGACAGAATCTGCCAAAGGACGCTTTGGACGCGCTCTCATGTCCTCAGACAACTGCTAAATCCAAGGAGCTAAAAAAAGAAAAACAAAAAGCCAACTGCTGGCTCCGGCGAGTGGACAGATTTTAAAGTAAAAACACGGCTGGAGAGGGGGAGGGTTGTATGGGTGCCAAATCCCCATCCAAGACACACCGCATCTCCTTGATCTGCCGCTGCCGCCTCCCTCCTCTTCCTCCCTCCATTTCCTCCGCTTTTCTCTCATTCTCCCTCGTTCTCTCTCATGGGAGTGACATAGAGGCCGTCGCTCGGTCTGCTGCCCCGCCCCTTCCCCGCCTCACCGTGGAAACGGGGGCGTCCAGGTAGTGATGTCGTGGAAGAGGAACTACTTTGCGTCGGGTGGCGGAGCGGTAGGCGGGGTGCAGGGGCTGGTGACCCCGAGAACCATGACCTCTATCGCACCCAGCAAAGGCCTGAGCAACGAGCCGGGACAGAACAGCTGCTTCCTGAACAGCGCTCTGCAGGTCAGTCGGATAAACACACACACACGCACACACACACATTCAGGACAGCATTACGGGGACTAACATGTTTTGAGTAACATTTTTAGGATCATGTCGCGGTCTTGAGCGGTCAGGTCACTCATCTGACCTCAATCCACCGACTCCTGTCAACTATTTTTAGTTGGGTCTGTTTAACTAAAGCCATTTTCATAAAAGAAAAGTCTCATAAAGTTTTGTCATGTTTTATTACAAGTTTTATTACCAATTTTATATGCCAATAAAAAATGTCAAAACTACAGTATTCTGAGTAACTTTGGACAGTTAAGTGAGTGCAAACATTTTCTACACTCACTGAAAATCAGACTTTGGCCACAAAAGCCCCTGAAAGAAGCAAGAAGTGAGGGGCGGCTGCAGTGCAGGCCTGCAGAGCGTCCCAAGAGGACACCAAGTGTCTGCTGAAGTCTGTGGGCCTGGAGACTTCAGACAGTCACTGAAATATTAAATATGATGACTTAATGTGATTTTATGTCACTTTAACTTGTCCAATTACTTTCTATCCACTAAAACTGGACAAATGTGGTTTAAAAAGGAGACACGGCTCCGGGACTGATTATCTGATGGGGAGCGACTACCCGTATATTAAAGCCGAAAATCAGCATTTTAATCTTATTGTTTCATTTCAGATGCAATGTGCTGGACGACAGAGCCGCTTTCTGACTGCACTTTAAAAACGCACCCTTCCACGATAAAACGACAGGCTTTTACAAATAAAAATGCACAATTTCAGAGCTCTGCCACTATTATTGTGCTATAGTGCAGTAGTGTTTCCTGTTTGACTAATGACAGAACCTGTTTGTGACACTATAAGAATGTCAAACTCTCTGTGTTATGTTACGTTAAAAGGAAATGAAAGACAAATCTTTTTAATCTGGCTTTTAATTTGTAGTAACATTATATCCTTTGTTTTTAAGTTTTAATCATTAGTTTTAACACATTTTTTACCCCAGCTGTTATTTAATTGACTTTTATTTATTTATTTAGTTTTAATTATAGTCTTGCAACATTTTATTTATTTATTTAGTTAGTTAGTTATTTTTCTATTGTTGTAAATTTGGTATGTGAAGCACTTTGGGCTGCTTGTTTGTATGAAAGTTATTTAAAAAATCATACAGGAATTTAGTGGAATCAACTATTTTTTTCTCATTAACTTAAGGTAAATATACAAGTTTTATTTATTCAAGTTAATTAAACTTAAATTAAGCTACTATTTATTTTCAGAGCGCTTCAGACATTATAAACATGAGTTCTTCTAACTTGTAGAGTGAATGTACTGTACAGGGTTTTTATTAACTCATTAAATTAAGTGTCTAAAAAAAACATGATCAGCATACTCGCAGCATGTTTAGTTTGAGAGTTAAAACTCTCCATTTCGTCTTTGTATACGCCTTGATTACTATTAAATTAAAAAGTAAAGATAAGTTCTGAGGTGTTTTGAAAATAAATACTAGAAATTTTAAGTTTACTTAACTTGAATAACTAAATCTTGGATATTTTAATGAGAAAAGATTAGTTGATTCTGCTACATTCCTGTTCATTCCACAAGATTTTAGTTAGTTAGAAGTTAGTCAAAGTTTTCACTACTTATTAGAATGAATTAATTTAAGCATTCAGTTTTATACTGTAGTTTAGTGATTTGCACAAAATACACAATGCTAACACACACAGTTCGATAGACAAAAGAAAAGAAAGTCCTACATTGCAAAAAGAAAATATTTGTTTTAACTTAAAAAAAAGTTAGTGTTGGGGCTGCCATAAATTTACTTAACTTAAATTACTAAAACTTGGATATTTATGAAAACCACTTAAAAAAAATGTTAAAAGTGCTGATGTGGGGTTTTCAGTACATCTTAAAAACATGATAAAAACAACATTTTTGAAAGAAATTTGTTGTAACTCTGACATCTTTTGCTGTATTTGTGTGTATAAATAGTGAAACAATATTTTTTACAACCTTGAACTCTCATATTTAGAGTGAACATGACTAAAGATTTGCAGATTTTTTATAGGCGCCTGTGTAATTTTTCTCATACTTTGGGTTCCCAACTGCTTTTTATTTTGTTAAATTGACAAAATGCCAAGTGGGACTCATTGCCGAGTTTGTGCTAAAGGGGTCAAGTTAATGAGAAAAGATTAGTTGAGTCCACTAGATTCCTATATTACTGTTTTTTTTACAGTGTAGTAGCTCTAAACAAATTTTCACACAATTAATCCCAGTGAACTGATTTGAGCGTTCGGTTTTACAGTGTAGTAGTTCAGTATTTTGTGATTTGCACAAAATGCACTATGCTTACACACACACACACACACACACACACACACACACACACACACACACACACACAAACTCCTGCACCCACAGTTCACATGCCCCTCCCCCCACCCCCCCTCACACTGCAGTAAATTGATATTTAAGCACGACAGGGACGAGATTAGGGCCACATTAAGGGGTGTTTGCGTGTTTCGGCGGGTTTTGGCACCGCTGGCAGTCTGGCTTCAGTGTGTGGACATCCAGTGTGTGTGTGTGTGTGAGTGTGTGTGTGGAGATGCTTACACTGCGCTGCTACTGCTGCATCTCCTCTCTCTCTTCACACACACACACACACTCTCTCTCTCTTCCCTCCTCCCAAGACTTCCAGCTGGCACAGACATACCTTCTATCTGCACACACACACACACACACATAAATGCCTCTTGACTACTGGCTTGCAAGAGAGAGAAAGGAAGAAGAGAGAGAGTTTGGGGTAAGCTGAGGAGGGAGGGGGGCGATGAGGCAGAAGCTTAGGGAGAGTTGAAGAGAGCAGAGGGATAGATGAGAAGTTGCTGAAGGAGGAGACGAGAAGAAAGAGGGATGAGGAGTATACAGTATGAAAAAACTGAGGAGAAGACCAAAGGGGATACCGCCGGGAGAAAGAGTGGAATTAAAGAGTCAAATAAGGTAGGAGCAACAAAAAGAAAAATGAGTTTTTGTGATGAAGAGGAAGAGGAAGAGGAGGAGAGAGGGAGGGGAAGGATGCAGAGGAGATGAAAAGACAAAGTGAAGGACATGAAGTTTATTTGTGAAATGAAGAAAAGCCCTCAACAAAGGCAGTTTCAGCGGGGAGAGAAGTGGGCCACTTCAAGGACACACACTCACATGTGCACACACATGCACACAGACACACACACACACAGGAGAGGGGATGCTGAACAGGACACGGAGTAGCGACGATGAACTGAGGGGATGTTTTCAGATGCTGCTTGTGGGCTGTTTTACACGTTACTTCTGTTTGTGTGTGTATTCACGTGTACACATTTGCTTATATTATCTTAATGGATTTAAGTGCGTGAGCGTTCGTGCATGAGTCGGCACTTAGCTCGAGGTGAAGTATGAGAGGTCAAAGTTCAGGTTTAGGACAGGCTGATGTTGTCACCATACCAGAATTTTAACCTTTGATTCAATACCAGTATAAAAAAATAAAAATAAAAATAAAAATTTGTTGACTTTCGAGACCACGGCAAAAAGAAAAAGAATCTTAGGCGCACAAAACAGGATAATATTTTCTCTTTTTTATTATAAACCAAGTGCCAAGTCTCTAAACATTGCTTAGTTTTGCTGCAGGCCAAATTTCAGAAAATAAAAACTGCACTGAGATCTTCAGTGAGAACTTAGATTGTTTTTTTTTTTTTACCAAAACAAACACGTTTTCTTACATCTGCAGAGCACAATCTGTAGGCCAGAGCATCTCTGCAGCACCACAGTGCTTCATTATAATGCTGCTTTGTCTCACATTTTTTCCTTCTGCGATCTGGATATTGTGCTTGGCCGTGTTGTCATCTCAATAATATTTTGATTAATCGTGCAACTCTAATTAATTTGTTTGCTTTTCGATGCCACGACAACAAATCCCAGGCGCACAAAACAGGATCATTGTTTCTCATCATCGTCAAGACTGAACTGTGGTCTTGAATGAGCGCTTCAGACTTTGGATACTGTAATTAACAGATATTGAATTATATTTGTATTATTTTTAAGTAGGTTTGCAAATTTTGTGCATTTTCCTCAGTGGTTTCTTATAACTGAAAATGGTAATGGTGATTAATAGTTAATAATTTATACGATACAAAAATACTCATTTCTTTCTTATTTTCATTTTTTCCCCGTTTTTTCCTCTTTTTTTTTCTCATTTTAAGTTTGACTTTAAGTTTCCTGATTCAACACATGGCTCAGCCAGATGAACAATGTAAAATGATTGATTAATTATCAATTAATACATTTTTAGTCGTTAAATTCTTAATGTCGATTAATCGAATGAATAATCATGAACATCCCTAATTTAAACGTGATGTCAAAAAAGTATCAATACTTTTGACAACTTTACCATAAAACTCTTGTATTTTTGAAAAAATATTCAAGTATTGTAGTATACCGTTAACGTTAGAGTGACAATTAATTTTTTTTTTTCTTTATTGTCGATTCATTTTAGGGCTGCTTGTTGCATTGTGATGGGAACGGTCATTTTTGCATCACAATTTCCATTTTTAGCTAGTGATGTGACATGTATTTGGGCCTGAACTAGGGCTGCACAATTGATTGAAAGTCTAATATCCCAACTGCACAAGCTGCAATTTTGGATAAAGGAAAAATGTGTGTCAAAACAGCATTTAATAAAGTACTGTAGTGCTGCAGAGATGCTCTGGCCTACACGTCTTGTTCTCCAGCTGTAAGAAAAAACACGTTTGTTTAGTACAGAACCCAACAAATGAAATTAAATTAAAATTGTGATGCAAAAATGATTTTTCCTACTAATCATGAATCAAATCACAGTTGCGCTATCTGTCAAAATAATCTTTTTTTTTTTTTTACCATATTGTGCAGCCCCAGTCTGCAGCACTACAGGACTTCATCATGCTGCTGTTTTGTCACATTTTCCTTAATCAAAATATTGCAGCCTCTGTGATTTTGAATATTGCATTCTGCCATATTGTGATTTCAATAAAATGTCACTTAATTGTGCAGCCCAACAGTGATTTGTTCGCTTAGCATTTAAAATATGAAAATGTATAAATGCAAAATGTTAAAACGTGATAAACATTTTCCTGAAGGTCCTAGATTTGTCAGGCCGACACAACACAAAGCAAATCCTCTCATTTAAGAAGAAGCATCAAATAAAAGCACATTTTTCATGAAATATTACTTTGCTATGATAAAATTGCCGTCAATAATCAGCAGTTTACAAGATAGTATGTGAGATACTTTCTGCTGCTTCCTGGCCCCTGAGGGCCCCCTGGGCAAGGCAGTTAACCCCCGCTGCTGCAGTGGAGCTGCAGGGTGGCAGCGGCAGCAGCAGCAGCAGCAGCGGCGGCCGTGGTGGTTGGTTTGTGTGGATGTGTGAAATTTAATGAGTGAGCGAAGGTGCTGTGAGGTAACGTGTGTGTACACTCAGCAATTTTCGCTCTGTAAACACGTAAAAATAAAATAGCTAAAGGAGGCTGTGATGAAGCAGAAACACATGGGTCACTCAACCAGCAGTTTGTGGTCGTCGTGTTTGTGTGTGTGTGTGTTTGTGTTGTGTGACTGATGCAGCGGTAGGACGGAAAATGAGCGTGAAAATTAGCAAGAATACTTCATTCATTCAGACTCGCTAAGATTAATTGTAAACGTCCAGAATCTTGTGTGTTGTGTCATCAAAAGCAAATCTTAACTGAAAAGTTTAACAGCCGTATACATTTGGGTGTTTTTTATCAAATGCTTTGAACAACCCTGTCACTTAGAAATTAAGTTTTTATTTTACTAAACTTTTTTCTTATTTACGTGCAGTGTAATTCCTGCCTGGATCATGTTCACACACATAAGTGAATGAATGAAACAGTACATTTTTAACAATGTCCTGGAGTCACAAGGAGGTGGTTGGTTTGGATGATGGACGTTCAAAGTGCAGGACAACTGATATCGCAGTGATCCGTCAAATGTGGTTATCAAACAGTTGTGACAAAGATATGTACAGTAGGCAGGTTATTTTACATTTTAAGGGTAGAATCATTTGTCCACCCTGTTTGGTTTTAAACACACCACAAATATAGCTGATTGTTGAGTCTCATTCCCAGGACGTCTAATACTGTCTTTTTGGTTTGTAAAGCGTCCTGAGCAGCAGAATAATGAGAAAATAAGGAAATACAGGCGGAGTCTCTGCAGATACAGACACAACCACAAACTTTTAGTGGGTCATGAGTGATGATTGAGAGGGATTATGTTTATTTGAACCCATACATTGTTCTTTAGGAAAATGTTGCTTAATATGCCATTAACAGTAAACTTTATTGTCCAAAATGACATCAGCTCACAGCAAACTTTCTCTGATGTTTTTAATAATTATAGATAACTATAAATAAAAACACACAAATTGAAACAAAACAAAAAATATATATTAAAACAAAAAGATAAACTAGATTGCCACGTAGCAGACAACATATACGCAGATACCAATATAGACCGATGTAGCTGTGATAAGCTGATATCAGCTGACCGATATATCGATCAGACTCTTGTCTCAAGTCACTGCTGTGTTTTGAATAATGATGTCACAATGACTGGCCAATGCAAGACTGCCTATTTTGGAGGAAAACAAATTAAATACATTGTCAGTGAACATTTTACTGATACGTTTTGATACGTTTCAGTTTCATTTTTGCACCTTGCCAGCATGCTTGGGGAGTAATAGATTACATGTAACAGGATTACGTAGATACAGTTACAAAAAAATAAGACTCTTTTAACATAATGAGGAGATAACCCTCCTCATTATGTTAACAGAGAAACATAATTGGTTGGCATTAAATTTCACTCAGAATGTATTTACAATTGCATATTAGTTCTATACTGACAAATTTCTAAGAGACACTACAATACAAATTACTACAAATTCACACTACATTTAAAGCTACAGTCTCCCGCAGTGAGGGAAAACCTTTGAGAAATAAATTTAAGTCTCAGTTATTTGACAGAGACCCAAAGATACACTCAGTTAAGGCCAAATCATTTCATTTCCATCTTTAAGGCTTCGCTGCAGCAACCGTCTCCTGGAAATTATGGTGCATTTATGTAATGTCAAAGTTTTCTATGAACATAATGAGAAATGTTCTTGTAATTAACATATCTGTCAAGTCACAAAGTTGTTGACACAGACTGGATCAGTAAAATGACGACAGCTGATGACGTATTTCATTTGTTTCCCACCAGAATATCAGATCTTAGAATACAATACAAGCTCGTGACAACCACAGCGTTATTTCACTTTTTATGATTATGTTTCGACACTGGCAGCATTCAGTTAAAGATTAGGCAAATATAACAGTTCTGATTCAGCACAGAATACATCTGCAGTGTCTTCAAACACAAGAATATTTAACTGAAACCACAATACTTTCCAAAACTTTTGTTGCCTGAACCCTGAACCCTGGACTCTGGTGTCAAAGTCCTGCACCGTGAAGGCGTCCGTCCACCCCGTCCACCCTCCTCGTGACTTCCAGCGTGGCGCACAAATGCAGCTCTGCATTAATTAAAAACAACATCGCCTGTGAACATAATCCAGGCAGAGATTAGGTTTGCCATCACAATGTGTAATTGGTAAAAACAGTTCAGTAATCTAGGAGACAGTGTTGCACTGCAGCTGAATGAACGCCAAGAAAACACTGATTGACATTTTCTAGTCTTATTGAAGTACTTTTGCTGATGGTCTGCATTAATGTTGTCTGTGAGAGACACTTACAACAGAGGATACGGGACCATGTGCTGCATTGTTTTACACTTTTATGAGGCAGAACAGACTGCGCTTTCCAATGAGCCTGAGCAGCAGTGCAGGATTTAGCAGGAAGCTGAGAAAAAATACAGTCGTAACATTTCTGGTGGGTGATTTTTTTTTAGACTGAAAAGCAAGAGGCAACACACTGTAAAAAGAAAATTGTTGGATCAACTTAAAAAAAATGCTTCATTTAATAAAACTCCAGTGAATTAAGTTTTTTCAAATCGAGTTAGATGAACACAATTGCTTTAAGTCAGATGTTCTTAATAACCTGATTACATTCAGATCTACAGTTTGCATTAATGCAACTTAAATTTAAGTCAGGTGAACTTAAAACTTTCCAATTTTCCAACTCAGTTATTTGCTTTACCCAAAACTAATATAAAGTAACGCTACTGCTCCTATTTTCTTATTTTCTATAGTAACCTTAGTGTTTTGTTTCAGTTTGTTAAATATAAGTTATGTAATTGCTAATGTTAGCATGACTTAACCTCAGCCGGACTTATAGCTGGCTTCATTCAGTGAGTTCACAGAAACTTAACACAATTTAACCAGTTTAATTGAACCATTTTATACCCAACGTAATATGTTATTACATCACAACATCTAATTTTGTCTTGCATTAGACTTATCCCTCCAAGTCACCAAGAGAAAATGACATTGTGATGTGAGACCTAACTGGCATGCTTTTACTGAAATAAAGATAACATTTTCAAGTTGTTAGACACTGCTAAATGAAGCTAACATTACTTCAACTATGACTAAAATACACTTTTCACAGTGCAACAGGGCAGGTAGGATGTGAGGGAGAGCAGCATTTACAGGCTACATACTCAGTAGTTGATGAAGATGTTGAGAGCAGGTGCAGAGGTCAGTGTGGAGGTCAGATGATGATGATGATGAGAGGAGGAAAACGCTGAAGACGATTGCAGGGCAGAGGGGAGATATCACTTCTGTAAGACTCTTCAAGTTGGTTTAACCTGGAAATACAAACTCACCCGCTGCCTTGAAAATGCAATTTGACTCACCTTGAAGTTTGTTTCAACTCAGAAATGAAAGTTCATGAAGTTGATTTGTTGCGGCATCATTTTTCAGGTTGTCAAAGCTGATTAATCACTTGCTGAGTTAAAACAAAGATGCATTTTATATCATCAGTGTAAGAAAACCTGTCTCACCAAGTTGAACACACATTTATGAGCTTAAACTCTGGGTTTTGGTACATCCCAAACATGCCTTTACATCCAAATAGCTGTGCTTGACACATGGGTCCAACATCAAAACTGGAGAAAGACGGAGAGAAAAAAAGATGAGGCAGGGTGGGGTTGTCCAGAGGCAAAGTGTGGGATACTGAGAGCTTTGTCTTTTAGAGCTCTCAGCTCTTTTATAAACCTCTCAGTATCCCATGTTTGGCCTCTGCAGTGCAGGAACGTCAGCAAGTTTCTAAACCTTTTTCACGGAAGACATTTTGACATGTCAGAAGGGAAAAGCTCAGCTGTGAAAAATAAAAATGAATGATGAAAAATTAATTCCATTTAGCTCCTTAAGTTTCAGGCTCATTATGACAAGCCCTTTTAACATCTAATCAATAATAACAATTGTAGATATTAGCAGTTGCTTTTTGACTGGTTAGAATATGAAGATATCTACAATTTCTTTTTTAGTCAGGGTTTCTACATGTCCTTAAACAATCTCAAATATGAACTTTAGGCTGATTAAGTGTAAAGTCATTGTTACTTTTATAAAGCTGCATTAACTTTAGTCTTGTTTTTAAATGCGTTATTGGGAAAAATGTGTGTATTGATCACGCTGCAACATTTACAAAACACAACCTTTTTTTATGAGTTGAGTAATTTTTGTGTTTCTTAAGCTAAACAAACCTTTTCAAAAGCCACTGGATCATCTGAAAAATGCATCGCCACAAAACTGAAGACATGGCTGTTTTTTTTTGTTTTTTTTTACATTTTGGAGATTATGGAACTCTAAAAGTTAAATTTAGACCAGTAAAAATGAAAGTATTGATATCTCAGCTTGGAATCGTAACTAGTAAGAATGTAATTTCAGATACCTACAACTGCATTTCAGAGAGAAATTTTTGCTTTTAAATTTTAGACATTTTTACTAGTCAAAATATAATCGGAGATATCTTGATGTAGGCTTTCATATCCAAAATCAATATCCTAATAAGAGCGATGTATCTGCAATGGTTTGTTGAACATCCTGGAAATGCAATTGTTAATATCTAACAAGTTGAAATGACATTTTCATTAGTTATAATCCTTTTTCAACATGTGGAAATTCAATTGTAGATTGTTGTCCTCACTAGTGAAAAATTTATTTGAAAATGAATTAGAACTATCTATAATTAACTTAAATATATCTGTTTTAAGTAGTCAAAAATGAATTTTCTACATGTGAAGATATATTTGCATGTCAGAATTGTTTTACAGATATCTTAAAATAACATTTCAATATTTTTGACATGAAATGAAATGTGAACGTCATTTCCACTGGGAAAAATAATTGCTACGAGTCAACCCCACTGATTAAATGTTGAAAGAGCTTGCCATGAGGTTCTGTTACTCTGCTTGTTGGCTCATTGTCACACTGTCGTGGCTTAGTGGGACACTTGAATAGAACAAAGTCGTGCTTTTTTCTTACCATGACAAGTTAAAACGTTCCCAGTGAAAACCTATTGGCTGGCAGGCTGATAACTGAGGTGAAAAGTGCAGAAAAACATTAAGAACTGACTGTCGCCATGGCAGCCGTATCATGTGATGCACAAAATGCACAGGAGAAGAGATGCCATTGGCACGTGGGGTAATAGGAGACAGGAACAGGAGGAGCTGTGGGTCATGGAGGGCAGAAATCACAGCCAGTAACAGCAGTGTGAGGCAGCCAGGCAGAGCAGATTATGACTGAGAGTGAGAGCTTGTCAGATTAGATAGATGCCCTTATTGTATTAATACAATCGGCGGCTGTTTGAATGTGATTATAAGTGTTTATACAGTAAGAGCCATCTGATGCCGATCAGCTGATGCACACGACCTCAGTAACGTGCCAGAAACTGCACCTCACTGTGACACAACAATAATGTTTCCTGTCATTAAAGACAGAAACTTTGTCTCTAATTCTCTTTATTTTTGCAAACTAAAATAATTTTAAAAATGGTCTTTTTAGACTTTTGAGCTGTATCCAGTTTTATGTTTGTATTTGTGCACAGATGGTCGAGGTACCAGTTTACAACAAGGGTTTTCAAGTCGTGACAAATGGCTTTATTTATGTGTATCATGTGTTTATTTACATTTACAGTTCAGTATTAAGCCTTTAACTAAAATAAATGTTAAAAATAAATGTTAAACTCTTTATCAGGAAAGAGCTGTAGAGCATCTGGAGCAAAATCTGTTCATTAATGAATCTGACATTTACAGCTTCAGGTCATTAAAGAAAATAAGCCACTAATTACAACATATAAACCCTTTATAATGTGTGCACTATAGAATAAAACATGTAAACATCTTCACTTTCTGACATATCTGATGTTTCTGTGTTGCCTCAGAAGTTCTAGCAACTAGAGGGGGTAAAGGAGATATAGTGCCATTGACAGGCGACCAAATAAAACGCACCATTAACGTGAATAAAGTTAGAGATTTATCTGGGTTTGAACATGCTTGGAGACATTTGGCATAATGTAAGTAAACAACTCAACAAAATATATAACAGGTTTTTCCTCTTGTAAATAAAAAGTTGAATTTATAAACAAGATAAAATTATTATGTGTAAGGTGAAAAGTTGGCCAAAAAAGTCAGCTGACATTGATGGACCGTGTTTGGCTTCACATCCAGTCAGACTTTTCACCATTTAGAGAGCTTGTTTAGTGTTTATTTGGCTCATTTCATTCTCCAGAGCCTTGGTGGGGGCGGTATAGGTTTCTGGCTTTGTGTTGTTTGCATGTGCTGCAGATAGTGCTGAGAGATAGCCTTCATTTCCCATCATGCATCACTTAGTAGTTTGTTAAGTTTGCTATTTTATGTTCCAAAATGCAAATGTTACTTTTTGTTAGTGTGTGCAATGTGTTTTTTTTTGTTTGTTTTTTTTTGTGCAGGTTCATAGTTTAACTATAAGTAAAATGGCTGTTACATTTCTTTACTCTGGCTGTATTTTCCAGCGTTAGCTTGGTGTCAGTGTCCTTGAGATAAATGATGAAACAGAGTAAGCATAACATTAGGCACAATATTTTCAATTAATAAACTGTAGTACTTGGATTGGTGATGTTTGTCCAATATATGTTGAATGACTCACGTTGGTATGGACCTGCGATACTGATATTGGATCAGATCGATCTTAACTTCAACCAGGTGTGAAGAGAATAAACAGTGAGGCTGTTATCAGTCAGATAAAACTGGGGGTTTTATACATGGATTGTTTACCTGTGAATCCTTTGTGCTTAGGCACAGTGGGCGATCAGAATCTACTGTGGGAATGGCGGACCCCGCCACTAGCAATCAAAACTGACATGTAGAAGGATAATTACTAAAGGTAATGTAAATACATCGGATGGCCGTATGCAGTTTGTACAAAAGAAAACTAGCTGATCATAAATCAAAAATGTGGTTTGATTATATGAAAATCTTAAGGAGAAGTCAAATATCTTGGCAACTGGGTATGATTAATTTGTAGGCCAGAGTGCGATTGCCGAGCACTCCTTTTCTCCCCCGGTCAGCGTTCACACTTGTTCTGTGTCCGAGCACACTTGCGTATGTACATATTCCGACAGTTGGTGGTGGTATTCACGTAGCTGGTTTGCAATCTGCAAATAAACACAACATTGAAGTTTGAAGTTTGTTTTTGTCTTGGCCACAAAACAGTGACTGCCAATCGCAAGATCTCAGGTGTCATACAACAGAGTTGACCTTCGTATTATGACTGCAATTGTTAGTGTTTTGGAGACGCTGTCAACCACAACGCTCTTGCCTGCCTCCTGCATCTTCTTCTTCGCCTTGTGGCTCAAAGGATGAGATGGACCCACTGTTTTGGTCCAGTTACTTTCACACCCGATGTGGACCTTGCCTGAGCATGCACAAACTGTACTCCAGACTACTTTTTCAAATGGACTCGGGAACGAATCAACGAACCATGCCCCAGCACGGTACACAGCGTTCACACTTATCAAACGAACTGGACTTTGGGGTCAAGCGTGCTCGGATCTGTGCCCGGGTCCCCAGTGTGAAAGCCCTCTTAGATAGCACAGCCTTTTAAATGAAATCGCAAATATGCGTTTAAACAAGGAGACAGGACCTCCTCTTTCAAGACCACCACAGCAAACCAAATACTGACATTTCTGCATCCAAGTATCATTTGTCAGATTTGCCTGTAACTCAAATTACAATGACAAAAAGCAGCTGGAAGATGATGACTTCCTCAAAACATGAGCCGATGGGCTCAGTTTCTATTCCGTCCACGTTTCCGTCACTTTTTATGTTTGCTAGTTAGTTTTGTTATAGTTTCTTTCCTCTGAGATGCTTCTGCAGATAAAATGAGAGAAGTTAAAATGGGAGGGAGAGACAAAGTGATACAAATGGGAGCAGAGAAAGAGATGGAGGGGTTGTGCTCAGAGGAGGAGAAACAGAGATGGATAGATAGATACTGATAAAGAGAGATGGGCATGGAGAGAGTGTGCCCTCCTTGTGGCTGCTGCAGTGCTGTGCAGGGAGCCGATTCATCACGACCAAATAAACTACAGAGAGAGGAGGGGAAAGGTAGAACGCATACACTAGCGTCAGCATGCAGTCTGTCATCCTCCGCCCCCTCTTTTCGTCCACCTATCACTCTCTCCTTAACACACACACACACACACACTCACACTGTCCGGGCTTGTATTGCTAAGGTTGCCATACATATTGGTTTTGTGTGTGTGTGTGTAGACCTACGACTGTAGTGCATGCTGTAAGTGTGTGTGCGGTCCTGTGCACGAGTGCTGCAGATCTCAGTCGAAGCCTCAGGGACAGTGTTGTGTCAATATTATCTTTCAGCATGCTGAATGAATGTACTAAGAGCTCTTTCCTCTAATTATGCACTGGAGACGGAGAGGAAGAGGACAGGAGAGGTCTACCTCATGCAGACCTCTTGTCTTCTAGTTTTCTTCTCTTCTTCCTTGTTTCTTTGTGTTTTGTGCTAGTTCATTCTCTGTCCGTCTGTCCCACTGAATCTCTCCCTCTTTTGACTCTTTTGTTTTTGGAAATATACAAAGTAGAAAACACACGCTCAGCGGGAGATGCTGGGAAAAGACAATTAGCTGAAAATGGCTGAAAGCCACACAGAGCTGCAGACCAGACTGGGGTGTTGATTCTCTGCATCCAGCTCACATTACAGGAAGGCATTTGATTTAGTGTTAGTTTCACAAATTATGCTTTGTTTTTTTTTAGCTGCAGGAAAGTTGATTAAGAATCCTGTTTTCTTTACCCCTAAATCTACATGTGAGATACCGTCGAAAGCATCCAAAGTTAGAGAAAAGGGACCAGTTCACACCAAAATCAAAAATACATATTTCCCCTCTTACCTGTAGAGCTTTTTATCAACTCTAGATAGTTTTGGTGTGAGTTGCTGCCATTAGAGATGTCTTCCTTCTCTTGGAAGTGGAAGGAACTAAATGGCGCTCGGCTTGTGGTGCTTAAAGCATCAGAAAATACATTTGAAAAAGTCAACAGCGATGTTTCCAGAAATCATGACCCACAGACCCTGTTGTGAGGGGTTTAATGTGGGATCTATTTTCTTTCTACCAAACTACAGCCAGCTGTATCACTGTGCAAAAGGAAGCGTGCATCTGCTCATGTATGAGATGCTGATACAGGATGTAATCTTTAGCATAGTCTTCGTCCCTGTACGGGTTTTGACTGGTGCTTGTTGCATCCTCTTCTTCTGCAGTGGTAAAATGGAGAGTTGGTGCCACGTACTGCTTGTCTCAATTAACTCATAATAATCACAACAGTAGTGGACAGAAACAAGCATTCATTCCCATTTTATTTACTGATTTACTTGAAATTCTCTTAAAATTTGCGATATTTTTGGATGGAAACATCTCATTTTAGTTATTCTGTGCCTCTTCCATTTTTGTGTCTTTATAGTTGCTTTGCATCTCTGTGGTCATTTTGCATATCTTTGTTGTCATTTTGTGTGGTCATGTAGTCGTTTTTAGTCTTTTTGTAGTTGTTTTGCGTTGTTTTGTCTCTTTGTGTTTTCTCTCATGCTCGTACATGCACAGGATGTTAACATTAATGGTGTTCTCCTTGGGTGAGCCGTAACCTCTCATCCATGAGTAGATGCACACTCCTTCTGTGTAGTGATGCGGTTTTTAGACAGTAGAAACAGAACATTTCCTACATGAAACTATTCACAACAAGGTCTGTAGATTATCTTGAGTAACCGGGTCATGATCTTTGGAAAGAGACGTTGCCGTTTAGTTTTTCAAATGTATGTTTTTGGCACTTTTACACCACAAGCCATTTAGCTCCATCATATTGGAGAGAAGGTGTACAGCTGATATCTCCAAAACTCTGCAGCTCACACCAAAACAATCTAGGCCAGAGGGAAAATATGTACTTTTGATTTTGGGCTGAACTACCCCTTTAAAGTGAAGAATAAATCACACTTTACTTATATGAAAATTACTGTTAATAAGTCAAGACCAATGAAGAAAGCTCAACAACAACAAATGGCTGTGTCTGTGGTTGCCATGGTAATACCTGAAGCACGGTGCACACAGTGTAAAGGTCCCTCCCTACAGCTGTAAACTGTTTGTTTGAGCTTTTAACCCCCCTGAACTGAAGACATCACAGAGCAGCTTCACTGTTTTCAACCCAACATGTGACTGAGTGGAGCTTTGGCTCATACAGCAGATATAACTCATTCTGCCTTGTTGCTGTTGTGAGAAACATCAACGAATGCACTGAAAAGTTTGATTGTATTTTGTCAACAACATCTGATATTAGACATATTCCAGTTTATACATCTAGATCAGTGCTCAGTTCAAATATTCAGACCCTCCACTTAAATACTGTGAAAATACTAAACTACAAGTAAACATCCTGCGTTCAAAACTTGACTTAAGTGAAAGTACGTAAGTATTATCAGCAAAATTGTAGTCAGTCTGCAGAAAAACGGTCTCTGTATTTAACTGTTATATCTTACCGCTGCATTAGTGTTTATGTTGCATTTTATTGCTTTAGATGTTTAGGGCTAATCTCATTTTAAGTACTTTTACATACTGTTGGGTAGTTTCATCTACAGTAATACATCATATTCTATAAGATCATCATATGTTTTTAGCATGCTGTGAGAACCACACATCTCTAAAATGTCAACTTTTCATGGTGTCAGAAAAAAACAGCCCTGTTTTCAGCTTTGTGATTATGCATTTTCCAGCTAATTCAAGAGGGCTTTTTAATAATTTATTTTGTTTAAGAAGCAGGTGAATTTTCTCAACAGATAGAGGAACACTTAATCCTTCAGTTTATCACAAAAATTCAAAATCATAACATTTGGAGATGCAGAAAAATAACTTGTAACTAAATCTGTCAGATAAATGTAGAGGAGTAAAGAGTACAGCATTTAACTCTGAGATGTAGTCCAAATGTAAGTATAAAGTTGCAGAAAATGTAAAGTAAAATACCTAAAGTACTTGAGTAAATCTACTGTGTGGCATCTTGTCATAATAACTTTTCTGATCTTTCCAACTCTATTTTCATCAGTCGCTATTTCTGACTGCCGTGCACCCAGAAAGCATGCTGTGTTGCCGTGGCAACCGTGAGCTGTCATGTCACCAATCTTGGCATAACTACATATTTAACAGGGGTCCTGAAAAATGTTGATTCCACTGTTTTATGCTTATTTCTATTAAAACAGAATATAAAATCTCACAGAAAGTAAACAGGTAAATATTCCCTTGTCTGTATGTTGTGAAACGTTATTAAAAAGTTATGATTAAAAGATGGAAATTAACAAATCTTGTGGCACCCTTAGAGTGTCCTTAAAGCACCCCAGGGTGTCGTGGTGCCCAATTTTGGAACCAATGATCTAGATTCAGATTACATTTTTAATGTGTAAATGGGACTTTCAGATTAGCTCACCAGTGAGCTAAAAAAAAACAGTGAATTCCTTTTTCCTAATTATTGCTCTGGTTAAAAAGCAGCACCATGTGAAATTGGGCTGCAGCTAACGATTATTTTGATTATTGATTCATCTGCTGATTATTTTAACCATTAGTCAATTGATTGTTTAGTCTATACCATATAAAAAACTTGTGAAAAATGTAATTTCTGAGAGCACAAAGTGACGTCTTCACATGGCTTCTTTTGTCCAACCAGCAGTCAAAAACCCAAAGACTCTTAATTTACTACCATTAAGGGCAAAGAAAAGCAGCACATCTTCACATTTAAGAAGCTGGAACCAGCAAATGTTTGTCATTCTTGTTTGTAACTAATTTTCTAACTTAAATGTACAGCATATCTATTTTTCGTCTGTGTGTAAACGTGTGTTTTTGTCTCTCAGGTTCTGTGGCATCTCGACATCTTCCGCAGAAGCTTTCGACAGCTGACCACACACAAGTGCATGGAGGACTCGTGTATCTTCTGCGCATTAAAGGTAAAAAAAACTTCTTGTTTCGTCCACTTGCTTGTGGAGCTCTTACTGTGTAAACTTAAAGCAGTGCCCATTTCTTCATCTCTTCAGCTATTATCGCTATTATCAGCTACCCTCTCTTCCAGTTTTTTCCTATTTACTCCTTTTTTAAATACACAAACGTAGGTGTCATAAATGTAAATCAGACTGAAGTGATGTAATTGTACGAGGTAACAGTACTTTAGTTGAGTGTTTCCCTTGTGGGCGGCTTTCTACTTTTCCTCCACCACGTTTCAGAAGGACACTTTGTACTTTTTACTCCGCTGCATTTATCTGACAGCTGGAGTAACTGACACAAAAAGACTCAGATAAACTCATGTGACGCTGCTGATATGTCTCCCCTCTTTTTGTCCTGGATGTACCCCGCGGTAGTTGAGACCTGTGTCTCCTAATGAACACAGCGGGGGAGATTTAGCAGCGGGTTATGCAACCACCCTCCAATACAGGCGACTGTATAAAACTATTTTTTGTTTTCTGAGGACAACATGACAACCCTTTGATATTGTAATACCACAATGTGGCAAGAACATTACTGCAGTCTATAATACACACAAAACGCACATTTGTAACAAACTTCATAAAGAATTTGGCCCTCAGACCTTAAATCTCTGCAACATCCTCAAGACACACACACACGATAATCACACATATACTCTCAAATAATACAATATCAAAGCAGCACACATAATTTTTTAACATGCGAGGAAATTGTTGTTGTACAAGAGACACACAGAGAGAAACACTGTATATTGTGTTATTGGCTGTAATGACCACAGTAAAAAAGGAAGCAGGATAATGTAAAGAGTACAGTAACTGCAGTATACCCTTTATAGCCCTCACCCTGGGAGAAAGCACCAGTCTCCCTTTAAAAATCACCAGGTTTTGTAAGTTGTTGAGTTAGGGGAAACTTTATAAACTAATAAAATAATTTGTTTCCTCTTGTGATTTGGGCAAATACCTGAATGCCGACTTCTGCTCTTTGTCCTCGTTTTTTTTAAATTTTTTGTTTTGCAGCACAGGAGGAATACTTGAGTTTTGAAGATGGACATTTATTTTTGCCATCATATTGTAATTTAGCAGCTTAACGATTGATTGTATAGTTCCTGCATCACCTGTGCAAATCAAAACCATCCACTGACATGATGTGTGCATTAATAGCGGACCCCCTGGTGTAAACAGAGGAGAGAACTGTAATGACAAAGGCAGCAGGAGTTTCTTAAAGCAGTGATGTTAGCTAGATATCCTGTTAAAATAATATTGCTTGTATGAATACCATTGACTTATGACACAGAACCACCCTTTTCAAGCGCTCTTGCTGTGACAGTATGGATTTTTTTCTTAGCAGTATGACAAAGCAACATATTCCCACGAGATGGTGCTTTATTGTGACTGCCAAATAATTATATATATATATATATATATATATATATATATATATATATATATTAATATATATATATATTTAACTTTATTGAAGCATACTGTCTTAAGTGTAGCATAGCTCCTTTAAAGAATAAGACAGGGTATAAGTGTGTGCATCATGCAAGTGAGGGAGAGAGAGAGAGTGAGAAGCACACTGAGAGTGATGGTGCTGCCAGCAGAGCAGAAACTCAGCAGTAAGTTGTCAGTCTGGCAGTAAATGTACAGTTCTAGGTTACAGTGTGTAAGTTAATAAAAGCTGCAGCTTCTTAACACCAAGAAAAGTCTTGTCTGTTGTTTTGCAACTGCTGGAAAAGTGACAGGGTTAGTCCTAAAGTGAGCTGAGCACAAAAGGCTAGTGTTAAGCTAACGCTAAAGCAAGCGTTGTACCTTTGCAACGCCAGCTCTGGTGTGATCGTGTCCCTTTCAGTGACTGTCTTTTGTAATTATTTACCCATTTTTCCACCTTGAAAACAGTTCCTGACTTTTCAACCAATCAGAGGCTGTGTTCCTGACGTTGTGTGGCAGCGCTGATCCACAGGTGTATTAATAGATCTATGCATGGATTTCAACATGAGATCGACCCTTCAAAAAAAATTTGCTGTGATGACTGTAATGAGCTCAACCCCACGGTAGGCATCGTAATGCAGTTATCGTCACGGCCGTACTGGGACATTTCAAGCACTCCTGGGGGCCCTCTAGTGGCCATGGGGGCCCCTAATCAGGCATTTTGTTTGCTCATGCGTCTGGGCTGACCTAACTCCAATACTTTTAATTACATGTCTCAAAAAAGGAGAAGCAGCAGAGCATTCCCACACAAAACAAAGTGAAGTACCTGCTTCACTTTTACACTCGCACAGTAAATATAGAAATTTTAACTGGTGCATAAAAATACTATTGTTCATAGTGTACCACTGCATCTCTAACTGACCATCCAGTATTAATCACTGTTTTGTCCTCACTTTTTTTACCCCTTTCCTTCCTTTCTTTTTTCTTTTCTTTGGTTTCTTACCCTGTTTTATTTTTCCTTAGCATCTTCCCTTATCCTCCTTTTTTACTTCCTACTTTTTGTCCTTCTTTATCATCATTATTTCATCTGTTTTCCCTGATTAATTGATGTAAAACCACAAAAAATGGCAATTCCCCTTTTCTCTTGACAGGAGCTAAACTGTACTTCTTCACAATTAGTACTTTTATTCTAAATACTTGATATTTTTGCTTGTTTACTAACGTGCCTTGTGACTTTCACTTATAAGACCCTCTCTGGGTTTCTCCTTCTTCCACCACCGTGTAAAACACATCACGTACTTTGCACCAGACACGTTTTCCCAGTAAAGAGCTGCCTCACAGTGAGTGTTTAGAAGCCGCACATGTAATCACTTTTATAATGTGGTTTCATGTTGATTGGCTGCTGTGTTCCAGCGACTGCTGATAGAAAACCACCAAACAGACGATGAAGATGTGTAACATCATGAAACCTCATAATGAACGAGCCTGATGCAGCTCTGTTCCAGCCATTTGTTGCATCATTGATGACAAATATGTGTCTGAGCGAACAGAGGTGTGGTGTGTAATGTGCTATGGTGTAGTAGTGTGTGTGTGTGTGTGTGTAGCAGTGTCGATGTGTGTGTTCTACACGCTGTTCTGTCTCCAGCGCTTCTCTGTAATTAATTGGCTGACTGAAAGCGCTGAGCTAGCAGAGCCCACGCTGGGAAGCTACACACACACACACACACACACACACACACACACACACACACACACACACACACACACCTACTCATGCACACAAATCTTACTTGCATGCTGCACACGTTAGGCTGCTACACACATGCACCTCGAAGTACCCACAAATCTGTCTTACCAGGCTGGGATGCTACACACCACACACACACACACACAGGCTGATACACTCATAGAAATAAGGGGCCCAAGAAATTAAGAAGTGGTTCCTCAAGGGTTCTTTGTAAGACTAAGGGTTCCATTAAGAACCCTTTTCATCCAAACAACCCTTTTTGGAAGAAAGATTTCAGCAATCATCAAGGGTTTGATGGATTAGAAAACCCTTGGAGTAAAAAGGATTCTCAGTAGAACCACCTGTGTGGGTTCTAGATAGAACTCCTGGAGTATAAACGGATTCTCGGTAGAACCCCCTAAGTGAATTCCAGTTGAAACCCTTGGCATGTGAAAGGGTTTCTGGTAAAAAACCCCTGGGTGGGTTCTAAAAGGGTTCTAGGTAGAAATCCCTGGCTGGGTTCTAAAAAAGTTATTGGTTGAACCCCTCGGGTTTAGATTAAACCCTTCGATATAAAAAGGTTCTTGGTAGAACCCCCTGGGTGGGTTCTAGATGAAACCTGTGGAATATAAAGGGGTTCTCAGTTGACACCCCTAGGGTGGGTTCTTGTTGGCGCCCTTAGATGGGTGAAAGGTTCTGGATAGAACCCCCAGAGAGGGTTCTTGGTGGGACCATTACACCATAGAAGGGTTCTCGGTAGAAGCCCTGGATGGGTTCTAGATAGAACCCTTGAAATATAAAAGGGTTCTCGGTAGAACACCCTGGGTGTGTTCTAGATAGAACCCTTGGAATATAGAATGGTTCAAGGTAGAACCAACTGAGTGGGCTCTAGACAGAATCACTGGAATTTAAAAGTGTCTTTTAGTGATTTTAGATAGAACCCATGGAATATATAAGAGTTCTCTGTAGAATCCCCTGCTTGGGTTCTAGATAGAACCCTTTGAATATAAAAGAGTTCTTAGTGGAGCCCCCTGGGTGGTTTCTAGATTGTACTCCTGGAATATAAAAGGGGTCATGGACCCTGTGAACCCCCTGTGTGGGATCTTGTTAGCATCCTTAGAAGGTGGAAAGGTTCTGGGTGGGACCACTGCGCCATAGAAGGGTTCTCTGCAGATGGTCACAGATGGATCCATGTTCAACACTCAAGTGGAACCTCAAGAAAAGCTTCTGCCAGGAACCAAAAAGGGTTCACCTATGGGGACAAGCCGTAGAACCCTCTCTGGTTCTAGTTAGCACGCTTCTCTCTCAGAGTGTGTGTGTTGTGTGTGAGTCAGCTGTGGGTGTATGAATCAAAGGTGTATTGTCACCGTGTTAAGTGTTCACATTCTCTTGTCGGTTTTCATTAACCGTCCTGTCACTGACGCTCAGAAACCAGCGGATGTATCGTTGTTCTTGCAGTCTGTTTGTAGCTGTGGTCCCCACGGCAGAGCAGATAAAAGTCTCTGAATAACTGGGCGAGACGCGCACCAAATGAACTTTCACGGCGTGTTAAATTTTCAAACATCCGTTTCAGAGAAACCAAAAGGATAAATGATGATTACGGGTGCTTTTATTTTGAAGGGATTGTGTGTGAATTTTTGGTTTATCTGCAGCAGATAAAGACGCCCGCCCTTGTAGTAAACATAAGTTCAGAGGCTGCCTGTGGCTATCCCTCTAGAAATCACTGCAACACTTTATCTCTCTCAACAGCAAAGTACTCACACACACACACACACACACATGCAAACACACACAGATACCTGAACACACACACACACTGAGAAGAAGAGAGAAGAAGAAGAAGAAGAAGAAGAAGAAGAAGAAGGGAGAAAGTGGGCGAGAAGAAAAGAGAAAGATGAATGAATGTGGGAGTTGGTGTAGATTGCTCCTGTCTTCACACTTAGACCAGTGCGCACGCACACACACACGCACACACATGCTCACACACCTTCCTCTCTTACTCACTCTGCCTCATCCCTCCCTGTTCTCCTCCCTGCTCCCTCCTCCTCTCCTCCTCTCCTCCTCTCCTCCCTCCCTCCCTCTCTCTGTAGGGTATATTCCCCCTCCATTCTCCTTGGCGCATTGCTGCAGTCAGCACAGCCACCATAACACACACACACACACACACACACACACACACTCTCACAGACACACACACACACCCTATTGCTCACACAGTCCCTTTTTCCTCTTCTCTCTTTCTGTTTCCCTTTCTCTCTCTCTCTCTCTCACACACACACACACTCTCAGGTTCCCCGTCAGTACGACTGCATTACCTTTCCCACTGCCAACCCTCAGCCTGCACACACTCAGCCACACTCACAGGCTGAAGCCTTTTGTTTTATAACATTTTCACACCATATGATCACGGCCATCTTGGTAAACTGCCTCCAAAATGTCAAATATGGGCTCTGAAATTCTGAAACAACTAAAGTCTTAGATAAAGGGAGGATTAAAGCTATGTGATTTCGTCCAGGAAACAACTCCAGGAATAGTTTACTTGTCTGAATTTGGAGGATACTCATTATGTAACTCGTGGTGAACGTACTGTAATGTCATATTCAGCAGAGGAGGTTAAGTTCAGGCGGCCACAACAGGTGCTTCAACCGTGTCTCCTACACAGACACAAGATCTCCCTTCTCTCTTCAAAAGATTTTAAAAAAGCAGCATTCAAATACTGATTTGGACGTCAACTACCGTGGTAATGGTAGAAGCTTCGAAGCGTTCAGGTCAGCCTGAGCGTACGTGTAAAAAAAAGTTGCGTGAAGCTTTTGTGGCTCCGGTTGAGCTGCACAAAACCTCAAGTGATGGCGCTGGCAGTGTTGTGCAAGTTCACACTTCACAAGAGCTGGCTCAAAGTTCAGTTCACAGAGAACCCACTCAGGAAATTCTACCGAGAACCCTTTTATATTCCAAGAGTTTCACCCAGAACCCACCAATGAGATTCTACCGAGAACCCTTTTATATTCCAAGAGTTTCACCCAGAACCCACCAATGAATTCTACCGAGAACCCTTTTATATTCCAAGAGTTTCACCAGAACCCACCAATGAGATTCGGCCGAGAACCCTTTTTATTCCAAGAGTTTCACCCAGAAACCCACCAATGAGATTCAACGAGAACACTTTTATATTCCAAGAGTTTCACCTATAACCCACCCAGGAAATTCTACCAAGAACCCTTTTATATTCCAAGAGTTTCACCCAGAACCACTCAGGAATTCTACTGAGAACCATTTTATATTCCAAGGATTTATCCAGAAACCAACCAGGAGGTCTACTGAGACCCTTTTTTATTCCAAGGGTTTCATCTAGAACCCCACCCAGGAAATTCTACAGAGAACCTTTAATATCTCAAGGGTTTCATCTGGAGCCTGCCAGGAAATTCTACCAAGAACCCTTTTGTATTTCTAGGATTTTATCTAGAAACCACCCAGGGGGTTTTACCGAGAACTCTTTATATTCCAAGGGTTTCAATCAGAAACCACCTAGGAAATTGTACTGAGAACCCTTTTTTATTCCAAGGGTTTCATGGAGAACCCACCCAGGAAATTCTACAGAGAGTCCTGTTATATTCCAAGGGTTTTACCTAGAACCCACCCAGGAAACTGTACTGAAAACTATTTTATGTTCCAAGGGTTTCATGTAGAATCCACCCAGGGGGTTTTATCAAGAAGCCTTTCATATTTCAAGGGTTTTAACTTGAGCCTGCTCAAGAAATTCTACTAAGAACCCTTTTATATTCAATGGATTTCATCTATGAGTCACCCTGTGGTTCTACTGAGAACTCTTTTATATTCCAAGAGTTTCATCTAGAACCCAAAGAGGAGGTTTTACCGGGAACACTTTTATATTTCAGGGGATTCATCTAGAACCCACCCAGTGTAACAACATTAAGGTTCCATGATACACTAATCAATAATTGATTTAAAAAATGTACACAATAGTTCTTCCTGCTCATATGACAGATGTGTTTATGTTGTGCAGAAGCTTCATGCTTGATTTTTCACTTGTGTGCACAGCTGAAATAGACCCAGTGTGGAAACAAACATGTGTACTGATGAAGTGTGACTGTGTTAGCATTTCTCTCTGTCACTTAATACACTGTTTCTCCGTCTTCAGCACACAGAGCACCTGCTGGTTCTCAGTCCAGCCATCTAATCAGTGATTGAATTACTGCTGGGACTGAGAACCAGCAGAGCACCAACCGTCGCTCTGACATGTCAGACCGGCCTGTGTTTATTTCTGTCCTGGGCTGTTTTAGTGTTGGTCCAAAATAGTCACTCAGTTTTTGCTTTTTTCCAGCTGAGAATTCTTACCAAAAAAAAAAAAAAAATTAGGTCATTTTTATCCGTTGGCAATCTGGAGAAAGTTATCCATGCTTTTATCTCTCCCTCTTTAGACGTCTGCAGCACTCTTCAGTCCAGGCTCACTTAGTAACTCCCGCTGCCCCGGCTTGAACTCAGTGCTACTTCTTGTACTCATGTTTAGACTTTAACTGCTTTTAAAGTACAGATTTATGTGGATCAACTCCACATGGGCCACACTACTACTCCTAACACTATTGGTACTACTACTGTTACCGCAACTACTGCCACTATTTATGACAATAACAATAACTAGAAAGCCAAGGCAACACACTAAATGTGTCACTGCATTGATAAAATATTTAGAAAATTGTTATTTTTCATCTTGATCCAGATCAAGAGTGAAAGTCCTGCTGTTTTGGGGAAAATTTAAATCCTGTGCAGGAATATTAGGCCTTTCAAATGTGTTAGGATCATATTGTTTGGGGTAGTTTTGTGTCAATTCTCAGCCAAACTTCATTCTAATTGCAAAGTGCATTTAACAGGTAATTAGGGCTGTAACCAAAATTTCCTCTAATAATTGATCAGTTGTTTGGTCCACAAAATATCAGAAAATGGTGAATAATGCTGTTCAGTTTTTTCCCAGGAAGATATTCACATTTGAGAAGCTGAAAACATAAGAAAGACTCTAGTGGGTCCCTTTCCGTCCCTGTCCTCAATGTAGCGCCTCCAGTTATTATATTAACTGCCACATTGCTCTCATTGCAAATTAAACACATTGGTTTGGTGTTTGGAGACGGTGATAAAATCAACAAGTGGTTGCCAGTCCAGACAAGTTTTGTCAATTTTACGTTTCAGGGTTGAGAGAAATATATTTTCAGTGGAGTACTTCCCAACTTGTGACTGGTAATAGCTACTAAGCATGGTCGGAAGTTGTTTCTGGGCCAGATGTGGTTTGTGGGCCACTGACAGGCTGTTTTTAGGGCAATTATTGTGCCTCTATTGGAAATGACAGGAAAGCAGGGGAGAACAAGTCGGGACTTGAGAAAGGGACCTTTCTGTTCATTGTTTGTTGGCGTCTTGACCCCACAATCACAGGGGCGCATTGTACACAAACCTGTTTTGTGGAAAGATTTAGCTCCTCAGGATTATGAACATTTATTCAAATGATGCAAACTGTTGTGAGTTTTACACGTGGAAAAACTCAAGACTCATACCCCTTTTTCACCAACATGGCACCGGTCCTGTTCTGGTTTGTGCACATAATTTTGAACCCTTTGGATCATTTCCATCGTTACGTACCAGAAAAAAGCAGGTTTTCCTTGGGAACCAAAGTGGGCGCGTCATATTCTGCAGGTTGTTGTGCGTTGTGCAGCGCCATCTGTTGATGCCGTCCTTGATTACAATGGTTCCACTCAAAACTGGTGGAAACGAGGGTTGGCTTGCTTCGCTAGCACCAAAGTTTCAAGTATCTCAAACAGCACTGGGTCAAGAATAGGGCTGCAACAATTATTGTCATTGTTGATTCATCTGGTGCTTATTTTCTTGACTAGTTGTTTGGTCCATAAAATGTCAGAAAACGGTGAAAAAATGTTGATCACTATTTCCAAAAATGATGTCCTCAGATGTCAAAGATATTCAGTTTATTGTCACAGAGGACTAAAATAACCAGCTCGCATTCTTAGAGTTCTACATCTTTTCCAGGAAAAACAAACAAACAAACAAACAAAACAAAAAAAACAAAAAACGCTGGGAATCACTGGTTCTGGAGATGTTCTTGTTCTGGAGCTGAAATGTGAAATGCTTACTAATAAGCACAATGTGGATTTATCCAGTCCAACAACCAATTAGTGTGGATAAATGGCCAAACCTTTCACCAGATGTCATCTTCGTATGCCGTGTAGTTTTTGAGATATCTTGTTAACTAATAGGAGAAACAAAAAAAAGCCAAAATGCTAACCTCCTTGGGAGTTGTAATAATAATAATAACACAATATGGGGTCATAATCTGGCAGTCATGTGGACCTGCATGGATGTAAATGGTGTAAAACATCTGTCGTGTCCGCACCGACTGATCCTGCTCTTCAGGCCTTGAACGCTGCCCTCGAAACACACTTCAGTGGCCTAGCTTCCTTTCCGAGCCCCCTGCAACAGTTTGATTTGGTTCTATTTTACTGCTACAAAGCACTTTGAGAGCTGTTTTTGTCGGAGAAAAGTGCACTACAAATGCCATTTATTATTGATACGGTCTGATATTGAGGCCAGCTGTGCTGTGCGGCGTTTGTTTTAGTCCAGTCTGGGTTTGTTGTGCAGCACTTTGGGTTCCTGACAAGTTGACAACTAGTTCCACTGTTTCTGTTTTATGGGTCAGTTGACAGAACATGCTGCCGATTTACGGGACAAATGGGTTTAGAGGGTTTTGCTGAAATAAATACACAAAGACATAAATATATACACGTGTGCATGGACGCATACTGTGCATTTCCACTCAAACAATGCAGGAAAAGCCTTTATGGCTCAGTGTATATTTGTATAAAGAATTAATGGATTTCTATACGTGTGTGTGCTTCTGTGTGTTTTTTGTTGTGTGTGTGTGTGTGTGTGTGTGTGTGTGTGTGTGTGTGTGTAGAGTATCTTTGCTCAGTTTCAGTTCAGCAGTGAGCGCGTGCTGCCATCAGATGCACTGCGGAGCGCTCTGGCCAAGACTTTCCAAGACGAACAACGCTTTCAGCTGGGTATCATGGACGACGCTGCCGAGTGCTTTGTGAGTCTGAGACACAACATGACCACAGACCACACGCACACACTCAACACACACTCACACACACACATACAGGAGGGGTGAGGAGTTGCCTCGAGGTTTATCTGAGTGAGTGTCTGAGGAACTCCCATCTTCACTGCAGACAGAAATGTTCCAGGCTCGGTTATGTCCAATAACTTGAAAGAAATGTGTTTTTTGTCAAGCGTCTAATAGTCAAATCTTTTACTCTGTGTGTTTGTTCATTTATCACGCTACATTATGTTGTGAGGTACTCCGTGTTATTTTGTCCACCCACTGTACCTTTAAGCTGACGGAGAGCGCCAGCCTTATTTCAACAAAAGTTAGTTAAAATTAAGGCCGGATGAGTTAAGTGTCTGTTTATGAGCCGTCACAAATTATTAATCATCTTTTAGAAGGAGTAGATTTTTATAATGGTTAAATTCAGCAATATATTAATAGAATCAGACAGACAGTTAGGTAGGCAGTCACTGAACTCCAACTCCAGATTGTGTATTTTTGGAGCAGTTGTTGGCCCCTGATCAACTTACAGGTCACCTGTTATTGTCCAATTGCGCTCGTCCTCCTGCAGCCTGCCTTAGCTTCCTCGAGTCCGAGGAGGAGGAGGGGGGGGGGGGGGGGGGGGGGGGGGCTCACTTCAACCATAGATCATACAGAATTTCAACCTATTTAATGTTCAGTCTATGGCTGCAGCTCACTGTTTGGACTGCAGCACTCGTTTCCACTGCAGGAACTTTCCCCAGGGACTAAGAACCTTTGGAGGAACTGTTTCCATAGGAGGCGGGCGATGCTTTCCAAATGTACAGGAACTTTGGGGGCAGCATTTACAGCATTTTATTTAAGCCACCATTTTTAAAGGTCTGCAGCTGCAAACCTTTGTTTTTTTTGTTTTTTTTGCCCTTCGACACATCACTCTGAATTTGACTTAACAAAAAAAAAATCATGATATATTATGAAACTGTATGCAATCATTTCTAACTGGCCAAATGAAGACAAACATAGATGAAGAACTTCCCAAATTTCCTAGATTAAAAAGCACAGTTTTTCATTTTTGGTGTCTTTTTCTTGACATTTTTTTTTTTTTTTTTTTACAAATATCTGAGCTTCTTGAGTAAGTTGAGTGAGTTTCTTGAGTATGTGAGTTTGGTCTGGTCATACTCATTAAAAATTCAGGCATTAGTCAGTCACGATGTTAGTCATCAGTGACTCACATTTCAGATTAATGATCTGAAAACTTTGCTCAGTCTGAGTGTACTGTATAGTCTTTATTGCTTCGTAAGAGAGAAAAAAAACAGTTACTTTATGCTCTTTCATCAAATTTAATTTGAAATTCACTTCATCAGAAGCAAAGATCGTCACATTAGTTATATTCAGTGAGAGTATTGCATTTTTCAAGTGACGGGTGTTTTATTTTGCAGTGAACTTTATCATTTATTGAAGGGGAAAATTAAGAAAAGAAAATGTCATTAGTCACAGGTTTTATTATTGTAATGTCTTTATACTTCCTTATCGTCCTCCGCTCCTCAGCCTTTCCTGTTGCTTTCTCTCCGCCGCTTTCAGTCGTCTCTTTCTCTGCATCTCTCTTTCTGCCTTAAGGACCTCCACAGAGTGTGTGTGTGTGTTTTATGTGTGTGCATGAGAGGCTCTGTCTGATCGATTGGTAGTAAATGTGTTCAGTCAGGGAATCCGTCGGCTTCTTATGAAATATAGATGCTGCTCCCACGGTCAGATTAACAAGAGCACCAACAGAGAGGAACGATCAAACACGCACACACACTCTCTCTCTCACACACACACACAATGTACACAGTGTACATATGCGCACAGTATAAACAAGCGCATATGCCAACTTTGCGCACAACGCACACATTAATTGGTGTCTTTTGTGTTTCTCAGGAGAATCTCCTGATGCGTATCCACTTCCACATCAGCGCGGAGAGCAGAGAGGACATCTGCACAGCCAAACACTGCATACCACACCAGAAGTTTGCCATGACGCTGTTTGAACAGGTAGGAGGGTCTGACTGAGCTGTTACATGCTTCACTTCACAGAGGAGCAATGTGTAAAATATGGCCAGAAAAAAATATAGCAGAGATTTCTACTGAAGTTAGCATGCTAACCAGTTAGCCCCGGCCTGTCCTGTCTGGTGATTCCACTTCGTGCCTCAAGAGACGATAATCTGATCCCCTAGAGTTTCATCTGGGGATATCTGAGTGGCGAGTTTGCTACTTTTGCAAGTTCTCTCTTAGCTTTTGTTCTCAAATAAATAAATAAAAATAAATGGTATCACTTAACTTGAAGGGGTGTGCATAAGCCTGTCATTACACTGTCATAACCATGCCATAAGGCTTGTCATGACCATGAAAGAGTCTCTGAATGTTTATTCTGTTATGTCATTTTTAATGCAAAGTTGACATTGGCTCAGATGTGTTTGTTATGACAACTTGACAAAATGTGTTGTAGCATGACACCCTGACTTTGTAAAACTTGAAGAAACTTTATTTAACATTATTAAAATGTCATATGTCTTGAGTCATGAGTGGTGCATTTTGGATTTGTCATAAGATGTCATAAGTTTATTACACAGTCAAATGCTTTTGTAACAGTACTGTACTTCAGGTAAAGTGGTACCATTTGGATGTGTCATAAGAATGTCATTAAATGTTATAGGGCCAGTTTGACGACAGAGCACAGTACCAAAGTGATTTAGCTTATAGAGTTAGCTGACAGCTAGTTTAGCTAGTTTGCTTGTTACTAAAGTAGGCAGACTGCTGTCTGCTGTTATCTGTAATATGCATTAGCTAGTTAGCTCAGTTGGCTGTGGAGCTAGCTGCCGTATTAGCTGACTCAGCCCCAGTTTCCAGCAGTGAACTTAAATAGTCCTAGTAGGGCCTCAGCCTCTTGCTACATGGCTAACCAGCAGCTAGTAGGCTAGCTACACCCAAAGATAGTTCCAGCAAAGAGTACAGTGAGGAGCAGGGTTGTCGGGGTCTTTTTCAATACTTTTAAAACAGTTCTGGTGCCTGTACGTTGTCTGAACCAACACTTTTACATGCAATTGATATTAAAAAAATTGTTTCACCTCCTGTCTGGTGTTGGAATCCTTTTGGGTGAAATACAGCTACACTTTAGACCATTTAGCTCAGTATTTCACTTGTGTTTACAGGCGTGTGGCACCGAAATAAAGCACTGTAGTCTGCGTTGTGATTCAGTCTATAGGACCCAGTGCTGTATAAGCACTGTGCTTTGGTCCCCAACTCTAGTGAGGAGCAGTTAGTGGTTACTCTGGTGAAATGCTGCCCTTGTTGTGTTTGGAGTTACCTTTGACAGGTGGCCATATTTTACATGTTGCTCCTTTGATTAAAAATTCACCATCACACAAACATTTTTAAAGAAACAACTTCCTGCGATGAATCTGAGGACGTATTTGTGTTTGCAGTGTGTGTGTAACAGCTGTGGAGCCACATCAGACCCCTTGCCCTTCATTCAGATGGTTCATTACATCTCCACTACATCCCTCTGGTAAGACCAGACACACACCTACACACACACTCATACACACACTCTCTCTCACACACACACACTGCAGTAAATCTGGCAGCAAGCTGAGGCTGGGTGGCAGTAAAGGAAGGTACAGCATGTTCTCTTCTTTCCTGCACGGGTCCCTGCTGAACACTCAACTGTGAGCACACGCATGCACGCACACACATTTTGCACGCACACACGTGCACTTCATGCATATGCAAGAGCAGGTGAGCGTGCGCATCGTGTCTCTCCCATGTTCAGGTAGAGGTTAGCGTGCGCAGGTAAATCCTCGCAAGAGAAGCGACCGTGCATCCTCAGATCTGTTACATAAAACTCGCACACGCTCTCAGTCAATGAAATAAGGAACAGGGGAAGTAATCAATCAGCTGTTTGATTCAGTGGACCCAGGGGGCGACATAAATCTATAAGTGGAACAGTGGGTCGGAAAGACTACGAACGGGAGGGAAATAAGAGGATATATCACTCCGTATCCCTTTTGGAAATGGAACACGGCGGAGGAAATAGAGGGATGAATGGGGGGCAAAAGTACAAATAAACACACTGTGTCAAGGTAGTTGTGGGGCACAGCGGTGCCACCGCCGCTCTGTGTTTGTGCCTGTTAGCGCTGCCAAGCTATTTTTACCCTTTAGTGGAGCCTGTTGTTTACAGCCGAGATAGCCAAATATGCAAAAGTCAACATGAGTAAGATAATCAGAGGGCAACAAAAAGACAAAACAAACGTCTGGTTCGAGCACGATTCACACGTAAGCAAACAAGTATGTTCCTGGTCGTTGTTGTTGTTGTTGTCTTTTCCGCCTGTGCATCCTGAAGAGGAGAGACCGAGCGCGGGGTTGAAAGTGAAAGAGAGTAGAGAAGAGGTTGAGTTCATTTCAGGCTAATGGAAGGGGTGAGAGAGAGGAGAGGAGGTGGGGGAGGGGGTGGGAGAGCGGGGGAGAAAGAGAGATTTGGATGGTTTTTCAAAATCGTTATTCTTAAAGGAATACTTCACCAGAAAAAGAAAAACAATGCTGATTCACTGCATCACATAATCCCATACATGCCACAGAGCCGCAGACAAGTTCATTTGGTATTCACGGATAATGATAATAATGTATATCTGAGTTTGTCCTTCAGAGGACAGTTGTGCTTAAAAGGGATAAATGCAGCTGTTGCTGCTTTAAGCCTGAAGGAGATTGTCTCAAAAACAGTTTGATCCACAAGTGAAGCTTTTGTGTCATCAAATTGTAGATGAACTTCTCCTTTAATAACAATAATAATGTTTCTGTAGTGTTATTGCTCCCTGTGGGAACATTGTCTTTTAGCTCGACCACTTCAGGAAGGTCAAAGATCATCATCTGCCCGAAAGGATTTAGGACAGGGAATCTTTTTCACAGCTGTAATGACTGTATAATCTAGATTTATTCCTAATTTTCCTTTGCTTTATTTTCTTTATTAAAGTAGTTTAGAAAAAGCCTTTGGGAATGACAGTTTTTTTTTCAGTCTAGGCCCCCCTACAAGATAGAAACTATACCAGAGACCCCCTCATGTATGTCTTTGGAATAATTTGACATAGCCTATTTTTTTAGACCTCTTATAGTCTTAGTTATGTGAAAAAAACAACATAAGAGAAATGACTTTGGAAGATACAAGAAAAATATTTGTGCCTTCTCAACACAGAATATCCATGAACACCGCAAATTACATCAAATCAATTAGCTGCAAGTAACACTGGACTATAAAAGTGCTAATTGAGAGGAAACGTTTCACTCTTAGTGTTTACGTAAGCTAAATAAAACAGTTTGACAGGCTTCATCGCCTCATTATCAAGACACTGCAGGCATGTAAGACATTTCCGCCGGCCGTCCAATTCAACAAAGCCATTCTGGAGATGCTCGTCATTGCCATCTTCGTAACTACTGAGCTCTGAGTTACCACATTGTTGTTTCCATGTTAATCGAGCGCACTGGCTCGTGGGAGCAAAGATTCTAAGGTTAGGTTGCACCAACAGTGATTCATTTTTAAACCCGATTAAATCATGGTTTAATTTTAAATTATGTTGCACCAAACTTAAAAACTAGCTTAAAATTTAAAATTGATAATGACAATTGCCACCTTTTTGATATTCCTTGAGCTAGGTAATCAAGATCCTGGAAAGAAGTTAAGACAGTCTGCCGGTTGCTGTCTCGTTTTCTTAACTGTGCTGTTGTCTGTGTTTTAATTTTCTATTATTTGCCCATTATGCTCAATTAATTTGCCCAAGTTATTCTCAAAGGGGGAGAAATTTTTAGCCACCTAGCGAGCCATGTAAGGTTTTGTTAACTTTTTAAGTAGCTAGCAAACCATATATCATTTTGTTAAAGAATACAGCAGCCAGAAGTAAATAGCTTCACCTCCACTTTTATACTTACTAAGTCCCAACAGCAGGGAAATTTATTTTCTATTTGCTTTTTTTTCATTTGGGTAAGCTAGTATCTTCATACTGATCAGTTTACATCAATAAACTTGGATTCACTAAACAGAGAGTTAGTTTTTAATTGCCTAACAGAGCTCTGCTTAATTTTAAATCTGGATTTACTCATTTTAAACCTAGTTTTAAACTCTAATCAGAATATCTTCAGATAAATTAATATTTGTTGGTGCAACCCAGTCAGTTATTGTTTTGTTAAATGCAACATAATCTATGAACTATGCTAGATTTTAAAATAAAATTAAATTCAAAGTATTTCATGACGATTAAAATTTATGAATCTGAAAACTGACTCCACTTTGAGAATCACTGGCCGAAGCAATATGCACAGTCAGTGAACAACAAACTGTATAATTTAAAGATTTTCAGCCAGAAACACCAGAGGAAACGAAACGAAACAATTGTCTGCAGATTACTGCACGGCACCACAAAACAGACAAACCAATCGAGTTTAAAGAATGGACGCAGTGTTTGTGGTGCCCACGAGTCACATTTGGGCCTGACAATAGATGTTTTCTTCTGTGAACAAAAGCTTTGGTCTGATTCTGGACAGCACACACATTCACCGAGTGTGTCATTTTGTTGTTTGTTTGTTTGTGTGTGTGTGTGTGTGTGTGTGTGTGTGTGTGTGTGTGTGTGTCCAATGCTGCAGTAACCAGGCAGTGAGGATGCTGGAGTGCAGAGAGAAACCCACGCCGGACATGTTTGGAGAACTGCTCCGCAACGCCAGCAACATGGGAGACCTGCGCAACTGCCCTGTGAGAGCACACACACACACACAGTGGACACACACTGACAGACACACACGTCCTGCTGTTACACATGAGATTGCATAAAACATAAGCTGTGATTTAAACTTTTATTTTTACCCCCTTCCATATTCAGTTTCTTTTTTCAGTGGAATACCATGTGAGTTATTTTTCAAGAGAAGAAAAAAAAAGTGCAAATTTCTTTGTTCAAATGTCAAAAGTTGGGTGGTTAAAAAAAATTAAAGTAGGCTGAAATTTAATTTTTAAAAATATAATCTGCAATGTAACCACTTGGCAGTTTCATCATTTCTTGTTTGTTTTTTTCCTCGTCTTTCTCGACGGGACTTTGTTACATAATCAGCATCTCATTAGCATTTTCTTCCCAGTTCTCTCTTCACTTTCTATTACCGGAAGCATTTTCTGAGCCGACCTCCTTTTACACTAAACCACAATGATCATCATGTTCTTGCAGCGCGAAACAAAAGAACATGTGGCTGCGCGGAGAAAAATCATTTTAAATCAGTGTGCTCGCTCTGAAAAATGTCGGTACTTTTGGGTGAAGATTGAAGAAACTGAAGAGAGAGAAAAGAAAGAAGAGGTGTAGGTTCACTCTTAGAAATAAAAGACCTAAGTAGAACCATGATGGGTTTTTTAGAACCCGACATAAAGGGAACCCTTCTATGGTATAATGATTCCACTCAGAACCCTCTCTAGGGGTACTTTCCAGAACTATTACACAGTCTAAGGGTGCTAACAACAAACCACCAAGAGGGTTCTTCCGAGAACCTTTTTATATTTCAATGGTTTTCTCTAGAACCCACCCAGGAGGCTCCATTAGGACCCTTTTATATTCCAAGATGAGAACACATCCAAGGGATTCTGTGGAGATCCTTTTTAAATTTCAAGGATTTTAACCTGAACCCACTCAGGAGGTTGTACTGAGAACCCCTCTATATTCCAAATGTTTTATCCAGAAGGCACTCAGGGGGTTCTACTGGGAACCCCTTAATATTCCAAGGGTTTATCTAGAACACACTCAAGGGGGTGTATGGAGAACCTTTTTATATTTAAAGAGTTTATCAAGAACCCACCCAGGGGGTTCTACCATGAACCTATTTATATTCCAGGAGTTTTATCTAGAACCCACTCAGGGGCTTGTATCAAGAACCCTTTTATATTCCAAATGTTGCATCTAGAGCCCACCAATTGGGGTTCTACCAGGAACCCTTTTATATTCCAAGGTTTTATGTAGAACACATTCATGGGGTTCTACTGGGAACCCTTTTATATTCCAAGGGTTTTATCTAGAACCCATCAAGGGGTTTCAAGAACCCTATTATATTCCAAAGGTTTTATCTAGAAAACAGTCAGTGGGCTCCACAAAGAACGTTTTCATATTCCATGGGGTTTATCTAGAACCCACCCAACTTAACCAGAGCCCTTTTATGGTACAAAGAACCCTTGTTGAAAGAATTCTTCAGGGATGTCCAAAAAGGGTTCTTAATGCAAGCTTTAGTCTTGCAAAGAACCCCTGACAAACCCTTTATTCAAAAAAGCGGTTCCACAAAACCAAATGTTTCTGGGTAGAACCTCAGACCCTTGTTGTTGTAAGAGTGTAGTGGCGGAGGTGGACAGAGGAACGTGTGTGGTTCCTTTGTTCTACAGGTTAGTGTGCTGTGCTGCCACATGGGAAAGCGCTGCTGCTGAATAGATCCAGCTTGGCCCCGCTCGGCCGCTCGTCTCTGCCAAAGTATCGACACAAAGAGCCTCCTCAGCCGCCCCGCTCCTCACACCGCCACAACGGCTCCACCGCCGCAGCCACACTCACACACACCATCAGCTTATTCACGGCCCGAACGCTGACGTCGTGCGCGTCGCAGCCCTGCGGGAGTCGCACAGACCTGCCTGTGTTTATCTTCCATCACTCGCGGCGCTGATCTTTTGTTAATACCACACCGGGCTCTGCTCAAACAAAGTGATGGTATTTGGAAGGCGGCGAGGCTGCTGGAAGATACTGTAGGTGCCAGATTGAAGATAGGAGAGTGTGAGGATGTTTGCTTGGTGCCAAAGAGTTGACAGAGGGAACTGTGAAGTCCAGGAGACTTTTGGTCAGTTAGAAGTGAAAATGAATTAAATTAATTGAATATATAGATGATGTGGTGGGAAGTTTTCACTTATTTTACTACTTTAAAAAGTAGCAACATCAAAACCTATTTTCCCACCAGCTTCATGTGAACACAGTTTTCTCTTCTTCCAAAAGTTGATCAGTTTTATTTATTTTACATGTAAGATCTCTGCATTTTTGTCTGTGTTCTTCTTGCTGGTCTGTTGTCACATATATCCATGAACCAGTCAGAATTTAGCGTGATAGGATTGTCTTTAAAAGTGCTCAGGTGCTCTAAGTTAGCGGGACGATGGTGCTTGCTAGTCACTTTTGTGAAACAATAGTTTGGGTTTTATTTCTGTAGATTGTAGACTTCCATTTTTATCGGTATAATATCTCTACAGTCACCAAGGTGCTGACTTAGATTGGAAGAAAAAAAGTAGTCTGACATGGTACAGTAAAAATCATGTGTGGTCACGTGGTCATGCACATTTGGTAAAATTACAACCCAAACTGTGTGCTGTAAGAACCACCATCGATCTACCTGACTGCTGTAGATTTGTGCACACAGTTTTATTCTGTCATAAAGTACCAACATTTCAGGTGTGATCACTTTCAGTTTCTTCCTCCACATAAAGTAGCAAACTGCTGGCTTGTTTACAACCTTATCAACTGACTCCTAGCTCAAAGTTCAGATCACACAGACTAAAACGAACAAGTTCATGTTCATAGTTCTCTCGTTTTGAATTTTGTTTACAGATACAAAATCGTGTTCATTTCCTCTGTTTTCTCCTACAGTGTAGTCTAGTATAAGACTGTCTACTTGGTGTTTGAAAACAAAAGTAACTTGGGTGGAGGAACTTTGAGGTGTTGGCTCATCTTTATTTTTTGTTTTTGTAAATCACTTATTTATGATTTGAGTAATTTAGGACATTAAGTGTAACGTTGTCTATGGATCTCACATCACTGGCCAGCAGGCAACTTTATGGTCTGAGCAAGCTAGCTGCTCAGTGCTAGTCATAGTTAGTCAAAGTTGCAAATACATTCCTGCAGTCTGACCGTTATCGTTACCTTCAGGGTGTGTCTGTCTACTAAATCTACTGCACAAAGACACACACCAGCAACAAGGAATACAGAAGCAGCCATCTTCTGCATAACAACAAAGCTAATGCAGCACAAGCTGCAGTATAACTTTTACAAAAAGCGACACGAAAAAATGTCATCCAGCCTGCTTGTAGTTGGTTAAAATGAGGCTAAACTTTCACTTGACTGTCCCTCAATATGACATTAGTCTAACATCACTCTAACCTGTTAGCCACATTAGCCATGCAACATGCTAACGCAGAGTCTAACAGGATAACCAGCAAAATAAACACTAAAACAACATAAGACAGGGCAAAACTTGAATGCTGGTTTCGATCCATCATTCGGCTCTGGCCCTTGTATTGCTTGTCAATTGATTAATTCATTTAACGTGCATTTAAGTCATGAAAAAAAGAATAAAAGAACAATACAGTGGTTGCAGTTGTTTGCCACCCCATGCAGCTGGCTTTGTAAATAGTGCAGAATTTCAGTCCTAGGTTTCAGCAACAACTTAAGTGAGTGCAATGTTATCATGACTGATGGCTAAAACTACAAAAATAACACCCTGGTTGTGATAAATCTATCATTTAAGTATAGTAAATAGTAGCGTGAATGCACTCAGTAACTTTCCACCCTTGTATGGTGGTTTTATTGTTCAGTCTGCCTCCTCAGCTGTCACTACACTGATAAAAGTGTGATTGTGTCTTTATTTCGTCGCTGTATGAGTCGTGAGGAAGCATAAGCACAAACATTTTCCTAAAGTTGTTTCATTTTGCTGTGAAGAATGCCACGATCAGCATTCTGCAAACCTACAGTATCCTTTGACCAGCAGCACTGTTATATAACTCACTCTCTGTTGGAAAGGTCTGCATAGCCACAGTGGGGTAAAAAAAAAAAGGGAAAGAAAAGGAAAGGAAAGAAATCTTTGCATATAAAATTCAGAGATGAGACTGCAAGATCAATGTTGTATTATGAAGCAGAGCGAATCTGTTTGTACGATCATTTGATGAATGATGCTGTCACCGGCTGTTCTCGGCGGAGACACAGCACAGAGAGCTAACTGAGGCCCGTCGATGTGTCCTAAGCTAACAGATAGCCCATGTCTCTAGTCGCTGTGCTGCTTGGCTGCTGCTCCCTGGCTCGTGTTTGTGTCCCTTTCTGAGAATTGAGAAGCAGACCCTGGCAAAATACCTTCCTGCCATCTCTGGTGCCAGCGCAAGACAGCCCGCCGCCCACAAAGGGAGAGTTCTGTGTGTGTTTGTGCATATGTGTGTGTGCGAGCGTTGTGTTTGGCAAAGTGTCTGGTTGCCAGGGTGTTCTCAGGCTGTTTCCGAGCCCGCTCTGCCAGCACTGCGTTCATGCTCGTGTGTGTGCATGTGTGGACACTTTGTGTGTGTGTGTGTGTGTGTGTGTGTACCAGCTCTGCGGTGGGTCATGACTCAAAGGAAGGATTCAGAACACGCGGTTCTGAACTCAACAGAAGGCCCAAGGGACAAATACAACTCAGCACAGCGCTTCTTCCTCTGTCGTTCTCTCTTACAATCCTTTCATCATCTCTATTCTCTTTTTTATCGCTGCCTCTCATTCTCCTACTGTTCACTCCATCCACGTGTGTGCCTGCACGCGTGTGCTCAGCACTGCCAAATAATACAGGGATGGGTTTAGAGACGGACACCACTGTCACACTGCCTCAGGGCCGGCCAAAGCCTTTATGGGGCCCCCTACTGCTTTAGTGCCACCAGTACAACTGACAACAACTACCCTTGCTAAGCCCCTCCTGCAAACAGCAACTGTCCAATCGTAGATTAGCAACCGTAACCTGGGCACCACAGGCCTGTCAAGCTTTGCTTTTCTCTGCATGTTGAAGTGATGTGCATGAGTCTCTGAGAAGAGCGATACTCATTGTTTCAGGAGTTTGGATGGTGCCATCTTTTTGTAGTCTTTCAGAAACCTTAAGTACAAGAGCATCCGTGTGAGGAATGGATTAAACTTTGTGTTTCTCTGCTCTAACATAAGCTGCAAATGTTAGCATGTCCAGCTAACTAATGCTATCTTACGAGCTGCAGTAACTTTACCTCAAGCCAGACTTGTGTTCAATGCCTCTGCATTTGTCAAACTCATGGCTTATTTAAAGGGGTTAAATTGAGATTTGTTATGTGGGGGGTTCGAGGAGGTGGATGTGGGCTGGTGCAGAATCAAATTGGGCCGACAACGATGCATCTCTCTGGCTTGCTGTCTTAGATCTAAGCCGGGTTAGCACCTCCTGGGTGATCACGGTCCGCCTGGTCTGGCTGGGTGACCGTCTCAAAGTCCACTGCACTTAATCTAATCTCTGTACTACCTTTTCCAACATCAATAAGTGTATTTCCATAATCTATTATATACGTACATATACATTATGTATTTCACCATCCGACTAATGTCTGCTGATGTGTAAGCTAGCTTTGGCCTCAGTCTGTTAGCATTAACGTTACATAATGTATGCAACTGTTAAGTAACTTCACAAATCAAAAGCTAACTAATTACAGACAAATGGTAAGTGATGTGAAAAAACAAACTGATGCATCCAAATTTGGTGAAGATTGGATGAAATATGTGCCGAACGAAGCGAAATGTGTTTACCAAAAGTCCAATTTGGTGGAAAAAATGTATTGGGGGCAATGGGTGCGGCCTACATTAGTTGAATCAGCTTCATCCAAGGAACCCACTGTACAAAAACCTGTCTTCTACTCCTTATGGTTATTGGAGTTATTGGCCAAAATGTACAATGTACAATGGTCAATAACCGACCACATGGTGATGCTATAGAACCCATGCTATATAATATGTTGAGCATTATACTGGGAGATTTTGATGAATGTATGCATTAAAAAAAAATCATATTTCATTCATATTTCCTAACTGTAACAGATATTGACAAGAAAAGTAAAAGCACCATGAGACAAACATGCTTTATATTTGTTTGATAACTTGATTACTTGTAATTTTTTAAGCAAAATGCAAGTAGTGTTCTCAGCCTCTCAAATATGGATATTCCCCTGGAATGTACCTTTTTCATTATTTTCTGACATTTTATTGACGTTGCAGCCCTAGCTTAAACATGACAATTAACTTTAGTCTTTTTTGTTATTTAATAACTGCTAGTAAAACAATTTGTATAGGGGCAAGTAGAAAATGACTTTGGGCAAGCCAGTAAACATAATATTGTGTTTTAGTTCACTTATACCTCAGTCCGGCTCTGCCTGATAACACAGGATGAATAAACCTGTTTGATCACATGCTCCTCTCCTCTCCTCTCCTCTCCTCTCCATCACAGAGTAACTGTGGGGAGGTGTTGCGTATCCGCCGGGTGCTGATGAACTCACCAGAGATCGTGTCCATCGGCCTGGTGTGGGACTCGGACCACTCTGACCTGGCAGAGGACGTCATTCACAGCCTGGGGACCTGCCTGCGTCTGGGAGATGTAAGAGGATCACGCACACACACATTTCACACACACATTACACACTTATTATAGCACATTAACATATGTTATGTATGCCCATGTGAGCAGCCAAGCACGTCTGCCCAAACACTGACAGAAATACAGACACAATACTTAGAAGTAATAAACCACATATGTTTGTGGTGGAGACTCAGCGCCTCAGTGCCTCATGGGACTCCTTTGAATTTGAGGCTTGAAAAGGATAATTTGGATTGTTTTAAGTGTGGTTGTATGAGGTACTTATTCATCGTCAGTGTGTTACCTGCAGTAGATGGTGGTCGGCACACCTCCAGTTTGAAGAGGAAGCAGCAGGAGTACTGATTTAGGAAGATAAACAATGCACTGCTGTGGACAGGGTCAGCAGCAAAACATATTTTAGCCACCTGATACAATCAGTGTCAGTTTGTTCAGTTTTCTAAAAAGTCACACAATGATACAAACTAGCCAAAGTCGGACTTCCGCTGTACACTTTTTGGAAATATTGTTGTTCCACCTCCCGCTGTTTGACGTCTATGATGTAAAGCCAAAGCTCAGAATTTGTGCGCTCACACTGTGCAGGCTGATTATCAAGCCACTCTGTCGGCCCCTGTGGACTGTTCCGGCTACTGACAGTTGTCAATAAATATTCATTTGAAAGTAAGGCAGGTAGGAGTTTGTTTGCTAGCAATAATGCTAACAAGGCAGAAAAGTGCCGCCTTGATCATCTGTGCCATCCTGTGTGCAGAAACAGCTTTAAATAAAAGAAAAAGAGGTGTATATGGACTCGTTGGTGGCTAGGAAGATAGGGACAGCATGGCTTGTCCATTTTGCAGAGAGAATCAGAGGTAAGCTAGCTATGTTTTAGTGTCAATATTTTCAGTCCACCTGACGTGCCGCCATGGTAATTTCTGACCTTGTGCAGGTGTGGTATCAAAAAAGGCACTGACGTCGGGGAACTGACTTGTGGCCCCACTTCAACTTTGCGAGAGCCTGACAACAACCTATCAAAATTTGGGAGCAATTAATTGGTCCCTGCGCCCCCTGCACACTAACAGCAAACAACGCCGAAAGAAGCTGAAATTTAGTCTCTAAAATGAGTCGCGTGGCTGAAAAATCAGGTCAGAAATGGGCCCAACTCGTACGGTGTATGCCCAGCTTTACCGATCGAGGCAGCAACAACTGTGTTTTTGACAAAGAAGGCTGGTTGGTTTGGTGAGAGCGATATTTGTTACTTGTATAACGGTGGTTTCCCATTGGAAAAGGCTGTTTGATGGCAAGGCAAAGCAGTGAAAATATTCTAAATATAACATTCCCTTAAACTAATACTGATTTTTTTAGGTGGCTAAAATACATGTTGCTGCTGGCTCTGTCCGCAGCAGTACAAATAATCAAACAACCCCTTTAAGGAGAGAAAAGCTTCCCGGAAAACAGTAAAAATGCAGTGACTCTAGTGGCAGGACCCTGGGGGTGTCAGTGTTACGTCATGTGGGCTGCCACTTTGGCCCAGACTGAAATAGTTCTACAAGTGTCGGATAGATTGCTGTGAAATTTGGTGCAAACATTCATGGTTTCCAGTGGTTGAATCCCCTGACTTTTCATCCAGAGCCACCAAACAATTTTTCTAATGGCCAAATACCTGCAAAACTACTTTTTATTTGGTGCCATTATCAAATGTTTACATGCTAATCTATGATGGTGACAGTGTTGAACATTACCTGCAAAACATTAGCATGTTAGCATGCTGACTTTAGCTTCTAACTCACAGCCTCACAGACCCACATGCATCATTTTAGATGCTCAGTCTTGTTCCAGATAAGGGTTGTAGTTCATGAGAAAATTGGCAAACGGATCAAAAGTGCCCACTTTGTTTCACTACATGCATTCAGCCTGACATTGTGTTTCTGTTTGGGGGGGAAATGAGTCCCACTGACGTCACATTCAATTTACCAGTTGACCCTTTCTTGAAATGTTAAGAAATCCTTTAACCTCTTGAACCAGATCCCTTTGCGTCTTTCAATCCCTTCATTTCTAGGCTTACGGCTTACTCTTACTTATCACTTAGTTTCAACAGGGGAAGTCAAGTACTGTACATGATGTGTTTGAAGTTGTGTTGACACTGTTGCCTGGTGACTGACAATACAAAGCTCGTTTTCAAGAATGGTTAATGATTTTGTGGGTTTCTGCATTTCATTGTGAATGAGGACAAGGTAGAGAGCTTCTTGACTCTTCTTTCCTCTTCTTATTGTTTCAGCCAGTCATGTCATTTATTATACACACTCTACAATTTTATCTGTTAGAATAATACGGCAGATTTCTGGATCTTCAAATGTACACTTATCTGACAAAAGGAAATCCCATTGGATCCTTCCACCTATAGACAGCCAAAGTCACTTCCTGTCTGGACAAAATCAAATATAAGATTTTTTTTTACCAAATACTTTAATAGTGTTATTGCAGCAATGTTGTCGAGCTGACTATTGGGGCTTTCACAAAATATTAAAACAATGAGATTTTTGATAAATAATCATCAGTATTGTGTATATAGAACAGCTAGAACAGTCGGTAAGTTCAGAAAATGACTTATTACTGTAATTACTACTGTAATGCAGCCTTTAAAATCAGGACAAACAACACCTATGACATATTATATAACAATATCCAAAGTATAGGACAGTATCTAGTCTCATGTCACCAGCCCTAATCTAGCCACTAGCTTCTGTATGTACATTTCCATAAAATTCACCAAACATCTCTTCTAAAATTTTTTAAAATTATTCAATAGTCGTCGCTTTACAGTTCATTCTTCTGTCCTGCTTTATTAAATGTCTGAACTAACTGCAAGTCATCGACTCACCCATGGACTTCCCTGTTTTGCCGAGCTGTGATGTTAAAGGTTACCAAAAAAATTATTAAATAAATTATATAAGACCAAAATCTTACATCCTTATCTAAACATATGAAGCGAGCCACACGACATACTGTTGAAAAAGGACTCTGCTCTAAGACTGTATGAATGAATGAATATTTTATTTTAGTGTCTCGTTATTTGTATGACAGAAATTAGGTAAACATATAAATCATCTAAACACAAACATCCCACAGATAATGCTCCAGGACATATCCCATAATGGAAATTAAACAAATATACAAATGCACAAACACAGCCCCCTGATAACAAGACATAAAACAACAAATCCACACAAGACAAACTTTGGTTATATTTGGTTATTAGCGGTGTTACAACAGTAAATGGGATTTTGAACAAAATTTTCTTACTTCTGGAACAGAACCTGGAAGTTCGGGTTTCACTTCGGCTCTCTATTTGACTTGAAATTTGCCAACAAATTCCTGATAACTAGATAAAACAAATTATATCAGAGACCAGAAGTAGGACCAGTCATGATTCAAGTCATAAGTAAGTCTCAAGTCTTTGCACTTAGGCCCAGAGTCATGTCCTGGTCAAGGACTGACAAGTCCCGAGGACTGACCTTTGAGTTGTGAATCTTATGAGTTATAACGTAACAGTTTCAGAGTTTCCAGCCTAATTGATTTACAGAGTTAATTGGCTGTTAAGCTAACATTTGCTAAGCATTAACATGCTAATTATCTTAATATTAGCTTTAATCGGTTTTTGTGCAACTTCAAAAACTGCACATTTTGCACATTGAATTTTTTTTGGATCACCTTGTAGTTTTTGTACTCGAACTTAATTATTTTTTATATCATTTTTTCCATCTTTGCTGAGTAGTGTAACATTGGTTCTTCTTGGTTCTCTCCTGAAACTTGATTAGATGCTGTCAAATTGGTTCAAACAGGATCTAGGAAATTAAGTGTCGACTTAACGTTAGTTGATTCTGGAAATGAACGGAGAGAAACTGATTTATGACAAACTTTTTAAACATACTCTTTAATCTTTGGGCTTGAGGGAAGTATTTTCAAGTCAAAAGGCTCAAGTCCAAGTGAAGTCACGAGTGATCTGTGTTAAAGAGTTGCAAGTCTTTTTTGATTTTGTCAATTAGAGTCTAAAGTCATCAAATGTGTGACTTAAATCTGATCCAACTCAACTTGAGTCCACATCTCTGCCAGAAACTTCACCTGCAGGTCAGAGATACAGATACCCAGAGGCATATTCACACACACACTGATGCTCAAACAGTCAAACATGGAGACGTGGAAGGACACACAGACACTCCGAAAGACATGCACATGTGCAACACACAAACACATACTTAATGGCACAAATACATAATACAAATGCACGCTGTAACGCCCAATAAACTCAACCAATCCTGTTCCAGCACACTCTGAAAAACGAACGAATTATAACACACAGCGACGCACTCGACCTGACCTCCATTACTCTCATCTGGAGCTCCGGATGCCGCTCCTCCGTCTCCTGCTGCAGCTTTCACACCTCACACACACGCACGTGTTTGGCCTCTGATACTCCGTGTCATGACTGAGTAATGTTGATGCATTTTAATGCCACTGTAACATCTCCAGCCGCATTCTGAAGCGATATCTATGAATAATGGATCAGTGAATATGACTATGTGTTATAGTGAGTCAAATTCTTTTCTCTATCTTCTATCTTCCGTCTCCGCCTGCTGCTGTCTCTCTCGTTCTCATCCCGCCACCGTGAGATGAAGCTAGTTGTTAGATAGGAATCGGAGGCATAATCTATCGCATTTTCTGCTTTTGTTTAGTCGTTCAGATCAGGAAAAGTGAATCCATCTGCCTCCTGTATCCCTCCTGCTCTGCTACTGCTTTCATTCTCATCTCTTTGTCTGCCTGCTGCATCTGTTTTCTCTCTTTTCTGCTTCCCTGCTACTCTCTTTTGTGTTCTTTCTCTCCATAGATTAGATTATTTCAGTGCTGAAACAATTAGTCTATTACAGTAAACAGATAGCAATTATGATTGATTTTCATTTATCAAGCCAAAATGCTGAACACTTGCTGGTTCCAGCTTCTCAAATACGAGGATTTGCTGTTTTTCTTCTGCTTTTTTTTTTTTTTTTTTTTTTTTTTTTATCTTTGTAAATTAACTATCTATGAGTTTTTGGCTGTTGGTCAGACAAAAGAAGCAATTTGAAGACATTATTTTGGGTTGTGGAAAGTCGTGATGGGCATTTTTGTAGACATACAATAATGTAGACATCAGTAATGGAAGTAATTGTTAGTTGCAGGCCCAGATAAGTTGTCGTTTTACTGTATTGATCCATATGACACAGCAGGTAAAGATAGGATCATATAGAAGGTTATGTTAACTTCAGCACTTTTACCACATTTATCAACTAAAATATAAAAACACTTTTGTTTTTACTCCCATTCTTCTTCTGTGGACACAAAAGGTTTATTTCTCTCAAATTTGTGGCATATATGGATGTTGATCAAACAGCATGAATATGACTAGGGCTGAAATAAACTAAAGATTTCCCAAGTTGACAAGGAGTCCTGTGTTAAAGCCAATAGTCAACTAGTCACTCCATGTTTATGATATTAATTTGATTGGCTCTGATTGGCTAGAACTTCTTGCTTTCATTGGTTGGGTTTGTTCGGTCTAAGCATGAGAAGTGATTGGTTAAGGTAAGCCAATCAGAGGCAGAGTAGGGTTGGTCATGACTTTGCCTTCCGGGGAAGAAAATGGTATCTGTGGCTGTTTGTTGTTAAGTCATAAAATATTTAATTCATGGTGAAGTGCAGTGGATGAATTCAGGAGTCCCACAGTCTTAGAAAAGACTGTTTTGTAGTCTGGTGGTGCAGTAGTGGATACTTCTGTATCTCTTGCCAGATGGCAACAGGTTGAACAGGCTGTGGTTTGGGTGGGAATTTTCTTTTATTATCCTTCTGCTTCACTGGGGAAGCTTTGCTTCATTTTTCAGCTGTATACACTATGGAAATGCCATTTGTTTACACAAGCTGGCCACTGTGAATAGTCCAAGTTAGTGAGGAAGAACTGAGACTCTCACGATGCCATTTAAAAAATAAACCCGTCTCTTAACCCTGAGTTTGTGAGTTTGTTTTATGGGGCCCTTGGTAGTTTTGGGTCTAAGGCATTCGCTGACCTTTGCCCCTGCACCCCTGTGCAATAATCCTGCTGTTTAATCAGCATCTTAACATGCCACACCTGTCAGGTGGATGGATTATCTTGGTAAGCAAGAAGTGCTCACTAACATGGATTTTAACAAATTTGTGAACAAAATTTTAGAGAAATAGACTTTTTGTCAGCACAGAAGAAGTGTGGTGTTGGTATTTGATGGCACTTTATTTTACAGCTGTACTTTGTATTAAATTAGACAAAAACTAGAAATAAAATGTTCTTTATTTGACAGTACTAGACCCTTTATGAGACCCTTACTGTATTAGGCTTTCTTAGGGGGTATTTAGGGACTCATTACAAAGTCAAATAAGGGTCTAATAAAGGGTCTAATACTCTCTAATAAGAACATATTATTTCTACTTTTTGTCTAATTTAATACAAAGTATAGTTTGTAACAACTTAATAGTGTACTGTAAAATTAAGTGCAACCAAATATCAGTGCAACATTTTTTGAGTTCATATTATTTCCCACCATTAGACCCTTATTAGACTTTATTAGAGGGACATTTGGGGCACTTTACAACAGAACTGTACTGTAAACTAAAGTGTATTATTTTCCACAGTTTGACTCTTATGCAACTTTTAGTTTACAGTACAGTTCTGTTGTAATGTGTCCGTAATTACCCTTTAAGAAAGTCTAATAATAAAGGGTCTAATACTGTTTAATAAAGAACATATTAGATATAATTTGATCCAAAGTACAGCTTGTTAAGTATGACCAGTGTGCTGTAAAAGAAAGTGCAAAATGTGCAGCAGTATTGTTTGCAGCAGCTGACCTTACTGAGACATCAATGTGAGATCTGTGCATCATTTCTGCATGAAAAGCTGCAGCTCATATGCAGCACTGTGCAGTTTGTGCAGCACACAATGAGTAGAAAGTGTGGAAAAGGCAGTATGTGAAGGATTACTGCATACAGCATATATTCTAGGTGAGCAAAAATGTGCTTGTATTCACATTAACTCCTCTATCTCCCCTCCTCCTCCTACTGCACACCTCTCCCTCTCTTCCCTGCATCCCTCCCTCCCTCCCTGTCTCCTCCCCCTCCCTCCCTCCCTCCCTCCTCTCCCTCTCTCTCTCTCTGTAGTTGTTCTACCGTGTGACAGAGGAGAGGGCTCGCCAGGCGGAGCTCTACTTGGTGGGCATGGTGTGCTACTACGGCAAGCACTACTCCACCTTCTTCTTCCAGACCAAGATACGCAAGTGGATGTACTTCGACGACGCCCACGTCAAAGAGGTGAGAGACAGTTTGAGGAGTCTGCATGCTGCAACACGAGGAGGGGGTGGGGGGGGTGGGGGGGTGGGTTGCTGCTGCCTGCCTGCTGTACAGTATCTGCTGCATCTCCAGTTGTGCCGGTGAGAGCAGCAGCAGCAATGACAAGAACTACGCTGTGTGTTAGTGGAAGTGCTGCATGGTCAGCGGGGCGGCTTGAGATTGATTATGTGTTTAAGGTTTAGTCTTTGTCTAAATCTCAGCGCAGGTTTAAAACCGGCCTCATGTTGTAGGACTTCATGATTCGAGCGTGAGTTATGTTCCACGAGGATGGAGGATGATATAAATCTTGCGGTGGCTGAATCGAGGGGTTTGTTTGTGTCAAAGTGTGATATAAAGTGCATCTACATGCCCTTGACACCTCCATCAGTCACAGTGCACACTGTCAAGTCATATTAGATCATTGAGCTAATGAAAAAGTGTGATAACATGATATCAATAAGGACACACAGCAGCACAATGTGTGTTTGACCTTCTGCTTTTGGTGGAATATGCGTAATGTTATATCTCAAAACGGATAGATTTACTTTCTCTTTGTCTGTGTGTGTGTGTGTGTGTGTTGGTTTCTATATGTTTTTATGTGTGTCTTTATGTGTGTGTTGCCCTGCTGCACCTCCAGATCGGCCCTAAGTGGAAGGACGTGGTGTCTCGCTGTATCAAAGGCCACTATCAGCCCCTGCTGCTGCTCTACGCTGACCCCCGAGGGACGCCGGTGATACTGCAGGAGAGCCCCAACCCCTGTACCAGCTCCAACCCGCAGCTGGAGCTCCAGCACTGCAGCAGCAGCAGCAAGGCTGGTTACGACAGCGAAGACTCCGGTACAGCAAAGATGACACACTCTGCTACAGATCAGATCAGATTACTCTGTGTTTATCGTCGAGGTTGAAGCTTTAGCGCTCTGACCTTCAACCCTGTAATCCAACTTCTGCTCCTGCACGCTGAACTTATTTGACTGTAAACATATGAAGATGCAGGATTAACTGAAAGGTCATCTCTCTTTCTGTTGATCTCTCTCAGGTCGGGAGCCGTCCATATCCAGTGACACTCGTACCGACTCGTCGACGGACAGCTCGAGTCACCGTACCTCCCGCAGCCGATCCCTCCACCAGTCCACGGGCAGCCACCTCTCCAGCGAGTCCCAGACCACGGTGGTCTGTAATTACGACATCGGCACACCGCCACACGGTGCTGACGCCGGAGGTAATACTGGGTCCAAACTCATCTATTCTTTTAGAAACAAGGGTTCCAAAGGGGTTCTTCCTTAAGGGCTGAGGTTCTACGTGGAACTGTTTGCTTCTAAAGAACCCTTTTTGGAAGAAAAGATTTCGTTAAGAGTTCTTTATACCATATAAAAGAGTTCTCGGTAGAACCCCCTGGTTCTAGATAAAATACTTTGAATGTAAAGGGTTTCTTGGCAGAATCCCCTGGTTGGGTTCTTGTTAGCACCCTCGGAGGTGGAAAGATTCTGCACAGAACCCTTAGAGAAGTTCGTTGAATTCCTTGAAGAACTCTTTCATCAAGGGTTCATTGTATTATAATATTAAAGGGTCCTTAGTAGAAAACCCTTGGAGGGGTCTACTGTGTGGGTTCTTGATTAAACCGCCCAGGGTAGGTTCTACATTAAACCTGGGTGGGCTCTGGATTAAACGCTTCAAATGTAGAAGGGTTCTCGGTAGAAGGGTTTAGGGTTTAAAATAAAACCCCTGGAATATACAAAGGTTCACAGTATAACTCCATGGTTGGGTTCTAGATGAAACCTTTGGAATATAATAGGGTTCTTGGTGGAATCCCCTCTGTGGGATCTTGTTACCACACTTCAAAGGTGGAAAGTTTCTGGACAGAACCCCCAGAGACGGCTGTTGAAATTGTTGAAGAACTTAAGAGTTCTCAGTATAGTCCTGTGGGTGGGTTCTAGATAAAACACTTGAATATAGAGGGGTCCTTGGGGAACGTCATGGGTGGGTTCTAGATAAAACCCTTGGGATACAAAAGGGTTCATAGTAGAACCCCCTGGGTGGGTTCTAGATTAACTCACTGGAACATAAATGGGTTCTTGGTAGAATCTCTGGATGGGTTCTTGTTAGCACTCTCAGAGGTGGAAAGATTCTTGACAGAACCCCCAGAGAGAGTTGTTGAATTCTTCGAAGAACTCTTCCATCAAGGTTTCTTTGTACATTAATATAAAAGGGTTCTCAGTAGAACCTCATGAGTGGGTTCTAGATTACACCCTTCAAATACGGAAGGGTTCCGGTTAGACCCCCTGGTTCTAGATGAAACACTTGGATTATAGAAGGGTTTTTGGGCGAACACCCTGGGTTTTAGATAAAACCCTTGGATTACTAAAGGATTCACGATAGAACCCCCTGGGTGCATTCTACGTATCACCCTTGGAATATAAAAGGGCCTTGGTGGAACCCTGTGGGTGGTTTCATGTTAGCACACTTAGAAGGTGAACAATTTCAAGACAGAAGCCCCAGAAAAGGTTCTGGGTGGAACCATTACACCACAGAAAGGTTCTCATGGAATGTTTTGTAGATGGTTTCAAGTATAACCCTTTATTTTGGGCTTTAGGTAGAATCCTCTGAAAGGGTTCTAAGTGGAACCTTTATAAAGGGTTCTACCAGGAACCAAAAAGTGATTTCCTGGACAAGCCAAAGAACCCTTTATGGTTCTAGTTAGCACCTTTGCTTCTAAGAACATGTACTCACAGAAGCACAGCTCCAACATCTGTAAACACACAGGTGACCGCAGTGTTTTCAGAGAAAGAACTAAACTGCACAGATTCAGCGAGAGGAAACAAGTTTCAGCGTAAAACGAAGTGCAGACTCTTCGGGTTCTTCTCATATTTACTTGCACTGCTGCCTGCCTAATTGCCCCCTGTGGAATTTTACTCTCTGTCCCGCTTCTCCCGCGTTCAGAGTCAGCGGTGGAGGGTCCTCCCCGCCCGCCCTCTCCTCCCCTGCCGGAGTACAAGGAGACGGCCGTCTTCCTCCTCTCCTCCCGCCGGCCGCTCACCTCCTCTTCCTCCTCCTCTCGTCCCTTGTCCTCCTCGTCTTCGTCAGGAGTGGGGGGCTGTGAGGGCGGAGTCGGGGGCCCCCACTGGGAGGATGAAAGCACCAGCAGTGAGAGCAAGTCCAGGTACTGCACCACCGATTCACACAAATACATCGACTTCAGACAACCTGTCTTTAAATTTTTATGAATGCATTTTATCTTATAAGCTTATATTTATTTTTTAACACAAAATCTAACTACGACTGTGACATAAATGTAGAAAGGACAACGGGCCTCATGCATGAACCGTTCATACGCACAGATTTGATCTTAAATTAGATCGCATTTTGTGCTGCGAAATATTTACACTTAAAGATGATTAGGTTACCGAGACGGATTCTTCAAAACCCGTGTGCCGTTCTGGAGCCTCAACTTAGATCAGAGACAAAACCATCTCAACCACTTCTGCTATCAGTTACACTATGACTACTGGGAACTTCCAGAGACAAAATAATCTTTTCACATTATCTTAACATTCACACATGAGCTCTTTAAGTTGAAGTCTTTTGACTTGCAATGATGGGTTGAATGAATTTACTGTACAGAGTTCAATCCACTCATTAAAATAAGTTTCCAAAGAAAAGTTATCAGCATATTAGCAGACTTTCCATCATGCATTGTTTGAGGTAAACCTCTCCTGAGACCCGTCTTCTTCCTCTACTTCTTTTTCTTCAGTGTGTCTGCAGAGTAATTGGTCCAACTTAGTATATTAAGCTTGTTGAAAGTGTTTTACCAAGTGCAACTGGATTAATATCAAGTTTATTTGACTATACAGGTTCAGTCAACTTAAAATTCAGCGCTAGCTTTTTTATGATAAACAAAGTTTATTTTTACAGTGTACATGAATGACTTTGGACACCACGGACGCTTTGCATGCTTTGCAAAGTTCTCGAGTTAACATCACAGTACATCCACTTTACCTGTACTGCAGATAAATTGACTGTACTGTACTGTCCGTTCCTCTTCCTCACTAGAAAAAAAATGTCATTCAACAATCTTCCAAGTAACATGTGATGCACAGAATCATGTCCAGTTGAACATGGTGGCCTGCTGGCTGGGTGGGTGGGCGGCCAAACAATCTGGCTGCACCTGCTGCACCCTGACAGAAAAACCTCTTCAATGATGCTTCTCTGCACTCCTCCATGTCTGTTTGTGTGCTGCTCTTAGATGGCCTCTCTTTACTTTCCTCTCTTACTTGATTAACATCACCTGTCAAATGTCAGTGGCTCGTTGCGTTGTGGTTTGCACACGGCACTTACAGTAAGTCTGCTGCCCTTATATGGATTTATTGGGGCGTTTTGATATGCTAATTGCAAATTTCCTGGCACGCGCATCCATTTTAAGATCAAACACGGTTCATCAACATTCTCAGGTGGGTAAGAACAGACTTGGCTGTCAGCACACGTTTCACAAATCCCACGAAGGCTTTTCTTATTTTCCTCTCACTGCTTTGTTTAAGAACAAATAAAACAGAAAAATAAGAAAGCGTTCATGCATGAGCTCAATCATTTCCATCTGAAATGTAGTGGAGTAGAAGTTGCCTAAAGTGGCATAAAAATGGATATACTTGAAGAAAAAACCTCAAACTTGTACTTAAATTCCATACTTGAGTAAATTAAACGAGTATTAAGTCATGCTACGATTTTTAAATTAATTAAAGGTCAAATAAAATTTAAATTTAAGGGTTGAGAGTCACTAATTATTATATCTCAGTCTGTGTCAAGCAGTTCACATAAGCAGAACTAAAATGCGTTTTGTAGGTGCAATAAATGGTTAAAAGCTCTGTGTGAGTGTCCTGACTGAACTGTATTTAAGTTGTTTTTTGGGTCATGTATTTTTACTTAACTACCCTCTAAAATGAGACATTCTACTTTCTTTAAAGAAGATGTTACTTAATCATTTGCACCCTTTGAGCTTTTAGGTAACTCATGTGACATCTCGCTCTCTAGCTCTTCTGGAAGCCGCTACAGGCCAACCTGGAGGCCCAGGAGAGAGGCCCTGAACATCGACAGCATCTTCACCCGACCGAGAGGCTCCTCTCTGGGCTACAACACCCTGCCCGGTCCCTCTCTCCCTCCGGGGCCCCAGGACTCCTTTCCCTTGGCGGGACCCGCTCCACCCACACAGCTAGGGTTGCAAGAGGCGGAAGGGAGGGAGGTTGGGGAGTTGGAGGTGGGGTTTGGGCTGGTCGGGCAGCCCAGGTCTCTGGGCGGCGGGCGGACGATGGGTCCCCCTGCCCCTCCACCTCTGAGAGGGGTGGAGCACCAGCCACGTCTGATCCAGAGGATGGAGAGTGGCTACGAGAGCAGCGAGAGGAACAGCAGCAGCCCCGACAGGTGGGAAACTCACAAATAGCAATTACTGTCTCTTCCTCTCTGTCTCTGTCGTTCGTCGTCTTTCCCCCTCTTGGTTTCTCTGTCACTCCTGTTTTTCCGTTCAATTTCACTTTATTAGCCTGAAACACGAATGTGACATTAACGACGACAAATTGTCCAACAATAGAACAACAAATCCATCAGTGGACGTATTTGTCTAGAGACATATAATCTGTACTCTCAATGCTTTTTCCCCTTTTCTCTCCTTTCTTTCTGTCTGTTTCTCTCTGTTTTCTCTCTCCTCAGGGAGGTGGGGCAACAGAAACGGGTGCTGATGTCAGGACCTTCATGGCGTACGGTGCCCAAGTCAAAGAGCAGCGGTGCCATCCTGCAGGAGCTGCCCTCGCCCAGCTGGGGTGGCGGCACCAACGCAGGTGTGTGTCTCTTCTTTTTTTTTTTTTTTTTGCATTTAATGCACTGTAACCATTTGACTTTATTTGATTGGTGATTTAATTTGCGCCTGTGCTCAGGCTCAGGGCGCAGTGAGCTGGACGAGCTGCAGGAGGAGGTGGCGAGGAGAGCCCGCCAGCAGGAGCAGCAGAAGCGGAGGGAGGCCGAGCGGGAGGCGGCCATGGGATTCAACCCCAAACCCAGCAAATTCATGGACCTGGACCAGCTCCAGCACCAGGGTATGGAGAAAAGAGGGGAGAGGCAGCGAGGGAGTGAGGGTGGAGGAGATACATATTGGAAGTTGGAAGATTTTAAAGGGACAGTTCACCACTTTTTATGGAGATCTCCAGCCAGTTTTTGAGGTAAATGTAGTCAATCGAAGCAATAAATTCCTTAGTTCCATTAGAAATCCAAGCTGAAATGGTTTGTAATTCTTCCTTAAACCAACGACATCGCTAATATAACAATGAGGAATATATCACTTCATTTGACTACATTTACCATCAACGCTGATTGGACATCCCCATAAAAAGTGTTGAATTTAACCCTTTAAGGAATGTCAAACAGGTCAGTTCACCCAACTTACAGAAAACAAATGATCTCACTTGCCTCTACTGGTATCTAGGGATGAAGATAGTTTTGGTCTTTTTTCAAATTTTAAGATATTTGTCTCCACTTTAGTACAGTTGATGGGAATAAAATAGGAATAGAATTTTTGATACGGTAGTAGTTTCTTTTTTCGGAATTAGTTCCAGTGAAGACCAAAGCTCACTATCTCTATGGCTGGATACCAGAATCTGTAAGTGAGAAAATACGCTCTTAGTAAGTCTGTGTGAACTGGTCCTTTAAGAAGAAGGTCAAACCGCATTTAAAGCTGCACGTGGCAACTTTGTATGTTCTAAATCCCAGAAACCCCAGCAAAAGATCCATCACTGATTTATAGGGAGGGGAATCAAGAACCACCTCCAGATTGTGCAAACCATTGGAATGGTACGCCTCCAAGCTTATCGCTTTTTATCGATGCCTACGCCGCTGGAAACGTGCAACAAAAAAGAGTCATGACAGAGAGGAAGAAATGGTCCAAAGCGTGGCTTCGACAGCGGAGCGAATGCTCCCCCAGCATTTCAGAGAAGAGATTTTGAGACTTAATTTTCTGTACTTAGCAGTTCTTTTAATCATTCAAATTTGGCTGGGTGGTTAGTAACACATTTCTGTGGTCTGACAAACTCAGAACATACATTCATTGTTGCTTTACCGCCCCTTTAATGGCCGCACAGACCATCGCTGTCTACAGCGTGCCTCCGCTTTTGCCTCTTTCTCAAGAGGTACGTTATTACAGCCTCCTCCAGTGTCGCCATGTTTGTTGTTGTCAGAAACTTTTGACTCGTCTTATTCTTCGGATAACTTATGACTCTGAGCAGCGCCCTCTAGTGGATGTATTGCGTAACATCCATGCTGACATAAAGCATAATCACTTGAAACGGATGTATCTATTTTGTACTTAAAGGGTGCATAAATGAGCCCTAAGGGTGAAAACACCATCAATCTGCTGAATCATCTTTCTACGCAACACGGGCTTAAATTCCAGGAGTGTCATGATGTATTTGACACTCTACGCACGAGAGAGTAACCGCTTCCCGACCGCACAGCCCGTCTGTTACCACCTGCCACATGCCACGCAGGCAGGCTCAGCAGATTTTTTTCTTTCTCTAAGAAAACCTAAATGAAAAATCATTTCATCTGTTTCAGATGAGCCACGTGCATCTACTCCAAGATGCTGAAACTTGTGTAGATCTTCCTTTTTAACACATGTAGGACTGATTAGATAACAAATCAGCTCAATAAGCAGAATAATTTGGTATCAATAAAAGCTTATCGGTTCCCATCCCTACTTACTTATTAGGCAATTCTGGATTTCAGTGTAAGTTTTCACCTACAAGATATAAAACCAGGGCACGTCTGTGGCATTTCAATTGAAGAGACGTGAGGCTGTTTTGCGTCATTTCAGTGTATTTTAATGTTCAAATCTTGCCCGGTGCAGCTTTAAGGTCACATTATCACCTGTTGTCTAGCTTAGCAGTCACAGTGACTTGTACGTCCGTGGTTCTGTCTGACCTCCTCTTTGTCCTCATTCCCATCTGTTCGTCTGTCTCTCCATCTGTCCCCCTACGTCGGTATTTTTTTATTTGTCCATTAGTTCAGTGTGTGTTACTATAACTCACACTGTATATATTGGGGGGGGGGGGTTTGTGTGTGTGTGTCATCCCTGAGTGTTTTATGTCAAAATATGTGTGTGTGTGTGTCTCTGAGCAGAGAGCAAATCCCTGTCCAATCAGTTTTTAACGTGGAAACTCCTCATCAGACGTTGACTGAAACTTTCTCAGGGTGATTCCCATTTAAAACCACAACCCCAGTCCAAGTTTAGAGCTCTGATGTCCCAGCCACACTCTCCAGGGAGTTCACAATGTGTGTGTGTGTGTTTCTTAGTACACAAAAAGATGTTGTGTGTGTGTGTATATATCCCTGTATGTACATGTAAATTGTCATGTTGTGTGTACAGTGTATCTTCATGTGCGGGTGAGATTGTGAGATGCAGACTTCAGACTTGGACTCCAGTCATATTTAAAGGGGCGTCCCACCAATTTTACATGTCAAAGTCAACTTGCTTCTCACAGTGAATCCTGAGGCTGCAAATTCTCCTGTGGCTCTGGAGGATTAATCTCATTTTGGGTTTGAGGACTACAAATTTACTTTACAATCTAGGGGCATGGAATTTTAAAATATTTAGGCTTATAGTCTACAGTAATTAAGGGTCTAACAAAAGGCATAAAGGTGCTTTATTGAAAGTGTGGGAATCAGTGTTTTTGGAGCTTGATTCGTGCTTGAGACTAAAATATCTTATCTTTTGCCTCAATTTTGCAGATTCTTTTTCAGCTAGGCTAAAAGTATGGCTCGATGGGAACCACTCTATGGCTCTATAACCATAATCTATAACCATAGTTCACCACTTTGGTCCAGCTTGAACAGTCTCCCAGTTTTTGTTGCTAAATCTTGGTGAAAAAAAAGAAAGTTTCAAGTCTTTAGGGCAGCCCATATAGGAGCAGTGACACAGTCTGCTTGCCACTGAAGAGAATTAGGGGGAGAGCATTATTTCTGCTAAGGTGTGTCTGTGAAAAAATGTAAGGCAGGTAGGCTTGTTAGAATTGTTAGAATAGTTTAGATCAGAAGTGACCCTACAAAATCGGGATAGAGATTTGGAAATCCAGCCTACCCAGAATCTAGATCACGTCTTGTTTTGGGGTATTTCTCTCCGAGGTGTAGATTAGGATAGTTTTGATGTTAAAAATCAGGATAATCCTGATCCCACTGGGAGGGTATAGGATGGATTGCATGGATCAGCATGAATTCAAGGTGGATGTAGAGACACACAGGAACACAACTGAATGTTTAAATGTATTGAAAAGGTATTCATATCAGCCTCAGCTGTACTTTGTGTTTAGAGCTAATTAGGAAATGTTAGCATGCTAACACGCAAAACTAGTATGATAAATATGGCAAACATTATCAGCATTAGCATTCAGCATTAGCTAAACAGGTATAATGTGTGTTAGCATGCTGACATTAGCATCAGCAGGCTAGCTGTTTCCCCCCGTTTTCCAGTTTTTATGCGAAGCTAATCAAACTTTCTGTGGCTTCATATTTAGCATACAAGGTATTTAACATATAAGGTACCAGTCTTCACGTCTAACTCTAAACAAGAAAGTGCACAGTTACTTTTCCTAAAATGTCAAACTATTCCTTTAAAAGTATGCATGTTTGGGACAGCTGCCTCCAGAAGCGCTTCTAATGCCTCTACAGTCCCCAGTAACTTTCTGCTCTGCATTCAGCCAAATGATTTTTTCTAAAGACTTTATACCTGATAAACATCAACATGTTACCATTGTCAGGGTTCATTCCTACCTTCTCCATATTTACATAGCACATAATGGGTTGGGGTTACGGGGTTAGCATAGAACATTGGACCCTGGGAACATAGAAATGCTTCCCGTCACTATTGTGACATTAGCATTTAGCTCAAAGTACCACTGTGCCTAGCATACCACAGCCACAGCTGCAAAGCTGTGGTTCAGACTTGAGTTAGAACAATTTAAGAATTATATTTTTTAATAGTTATAGTTATAGTCCTTGGTGTGGGCTGCCCTGTAAATCGTTTAAATTGGTATTAGGACTGGAGACTTGACTTGGACTTGATTGCTGTGAGAGTTGACTTACTTTAAGCTTAAAGGCAAAACATTGAAATTACTGTCAAGAAATTGAACAAATGCTGCAATCCATTTGCTAGCCGTAAGTCAAAAGTTCCGAGTCAGTGTTCCTAACTTTCAATCTGAAAGCGTCCCAGGACATTTGGACACCCGCAGCAAACTGTTTGTATGGCAAGTCTCTGAACTGTAGCTTGGATTTTGCCCCAGTTTCCTGCTTGGAATTCCAACTTGAATGACTGTTCCATTGCCCTTCTCCCCACCAAGTACAATGGATTGCAGCAAAACAGTAAATATGCACAGCCACTCACCCTGTTTACTTACATATGCATTGGAAAGACTTCATTGAGGGGATCTCAGGAAGACTGCAAAGAGTTTTTATTAGTTTTGAAAGAATAGGTGGTCTCATCCATGAGTCGTCTGCATGCACATATTTGACTGTGCAAACAATTGAATATCTTTTGTGGGATTCATCAGTACTTATGTACTTCATTAGGTAAGATGAAAATTTAGCTTCAGCTTTTTCGCTGCCCTTACATGGCATTTCCTTTCCTTTTCCTTTAACATTTAGTGTTACCTGTCAAATGCTAGGGGCTTGCTGGTTTGTGGTTTGCACACGGCACGTAAGTCTGCTGCCCTTATATGGATTCGTTTGGGCTTTTCAATATTCTAATTGCAAATTTCCAGGCACATGCTTCCAATTTAAGCAACATAAACATGATTCATCAACATACACAGGTGGGTAAGTACAGACTTGGCTGTCAGTGCACATTTCATGAATCCCACGTAAGATTTTCTTATTTCACTCTCACTGCTTTGTGCAAGAGCAAATATACAAGAAAAACAGGAAAACATTCATGCATGAGGCCCCAATGTTCACATGCTGTGTCATGTTAATAGTCAGCCTTCAGACACTTGTGACTTGACTTGGACATGTCCTAAATGACAGGAGACTTGACTTGAGACAGACTTGACACTTGGCTCGAAAGACAGCTCCTGTGTGGTCCATATTCCTGTATGTTTGTGTGTGTTTTCATGCATATTTGGTCCATGCATCTACAAACTGTACGTGTGTGCTACTATTTTCAGAAAATATGTGTCTGTGTGTCTGAGAGAGAGCCTAGTCTGAACTGCAGGTGTGCAGGTTTTCCCCTCCAGCTCAGCACTAACTAAATCTATATCAGGGATTATTATGTTGTGTCCTGTCTGTCCTACTGTGTGTGCTTCTGTGTGTTCAGCCTCATGTACCTGACACACACACACATACACTCACACACACACCCCTGTGAGTACACTCAACCTTGATGAAGTGAAAGGACGACTTGCGAACGAACAGATGGCATCACTATCAGTGCGATTACGTAACAGAATTTGGGTTCCCACATCCCTATTGATGGTTTCAGGCGGACTCCAAACAATCTGCTTCAGTGTTTTAGAGGACGTTACAGCCAACAACAACAACAGAGCTGCCATCAACCTTCCTTTATTCTGTCTCTATCAATCAAGAGTCTGTAAAGTCAAGCCAACATAGATGATGGATGCTCTTTTGTTGTCCTCTTCTGCATCTTTTTTATAACCAACTAACACCATTCCAGGTGCGTTCACAAGGCTACGCACCATAGAAAGCTTTGTCCGAAAAAGAAAAATCTTCTGTCTTTTTTCCCTGTCTGGTGTTTGTGGCTTCATGAACGTAGCCTCAACTTTGCTCCTCATTTATCTAATCTTGACTTTTTGACTTACTAACTATAGTAGGAGTTAGTATATTGATGCATTTGCAGTAGAGTTGCAAAGTGGGAGGAGATGCCGGGTGTGGAAGTATTCTTCAAGTTTTTCAAGTATTCTTCAGTGGTTGTTAAAAACAAACAAAAAAACCCATCAGAGTCTCCTCTGAGACAGTATAACTTTTGCTGATCAGCTGCTATCGTTGCTCCAAGTGAAAATAACAGGATAAAGGTAAATGGTAAATTGGAATGGAAGAGTAGCACACATAGACTCAATGACGTCTGTTAATGTGTGTTCACAACACTGGCGACACAGCTACAAAACGTCCAAACGTGGCCAGCTACATCGCCAAGTGCCCACCCAACACACAGCGACAAGCGTTGGATGTCTGGTGTCATGTCGCCAGCTTCCATTGAAAATAATGTGTAGCCTGATGCTCTGTCAGCGGTAGTCTTAGCATAACACTAGACAGCAATATTAAAGCTATGATATGTAAGATTTACGCAATACAATATCTAAAAGGCTTAATGTTATGTATGTTGTTGAGTTGTGCACTTTGATTTTCCAAAATGTTTCCAACAATGGTCAAACCCAGAGAAATTTCGTAATTTAACGGTGTGTTTTCAACCAGCCGCTAGTTCCTATAACATCCAGGAAACATCAGATAAGTCATAGAGTGACGAAGAAAGTCGATGAATGTGTTTAAACGTCGTCAAACTACTTCTTTGTTATTGTTTGGATTGAGAGACCCCTAGCGGCAGAACTTACATATTTGTAATTTGTGTCTGAGATATAATCCATCAGTTTGGTGTGGTGAATGGCACCAAATACTACAATACCCATGATCCTCAGCAGCAGTAGAGAAGAGAAGAGAGGCACAAATCAGGGCTGTAGTATATTTGGAGGCTCTTTTCTTGTAACCTGGTCCAGTAACAGTTAAGCTTGTTACACAGCAGAACCACGGTCGACTTTCTTCTCTCCTGTTTACTGTGCTTAGATATGCTACATGCTCGGACCGTCCAAGTGCAAAATCGGATGAATCGGACAGGACTTGGGAACGGTCAATTAGGAATAAAATGCCACACCTTAGTTACTAAAGTTGCCTAAAACTGAATGTTTCAACAGATTACTAAAAAGCACAATATTTAGCAGTGCACAAAACCTGAATTTTAAGCTCTTTGATCACATGGCTCTTGGCGAAATACTCCTTTGGAGTTGTAGTTGACTTCCTACCTTCATATTTTATGAACCAATTATATATTTTCTGAACCAGTTGCTAATATTTTGTATGTATAATTTAACCAATTTACAGTTCACAGTAGAGGACACTCAAAATAAATCCTCCCACTTTGCAGCTCTATATATGTATAAAATACAGACACACTGACTTACAGTAGAGGAGCGTAATGCATGCCAGCCCCCTCATAACCACTCCTTCTGCTCTGCTTCTATTTTCTCCTTTTGTCTCACCTGTTCTTTCATCCTCATATTCTTCATCTTTTACTCTTTTTTATCTTCGTTGTTTCCTTCTCTTATCATTTCCCTCGCTCTTTCTTTCCTTTTTCTGCCACTCTGTCATTATATCTTTCTGTCTTTTCTCCTTTTTATCTCCCACTCTGTTGTTAACATCCTCAGCTGTGCTCAGACCCCTGCATGAGGCTAACGCTCATAGCGGATTGGCTGTAGCTGCGTGCATGAGGAGCACTGGGGGCCCAATCAAACGCAGGCAGGAACAGGAAATGGAACGGGAGACAGGAAGCGCCCGCCCACAGGGGCCTCGCAGGTACCACCACTGTCCTCCCTTATGTGTCCGCAGCGGTGCCTGTCTCAAAACCACCTCAGACCCCACCTTCCTCCCTTCCTCCCTCCCCTCACTTCGTGTGTGTCCTCAGCTCGCGCTGTCCCCAAACCCACCTCAGGACTGTGTGTCCTCTGGGTGCTGGCTGTCAAAAAAAAACACCCTCATGTGTGTGTCTTCAGCTCTGGCTGCCCAAAATCCCAGAACCCCCTGTTTTTGTAACCCCGAGCACTGCACTCTCACATGCTGCTGTATGTGTGTGTGTGTGTCTGAATGTGCGTGTGTTTTCAAACACACACTTGACTCTATACAGTAACTTCTTATCCCTCTTTGTGTTTGTGTGTTTGTTGCAGTGTCGTAAAAAAAACTTGCTTTGCTGGGCTCTGTGTTGCCATCGAGAATAAAAAGAGAGAGACAGAGTTGCTCTCTGCATCTCCGTGCTTCACTGCTTCTCTCATTGTTGTTGTGCTGCTCTTTGTAGCTGTGTGCTGCCAAGGCTTCCCTCTGCTCTTTGTGTGCTGCTGATCTGTCCCTCTGTGCACCGTAAAGCTGCAGTCCGTCACTGTGTTTCTGTCCTGTGTGCTGCCATGCGACTGCAGTCACAGATCCTGTTTAGTATCCTGTTTGTTTGTTTTTGTGCTGCTGTGTTTGTGTGTTAAAGTGAGTCAGTCCGGCTCCTCCTGATGTGTTAGTTTTGCTTTGTGAGGAGGTGGAAAGTGAGGTTTTGTACAAGAAGTGTTGAGTGAAAAAACGTCATATTTCATATTTTAAAAAAGTGAGGCAGCTCAGCTAGAATCTAAAATAAAGAACTGATCACATTAAATATAATTACAAATAACGAGACTTGCATAATGGGGTCCAAGCATCCTATGGATTCCAGGAACTGAATATCTTTTAGGTTTTCAGCTATTGGTCAGAAAGAACAACCAATTTCAAGATTATATTTTTTATGGCATTTTTCACTATTTTCTGATGTTTTATAGACCAAAATTAACAAAATAAGTACACATAAGTACATAAATGGTATAAAATATAAATGAAATGTGATAATTTTGAACAAAAATAACATAAGAAAAACATACATAAGAAAAACACAAGAGGAGGAAGATTCTTTTAATTCTGCATTATGAGAATAAAGTTGAAATATCGAGAATAAAATTCAAGTGTCGACAAAAAAGTTGAAGTATGAAAAATAAAGTTAGTTTTGAGAAAAATTTTAAAGTATCAAGAACAGAGTTGAAATGTCGAGAATAAAGTTGAAATTTTGTGAATAAAGTTGAAATATCGAGAATAAAGTTGAAGTGTTGAAAATGAAATCAAAATGTTAAAAATAAACTTGAAGTGTTCAGAATAAAGTTGAAGTGTAGACAATTTAGTGAAAATGCTGAGAATTAAGTCCAAATGTCGAGAACATGGTTGAAATGTCAAGAATGAAGTCAAAATGTTGAATTACAAAAAGGATTTTAAAAATGTGTGACCCTAATACTCGTAGTAGGCTACTCATCATAGAGATACACAGTAAATTTTTTATAAATAACATACGAGGCCTCGATTGCACAGGCTCCTCTGGTTTTTATCAAACTCAGGCTCACATGGAGGAAAATTAGAAATATAGTCAGTATCCAATCCCGTACGTGCCTTAAGGGTGGTCTGTCAAATCTTAAAATCTACACTCACACAACGTTTTCCCATTAGATCTTGTAAGGAGTCTTACTGCGGCACTTGAACCAGCTGATCTGTCAACTTCTTCATGTTAATGTCAGGTTTAGTCATTTCAGCTTAAACTGGAGCTAAATTTGTTAAAAATGACTAAATTGCAAAACTGTTAACGGATGAAGGGAAGGAGGAGGAGGTAAAGCTCGGAGCTCAGCCTCTTTTATTACATTCCTCCTCTCCTCTATTGATCAACACAAGCCTCTGATTTATAGCTTGCTGCTGCAAAGCCTGCTGGGTAATTACTAAGGCTGAAAAGAGACGGGAGAGTTAATGTGGGGGATGGGGGTCGGCGCTCACGTAGACACATGCAGGTTTTGCGCGCATGCTGTCTTTAAAAATAGACACACAAATTTACAGACTTGCACACTAGTTTAGTACACACACACACACACACTGCTACACTGATAGAGTGCCGAGTGCGTGCTACGTCCCTGCAGAGAGGATCTGCTAATGTTCAACATATATCATATCCTCCACATATCAATGTATGTAAATCAATAAAGTAATATAGTGTCCCGCTGAGGCTGAATTACTCCAGACTGGAGGAGCCTTTCACATTTGTTTTCGGCGTTGAGGTGCAGCAGAGGGTAAACTGCTGCCTTCATAATCAGATTAAAGTCAGATCTTCGAGGATGTTGTGATCAGAAAGTGAAGTTTGGTGAATCTGCAGTGATCTGTCAGTGCGTGGAGCTGAGCTTGTGCTTGACTCATAAACAGCATGGCTGTGAAATCCCATACACGGAGCGATGCTTGCACAAGGCTGCATCATTGTGTGTTCGTAGCTGTTTGTTCTCTATGAAAGTGAGCTTGTGTGTGTGCGCGCGTGTATGTTTTCTGCTTGTTTATCCTGCTGTTGTGACCTTCCCTCTATGCAGTAACTCACCTGACGTCAGAGCTCTCTCTCTTTTTTTTGGGTTTCTTTTTTTTTCTCCCCCTCTGTTCTGCCAGCTGACTGACACCCTCCCTCCTCTTTTGTCCTCCAGTGAACAGCCTGGCCCGGTCCAAGTACTGCTGACGCCCAATCAGGAGGAGGAAGAGGACCAGGCAACGCCCAACCAGGACGCTGCCCTGGGCCCGGACCCGCCCCCTCCTCCTCCGCCCCCGCCCTATCGGCCCGCTCCCCCCGACCCCCGCTCACCCTCAGCATCCCTCACCCCTGCGCCCCTTCCAGCCAAGCGGGGGAGGAGGAGGTGGGTGGGCGCGTGGGGCGGAGAGGGGAGGAAGGCGAGGATGGGAGGGAGGGGACAGGGGTGAGGCTGTGCGAGTTGCTGCAGGCAGGGGGGGTGAGTGTCAGACCCCTGGGGAAGCACTTAGCCATCTCTCTGCCCTCGCTTCCTCTGCGTCTCTGGGATACACACACCACACACACCGCACACTCCACACACCTTGAACCCACACACACACACCCTCCCCCTCCCCCCTCTCCTCCTCCCCCCTCTTCCCCTCTGGAAGCCTCCGGGCAAAGGAAACCTCTCACGCCTCTCTGGCAGCCCCCCCGGCCCCACTCACCCACCGCCGCCGCCGCCGCGCTCAGCACTGGCCGAGGCATGGAGCCACTGCTCCTGACAGCGGCACGCGTCATTGGTCCTCCTGGAGTTTGGACCGGCCGGACGCCGTGGTGACGCCGTACGACACGCCACCAGACCGCTGCGTTCCCATCAGGCCGCAGGCGTCCAGTCAGCAGTGCTACAGCTACAGTTGCCAGTCCTCTCCAGGGCACTACAGCTCCCAGCATGCCCCAGGGCAACACACTGATCCCTGTGGTGACCGTGAAGAGGCTGAGCTGTCTGAGCTTGACTCCCTTTACCAGGCCAGTCTGCTGGCTGGAAAGACAGGTACACACACATACACACACACACACACACACACACACGTGGTCTTACCTACCACAGTACAGCCTCAACCAAGTGAGACGTTTATGAATATTTCAGATGTATCACTTAAATATGAATCCCTAAAAGATGGTATTGTAGAGCTGAAACGAGTAGTCGATTAATCAATCAGTAAATTATCAACAATTTTGATAATTTGTTGTCTAAGTCCATTTTTTAACATCATCAATAGAGAATATCTTAAAGTTTTGGACTTTTTGACCAAATAAAACATGCGATTTATTGATGAGACCTTGGACTCTGGGAACTTTTTATGATTTGTGCAGATTTTGTGGATCTAAAGTTTAATCAATGAATCAATAAAATAAGAGTCAGATTCACTGATGATGAGTATAATCATTAGTTGCAGTGCTGCAAAGTCCCACATGTGAGATGAACTCTACTTAAAACCATGTTTAGTACCATGTTGTGTGGTCGTTCACTGTTCTTATTCTGTTCTTGTTATTATTGAAAACAGGCTCAAAACCTGAGTTGTGTCTCAGCTCCACACTGCTGTAGATACTAATTCTTAAACAGGTTTTGAGTACGTGGTGTGTTTGCACTGTAAAACTGACAAAACTGCACTTATAACAGTCAGTATGCATCCATGAGAACCACTTAGTTTTTGAGTGCGCTGTTGTTAGGTGTTCTCCCACAATGCAGTGCACAGGGGAAAGGGATGAGCTGCTCATGGCTGCAAAACACTCAGAAGACTGAAGTTGTGGGAAAACATTTTGTCACCAGTTTTAATCTGACAGTGCAGGTATCGTATCAAAGCCTTGTTGATATGAAATAATAGGATAAACACAGGTGTCACCAATGAAGGTCCGTTCCATTTAGTGTAGCAGGCCCTTTTTGGTGAGCCAGCTTGGACAGTAGCAGCACCCTGACTCTGTTTGACCTGAATGGAGTGAAACCTTGTTATTATCATTAGTAACACCAGTGTCTACACTACTATTTCATGTCAAATTGGCTGCTGTGGGGGCGGCCCTGTAGCTCAGTTGGTAGAGCGTCCGCTCCATGTATGGAGGCTGTTAGTCCTCTGCAGCGGCCACCAGTTTGACTCCTGCCTGCGGCCCTTTGCTGCGTGTCATCCCCTCTCTCTATACCCCTTTTCCTGTCTGCTGTCCTGTCCAATAAAGGCAAAAAAAGCCCAAAACATAACTTTAAAAAAATGGCTGCTGTGAAAAAAATCTATTGGCTCTTTAGTATAAAATTGTGATGTCTGCTGATTTCCCCTCCTACCAGCCCATTCCAACTGCTGTTCCAAACTAGCTGGGCGTCATGCAAATGAGTTATAATGTGACATAACGGAAGAAAAGCAGAGTTTTGGGCAGTTTAGGAAAAGCATTTTTTCTGTGGCGTTAACTTTGAGACTTTCACACCATTCACATGGACAAAAAAGCTATAAAGGACAGGGGCAAAAACCAACCAGCAAACAAACAAAAAAAAAGACATAATATGGTCACTTTAAATTACAGGAAAATGCTTAAAATTTGATTCACAAGACAGGGTAGAATCAGTAGGATTTGTCCGAGCTGTTCGTAAACGCATCAGAAAGATATTTTATTGTTGTGTCTCATTCACAGGATGTTAAATACCAACATTTTGGGTTGGTAAAGCGTCCTGAGTACAGCAAAATAGTGACTACCACACACTTCCAGTGGGTCATAAGTGATAATAGAAAGGGATTACGTTTATATGAGTTTTTATGTTATATATTTATGCCTTTAAATGTTGTGTTTGAACAGTTTCCTCATAATGTCAAATCATGTGGGACAAAATGTTTTATAAGCTACATTATGTAAGAGTAAATTTAAGAACATGGGGGACATTAGTGAGTTGAGGTTGATCCACTAAAATGTTTCAGATGTGTGTATGTTGGTGTTTTGACCTGCAGTCCTGTCTGTGTGTGTTTCCAGGCTGCAGCCCGTCAGAGAGGCTCATATCCAGGGTGGGAGGACAGGCTCGCTCCAAGACCCCCAACGCAGACATGGAGAGGAGTGTGTACGGGGCCGACTGCACCAGCACCCCCACCTACCTCAACAAGGTAACGCATATGTAGCAACAGAATCCCCTCACATGTCCGCAGGTTGGATCCATTTCCCAGCGTCTGACAGACATGTTCTTCCTCTGCAGCCAATGATGTTGCGGGATCTGCGTTACGGGGTGGAGCCTGATGATGGGGAAAACCTGCGGCGGATCGGACGCAGCCTGAGCGGCACAGTAGTGACCCCGCGCCGCAGCCGCCTGACTGCAACCCGCAGCTTTGTGAGTGTGACTCCCTGTGGTCTGCTGCCCCCCTGTGGCTGTTCTGTTAAACTGCACCTGCCTGATGTCCCGCCGTGGCACTTTTACACATTGCTTTTCCCTGTGCTCTTCTCCCCCCACTGCTGTTTGTCTTCCTTTTGTCCTGCTTTTTTCGATTTCCAATCTGTCCTCCTCTTTCTGTCTGCTTCCTCTCCTCCTTCTCTGTCCTCTGTCTCTCTCAAAGGTGAAGCAGGCTGATGTCAGTGCCTCTCCCTGCTTACTTCCTCTCTTCTGAGTCCCTGTTGCTATTCCACCACTATCATCTCCTCCATCCTCTTCATCACCAACACCTCCTCATCACCACCTCCCTCCACCGCTTCACAGGTAAACACCGCGCTGAGCTCGCGTGACCTTACACTTGTAATCTTTTAAGGAAAATACCACTCATCTACTTATGACTGCTGAGGGTCTACAAACTCCAATTTCCAAAAATGTTGGGATTGAATATAGTACAAAGGCAACATATTTAATGTTCACCCCGATTAACTTTATTGTTTTTTGTAAATATACACTCATTCTGGATTCTGGATCTGCAACATGTCGTTTGTTGTTCACAAGCATGGATGAAGTGAGGTTCACCACTGTGAAAAACTGCATGGGCAAATAGTCCAACAGTTTAAGAACAACGTTTCTCAACACAAAACTGCAAGAAATTTAGGGATTTCACCGTCTACAATCCACAATATCATTAAAAAAGATTCAGAGAATTCAGACAAATCTCTGCATGTAAGGGGCAAGATTGAAATTCAGCAGTGAATGCCTGTGACCTTTGACCTCTCAGGCGGCACTGCATTAAAAAGTGCATTAAAAACTGCTATAATTGTATGAGAGGATACTACATGGGCTCGGGAACACTTTGGAAAACTGCTGTCAATAAACAGTTTGTCGCTGCTTCTATAGATGCAAGCTAAGATTCTACCATGAAAAGAGAAGACATGCAGACCTCTCTGGAGGCTGAGCTAGATGGACTGACGCAAGGTGGAAAAGTGTGCTGTGGTCTGACGAGTCCACATTTCAGATTGTTTTGGGAAATCATGGACGTTGAGACCTCGGGGCTAAAGAAAAAAAGGACCATCCAGATTGTTACCAGCACAAAGTTCAAAAGCCAGCATCTGTGATTGTAATGGGGGTGTGTTAGTGCCCGTGGCATCATGGGTAACTGTCACATCTGTAGCAGCATCATTAATGCCGAAATATACATAAAGGTTTTGGAGCAACATATGCTGCCATCCAGACGACATCTTTTTCAGAGACGTCCCTGCTTATGTCAGCAGGACGATGCCAAGACACATTCTGCACATGTTACAACAGTGTGGCTTTGTAGTAAAAGAGTTCAGGTACGAGACTGACCTGCCTGCAGTCCAGACCTGTCTAGACCCCCAACTGCTGAGCCTCTGGAGTCGTATATTAAGCAAGAATAAGATAGAATTTTGCTTTAAAAAGAAGAAGAAAGAAAAGGTGATGTATCACAGTGGTAAACATGCTGCGGTCTAAAGTTTTTTGGGACATGTTGCAGGCATCAAATTCAGAATGAGAGTATATTTACAAAACAATAAATTGAAATAGGTTTGAATATTGAATATCTTGTCTTTGTACTGCATTCAATTGAATACAAGTTGAAAGGGATTTGCAAATCATTGCATTATGTTTTTATTTAAATTTAAGTCAGCATTCCAACTTTTTTGGAATTGTGGTTTGAACATGTTTCCTTCTTTAAGTGCCGTATGAGTGTGTTTTTACATCAGATCAGAATAGCAAAGAAAGTGTATTTTCTTAATATTTTATAAATTTTTTTGGTGAACACTTTACTTTCTGGTGAATCAGACTCATCTGGCACAAAAGTAGGCTAAGCCCCTATTTGCACACAGCTATATATCCTGGGGATGTGAGCTGATTTATAACAACTGAAAGCTAAAGGTTATTTTAATTCCTGGTAAAAATATGTCAAATTTACCCAAACCCCAAACCAGATGACACAAAGGACATTTAATTCTTTTAAATTCTATATAAAAAAAAAACATATCTCCTCTGTATTCAAGAAGGTAACAAAATATTCCAAATGAAATCTAACTTTAGTTTAGAAAAAAACACCTGTTATTCTTCTTTAAGGACAGAAAACAATGTAATTTTAAGCAGGGCCCCCATCATAAACAACAAATAATGACATTACAGATATGAAATACAAAAATACAAAACAGCAAGTAGACAGTGACCCTTAACAGAGTCTGTTTATGGAATCTAAATTAAACAAGTCACAAAACTTGGCTTTATTCCCCAAATGTTTCTGGCTGCTTTCATCAGTGAGCATGTTCACACACTTGTATTTGAGTATCCTGGTTTTGTGCATGTAAACATTATATCCTGGTTTCAGAAACTCGGTTGAGTTGGCTGGAGGACACCAACAGAAACAAGGAAACTGTGGCATGATTCTGATTCTGATCCTTCACTGGAAATGAGACACAGCTGCACATGCTCAGAAACCATGATACTGTTGTGATCATGTGTAAATGATGTTCCATGTAAAGATCACATCCCAAAAAAGGATCAAAACCAGGAATTATACTGTGCATGTAGAGATATTGCACTCGGTTTGTGGTAGACACACACAGGCTGTGACTGGAGAAGAAAGAAAAATATGAATTACCATAAATATAAGACAGAAAATTTACAAAATACAATATCTAGTCCTCATCCATTGTTAGGTAAAAAAAAAAGAGTTGAGTCTTTTTTGTTCAGTACAAAAAAAAACAAATTTGGGACTCTTTAAACCTAAAATCCCAGTAGACCTCAAACCATCCCTCCTTAAACGATGTTTGTATTTGTTTTCTACTTACTGTGTGTACAAGCTTGCTCATTTATCATTAAAAACCAGAGTAGGTAGAATATTTTTGCACACATGTTGCTGCTGTTTATTCTGGGAAGTTGCTGCTTTATGCTTTTTATGTGAATTTCCATATTTCAGTGTCTTTTTGTGTAGCACCCCTGTTTTTTAAGATGCCTTTTGGTGCACTGTCATATCACTTTAAAACTTTATATTAAATTGTAAATTAGAGGAAAATGTCTATAAGTTGAGGGAATTTCTTCAGATTTGGTAGAGAGTGTCTACTTGGATTGACAGATGAATTTGGTTTTCAAAGGTCACTGTGATCTCACAACACACATTTCTGGCCATAACTCAAGAATTCATGCACTGATTATGACAAGATTTCACACAAATATCTAATAAGATAAAATGAAGTGATGACGTTTATGTCCAAAAGGTCAAACTTCACTGTGACTTCATAATGTTCAGCTCTCTGTCAGTCTTAATATACATAGTGATTACTTCCATTTTGCAAAAAAAAAAAAAATACACTTCATACCTTCCCTCAAAGACTTCACGACTGAGTCTGAGCAGACATGGATGTAAACTACAAAATGGCATCTTGTTTTAGACAGACTTCTCAGTGAGTGTGATATTTTGTTTCAGTGAAGGACTGAAACAGAATCACATTGCACAAACTATTTTAGTTAAAGGTAAATTTAAGTAGAACATTGGGAATCAAAAATGTTCTGGGTAGGAGCGAGTCCTGGAGTCAGATAGAGTTTATTTTAGGTGCTCTCTCATAGGGATACATGTGCACTCAAAAGTATTACAAAACACTCCAAGGCAGTTTCATCAGAACACGTGGAACATCAGGGTTAAAGTAGTTAAGAAGCTTCCAACAAACAGCACATGACATGTTGTTTAGAGCATCAGTATGTTCATGTTTTACCTTCTGTGTCTGTATGCGAGCTGCAGCCCATCAGAAGCACTCAGCACGGCAAATAGCAACTTTTCCGCTCTTTAAATTTCTTTAAAAGCATCTCTGAACCTCTGTGGATAACTCAAACTGTTTACCAGTTTGTTTAACCCTTAAACTTCTCTCAGAATGGTTGACTTTGTGGTGCATTTTAATGCTAATCTCACCTGTTGTTCACGTCCTTCTCGTCCAGGAGCTGTCGGGCGGCGCGGGGAGCTTCTGGCTGTGTCTGACGGGGGTCAAGCTGTCCTCTGACCAGAGTCCTGCTCTGCTTCACTAATGTCTCACCGCGTTCCACCTCCACGTTGGGGAGGGGAGGTGGGGGGGCAGCGGCGCCGCGGCCCCTCGCCGGGCCTCGCCTTGACGGACCTGGAATCGGCTCAGGAGGATCAAAGCTCGAAACTCCTCTCCTGTTCCTCCTCCTCCTTCTCCCTCAGACAACATGCACACGCAAACACATGCACGCACACATGCACATCTGCACTGACGTAGAGCCTCCCTCAGCGCCTGCAGTACCCTGCTTAGCCCTTCCTTGCCTTCCTCCCTCCTCCCCTCCTCCCCCACCCTCTCCCCCCTCCGCCCTCGACCTACTATTCTGTCTATGCAGTCACTCTGACCCTCAAGTACAACCTCAACCTTTTCCCCCTCCTACTTCCCGGGACTGTTGTTTCTCGTCTCCCCCTGGGTTTTCCGAGGGTTCCCCCTGTGCAGTCAGCCTGGCGAGCATGCCGCTTTCAGTGTCGGCTTGGACCTGAGCTCTCGGCGGACTCGTCCTCCACCCCCCCCCCCACCCACAGGACCCTCAGCTCAGGGGGAGGCTCTTACCAAGTAGCCACGCCTCTTCCTCTTTCTTCACGGGCATTTTTCCTGTTGGACGCACACGTAGCCGAACTGTTTCAGATGGACAGCCATATTTTTTTCTCTTTTTGTTTTTGGGGTTTGTTTGTTTTTCTCTTCCTGTGTGCGCGCACAGTAAACCCGCCCGAGACCTGAACTCTCTAATAACTAAAAGTCATGTACAGAAAAACTCATGTATGAAACCTGTATGTTAATTAATAAGACCTTATGGAATGTTGATAATGATAATTAACGAATATTGATAAACTTAAAAAGTGGTACTTCCTCATGTCTGCATTTCAAATAGGAGTGGAGTGCACTTCACAAGTGTCTAGCTGGAGTTTCCGCCCCCCTCCCCCTCAAACCGCTCGCCGACCTAATGACAGCTCTCCCGTTTCTACCGGGAGATTAAACAAGAAAAGCGCTTCCTTTTTTCTCTGCTTCTTTCCTCCTTCCTTTCTTTCTCTCCTACTTCTTCTTTCTGGCTCTCCTTTATTCGCGCTTGCTTTCTTTCTTCCAAAACGGGGAAAACAGTAGCACCAGAAATAGGCCAACAGGGGAGGGAAGTCGAGACGGAGCGAGAGTATGTAGGTTAGGAAACCCTTCTCTTAGGCTTTATTAATGAAAATAGAGATGACTCAAGTGCGCTTTGCAAGGTTACTCGGCAGAAGTGCACTTTCAGAAAAAGGCTTTTTGGCTGAGAGGCAGCTGGAGGAAAGTCGATGGTGTTTGTTTTATTTAAAGGGTAACTTTGGTATTCTTCAACTTGGACCCTGTTTTCCCATGTTTTTATGTCTAAGTGACTAATGGGGGGGACAACAGTTTTTTGAATTTTGCATTGAGTATTGAGTGAGAGTGTCTGACAACATAATGGAAAGGATCCTTCAAGAGCAGATCTTTTTTATTTAACCAGAAAATAGCTGTTTTACTGCTCTACGCCAAACTAACCAAACTCCCTTTGCAAAACTGTTAATTTAACATCATCATTGTCATCTTCGAAAATAAACCCTTAATTTACTGTGTGAGATGTGAAAATATCAGGAAGAGAGAAGAGGAGAGAAGCAGCAGGCTGGTACAGCATGTACAGTCAGAACATTTTCACATCTAACAGTTAATGAAGGGTTTGTTTCATCCAAACAAACGGAGTTAGTGATTGTTGGAGCAATGAAAGATGAGCTTTTCAAAGGGAGTCTGATTAGGAGTTTGATGAGAGCGATAAAACTGCTGTTTCTGGTTAAACTAAACTTACCTTAAAGGAGTATTACGTAACAAGTAAGTGTCCAAAAATTATTCCTCCAGTCCAAATAGAGAGCTGGAGCCATAGACTGTATATTAAATAGGTTGATTTAATATATGATCTGTGGTTTAAGCAAGTTGTTTCCCAGGCTGTAGGAGGTTCAGGCAGGCTGCAGGAACACTGCAGGAGCACAAGACAAGCTCAAAAATTTTAATTGACAGTAATAAGCGACAACAAGTCCTCCGCTATAGGTTGATCAGCTGTTTATAACTGTCAGTTGTCTGTCAACGTTTCTTACAACTCATGAACAGACACTTAATTATTCAGCAAACATCTGCATTAATTTGACCTTTACATTAACATGAAACCAGCAAACAAAAACACAAGTTAGAGGCTGGAATAGAAATCTCAAAGGAGGAGAAGCAAGTATTTCAACTCTGCATGTCTCCTTGATTCCTGATCACATATCATAGTCATGTTATGTGTTATTACAGGAAATATATTGCAGAGTTCCCCTTTAACTTTATAAGTTTATACAAATAATCTTAAACAGCCGATTAGCAGATGTGCTCAGATACATCTTAAAATAAGTCTACACTCTTCATCAGCTCAAAGCTACAGCTACAAAATAACAAACAATACCTCACAACATAATATGGTAATATTATAATATATAATATATATTACAGATTTCAATCATTTCCATAATGTTGTCAGACATGTTGTAGCTCAGTTTCACCTCTGACGGCTGCAGCCCTCTTCCTCAGTACTGGACCAATTTCAAACTTTTTTGTCTCCATCAGTCACTTCATTAAACACTAAAACATGGGAAAACGGGGTCCAGGTTGAAAAATACTGAAGTTAACCTTTAAAGGCCTCAGGTGAACTTATGAATTCACAGTTTTATGATTATTATTATTTCTCCCTCCCCACTGAAACTGGTTTTGAGACCTCAGATGTGAATAGAAAATGCTCATCTTCAGCCTGAGACAGTGACATGTCTAATATGAATATGCTTTATATGATATATATGTATTAGAGGTATATTTTCAGCCAGTGAGCTATCTTCTTCAGAGATGTCAACCATTCCTCAGTTGTATGAACAGTTATAACACAGTAATGAACAGTTATTATAACTTAATTCACTCCCCCTTTACTGAGGAGACGTGTGTAGAGTACATTTATTATATGCTTTATTATCTATTAAATATTATAAAAAAATAACAGTCCTTACAGAACAACTGGCCAATGTAAAGTTCTTCAAGAATTTACTGATGTTGATTGATCGTTGTAACTAAACCAAAGGTTGGCACTTAACTCAGAGAGCGTATTTAACATTGCTGTTTTTATTTTCATTTAGGTTCCGATTTTGTTGTTTGTTTGTTTGTTTGTTTGTTTGTTTTTTTGGGTTCTGGATGTGGGAGAATGTAGCCAATTGTAGCGCATGAGTCCGCTATGCAAATCAACCTTCCCTCACGATCCTGTATCAGAGACAGTCAGGAGGCAGACACACCCACCCACGGCGGGCGCTCTCATGGACTCTGGCAGAGGCACGGAGAGGAGGAGGAGATCTCATGTTTAAATGCTGCTGGTGAACTCTGTTGTTCTGCATCTACTACTATGTTTTAACCAATGGAATGCAAAAAGAGAGCAACAAGGAGGGAGGGAGAGTGCGAACGGGAGAAAGAGAGCGAATGAATGTAAAACTAAAGGATGAGAGTGTGTGTTTTGTGAGTGACGTGACGGGGCAAGAGCGGACCGAGGCGGGTGGAGAGTGAGGAGTTGACTGCTGCGGGTGGTTTATTGTTTGTGGGTGTGTGTAGACTGTGTGTCAGTTCTGGGGTGGTGTTGCTCGGGGAAAGAGGGAACCTGTATTTTTGCAATAAAGTTATTACCAATGCACTCCCACAGGGGGCGTAACCACCGTACAACGTGTGTGTCATCATTTGTCTGTGGTGAGATCAGGAGAAAAGAAGCAACGCTGACATTCTGATTTGATCACATACTTTTTTACGTCATATTTTAATTCACCATATTCACACAGCGGCCATATTGATTTTACATCACACCGAGGGTGGGAAGCTCAAATTGTTGTCATTTCACCACTTCCTGATTGAGTCGCAACTGAAAAGATATATTAAATACATATAAATACATATTTCAAGCTAAAACAACATATTTTATATCCCATTAGCTACAGTAGCTAACCTTAGCATGTAGCCACTTCCTAGCTAATGTTACCATTTGATAATGTTCCATGATACGATGGGAAAGGCAAAAATGAGTTCTGTTTTATGTGTGACATTATGCTGACTGGACTAACTGTATCCAACAGAAAAATGTGTTACAAACACTTTAGCAGAGTTAGCTAGGAAGTGGCTCAATGCTAACGAAATGTTGCTATCTCAGAGTAGCTGATGTGTTATTAGAGCTAGCCAATGTTACATTGCAAAGTTAATGCGCATTACTCCTAGGCTTAAATGAAGTGTCTGATACTGTGTTAATATTTCAGAATCAGTTTTTGCTTTTCCCATCATATCATGGACACAATCAATAGTAACAGTAGCTGGGAAGTGGCTGAATGCTAATGTTAGCTACTGTAGCTAATGGGTTATCATAACATTACATATGTTGTTTTAAGCTTGAAATATGGCTCCATGTTCCTTCACATTTTCACCATCCTTTGTCTTTTCAATTGCTGATTAATCAGGAAGTAGTGAAATGTTAACAATTTGCCAGATTTCCTACAGACTTGAAACCTTGAATACAGCAGTACGACATTTGAGTTCTTCACCCAAAGCGTAACGTCAGAGGATAAAATTGAGCCAAATCACAGAATCACAGTGAGCCAGTGCTCAACACAACATGTTGAGCACTGGCCTATAGCTCAGATAAAACTAGGCTATTGCCATTTATTATAATGCCTTTTAACACTTACTAGAATAGTTTGAACAACCTAATTGCAAAGTTATTTAATGCCCACGTATTTCCCTTGTTATCTCCAATCCCATTGGCAAAATCTTGAAGTCACTCTGATAATAATCCAACAGATTTATCAGAGCTCTGTTACAAAGATATATTGCGATATTACCATATGTGATTTCATACTGGAATCAATGTGGCTGGTCTGGAAGAAGGCCTGGCTTCTACCCAAACTGATACTTAATCATCAATAAAGTTAGAGAAATTTCTTCTAAACTCCATAAATTATATCCAATTAAATACTGTGTTAAAAAAAAAAAAAACTGCTGATGTAAACTGTAGTTTCTTTTGATGGATACATTTGTTTTGGTATTGCCCAATTGTGAAGAATTTCTGGCACAACCTTTGTGCTTTTATTGCTGAAAATATTGATTGTGGTCTCCTGGATGATGGTAAGCAGAAGAACACTTATGTATGTAAATTTACAGTCGGCAGTACATTTATTCTATTCACCATTCTGAAACAAAATGCAGTTACAACTATGGCAGCTTGTACTGTTAATTTTTTTGTAAAAATGTATGTATGTAAAATAAGATTTTTTCCCTTTTTGTTTGTTCCTTTTGTACATGTTCTGTATGGAGTTGTTTTGTTATAAGAAATATATAGAGAAAAATATATGTAGTGCCTATGTAAACAGGAAGTATAATGTCATGGTGTCATGGAGTTGGATGGCTGGCTTAGTTAGCTGTTGACTTCAAGTGGAGCCCCGTTTTGCTTTGTTTTGTTTTTGTCTACATTTGATCACATTTTGACGAATAAGAACCATGAAAAGTATGCCGAATTAGCTACTAGTGATTTCTGTTTGTAATTCATCCACGGATGTCCAGACAACTATTACTAAATTACTTTGATACTGAAGAAAACCTAAAAACGTGACATTTCTCAGGCAAGTTCTGGAGGTGTCTTTTTTTTCTCTATGATTTCTAAACGGATTCCTGGATGTTTATTCGTGATGGACATCGGAGAAGATCATATCACCGGAAGTGTGAGTCAAATGAACTATAATATGATGTATCATGCTGTGTGTTCATTTGATGTTTTCAAACAAAAGAATGTTAACCTCTGCTCAAGAATGGCATTTTGCAATATTTTTTTTGTAAAATATGTTTGAATTTAAACATGAAAGTTAAAGAGCACTGCAGTAACATGACCTGAATTTTAGAGCACAGTTAGTCAATTAATCAACTAGTTGTCAACTTTTTAATTTATTTACAACCAATAGGAATTTGAGAATTGGTTCATTCTTTTGAGCAGTTTTTCAGAATAAAAATTAATTATCTGATTTCAGCTTCTTATGTGAATATTTTCTGGTTTCTTTACCCCTGGCAGTAAGCTGAATAACTTTGCTCAACATTTTATGGACCAAACAAGCGATTGATTAATAGAAATGATCAAAAGATAAATCAATCAAGAAAGTAACTGTTAGTTGCAGCCTTACTGAATTTGTAAATTTATACATGGATCAGTGTTTTTACTGTAAATCTGAAGCCCTCCAGTCTATATACTGTATTGTATTATGGTGTCCAGCCTGCAATTTGTCTCTCTACCACTAGATGTCAGCAGTGATACACTGGGCTGCACCATCCTTTCACAGACTACATGCAGTCACTCCCGCTCATTCACAGAAGCCTTGACACCCTGTCATCACTGACATCTCAAAACACTCACAAAAACATTCAAACTCTTCACGCTAACACAGACAGCCCTTTGTTGTCAAAGTTTTTCTTTTAGCTCGAGGTGACAATTAAAAGTTTGACAGCGTTCTCGCTGAGGAAACAGTTAGAAGACGACTCATCAAATCCCTGCAGAACAGAGCAGAGAAAAGGTGATGAATCAATAGCCATTACCTTTCACATGCACCTCTCTCCGGTACAGGGAAAGTACATTTAATGGTTCTTTTATATGTCAGTGTTGGTTTATGTTTGTTCTGCTATCCTTTTGAGAACCGGTGACCTGGATTAGGGGTTAGAGGTTGTTGCTAAGTGCAGTCATTTTTACTGGTCCTCCCTCCTCTCTTCTTCTAAGGCTTGACTGTGCTTCAAGGATTAAGTTAGGTATTGATCTATGCTATATGCACCTAGTCCTCGGATGATCACATTTTCTGAGTTGGGAAGTAGTTCTTCCAATAAGGGTGTGTTCATGAGCTTTCAAGTCAATGTGGAAACGACATGGACACGACAAAGGATAGGGAAGCACTGTTGTTGTAGTACTTTGTTGTAGGGTCTGAGTTTGGGTTGGCTGAGATTAGCATCCCAGTGAAGATTGATGTTGCTATTCATGCATGCTGAAATAGTTTGAAGCTTTATGTTACAAAGTGATTTTGCCAACGCCATATGTCTCTGCGTATTTGATGTCAACAGGCCACAACTCTGCAAGTCGTGTAACAGAATTTTTGCAGACTTTCCGAGTTGTTGTCCAGATTATTCTGACTAGAGTTAACACAAAACCAGAATTTTAAAGTTTGATATAATACTCAAATTCCTGCTTTTAGTTATTCAAAATGTCCCATTCCGTTTCGTAAACTATGTAGGAGTACTATTGAGATGCACACCCCTTGATTGAGGCCTTAGATTATTTTTTTAAATATCTTACATATTGTAGATACTTTGAAATGTTAGTATTGTTGTTGTTTTTAACCATGTAGTATTGAAAAAGTATCTGTGCTTTCATACTTTTGACAACCTTGATTCCGACACCACATGAATGCAGGATAATCTGACAAATGTAGTTGGTTGAGAGTTACTGGTGATGAGCAGCCTTGAAAGGTTGACTAATGTACTTTGATATCTCTTGTGTGTTTCGCTTAGAACAAACTTCTAACTTGATATCAGAAGTAAACAGTTTGCAGCACACCCATCCTCTGGACTTGATTTTAAGATGGGCAACATTTCAGAAGATTGTAACAAAGATTAAGAGAGTACCTGGAAACCAGAATACACGGAAATGAATGCAAAATTGGTCTTTCATTCTTTTTGGCAAATACACATAAGATACATGACTGGGCTTACAAACAGTAATGAGAAGCCTGAAAGGTTCAGTCGAGATAGGACTCGACATGTGAACAATGCAAGTTTTTCGTGTGTGTTCACAGAGACGTTAAGATCAGTCAGGATGTGTATGAACACATGAAATAGTGTAAATCTGATGTGAGGCGTCTCTAATTAGAGGCAGAACAGTGAGTGGGATTTTTTTTTCTTATAATGAATGAGACGTTGCTAAGAGAAGTAGACATCTCTCTTAGAAATGTCATGAGCGTTTGTGAAGCATCAAGACCACCACAGGCCAACTGAAACAAATCATGGGGAAGATATTAACATGCAAAGTACACAAAAGCAAAAAGCGTAAAAACCAAAGCCAAAGGCAAATTATATAAGGGTGAGACAAAAACAAGAGCAAACGGGCCAGTATATATATTATATATATGTGTAGGTAAGTGCTTGTCAGTTAGTTGAAGAACGTTGAAAAACCCTCTTCCCCAACACCTTTCCGATGTCAGATTAGAGGGGGCTGCAGCGTCCGACCGTTTCTGTGACTTTTCAAAACTGTGGATTCAACATTCACACCCACTGCACGCAATGATTGTCCGACTGTGTGCAGGTGAAAGGAGCCAGGGTTTGAACTGCTCGGTCCAGCTCTCTTTTTTTCAGTACTATCTCTTGCGACACAATGAATGGCTTCCTGCAGAGACTCTCTGAATATATGTGCTGTTATCCCTCTATTTAACTGCTATTGTGTCTCCCGGTGACCGACTTTTCATTCCCCTCTTGAGTGTGGCCACTTAATTTCCAACAGACTTTGTACAACCACTTTTTGTCTTGTATAGCTTGACCCCACGGCTACTGCTGGCCATGCGGGTACCCTAATTATAATTGCTTTGGTATAACCTTACTTTATCATGCTTTTATTGATTCGATTTTATTCTTCTCTTGATTATCATTGTTTGGAAACTTACCTCTGAAAAACAACAACTCCTTGAATCAAATTGTGAAGTAGCCTAATGGGCTGATAGGTGAGTCACAGCTTAACCCAGTGTCCCCTCAGATGACAAGCCATAGAAACATTGCACAGATGCTATAAAGCAATGTTTATTTATTTATTTTAGCCTGCATTCATGTAATCTTATTTATTGCATGGGTTTTTTATTTGAGTGTTTCTTTTTTTTGTTATATCTCAATGTTATTAAGTCCTTGAAGCCTTTGAGTGCTTTTATCATGTCGTGTTTATAAAACGTGTCAAGATGATGCCCCGTCTCTTTTACTGCAAACCAAATCTACTTATTGATACAAATAAAGTAACCTGAATCTGAACCTGATCCTGAATCTGCACGCCTCCAGCACTTGGTGTCCTACACAGAACACGTGATGTGCATGCACGTAGAGGTGGCGCTGCCTACTTCTTAGAGTCTGAAGTCATGCTGTGGGACTTGTGAAGCTGTATCTAGATACATCAATGCTTTGAGGTACATTTTAACATTATACTGATGTTAAGCAGGTATTTTCACAATGCTCCTATCTTAGATTAGCCAGTTTAAATGCCAGTATTTGCTAATTAGCAGTAAAGACAACATGCGGCTGCAGTCACTGTCATTAGTTTTGCAGGTATTTGGTCATAAACTACTGGACAAATAAAAATGATGATTGATGTGATGATGACGCTGGATAAAAAGTCAAGTAATCACCAAAGTTATCAGGATTCATCCTACTGGGAATACCAATGTCTGTCCCAAGTTTCACAGCAATCCATCATTGTTAAGGGTGTAGCAACATGTCTGAAATACTTCACAGTGGAGTGTTAGACCAACCTTTCGTCAGACGGACATTTCCATCCTCAGAGTCATGCTGCTAGCATGGCTAATAGGGTTGGGCGACTGGATGAATATATCGTTGATTTGTGTTATTTTATTTCACAAATTTAATGGCTTTGCCTCCGAAGAATGAGTGACAGCCGCTGCTCAGTGACACACCCTCTAGCACAAAGGCCCGCAGCATCAGGGAGAGGCAGCTGGGTAAAACAGTGTGTAGAGCCAGAATATTTTAACATATCACCCAACCCTGCCGTATAAAACAAATTGAGACCAAATGGCAGAAAAAGAGAAAAAGAATGAAAACAGCTTTAAACCTGGCGTATTTGCTCAGACAAATATCACAGCTTTTAGTCTGCTGATTTCAGGGCTCAAAATTAAGGATGTCCCGTAGTCCTGGGGACATTAAAAAAAACACCTGAGACATAATTCTGAGACTGCAGAGAATTTAAATTAATGAAATTATTATGCTTTGCAATGATGCATTCATCAATCAATAGTTAGAAACAAACAAAAAACAGTAACTCAAACAATAAATAAAAGAATAGTAAAAACCGATAATGGCCAAACATGTAGGGTGATTTCAAAGTGCGGAGAATAACTAGCGGAACTCCCATGACCAGAATGAGTCAATAAAGTGATGCAGATCACTGGAAAAAAAAGTTATTAAAGTATATTTACTATGCAGCAATGAAAGAAGAACTTCAATTTGGGACAATAGTTATTAAGTGCAATTGAAAGTTGAATTTGGGACACTGAGAAGAAAAGTTAATTTCAAGCTCTGGTTGATTTTTCTTTACAAAAGTACACATGATGGACGTTTAGCTCAGTGGGTAGAGCGTTCGACCATGTATGGAGGCTGTTAGTCCTCTGCAGTGGCCGCTGGTTCGACTCCCGCCTTCGGCCCTTTACTGCGTGTCATCCCCCCTCTCTCTGCCCCGTTTCCTGTCCAATCTCTGGCTGTCCTATCTAATAAAGGCAAAAATGCCAAAAAAATAACTTTAAAAAAACAAAAAAAAAAAAACCAAAAGTACACATAATAAGAAAAAAGTGAGACTTTCACTCTATATGTGCAAGTCTAGACTATAATTGTAATTAGAGGTAATTGCTGGTGAAGGAACACAGGCTTTCAGACCAGTATAAGGCCTGACAGCCATGCTGAAATGAAATGGGTCAGCACAAGAAAAGAAATGGTGAAGTCAAAGATAACAACAGATGATTCACTTTCTGAATACAAGGATGCCTTTCGGGGCTTGGGCTGCCTGGAAGGAGAACAAACCACAGGATGAAAATGCTGCAGTCAAAGTTCACACTGTCACACCCAAAATACAATAGAACTCTGTCCACTGGACAAAATTTGAGTTGTTGATAAGACTGATAAGCCCACTGAATGGGAAAATGTAAATTCTGTCGAAGGAATCCACAGGAGGAATTCAGAGAAAAAAAACAAACAAACAAACAACAACACTTAGTGCATCCAACTGTGGATGAAATCACATGATAATTATCTCTCAATGATAAAATCACTTTTCTGCGCACATTCACACACTGTTGATTATTAAGACTTCCATTTGGGATTAACTAAATTTTCCAGGACAGTGAAGCAGGTCATTGTTAAAGGCTTGGACGACATGGAAGCACATATTGATGACATACTGGTGTGGGACATGAAGGAACAACATCATATGAGCCTAAATCCAGCTACAGAGGATAAAAACTTTGTTGTTAAAAGTCTAAGACCAGACCAGACCCCACAAGTCGAAGTTAATCAAGAACATCTCAGCTACTGAATGCAAAAAGACTTGGAAGGTACTTTGGAAACTTAATGCAATTTTATTAAACTTTATGTACTGAAATACTATGACATCAACCTACCTGTGAAATGTTAGTGGATGCAGCCAAAAGTGGAGTAGGAACGGGAAGGAAAAGCTGCGAGTTGTGGGAGAAACAGCACAATGTTCAGCACAAACTGAGCCAAAAAATAACATTCACCATATTTACCCCAAAGCAACGTTAGGGAATCTCAGTCTCTGCTCTCCTTTGACAGTTCTGGCTCAATTTTTATCCGTTTCACCTTTACTTTGTCAGTTACAGCTATACTTTGTTAATTCTCAGCTGTCCTTTCATCTTTAGCTTTCATCTTGGCTGAAAGGTACATTAGAGTATTGATACAAGGTACAAGGTATATTTATTTATTTTTACATTTTTTTCTTTATTGTTATATAACACAGGGTTGCAGTAGATACTTCTGTATCTCTTGCCAGACAGCAGCAGGGTGAACAGGCAATGGATGGGCAGGGTTTTATTTTGTAGTATCATTTGGGCTCTGTGTAGACACCCTTTTGTATGCAGGTTTTAATCACCTGCTGCAGAGCCCTCTTGTCCTGTGCCATGCAAAGCCCGTACCAGTTTATGTTTCCAGTCAGGATGCTTTCTACTGCTCCTCTGTAACATTGGGATAACTTTGCCTTTTTAAGTTTCCTTAAGAAATACAGCCGTTTCTGACCTTACCATTCTCATGTCTGTATGTTATATAGCTACGACCAGCAGCCAGTTAGCTTAGCTTAGGGTAAAGACTTGAGCCTGGCTATGTCCAAAGCTTGCAAGATAAACCCCCAGAACTTCTACAGTTCACTAATTAACATGTTATGGGTGACTGTTTCTTTGCTCAAAGCAGATGCAAGGTAACCAGCACTGAAACAGCCACAGACACCCCCGCCCCCTCCCCTGTGTTACTGTGGGGCAAAGTCAGGCTAGAGTTAGCTGTTTCAATGTTTCCAGTCTTTGTGCTAAGCTAAGTTAGCCAGTTGCTGGTTGTTGCTTCATATTTAATGGACAGATATGAGAATGGAATTGATCTTCTCATATAAACAGCCTGTTCCCCAAAATGTCAAACTATTCTATTAAAATAATCACTACTTGGATAAAGCTAGGTTGGGTTAGCTCCAGGGCAACAGCGCTAGTAATTTTTCATTGAACATGTTATGCAACAATTGTGTTTGCGATTAAAAGAAACCAGTGTTGCCCGCCAGCAGGAAATGGGAACCAAAAAATGGTCTCCCTTGCCAAAGTTAGATGTTTTGTTGGTCCATCCATCCACCTGAGGCTCTTACCTCTGGGGGTTCTGGTGGCTTTTTGTGGATCATCACGCAATTTCCTTTGCTGCCATTGCAGAAGAGTCAGTAATATTTCAATGGCTGCCAGAGGTCTTTGTCACTTGAATCTAAACAGATGTGGTTATTGAGCATTTGCTGAAACCACGGATGCTGTTGTTGTTCTTGTGAGAACAGTCTCAGCAGTGCAAAATTTTAAGTGTGAGCCCCTTTACTTTGGAACCTTTAGCATAGACCACTAGCATTCTGATAACACTATACAAAAACCTAAGCATACAAACTAAGAATTAGTGTGTTAATGTGCTCATTAAATCTAGGATGACAAAAGGAAACGGAAACACAGTTCAGACTGAAAAGGTAGAGCTGAGCTTGACAAGCTGTCTTTAGTATTCTAAACCATCCACCATACAAGAGACTAAACACAAGCATTAACACAAGGCAAACACAGGACCTATATGCACGTACCGTATACATAAATGTAGGATAGAAACACCTGTTTCTACAGACAATTTGGAAAATATATTAAAGCACATAAACAATTAAGAAACACTTCATACAGACAGATGCAGAGAAGACGAGCCAGGCTCTCTATACGAACATTCAGGGCTGCTGGAAATACAAAGCGATAATGAGCTGTGATGGGATTCTCTTCAAAGGAGACAGAATCATTGCACCACAATCACTGAGACAGGAAGCACATGATTGCATTCATCAGAGTCACTCTGGGACCGAAACTGACTGTAAAAGAAAGCTGGCTCATTTAGTTAATGACCCAACGAAATAAGATGAATACTTAGCTGCTGTTAACACACACAAAGAGGGACAATTCAAAAGCCAATACAGAGCACCAGAGAGACCATAGGAAACGATTGGGTAGATCATCTTTTGTCTTTAAAGCTCTCTGTGATGATAGGCTTGGACGTAAAGGTATTTCTGGTCGCACTGGTGTGATTTTCAAAACTGTCAAAAATACGGATGCTCTTCTTTCTATTAGTCTGATTGGGAAATGCTGGATTGAGGTATATTGTAGTGCGCAGCACAGGCCACTAGAGGTCAGTCTCTCTACTGCTGGACAACTGCATTGCAGTTGAGCTGTGCAAGATGGCAACTGGCAGATAAAGTTACAGGACTAACTATTGAAAATGTTTCTGCCTCTGTTTGGAAGTATTTTGGGTCGGTTTAGTCCGGATAAAGGTGAGCCGATTGGTCAAAATCGAAAAGTTTGTTGAGTGAGTCTGAGAGAGAGCAAGTGTCAGACCTGTTACTTTCTATGGTGACAGAGAGTGACGGTGAATGCGCACTGACTGGAAGAAAAGGTGAGCAGTGAAGTTGTCTGTCTGGCAGTAATTGTACAGTTTAGGTTTCAGTTTGTCAGTGAATAAAAGCTGCAGCTTCTCAAGACCAAATAAAGCTCCTTAGTGTGTGCGCGTGTGTTGTTCCCAACTGCGGACATGGCGTTGCTTTAAGGATCACCTCCGCCTACATTTAGGGAGTACTATCTGCAGTGGTGTAAAGTCGAGTTGAGCTGTTTTACAAGAGATTTACATAAAAACCATCAGTACTGTATACTCTGGTTAAAAATCAGGAAAGTATGAAAAAAATAGATACTGCCCAAGCCTATGTGGTGGTTTTAATAGTAAAATAACAAGTAAAAATCAATTTTAGAAGTGTTGCGGTTGACTCTGACAGGGTATAATGAAGCATGACGAGTCTGAAGAGTCTTTGGAATTGCTTGTTCTGACTGTTACATTGAAATTCATGCAATGTACTGAAGGTGGTGTGGTTTTTTTTGTTTTTGGAAAAACATAGTGTTACCATTCTTTTTGTGTTTAATTACACTTGGTCGGGTGGAGGCAGCTTTCATTGTATTAAGCGTAGTGGCGCACGCACACACACACACACACACACACACACACACACACACACACACACACACACACCACAAACACCAAGTATATGAGTGCGGATACCTTCCAGTAAATAGAGACAGCGGAGGCAGAAGAGCAGACAGAAACCAGACTAATAAGATGTGGGTTTGAGATGAGCAACAGAAGACTTATTACCTAAGACAACGCTTGCATAACAATATTGTTGGCAGCATGTTGTGTGTTCTATTGATTTTCAGTATTTCAGAGTTTGTCTGGGGTGAGAAAAAAAAGTGGAACTAGCAGCCCACCTCCAGTATCGCTAGCAGTTGTCCTGAGGTTTCTGTTACTTGCTCCAGTAAAACTAACTATTGGTGATCCTTGATAACCGTATCCTGAACACCTGTTCCTGCTAACACTCAGGTATTGACATGAGATAAGGTGATAGTAGGCCTACCTGTAGGAAAAATCTGTTGCAACACCAATTTACTGAGCCCTCTACACACACGAACAAACAAACACTCACTCAGTCCCCCCAAAGTTCTGAGTGAGGAGTTCTGCTCTTGGTCTAATATGTGATAATGACTTTGCAACCACAGTCTGAAATTCTGACCTTTAACTTATCACAAAAGCTTCAAAATTAATACCAGCTCATTGTATTCAAAAGTTCCTGGAAGGCAGATTTCTGAGAAATGACACTCAAACAGTGATTTAACATCTAAAATCATAATTTTCACCAGGCAAAAAATATGTGATGATCTCAGACAATGCTCCTCACTTCAGCTAAGACACGGGTTAAAAATGAAGGCTAAGAGTAGGGCTGCACAATTGAATCGTAATACGGTCAAGTCCAATATCAATATCACAGAGACTCCATTTTTCATTTTATAATGAAGTACTGTATTGCTACAGAGATGTCCTGGCCAACAAATCTTATTCTCCAGAAGTTTTTTTTTTTTTTTTGGTACGGACCAGAACAAAGAAAAGAAAAGAAAAAAAACAAACAAAACATGAATCATGTTGCAGTCACAATATTTGTCAAATAATCACAATGTATTTTTTTTACCATGTTGTGCAGAGCCAAGAGTCTACAGCCAGGGGGGACTGCTAATTCAGTGACCACCTGCCCTGTCCATGGTGCTGAATCAGTTGGGTTTTGCCCTTAATAGGCTATCTCTCTGGCCTTACACCGAATGACATTTCAAGCAATTTTATTGAGTAAAATCATGAGTTTTACCTCAGTTGTGTGCCCCCATCACCAGAGTCATTAGATGCTGGTGACTCAAACCCAAACATTAACGCTAACCAGCAACTGCAGAGAGAGTGTGTATTTTTGGGGCAATGGCCCTTCAGAGTAATATCTGCACAGCAGCAGCTGGGGCTGTTTTATTTTCTTTCTTCTCCCCTGCTCCCCTGAGTCCACCACTGCTCTGCTGCTGTCACGGGAATCCATCCAAAACCTTTTGAGATATTTCAGTCTTGACTAAAGTGGTGGAGCGACTTCTCAGAATTGTGTGGATTTTGCTCTATCACATAAAGCCCATACTTCCTGCGGACAAATTAAGTTTAAAATGTCTCATTCATGCTGAAGAAAACACACAGATGGTAGTGATCCTTAACTTTTAACCTATTAAATACAGCTCTTGTCCATATAGGAAGGTGTCTGATAACAGATTCCAGCCGCACAAAAGCAGATGACCAGTCACCAGTCAAATACAGACTGAAAAAGAGCTTGGGAAGCTCTCTACTGAAAATAGCATGTCAAGAAGCTAAGCTGAACTCCTGTAAACTGCAGATTATACGTAGTGCAAACTCCCGATGGGGTCGTCCACAAAACTTAAAATCCCTTTTGAAAATGAATGAGCTGCAAAAATCCAAGGATAAGACTGAGAACTCAAATCAAAACATGCTGGTAATACAGGAGCAAAATCCTAGCCGCATCACGCAGAGAGGCATGTGTGGTCCTGTGACTCAGTCAGCACTTCAAACCCTCGAGTGGGAACAGAGAAATCTCTGGAGAGCCAATTCTAGGAAGAAAAGAAAAACGGATGAAAAGTTAGAAATGATAAGTCAAACTTCTGAGATTCTAATTATAGAGCAAGCACTCCAAATTAAATGACAAAATAGGGCTGTGTCGTCTGTCTGTGCCCTTCAGACCGATGAATAGAAGAATCTTCTGATCTGACGTCTTTTAGGCAGGTTAACATCAATTGTTAGTGTCTTCCAAAACCATTACAGATCACTGTTACAAAAACATAGTTTATGATGTGGCTATGCCACGGTTAAAGCTTGGTGGGACACAAAAACAGTGACTACACAATGCTTTAGTCTGGTATGAGGGATACTGTGGCAGATTAGGTCATTATAGAGTCAAAAGGCCATCGGCCATTGTCCACTGTGATACACTACACAGGATAAAATGATCAATTGTTGCATCCAATGGCCATTCTTTCCCAAACCTCTTCCAGAATGGATGATATGATTTAGTTTGAATTCAGCATTAGGGAAAGGATGCCAAGATTAGAGAGCGGTCATGGTCACAGATAACAGAAACCAACATTTGCTGTTGGTACAACACAGGAAGCCAACAGCCATTGACTGTGTCCAAGTGCAACATTTTGTTGGCCAATCCCACCACCCTGATCTCTTCCCTCTGCATACTTTGTGGCTATACAACAACATCACACTATTTCCTCTTTTGCCCCTGATGAACAACCCTACGGTGGCTAAAGCTCTTTGTTATTTCAATGTAAACAAAAGTCAATTTGGGAAACTGCTGAAGTTATTCCACCTCATCTCCATGGACTGCTCAAGTCGACAACAAAAATAATTGCTGAGCCTGACACTGGTGTATTTTTCAACCCATATTCACCAGAAAAAAACAGGCATAAAGGTCGTCTGTAAGCAGCTTATCATGACCCGTATTTACATTTATTGATAGGCGGCAACCTAGTAATTATGGCAGGAGCAAGGGAGGAAGTCTTGTATAAAGAGTGTAAAGTGGCTGTGTACAGAGGTGGATGGATGGGTCAATCACAGTTTCATGATAAACCAAAAGTCAGTGTTGACTTATTTAAAGTTTTAAATTATGTTGTGTTGCGTTGTTACCTTACTTTACCTTACCTTACGTAGGCCTGGGCAATAACACAACAGTGATATGTATTGGCGATATACTCTTCAAGAGCAATAAGAAAGCAGCTCATGAAATGTTAGATAGTTTCACTTTAATGCATTAAATGCAAACTACCATTAAAGCACGGGATGAGTATGCCCCGGCTCATGAACAGCCTGTGATATTCATAAGTCTCTATAAGAAACGCATGAACAAACCTGAAGTGTGCTGCCTCCATGGATCATAAACAACCTATAATATCCGTAGGTAGGTGTTATGAGTTATACACCGACAGCCAATCATTTAAAAGGTGTGTTCTAGGATAGCTGCACTGACACATGAGAAACAGTGTGGAGTTACATGTGAGACAACAGAAACAGCAAAATGACTGCAGATCAGATCAGCTCGCTGGTGTGGCAGTTTCTTGTTGTTTCTTTAAGTTGGACAACTATCAGAGAGTGAGGGACTCAGACATCTGGAGAGAGCTCTGAGTACACCTATCGCTGGTCATACATGTCATTCGTTGGCATCGACCTATCATGGCGTTTAGGTATGAGAATGTGTCCTTTGTGATATTATCCAGTACTTTTTCTTGCTGTGTTTGCCTGACTGTTTTTTTGTATGGCTTGTGTTGCAAATATTCTTGTCAGCCTAGACTGTCAAACCCAGACAGATGGATGCTGGTCTTTGAATTTGGAAAGAGTGGAGAGGATGTGGAGAATCACAGTTATGTGACTTAAAATTTTTTGGCTTATCATGTGATGATAAATCAAACATATTATCGCACAATTTTGCCTTTCTGTTTTGTTATTTTCACTGAGGAGGGCAAAATGTTTGGAACAGTACATCTAACATATTATATGAATTTTGACTCCATCCATTTTCGTCTTTCTATCCGGGGTGTCAGTCACGGTGGCAGCAGGCTAAGCAGGGTATTCCAGACATCTCTCTCCCCAGCAACGTTTTCCAGCTCCTCTTGATGGACCCTGTCATGTCCCCAGGCCACAAGAGATATGTAATCCCCTCAGCGAGTTCTAGGTCTACCCCAGGGTCCTCCAAAGGAAGGTGTCCAGGAGGCATCCTAATCAGATGCCCAAACAACCTCAACATGCTGCTTTTGCCATGAAGGAGCAGCAGCTCTACTCCAAGCTTCCTCTTGATGACCAAGCTCCTCTCCATATCCCTCATAATATGCTGCTTGTATCTGCGACCTCATTCTTTTTGGTCACATCTCAAATCTCATGACCATAGGCGAGGACTGGAATGAGATCAAGTGGTAAATCAAAAGCTTTGCCTTCTGGCTCAGCTCCCTTTTCACCACGTTGGTCTGGTCCAGCAGCTACACTGCTGCAGACTGCCGCACCAGTCTGACTGTCAGTCTCACGCACTGTCTCACTGTCACTATCTCATAATTTTGGCTTAATGATTCCTATATGCAATATTAGATTTGAGGCGGGTGTCATCCCCCTTGTTACCAAAACGGCCAAAATGCATCCCCCTTTGTGAACCTGCCACCCTCCCCTCTCCATCCCCTAGTAGCAGAGAGGTTGTTAAGTCTGCCAGACTTATTGATCCTTTATCTGTCTCAGGTTTGTGCAAGTTCAATCTATGGCCCCGACCGTGGCTCTGAAATATCAGTAGTTTGCTGTGTATGGATGAAACCATTAGCAGACTGATTTGTAATGGCACTTTTTTCTATCAGTCCCGCCTTTCTGTCAGTTTAACCTTGTGTATTGTGCATTGTGTAGAATGGAGCGATCCGCGGCCATTCTACACAATGCTTGTGTTTCCACTAGAAGCGGCTCTCTGCTCTGCTTCAAATATGTGCCAAGTCTATTTTTTATGGATGCCACATCAATTAGCACAGAGCAGATCGATCGGTTAATTTTCAAAATAAAAGACCCCGTGCAGACTCACATCATCAAGACAGACAGAAACAAAACACAGTTTAACCACGTACCCTGCTTATCCATGGTAGAAGCACAAAAGAGCAAGGAAAGAGGACTTAACAACAGAATCTGAGCAAGTAAACATAATCAGACGGGAAAAACGCTGCTGAAACGCTGCTGGTGGGGCTTGCAGCCGCGCGGAGGATGGTCAGAACCGTTGTGCAGACGTGCCATGATTGGTGGAATCAACCCGTTACTGTGCCTTTTTTTACTCACCACAAGTACTTATATTTTTGTCATTCCCAACACGTTTTGTTTCTCTTAATATGCCTTAAGTTCTTCTTTTTCAGGCAGAAATGAGTTTCTATAGAGAACCCATGAATTAATTAGCGAATGAATAGTTTAATTTTAATGCCTGCTCATTTACATGACACATCCCTCATTACCCACCAGCATCTTTCAGCACAATACTCACTGAACTCATACAAATTTGAACATCATGCATATAATAACCTAGGAGATATCCAAGATCTCTATCGTAACATCTTGTTAAAATGCATAAATATTGGACAAAAATTAAATGAAAGCAACAATTATTTGATTTTGGCTCTTCTGGCTCTTGGATTTTCTATTTTTGAATAAAGGGTATCTTATTTATCTATCCATCCTCCTCTCCTCCTCATTGTCTTTCTTCCCTCATCCCTCCTCCCCTTCCCTCCCTCTGCTGGTGTCGCTACCGGCGGCGGTGGTGTGGGCTGTGTCTGACGCGCGAGCTGCCTGTCACGGAGAGGAGCGCACGTGCAGGAGACTCACGTGCGGTGTGGTGGCAGACAGGCGCTCACGCTCTCTGTAGGGGAGTCATCGTGTGCTAAAAATAGCGCTCCAGCGGAGGAGGGAGAGGAGCAGGAGAAGACTACAGCGGCGAGGAATAGAAACTTGGGGTTATTTTTACCTCATGCATCCCTCTGCTACATTGCAGGCGTGACTCCTTCTCCCCTGTAAAAACCCTTTTGCTTTTTTTTTAATTTATTGGTCTATTTTTGTCCGCGTGCTCCCTCCGTGGCATCTAAAGTCTTTGTTGAGTTCAACTAGTGAGTTTTTTCATCAAACAAGCTATGACTCGGGGTAAAAAAGTAAATGCGTGGCGTGCAGCTTCCCTTGTTAACACGCCCGCGCACACCGTCACTTCCCGATAACCGTAGAAGTTGAACTTTTTCTCACAAATCAGTGCACACACACACACACAGAGCTGGTGGTTTAGGAATGAAAATTTGAAAGGAACAAAATATGAAGCCCATGGACAGACAGCACCGTTACCATAGCAACCATGATGACTTATCCATTAGCCTCTTACACGTGCACAGACTTCATTCATTCTCTCCTCCCATTCATCAATTCATTAATCAATTCATTCAGTCACTCACTGACTCATTCAATTTTCTACTGTCTTCTGTCTTTTTCTGCTGTCTCTCCTCCACACACACATACCGTACTGTAGGTGTTTGGTAGATTTGTGAAGACACCGCATTGATTTCGCTGAGAGTCCATGAAAACAGCAACTGTTGTACAAACCCCAACAACAGTCCTGTAATGTGATGCTTGCTTTGTGACACAGTGTCAGAGAGGTGGGGATTCAACTCTCTCTCTCTGGGGATTTTAATGCTGCTGTTGGGGTTCTTGATGGATTGGGACTGCGTTAAACTTACATCAGGAGATGTTACAGCAACACTTTACTTTAAGTCCTCTATTTAGCATTCATAAGCAGTGTATAATCACAGGATAAATGGGTCATAATAGGCTATATTATAGTTGTAAGCATAAGTGTTTTTGTTAACAACTAGAACTCCGCCTGTAGACAGCCGTAAGTGGAGGCTGGAGATTCAACAGATAATGAATGACAATTTAGTAAAAAGCAGCCATAATAGTACAAAATATGCCTTCATGGAGAAGCTATAATTGTTCTCAAAACAGTACTTAAGTAGGGTAGATAAATATATTGGATGGTATGGATAAATGTATTACTAATTGTCTGTGAAGATTCTTGGTCATCCAGGTTATAGTATTTGTTAAGGGTTATGTTGGACAATTGGACTTGCTTCGGTTCTGTAAGCCAGTTGCCTACAATAACCCTTTGACTGTACTTAGTTATTGAGTCTGTGTGTCTCGGGGTCTTGCTCATGAGTGACGACGTGAAAAATGGAGTGTGAGATCGACAGGTGAACTGGTGCAGCTGACAGCAGTAACGTAGGCACTGCACCGGATTGTTGTAGTGAAAAGTGAGCTGAGCCAGAAGGCTAAGCTTTTGGTTTACCTGTTGATTTATGTTCCAACTGGGCCTGGGCCTGGAATATCAGTAGATATTCATAATTATCAATCATGTAGCTTGTGACTGACGACATTTGTGTCCTCCAAAGGATGGAAGCGGCTGAGATGATAAAATAACTTGTAATGCTATTGCTGCAGTTTACACTCAGCTCTGTTCTGATAGTTGTCCAGTCATCCATATGGGGTCTGGTCGCTGTGACAGCAAGCCAGATATAATGTACCTTTCTTCAGCAACACTGTCCAGCTCCTCCACCTCAGCTGGCTCCTTGAGACGTGATGTGGGAGTGCTTCGAGTTCACTCCAAACGTCAGAGCACCTCACCCTCTTCTGATGTTGTTCGACTTGAAGAATGGACTTGTCAAAAAATTTATTTATAGACAGAGACACACCAACTTCCAACTTTCAAAAAGGCATTCCATTGTTGAAGAGCACACTGTAGCTTTTTTAGGACTCGGGACATGACTCTGAGCTTGCCTGTCTTGACTTGAGACTTACTTGTGACTTGGTCCCACCTCTGGTTTTTGTGTCATATTTTGTTTCCAAGAGTCAAATGAACTTCTCATTCTCAAAAGGAAAGTTGAGCTGTAGTTGGCTCAGCAAAAACTTTTTCTTTTCTTTTTTTTTTTGCAGGGCTCTTGCAGTGAATTGCATTATATTCTGCAGTTTTTGGTTTTTTTTTTTACATTTTCCTGGACACTGAGTGCCAATTTATTCTGGGGAAACTTCAGCTGCAGTCACATTGCCGGTGGTGTAACTTTGACAACTAATGTCCCTGCATTAAACATAACATGGGTGCATCAGGAATAAATTGAAGTGAGAGGATAACAAATGTGATGCATAGAGAATGTGTCCAGATTGATTTTAGAAAGTCTGGAGAGCTCCAGTCATCCAGTCATCACTCTCCGACTCTGTGGCACAGACCCTCATTCAGACCCTTCATCACCTCCTGTCTGGACTATTGCAATGAAGTCCCGTCTGCGGTACCCAGGAAGACCCTGGACAGGCTCCAGTATATCCAGAACTATGTAAATCCTTGCAAATGCAAATCGGATCCAAGCCACGTCTGGAGTTTGAAATGTGATTCCAGTCAGATTTCTACAGATGTGTCTCAGTCTGGCAGCTTAAACTGGATTTCAAAGTGTCTTTTGTGTCACTCAGCAACAACGCCAAATCCAAAGCGCATCAGAGCAGCTGAGCATAGCGATGTATGCTAGCCTCCTCCATCGCTGAGTTTGTCTGGTGCAATGGAGGACTTCCAGCCTGAGAACCAGACTAATTTGCGAGCCAATGTTTCATTTGCTTGGAAGATACTTCTGGCTACCCTCCCATTCAAAAGGTGGCAACAGTAGTCAGTGGTTTGCTTCACAGCAAGAAGGTTGTGGGTTTGAGTCATGGTTCAGGCAGGGCCTTTCTGTGCTGAGTTTGCATGTTCTCCCTGTGCTTTTCTGGAAACGTGTATGCCAAGTCAATTCTCCTGTCAGTACCCCTGACACAGCAGCTGCCCACTGCTCCTAATACCAGGATTAATCAGATTCAGAGACTGTTGTACACTGCTCTGTATGATTGTAGATGTGACAATGAAGTTTCGGGCCAATCAAAACCGCTCATTAAATATGGGGCGGGGTTGATAGTCTGATCCAGAATTGAAAAGTTGTGCGTCAGGCAATGTGCCGGGCTCAAAATGTGATACCTTGATAAAACTATCAAATTAGGCGGTGCTTATCGAGATTATGTTGCTGTATTGCCTATTTCTCACCTCAAATGTTTTCAGAAACACATTCTGATGTACTGTTCAATTCACAAATGCGAACTCATCTGGCATTTCCAGGCTAGAGGAGTTCTGCACTGCGACTAGATTTCCAGCGTACGCAGTAACTGACGCCTCTGTTGTTACCACAGCAACCCATGCAGATAAGTTAGTGATGTCTGGACACACAAATCCCATCGGATCACTTGCAAATGCGTGTAAACAACCGGTGCGGACAGTCTGTCTTAAAAATCTGATTTGAGAAACAAATCTGACTTGCCTGCAGTCTGAGCAAAGCCTATGAATCAGCTTTTTCTTCTGTAATAAGCTGCCAAAATGTCTAAACAGCAAGTGTGCTGGCAATCTTCAGTGTGGTGAAACAAGTTCACACACAAACAGCCCCACAGACCCATCAACCTGGCATTATTTTTCACAGAAAGTGAAAGTCAGAACTCCCTTTCAGGGGTTTGATTATATTTTCTGCAGCAGTCCATCTGTGATTCCAGAGCGCGAGATGATTTTTTTTTTTTTTTTTTTTCCTTTGTGAAATCTCCTCCTCAGCTGTGCTTGCTGACAGAGTCGATTCGAGTCGATTGAGGAGATTTAATGCAGGCTACACAGTTGAGTCAAAAAACAACATCACGGGAATAATGGCTGCGAGATATGCGAACAGGCAGTAATCACTGCAATTATAATTTTCAGAATCACCGCTTTTGATTTCAGCCCTCGGCAGCACACTCCGCAGCACCGTCCCCTCTGTGTGTGTGCATGATGGAAGTTTTCCACTCTTCTCTGCCCTGTTGCACATTAACCCTTAATCTGTCACAATAATGCTCCATGCCAAGGCCATCTACTCTCTCCAAGCATAATGTATCTCTCCCTTTGCCTATCTCTATATCTCTTTATCCTTTCTCCTCATCTTCCACTCCTCTCATTCCTCCTCTTTGCCTCTTAAGTCATCCTCTCATTCTTACTCTTTGGCTCTTTTCTGTGCATTTACAGTCCCCTCTATTTGTCTCCATGTTCTGTTCCCTTCCAATCATCCCCTCCGTCTCTCTCCTCCAACGTCTCATATCTCCCCGCTTCATCCCTCCAGATCAGGTAGCTTAACTGTTCCCTGTCACTCATGTAGCAGCTCCTGCCAGAGGGCACATTATTAATAAAATACTGAAGCAATCGATTGGAATGTTACCAGCAAGGGGGAAAAAATGATATTACGTTTTAATGTCAGACAAAATGAGCAGAGTGGTCAGATGAGACCCAATGGACTCGCCACACTGATGGCTCGGTGTCCAGTGCCAACATTCCTAAGTAATTATTCCCACAATAGAGAACAGTAAATGGCAGCGACTCTTAGGTTAAAATGACACAAACGCTGTGCTTGCACTTCTGCTAGTCTCTGTGAAGATGTTCCGTCTTTCATTCATGCCCGTTTGAGCTCATCCAAACTGAGGAATTCTCCAGCTTTTGCAGTTTCTTTTGCAGTTTGGCAATGTTCAACTTTGAAATGCAAATTCAGAAGCTGTTTTCTTGTCAAGTATCTTCTGCTCAACAGTGGAGTGGTTCATTAATGGAATTCCCATTGTGTGTTAGCATCGAGGTAACGGACAAAGCACTAGTTATTCTTACATATAAAAAAATCGATGATTCAGGAATCAGGGGAAAAAAAGAATCAAGATACGAGATAAGGGTTCAGGGAGGTAGATGGGTGTGTAGCACTTCTGACTTTCTTGCAGGAGGCAGGTGGCTGCATGTCAGACTGGTGTTGGCGCTCAGAGCAGAGAGAAAGCTTAGTATTGAATTTGTCTTGTGACAGTGAATGTACAGTGAAGTTTGCCCAAGAATAAACCCTGGAGAAGAAGCTTAAGAAGTTGTGAGGTGAAAGGAGAGTCTGTGGGATTACAAACTGGAGTGGAGTGAGATGGGGAGCACACTCTGGCTAGGCTGCAAGATGTAGTGTCTTTGTAGTGCACTGTGCCTTTTTGTTGGGCATAAACCTCGTGTTTGCGCGTGGGTTGTCAAAAACTATAGACTTGAAGTGTGAATAAACTCTTCAGGTCGCAGTTATGTCCAAGAGACACAGATGGGATGTGAGATACACGGAGCAGGTGCAGACAACAGCAGAGATTTAAATGAGAGTGTTTCTATTGTGTGAGACGTGCAAGTGAAAAACACGTCTGATGTGCTTGCGGCCGAGTCAGGAGGTCAGCGTAGCTTTTTATTTTTTAATTTGTTTCTTTTCTGTGTCTGCCTGACAAATCATCACAGTCTAATCCAGTGGTTCCCAACCACTGTTCCCTGGAGTCCCCCCTACTTGTATCTAAGAAATGCTGAGCCCCCTCAGAATGGAATGAGTGATTCATTCCAAAACTTTATAGTCAAATATTGTTATAGATTATATTTGTTACAGCTGTCATCTTTGGTTAATATCTCCTCACTCATATTATCTCACAAGAATACTAATGATTAATTATCACAGAGCTTGAGAGGTCACAAAAATGTATCTTTTTTTCATCGTTTTGTATGCAGACTTTTGTATAAATTATGATTTTAGTTAATGGGCAAATCTAATTTTAACAGCCTCAGAGCAGACAAAGCCTTGGAGCCTTAGAAAAGAATCTTAGTGATGGTGTAACTGAAGCTTATATTGCCCTACCATAAAACACCTGCTTTTAGGATGGAGCTTCATTTGAAAGACTACCAGAAGCAGAGGGGATCTTAACGTGAATAATTCACAAAACTTGAGCTGATCTACTTCCTAATAATGAACCTTGTAAACAGCATAAAGTAACGTAGGAAGTTGAGCTAAAACAACCCGTTTTCTACTTCTCTCGACTCGTAGCAAACATTGGCATAATAAGCCCAAAAGGCTATCAAATACAAAGACAGTCTGACTGCACGTGCGTCATTTTTCACTCGTCTGACACAACAGAAACACAATTTCTGCAGCTGTCTGCACCTGCTCCACACATCTCACATCCCATCTGTGTCTCATGGACATAACTGCGACCGGAGGCGTACATTCACACTTCAAGTCTTATTTTTTTGACAACCCGCATGTAAACACGAGGTTAATGCCAGATTAAAAAGGCATTGTACTGCACTATGTATTTATCGTAAATTTCCACATTGTGGAACTAGTAAAGGAATATCTTAAATCTTATCTTTGGGGTTCCCTTAAGGAGTGCCCGCACCCCAGGTCGGGAGGCAATGGTGTGATCTTAATGCTGATTTAGAATTTGAATGCCTATGTTATGCCAACATGAGCTGTCCAACTATTAGTGAGGCTGGCAGATGCCCCTGAAATCTGTGGCCAGATGAATCATGGAGTTTCCTCTGTAACAGGTCAGCTTCATAAATAATATAGATCAGACTTCTCAAGATCAGACGTCTGCAGAAGCAAGACCTAGAAGCTAGTTACGGCAGTCTATCACTTCTCACTGCAACGTGTAACCAATCTATTCTTGGTATTATGGTGCTGTACTGGAGCAATCAGTGCTCCGCTCAGTCTTTTGCAGCCCACCACTCTTCTGAAAGCTACTCGCTGCCTCTTCTGCCGCCCCTGCTGCTCACATAGCATTTCATGTAGGTAGTGAGTCTCCCTTTGGGGGGAAAGTTATTATCGTCACTCCGCGCTCCCTGCTGAGCCGAGCCCGGTGTTTCCTTGTGGGGAGTGAAAAGGTCAGAGCCTAGACAACACTCTACATATTCAACACGCACATAATTCATTCCATGTGTGATCAGTTACCACGCCACCGCTCTCCACCCCCTCCAGGTCAGGCTTTGCCCTTTGCGGAGCCCGATCATCCCTCGCCATCCTGTCAGGCTCCTTGGGAAGGATTCTTTGCTTCTCAGAGGAAATAAATGTAGGGTGGCTGTTTTGTGTAGGTTGTCATATTTGGTTTTTCCATAGATGAAAGCAGCACATTCAGGTACTTTGCTTTCATGTCATGTCTCTTCTTTGGGTGAAAGCAGCCCTTTTACTTTGAACCGAATTCAAAGGTCTTTTCCAATTTAATAGCATAAAATTAGAATATGGTATTGCTTTTTAGCCTGAATCATATGGCCGATCAGGAAAACAATTATGACAATGTGCATTGTTATATACACACCGCCTGGCCAAAAAAAAGTTACACACTCTAATATTGCATTGGACTGCCTTTAGCTTTGATTACGGCATGCATTTGTTGACATGGCACATGGCATCATTTCGCTGATCTTATCCAATGTCACCACATTTATTTCTGTCCAGAGTTGCATTAATCTTTCACCAAGATCTTGTATTGATGATGTGAGAGTTGGACAGCTGTGTCAAGTCTTCTCCAGCACATCCTAAAGAAGATTCTCAGTAGGGTTAAGGTCTGGACTCTGGTGGCCAATCCATGTGTGAAAATGATGTCTCATGTTCCCTGAACCACTCTTTCACAATTTGAGCCTGATGAATCCTGGCATTGTCATCTTGGAATATGCCCGTGTCATCAGGGAAGAAAAAATCCATTGATGTAAAAACCTGCTCATTCAGTATATTCAGGTAGTGAGCTGACATAATTTTTTGGGCTCATAACGTTGCTGAACCTCGACCTGATCAACTGAAGCAACCCCAGATCATAACACTGCCCCCACAGGCTTGTTCAGTAGGTACTAGGCATGATGGGAGCATTACATCATCCGCCTCTCTTCTTACCCTGATGCTCCCATCACTCTGGAACAGGGTAAATCTGGACTCATCAGACCACATGACCTTTTTCCATTCTGCTCCAGAGTCCAATCTTTATGCTCCCTAGCAAATTGAGACCTTTTTTCCCCATCAGCCTCACTGATAAGTGGTTTTCTTCAGGCTACACAGCTGTTTTGTCCCAATCCCTTGAGTTCTCTTCACATTGTTTGTGTAGAAATGTTCTTACTTTCACTATTAAACACAGCTGTGAGTTCTACTGTCGATTTTTTACTATTTGATTTCACCATGATCTTCAATCATGATCATTCAAGATTTCTTTCCAACCACATTTCTTCCCTTCTGAAACAGACTAACATCTTTTCCACGACCACAGGATGTCTCCTGACATGGTTGTTTAAGAAATGAGAAGCAGTTAGAGTTAAATAACTTGTTGCCAGCTGAAACATATTAATCACTGCAGTAATTATCCAATGAAAGGCTCTTAACTGTTTACTCAATTAAATCCAGGTGACTTTTTTTTGGCCAGGTAGTGTAGAATTAAAAAACAAAGAAAGTGACATATACAATGACATTAGCGAATCTCCAGGTGATGTTTTTCTGACATCTGTCAATGTTTGTGTCATCAAGACACTTTATTTTGCTGTTTTGGTAGTCTGTCCAATGCGATATTACTAACTACATCGCTGTGGTGTGGTGTGTGTGTTGTTGAACTTTAAGTCATATAATAAAACAATTTTAACCTTAATCAGGGTCTGCAAATATTTAACTATAAGTGCATCATGACTTTTGGTGCACTACAGCATACAGTTGGTGCCCCTTTCATTTTTCCTCTGCCCCTCAAACAGCCTGAGTTCAGTATTTTGCACTGGAAATGTAAAGCAGAATCATCCAACATGAGTGCACTTCCTAGATATGCTGTGTTGCTGTGATGTGTTTTGCTTTTTCCTCGTTTTGTCAAGCGGCGACATAAGTTTGAGTTCTGGGACTTTCATGCAGTTGGTGCTCTGTGACAATGCTGGCTACGTCTGAATGACTGACACAGCCAGCTCTTTCAGTCCTCATCGCTTGGTTGGCATTTCCTGTTCCTCAAGAGAGACTTATCTCTCCTCCTGAGGGCCTCCATCTTCCATTCATCTTTGCTGACCAGCTGAATCGCCCTCATCCTCATCCCCCATGGCACAGGCATAATTGGATGAACAGCAGGAGAACTTCCAGATTGTGTGTGAGTGCAGCATGCATGCCACATATACTGGGCCAATTTAATGTGGGACGATTAAAAGATTACAGGACATCAGCGCGGCATCCTCTGAACCAGGTTTAACAGGCTCAGTGTGACATGTTTACATTAGATCCCTACCTGATCTCCACACAGATGGGCCACAAACACCATGTTATGTCTGGCATTTTTATCTAACTTGTAGGTTTAACCAAGTCAAGTTAGCTATCTGATTAGCCCACTGGGAGATACTGTGCTCGCATAGCAGCACTCAAGGCTTTACATGCCACATGCCACTTGTTCACTTTCATGCTGAGAGTTGGATGAGAAGATCGATACCACTGTCATCTGTTCATTAACTACAGGCAGCAGGTTGGCTTGGTTTCGCATAAAGACTAAGAACAGGGAGGAACAGGTAGCCTAGCTGTGTGCAAAGGTAAAAATCACTAATAAACACACTGTACAAAAACAGATGTTTAACAACAACCAGTTGTGGTTTTAAGAGGGTTACATAACAGACTATTTCTTGTCCTGACAACTAGTGAAGACTCCTGGAAATCACAGCTTCAAGTCAAGAAATAGTCCAACAATTAACCCCACCCCATAAAAACACACGTTGTAAACAAAATATGAGTTTTTGAGGTTTAGGTGGATTTTTTTTTTTTTTTTTTTTTTTTTTTTTTTTTTTTCAAGATTATTTTTTGGCCTTTTGCCTTTATTCTGATAGTGACAGCTGAAGACAGGGGACAGAGGGTGACATGCAACAAACGGGCTGCAAGCAGCCTCTGCAGAGGACCAGCAGCCCCAGCACATGGGGCGCCCGCTCCACCAACCGAGCTACAGGGGCGCCCCGGTTTACATGGATTTTGTTATTGTCTGACACAGCTTTTTCACCCTCTCTCCAGTCTTCGTGCTAAACTAGGCTAAGCTAAGACAACCAGCTGCTGGCTGTGGCTTCATATTCGGCGCGAGTGTTATCAATCCTCTCATGCAACTATAGCATGAAAGTGAATGAGAGTATTTGCCAAATGTAGAACTACTCCTTTAATCATTTTACAAATAATTGCAATATAATTTCTTTGTGGTTTGGACTGTTGGTTGTAACAACCACTGGTTTGGTCGAAATAAATCCATAATTTATCGAGTCAGATGTGAAAATAGTCTGACTGAATGTTGCTAACCAATCAAAAATGCTGCTAAAAATTCTGTGTGAAAAACTTCAAATAGAATGAAGCAGTATGAATGCAGCAACAGTATTATCTGATTTACTGCAGCAGTATTATTTGACAGGGACGATACATGTTGGCATTGTTACATTTCAGTAAAAAATGTTCAAAGTCATGTTGTGGGCTGTGTATTCCTGTTTCACAGTTTGAGCAAAGTGAATCCATTAACAGGTTTTAATACTTTAAAGGTATAATTAACAGCTTAGTTGTTTAAGAGAGAGGACTGGATTGGCATCCCTAGTTGCAGCTTGAGTTTAGAGGTGCAGTGCAGTGCATATTCAGAAGAGAGGAAGATTTGAATGTGTGCATTGTGGCACAACTGGCAGCACATTACTGTAAACACTGTTGTGTGTGTCTGAGAACCGACGTGGTTTGTGTGTGTACTTCATGCACAGTCTGAGCTGGTGGCGAAATCCTAATTAGATCTAATCGTTGTTTGTTTTGTTGCCACGTTTCAGCAAAGAATATCAAAAGTGATGTCCGCCCCCTTCCTGCTCCAAAAATATGCTTTCTACTCACAGCACCATGACTGTGTTTTCTACCCCAGAATGCTTCACTTCAAAGGTCAGTCCGGAAGCAGAAAGGCTTATCTGGCGCAGCCTCTTTCGGCAAAATCTGTGTACCCTCTGACATGTTATCATGTTTTCCTGTTAAAGTCACTGAAAGTCAAGTTTTACTGTTCTGTTTTTATTGTACGTTTAAAATCTCCTCCTCCCACACACTCTAACTCAACTCTGCCCCCTCCAAAACCTGATGATTAATTCTTTTCTCTGCCTCATTCAGTCTCTCTCTCACCTAATCTCTTTTTATACACTCACATGCACGCAGAGAAAGAGTCCAACTTGCTGTTTGTCAGTTGTGACATGCCCTCGTTCATCTCCTCTGCCAGCTGTATGAAATCACTTCCCCCGCTGTGCCATTTTAATCTGTTGTATGCCATTTTAATCTAATCTGTTCGCCTTTTATGTGAGGAGGAGTGCATAGGGCAGTCAGATGCTTTTCTGTGGTAACTCCATCAAATGAAGACACGTCAGCCGTCGTGTTGTTATTAAGTGATGTCCTCCGTTTCATTCACTGCCGTCCTCCACCTCAGTGCCTCGTATACCACTTGTCTGTGAGTGTGGGAACATGAACGCATGAACAACATAATGCAGCGCGATCTTCCACTGGCCCTGTCAGCGCAGAAAATGGCTTGATGAGCAGGTAACGACCATCTGCATCAATACTGCAATTTTCTACAATCAGTACAATCAGTACATGCACACTGTACAATCTTTTACCAAACTTTCCATTTAATGCCATATTGCAGATGCCATATTGCAGATGTTCTTCGCTGTGCGCATCGTGTTGTGCTGATTAGGTTTTTCCCCGCAGAGTTCAATGTCAAAGTGTTCTTCTCAGCTTGCTGGGATCTGCTCCCGGATTGCAACATCCCACCAGTCCCCTCACATGTGAATTAATGTTCCCAATAGAGCAAATCAATCATTGACCAAAGCATCAAGTCTTATTTCCTCTGCAGCAATCATTTATTTGAAAATGTGCGAATGCAGCTTTGACAGAGCCAGAGCCTTATTTTGTCTTCATTTGTAGAATTCATTTAAGAATAATTGATAGTTTTTTCGCACATCTGTGGTAAAAGACCAAACAGACATTTGACTCCTGCAAACCTCTGAGGAGCAGCTGGATCAATATTTGAACTTAAAAGTGCTGTATTACAATTACACAGACTGGCCCCACTGACACCAAAGCGTTTCAGTGCAGTGAAATGAAAACTGAATCTTAATAGAGGAGGGAAATTCCAATTTTCTTAAGACCGTCCTACCAAGACGAGCGATAGAAAGAGTCACTTCAGGAAGTGCCACAAAAAGACATTTGCTTACGTTCGGGTGCAGAGGAGGAAGTCAGGTGATGTTTTAAGGGCCGACCATACCAAGAATGATAACTGTAACTGCCCCCTGACAGTCAGACTTTCACATCATCATGTGGAGACTCCTCAGTCGACTGAGATTCATCCAGTCAAGTGGTCGTTTTTTTCCATTTTACAGTAACAGGACTGAACAGATAGAAGCTCACAAAAATGTACAGGGAGAACATTTCAATATGCAATTATAAATAAGGGAAATCAACATGACCTCTAAATCACCACAGACAAAATAACTGATGGAAGCTGAGAAGAGTGATAGAAATCGAGTGCAGGTGACGCTTGCTTGGTTGCTTCTTTTTGCCACTGACAGGCTCAGATTGTGTCTGACAACATTATGGAAAGATTTCTACAGAGAAAGAGCTTTTTTTTTTTTTTTAAAGAATAAGATATGTTTTGCTTAACCAGACTCCCTTTGCAAAACTGTAATATTGTCATCATCATCTTCATTCAAACAAAAACAAATAAAACTCATCAAAACCCTCTTGGCTCATCTTTCCGCTGTTCCAACAGCACACCAACTCTGGTTTGGTCAAAATAAACCCTTAATTCAGGGCAAATTTTGAATCCATTCATGTGAGTCAAGTGCAGATCAGTACATTAGTAAGAATCAAACAAACTTCAGAGACCCCATTAGAGCCAGAGACACTAATGGCACTGTTTTGGCTACAGCAGCAGGCAGCTGCTTTCAGTAAAAAAAAAAAAAAGTTACAAAAACCCCTTTGTGCAATACAGTACCTGCTCAACACCAAACATCAGGCAGACATGGTGGAGGTGGAGAGGAGTGAACAAATGTGGTGAAAAGAAAAGAAGAGTGAATGTTGGACTTATACTCACCAGGTGCCCAGAAACATAACTACAAGTTAGGGCTGAATGTTTATTCTTATTTTGAGTCTGTGCCAATTGAAGATGTTTTTTAAGTCTGTAGAATCTGACTTGTGCCTTATGACATTCATTCATTCAAGATTTCACCTCCTGCGATTTCACCTCCTGCAATTTGAAAATTGCAGAAATCCATTTTGCAATTTCTATAAAATTTCAACTAATTGTGCAGCCCTAATACAAATACATTCTAATATTGCTCTGTATCTCCCAGATGTGTAAATTGGCAAACAACTTCATCATATCAACTGAAAAACTGACATGTCCGGTGTTGTGTTCACAACTTGTGGCCAAAAAGGAAAAGTTAATGCAGGCGATGCTGCCAGTCATAGGAGCAACAAATCAGAAAACAGTGTGTGTGTGTCGAGTAGGGTGCCCATAAGGTGTGAGCACTTGTTGATAGTGGCCTCAGTTTGGCTCTCGGGGACGGTGCTTCCTGTTTTAATAAAAACAAACTGAAGGGTGAGTTCCAGCAAGTCACACACTCGCAGAGCATCTCCAGGAGCACTTATGCCAAGAAGAAAAATGAGACCTCAGCCAACTGTTTGTTTCAGAGCAGCTTTACAGATTCTGTTGTGGTCACGGGACAATAGAACAGATTTTATTTTATCTGCTCACAGATGGCTCCACAAAAAGGCAGACTGCCTCAAGCTGTTAAGGAGAAGATGCATGTTGGGAAGAAATTTTGGGATATTTGGCTTTTATTCACATGGGAGGCTGTAGGAAGGTGAAGAGAGAGCTGAGGAACAAATCAGTACTGTCACACACAGTCTATTTTTAATCTGTTGTCATATTGGACCTATAGAATCAAACTTTTGGGTTATAATCCCATTATTCTACTGTATTTTGTATTTTTATTATATTGAAGGTGAGAGCATCTCTGCTTCCAGTTACTTCACATTTATTTAATTATGTGGAACTGATTTAGTTAATTAGAGAACGAGATAATTCTCTTGTTTTCTTGACAAAACTATCTTTTATTCTCTCATGATAATTAGTTAAAAAGATTAATAAATTAGCCTGTTATCAGGAGGCAGCCACTCTGTTGTCCTCCAGTATCAAGATAATAAAGATCCAAGAAATTCATTGCAACAACTTTTGCTCTTAGCTTTTGTAAAACTGTTTCAAAAATTTAAAAAATTAACTAAATTTTCTGACTCACAACCATCGTTGAACTGGATCTCACCTTGAATTTGCTTTTCTTCTTTTTCACCCTGATGCGATTTTTTTTTTCTTCTTCGTGTTCTTAGAAAGCTTGTCTCTGGGTCATTGCTGTCGCAGGCCTGTAAAGACCTCTGACATATTATTTGGGCCTTAATAATAAACCTGACTTGACCTGTGGTCACGAGGTTTGGGCAGCAACCAGAAGAAGTCAGACGGACTCACCAGGAAGAGGAAACGCTGATATCTGACTTATTATCACCTGACTGAGCACAAAGGCGACTTTCTTCTTTGTCTGTCTCCCTCTGCACATGTGCCCTGCATCAAAGAAAAAAAAAAAGACTAGCAATATTAGTGAAGTACTGATGAAAACCACAGTTTATACAGACATGTACAGTACATGTATGTACACCGTACACACAGCAATGTAGCTTCACTCCTCTCCTCCATCCCAGAACCGTAAAGGTGCAGATGAATGAGAAGCTTTCACCTCATTGTACTCGCCTGAATACGATGGCTGAGGAGATTTTGCCGTCCATTTATACAACTTTATTGTATTGTATTATAAGGATAAAACCCTTGAGATGAACCATATCGTGTCCAAGGGGGTTCTTAACAGAAATAGACAGAAACTGCAGCACATTAAACAAAAACAGCACAAATAAATTTGCACACACTCCTACACCCACCTTATTTTGTCAAAATACATAGTAGTTAGAAGCAGGAGCAGGTTGTTTAAGACGAGTAAGAGATGCCTTAAAAACATGAAAAGAGGTAATAGTTATATGCTTGTAAGTGAACTGAGCAGGTTGTTCCAATCAGATGGGGCTTTAAATTTAATGGTATGCTTGATTATACAATGATCTACATGGCATTAAAATTGTTAAATTGCAAACAGGGAAAATGTTGGACACCTCAGAACAAATCTACAGAGACTGTTGTAAACCAGAGTGAGTGGGCGAAGGTTTGTTTCTGAGGTCCTGTGATAGACGATATCTGCTCAATCTACAACTGGTCAAATCAACTGTGAAATAAGCTGGAGGGTGAAACAGTTGAATTACTGATATAATATTCTCAGGCTACAATTTACTTTATTTGTCACTTGGTAAATATGAAGCATAAAAGAAATATATTTATTTATTTATTCATTCATTTCCTATTCACCGTACCAGCTGCGTGGGTGTTTGGTGGAGCTGTAAGCTTCTGGCATATGCAGAGTTTCCCGTGTGCAACACCATCTCCTGGAGTTTTGTTTATATACTAATTTGCAGAGAAAATACAGCACATTTTCGAAGAAACATGCCATCAGCATTTTTTCAACTCTAAATATGTTTGCCAAGTCCCTGCATGTTTATACTGAGTGTATCTGCAAAAATCTAATTTTCTGCAAAAAAGCTTTTTAATGATGTTTTACTCTACATGTTATATACAATGATTGAGCCCCGCCAACCTCATATTCTTAAAAACAAAGATATGTTGTTGCAGTGAGATATTTCAGTTTTTTATTCAACTCAACTTGTCTTAAAATGCTCAAGAATTGAAATTATTTATTTTGAAACAAGCAATAATTCAGTTTGCTATGCTGACAAAAAAACAATGTGTGAAAGTTCATTGGCATTGAAAATGGTTTATGTGAAATTGGCAAGTACCTCAATTTTGTGTTTTAGTGTACTTGAGTAAATGTGCCTCCACTTAAAGCACTCAGAAACATTTAAACATTTAACAGAAACCACAATATTTTCCTAACCTTAACTTTAATTTTTTATGTGTATGTGCACAGCTGCGATTTGAAGTGATCTATAAAACTTCTCCAGAACTGCACTTCCCTCTGTTATGTCGCTATTTTCTTTGTTTTCCTTTCTGCTGAGCGTCGGCGTCATTCATTTTCAGCTCAGATGCGTCAAAAAAAGAGAGGACTGTAGTTTGTCAAGGAGAAAGTAATTTAAAAAGCCTCCACAAAGAAAGTAAAGCTTTCTTCGAGCCTGACGCTGAAACACACAGGTGTCATTCAGTATTAAAGGCTTTTCATGATTCTCAGGACTCAAAGTGTGCTTTTGGAATCTCATTTTCTCACACAGATGCTTTGCTGCAGTTCATGGCTGTGTGTCCACTCCACCGTCTCTCATACAGTCTCTTAATCTTCCTGCACACGTTGGTTACCTTGACCTCCCTGTCTAAAATCTATAGAATGATGCATGAATGTGTTTGCTTAACAAATAAGTATGTCAAGGCATATGTGCATGTGATGTGTGTGCCGTTCATTCACTGTGTTTTTATCTCCTTCGTGTGTGTGCATGAGCAGCAGACCTTGAGCTTGTCCCCATCTGATCTCGCACGCTACTGGACTGATCAGCCTAATTTTTTGTGCACATTCTCGACTGTACGCTGAACTCTTCAAAACCTTAGAAAAAAAATATCCAGAGGCATTATGTTTTCAGCTCATCCAGCTGTCGTGGCATAAACCTCCACTGGGACACAAGGACAGGCTGAAAAATTCGGGACAGTCCTGAATTACAATTGTCCCAAATCCTGTCCTGTTTGTTTCTTGTAAACACAGCGAGGACACTTCATGACATGACATGCTGACCCCCAACTGCCCCCCGTCCCAAATTTTACCCTTCTCGTCCCTGGTCACCCTGCTCACGGATGAACTGATTCGATTTTGGTGATTAAAGGTCAAAAGTCACTGTCATCTCACTCAACACATTTATGGCCATAAATCAGGAATTCGATTCAAAGTTTTCACTGCATGTTAAACCAGTGGTTCTCAAACTTTTGATAATTGGGGAAGCAACTGATTAAAAAAGGATTTCTGCTTTTTCATCTTAGTGAAATAAAGGGAAAAAAATGTAATCTGTTACGAGTTACTGGGAAAAATAAGTAATTAAAAAACAGTTACCAAATCAAAATGTTGGTGATTATAAGAGGTTTACATCCAGATATTCTTTTTGTTTGGCCTGGTGGAGATCTGCCTGCGAGTCAAGCCTTCACCATGTTTGTTTGTTTGTGCTCGCCTCAGAAGACACAAAGATCAGTTTAAAGGGGTCGGGTGGGGACATTAGTGCCTGTAATTGCTGATTCACGGTGATCACAGTTGTACATTCTACTGCTTTTGTTTTGTTTTTTTTTGAGCAGGAGTGCTGTCAGTACTCTTGTCAGTTCAATCAAGTCGTCTGTGAGTTTCCCGATAGTCTAAACCTGTTGTGCAAGAGAGCAGTGACGCACTTTGAACGCCTCCGCCAGCAGTCACATGGTGCATGTAGCTCTCAGTAGGGCAGAACAAATCTGCACTGTTAACCTGTGTGAGGTACTTTTCTATAACCCAAGTTACAAAGTGCTTCACATGCACACAAGGCAACAAACTGGTAACAACCAGATCATAAAAACAATGAATGCTAGATGAGTGCAGATCTCCACCAGGCAACAGATGGTGAAGCACCGACAGCAATGTTACCATAAGTGCCAGATGCAACCAGCAGAGAATTGCAAAGTTTTTAATTTTTAATTTTTTGTTTTATCCAGATGTATGCAAAGTTTTTTAACAAAGTGTCTTTGTATTAGGGCTGCAAATTTTCTGCATTTTCCTCTACTGAGAGTTGAGAATCAAGCAATGAATTAATTCATCAGTTATTAATAATTAATAAGATACAAGACGCACATTTAATTAAACAATTTGAGCTTAAGAGTGTGACTTCTCAGGGCTGTTAGCTATGTGAAACATTAACTCTTCAAGCAAATCTGGTCGATGTTTGTAAATGTTTGTCTTGAAGTCTGAATCTCTCAGTACATTTTGTATTTGGTTATTAGCCGATCACGCAGATGCATCGCAGTGGCATACAGCAGTGGCCAGTGATATAGAAAAGATGGTGGCAAAGATAACAAAATAGGTTTTTATTCATCTCATATTGTGCCTTTAGTAGATCTACTTTAGTAGATCCTCACATATTAGTCATGGAATTAATCTGCAGATGCTTCAGTTTAAGATGAGACAAAACTTTTCCATGTATGTCAGTTTTTGAGCCACGACAAAGACTATTCTTTTTGTCTTGAAGTCAGTAATCGTACACTTTGTGATAAAAATGAAAGTTTTAAATGTATCATTCAGTAAATGCTATGTTTTATCAAATCAGGTGCATTATGATATAATATCAGTTAGCAAAAGTATAAAACTTAACAAATAGAACCAGCAAAATGGCAGTCATTGAAAATTGAATAAAAGTATGTTTTAAAAGAGGTCACTGACCCCTGCTGACCTGATTTCCTCAGGCAGCTTGTTTCATAGCTTCGGGGCTCTGACTGCGAACGTTCTGTCACCTCCGGTTTTCAGCCGTCCCTCGGAAAGATAAACGACCTCTGCCCGAGGAGCTCAGGCTACGAACTGTACGACTAAGAGGTCAGATATAAAGCCCGGAGAGAGGCCATGAAGAGCCTCAGCCCAACATACAGCATCGACGAATATATTTGCATCAATTTTCAGTAAATATTAACGCAAAATATACATTGATTGTTGACTATGTTTTGTATATACATTCTAGCAGAGAGACGCATGGGAAGGAAGGTTCATATTTTTCTTGTGCATCTGTGGTCACGATCACTCACATCTTAATGTTATCTTATGCAGCAACTGAAAGAAATGTGCTCAATAGTGCAAAATATACAAGGCAGCCAGCTGCAATCATCAAAACATGTCCAAAGAGAGGATAGATAAGGTTTTCCTTGAACGGGCAGTCTTCTAAGAAACTCATTCAGCCTCCTGCAGAGAGAGAAATGGCAGAAAGCAGCCTGGAAGGACACCTAAGTGTTCAGAATAGTGCTGCATTCTTCCATTTTCGTAGACATACTGGGCTGTGCTATCAGGCAGGACCAGGGCTGAAACCTGCTCATCGGATGAAGTATTCACGACTCACATACGCAGGTGAGCACTCATGTTCAAGTCTGTCTTCCTTCCCGTGGCCTTCCACTCCTGTAGGCAGAGCCAGACCTGGGCCTTGCTGCCACGACGGTCGCTCACAAACCTCAGGCCGTTACACACGTGTCATTACAGTGTTTGGTAGCAAGTGAAGGGTTGCTCACATCACATTTACATTTATCTGCATTTTGCAGTAGTTGGGCAGCAGTTTAACTACATTCAAATCTCAGGGCAGGTTCACACCCAAACGTCTGGTTCTTGAATCGAACCAGTGCCAGGATGATGTTGTTTCCAACTGGTTTGTGTTCACGAACTCAAACATCCAGAAATTGTAAACAAGTCATGCGCTGAAAATTAAATTATTGGTTATACAATAAAAAATAGGAAACAGCCCAATTTCTACCTTGATGTTCTTCTTTTTTTATGAAGGAGATGGCAGGGCTTATCTCTTTTACATCTCTCTTTTATCCTTGAAACACTTTGCGGAGTGATATTTGACTTGCGTAGCGGCGGTTTCCTGTCAAAAATGGCTGCCTGATGTCAAAATAAAGCTGTGAAAATATTTGAAACTGATACAGATTTTCTTTGTTGTTCTGTGCTGGTGCTCCTCTCTGCTTCTCCAAACTGGAGACGTTCTGACTGCCTTCTACTGTAGGTAATACGAGGGGTGGAAGTAACTAATTACAAATACGCAAATTACTGTGATTAAGTAGCTTTTTTGAGAACTTGTACTTTTATGAGTAGATTTTCAAGTCTGTACTTTTTGCATTACAAGATGTAATCTACTTAGTTACTAAAAAGGTGATCTGATCACAAATGGGCCAATGAAAACCAGGATATATGGACAAAAAACTACACAAAATGCAGAAGAAAGAAGAAAGAAAGTATATTTCTAACAGCAGTACTTTTACCTGTAATTGAGTAATATTTTATCAATGTAACAGTACTTTTACTTGAGTACAGATGTCCAGTACTCTTGACTTAACTATCAAGTAACTCATACAACCCTACATCAGACTGGATTATTATTTTCTGCATATGTAGCAGCAACAGAAAACAATAAAAAAAACAACAACACCATAACGATGTTAATGAGCAACTTGTCAAACGAGGAATGCTGCAGTCTGACTGATTATCAGATGCTTCAGACTGAACACAGAAGGAACAGATGTCTTACACATAGAAACCATTATCACCTGTGTCCTCTTCTTTGTCTCCTCTTCATCTTCGCCTCCTTCGTCCACCTCTTCTTTCTTTTCTCTCTTTTGAAACACACCTGCTGGTCTTTTATACGTGTGTGCATAAGAGACTGAGGCAGCGTTCGTATGGTGAATTTAAACTCTGTCATACTAAGAGGTAACTGCTGTCACTGAGTGTTTATATGTATCAGTGCCTGTCTGTCTGTGAATACAGAGATGTCCAGGGTTTAACTCTGGATTAATGCTCATTCTGATATAACAGAGAGATCCCATCTTGCCATTCTGCTGGTAATCCCTGGTCTTCCTAATCCCCTCTGACGGTCCTGCTGATGGGCTCAGGGACCTCTGCAGGATTCATGACTCTTCGTCACTCTTCATCTGATGCTCCTGTCCACATTTCTGTCGTCTCTGACCTTCCTTCTCGTCGCCCATCTCCCTGCTGTGTTTTTAACCTTTCTATTTTATTCTTTCATACCAACTATATAGAATTGTTTGATTTTCTGGTTTTTCGGCATATCCTCTTAACCGTTTTAATTCATCAAAGTGGTTATACGGGGCTGTATGGGCATCTTTATAGTCTGGCCTGAGGTTATTGATGCATGCAGTGGTGGGGGAAGGAAGAACTCGCTCACATGCAGACATTCGGCCTGTGCTGTGCGGCTGGTTTGAGGCTCAAAGCGTCGTTCTCGGATGTTTAGGGTGCTGCCACACTGACTCAATTTAAACAAACTGTGTGCGCGTGCCTCCGTTTTGTTTGTGCTGATGTAAATGCAGTTGTACGATGTGGTGTGAAAGCAAAGCAGACCAACCACAGGGTTTTAAGATTTATGATAACAGATGTGTAATTTCGTCAAGAATTCAAAAGTTGAACCGCTATTTAATCCATCTTATAGTCGTGAACTGTCAAAGAAGCGATCTTGTGACCTGTAGACTATAAGGGCTGCATACGTTTATGCAAATTATTTGGTTACCGTGGTAACATTCATGTGCATGTTCATGTCAAGTTGTGTTTGTGTTCTAGTCCGCTTATTTTGGCAATTCATCTCAGTGAGTAATAGTGTTGTCACAACACTGGAATTTCTCATTTCAATATAACACCTCGATAAACGTTGAGACTCGACATCATTTTCAGTACCACAGGAAAAAAAAACTGACTCAACATTTTGGCACAAAATTCTAGATTTTTATTAAAACATAAATATAACAAAGCTATAACATGACAACAGGGATTCAGTGGGAGCAAATGAGGCAAGAGACGAGAAGAAGACATCATTGTGAATATGAGAGGAGGCAGGACTATGTGGGCACTGCAGCTGTGTGTCAACACACTGTCTGAGAAAAGAGAAAGTAGAGCTGGTAATGGAGTATCAATACTGCAAAAAAAATTACTGAAAGCATTACAAATATTCTGTATCAATATTGATTAAGTAAAATGAAGTAACCATCCCTCTGTACTATAATGGTAGGGAAAAAAAATCTTTCTTGCTTTTAATCATTGCTCATAAATTGAACTTGAGGTGCAGTCTTGATTAATAGTGCTCATAATTATTGCATTATTTCCTCATGAGCTCTTTGTGATAAACGCATAAGAAGCAGTTAAGTGGGTCAATGTGGTCATTAAAATGTCCAATTTGTGAGCTACCAGTTAGTCCATATGACTTACAGCTCTTTGTTTGTCAGTGTGAACACAAAGCAGAGCAGAACTAAAAGGCAGCAACGTATCATTTTTCCTTTGTTTAAATCAAATAAACTGAACTTCAGAAACCAGACCATTAAGCATGTTGTACACTCATGGATTTGTCAGTCATCCACGACAGTTCACGGCCAGAAGACGACTCTAATAGTAGAACACCTGTCAAAATGGCATGTTTACTATCATAAACTCCTTTGCTTTCAGACCACGAACAAACTGCACCAGAGCCCAAGTGGACTGACGGCCTTTTCACACCTGTAAGCCCCAACCAAGTTTCGATCAAATGCGTACAACGCACACATTGTATATATTTGATCTGGTTAATTGTTCTTTGTTAGCTTGTTCCTAGTTGTAGTTGACTCATGCTAACTCACTCTGTGTACTGACAAGTCCGCTCTGCACAGGAGGCTTTCAGGTTTATTTGCCTGCATTTGCATATTAGACAGCGAATGTTGTTTTTTATTTGTTATGTACCGAATCTAGCTTGCCCAAGGTATGTTTCAATCTCAGTTTTAAGGGAGGGGCAGAGATCTCTGCCATCTGTGGAGGAATGAGAGGAATGTGAAAACGCCTTTCGAGTGGCAAACTTGGCACAGATACGAGTCAGTATCACCCACTGAATGCAGCTCTGGCTCCGATGTGGAAATGAAAACCTACCAGCCACTCGATGAACTACCTGCAGGGCTGTCGAATGACAGGTGTTGCTCTTTGCTACATTCACACAGCTGAATTGTAAACTCCAGTTTTATTATAAAAAGTAATTGGAAAAAGAACATTGCACCTGAAAACTTGATTCAGCTTTATTTTTATAATAACAGCAGTCCAAGGCTGGACTTCATTATTTAGGGCTGACATGTGGTAGCTTTAATAATGATCGGAGAAGACGTCTTTATTTCAGTATATACAATACAACAGTGCAAACAGACACACACATCACCAGGAGTTAAGCTGAGATATGAATTGACAGATGAATAACTGACTTTTAACCTTGGTTATATTTTCGGCATTATGTGGATCTGTTTGATGCTACTTTTATACTGGCAGCTTTATTGATAATTTATATTTACAGTATCATACATCTTAAAAATCCTTGGTTTCTGCAGGTGTAGTTCCTGGAAAATGGTGCAGATCTGACTTCCCAGTATTCAACCTTCATAGCACATCATAAACTGCCTCCAGCACCTCAACATGTAAGCCCACAGAACAGATGAACAAGATAATAAATAGCTAGATAGAAATAAACAAATACAAAAAAACAATCAACAATAATCATAATCTTGTTGCTCCAGACCTCAGAGCCTGGCAATATTTGGGTTTTTTTTTTGTTTGTTTGTTTTTTTTTTTTTGTAAAACTTTCAAGGTTTGAGTGAAGTGAGTGAGTTTAATCTTCTTATCATCATGGAAGCTTTTTCTTTATTATCGCTGAATTGTCTCAGTAACCAGTCATCAAAAAGTTGCCTTAAAATGTCAAATCAATCAAATCAATGTGAGATACGTGTTCAAGCTTCTATTTTTCATTCATACCACTTCAGTTTTAGTCACATTTAAGTTACATTGAGAACTTGTTAGAATAATAACACACCGATGAAACCCTTTGGTTACAGTTGATGGTTCCCAAAATGTCTAAAAAATGTTCCTGCTGAAATTTCAGAAGCAAAAGTAGCCTAATCAAATCTGCATCTTTAAAAATATCTGATGAAAAAAAATCAAAATATTTCTTCCATTTAGCAGTGAGTTTGTGCAGCTTCTGGACTTTTAAAAGCTTTAAACATAGTTACATTACACAGATTTTACCAACTGATTTAATATTCATCAGGTTGTTTAAATATTTCTTCAGAGTAGACTCACTTGTCCTGCTCAGACCCAGTATTAACACACCTGGACAGCTCTGTACAGGTGTGGATGCACTCGGGACACATTGAAAGACCCCCAACTCAGATGATGTCCTGCAAGTACATCATCTGGTTCATGGTAATGCAAATTACGTTTGGACTCACAGCTGATGTTTGTGACGCATGATAATTCCAGGTCTGAAAAGGCTCAGTGACGTGTCTGTGCAGAATCCATAGAATATTAAAAAACAACACCAGCCCGGTCTCACTTCCAGCCTGTCAGATATACTGTATCTGCTGCTGTACCACCAGACTGCATAGCAGCTTCCCTTCTCAGGCTATAAGACTCCATGCAAAATAGTTTGTTTTTTTTCTTTTCTGACTTATTATTTAATCATTCATTTGGCTATTTTTGTGAATGACGTCTGTATCTGAGTATCCAAAAAGGAACTAAAATTTAATCGTTCTATAACCCTGTGTAGTAAATGATAAATATATGTACCTGGTACCTTAATTTATTTTTTTGAGAGTGTAGTTTGGCATTTGGCTGCATTTAGAGTGACAGGGACTTAGCTCGAGTAGGCCTCGGAACAGCCTCCAAGTTTTCTTCCTCCACTTGAGAGCTGATAGAAGCTGATCCATACCCAGATGTTGTGCGTTGGTGTGTGAGCCATATTGCTACTTTCTCTCTTGATTTCAGCAGCACATCACTATCTGGCTCGGAGCCGGCTACAGTGGGGAACAAAAGAATCAGAATGTTAAAGCAAGACAAATCTGAACAAGACAGAAGTTACTTACACATAGTTTTAGATTTATTCACCTCCAATGCCACGATTGTGTCTCTTAGAGTCCATTTCCATGGCCACCTCTCGTCTCCTCCACTCTTTCTCCAGCAGTGTCTTCCATCTGTTCAGAGGCTGGAGCCTGCATCATCTTCACTGTCTTCAAGATCAAAACTGCACTTAAACACATCATCTTCATGTCCGTGCTCCATTTGTTCTTCCTCCCCCACTGAACCCTCAGAGTTTTGATCGACATCATTCACTGGTTAGAAATAATAATTATCATGTTAGTTAAAAAATTTAAGACACTGCTGGAATGTCTCCATTCACTGCCATTGGCTGCAACCCTGTTTTCTGCTGAAACTCCAGGATTGTTTTGTGAACTGAAGATCTTCACACCATCCTTCACATCGGCACAGTGGGTGAGTACATTACTGAGTGGACTATCATTCTGGGCTGGAATATCGCTTTAACTCATTATTCAAATCAACAACATTTAGGCTCTTGAAATTATTTTGCATAATATGGTTAACAGTAACTGATTTCACACAGAGCCCCTATTAGTCGCTGCAAACCCAAATCAGATCATAATGATGACCAGAAAGCCTCTGGTATATTGGTGTGATGCTGATAAAGTTTAATAAACTTTTTTTTTATCCCACTGGGACCATCAAACATAATCACAGCAGAGCAGAATAAACTAATTATTCTGTTCAACTGTAATTGTGGTGTGTTAAAACATATTTTTCTCTTAATGTCTCTGGATACTTACGGTTTGGTGGTTGTCTCAACTATTGCTCCATGCTGTGGTATTTTTCCCAGTTCTTGCGATCCCATTCAATATTAAGTTGGTCTATGATCTTGTTGGTTGTGTTCTCATCTTGGTTTTCACTCGATTTGTCACCACTGTCTTCCTGAGGCTGTGGATCGTCTGCCTCGGGTAGGCACTGAGTAAAAGGAGCAGTTTCCTGCCACCATCTCCTCCATCTTCTCCAGCAGCTCTCTTATGTTATCATCATCTCTGCTCATGTTGTTGATGACATGATACCTGTTTCCACATTTCTTAATTAGCCAGATGAGAGGCTTTCCTTCACTTTCAATGTGTTGCTCAACAGTTTTGTCCCCTAAAGCGTCCCCAATTGTAAACACCACGATAACATGTCTCCACACTCTCTGTCCCAGCAGCCTCATGTTGTCCACTATGACTCTTCTCTGGTCCTCGGTGAACGACGTGTTGATCGGTATCGCCAGCAAAATGACATTTGGTGCGGTGAGCACATAGAAACCCCGTTTAAAATCTCAGACTTCAAAACCGAAGGGTTGAACATCGCTGGGAAGAATTTCCACCATCCAGGAGTGTCCACGATGGTGACATCTCGTCCAGCCACCTTGCCGCTGTGCATGAAAGCTTTCATCGTTCTGTCACCAGACTGGAAGACGTCAGCGTTCAAAATATTGTTTGCAGTGGCACTCTTCCTGGAAAACACCCACCCGACCATCAAGATTCTCAGGTTTGAGTGTTGGCATGCTGCGAATAACACAGGTATTAGAAGTTTGGTACTTTTAAGGGACAATTTTTGTTAATTACAATTTGGGTGTTATTTTTAGTTTATTTTGATCCTTTTATGGTCTTTTCCCACCTAAAAGTCTAAACCAAGGTTGACATTTTTGTTGCATTTAATACATTTGATACAGTTAGTTTTAGTTTCACATGCAATTATATTTCACTAAGGAGCTACACATGACGTACCTATGTCCTGTTGTCCTCACTGCATGGACTGGTTCTCGCCTTGCAATTGATTGGCTTGTATATGGACTGTCTGGAAAATCCTTTTTGTGAGTTCTTTCCAAGAACTGAGTTTTTAAATGTCAAGTTTCCTGCAATTGTCTGAAAGGCCCAACCATCAAAAAAATCCTCAGTTTGATGTGGATCGAGAACACCTGTTTTTGTTTGACCAACATTCGACCGTTTGGTTCGGACTGTGGTCAGCTCAGTAGTTCTACTTAATAGCTGTGACTACATTCTGGAAATGTGTGGGTGGAGCTTTGTGATATATCATTTTGAGCTCAAAACGTCAGTCCGTACAGTGTGGTGGATGTTTGCAACAGACAGTTTGAGTATTTACATTTTTCCTTCTTTTGCTTTTCCAAACAAATTTAGCTAACTTCTCTGATTAACTGACAACTGGTGTTTTGTTGGCTTTTTTTTTTTTTTGCAGTGTTTCCGGATCTCAGCAATTACTAGTAGGAATGATGACCAAAACTACAAAAATAAGACCCCAAAAGTCTTGAAATGTACATTTATGTAATGAAACAGACTCAACTGACCTGCCAGGAGATTTCTGAGCTTTTGTCTTTGTTGTTGTGATTGCAGACACAGCTCTTCAGCCTTTTTTGTCCACTTCTTTCCTCTTTGACTCAGTATTTTGCATCAGCGTGCTGTCGGGTTCATAGCAGCTGTTCTCTGCCACCATGGTGTCAATCTTCTCAAACAGTTCTTTGATTTTCTCCTTGTTGTCTGTGCCATCATCACAAAGAAAGTGATACCTGTTGCCACAGGCCTCCAGAAGTGACTGTAGTGGTGCAGCTTCCTCTCTGATGTAATCCTCAATGTTTTTGTCGTTTACATGACCTCTGGGGTCTGAAGACCACTATCGTGTGATCCCACACCTTGTCACCAAAAAAGAGTTGCAAGTGTTGATTTGTTGCCTTCTTGTACACGCTCTTGAACGGTAGTTCGGCATTAATCACCAGGATAAAACAATGCAGTCCAGGCGTGACGCTGAGAATCGCTTCTGTCTTGAAAAGTTCTGGTGTGTTGCCAGAGGTCATATCCCCGCAGCCACCCGGGAGCTTTGACCAACGTGACTCTTCGCCCCAAACACTTCTCCTTCTCCCCTCTCACAAGTTGATTTTAATCTCCTTGATCAAACGCATCTCTTCCCAGAATGATGTTTCCAACCAGATCTTTCCTGGAGCTGTTTGATCCCACGAGCACAGCGTTCAGCTCTGACAGAACGACAGTGAGACAGAGATAGTAACATCAAAAATATGTTCAAAGACAGAAAGACTGTTGATAATTTGTTCATCCAAGTATAAGAGTTACTTCATGGACTCACCTTTAACAGCTGTAGCCTTCTCCATGTTTTCTGAAAGGTGTAATTAAGATAAAAGTCTTCAAATGGGTCTCATCTCCTTATGTCTCGTTGACTGTGTTAGCACTGAAACGCACTTAAGCTCACACGGTTGTTTGTGGGAACTCCCCCTTGATCACCTGCTAACAAGACCAACAGCATATTTTGAATAGGCAAGGTGTGTTTCAGGCCACATTTCCTTGTTCTGTGAGTTACGCCTGCTAGCTTTTTCCATAGAACCTGTTTGTTTGCTTCCTGCAGTTGCACAGCAACATGTCAGTGCTATGATGCCCGGTAGTGAACATCATATTCCTCAAGTATTCATAACAACACTGATGCCTGGTTTATATGCAGTGTTTTCTTTTGTCTATTCTTTCGGTCTGAACACAGGAAGTGAAGCGACAACAAACAACAATGTACAGCATTCAGATTCTGAGTAGAGATATACAGGAAAGCTGTCTTTTTAATGTTTTTATTGCAGTAAATTCCTGTTACACTACATCTGCAATCTGTTCAGTATTTGCATATTATTGCAATATTTTTTTTTTTCATACATATGCACCCGGTGATACAAACATGAGCAGACACATACACATCTGCACCTCTGATCACGTACAAATATGAACACAACAATTGCACTTACATGTTATTTGACGTAGTCAGGCTTGTGTAACTGACTTACAGTTTAATGCAGAAATAAGAAAATAAAGGTGACAAAGAAAGGAAATGGAAAAGAGAAAAGAAAAACAAAGATCTGCCTTTGTCTTTTTGTAGCTTATTTTGATATGCTGTGTGTATTTCATTTTATAAATTAATTATTTAATTAATTAAATTCATTAATGGCCTCATAGCTCATCCACTTAAACTGTTATCTTTTGTGCTCTTTCTCTTCATGTCTGACTCTACAGGTTATTCTCTCCGTTTAAAAAAAAAATCCTCTATAGTATTTAAATTTTTTAGCTGATGGACTTCAGCAGATTTTAGTCACATTCTGGTGATTTGTTTCACGGCTGCAGTTCTTATTATTCTATGTAGAAACTGATCTGTTTCTCACAACATCTGGTGGAGATTTTCCAGGGATAATATACATGGGGTTAATTGCTTTATTTATTAAAAAAAATTAATAAAAAAGAAAAGATCTGAACTAGAAGAGTGTTCCGAGTAGAGTACAGATGAGCAATTTACTTATTTTGTAATTTAATTACATGTAACTACTTGTCACTCTCCAACACTCTTAGTAAACTATTAGTATTTGTGGGAAAAACTGGCATATTTAGCATATGGATTCTTGCCTTATGGTCAAAAAAGTGACCTTGACCTTTGACCTTTAACCACCAAAATCTAATCAGTCCATCCTTGAGTCCAAGTGGTTGTTTGTGCCACGTTTGAAGAAATGTCCCCAAGGTGTTCTTGAGATTTTGCTCACAAAAATGGGATGACCTGAAAACATAATGCCTCAAGTAAAGGAAATTACCAAACCAACAGCGAGACTTACAACAGAGCTCATAAGATCCACGGCAGCCTTCCTCCTTGGACTCACCACTGCGCTCCTCTTCACATTCTAACATCATGACTCCATGACTTTTAAGAACTACACAAACAAAGTTGTTAAATTTTTATTATCAGATCCAACACTCACTGCTCTAGTTTCAAGAAAACACAAGTCAGGAACGCATCACTAGATCAGATTATAAAAATAACTATGGTCAGAGATCATTATGCACCAGTCTGAAATGAGTCTGAAATGGGATCCCACATTATATTAGAAATAATCTGTTACACATTTAATATCTGCACCCTTCATTTAAGGCCTCTCCTCTCTGAATCTTTTTGTTTTTGTTTCTTGTTGACTGTTTCTGTTTTGAGATGTGATTATATCTTGTCTGTGTTGCAGAACAGGAACCTGCTGTAAACGGGTTTTAACTGCGTCAGGTCCATTTAACTGTAACTGATTTTATCATCTGTAATGTTATTTATATTCTTTTCCTGTTTAATACAAATGAAAATGAAAAAACATAAAAACATAAAGGCATAAAAATCATTAAAAAAAAAGATTTTTCAAGGGTTTTCAAGAATTCTGAATTACAGAAGTCCTTCAGCACATAAAAAAAAAAAAAAAATTAAAGTGATGGGTCCAGTTGTATGAGAGATTAGGTACGGACAAACTTCAGGTCCACGCACACTCACACAAGCTATTGCATGACGCCTAACAGGAATGATGAGCAGAAAGACAAAAATGCTGTGGTGGAACAACACCTTACTAAGACACTTTCTGTTTCTTTGAATTGTTACACACGTCATCCCATTTACAGACAATGTTTTGCACTCGATGCTTCACCTGCTGAATGAGGCTCTGCACTGTGTAACTTAACTGTAGGCTGTAGTTATCTTATAAAACATTTTAAAAAAATCTATTACACATGAAGATTTGATTCAACTTTATTATTATTATCACAGCATCACAAGGTTGGACTTATAATTTAGCATTTACATTTGGTAGCTTTAATTGGAGAAAACATATCTCAGTATATACAACACAACACCACAACAATTTCCCTCAGGATAAATAAAATAAAGTTGTCATACATACTAAAAATTTCAACCTGTATAGTGACTGGAAAGTGAATCAGGTCTCACTTCCCGTCATTCAACTCCCTTCATCACATCATACAGGACACTGCCTCCAATACCTCAACATGTGAATCGACAACGGAGATTAACATGATAATAAATAACTAAATAATAGATTCTTAAAAAAAAGACACAAAAAATGAAAGAACAGCTAGCTGTAAAATCATTCAACTTCAACAGCAGAAAACTGCCGTAAAACAGCTTTTTTGTTGTTGTTGTTCTTTTGTCATTGTGAGCAGTCTGAACCATATTTCAACTGAAGAACAAAGCTGTTTTTCATTTAGAGATGTTAGATTCATACTAATTCAGTTTTAGTCATGAGTTACATTGAGAATAAAATTCTAAGATTAATAACCCTTTGCTGTTGTCACAAAATCTTTTTTGGACAAAGTCACACTTGCCAAACCGCTGGTTTGCAGGTACTGGACTGACCTGCCTGCAGCCCAGATTTGTCTTCTATTGAAGATGTGTGGTGCATTATGAAGTAGAAAATGTCAAAACAGAGACCCCGGCCTGTTGAGCTCCTGAAGTTGAGCAAAAATGAGAAAGAATTTCACTTGTAAAACTTCAACAAATAGTGTCCTCAGTTCCCAAACACTTACTGAGTGTTGTTAAAAGAAAATGTGATATAAAACAATGGTTAACATACCCCTGAGTGTATATTTACAAAAAACAATTAAGTTAATCAATCTGAACATTAAATATTTGTCTTTGTATTGTATTCACTTGAGTATAGGTCAAAAAAACTTTTGCAAATCATTGCATTCTGTATTTATTTACGTTTACACAATGTCCCAACTTTTTTGGAATGGGGATGTAGTATTTCTGCAAATTGCACCATTTTAAATGATTTTTGTGGCTGTAATTTAGCATTCACACACATTTAGATCGACATTAGCCCCACATGAACAAATGCAGCCCCGTCATTCATCTGAAAGAGGCCAGTTTTTTTAAGACAACAAACAGCAACAAACGCAGGGTCGTGCAGTAAGTTGGTGAGTGTTGCCAATGTCACGTAACACAGGGTGTTAACAGGAAGTCGCAATTTTGGTGCCCAAAGCTCCCCTAAGGGGATCAAATTTTTCTTTATAACATTTCATAACAATTATTATACTTTTTAAATTATATTTGGTAATTTGAAATTTAAATTCAACCTCATTCAGTTTCACATAGCTTGGTCAGTGTCATGACAACATTATTTATAAATTAGTACCATTACATGAACACAAGTCCTTGTTATGACTGATCCTATATTTTGAATATATTCATAATATGATTTGAAACATAATCTGTTATCCATCTATTGTCCAGTTTGCTGATCATCTGCACAGGAGTGCATCTGGGTTTGCAAGGTACATGATGTGGGAGCATGCATCAGTCCAAGAACTAATGAAACGGATTGAAGTGAACTGAAATCGAGCCTTTCTACCTTTAAGATATCTTCCTCTGCTTTGGTGGCCCTCTTCCTTGTGGTGCCACTGGTGACTGCCTACCTTGCCTGTGCCTCAAAACATTGCTTCTTAAAGGGTGTCTGTTCATTTTCATTTTCCTCCTCCGATTTACGGCTGGTGTCAGAGGCCGTCCCAAACCCAGATGATGTATGCTGGGTTTTCAGCCACTTTGTTACTTTTTCTCTTGATTTCAGCAGCAGATAACTGTCTGGCTCGGAGTTGGCTACAGTTGGGAAAAAATAATCCGATTGTTAAAGTAATACAAAAATGAACAAGACATTTGTTACTTGCACATGTATTGATTTATTCACCTGGATTAGGATTGTTGAAATCTGTCTTATAAGCCATTTCCATGACCGCCTCTCGTCTACTCCACTCACTCTCCAGCAGTGTCCTCCACCAGCTCAGATGGCCAGATCCCGCATCATCTTCATTGTCTCCTTCAGAAAAACATCTCTGAAAGCGCAGGTCGTCTTCATGCTGGTGGCCCATGTGTTCTTCCTTTTCTTCTGAACTATCAGACGTCTGCTTGTCATCACTCACTGGTTAGAGAATATAATAATCATATTAGTTCTACAAGGGATAAAACTAATTTAAGATCCAACTGAAATCTAGTGTAAAGCGTAGTTGTTCAGCTTGATACACTAGAGGGCAATGGTCATGTGAACCACTGAAGACAATAGTTTCAACTATGTTGACTCAAATTTGATAAAGCATAAATGTGAAAGTAACAGTCAACTATTTCTATTCATTTTTATTTTCTCTTTAATACACCTTTCTCACAGTAGACATTTTGATTTGTCACCACAGATGTAACTAATAACATTAATTATCACTCCTTTTACTTCACTTTAGGTTTTCCAGTGAGCTAACATGCACAACACAGGGCTCTGGCAATGTACATGATTAATATTATTAGGGTGCAGCTCTTTTGAGTTGTCAAACACAGGTGTACTGTGTATATGTTCAAAGGACACTTTACTAATCCACACTTCTGTGTGGGAAAAAAAATTACATTTGCTAACTTGTGCAGACGGAGCTACTGTGCCACAGATTTTTACGCTTCAGCCAGGTTTTAGCAGGTCTGTGGCACAAGTGGTTTTGACTACAGTGAGCCTTGCACAAGATACCAAACGCACCTGGCCACACTTTAATTTGCTATCTTGCATCACCGGTGCCCCTATCTTACACCCAGTGGGGCCCTTACCCTTCATCCACTCTCAGGAAGGTAAGGTGAAAATATTCTGAATATAGTGTACACTTCAAGTGATACTGATTTTTTTATGTGGCTAAAATATGTCTTGTTACTGATCCTGTCCACAGTAGTACTTTGCTTAGCTTCCCAAACTGGGGGCATGCCGACCAGCATCTACTGTAGGGAATACACTGACTATTGATATATACCTCATACAAGCCCACATCAAATAATCTGAACTATCCTTTTAATGTCTGTGGATACTTACTGAGTGGTGGTAGTCTCATACTATTTGCTCCATGGCTGTGGTGTTTTTCCCAGTTCTTGCGATCCCATTCAATATTAAGTTGTTCTATGATCTCGTTGGTTGTGTTCTCATCTTGGTTTTCACTTGATTTGTCACCACTGTCTTCCTGAGGCTGTGGATCGTCTGCATCAGGGTAGGCACTGAGGTAAAAGGAGCTGTTTCCTGCCACCATCTCCTCCATCTTCTCCAGCAGCTCTCTTATGTTATCATCATCTCTGATCATGTTGTTGATGACGTGGTACCTGTTTCCACATTTCTTAATTAGCCAGATGAGAGGCTTTCCTTCACTTTCAATGTGTTGCTCAACAGTTTTGTCCCCTAAAGTGTCCCCATATGTAAACACCACAATAACATGTCTCCACACTCTCTGTCCCAGCAGCTTCATGTTGTCTTCTATGACTCTTCTTTGGTCCTCGGTGAACGACGTGTCGATCGGTATTACCAGCAAAATGACATTTGGTGACGGCGAGCACATAGAAACCCCGTTTAAAATCTCAGACTTCAAAACCGAAGGGTTGAACATCGCTGGGAAGAATTTCCACCATCCAGGAGTGTCCACGATGGTGACATCTCGTCCAGCCACCTTGCCGCTGTGCGTGAAAGCTTTCATCGTTCTGTCACCAGACTGGAAGACGCCAGCGTTCAAAATCCTGTTTGCAGTGGCACTCTTCCCGGAAAACACCCACCCGACCATCAAGATTCTCAGGCTGAGTGTTGGCATGCCTGCATGATAACACAGATATTAGCAATCTGATACTGTTAAAGGATAATTGTTATTACAATTTGGGTATTATTTTTGCAGTTTTGGTCTTATTTTGAATTTCTAACAAAATAATATAAGCTCAAAAGGCCTGTATCATTTATATTTATCTATTACATGGACCAGGGGTTCTGTGCAGTCTGCAGGGCAATGGCAGCCCCCCTAAACGTTACATTAAATGCATTTATTATATTTTAATAATACATTCAATAGCCAACATTCAATATACTAATCGGCAACTGTGTTAACCAACTTGCCAATCCAATCAGTTTTTCCAGGAGACTCTTATTCAGTATTCTCTCCTGAGAGTTAGAAGTATTTAACATATACATTCTGTTGCAGTGTACTTGTTAATTTTTATTTTTCATCCTTTAAAAGTCACCAAGATATCAGAGACAAAATCTCTGAAACTCAAATTTCTGTTTTTGAAATCTTTCCAATTTTTGAGGTCTCAAGGCTGGCCGCGAGTATGCCCCGCCCCCCTTACAAGTGTCTCTCAGGTTAGGAATGAAAACTTGTAGAATTTTAAGAGGCTTTCTCAAAATAATGACTTAGTGGAAAGTTTTTCTTCATTGTATCGTAATAATTTCAAGTAAGTCATTGTTGTTTATTTTAGGATCTCATAAATTCTCATGATATTTAAGGGCAGGTTCACACCTAAAGGTCCAGTTTCAACACCAACCAATGCAAGAACGATACACTGTATCAATTTGAGAGCTGTCCGGTTTGTGTTCGCAAAAGAAACCACCCCAAGGGGATTAATGCCCAACCAGACTCAACAAGGTTTGTTGAACACACTCTAACATAAAAAATTCCTTGAGCTTGTTTTTGTGTGATGGTTTGTGTACAACCTGTCTGATCGCCTGACAACTGGTGTCCCTTTGGCTTTTACTTTATTTGCAGCGTTCCCAGATCTCAGCTATTACCTTTAGGATTGAGGGCTAAAACTATAAAAATAAGATGCAAAAATTCTGTCTTTAAACATACATTTACAAACTCGACCTGCCAGGAGATTTCTGAGCTTTTGTCTTTGTTGTTGTGATTGCAGACACAGCTCTTCAGCCTTTTTGTCCACTTCTTTCCTCTTTGACTCAGTATTTTGCATCAGCGTGCTGTCGGGTTCATAGCAGCTGTTCTCTGCCACCATGGTGTCAATCTTCTCAAACAGTTCTTTGATTTTCTCCTTGTTGTCTGTGCCATCATCACAAAGAAAGTGATACCTGTTGCCACAGGCCTCCAGAAGCGACTGTAGTGGTGCACATTGCTCTCTGATGTAATCCTCAATGTTTTTGTGACCTCTGTGGCTGAAGACCACTATCGTGTGATCCCACACTTTGTCACCAAAAAAGTGTTGCAAGTGTTGATTTGTTGCCTTCTTGTGCACACTCTTGAACTTTAGTTCAGCATTAATCACCAGGATAAAACAATGCAGTCCAGGCGTGACGCTGAGAATCGCTTCTGTCTTGAAAAGTTCAGATGTGTTGCAGAGGTCATATCCTCGCAGCCACCCGGGAACTTTGACCAACGTGACTCTTCGCCCGCACACTTCTCCTTCTCCCCTCTCACAAGTTGATTTTATATCCCCTTGATCAAACGCATCTCTTCCCAGAATGATGTTTCCAACCAGATATTTCCTGGAGCTGTTTGATCCCACGAGCACAGCGTTCAGCTCTGACAGAACGACAGTGAGACAGAGATAGTAACATCAAAAATATGTTCAAAGACAGAAAGACTGTGTGATAAACTGTTCATTCACAGTTAATTTATGGACTCACCTTTGGCAGATGTAGCTTTCTCCATGTTTTCTGAAGAGTATGCACTTTAGCTCAAACTGTTGTTTTTTTTTTTTCATCGTGCCAACTCCCGCCTTGATCACCTGCTAACAAGACCAACAGCATACTTTCAAATAGAAGAGATCAGTGATGAGATCTGATCTGGAACTCATTTGCACGTTCTGTGCTTTGACAACAAAGTACTTCAACCTGTTTGTCTGCTTCCCTTAAATGACGCCTCACTAAACTCCTCCTTCAAACTGCACCTGTCCAATCATAGCTTAGCAACTGTAACTAGGCACCACAGCCCTGTCACGCTTCACGCCCTATGCATGTTGAAACCTGTGGCGTACTCTGTGTCTCAAACCTAAACCACATGAGCCAACATGTGGGCAATGAACTAAACTGTGTCATTTTTTGCTTCAGCGTATGCTGCATTAGCATGTCTGGCTAACTATCTTACTACATCCAGCCATACTCATGGCTTGATCCCTGGTGTTTAATGTGGATTTGTTATCTGGGGGGTTTGAAAGGAGGATGCGGGCTGGTGCATAATTACAGTAGGCCAATGACACATCTCTTTCACTCACTTTCTTAGAATCCAAACAGTGTTAGCTTAGCTCTTAGCCCAGCTCTCTTCCTTCTCTTCCTGGGACAGTCGCACGGCTTGCAGCGGTGTTTGGTCCAGCTGGTCTGTCTGGGTGGTCAGAGGATGCCGAGGGCAGTTATCAAATCTCTACGCTTCCTTTTTCAACGTTAATGAGTGTATTTCTGCAGCTGAGCCCCATGGAAAGCTATTTTAGCAGATATTAAATAAATACACAAATAAATAAATAAATGTGGCAACATACATAAATAAATAAATGAGTCAGTATAGCTCAGGAAATTAATAGTTTTGTTTTTTTAAAGTTTTTAAGGGACTACTATTATCATGCTATCATTTTCTCTTGTAAAAGTGTAGCACACTGTTTGAAAATACAGTAAAACAGCACAAATCAAACCCCTGTATTGCCTCTGTGGTAAATATCAAAACAATTCAAGGGTTTATGTTGGAAAGAAAAATATGTTAATCATATTTTTTTATTTTTACATGGTATTTCTAATACCATGTTATGGAGCAAACAATGCAAACAACAAACAATGCTGTCCCATTGTATACAAGTCCTACAGCAACTGGTGAGGATGCTGATGTTCTGCCTGAGACGTGTAGCTTTAGCCTCAGTCTTTTAACATCATCACATACATGCAGCTGTTAGGACCTTTTTACAGGCTTCTTGTTTTGAAACGTGTCAGATAGAAACATTAAAAATCATCTGGAGAAGGACCTCTCAGCTGACTGAAGGAGTTTAAGCATTAGTGTTAGCTTACATAATAGTAGCCTCACTATATATCAAATTGGCTTCAAAGCCTGGTGCTCTTCCTGGGGGATTGAGAGAACTCGCACCCTCTGCAGATGTAAACAGCTAATTCTAATTGTAGCCTTATTTTTAGGTGATTATACACTAATGAAAACATGCTTATGAATATTATATTCTGTGTATTCTCATTCTCATGTCATATGTTACAGTGGGAATGATGACTGCACCTCTTGCTTGTGATGACACTATAAATCCAGTCTGTGAGCAGCCAACAGTCCACAGGAAGTGACGTTTCACACAGGACTCGAGCCCCAGCCTATTAGGTGACAGCTCTGTGCTTGTTTGAGCTGTCTGTCCACCCCAGCTCTTCCAAATGTGGACTTTCTCACTCCTTACACTTCTTTTCTCAAACCCAACAGAAGCTGTTGTAAACAGAAGCTGCTTTCACTTCTGTGTTATGTTTTTATTTCCGTTAGCACACTGCTGTTTGTAGTTTGTCATATTTTATGTACAATGACCATAAGTAAAGGCACTATTCACCACAAAATCAAAAATACATATTTTTCCACTGGACTGTAGCACTATTCATTCATCTAGATTTTTGGGTGAGAGTTGCAGAGTTTGGGAAATATCGTCCATAGAGATGTCTGCCTTCTCTCCAATATAATGGAACTATATGGCACTTGGCTTAAGGTGCGCAAGTCACCAAAAAAAAAAAAAAAAAAAAAAAACATTTTCAATGTCTCTTTCCAGAAATTGTGACCTGGTTACTCAAGATAATTCACAGACCTTGTTGTGAGCAGTTTCATGAAGGAACTACTTTTGTTCTAGCAGAAAAAAAGTAGCAGTTCCTACATAAAACTGCTCACAACAAGGTCTGTGGATTAATTTATTTTTGGAGTGTTATTTAGTACCATTCTAAGAGAGAAGACAGACATCTCTATGGCTGATGTCTCCAAAACTCTGCAGCTCGCACCGAAAAAAATCAGGATGGATAAATGGCGCTACAGTCCAGGTGGAAAACATGTATTTTTGATTTTGGGGTGAACTGCCCCTTTAAAGCATATTTGCGTTTATGAAATACAGTAGAGCGATCATGTTTACAGTCAGGAGAGGAGACAAATCTGTCTACGTCACATGTCGTGTCCTAGAAACTCCGACATCAGTGCTGGTACGCTGTTGAACTGGTTGTCCTGGAGAGATTCCAGGTCCCAGAGCAGATTACTAGTGTCAGGTTCAACCTGCAGCCTCTGCCAGCTCCCTTATGTAACCATGCTGATAGGAACACACACACACGCGCACACACACACACACTCACAGAGATGCTGGTTAATATAAGCTGGTGCTGTATGTTCCTTATATTTTCAAAGTAATGGTTTTAATGTTGATACTCAGTTGCGCTTCATTTGACTAAATGACGAGTTTTAAATCTGTGTTATAATAGTTGGTACATCTAATACCAGTGTGCCAGAATGACCAGTAAGACCCTAATAATTCCATTTCATCTGTTCTAATAATTATTCATGGTAATCCAGCTCCCTGGAGTCAAACAGTACCGTGCTTACTTTGGACATCAGTGAACTACAGTGGTCGCTTTGTGAAAATCCTCTCTAATGCTGGGTTAGAAATGAGCACAATGACACATTAACACAATTTGTACAATGCTTTAATCAAATACAGGATGTTTTATGTAATTAGGCTCTTAATCAGGGAGTGTATTTCATTTCATGAGCATTTGTCAAAAAAAAAATTAAAAAGAGATCTTAGCCGTTAAAAAAATATTTGAATAACCCTTACAATTTGGCTGTTTGTTATAAAAATCAATCCAAGGGGGCAAAAAGGCGGAATACAACAGTTTGAAGCTTTTAATTGTTGAACATTTGGTTTCTCCACGTGCTGCTCCTTCTGCTCTCTTTGTGCAGCTTTTAAACCTCACTGGCATAATTGAAAATGAATTAAATTACGTTATAATCTAATTTTTGCTCCTCTGCTCAGCTTGCCTTTGTTATCTTTAGCTGGCATCTTTTTTTTCCTGACAGCTGTGTGTGTTTGTGTGTCAGTTTTAAAATGTGAACAATCAGGTGAAGTTGATTGAAGGTTAATGACCCAAAGGAACATCAGCAACTCAATTAAAATATAACAATGTGTAAAAGATTGAGTAGTTCGACACAGTTATTCAAAACGGGTACTAATGGGGTTTTAAAATCTGTATGAATTAGCTAGTCACGGAGGAAATATAAAAAAGTCTCAAATACAAACGGTTAAAAATTGTCTCTGAGAGGTCGTTTACCAATGAGCCGTGATGTGATTGGACGAAACCCCCAGCAAGTTTGTCTGAGGTGGAGGAGGTGGAGATACCGTTTGACCGCAGTAACAACACAACCAGGTCTTAATTTAAGCTGGAGCAGGATCATCCAGATTGATTGGATCCAGTACCTCTTTGGTCATGATCAAAATCTTTAAAAAATAAAGTTTTTCTAATAGTTAACATTATCTGATAATTGCTGTAAGCTCCACAGTGAAGCAAGTGGGCATTTGTGCTGTGAAAATGCGAAATAACTGATGAAATTCAGAGGTGTAGTGGTATTTACAGGGGTGGAAGTAACTAATTACAACTACTCGAAGTACTGTCTTTAAGTAGTTTTTGGGTACTTGTGCTTTTATGACTATATTTTCAATACTCTATACCTACTTGTACTTAAGTATTCATTACACTATGTAATCTACGTAGCTACTTTTAAAATCATTATTTAGTACTGAGTACAATTTGAATAAATGAATGAAATTGTGACTTAAAGACCGTACTGACAATTTGTGAACTCCCCCTCTGTGTCTGATACTGAAGCAGAAGGTGACTGACTATACTTTTAGTAACTGAGTAATATTTTAGTAATGTAACAGTACTTGTACTTGAGTAAATTTTTCAGCACTCTTTCCAATACTCTGGGTATTGGGTATGAAGCATGCATGCAAGCAAACGCACGCTTATATTGTGGCTCGTTTCAGGTAATTTAACCACTGTTCCTATGGTGACAAGTCTACATGCATCAGTCAACTACAGCTGAGCACACGATCGAATGTTAGACCGACTTCATGAACATTTTCATCATGTTGAATATTACGCAGGAGTCAGTCCACATGTCTGTTGCGTCACACTGCAAAAATTCCTCCCTGTCAGATCAGGTCTTCAGCTTTAGTGATCATTTTTAAAAACTTTCTTAAAAAATTATGGATTATGAAAACTGTGAACTGCCTATTTTCGTCACTTGGACACAAAAATGTGGTGGAGTGTCTTTCCTGTGTGCCCCGCAGCACTGAGGCTAAATTAGAGTTGGGTGTTGTGGGTACCACTGTCCATGGTATTAAAACGGCGCGGAGGAGATCCATAGACGTAGACGCCATAAAAAGAGCTTTCAGCCCTAATTCCCTTTCCCCCCGTTGTGCACAACCCACAGACAGAAGGGAAGGGAAGGGGCAGTCACTGAGAGAGAGAGAGTTGCAAACCATAAACAGCTGATTCTACACACTTTCCCCTGCTGATTTTTTGCTTTGTTTGTGATGACAGTTTTGCTGTTTAGCACCTATGGGTTAAGTTGTCCAATGTGTTTCAGACACTGAGGCTTTTTGATGCGTTCCGTGACTCTATCTCTCCCTCTGGCCGCCGCCTCCCTGTGCTCTGAGACCTCCTCATTTAAAAATGAAGCACTGAAGTGAATTTCTTGAAGAGATAGCAGGAATCTCAGTTTATTTAAAGTTGCTACAAGGAGCTTTCATATTGTTTTGATTTTGGAGGCCCCTGTAAACAAATTTGGTAGTGTCTCCACTGCCATAAACCACAGCATATAACATCAAAAATAAAATTTTCTAAATAAAAAAAATCCTTCGTACTCCTTTAAGATCTCCTTGTAGGTTTAACATGGCATAGAGTTGGAAAATTACTTTATTTGAACAAATAAAGTTCAACAACAACAAAAGTCCAAAGTCCACCTTCGATCGCCATATTTCATTCTGCCTCTTGCTCATGCTGCATGTCTCCTACTTTAGCGCCCTACACTGCAGTGTTAAAATCACCCATGATAACTATAATTTGTCTACAACAACTGCCCTCAGCTACATATCTGCTGCAGATACATTGCCACTGCTTATTACTGCATCATAAAACCACAGGTGAACAGATAGCTGACAGCGATGCAGTGGTCGATGAGCTGGTCTAAATCGTCAGAGGTGTCACTGATATGAGCTGTTTTGTTGCCCTGTATGGAAGAGGCTAAAAGGTCCAGAGCTGAGAATAAATTGCATTTAACATCGTAAAACAAACAAAAAACCCCTTTTAGGAAATTCCTTTGTACTCTCTGGAACCTAAATGGGAAGTTGCTATTGTTTTCTCTTTGAAACAGGAGTTATTGTGGGTTTTGTTTAACTATTGAGGAAACAGTCCTCTGACCTTTGACCTCCTCTCACACATGTATACATCCAGGGGCAGGATGTCGAGGTGGTTCATTCCTATAAATACATCAGAGTGCACCTGAACACAGGCAGGAGCGGGATGGGGACACAGGCGTCCTCTACGAGACGGGCCAGAGCTGGCTCTATTTCCTGCAGAGGCTTCAATGTCTACAACAAGATGCTGCAGACGCTCTGCCTCCCAGTCCTGTGCTATCCTTTATGCTGCCAGAGTGTGCTGGTGACTTAGCATGAGAGTGAGACGCTAACAAGCTGAACAAGCTAGTTAGAAAGGCCGGGCAGTTGCTTGGAGAAGGAGATGAGCTCTCCTGCATCTCCCACAACATGCTGGTTGAGAAGAGGCGCATCTTGTTCCCTTTCAGGTGTTGCACCAAGCAGCACAGGCAATCATTTGTGCTGTTGTGCCATCAAACTATTTGACTCAGCACTGCTTCATCACAGTATGGACATCAGTGGACTGGGATCTGCAGACGTCTTATTGGACTAGCTACCTGGACTTTTCTGTATCATCTGGCACAGTGCAATACATCTTTTCGAATTTTAACTAATTTGTTGTGCACACCATATGAGAATTTGCACACTTGTATGCATGCATGTGCTTAAAAGGGCTCATAGTTTTACATTTATGTTTGTACTGTACACTAATTTGATGAATTGATTTCTCAGCTCATGTGTCTTTATTATCCCCACTAAGGGATCATGTGATTGCCGGACGTTTGTGCGTGCGTGCATGTGTGAGTGCGTGCGTAATCAGTAAGTGATCAGCAGACTTACAGCTTGTCTGCAGCTAATCTCAAATAGTGGACTGATCAACCTAATCTATGACAAAATCGGTCTATAAAGTAAATTTACATAGAGCTGCAAAACACACACACTTGTCAAGTAGTGCTCGGAATCACAGAAGAGAACCGGCAACAAAGCCGATGCTAGCTGAGCTAATGTTGCTACTCTCGTTATTTAGTTGGCTTTAAACGAGGCTTAACGTTCACACAGTTTTTCTTAAGTGTCCCTCAGTATAACAACTTTAGTCGAACATCACCTCAGCCTGTGGAATAGCCATGTTAGCTCTAATTCTAATGTCAAGTTTAACAGGACAACCTACAAAATAAAAACTAAAACAACGTAAAATATGGCAGAACTTACAGCTTTTGTGTTTGAAGTCGGGTCACTCACAGTAATTAAACTGAGCCTGACTAAGAGCATTATCTCTTAACATACAATTGTGTACTGTTTAACAGTAAACTATACTTTCTTTTACTGAACTGGCCTGCCCTCAATGTACTCCCCTCTTTCCAGGTTCCTAGCTTGGCTCTTGTGTCATCCATTATTTGCAGCAAGTTATTTGTGACACCAGTGCCACAGTCTGGCCTGCCGTCCCACATCCGGACAGATTTTCTCTAAATGTCAGCTTCGGTATCATCTCTGAAATGACACTAACCTCAGTCGTCACATGTAACTTTCAACACGGTTGACCACGGTCTACGTGTGTTGGTTGTCAGATCTGTCTCCAGTTCACCGAGCTACAACCCCGGCTAATGTAAAAGAATGTAAAACAGGACGTTCTGTCCTCTTCGATGAAGGACGGGAACTGTTGCTCAAGGGAACAATTGGAGAACAGGGAGAAAGGGCTCTCTATTCTTGTTGTTTCCTAGAAAATAAAGGCATAAAACCAGATGAGTCATGTCTTGGACTTACATCTACTCGTGCATTGTATCTGCCTTTGGATGCACACTCTGAAAAGGCTACTGTGGCTAATGCAGCTGAGCAACTGCTTTACTCCTTGAAAGATGTTTACTTTCACCTTTGGATGTGTTGCTGATGACTGATAGCCAGATGGTGGAATTTTAAATCAAGAGGCAGAGAGGGGGAGTCTGGTCTGTCTTGCTATTAAAAAAAAAAAAGTAGAAAGCTTTATATTCTAGGCCTTGGAGATGGTCTCCACATAGCCAGCACTGAAACACCAGTTCCAACAAAATGTCCAGAAGCAGAACATCATGAGACATTATGTGCCAGATTGTGGCTCAGTTTTTTCAGACAGAAGTGGCTCATTGCCCCCTGCGGTCCACCCTCTTCGCACATGTCTTTGCCTTGAAAGCTTTTTCATTTTCCCGTCTAATGGCTCTTTTCTTGGACAGAATAAAGTGAGTGCTATACCAATCATTGTGGCAGCGCCCTCTTTCATAAAAACGTTACAGTTTTGTATGCTGAACGTTGCGGGTCTTGTCTAAACGGTGTTTCAACATCCTGTCAACCTACAGTAATATGGTCAAGGGTGCCGATTAGAGTTATTATTATTATTCAAATATTTGTATTGATTTTCTCAAATTGAGACCACATAGTACTCAATACTCTGTATTAAAAAATGTAATAGATAGAAAAAATAGATAAATGTGCAATAAAATTTAAAATAAATAGATAAATTAATAATAATGATAATATATAATAAAATAAATTAAATAAATATCAGTGATGTTTGTTTGTCTGCTTGTCTGCAGGATTATGGAAAAACTACTGGCCCAATTTTCATGAAAGTGGGTGGAAAGTTGAGGCCCATCCAGAGAAAGAACCTCTTAAATTTTGTAACTGATCCGCATCATAGGATGGATACACAAATTATTTTTCACTCTGCACTTGCAGATTTGCATATCACAGAAAGGTGGACGGTTGGCCTGAGTGGAGGTCTGCACTTTAAACGTAAAAAAATCAATCAGGAATTAACGCGTTGAACTGGTGACCTGTCCGGGTGGGAAAGGGTCCAGCTATTTGGATGGATTAACATAAATGTACAAGTTTTATTTATTCAAATTAATTAAGCATAATATTTCTAGCATTTATTTTTCAAAACATTGCAGAATAGTTGATCATGACTTGCCCTCGCTTTGGACTTGAAATGATGAGTTGAAAGTACAATCAATAATCTTCAATATAATAATCAAAACTCGTAATCAGCTGAGTCACTGTCACAGGGTGATTTTTATGCTCTAATTTATTGTTATTCCTGCATTAGTTAAAATATTTGCACTGCGTGTGTTTATGCACAACGTACTGTGTTACAGTTTATTTTCTCTGAATGTTTCTTTATGGCCTCATTTGATTGTTTGGTTAAACGCATTGTTTATTGACATGTATAACAACAAACAGACACATTAGCGATGTCCTCCTGGCATCAACTTCCGTAACCTGAAATTGGGTCAATGGATTTGAAGCTAACGATCATCATTGTGAACTCTGAGCTGCTGCGTGGACGGCGTATGACCCCGGGATGAAAAATAACCTTATTTAACCTGAACAGGAATAAGAGCGTCAGAGTGAGGAAGGACGAGGGGGGGATCACGCCACACAGAGTGGTATTGTTTTGGCCTTTGTATTAGTTTGTGTTGTTTATATAATGCTACTGTTGTGTAAGTCCAGACCCAGATTCTGATCCTCTTAATATCAGCCAGAACTCCCCATCATGGGACCGGTTAGTTAGCGGGTCTTGCAGCTGCCAGAGGGCTGTGTTGCCTGCGAATACACGCACACATCCATGGACACACACGCTCTACACACAAAAAAACACCATAATACACAAACACCCATGCAGGAAGGATGTGTTTGTTTGTTGGAGAGTTCAGTGAGACGGGAAGAGGACAGAAGTCAAACGTTTAAACATGTTGCAAGCCTAACCTCACACGCACTCTGTGTGTATGTGTGTGTGTGTGTGTGTGGATATTTGGTGGTGGAGAATTTGTTGAAAGTAAATGAATGATTTAGTACTGTGCTACGGGAGAGGCAAACATGCATGGTGACCTCTTGCGCACGAGGGGGTCAAGCCTGGAAAAGTAGGTAATTCAAAACCAGTTCCAAAATAGTTGGGATGTTTTATTTAAAAATGTAAATAAAAAGAGAACGGACTGATTTGTAAATCCTTTTCTACTTATATTTGATTGAATACAGTACAAAGACTTACACTCTGTTTAAAAACTGATTAACTTTATTGTATTTTGTAAATATACACTCATTCTGAATTGTCTTTAGCGTGTTCCAATAATGTTGGGACATCGCTTTTTTCTTTCAACAACACTGTAAGTGTTGAAAGTGAAATTCTTTCCCATTCTTGCTTGTTATGTGACTTCAGGTGCTCAACAGTCCGGGGTCTCTGTTGTTGTATTTTGTGCTTCATGATGCACCACACATTTTCAATACTGCAGGCAGGTCAGTCCAGTACCTGAACCCTCTTATTACAAAGCCACACTGTTGCAACACGTACAGAATGTGTCTTGGCATCATCCTGCTGAAATAAGCAGGAAAGGCAGCAGATGTTGCTCCAAAAGCCTTCACAGATGTGACAGTTACACCCATGATGCAATGGGCACAAACACACCCCCGTACCACCACAGATGCTGGCTTTTGAGCTGTGCACTGGTAACAATCCTTTTCTCCTGATTTCTCAAAACAACCTGAAATGTGGCGTCGTCAAACCACAGCGCACTTTTCCACTTTGCGTCAGTCCATCTCAGATGAGCTCAGGCCTCAAAAAGTCTTGTGGATGTTGTTGATAGATGTTTTTTCTCTTTACAGTCACTAACCTTTCCTGTAACTGATCACACCTTTTCAACAAGCAAAAGAAACTTAAATTTAATCCCAGAATTTCCTCATACTGTGTCAACAGTTAGCATTCCAGAGGTGATTGAACTTGATTGAGTTCAGGGCGGTTATGCTGCATTAAACAGCATTAGAGAGCATTAGAAATATATTGTTGTTGAAATGGAAGACTATGGAATGGGTGTTATATAAACTCTAAAATGGGTTATGGGGGAATGGGTTAGTGTGCCTTAGTGTATAAACCTACAAGCCTGAAGGCAAGCAGAGAGTAATGGCATGAGGAGAACGAAAGGAGGTTAGGGAGGCTGGGAGAGGCATCATAAGACGTTCTAGATCGAAAGAAGCTGGAAAATGGTCATGCTTAAATTCCTCAACATCCCTCTGCTGCCGTTCACAATCGGCCATTATTCACCATCCATCATTCAGGCTCTCCACCGTTCTTCCCGTCCGCATGGCAGAGTGCTCCCGGCTAAATGTCGTCTTGGATGTGTAGAGATGAAAGGCATGCTTTATTGTTCACCTGGGAGCTGTTAGAGTCACAAAACAAACATGTTCCTGCTACAGGTCTCGCTCTCTCTCCCTAGTAACTCAGCTATCCTGTTACTCCCTGTTCCCTGTGCAGAAATCATGAGACAGAGAAAATACAGCAGGTATGTGCATCTCTGATCCCTATCACTGCTGTTTCTGTGACTCTGTCCTGAGGAAAAACTACATAAATAGCAGCATGAAGCGTGAGTACATTCAGATGCCCGAATGTGATTTTCTTATTGATTTATGCCTCCAGATTTAATATTTCAATATTCAATATCAATGTATTTTTTCTATAACCAATGGACACAACTGCTTGTATGAGAAAGTGGTCACAGTCAAATGTGGTTTTATATCCAACCCGTTCTCATCCCAACTCATCAAATACAGACTTTTTGTCATCGCCCCTCGGCTTCTCGTACTGATGCCAAAGTTAGGCAACACGTTAACTCTTTCTGCACCAGCGTTTTTTAATGAAGTTGCCAGCCAGCGCCAGCATTTTTGAAAAAATTCACTGATTTTTCAACACCCACAGACTATTCAGTTCTATGAATATGTTAACATGGAATATATCAAAAGAAAGAACAAGTCTTCTAGTTTCAGACGTAAACAACTTTTTGTTCTAGCTTCATTCTTTCTTTATATTCATAAGCTCTTGAATGTTGGTTGGTTGCATCAAAAGACAGAGAGAATGGAGACATTTTTAAGCAGAATATTGACTTCATGTTTTTATTTTTGGCCCGGGGGCTGAGTGCCTGTGACGCGAACCCCAGGGGCTGCAGTGTGAGCAGCCTCGCTGTACCACAGCTGCTGTGGAGGTCCGGGGGGTTGCAGCGCAAGCAGCCCCGCTCTGTGCCTGGATCGCGGCGCTCTCTGACTCGGCTGCGTCGTGACTCCCAGGCGCTGTGGTGTACGCAGCCTGGCCGTGCCTCAGCTGCTGTGGAGGTCCGGGGGTTGCAGCGTGAGCAGCCCTGCTCTGTGCCCGGGCTCTGTGGCCGTATCATGATGCTCTCTGACCCGTGGATCTGCACCTGCACACCATGTTTTCATGCTAGGTAACACCATATCTTCTTCTTCTGCTGCTGCTCAATTCCAGTGGTTCCCTTCTTCTTAGAGTTACAAATTTTTGTCAGATGATGCTTCACAGCATCCCCTACTGCCTCGCAGTGAAAACAGCTATTGACAGAATATCTCATCATTGGCAGGAAAGTGTTGTGGCTTAAATGACAAGATATCTTGTCACTGGAGGGGAAAGAGTTAATTGTTTTCTTTTTTGGGTTTTATGATTGGGAGTCTACATAGCATGTTTTTTATTTTGAAAACTGAACAGATGCTGTATGCCATTCCTGTGTCTGACTTCCTGCCTGGCTTGATCTGCTCTGTGCAGCTTAACATGGCCCCTGTCAGAAAAGTTTCGGTGGGCCAGTTCTGGGACGCTTCTGTGAAGTGCTACAGCACTTCTGGAGGAATCATAATGATTTTCTATAATCTGCCAGCAGCATCACAACTGGAAAGTGATGAAGCCATACAAAGTGGAATCAACTCATGATAGCTTGGATTTTGGCTGCAGAAAGCAGCTGTTTTCAGTGACAAAGCTCAGCACCAAACAGCAGACAAACAAAATTAGTGACAAGCTGGTGAACAGAGTGGAGCCTTTAGCAGCTAAATATTTCCCTCAGGAGTTGGTGCAGAACAAAAACAGAGCTAAAAGAAGTGTGAATATTGGACTTCTGTTCATCGGGTGGCCAGAAACCAGACTACTAATAAAAAAAAGTTTCATATCTGCTATAATGCATAAATAAGAAAGGGTGATAATGCCTTTCTTGTGTTCACAGGTTGCTTACACAACTGGCCAAAAACATTGGTTATTGCAGGTTTAAAGGTCCAGTGTTCAAGATTTACTGGGGTTTATTGGCAGAATATGGCATAAAATATGTTTTTGTGAATGTATAACCACCTGAAAATAAGAATTGTTTTGTTTTTGTTACTTTAAAATGAGTTCTAGAGAAGGCGATTCACGTTTTCCGTGAGTTTCATGGCCACTGTAGGTTAGAAAGGGGAGTGTGAGGTGAGCTGTTTGCAACCTGCCAGCTCACTGCTATATGACACTAGATCCTACACACTGGCCCTTTAAATCGCTTGATTTAAAAGAAAATGTTGGCATTTTTTTTAACATGGGTATTCTCCTAATTGTAATCCTGTCATTTATGTGTCCTACTTGTGCGGCAAACTACCACTTCATCTGCAGTAATGATAAACAAACAGCCAAGTTAACATGACCAAAAGTCAGAATGAACACGATTATGAGAACAAGACTCCCCTTAAAATTCACCTCAAGTCTTCATGTTTCCATTAATACCACTCTTCATCTTTTGTCTGTAGTTTACTTCCTCACTCCGTCCTTATTTCCTTTCTTTAGGATTAAAACATTACATACACACGTGGAATATCTGGCCAAATCAACCCAAAAAAACAAATACTTTTTAATCCTTCCATTATCTACTCATTTCTCCAATCCTTCTTTAGTCTTTACGGCAGCATGTTCTACTGCGACCTCGACCTTTCCCCACAGATGCACTCAAAAGCCAAAGCTTCTCCCCGCTGCCCTAATGAAACGAGCTCCAGTTGTCTGAGTCACGTCTCTCCAACACAATAAATATAGATTTTATTTGTCACTACGTAAATGCGGAAGATGTGAGCAAGCTGCTTTTGCAAGCTGCACATGAAAACCAGGTTTTCTGTTGAAGACAAAATTACTGTAAATGGATGACACGAGCCATGTGGGTTCCTCCGGGAAACAGATTGTTTTCATCTTTCTTTGAATGATAGTGTCGTTTAAGTCCACATGAAACGAAAGCAAAGTGCTATTTGCTTCCACATATATACGTGTTTCCTGTAAAAACAGGCAGCTAGGGAGAGAATCATCATAGGAGCAAATAACACTGAATAAACTTTAACACAACACCCGACAGCCCCACAACTATGAACAGGGGTGCATTAACCGCCTCCAAGACTGCCGGAGATTTGATGACAAGTAAAACAGTGCAGAGGTGGTTTGCTTGCCAGGTTTGGCTCCTGGCAGCCAGGGCTGAGTCAGCTAACTTAGCTGTGTGACTAACCAAGCTAATGGCAGTTGGTGGTTAGCTACTTTAGCATCAAGTAAAGTTATCTTTGCATCAGGAAACTCCACAAATAACCTTGATACCTTGAAGCCCTGTCGGTCTGGGAAGGCTGTGTTCAGTCTTGGTCCGGTTGTGTCCACTGGGAGTCTTCTGAGCCCGATTCTGTTGCTCGTTCAATATATTTATATTAATTCACTGGTACAAACATGATTAAAAATGTCTGTGAAGGTTCTCAGTCATCCAGGTCATGGTATTCGTAGCAAAGTTTGTCGTAGGCAACTGGACTTGATAGAGTTCTTGAAGACGTTTCGCCTCTCATCCAAGAGGCTTCTTCAGTTCTGACTGACTGGTTTGGGAGTTCAGGTATTTAAACCACTGTGTGGTCGTTAACACCTAGAGGGGGCATGTGTCTCAAGTGCCCACCCTTCCATTGTGTGGACCTTGGGTTTCACCTGGGGGGGAGGTGTGAATGAGAGTCGTTAAGAACCCTGCCATCATGTGCCTTGTTGGAGTCACATGATTTCAGGTGATTAAAAATGAACTTGTAATGAAATGAAATTGTGGACGGGCAGCAGGTGAGAACAAGGATATAACACATACAATACGATGTTTTGTCCCTGGAGAACTCAGACATGATGATGATTGTGTAGTATTTTTAACATTTGCATCTGCTTGGCTAATCAGCCAGCAGGATTTTATTGTGAAAGTTTACGACACAACCTTTGACCGCACATCCCGCCAAACAATGGGTCATCACTGTTTTATCTGACCGTAGACTTACTATTCAACCAGCGGCCTGTCACGGTATTACAGCGAAAATTCCCACCTGGCTCAAAAAAGCATTTCCCCCCATAGGCCACCATTGTAAAAGAGACGTCTGTAAAACTGTTGACAGGACACCTCGAACTGCAAACAAGGTTGGTTATGATTCTTTTTTTATTATGGGCTTTTGGTGCATGGAGTTTTTATATTTGTAAAACTTTCCTCTAGCTCAAGAAAAGCAATTGTAAAAATCTGTGAGGTCATCACAATGTACTGTAAAGTCTACAGGCCAAGCAGGAACTTGCTGGTCAGGGGAAGCACTACGGCGAATATTCAGTGGTCCGTATAACTTGGAAATAAACCCAGAAGCTAGAAAACTTTTTTTGGCTTATGCGCCAGGCAGGAAACTCTCACTGGACTCTTTACTTTCCTATTAACTATTCATCTATGTAGGTAAATGCTTTTTGGGCCAGTGGGGGATCTTTCGCTGCAATATTGCGAGTGGCCACTGGGAAAAATTGGCAGTAAGGCTGAGCAGCAATGCCCTGTCCTAGTTGTACTATTAGTCTACGATTATGCCTCTCTGCGCCCAACCTCACGTTGAACCAAGAGCAAATTTCTTATCGTGCACAGGCAGCTTTAGCCTTAGCTCTTAGCTCTGCACTGCTAAAAGTTGAAGATTGACAGGTGGATTGACAGGTGGATGTCATGATAATATTGATTGAAACTGGTTGGTTCAAGCTTACGTAAGCATGCATATTTTGTTTTACAGGAAGAAAACATGATTGGATTTTCCATGATTTGGATATGAAACACAAAGACACTGATTATTTGTATTTTTGACATATATTGTTAAATAGGTGCACAATGAGACTGGGGATGTGATCTAAAGGACTGAAAATGCATTTTTCATTTCATCTAGACTTTAATTTCGACCCTTTACTCGTCCATTAGCAGAGAAGAGAACACAGGAGAACTGGAAATGGGAAGGAAAGGGAGAAGAGGAGATAAGAGGAAAAAATTACTCCACTGATTCCTCGAAATCAACTAAACAAAGAGAAAAAAATTGGCATTTCTAGATATGCACACATGCACAGGCCTACTGACACACTCAGAGGCAACCCCTGGAGCAGGGATTGGACAGAGGGAGGAGTAGAGAGGCAGAGAGAGAGAGAGAGGGGAGCACACTTCTCTCCCAGCCTTCCACAGCTGCTGTACTACCAGTAGCCCTGTCAGGGGGAGACATGAGAGCAGGGCGGTGATCATGACGGGCCACTTGGACTCTTAGACCACCTCACAGAGACTCCACACCACCTCTCCGGTCCACTTCTCTCTCATACACACAGACACACAGAACAGGTTTCCATTATCCACCGTGGACCACCGGGAATGGATTCTAAGCTGCTGATTGGACCGCCAGGGATCCCCACGCTGGACCCGACTGCCCGGGCACCCTGGAACATCAGCTCCATCAGTACGCACCGGCTCATGGAGCTGTCTCCGGTCTCTACAGCTGTAAGTGCTCCCACTCCCTCGTCTTGTCTTGCTGTTGTTTTGTTTTTGGCTGCTGGGAGGAATCCCCTCCTTCGGTGTGGCTGGAGAGCTTCTGCGCGCCGCAGCGATGCGTAACCGCGGCGAGGGTGCGATCCAGAGCAGCTGGACTCACCACATCTGGCAAAACACACACACAAACTGTCATGTGTGCGTGTTTCTTTAGTTGTTGCTGTTGTTTTCATTCATAAAAATTGAGGAATACCACACGAGGAGGGGTGTGAGTGTGAGTGAGAGGTGTTAACTCTGTGAATGAATGAATCACACCACGCCACGCTGCGCGTCTGCGCTCCGTTCATTCAGCGCCGAACCTGAATGAAGGCAGGAGTGAAGCGCAAAGCCCCGTTATCACCTCCAGCGTGTCTTCAGGCTGAACTGTTGCAGGAAATGGTTGTAAAATAAAAAACGCTGCTGTAGTTGTAGGTGTTTGTCACCTCTGTTCGCACCTTTTTATGTCAGAATCTGTGCCAAAATGCTATTTAGATGTATTTTTGTCATTATCTTGCTCATAATTATCTTAATTTGTGGTGACATTATCTTCTGTCAGTGTTCCTGGAACATTTCAAAGGACTTCTGTGAGCTCAATAGTGACTTTTGTTATCTCGTGTATGAAGCCTGACCCATATATCGGTTGACCGATATTGTCAGCCTGATATCGGGCTGTCACTGTTTTCTCAACCTATATTGGTATCAACATATATCTTTGTTCGATAAGCATCTTTTTTTTAAAGAGACCATAATGCAGTTGTTTTATTTGTTAGCTTCATAGGCAGCACTTTATGTGTACTAGGTCCTTTTTCTTAATTCAGGTTTATTCAGTGTATTTTTATTTATACTCATTGATAATTACTACAAATACACGGATGCAAAGATTTATTTATTACACAGCGAAGTTGTAACGCAAGACTTTTGATATGTTGCTCCCTCTTTGATTAGTTGGATAATAGTCAATATATATAATAGAATAATTGTAATACCGGTGAAAGTTTACTGTTCAGTGACATGACATTAAGACGATGATTTGGACAAAATATCACAATATTTTGAGCCAAATCCCTCAAAATCACCATTGTGACAATATTGAGTTGTATGACTGTTGGTGCATTCACAAAATATCAATACAATTTGATTTTTTTCAAGTAAATAATCATCAGTAATGTGGATATAATGACTATAAAGTAAGAGTAAGAGTAAAGGCAAATATCAGAACAGCTAGAACAGTCTGGTAATGCAGCTTTGCAAAAAAACAGGAAAAGATATCACAATATTGATATAATATTGATAGATTGCCCTCAGCCCTGATATCATCTTGAACAATAATATTTATTGTTAAAATGTAAAATATGCTGCCTCCACTTCATATGTTTGCCACAAGTGTTAACCACTTTTGGGGGATCACTGCAAAAAATGTGTTTATGTATATAGTTTGTATTCTGTATATTATATTCTGTATAAAGATATACTGATTTTGGATAAAACTTTTTAACTCCCTAATATCGGTATGGGCATGTGCCCCAAAAAAACAGTATCCGTCAGTTCCTTCTTGTGTTGCACTAAATAGCGTTTATAGACCCATTTGATCACAATTTGTACCGTTACAATCCCATGAAAAACCTACAATAGACGTATTTGTGTCCTAATTTTAATTTATCACATGCGGGCTGCAGGATAAGTTCGGGTCAGATCTTTTTTTGCGCCTTAGAGAAAATTCTGTTTGCAGCAAAACAGCGTGAAAACACAGAACAGCTGGTTTGTGTTTTTGTTTGTTAATTTATGTGACAGTTCATTGAAAAGGACAGTTACGAGGTTCATGTAGAAATAAAAGAGCATCAAGGATGACGCAAGAAAATCAGAGGATTTATTTATGTATTTTTTTTGCTATTGCTACTATCACTCACATCACCTCTGTAGTCTCACTGACACATTTCTACTCCGGGAGATGTGTGATCACCGGTAGGAGGAATGTGTTCATTATCAAGTCACATGGATGAATCAGACTCCATCTCCCGTTCTGTCTCCCTCTGTGTCTGCGAGCGGGATTAGATTACATATAAATCCCTTTATACGGATGCAGACCGATCCAGCGGTGTGTCCACCTCTGTATAATATATAGCGCATCAAAAGAAAGTAGCCTGTAGTGTTTTAACTTTGCCCCAGGAGTCCAGACACTCTGATTTGGGGTTAGAAACAGCTGTTTGAGAGACATACTGAGAAACACATGGGTGCACGGCTACGGTAAATGTAGTTCAACAAGTGTGAATGCTTCAGTTTGGACTCTGACTTTGAAGTTCAGACCTGCAGGCTTCAGTCTCTGCAGATTTTGTGGTCTGGCCTTCATGGTGGGAGTGCTGGGAAAGCTGATACTGAATCGGTGCCTGGGGGCAGCTTCCACTGAGACAGATGGGATCTTCTACTCCGCAATAAGTGTGGTTTTCATTTAAAAACGTTCTGTGTTTCTCTCCAGAGCCCTCTTTTCCTTTTCCCACTGTTTGTTGCTTTTACGTTCCTAATCATTCATCGAATCTACGATCTGCTGGGTAATTAAAAAAAGATGGGTCCAATTTAATGCTCATGTGTGCAGGTGTGTGTGCGTGCACACAAATTTGTGCAGCAGTGTGTCTGTGGAATGAAAACAATGCTGATGTGATTGTGTGTTTGTTTGCATGTGGATTTATGTGTCTTTACGGAGACACAGTGACAGTGGACATTACTCATGCTGCTGGGGACATAGAGTCCCCATAATGTAAAACTTTATTTATTTATTCTATTCATTTTATGTTATTATTATTCTTTTTGTTCTATTCTTTTCTTGTTAAGTTTAGGTTAAGATTAGGGTTACGGTTAGGGAAGTCTCCAGGAAATCAATCATTGTAATGTCCTCTGACTCTCTCTCTGTCTCTTTGTGTGTGTGTGTGTGGCCCTTTGTGATCATGTCCTCTGATCTGCGGTTGATTAGGCCGTTAGCTGTTAAACAAATTATTTGCCCCTGAAGTCACAAATAACCATTTATCTTCCAACGTATTGATAGGCCAATTAACGACATGTGGTGGGCGGATAATCAGAGGTGCAGTTAGCGAAGGTTCATGAATACTGTTCAGTCTCTGGAGAACTGAAAAAAAAAGGGTAGCTGTGGCTTTTGATTGTTTCTTGCAATTGGCATTCAGTGTGAGAAAACATAGTAAGAGTTATGTCAAACTGAAGACAGATTAATTTGCAAGACCACGAGGTTTTAATTATGCCAACAAATAAACTAAAACTGGGTGTATACTGACTGATTTTGACTTGTTCCAAAATATATCTTTGTGGCTTGTGACCAAAGATAGCCTGGGACAAAAATCTGACAGTGTCAGAAATTTAGAATAATTCTTTCACAGTGTGACTGCTTCTCTGACGTACATCTACAAACCAACCAATAGGAATGCTGCATGAAATGATGCATGAATGTACGACCTCTCTTTGCTGTCCCAAGCTGGCTTCTTTTGCCTCGTCACAACCAGATCCACATTCTCCTCCTCTTCCTCTTCTTTGGACTTTTTTCCATACACATACAGTAAATACCGCTCGATACTTGCTTAGCTTAATTTTTTACCGCTATAGCATTGCAGATGGATGATGCATATTGATGGCACACGTTTTCTTATAACTACGATTCAGTAGGTGTGGTCATCGTGCAGTTTACATACAACTTACACAACACTTGATGTGAACCCAAGTTCATGAGATTGATGTCACAGAGTGGCTGGCAATAAACGTATAAGATTACTGAAATCTCACGGCCTTTATGCACTGGAAAACTAAAGAAAAAACAACTCCTTTTTGTGAGTAAACTGGTCTTTATCTTCTTTCTCTAACCAGTCCTGTCACGAGCCGAGGATTAGCCTTTATCCTAATTAGCAATTTGTTTAATCACTGTTGAGAATTGGTTCCAGTGTGTTATCCAATCCACTGGAGCCGTGTTCCTCAGAGGTTATCAATTCCTTATATGAATGTCTTTTCTGACAGTTACACATTGCAAAGCAGTGATGCAACCTCATGGGTCTGGTCTGCACTGCTGGAAACTTGGCAACAAGAAGGAGTCATGGCAGAGAAAGTGTTAGAGAAAGAAGTGTGGCTTCGTTTCACAAATAAAGATGACAACAGTCGGGCTAAATGATCATTTCAAGTCAGGGTGGAAACACCAGCGGCATGCTAGGGCTGTACACCAAATGCCTTGAAGGTTCGTTCAAGCTTGGCTTCCCTCTAACTCTGCAATATGGTGAAACATCTTTCTGTGCAACATGGCTTAAAGTCCAGGAAGACCACTGATACAGGCTTAAGAAATTTATTCCTTTGATTAAGAAAACCTAAATGAAAACAAATGATGTAGAAATTTTCTCCAATTTTATTCATTTTAGATGATTATTGACTGTTGCTACAGCAACTCTAAGGCTACAAACAGCTTGAATAAAATTGATCAGTAAGGGAATCATTAAAGAAGTGGACACACAATCGATAATGACACTCGTATCAATAAAATCTTATCAAATCCCATCCGTACCTTCCATTATCTTTTCATCAGTGTATATTTTAGGGCTGGTCAATATGTTGGAAATCAATATCATTTTGTAAAAAACATATCTCTCCAGTATTGATTTACATCAGGTTTTGTTAAATGTGTGTAGAATCACACGATAAAGTTCAGTTAACTGTTATTCACCACATCAGACACAAATCTTCATTCGTTCAAAACAAAAAGGGGGTGTGCATAAGATTGTCATAACACTGTCATAACCATGTCATGACACCTGTCATGAACATGAAGGAGTCTTCATAAATGTTTATGACTGTTGTCACTAAGTGTCATTCAGTAATTAACATTGTTTGCGATGTTTCTGTTACGAGAACCTGACATTAACCGAGACAAAAATGTCTTTGTCATGACAACTTGACATTATCAGACTTAGAAAAATGATTCCCAGTTGTAATCCCCTAGATGTTGACATTACCAAACAAAAGTCAGGAGCACTTTATTTGAAGGGGTGTGCATAAGACTGTCATTACGCTGACCATGTCGGGACATCTGCCATGGAAATGAAGGAGCCTTTATAAATGTTTATGACTGTTGTCATGAATTTTCATTCGGTCAGTTATATAACTTGACATTAATCAAGCCAATAATGTCTTTATTATGACAACTTGACATAAACCAAGACAACATACAGTGACCTGTCAGTGTCTTTGTCATTACCTCTTGACATTAACAAACTTTTCCCTGTTGTATTTTCCTAGATGTTGACATTATCAAACAAAAGTCGGCAACACTTTATTTGAAGTGGTGTGCATAAGACTGTCATAACACTGTCATAACCATGTCATGACACCTGTTATGAACATGAAGTCTTTATAAATGTTTATGACTGCTGTCACTAAGTATTATTTGGTCAGTTATGTCATCTTTAATGGAAAGTTGTCATTGTTTGCGAAGTCTTTGTTATGACAACTTGACATTTAGTAAGACGATATAACCTGTCAATGTCTTTGTCATGACAGTACAAAAATATCTTTGTAATGAAACTTGACATTGATCAAGCCAAAAATGTATTTGTCATGACAACTTGATATTAACCAAGACAACATAACCTTTCTGGTCTATGTCATGACAAGTTGACATTAGTCAAGTCTTTGTTATGAAGCTTGACTTTAACTGAGACAACATAACCCGTCATTGTCTTTGTTATGGCAACTTGACATTACCAAACATAAAGAAACTGTTTTAACGTCACATCATAACTGTCATAATTGGTTGGTTTTGACACCGGTCATCATGAGACCTTCGTAAGTGTGTCATGAGTATTTTCCTTGACCTCAACTAAGGTAGTGCCATTTGAACTTGTCGTAAAGATGTCATTAAGTTTTATTACATTGTCAAATGCGTTTAAAACGGTGCCATGAATAATTCCCTTGACCTCAACTAAAGTGGCACCATTTGGACTCGTCATAAAGATGTCATTAGATGTTATAAGCCCAGTTTGACCACAGAGTGCATTACCAAGGTGATTTACAGAGTTGCGTCACGGACAGAAAGCGGTTAGCAAAAGCTATACTGCCTGGTTACTATAAATTAATGGATAACTACCGGCCAATCAGATTGCAGGATTCTCACAGAATTATCACCTGTAATTATCACCACTGAGTCACATTTTTTCTGCAGCCGTTTGTTGTCCTGTGACGCCTTAATGAAGCCCGTAACTGAAGCCCTTCAGTTACGTCTGTCACAGAGTGATGTAGTTTTTCTACATTTTGTTGTGTGTGTTTATTTATGCTTGTATTTAAATGTTTGCATTTTAATTCCTACAGTGGGTTTTAATTCTCCTCCTTTCCTTCACTGCGTCTCTCTCTCTTTCATCCCTAATCTTCGTCTTTTTCCTCTCTCAGTTTATTTGTCTTTGCCTGTTCTAAGTCGCCGTGCATTAGATATAAACAAGACGACACCATTAACATTTAGATTACTTGCTGTCCACTGAAACACTGGCAGCGTGGCTTCAGAGCGTGCTCACAGACGGAGGAGAGTATAGAGAGACCACTCACTACTTCCATCTTTAAATCCCTCACGAGCATACTGTAGAGAAGACTTCCACGCTGCTCGCCGTCCCCTCTTCTTCCTCCTCGCCGTGTGATCGGCATTAATCTGGCCCCCGAGCCGCCGGAGCTAAGAGATAGAGAGAGAAAGGGAAGAGGAAGGGCAGGAGCGATCGAGAGATTTAGGGGACAGGGGGAGCAGACGTGAAGGAGGGACTTAGAAAAAAAGGATCGCGATAGTGGAGATGAGAAAGAGAGATCCAGCAGGGAGAGTGGCAAGGATGTGGACTGGGGGAAGAAATGAAGAGAGCAGGGAGGGAGGGAGACCTTGAGTTGACGGCGTCAGGCTGGATCTAAGTGTGTTTACATTCCACACACACACACGGCCGGAGACACCACATCTGGATCACCTTCACTCACTGCTCTGGTCTTGCCCCCTCTTTCAGTAACACATCCCCCTGACCTTTTCACTCATTTGCTTTCATAACCACTCCATCACTTTTCACTCCGCTGTTCAGATGTCCTCATTTTAGCAACAGGAGCTTGTTCCTCTGCAAAAAAAAAAAAAAAAAAAAAAGGACTGCTGGAACAGATGTTGGACGTTGGACGCGCTAAAAATGTGGCAGGCAGGATTAATGAAAGGAGATGCGTGTGTTCCAGTTGAACACTTAGGGCAGCTAAGGAAGATTTAGATAGTTCTGGTGAGTGGGTGTGTGTGTGTGTGTTTTTTTTTATGTGTCTGTCTGTGTGTGTCTGCTTGAAAGAAACACGGCGAGAGACAAAAGGAAAGTGTAAATGCAGGGGAGTGTGTCACGATCTCTGAAATGAATTCTCAAGTGGAGCTGTGTGCTCTGAGGTGTAGCGGCTTCTCAGAATCTAAATGCTGCTGTGAAGCAAAAAACCACAGACAAAAAATTCAGCTTTTCAGGAGTTACAAGCTGTTTTTTCTGCACTTTAATGCATTAGTAGCAGGCTTGGAGAGTAGTGGATTACATGTAATGAGATTACATAATCTGGATACAAAAAAGGTAACTATTCCATTATAGTAACATGGGAATTGTACAAGTTTAAAATAAAGAACAACATACTAACATGCACATAATTCAATTCATTATTATGGCCTCTTTAAATCAATCAATCAATCAGAAAGATTCATACAACAAAGGAGGGAACAGCTGGACAAACTAATAAACCTAACAACGAACATGAGTCATCTTTTAATTTAAAGAAAATCAGAATTCTCTGATTTCAGCTTCTTAAATGTGAACATTTTCTGGTTTCTTTACTCCTCTCTGGCAGTACACTAAATATTTTTGAGTTGTGGCCAAAACAAGGCACATGAGGACGTCATCTTGAGCCTTGATCAACATTTTTTCACAACGGACCAAGCAATTAATCAATTAACTGAGAAAAAACTCGATTGATGAAAATAAATGTTAGTTGCAGCCCTAAAAACACTATACTAGGCTAAACAATTTCACCATATTTTATATTGAGGTAATCCAAAAGTAATGGAAGCTAATCAAGTTACAGTACTTTAATATTGTGATACTTGCATTACATTACTGACCATATTTTTAACAGGTAATTAGTAACTGTATCAGAATACATTTTTAAAGTAACCCTCCCAACCTGATTAATAGTTATAATGTAATAATATAATATATAGTTCGTTATTCTGAAATCCATCATTCTGCACAGTGTAGTGTACTTTTAAGTATATTTTGACACTTCAACTATAAATTTGAATGAATAAGTTGTATTTGAAACTGTTTTTCTACACGGTGGTGTTGCTAATTTTACTTAAAGGGTAAAAAAGGTGTTTTTATGACATAGGAGTGACTAATGGGGACACGGCATTGTATGTAAACTTTATGGATAATTGCAAAACGTCATTGTACGTCCACTAAAAGTGCTTGTTTTTGCCACTAACAGGCTCAGACTGTTATTCTGTGTCTGACAACATTATGGAAAGAATCCTTACAGAGAGACCTTTTTTTAAAAGAGTAAGATCCTTTTTGTTTAACCAGAAAAAGTGGATTTATTGCTCTGACCAAACTCACCAGACTCCATTTACAGAAACAGTGATTTTATCTTACACAAAACACACTTCATTGAAAATCAACAGAAACAAAACAAAACTCACCAAACTGTCTTGATTGGTCATTCTAGAGCGCCAGCAATCACCGCCTCTGGTTTGGTCAAAATAAAATCTTAATTCAGTGGGGAGAGACAGTGACACCGATCTAACTCAAAGAATAAAGGGCTTAGTTCAGCTAAATCAGAGCTTGTGATTGTTGGAACAGTAGAAAGCGTCTTGTTTTTGAAGATCAATCCTGGCGTCAATAGGATGCATACCAAAGAAGGGACCAGTTTCACTTTCTCTCTTCTTCATTGTAACATCTGTATTTCACTAACGAGCATAACTGTGTGTGCCAACAACCTTCAGGCTGTGTAGCGCTCTTTGCTTCTCCACTGCTGCCTGCGTCGTTGTGCGTGCACTAGTGCGTCACATGGTGCACCTCTGTGGCCACCCTGAACAGTTTAATCGAACACATAATGATATCTGATCAAGAGAGAAGCTTCATTTGGAGGTACTTCACAGCTGTGAGTGAAAACGTGTGCGGTAGGAAGGCTGTTCGCTTTAAATTTGTTCAAGCACTTAACAAAACACCATGGGAAAGACAACTTGTAGGAGGAGGAGGAGGAGGGAATGCCTCCACACACACAGACCCTCGACACAGAGACAGAGTTGACTGGCATGTCTTAGAGAGCTCAAGCAGATTTAGAAAATTAAAATGATTTAGTGAAATCGGACCTTCAGCATTGGTCAGTGTTAGTTTTCAACGTAATTTGCTCATCAATAACTAACTTAGCTGGACCAGAAACCCTAAATATACTTATATTCAGATCATTGAAAATTAAGTCTTTTCTAAATGACCTAATTATTTAAGTAATGAATTAAATAATAGAAACCACTGACATTAATCAAGCCAATAATGGGCCTTTATTATGACAACTTGACATAAACCAAGACAACATACAGTGACCTGTCAGTGTCTTTGTCATTACCTCTTGACATTAACAAACTTTTCCCTGTTGTATTTTCCTAGATGTTGACATTATCAAACAAAAAATCGGCAACACTTTATTTGAAGTGGTGTGCATAAGACTGTCATAACACTGTCATAACCATACATTCACCTCATAAATGAAAAAAAAAGGGGTATCGATATCAGCGATTCTAGCCCTGAATTACTTGGTATCGGAACAAAACCAAATTTTGTGTTATCGCCCGCCCACTTTGAAAGAAGTGTGTTTTACGATGATAAAATTACTGTTTCTAAAAAATTTAAATGGAGTCTGGGGGCTTTGGCAAGAGCAATAAATCATCTGTTTCTGATTTAACACAAAGCTTGGTCTCTTTAAGAATCCTTTCCATATTGTTGTCAGACACTTAAAATAACAATCTGAGTCTGTCAGTGGCAGAACAAGCACTTTTATACAAGGTTTCTCAGGTTCAACAATCAGAAACAGACACACGAGGCAGTTCGAGTCCTTGTTGAGTTCAGAAAGTGACTCACAGAAATCTAGAATATAGAAACATCAAAGAAATGCTAAACACGTGTCATCTCCTAGAAACTGGGATCTTTTCTGAAGTAAATTCAGGATGTATGAAATGTTTTTTGATGAAAAGTTCTGTGCTTAGAAGTTCCTTGTGATGTTTTCTTATAAACAAAGAAAGTTCTTTTTACTTTCAGTGGTTCTCTTCAAAACATGAGCATGAATCCTTGAGTGGCGACAAACATTTTTCTGTCTGATAAAATATAAGATCCATAACCCAACTCCAACGTCTATACTGATGGACTCGCAGACTTTGAGGCCCATTCCCCCTAAGTCTAGAAGGACTGACAGCTGTCCCACTGTCAGATTGTTAAGTCCATGAGGGCTCCCTCTCGCAGACCTTTTGAGCCCCTTATGCATACTTTCTGTAAGTCCGCATTTCTGCAGACTTTGCCAGAGGGAAGCCTAGAAGCGTTTTTTTTTTTAAAAGGTTGCCTAAACAAACATGAAAGGAGCAACCACAAGAAAAAAGAGGTTAATATGTAAGTGCATGATGCTTTTGACAAAAACGAGAAAATTGATCATTTGACAATTATCTCTCGTCCTCTCAGTAAGGCCTTGGCCGTGAAGAAAGTATAAAATATATCATAAATAAAAAGTCCCAAACCCACAATTGTTTTGCCGTCATCAGAGTAACAGTCCCGTTTTGGGCCTTTGCAGCCTCATGCACATTACCAGCTGATGTCAACTAAATCGGTGAGGGTTGAGATCATGAGGCTTTATGTTGGATATCAGGATTGGGCCCATGTTTACAAGTTTGCAGCCTTTGCAGACACATTGCTACTCTTCGTTTCGCCTTAAAGCCACTGACTCAGTCAGCAAAATAGCATGAAACCAATGACAGAATCTCACCGAATGAGTCAGGCTGCACAGGAGCACACATACCAGGACACACTAGTATAAAGCTGCCGGGCTGGTTGCTGGTTGCTGGTCTTTGTCTCTGTGTGTTTTCTGTTGCAGATGCCCATTAGGTGTGGGCCAGGTGTTCCCTATATTCACTCCACTTGTGCCAGGTGGAGAGAGAAAGAGGAAACCCTGCTCCTACTTTTCACACTCTCCATCCTTGCCTTTGTTTTTCTTTTTATCACACAACACTCCACTCACTCAGTTAGAGTCCCACTGGAGGGTGCCTGCAGCGACAGGCTCACTGGACTTGACATGACTCATGTGACATTACACACTTGGTTAACTTTGTAAAATAGTTGTAGTTGATTAGGTTTGGGCAACCTCAGGCTCTTTTGCAGCTCTCCAGTGGCTCCCTGATGCTTTCTTACATTCTTAAATAGTAAAAACTGTCACATTTAAGAAGCTGGAATCACAAAATTTTGACTTTTTTCACCTTAAAAATTACTCAAACCGAACGATCGATTATCAAAATAGTTGACAATCAGTTTAGTTGTTGAAAAGTTATCGATTATTTTGCAGCTCTACCCTTAAGTCTCCCTACACTAGCTATGGATGCCAAATCCAAAAACTGAAAAGTCTCAGAGAAAAATAGAGAATTTACCAGTTGCAGCTTCAGACAGATTTTTTTTCTTTCATCTTTCAGACTGCTGACTCCTGGTTTAGGCACAAAAAGTACTTGGTTAGGGTTAGGCAATAAAAATGCTTCATTAGGGTTAGGAAAAGATCGTGGTTTGGGTTAAAATAACTACACAGATATATTGTTTAACTTGTTTTTGTCATTGCAGTACCAGCTACTTTACAGGTAAATAATTTACAAAATAGGATGCATCACTGCAGTTGCTCCACTGGACAAGCTACAATATTAAATTACTGCTTTATTTACTCATTAATGCAGTAGTTTTACAGTTGATGCTATAAAATAAAAGCCCAAATTTTATTTATAACAACCTTTCAAGATGGGCGGCACGATGGCGCAGTGGTTAGCGCTGCCGCCGCACAGCAAGAAGGTCCTGGGTTCGAATCCCCGAGCCAGCAGGGCCTTTCTGTGTGGAGTTTGTATGTTCTCCTCGTGTCCGCGTGGGTTCTCTCCGGGTACTCCGGCTTCCTCCCGGATGCAGCAGGTTAATTGGTGACTCTAAATTGCCCGTAGGTGTGAATGTGAGAGTGAGTGGTTGTTTGTCTCTATGTGTCGGCCCTGCGATGAACTGGCGGCTTGTCCAGGGTGTACCCCGCCTCTCGCCCAATGTCAGCTGGGATAGGCTCCAGCCACCCGCGACCCTCACGGATAAGCAGTTACAGAAGATGGATGAATGAATGAACCTTTCAAGACACCCAAGGATATTTTACAGCAGACATGACAGTTAATACATAATAAAGATAACAAAAAGGATACAATATTGATAATAACAGAGCGAGAACAGTAATGAAGTACATATACAGATAAAAGAACACCTTCACAATCAGCACATTAAGAAATTAGTCTAAAAAGGTGAGTTTTCAGTCTGTATGGTTTAACTCTGCTCGTTTTACTTGTTCATTTGTGTAAATCTAACTTTTCAAACCCTTATTGTGTCTGTAATTGACAGTAGAAAGCTAATGTAAGCTGTCTCAGAGGCCTTGCAGAGTTTCTTTGTTGCTGACAGAGGTCGATAGAAGTCAGTGTCTTTCATGACCTTCAAAAAGGAAGTAGTTACTGGAGCATGAAGCGATGATGGACGCTTTCATCTTCTCTCAGCTCATGAAATAGAACGAGCTGCTCAGAATGAGTTCTTCAGTTCTGTATGTTGCTTGAAGCCCCCTGAATGATGTTTTAAACCTCATGCTAGCACTTGAAACCAATAATTTCCCTAATTGCGCCACTAAATATCCTATTATCCTATTATTATTTGAATGGAGGGTATTTGTGGTGCATGGAGTGGGCTGCAGACTAAGTGGATTTTCTTCCACTCCAGGGATTTATCGAACAGTTGCTGAGACACTTAAGTACCGCATTTGAATTCGTACCCACAATTCATAGCCACATCCTCCATCATAGTCTGTCATAGTCCCAAGCATCCAATTAAACCTCAAACCATACTTTAACCAGTCACTGTAGGGTGTTTGTTTCTAGGCAACCTAGGTTACAATCTCTCAACCTTTTAACAACATATGGGAATTTGTTGTCTTAACAACACAACAACTTATCATGTTATAACGAGAAAGGTTATAATGTTGATTTTGTGAAACATTTAAATTTTGTGATATCACACAGTAACCTGGTATGTCGTTCTTACATTATCTCTGCGAAACAGAATAATTTGGCAAGTGTATACGTAGGAAATATGTTATAGTAACATGACGAATATTTTGTTATAACAGGTTATAACTGTCTCTCATAATAACAAGAAACTTAGCATTTTTTTTCTGTCATTATGGCAACAGTTCGCTTGCTGTACCACACGCCGTGTTTGCACATTTCTGATTTGGCTTTTCAAGCTGCTTTTTGTTTTAACTTTGAGGATAAGGGGGAAGATAAAAGTGGGAAATCAATGCTCCTAGACTGCCTTCCTGAGATATTTTCCTTTTCCCATTCTTATATTTACAGTTATTTTATTGTTTTAGTATATACACATTTTATTTTTGTCCATCTTTATTCAGTTTAGTAATTCATTTCCTTTATTTTGAGTTTGTTTATTTTTGATATTGTTCCAATCTCAAAATACAGTTCCACATCTTTTATATCGTCTGTTTTATATCTCAGAATGTAGTGCAAGTTTGGAAAATATGACTTCAGACTGGACAAAAGGATGTTATTGGTTGTTAAGAAAAAAAAAGCAATTATAATTCTGGGTAAAATGATGCTTCATCCTTTCAAAGGAAGCCTGTGAATCTTTCAGTAACATTCAGGCTCTAAGTTATCAGATTTCCTTCATGACTTCATCAACGATCACAAGACCTGCAGTGAAGACATTTTTGTTTTGTCTCGACATGATATCATGATCCAAACTAACTCGTTCCCCTCTGTCTTCCTGTTGCCAGGGTTCTGTGGTTCCAAACCACCCGTTTCCAACAGTAGACGTCCCAGACCACGCTCACTACACCATCGGGGTTGTCATCCTGGCCGTGGGCATCACAGGCATGCTGGGAAACTTCCTGGTCATGTATGCTTTCTGCAGGTATGAAACGCTTCAGGTTCTAAACGAGCTCCCTTCAGTAATTTTGTTCAGCAGCGCTGTTTTCTATCTGTGATAATATATATGTGATAATGAGGTGACTGATTTATCTAATAAGATTAATGACACAGCTGTCTGTTCGTGTGGTGTGCGCGCGCGTGTGTGTGTTTGCAGGAGCCGGAGCTTGCGTACACCCTCCAATATTTTCATCATTAACCTGGCTGTCACAGACTTCCTCATGTGTCTCACTCAGACACCCACCTTCTTCATCACCAGCATGCACAAGCGATGGATCTTTGGAAAGAAAGGTGACACACGCACGCACGCCGTGACACGAAGGTTTAACATTTCAACTTCATTATGCAAAGTTAACATAACATTACTTTTTTTTTTTTATGATTTATAATTTTATTTTTCCAAATGTTCACGTCAGTCACATCAATACACAATATAGCCTGTACCGACAACAACCCCCACCCCCACCCCAACCCACCCCATCCCACCCATAGCCAGGAGGGGTCAGTCTGTTCATAAAGTGGCTCCAAACTTATAACCATGTCACATACCTCATTAACCTCAGAGAGACATGATCGGTCAAAGTAACTAAAATTCTGCATATAAGCTAGTAAGAATATGTATCCTGAGAAAACGTGAAGAGAAAGAAGAAAAGAAAGGAGAAAAAAAACCCAAAAATAAATAGCAGACAAATAAAAAATAAGCATATTAATAATGAGTATAATAAAATAAACTACAGAATTACATAATAATAACACTAAGTGAATAAGTAATCTACATTACAGTAATATGCCCATCATGTCTCAATCTTGTTCATCATAAACAATGTGCCTCCACTTGTTCTTTACACAGGAACAGATATAGTGTCCAGGTACATGCCCCACTTCAGGAGATATTTTTCTATTCTGTCCTGCATCCTATATGACATCCTCTCATATGCCGCTGCTTTGCCCAGCTCAGTCAGCCATTCCTGAAAAGGAGGTTCTCCAGGCTTTTTCCAGTTCCTGAGAATAATCTGTCGTCCAATCATGATAACATTACTTTTAAAAGCAACTTGTTACATTACAGCGTTAGCTACTGAGAAAAGTGACCTGTTAGAGTAAAAAACGGGACGTCACCAGGTTTATCCAAGGATATGATTTAAAAATCCTCTTTCCATTCACGCCCTGAAGAGATTGAGATTTTTAATCTTGACATGCCCAAACCAGTAAAGGCTTTTTAAAGTATATCTTTGGTTCTGTGGAAGTGTTCCTGAAGTAAACCTAGTGGCTTCCCCTTTTTTCCTTGTTGACCAGTTTGAGAAGCACCATGCATTCACCTGGACTTCACTCATTTATAACTCTGAGCGCTCTGTATATTTTTCTTGTTGCTTCTGTGATTTTTTTTCTTGTTAACTCATTAGAGTACTTTTGCATGCGGCTCACTTGGCAGAGCGTGTGCCCGATGCACAGAGGCTGAGTCGTCAGCAGCGGCCTGGGTTCGATTCCAAACCGTGGCCCTTTGCTGCACGTCTGCACCGCTCTCTCGCCCCTTTCCTGTCAGTCTACAGCTGTCCTGTCAAATACAGGATAACAAGCCCCAAAGGAATAATCTTAACAATAACGACGACTTTTGCATTATCTAAAATGAAAACCCAGTTGTGATTCCTTGTGCATATTGAATTGTATTGATTTCCATGTAGCCAACTATACTTCTACATTTGAATGTATTGACTCTGCCTCCTGGTCTAAGGCCCCAAAGGCTCGATGCATGTAGCCTAACAAGTTCATACGACACGTAATCGTTCTTTTTTTTTCACTTGCAATGAAAAAATTATATGATTTAAAATACATGACACTAAATAGAAACTGATCGCACCGAGGCATATTGCACAGCTGCCTCTTTGAAAACAATAAAACACAAGCTTGTTCAGTACAAGCAACTGATGAACCAGTTAAATAAGTCAGTGCTTAGGTTTTGAATTACATACAAACTATAAAGGTGCACAGGCGTTTCAGATGAACTCAGCCATTGCTCTCTCAAAGGTGTTTTGCCTGCTGTATGTTTATTTCTTTGGCAGACAGGCTGATTATTGAAACTAGTGTTTGCTGACATTACAGCAGCAAGGAATACATGTAACATCGACTAGACAATGCAAAGTCAGGAAATACAGAGAGAGAGCAGAGTTATTTTGCTTCCTGAAACTTACAGCAGTAATATTTCAATAATCTACAATTTGACAACTAACATAATGAGTTTTTGTCAACTCAGTGTGTGTGTGTTTGCCACATGCTCAGGAGAGGAGAGGAGAAAAGAGAGTTTACTCTTTTATAATGCAATTTATAATGCAAATAGAAGTTTTTCATAACGTGTGTCGGACAGTCGGTTTCTCTAACAAGACTTCCAAGGCTCTCCACAGGTGCACTGGTTGGTGTTGGATGGCGTAGAAAGATTTGATCGCTGGGAATTTGTTCAATATTATTCAATTTTGATACAATTTCAGTGTCCATGGAGACCGTAGGTTGTGTGTGTGTCCGCTGCTACCCTCGGGGTCCCCTCCGGTGACGGCCAGAGGTGTTGGTAGTTCTTACAGTGGTGGAATTTAAATTTCAACAGTAATTGATTATTTATTTGAACGCGTAACTAAATAACTGAGTAAGTGAATTGCAAAACCAACGTGTTACATCACAGAGTACCCAATACAATACAGTGATATTATATACACTCTTTCACTTGTGCATGCACACACACATCATTAATGTTAATGCACACACACTCTAAATTCGGACCTAGATTGTTTTGAGTGTGACCCACAGTTCAATTAAAATTCTGCACACATGCACACACACTCACACAAGCAAACCTGCCATCCTCTATCACCCTTTTCTCCACAGTGTAAAAAGCAGCACCTCAGGCTTACTCTGCAGTATCCAGGTCCCACTGATCACAACAAGCAGGCAGGAACGCGTGTCGGTAGCGTGTTTTACATGAGTGCATGTGGAGGGGGTTGTACTACAGAGGGTATTGTGCATCAGCGTGCAACCTATCTGTGGGAACAGAGATAGAGAGGTGGTAAAAGAGACTCCACACTCCACCGATCAAACGCTGATAGTCGTGCAGAGCGCTGGGTTTTCCTTCAGGAGTTGTCCTGACCTTGATGAAGACAGCCAATCACTGTCAGATCTCAGAGCTCAGCTCTCAACGGTGGTTACAGCGAGAGGACTATCGCATTCCTTCTCCTCCTTCTGCCAAGGTCAAGCATGAATAGATGGAAATCGCAAGGCAAAAGACAATTGTGCCTTTTATGTCTGTTTTTTCATTCATGATGATGGATATTTTTAGCAGCATTGTCGCTCTAGAGATGAAAATGTTGGTAGGTATGTTGGAAAATGTCAATCAAACACTTTGCTCTAGAGGGAAAAACCTTGTCAATTGCTGGACAAAAATGTGGTACAAGACAAAAGCACCAACAGATTGTTTTTGGACTTTTCCAACGCTTGACGTCCCACTGAAAAGGCAGTTAGAGCACCACTTCCTAAGTGGAAGCAGTGCGAACGAGTGAACATCATGTTGTTTCAGTTTTTCCAGATGATGTTCTACCTGCTCCGGCCAGCAGCAAACAGGCTAAGCAATGTGTCTTTTGTTTTCATTGGTCAAAATCAACGTTGACGATTCCGTTTCCCCTCCAATCAGCAGTTAATATGGATGGTGAGAAACTAATTTATGAGATTGAGAAGCAGAACATCTTATATGATCCACAGCACCATTTTGTAAGGATATCATCTCTTACTTTTCCACCTCAGCCCAAAACACTTTTTTGCCTAATTTTGAGGTTTTTAGCTGAAACCAGCAGCGATATAATTCATTGTGTCAGTCAGTCATTTATTCCAAATTCCCCACCCTTTGGCCCTTTGCCACACCCCAAAATTTTAGCCACACACCCCTTTTATAACTTGTGTAATCGTTAGTTATAGAGTCTTGCAGCAGGTGTCTTTGGACTTTGCAGACAGTGTGACTTAGTCCCACACCTCATACTTTAACCACACAGCTCAAGTGGTTGAGTGTGTGTGTCTGTGTGTGCATGCATGCATGTGCGTACCTTTATTGCAACAGCTGGTCGTAGCTATTGCAAATTTACACGTTTAAAACTAATTTCTGTGCTTCCTCTCCAAAAGTGTATGGAAACAGAGTTACTGGTTGATGCTTCCTGAAAAGATTTGCTCCTAACCATCGCTGCAATGACCTTTCCATCTCCGAGATGTTTTACATGTACTTGGTATGTTGACTTGACCACGATGCAGTGAACTTTGCTGTTAGACAAAATGCCCCAAGACGTTTTAAATGTTGTTCCTCTCTGGAGAACATCTGCCGTTCCTTGGGAGCCAATCTGGACTTCATTATTAGCCTCAGTGAGTTAACAAGGGCTGTCAAACACACACCGGCAGTCAGGACGATGAGCGTGCAGGCGTTGTGATTTATATTAAACTGCCTGAGTGATATTTGTTTGAGTTTCCTTCACGCAGGCGACACACTTCAGATTTTGTCTGGTGCTCGGCTGTGACGACTGTGATTTCATGATGGCTGACAGGTCGGTGGTAATCACACACTCGGGGCCTGAAGGGACAGCGGCAGCTGATAAAGCGATGATGGAGTGTTTGTATTTTGTCAGCGTGTAGTGTGTGTGTGTGTGTGTAGGCTTGTACGTATCTGCAAGTGATTTCTTCATACATTATGTATAAATTTAGCATAATGACGGACTATGGAGAGCAGCACGTTACTACGACTGTAGCAGTGTGAATGAAGCCATGCACAGCAGTATGTCAACATAATAGTTTGGTTTATAAACTATTACACAGCCTACAGTAAGTATGTGCAACATTAAATATTTAAACACTATATTCAGTAGTTACATATTTAAACACTAATACTGTATGCTGTTTGTGTATGCCACACTTCTCCCGTTTATCTCCATATATGTCTCCAATCGCCCATCCATCTATCTTTTATCATGCTGCTACTCATCTTCACCCTGACTCATCCTTCACCTTTTCCTCTCCCTCAAACTCCTCTTGCCTTCTATCCGTCCTTCACTTTTTAAGCTCCCGAAGCAAAATATAATATAATCGAAGCTGATTTTTGAGGATTCAAATGTGTCAAAGATGTTCAACTTGCAATATGTGATTTTTGGGTCACTTTTTGGCAGAGGAAACTGTCATATCATGTTTGCAGTTGTTTATACATTCAGCTGTCACAGAGCAACATTATCATTAATTTAGAGTCGTGCTTCTGTCCATCTGATTGTTGTACGTTCAATAGTCCCTCTCCTTTTAGCTCTGTTTTTGGTCTCTCTACCAACTCCTTGGGGAAATCTCTGGCTCTTTAGCTGTTAATTGCTCCACCAGCTAGTCGATGACTGTGTCTGTCTGCAGTTTGTTGCTGAGCAGGTAGAGTACAGTGGGTTTTTTAGAGCCTTTTAGCTGAAGAAGACTGCTTGGCAGCCAAAAACAACACTGTGTGAGTGATGAGTGAAACGAAACAAATAAAGTTGTGGCCAGACAGATAATCAATGAGCTGAAACGCGCCACAAAGCTCTGGAAAGCTGAGAGGAGCTGCAGATGCAGGTGATAATTCTCTTTAGGTTTGTCTCTACGAGCAGCTCCTTTCATATTAGCACACTGTTTTCACATTTTAATTTGATTTTGTTGTGAAAATATTGATTAAAGCTGCTTTAATTTTACGTGTAACTTCTTAGCATTACAATGTGGAGTGTGCGTGCAACAAAGCAAAGAATATAATAAATAGAAACACAATCAGCTACAGTATTTCCAGCTGTTGTTCGAGAGCTGCAGGATCTACTTTCAGAAAATGCACTTATCCTCATAGCTACAGTCAGTAAACTTATTTGTCCCTCCTCTGTGCTCCTTCTTTCTCCCTCCCTCACCTCTCCTCCTCCAGGTTGTGAGTTGTACGCCTTCTGCGGAGCACTCTTTGGTATCTGCAGCATGATGACACTAATGGTGATTGCAGTGGACCGGTACGTGGTGATCACCAGGCCGCTGGCCTCCCTGGGGGTGATGTCTCGCAGGAAAGCCCTGAGCATTGTGGCTGCTGCCTGGGTCTACTCCATGGGCTGGAGCCTGCCCCCCTTCTTCGGATGGAGTGAGTACAACCAAGACCTGGAAGCTGAGTCGGTATCGATCAGCGTGATTCCTCTGAGGGATTCGGTTTGCTGAGCTCTGTCTTAGTACTTCCCTCTCGCTGTTTTTATTTGTGTCAGCGTGTCAAATTCCTGCTGAAAGTTGTACTACTATATCAAATGGATCTGACTTTGCCTTTTGTCAACATGCCAAATACATTTAATGCAAAATCAGTTATCAGAAGACAGATCACCTCATGTTTACGCATAGCTGACATTACAACATCCCGATAATAATTGATGATGAGGTTGTGTCCTACTGGCTTTTTTCCCTCTTTGGTTGTATGTGCTTCCAAATAAGACTGTACGTTGGTGCTAACAAGTTAGCAAACCTTTGTTCTACTTCTTCTGCTCCTTACTTAACAAGAGCCTGTGAGAGGGCAGACGCCAGAGAGGTGGTAAATAATTCCCTAGACCTAACAAACAGCAAATCAATTTACCACCACAACCTGTGCCGAGACACAGCGTACTGAACTTTCGAAACAATATAACAGGAAGCAGCTCTTTGTTGTCTGAACCCAGCCACTTTTACTAGTACAATGTGTCTGTCCACACAGGACATAAATTATGTCAAAGAGAAAAGCCTTTATTAACTCGTGGCTATTTTAGCCGTTTCTGTCATGAAGTCCTTCATCAGAGCGAGTACAAAAATGTCAACTATGGGGTTTTCGTTTTACAGGCTGACAAGTAGTCATATGATCAGTATGGACCAGGAAGTGGTCACACGATTGGTATGATTACTCATTAATCATGAGCAAACTGAAGAGCACCACATGGACACTTTTTCTCCACATCCAAGCAGCACTTTACACAGGTTGTTTTGTCGCTGAGGACATAAATTATGATTTGGACTCTCGTGAAGGCAGTCGAGATGTTTGAGATTGTGGCAATCAAGGGAAAGTGCAACTGAGTGTCAGATGTATAAAAATTTACCAGTGGAGCGTCCCTGTTGCTCGGTTGGTAGAGCCTGCGCCCAATATACTGAGGCTATCAGTCCTCTGTAGCGGCTGCTGGTTTGACTCCTGCCTGCGGTCCTTTGCTGTGTATCATCCCCTCTCTTGCTTCCCCTTTCCTGTCTGCTCTTCAGCTGTCCCTATCAAATAAAGGCAAAAAGCCCCAAAAATAAACTTCGCCAGTGTTGTGGCTATGTTTTATGTATAATGTAGACAGAGAACAGCAAAGGACCGAGAGGGGAGCCCTGGGGAACTCCACATGTCAAAGGAATCTTTGAAACAGTCAGTGACAATGGAAAAAGTTCTATTTGAAGAATTAGGCATCAAAGCTGAGATGGTTGAAAACTAAAGGGGGCAGAGCTTTTGCAGTCAGGACCCAGAGGCTCTGGAACAATGTGCCCGAGAAAATCAGGTCAGCCAAGTCAGTAATCTCCTTTAAGTCCATTCTTAAGACATACTTTTATCAGAGAACCTTTCCTGATTTTATCTGAGTTTTAATTGTTTTAACTGTTTTGACCTGTCATGCTTTTATTTCCCTATCTCTTGATTTTTGCACTGTATTGGTTTTCATACAGCAAACTGCTTTGTTTCTTCTAAAACCTGATTTAATTTGTTTGTTTGTGTGAAGCAGATTGTAATATGGATTTTGAAGATTGCTCCATAAATTAAGATGATTATTATTAATATTTTTATTTATAGATACCATAATTACATATATAAGTACATGTACCATTAATCAGAGGAAGGCAACTCGATCACATGATCTGAGGACTTGAGACTTGCTTGACTAACATTGTTGAAAGACTCGACTTGACTTTGACTTGGTGTACATGCCATGAGACGCAACTTAGACTTGAGACGGATGACCCGAAAGGACTTGACTCTTTTAGTTTTATTTCATTTCCTTAAATAATGAGAAGTTAAGTTTTGTTTTGTAACTTGGGACTTGCTTGAGACGGTTAAGACACACAAGTGACTTTTCCATTACAGCAACCAAACTGTGTACTAGCACGCTTTTTGTTCCAATTATTTTTCAAAATTCACGACTTATTATGGCTTTTCCAGTGATTATTATTTAGTTGTTTGTTAGGACCTGTCTTTATAATGTATTGCATTCTTGCGCACAGCCAATTATACCTCTGGTTTTCTATTTGCTCATCACATGATAGAGGCTTTGCTTCCACTGAGTAGACAGATTGGATCACAAGTTTAGACGGTCGGACATTTTGTTTATTTATTCAAACAGAAGCTACTCGTGTTTTTTGGACACATAGACTGGAACCCCCTGTTGAAGTTCTGTCACCCGGCATCTTCTCTGTTTGCAGTGGCTGTTTTCCACTGAGCGTTCACTTGGGGTTTGGAGCCCCTGCTGCCACAACAACTTAACACAACATGCAATAAAAGTGACTTATGGCTTCCTTCCGTGTCTGGAGAAAAGCAGAGTGTTTTTCACAGTCTGATGATATATGATATTTAGAAATCGTTATGTGTGTATGTGCACAGTTAGTTGTGTTCTCGTGTGTAAGTGAAGACACGGTGGTGTCTCTTTATGTCTGTGTGCATTTTCTTTGTTGACTTTGTGTGAAATGAAGGATGCAGTCCAATATAGAAGAAGCCTGTGGTGTGCATACCAAACAGTACGTGCCAGTTTTCACAGCAGAAACAACCGGAGAGTGCTCCAACTGCTTCATCTGATGGATTATGCACGTGGGCCAGTCAGGTCCCATAGTCATATATTAAAGCCTGAGCTTGACAGGTGGTGTTATATATGAGAGAATATTGCATACATTTGTATAATACAGTTTTATTCAAATAATCTGCTATAGGTACTTACACTTGTAATGCATGGGTCTGGTATGGCTATGTCAGTTGGTTGGTCTGACAGTCCAACACAGAGTTGACATATCTCAACAACTATTGGATGCATTGTCATAAAATTTTGTAGAGACACTCGTAGTCCCAGTGGGATGAATCATTATGACTTTGGTGATTCCAGTAGTTTTCATCTGGCACCAACAGCTGGACAAAACGTTTCAAGTTCAAGACAGAATCTATGAAAGAATTCCTATCAGTCAGTAGCAATCTCAGGCTCTCTGAAGGGAAGTGGTGAAAAAAATATGTGCAACTGACATTTTGCTAAGCCCCTCCTGCGAACAGCAACTCTCCAATCATAGAGGAACTAGGGAGTAACTAGGGAGCTGCAAGCCTGTCAAGCTTCGCATTTCTCTACATGTTGAAGTGGTGTGCAGGGGCACTAAGAAGAGCGATACTCGCTGTCTTATGAGTCTCGACAGTGGTGTGTTTTTTGTAGTCTTTCAAAAACGTGAAACACAAGAGCACACGTGAGGAATGGATTAAACTTTGTCTTTATTTGCTCTAGCTTACACTGCAAATGTTAGCTGCAGTAACTTTACCTCCAGCCAAACTTGTTAGATACAACTGCATTTGCATTTGTTATGTGGGGGGTGAAAGGAGGAGGATGTGGGGTGGTGCAGAATCAAAGCAGGCCAACAACAACGCGTTTTTCTCTGGCTCACTGTCTCAGGTCTAACTTAGCTTAGGTCTTATCCCGGCTTTCTTCCTGGAGCGGCCGTAGTCTGGTTGGTCTGGCTGGGTGACCATCTGAAATTCAGCTGCACCAATTTAGCCCCTGCATTTCCTTTCCCACATTAATGAGTCTGTCTGTCCATATTTCACCATCTGGCCAATGTTTGCTGAGAGCTAGCTTTAGCTTCAGTCTTTCAGCATTGACGTTATATCATGTGAACAGCCTTTAAGTAATTTTAGGTTCTTGTTTTAAAATATGTCAGACGGAAACATTAAAAGGTCAGCGGGAGATGGATTCTCAGCTGACTCAAGGAGTTAGCTTACGTTAGCCAGTTACACTTATGAAATCTGCTGGCGAGAGTCATCATTTTAGCTGACAAAATCCACGGTGTTCAGCTAGAAATGAAAAGCTGCTTTTGTTCACTTCTGTTCCAACCATGTTCCAACAATCACTCCCAATTTCGATGTTGAAACTGTCAATATAAACAGTGTTACGTGCAGTGTGAGAATGGAAAGCTTGACAGGCGTAGCAACAGTAACTAAGAAGGGCGGAGCTTAGTCAAAGGTCAATTGTCATAGGAGAGGTGAGTATTTCAATCTATATCATGACCATTTTCTGAGTTAGCACAGTAAATACTTTACAAATTTCTCCCTTGAGAAATGGCATTACAGCTCAAAAACATGTTTAAATGTGCAGTGACTCATATCAAGAAACCAAATAAGGATTTTTCCCAAATTTTGGATCATTCCCTTAAATAATTTTGTCAAATTGTGCGTCAATTGATGAAACCTCAGAGGAGCAACCAGGGAAATGTATAAGTACATACTGAGATCCAACTCAGATAAGTAGAAAGGTGATGAAAACAACACAAGCTGTGGCTTTACAGTATTTGGAATTTTGCAATTTACCAAAATGATAAAGCGCGACAACTGGAATGTCAAATGAGGTACAATGTGAAATTCAACTCTGCCTACACACTATCGTTATCAAGCATACATACCTGGAGGACAGTGGGATGGATGTATTCCTATTACGGATTCAAGTGTTTCAAGGTCTTTCAGATAGGGAAGAAGCAGGAGACTACAGAATACAGAAACTGACAGAAAAATAGGACTTGTGAGACATTATGGTGTGGGAAACAACCACTGAAGTGTGCATGTGTTCTCCCACAGGTGCCTACGTCCCTGAGGGTCTGATGACGTCTTGTTCGTGGGACTACATGACGTTCACCCCCTCTGTCCGCTCCTACACCATGCTGCTCTTTACCTTCGTCTTCTTCATCCCTCTCTTCATCATCATCTTCAGCTACTGCTGCATCTTCAGAGCCATTCGACACACAACGCGGTTGGTACAACGCAAACACACACGCGCTGTTTACCTTTAGTCATGCTCCTATCTTGCTTACTCTTGCAGTACAGACTCCCACGTACGTCAATAAACACATGGCCGTCTGACATGCGTTGATACTGATGTCATGTTGATTAATGATGTGTCTGGGTTGTTCTATCGATTTTCACTGATGTCTCGCTCAACCTGAACGCTAATACCGCCTGTGCGGGTGGCGCTGGCAATGTAGGTGATGAGGAAATTGTGTGTGTGACAATACATGTCTAAGTCCATTAGCTTAGCCATCAAAATGTAAAGAAAAATACAATAAAAGCCGTCTTGAGGAAGAAACAAAGGTTTTAAAATGGCAAATGTCATCCAAATGCAGAGCTTTCATATATAGTGTGTATATGTGTGTGTGTGTGTGACAGAGCCATAACAAAGATCAACAATTGCGAGGGAACCAGAGAATCGCAAAGAGGTTCCATAAAATGAAGAGTGAGTGGAAGATGGCCAAGATCGCACTCATCGTCATCCTGCTGTTTGTCGTCTCCTGGGCCCCTTACTCCTGCGCCGCCCTCACTGCATTCGCTGGGTAGGTGTGTATGTGTGTGTACTTGGACCGTTAAAAAGAGACATTTTTACAGTCTAGTGGAGTCAAAACATCCCCATAAGAACTGAAAACAAGCAAAACACTATAGTCTGAGGGGATACGGTTCATAATAATAAAGCAGTTCTGGTAAAACCCCAATTCCACAAAAGTTGGGACATTATGTAAAAACTTTTTTTTTAAGTTATTTTTTTGGCATTTTTGCCTTTATTAGATAGGACAGCCAGAGATTAGACAGGAAATGGGGCAGAGAGAGGAGGGATGACACGCAGCAAAGTGCCACAGGCGGGAGTCGAACCAGCAGGCCACTGCAGAGGACTAACAGCCTCCATACATGGGTCAGACGCTCTACCCACTGAGCTAAACGTCCGCCATTTGTAAAAACTTTTTGATCTATGTTAAACTGAATACAGCAGAAAGACAAGATATATAATGTTCAAACTGATGAACTTTATTGTTTCTTTTGTAAATATTCATTCATTCTGAATTTGATGCCTGCAACATGTTCCAAAAAAGTTGGGACAGGAGCATGTTTACTAAAAGTTTTGGAAGCGAACTTCTTTCTTATTCTTACTTGATAAACAACTTCAGGTGCTCAACAGTCTCTCTATTGCTAGGTCTTTCTAGCACCTGAACTCTTTTACTATTTTAGTACGAAGCCACGCTGTTGTAACATGTGCAGAATGTGTCTTGGCATTGTCTTGCTGAAATAAGCAGGGACGTCCCTGAAAAAGACATCGTCTGGATGGCAGCGTACGTATGTTGCTCCAAAACCTGTATGCGCCTTTCAGGATTATTGGGGCCTTTACAGATGTGACAGTTACCCATGATGCCATGGGCACTAACACACCTTCATACCATCACAGATGCTGTGCTTTTCCTCTTAAGCCTGGAGGACACGACGTCCACGATTTCCAAAAACAATTTCAAATGTCAGACAGCTGCAGCTCGTCCAGAAGTCCTCACCAACACCAGGAAAGTGGAGCACATTACACCAGAGCTTAAATCACTGCACTGGCTTCCTGTGTGTCAAAGGATAGAATTTAAAATCTTGCGTCTTCTATATAAAACACTTGAGCCTCAATACGTCTCTGATTTACTTGTACATCATGAAGCACCCAGACCCCTCAGATCAAGGTGAAGCAGCCATTAGTTTCCATGCTCCCCACATCTGGAATAAACTTCCTTCATCTCATTTAAATCAGGGCTTAAAACTGTTTACTGCAGCTTTCCAGTGAAGTGGATGCATGACTTATTGTTAAGATAATCTGTAGCTATTGTTTTTATATTTGGATTTTAATGCAGTGCTGCCTGAGCGATCGAAGGTCAGGGCAGTCAGTGTTGGTTTCAGGCCTTGGCCCTGCAGATTTTTATCCAGATTCTCAGAATCTTTTAATTATATTAAGGACAGATCTTAAATTCCATATAATTGTGCGTTGAGAAATGTTCATCAACTGCCAACGCCGTTTCTCACAGAGTCGTAAACCTTGCCCCATCCATGCTTGTGACCAGCTGAGCCTTTGGAGGATGCCCCTTTTATACCCAAATATGAGACTGTCACCTGTTACCACTTAACCTGTTTACCCGTATAATGTTCCAAACAGGTGTTTTTTGAGCATTACACAACTTTCCTAATCTTTTGTTGCCCCTATCCAACTTTTTGGAACATGTTACAGGCATTAAAATTCAGAATGAGTGTATATTTACAAATAAAACAATAAAGTTTTATTTATTGAGCTTTAAATATTACAGGTCAAAAAGGATTTGAAAATAACTGCATTCGGTTTTGATGGGTGTACAGCTGTTATCACACACACCACCATTGTTTGTTTATGACATTCTTGTTTCCAAAAGTTGGTCCACAGCACCTTCATCCTGATCTATGTTGTGAAAGACTGCAAACTACTGCTCATTCATTTTACGAGATCTCCCCCCTGTGTCTCTACATTAATCCTGTATGAGGGTACACACCCACCACTGCCCTTGTCACATGAATGTGTCTCATTTCCTCCTCTCATTTTTCTTCCTCTTGCCCACATCTGTCACTGCTCTCCTGCCTCTCTCAGGTATGCTGACCTGTTGACTCCGTATATGAACTCTGTTCCTGCTGTGATCGCCAAAGCATCTGCTATCTACAACCCCATCATATATGCCATAACACATCCCAAATACAGGTAGGATGCACACTCAAGTGTTGAGTTTCATGACAGCAGATTAAATTAATGGTGTGGAAAGATACAGGCTGAATTTACCATTTACCCAGGCTATTATAGGAGATCCAACCATGCTCTTTCTCAGTCTCTGTCTCAAATTCAAGTTTGCTTTGTTTGTGTGACAATAATAAAGTGCAATATTGCCGAAGCAATAGAGGTTTACAATGTTAGCTGTGGTGTAGTCAAAGTATACACTATATATGCAACAAGAAAGCTACAGGATTCCTCCATATATCCGAGTAACTGGAAAATTGTAAATTGTTATCAAACGTCATCAAATTCTGACATTTAATGTGATTTTGCAGTACTGTACAGGCAGAGGGGAATCACTACCTCTCCATGTGTCTTTTTGCCATGTTAAAAGAGGTTTTTGGGGTTTTATTTTGAGGTTTACCAGGACAGGAGATGTCGCAACATGTACAGATTGTAAAGTCCCTTGAGGAAATTATGATTTGTAATACTGGGCATATAAAATAAAATTTGACTCGTACTTGAAAACTACTTGAGTAGATTTAGAAAAAGATTGTGGTCTACATAAATAAGTACATGATGAAGTGTCACACAAAATAACCACTACTTAAGGTTAATACACAGAATCGTTAAATAACTCCATGTTAACTTTCTGAACTAGATTTGACTTTGTCGACATTAGAATTGTCCTGTATTTGTTTGACCGATCCATCCACCCCACTCTGTCTTTATGCAGACTTTCTCGCTGTTTTATTACTTCCCCTGTCATACTTGTCGTGCCCACGACAGACACCAAAATAAACTAAAATATGAGTCAGAATAAACCGTTGCTCATTTTTGTGGTGAGGACAGACTAGAATTCCAATTTGCAGCAATTTTTGCATATCTTATATGTTTAAATGTATTATGATTAAATGCAGTCAGTGTACAGTGACTTTTTATTTGGAGCAACATTGAAGGAAAATTAATGTTCGTTTTTGCACGTCTTTGTATGATTTACAAACTGATATGACTGTCATCACAAGCACTATTCGAGCATACAAAACACATGATCATATAGTTTGCGTACATAATGAGCAACATTTTTGAAATAATTCAATCATAGCTCAATAAAATATTAATTTGTAATCCTGTAGAGCAAATTTCCCTGAAAACAAAAGAAAGGAATAGCAATATGAGGTAAAATAACAGCATGAGCGAAAGAAAGTCAGAGTCCAAGAGATTAAAACTCTTCGGCTGTAAGTATCCTTGGCTGTTATAGTCTTGTGTTGCTTCCAGTGAATAATCTCAGGAGGTTTCGTCTTGATAACACACACGCAGTCTTTTGGAAGGCCTTTAGTTATGTATGAGCGCTTGTGCTGTTTGTGAGTGTGGTGGTGCTTATTTGGTGTTGCTACGGGACAGGTGTGTATTTTACTACTTTATACTACACAGAATTATGGAGATAGTTAAAGAACAACATCAAGACGTTGCAAACAAATCAATAAAAATGATAAAAATACATATGATACAATAAAAACACGCAGTTGTTTAACAATCGAATGTGATGGTCAGAACCACAGAAGAAAAAAAGGGGACTATTTGCATATTCATGAATGCTTGAATCCTAAATGAAGTCAAGGTTTAGAGCTATACAGTAAGCCATTTTAACAAGATATTAAATATGCAGTTGATTACTTTCGCAGAGCATTTTATGTTGGTTAAAACATGACTGGAGCTGGACTTTGAAATCAAAAACAGGAGGCAGATTTTAAACTTTCATGTGTTCCTGGTTTCCCCTCAGGCAGACATGCTTTGACATACTGTGCTGCTTCCATGGCGATATCAGCTTTCTCCCCGAGTAAATATTGAATTTTATTTTGGTCTGAGAGTGTTTTTTTTTTGGTATTGCACTTTTTTCTGCCTACTCGTCGTTAGCAGAACTCGCTCAGTTTTTTTCTTCGGCGTTGCCAGGTCACGTCTTGTGTTTTCACTCACTGTGGTCAAATTATCTCCCTGCTGAATTGTTTGATCAGCAGGATTAAATATTATTTTGAGTTTTTATAGTTGCTGCTAAGTGGCATTTTTGGCATCATTCAGTGTGGTGTTCTGATATAAAATCACAATGTTTTAATTATTTAATGACATGATTTTCAACAGCAATTTTACACACTAATACACCAAGACAGCAGTACAAAAAGACATGTACTCTATCCCTGTAAGCAGGCAGCGTATGCATGCAAATAGACAGAATAAATAGATTTAGATAGAAAGAGCATCAAGTCAGAGTACAACAAGAGCTGGATCCCAAGTGGACCTTTTATTTTTAGTTTGATACGTAACAAGAAGATGAACATTTTACATCAGAGAAATATATTTCTAGACTTACATCTTCCACGATTTCCCGTCCCACCCGAACACAAACACAGACAAGGAGGAGTCAGCCAAACTACAGTGGTTTTCTTCGAAATAAAGAGTAAAAATGTAAAAATTAAAAGGCAATGTTATAAAGAAAGAAAAAAAGATATACAAGTGCAATATCCTTAATCCCACCAACTTGAAAACAAACTGGTATGATACTTGGTATTTGCCTACTTTATCATGTTCTGTAGTTCTCCAACAAGACCTTTTTACAGTTACTAAAAATTAAAAGTATACCGAGCAGCTTTCTCCCCAAGTAAAGTCACTAAACTGCAGGTTGTCATCCTATACTGACCTCAGCAGAGTGCTTTCAAGTTTTTCCTTGTTTACGATGGGCTGTATATTTACTGCACACTCGAGCTGTGTGTAGAAAAAAAGACTCCAGGTACTTGTGGAAGAGTGAACGATCAGCGAGCTTTGCTGCAATCAAATGGGCACTTTTGCAAAACCACACACCTTGTTTGTCTGAGTTTTTTCTCCCTCTGCTCTCGAAGGTTTCGATTCCTTCGTCTAATACAAGCTGCATCATGTCTTGTTCCTTCTCAAAGGGGTGGTTCACCCCAGAATCAAGAATGCATATTTTCCCCCCTGGCCTGTAGCGCTGTTTATCCCTCTAGATTTTTTTGGTGTGAGGTGCAGAGTTTTGGAGAGATCGGCTGTAGAGATGTCTGCCTTCTCTCCAGTATAATGAGACTAAATGGCGCTCGATTTGCATTGCTCAAAGCACCCAAAGATACATTTTAAAAATTCAAAAATGACCTGGTTACTCAAGATAATCCACAGACCTTGTTGAGAGCAGTAGGAACCACTTTCTTTCAATTAGAAAGATTCTATGGTAGATTTTAAAGTAGTTCCAGTAGACTGAACTGCAGAGAGAAAGTAGTTCCCACATAAAAGGGCTCAGAACAAGGTCTGTGGATCAGGTTGTGTCATGTCTGATCATGCACAACAGCATTAATAATATTCCCCACAGTATTCCCCAACTATATTTACATTTTTTCGTTCGCTTTATGAGACAGAGTGTCGGTGGGAAAGTGGGAACGATATGTGCTGTGCAATCATGTTTATTTCACTCAGTCGATGATAGAGAGCGACAAACGGAGGAGGCTTTGCTGAAGTGTGTTTCTGAGAGGCAGCAGGTTACTGAGCAGTTCCTCAACTTGATTCATGTCGTCTTCACTATCAAGAGTCTCAGAAACGTAGAGCAGAAAACGCCAGCAGCCCACAGTTACGGTCTCTGCAGCTGTTGTAGCCCAAACATAGACGATGTACTTTAGTATGGACCCTGTTTTCCCATGTTTTTGTGTCTGCTGGGGTCAACAGTTTTTTTCAGATTGATCCAGTATTGAGCGAGACCGCTGCAGCCATCAGCAGCAAAATTGGATGCCAAGTCTGTCCACTAAAGTGCTTGTTCTGGCTCAGATGGGTGTTTTAAGTGTCTGGCAGCATTAGGAAAGGGATAAACCTTTTTGCCTTTTTGTTAAAGAGTAAGATCTTTTTTTTTTACAGTGCAGTGCACCACACTAAATTCCTGTATGAGCCAACAGGAGTGTATTTTACCAGTTAGACTCACATTTTAATGCCTTTCTTCTCATCTGTGATGTGAAAATATCAGATTTTTACATAGTCAGATAAATTCAAAGTGTGCATCTTCCTGTAGTTCAGTTATTAAATCAGCGAACCAGCAGAGCTTCTCTCCTCTAAGGCTGCAGCCGCTGTCCAGCATCACCTGCGCTGCACGCTGAACACTTGGCTGAGCACAGGATTTATTTCACAATGACCTGCTCACAGTACATTATCCCGTACTCATTATATGGCTTCATTAAATACTCAAATCTGATAGCAGAGGTCTGTTATTTCTTTATAACAGACTGTTGCATTGGGCACAGTTCTGCTCACAGACTCTGGAGGAGCAATGAAATCATTTTTAAATCAACAAAATCACTTTTAAAATCAATATTTTGTGTCAATTTATTGATTTATCTTGGCCAGTAACATGTAATAAGCGAGATAATATACATTGAGCAGGTCATTATTTTGAAAGAAAACCCATATCCTATTATCCTGTTATCATAGATTTAGATTTTGAAGGCCTTTTAACACATATTTAGATTGTTTGAAGTCGTGAATTCTTGTGTGGGACAAGGTTGTTTTCTGGCACAGAGCAAGTTTAGAAAGTAAAAAAAATTGTAGCAAACCAAAACTTTTCATGAATTCTATATATTTCATACATCCTTACATCCTTTGGTAGGACATGATTTGTTCCAATTCTCAAGAATGGATGAATTATGAATATTATATCTGGACTGAATATTATATCTGACTGGAATATTATACGCTGGACTTTTAATAAAAATGTCTTTCTCTGTATGGATCTTTTCCGTAACGTTGTCAGACACTTAGAGTAACAATCTGAGCCTGTCAGTGGCAAAATTGGTGCAATTGCCCGAAAGGATTACATTACAGCCCGTTTTGCCACTGACATCTGGAGCGCTTTTACTCAATACTGAACCAATCTGATAAATTGTTGTCCCCATTAGTCACTTAGACTTACAATCATGTGAAAACAGGGTCCAGATTAAAAAAAATAAAATTACCCTTTGACATCTATGTGGAGAAATTTGTCTTAGACTCTGCACTGCAGTTCAGTTCTGAATACAATAAATACCAAATAAATTTCACAGATATAAACCACTTCTTGACATGTAATTACATTGTGAGAAGCTGCACGTCTGCTACATAGTCGCCTGCAGCTTATATGGCGTCTAAGTGGCTCAGTAGCCGTGTTACAACCCCTTAATGAACAACTATAAACCAGCTGACTGCGGAGACTTTTCTCTATTTTCTCCTCTCTGCAGCACAGAGCCGCTGTGGGCCTTGGCTTTAATGTGTCTATAGAATTTTATCGCTTTTCTTACAATCCTAATTAAAAGGTAAAATTGGCCAAAAAGGCTAAAGCTCGGTAGGCAGGGATGTCAGCGGGGCCCCTCTCTTCACTATCAATAATTAATTCTCTCTCTCTCTCTCTCAGGTCAGCGCTCAACAAGTATATTCCCTACCTCGGGGTGCTGCTGTGCGTTACGGGCAGAGACCGTTTCAGCAGCAGCAGTTTCCAGTCAACTCGCCGATCAACCCTCACCAGCCAATCAGAGAGCAAAGGGCACTGCAAGCCCCGCAACTCCTCCCAGTCTGAGAGCGATTCAGTGAGTGTATCTCATATCTCATATGGTATGTCTCTGTCTTACGCTCCCCATGACGAACGCTCTGAGCGACGAGTTGATGACTTTAGTCCCGTGTGTCTGTGATTTTGTCTGTGCGTCGTCTCAGGCCCGCTTCTCGGACACGGAGGAGGACTGCTCGTCTCGGACGCCTGTGAGTCGTCAGTTGTCCAGCGATGGCAGACAGGTGCGCCATACCAGCCAGAGGTCAAAGGTGAGAGGTCACAATACAACAGAGTTTGACAGAACTGCCGCCCACAACCCCACTGACCCGGCCATATGTCTCCTCTCACAGATCACAGTGAGTATAGGAGGCAGGTTTTTATCAACACACTGTCACTTACATACTTTTATAAGCACTAATATGTATTAAACTGAAGACTTGTGCAATCTGAAAGCCATACTTTTCTCTGTTAATTACTTTAAGACAGTTGCACCAGCAAAGATTCATTTCATCTAAGATTAAAACTAGGTTTAAAATGTGTAAATCCAGATTTAAAATTAAACAGAGCGCTGCTGCAGAATTAAAACCTAATCTCTGTTTAGTAAATCCATGTTTAGTGATGAATGAAATTAAATAGAGTTTAATTAATATGGAGATACTTGCTTACCCAAATTTAAAGAAAGAAAAAGAGCTTTTGACTGTGCTGTATTCCTTAACAAAATGTTGCATTGTGTGCTACACAGTCAAAAAGTTTACAAGTTTAATTGTTTTCTAGCTAGCTGAAAGTTTTTCTTTTTTTAAAAAAATGTTTTTTTTTTTGTTTTTGCAAGCTCGCTAAAAAAGTTAACAAAACATTGCATTCTTTGCCACGCAGCTGTAAAGTTAACAAAACATAGCTAGCTAAACGTAAAGACATGAAACAACCAAACAAACCAAAAAAATGTCATATTGTTTCATAGCTAGTAAAACAAGTTTGCAAAATACTATAGGCTATAATATATACGCTAGTTTGCTAGCAAACTAAAAAAAAAAAAGCTAAACTGAACATTATCTTGTTTGCTAGCTAGCTGAAAAGTTAACTTAATGCTATATTATTTACTACTTAGCTAAAAAGTTAAATAAATGTTATATTGTTTGTTAGCTAGCTAAAGAGTTAGTTAGCCTCGTTAGTCGATGGCTCGGCAGAGAAGCTTTAATTTCGCCTCCTTTGTGAAAAACTTGTTGGCAAAATTATCAACTGGAGTGAAAGAAAGGAGAGACATTTCACAAAACTGAATTGAGTTGAATCGGTCCCTTTCTTCAAGGAACTTAATTATTTTCTAGCACTTAGTTTCACTCAATCCGTCACAAAAAGGCAGGTATTTTAAAAGGTAAACCTCCTAAAGTTCGAGTTTAAAGTTTTGGTGCAACAGAATTAAATTTAATCTCGGTTAAGAGTAAAAACTAAACTGAGATTTAAAGAGGCTTAAAGTTAATCTTTCTTATAATTAGTCATTTCAAGCTACTAACAAGTTTGGTACAACATAATTTGAAGGTGAACCATGATTTAATTGGGTTTAAAAATGAATCCTTCCTGGTGCCGTAGTGTCATTAGACTGAGATCAAGTAGGGCTCAGTTTAACTTTCCCACATTAGTTTTACAATGTTTCTGGTTGGAGGTTCTGCTTCTGTTTTGCATTACGTCAAAACTGATCCTAATCCTCTCCTACTTAATTTGAGGTTTGAGGTCACATTGTTCTGGAGTCCTGTTGAATTCAATAGACATGATGTTTATGTTTGGTATTTGACGGTAAGTAGGTCACGTTAGTCAGGGGCCCTCTTAAAATCCAGAGTCTTCACGGTTATGAACGGCGTTCCTTAGCGTGTAATCTGATAAGGTCGCGTTGCTTTGGTCCCCTGTAACTGTGGGGTTTGGTTTTGTCATCCCAGAGTTTCAGTGTCGCTTGCTGTGTTACTTTGGAGTCTGTTTCAGACTCTGAACAAGTTTGTACTTTTCTTTTATTAAGTCACAGAAGTTAAGGTCCCAGAATAAATGCAATAGCTCCCAGACTAGGATGATTCTCACATGATTTTCTAAAGGCCACTACCACCCCCAAGACTGGAGTAACATAATTGCCTGACATTAGGCTGGAAGCCTGAACTTACCTTTATGTGTATCTACAAAATTAAAATCATTGCAGTTTGTTGTTTTCACCCCTCTGCATTGGATCTGTTGGACAGTATCGACATTTTTTTTGATTGTACCACAAGATACTAAAGTCAGAAATGGTCCACATCTAACTCACGGGGACTTTAATGACATATTCTGATTTTTAAACCTGGGTTTTGGACTTATGGCAATGGTAGCATTAATTTATCTGAGCAGATGGTGACATAAGTTGTTCTAGCTTTATGGGCTTTTCAGACAGGGAGCGATTGACGCATCTCACACGAGTTGAACTTTTTCCTTGTCGACGTGCAACTACAATGACGAGAGGTTGATCCTACCACAATGGAGAAAGTTGACTGAGGTGCAGCCGCGTACGAAACTTGTGCAATTCTTATTGGAGCACGGAGCAAAAAGAGGCTGCACTTAGGATTGGTCAATTAGCAAGCAGCCTTGAATAAGTTTCACCTTTTATCCAAAGGGCTTCTTTAGTTCTGACTAAAGCATATTTCCACTGCATAGTACAGCTCGACTCTACTCCACTCTGCTCACTTTTTTATCGTCTGCGTTTCATCAGTAGACCAAGTTGTGGCATTTGTGCAGGACCAATCAGTGATCCGCAGTGACCTTTTAATGTCAGCTCAGCTTGCTTGGAGCCTCAACGGAGGTGATGCAAAAAAAAAGTACCAGGAACTATGTGTAACGGCAGCTAGAGCAGTGGAAATGCACCTTATGGGTCAGTCTTTCTTGTTCTGTTGTCCGACCACTCCATCTTCTTGTCAGATGGTCAGACCACACCTCTGACACCCGTCATTGTCCAGCTGTGCAGAAGTGAGCAAGAAGTCAGTGTTTGAACTTATCTCAAGCTCAAGATGAATGTCTTCCAGAAGAGTCTGAAAATGTGTGCTGTTATGCCCGTATTTATCAGGTTTCTGTCGCTGGGTTTTCACACAAATTTCCAGGAACTTTTAGTCCATGCAACTACTTTTAATGGAACTAAAAGGCTCCTCAAGCCCATTGTTGTTTGCGATTCCACTGTTGTCTAAATACTGAGGGTAAAAAGATTCCTAGTCTTGCAGAAAGTTCTTGCAGTGGAAATGTGGAGGACAGCTTTTCACTCCGCTTAAGAGTGTTGCCATTCGAATCAGGTATTGATCGCTTTTGACATCGGGTCCGACATTCCCTCGTAGCCAGTTTAAGATCCATTCACACCTTGACTCGTGCGACTCCAATGAATCTCACATGACAGCCAGGTGGACTAATGACCCACGTGTGACCTCAGAGCCTCTCAAGGAGGGGTCGACCCTTCAGAGGTTAAATGCCTTTGACTTCACACCGATCAGTCAGAAGTGATGAAGCCTTTTGGATGAGAGGGTGAAACATCTTCCAGAGAGAAAAGCAAGTCCAGTGTCCTTTTGACTTAGGACTTCTGGGGATAATTGACCGAGTATAGCGTTATAGCTGAACACTTTCATCCCCTAATAGACATGAAAAGGATATAAAAACCTACATTAATATTTGCTTTAAGTTTAATTGTTAGTATTTCAACATTTCTACGCGTTGAAGCTTCGTAAAACCAAACATCTTTTATCTGATCTGTGCTTCTTGGAAAACGTTTGGAACATTTCTAAGCATCGTTGCCGTCAGGGCCATTGGAAAGTGACAGGTCGCTCTATGTGGGGCATCCAATATATGGAGCATTTCCGTCTCTCTGTAATCACCTTAGTTCAGAGAAAAAACACAAGTAGCCCACATGTACGCACACATGCAAACACACACACACATACAGGCGCGCTGCCATGCAGGTCAGGTTCACTGAGGACTCCATTACAGAGGGTCCAAAGACTAATCCAATAATCTGGGTGTTTCAGTCTTAATCCACAGTTTGCACGATGCTGCCCCGCGTTTCAAAGTACTGCACTTGTTGGCAGTGGAAGATGGCTGATTGTCTAGGAGTCTCTGACCTCCATCTGCCTCCATCTCTGCACAGAGCAGAGGATACACACTTTTACTTTTGCCTATAATCAGTGTTTGCCTACTTTAACTGTTGCAAACTATGTCATTTTCAACCAGTGGTTCAGAAACTTAGTTTACTTTCTGATTAGTTTACTGTTTACTTTGTCATATTTTCATTTTTTGTCTATTTGGTCCTGCTCAAACCAAACACACAGCACCATCTCAAAAACAGAAAGAAATTGACAATCATAAGTTGTTTTCATTCATTTCAAGAACACAATGTCTTGGAATTTGTAGCTTTTATACCAATTTTGATTCAATTCATTTCTGAAAACACCAGACAAAACAACAAGTAGCACTGAAACTGCTGTAAATAGTTCTGATGGAATGAATCTCAGTCATTTCTCAGACGTTGCTCTCTGTTTGCTTCCTGAGACGACATTCAGAGTGTGACAATAACAGATCCTTCAGGGGATAATGCTGGGTTTTCAAAATACAAGAGAAATACTCCACACTTTACCTCACACAGCTCTGTTATAAGAACAAACACCTGTAATGTGTCATGAGGTGGTGTTTTTGGCAACTTATGTGAGAAAAATCACTGAATTTATAGTAGAAAAGTTGCGATGCATCAGTCCAACTGCTGTTTAACAGTGGAAAAAAATAGTCTAGAGGGTTTAAACAGATTATTAAAAAATACTTTTATATAATGTACAATTTTTATTTTCTTTCTTTCCTTTTTTTTAACAGAAATGCTCAGTATCTTTCTGCGGAGTCAGTTGAGAAGATTGATGCCACTCTCACATCTAAACACTAAATATGAAGCTGCAGGCAGATGCTGGTCAGCTTAGCTTAGCATTACGACCTGAACGTAGAGGAAATAGCTAGCCTGGCTTTGTACATAAGTAACACAATCTTTATACCATAACTTTTAGAGCTCAATAATTAACACGTTATGTCTTACTCGAAAAATATGAAACTCTCAAAGGTTTTGGTTTTATGAGGGTTATGTGCTCGACTGATATTTTGGCTATGCTCAATTACTGTCTGGAATCACCGCTTGTTGCCTGGCAACCTCATAGTGGTGAGAAACTCCAGGTTTAAGTTTGGGTGCTGGTAGGAGGATTTTATTGTCTTTCTCATATCTTAGATATGATCTTTCTCATATTACAGCTAAACAGTGCACTATAATATCATGCTGTAATGAAGAAGACTTGAAATTAACAATTGAGACCATAAACTCATCAGGAAACTGCTTTACTGAGTTCATATATCAAGTGAGAAGTTGGGTCATTTTTACATAAGACGCCATGCAGTGTGACTTCTTTTTGCAACCAGTGGAGTCGTCCCCTGCTGGCCATTAGAAAGAACACAGGTTTAAATCACTCAATCAGACTCCAGTGCTCTGTTCACTTATTCTACTGTCCATGCTTTGGCCAGAGCCAGTGTATCTGTTTCCAGCCTTCATGCTAAGCTAAGCTAACCAGCCGCTGGCTGTAGTGGTATCAATCATCTCATTTGACTCTCAACAAGAAAGAGATTAAATGTGCTGAAAATGTCAAACTATCCCTTTGATAAGGAATTTTGACCACTTTTTAAAACTCCAGAAAACAATGATGCCCCTATTCTCAGTGCAGAGTCTAATCCTACTGCTGTTGGCACATGTGATTGTTTCTAGCATAAGCTGTGAACTATAGGATGAAACAAGTCGCTCAGTATTTGATGAAAATGTGACCTGGAGGCTCAAATAAGTACAAAAGATCTTTTGATTACAGCTAACACTACATGGCTGTGTTGTTTATGTGCGTACTGTTCAGACTCTGACAGAGCCTGAAGACATCTCCATGTCGGACATCAGTCTGCAGCCAACCAGTCACCTGCCTGCTACTGTAAGAGTCCATCGACCGTCCATGTTTGCTCTGTGCAGTAGTTGTGGCATCAGTGTCTTTGTATCATGAAAATCAACGAATCCCATGAAAAGATGAAGTCAACAAGATAATATTTATCCCACTAACAGCTAATGTCTAGTGTGTAGAAAAAGCTTGATTTATACGTCTGCGCCATAGAATTCCATCCAGCATCAATGTTAAAGTTATATTCTGTATATTTTAATAGCTGTGTGACAAAAATGCAAATTTTTTTGTTATTTAAAGATATTTTTCATATGAAAGTATTCTATTTTAACAAGAAAGTGTTTATATTGTTATTTTTATAACATTTCACTTTATATTTATATTCTTCACTTGCTCATGTGATGTGATGTATATCCGCTTTACCACCCATCAAGTAGCTTCCAGTGAACTGTACATGTATATATCTTTGGTCATCAGAGTGCTTTTTCATCCCGAAGTCATTAAAATACTTCACTTCACAGTTTGATTTCTTCATATTGTTAATATTTTACCATTGGCTTTGTGTTAAGAGTGTATTAGTGTTTAGTTAGTATTTTTGATCATTCTGATAATCACATAAGTGTTTTTAAATGGCAAGGTTAGCCAGTTGCCTTGCCTAGCTGGCTGTTAACATGACGAAAAAACCACGGCAAAATCTATGAGGAGGAAATCCTGAGGGCTCGCCTTTTAAGCTTGGCTTTGTGTTTTACGCTGACCAGGCAGCGCCGGTGTCTGTGCCCGCTTCGTGCACACAGCTCTGCGTCAGCGCTGCAAAAAGCGTCCTTCGGCTCCCTCCCTCTCTCAGCTCAAAACAGCTACAAATATGTGGAATAAGTTCAAAATTTAATACAAACAGCAGCAAACATGTTGAGCTCGCTCTAACAGTGTACGTCGGTGGTTTTCATTTTGGGCAGCTCTTCCCTGCACCAACTGTCGAAAAAGAGCCATATCATAGCAACCATAGCAACCCTAATGTTAGCTTGTGGTTCACTGGCGTTGCTAATGAATATCAACGTGATCAAAAATTCTAACACACTAATAAACGCAATATACAAAGCGAACAGTAAACTATTAACTATATGTACAAATTCAACTGTAAAGAGTGAAGTACTTTAATAACTTTGGGATGAAAAAGCACTCTGGTGACCAAAGATGTACAGTATAGTGCAGACAGTCAGTCAGTGGTAGGCACTAGAGAGTTGCAGAGACCTCATAGTCATAATGCAATTGATCAGTCCAATAACTTATCAGCAGTGGTGGGTAGAGTACTGAAAATCTATTCTCAAGTAAAAGTACAAAAACTAATAAAAAACGACTAAAGTAAAAGTAAAAAAAAAAACAAAACCTGGCTGATAAATCACTGAAAGTAGTACTCAAGTTACTTCCATATTCATATTATTTTAGGTTAATATTTTTACTCATGTGCATTAGTTACTCGTTAGAACCCACCCCTGCCGATCAGAGAGTTTCATGATATAAGAAGATGAAGTAATATGCTGTTATAACAAGGGAATAATTTAGTATGACGCCATAACAAGAAAAATATGACATTGTAGCATGAAAAATATCAGTATAAACAATTACTTTTCCTTTTTGGCACAAGAGCATAGTTGTGTTGTGTTTACATTCTGCTGATGTCAACTGATCAAGCAGTGTGTGATGTGTGAAATCCTAATTTGTGACATGCAATCTACCACTGAAAGGGAGTAACATGCAACACAAAACTACTGTTATTAGATTGAAAAGTGTCGTTATTTGTTTGCAGAGTTGTTTCAGAGTAAACAACACTAGTTATGTTCAATGTAAGGAAGTAAAATTGTCGCTTGCTGCAACACTTTGGCTTTTTGTAGACTTGAATTATAGTTTTTGGACAATGTTGGAGTTCTATGGAACAGAATCAAAAACTACATCAGAGTTTGTTTTCAGTAGGTGAATTTCTATCCACCTGTTTTTAAGCACATTTTCAATTTGTGTATAAAAAAAGAGTGGAAACCCCCAAAATTTGAAAGCTGAGGTGGAAAAGTTGGTTCATCAATAAATCTAAAATGTGACAAAGGATGGAAACAAACTTACTGAATAAATCATGACATACGTTAAGAATTTAACATCCACGTGAAGCGACAAAATGTTTCTTACCATTTGAGATGTGGGGGGGCACTCATTTAATTCAATCAAGTCATCTTCTTCTGCAGTAGTTGTGATTAGAAACATGCATCAATCCACATTTAATTTCTCAGTTTTTATCTAAATTTGGTCAGAATCAGCTTTACACTGGGATGGAAATCTATCTAATAAGATAAATTCCTTGATTGTTTTGGTCTTTTCAGGGGATTTGTTTGTAATAAAAAGCTCCACCAGCCCTAAACGTCTCCATCTGTCCTGCCCAGGTGTTTTAGTAATTTGTTTTTAAGGACTTTTTAAAGGGGGATGCCACCCATTCTACAACACTGCTCAATGGTTCTACTATTTAAAATAGCTCGCTGAAAATAACTGACTGTGCAGCTGAACAAGCTGTGTTAACAGTGAATGTAAGGTAATGTGAAATGGTTGGCATATCTCTGTAGTCCCCCCCACCCCACCCCCCCACCCCCAACCCCGCTCGTTCTAGTAAATCCAATCAGCTGTTCGGTACTTTCCGTTCTGTCCCATTTCATTCATTTCCTGCCGCTCTGACATCAATATTAATCAAACCTTGTGGAAAATCAAAAACGTAGCTTCAACCTGTCATTGTTTGTTCATAGTTTCACACCCAGACCCCGTGTTTCTGCAACCAAACGATTGTGTTGTCTGTCCTGGATGTCCTCCTCTGTCCATACAAAAGACCGAAGTGATGTAAAGATTGGTGGACGGTTCCCCATGGACATTATTGACTGACTGACTGACTGCTCTGCAGAAGTGAACAGAGTATAGTCCAAAGAAAGAAGAAAAAGAAAGTAAGAAAGACTTACTTTCACAGAAGAATCATTAAGAGTTAATTGTAGATGCACAATAATAATAAAATAGCTATTACCTGTAAAAAAATAACAAAAAAACGAACATTTATTCAGTTTTCTGCACTTATTTATATGTAAAAGTAAGTCATTCAAGGATAATTCAAGGTTATCACAACTTTGGTCCTATTTTTGTAATTTTATATATACATATATATATATATATATTTATATCTTATCTTTACTGTTGTGATTTTGTACTTGCCAAAGTGACTGCTGAGATCTGGGAACTACAAAAATCTGACAGAGAACAAAACACACAATCAATCAGACAGGCTCTAAACAAGCAAAAACAGTTTGTCCTATATTAAACCACTTTGTTTGACCGTAAAACAAAAAAGGGAACACCTGTCTGTAATAATCCCTCATTGCACAAGAAAACCACAACAGACAGCATGGGTAATAATACCACTCTCCTTAGTTTTCTCTTCCAACTAAGTTTGTCTGAGTTGTTTGTGTTTCTTGCCCCGTCTGACTTTCTTTTACTCATATTTCTACATACTGAGATCTTAAGGAATAGTTTGGCATGTTTGGAAATACACTTACTCTCTGTTTTGCAATGAGTTAGATGTGAAGATTGATACCACTCTCATGTTTATAAGCTAAATATGAGGCTACAGCTTAATTTAGCTTTGCATTAAGACTGCAAAGAGAAAAAAAGCTAGCTTGCCCCATGGGCTTTTTGTTGAGGGAAATAGTGTGATGCTAAATTCTGGGCACAAAAATACACCATCTCTCCAGTCCTCTCTGCTGGTTGTCACTGCTCTCACCATGAAATAGTTCTGCACATAACCAAACTGTAAAACTACAACTTGAGACAGCTTCAGAGGTGCTGGTTGATTGTTGTTACCTTTGGTTAGCCGTTTACCCCCATTTACCCCCGTTTACCCCCTACCACCAGTCTTTAGTCTTTAGAAGATTTAGGCAAAAATTACAAAAATAAGACCGAAGTTGGAAAGTCCTTTACAGAACATGCTCAGCCAGAGTACTTTTGGTCCACTGGTGTGGAACCATTGATCTCAGGGGTCAACAGTGTGATAGAGTCCCACTCCATCAAGAGCACCGTGGGAGAGCCATTCATCAATCCAACCAATCAATGCCTTTGATCAGCTGTGACCGTTTCATGTCTTGCGCTGGCAGGTTAAGTGGAGGAGAGTCGTATTGATCCAAATCACGGCGACAGTTCATAATACATCATCCTCTCCTTTGAATTCCTCTCTGCGTCTTTCTTTTCACACCATCGTCCAACCACCTACTCACATCAGAGGCGTCGGGTCTCGGCCACAATACCTGAACACCTCTGTCTCTTCTTCCTTCCGCCTACGCAGCTGGACAACGTGACGGAGGAGTCAGGGCCAAGGGGCGCGTGTAAGACGTCATCCATCATTATCACCTCCATATCCAGCCCGTCCATATTGCACAGTCCCCCTGGTTTCCATGGTAACCTCAAACTGACCAAAACTTACAGCCCGGTTGCCAAGGAGCCTCTTGACATTGCCAGGCTGGAGACTACAGTATTACCATGAACACCTGCAACAACAACTCTGCGTGTGTGTGTGTGTGGGAGTGTGTGTGGGTAGTGTGTGTGTGTGTGTGTGTGTGTGTGTGTGTGTTTCTGTATTTCCCTCCATGGGACTTCTCTGTACCAGCATGCTGTTTGCTAATTATGATAACTCAAAGCCAGAGCATGCTCTTCTTAAGTTTTTTTGCACATCAGAGTCGTGAGTATGTGAGCGTGAATGCCCGGTAAATTTTAAAAACATGTGCGAGTATTTGCACGCATGTATGTGTTTTACTTTTTCTGACATATCATGGTGGCTGGAGATGGTTTACCTCGGGGCCAGAGGCAACAAATTAGCCTTAAAAACACATGAAAAGTTCTCTTTGTCCAGGGTTGGGTATCGTTTAGATTTTTAGTTATTCTCGATTCAGATTCTTGTCATAATGTTTAAATGTTAAAGAGAAAAAAAAAAGTTGGGAAAACTAGTCATTTCAAGGAAACTGTCGTCACTACATTTTTGAAGTTTTGAAATAAATTAATAGTTTTGCAGACCTTTAATTTTGCAGACTTTCTTACTAAGACAATATTCTTTATTTTCGAAAATTGTTCCTGACATGATCTGTCATTCGGGTGCTTGAAAATACTGAATAATTAGCCATCATTCACTTTCACTTTAAGGAGTTTACTCAACAATTTTTGAAATACAATGTTGTTGTTTCAAAAACTTAGAGATTTAAGTTTTTTCTAAGAGAAAAATAGATTATATAAATAAATGATTATAGGTCGGCAAAACTTTTCTTTTTGTTTATTTCAAAACTTAAGAGTTTGAGTTTGATTCTAAAATCTTAGTGAAGACAGTTACCTTCAGTTTTCTCTACAAATTTAGTGTAGATTATAATGACGATGCATTCTCTTAATCTTTTTGGTTTCAAGGTAGAATATGATATAATGAGTTTTCATTGTCATACAACAGTTGAATGTCCGCTGTTCAACACATGTTTTGAGTTTTTTTTGCGGTACCATTCGATGACTCTGCAGGGACACTATGACTGGGGACATAAAAAAATGCTGAAATAGTTTTTGCACAGTGTTTATGAGCCATACTATGCATTAATGCATACCTAACAATTTAGACAGAAGTGCAGAAGGTCCAAACTTTGACCAAGCTTTCTAAAAGCATGTTATTGTTTTTTTTTTTTTTAAACAAATCTCAGAACCAAGTGTGTTTTTCTCTTTTTTACTATACTTGAGAATGTGAGAATAGACTAAAAATACTGATATTAAATATGCATTAAGCAGTATTTGTTATATTAAAATGGAATCAAATTACTCCTGGTAGCACTACCGATCCCACTGCGAAGCAACACCATAGTTTGCAACTGTATGCAGATTTAAGGCACTTTAAGTTCAAAACTAAAACAATGTCGCTTATGATAAAATTGTGAGCAGCTCCTGTAACTGGTGAAGAAAGTTACACATTTAGCAACTAAGAGACACAATTTTTTTGCAGGAGCTGGTGGATGAAGCCAGAGCTAAAACATTTAACCATATAAAGAACTTCACTGGGATGCTCATGCTGCTTTGTTTCTACTAGATGTGTAAGGGCCTGTGTCCACATAACATTTTCTTCTGGCAGAAAAGTGCTGGCAGGATGCTGCAGAAGATGCTGCACATGGGTTTTACTTCAATATCTTGAAAATCCCTATGATGTTTCTTTTTTTGACATTTTATTTCACAATGAGCACAAACTAGCACTGACCCTCATATGGCCCTCTCTCATACACATGTACTGGCTTGGTTTGACTGGGCTCCCCGCTTGAAGGTGTGACCTGATACGTGCTTATCATGGTCGGTCATATTCATCAGCAGTAACTTGCTAAAGGCAACGTGAAACAGAGAGATCAAGTAGATACCTGAAATACAAACAGCAACACAGGAGAGAAACTGAACTTCAGACCACAGAGATTCAGTTAGAAGCTACAAAAGTACTGAGAGCTGAACACACAGAGACTTAAAAAGCTCTTTTTCTCTGCTCTCCTGCGTAGACGTGAGTTAAGTCTCAGCTCTTCAGTGCACATCAACAGGCAGGCAAATTCTCCTTTTTCTTGGTTACCGGGGTGACAAGTCCCCATTTAATACACGCTTAGTTGCCGGAAAAAAAGTGACAGACTTTGCTGAAAAGTGCAGAAACACTCAGAGTGGCCACACAAAAAAAGATAACCTTGCACGGCAGCTGGATTTGTGAGATCACAAGATCATGAAAGAATCCATCTTGCCAGGTTTCAAGTTATCTGTTTGTGTTCGCACCAAAAGTGGTGCAGCCAATTAGCGTCTTAGTGGGGGCCACTGGCAGCTACGGGTGTGGTTTTAGGTATTACAACAGCGAGAAGCCAGATGAGTTGAGATGAGTTGCTTCAAGAGTTTGATCTAATTTGTAGAAGTAAGCCCGTCTTAGACGTGACAAACATACGGTTCATCCAGTCACCTGCCAAGTTTTCTTGAAAGTGTCTGCCCTTTTCCAAACAGTTTCTAAGGAACGGCTACCCAGGTGGTTGGAAAAAAGATGCTGTTGCCGTTGGGAACAACTAGGATGCTGGCACAAAAAAAACGCTATGTGGACTCAGGCCCTCTGTGAGTTTTTTAGCACCTGTGTTTCCCAGACATGAAATGTATTCAGGCCGCTTCAGATTTTTCTCCTCTGGGATTTTCTTTTTCTTTCATGTATTTTTGTATTTATTATTTGAAAAATATCCTGTCTGGGAAAAATCTGCTGAAAGGTCAGATTGGGTAAAATGTCTTCTGGGGTGCATTTATTTAAAAATGCAAAAATGTAGAAAAAATGTACCTTCCTAATAAAATGTTGCTGCACCACAAATCAATTCAAATTCAAACCAAATTGTGGAAATCGCTGCTCATACTGTACTTAAGCCAGGAGAAACTGACTGCTCATTCCAGTCTGTCTGCCCTCTAGTGGTCAAAATGCTTTAATGCAGCTTTAATATGAGGTGAGTTACTTATAAACTGGGTAATCAGATACACAAACCCACACATGCAACCGGACGGGAGAGGATACAGTCCGTTTTCTTTCCCTTCTGGCTCTTTGTCATCGATTTTTCCATTCCTGGTGACACGGAGCACCACAGATCGGACAAATCAGGTCACAAACGTGTCACAACACCAGAGTACATCAGCTAACACAGTGTGTGAGAGTGAGTATGAGTGTGTGTGTGTGTGTCTGCACTGAAGAACAGGACTCAGTACTGTACTTTTCTCTTGATGCCATACTTTGCTGTAATATCTACTCTTAGATCTACAGGTGACAGCTAAATGACTTTACTGTTACATGAGTGTGGTTTCGGGATCATTGACCTCATCATACGCAGCCACACAGAGCCGCTTCATTGAACGCCACATCTCCAAATCTCTTTTCTCTCCACATCTATACGTTGCAGTTCCCTTTGAGATTCCTACGATTGCTGCATCATTGACTATGATTGTAATAACTGTTCTGTTCACATGTCCAATTAAATCTGACACGTGCTGTCATTTTTTAAATGTTTGTTAAATGATAAACAGTCAAATTAAAAGCTTCAAATCTTAGTTAACGAGGCAACACAGGTCAATGCATTTCCACTGTTGCTCATTTGTCCTGCAGTACCCATCAATGAATGTACAAAATGACATATGGCTAAAATGATGGCATTACAACAAAACAAAATATTATATAGTATATATATATAAAAATATATGAAAATTAAATTCTGCTTTAAATAAGTGATGTTTTATGAAGTGATGGTTTCATGTTGATTTTGTTTTCTTTGTACAAAATGTTTTGTGTTGTTATTATTTATTTTTCTAAATAAAAATGTTTTAAAAATTCTAAATGCTGCACGACCGGTGGCCGTGTCTCCACGTCTCTGTCTTTGTGATACTTGAACCAGCCATATGCATTAAGCTAGGGCTGCAAACTCATGATAATTTTCACAATTAATTAAAGGTGCAGTCAGCAAAGTTAATAGCTGAGTCTCATTCCCGGGTCGTCAAATATTTACGTTTTAGGAAAGAGACTCAGCAGGCAACTAGATTTACTACAAAACTGAGCCAAGAGGAGAAGAAGTCTAGTTTTCTCTCAGACCAGTTAAATTACATTATTTTTAAATGTTATGATGGCAAAACTAAACTGCCTACCCTGACGTTAATCTGCTGAATCAAAGTATTTTTTACATGAATCATTTGGTCAATAAAATGTAGCTTTGAAAATAGTCAAAAATGTCCACAATTTGTTAAAGTAACATCATCAAATTGTTTATTTTGTCCATCCAACAGTCCGTACCGTGAAGTTATTCAGTTTATTATCATAGAAAATAAAGAAAAACAGCAGATATTAATATTTCAAAAGCTGAAACCAGTTCATTTGTGTCATTTTTTCTTAAAAATTATTTAAATTGATAATCTAATTTGTTGCCCATTAAGTTATTCCTAATCATTTCAGCACTAGATAAAACTGTCCTTCAATGCATCATACCATCCATTCTTAAAAGAAACAGCCATGAGGGTTTTATTCTTTGTCCAAAAACCTCATGTCGTGCTCGCCAGACTTATTAAAGTTTTGTATTTTTCATTATTTTTTAATTATATTTCTTTTTTAATTTTTGTTGTCAGTTTAGTTTCAGTTAGTTTCTGCAGTGGGTTTGCTCATTTCTTTGGGGTTTTTTTTCATTATAATATAGGAGGTATTTGTCAGGGGGAAGATTCAAAAAGTTCAGAAAAGGAATTACGAAAACAAACACAACATTTTGTGAAGGCATCTAGTCATCCAAGTCTGAATTAACATATTCTCCAATGCCTCCTCATGATTGTTTTTTTGAGAAATTTGACAAAATTGACAAAGACTTAAAGTAAAGACATTTTCTGTATATTTAGTGCACGGTATTGTTCCAGGCAGTTTTCTCTTTTTCTAAAGTGTAGTTTTTATTTTCATTTTAGTTAAAATGCTGCTCACACACACACATTCATGTACAGCACCATAATAATTGTAGTTCCTGCAGCTCCTAATGCATCATCTGTCCATCAGCTGATATTATCATAAATCATTAGGTCAGTTTCCTGGATGGAAGAGATCCATCCAGCCGCAGATAACAGCTGGAACATCCTGATGTCAGATATCAGAGTGGCATTAACGCAGGTCATTTCTGTCCAACATGTCAGGGAGCAGACAGGATGGACATTTATCCTGCATGCTGTTTGACCTGAATCAACCTCCCTGCAGAACTATGGCGCCCTGCAGAGGTGAGAGGCGGTACTTGATTTGCAGGAGCAGAGGATGTGAGTGGGAGGAGCAGACAGACATAAAGACATCTACATCTTCATTTTCTCTCTCTTTCACGTTCAAGTTGCTTTATTGATATTAATTTAAGTACTGATGAAGCATATAGTAAAAAGTACATTTTACAGTACCATTAAAAAGTTTGGAATCACCTGTTATATTGTTTTTCTTCTGTCCTTCACTAATAGCTCTTTTAATATAGCACCCATTCTTGAGAACTGAGACAAATGATGTCCTGCCAAAACTTTAAAAATAATTAGTAACACTAACTAGTTGTTTTTGGTGAAATTATATCCTTAAGAGCGACTGGCTAACTAGTATTAGTATTAGTATTTTAGCTAACAGTTTGGTATTTGAGATAATGAGATCCTTTAGATTAGTTTTTGTGTTTCGTGCACTTTAAAGGATCAATGTGTAGGATTTAGTGTCATCTAGTGGTGAGCTTACAGATTGCAACCAACTTGCCTCAAGCCTCTCATTTTGGTTTGTTTTCTACCTCGAGTCCCCCTCCACTAAAAAAATAATGTTTTTCTTTTTGTTCATACAGTTGAGTCTTTGCGCTTCAATGCATGACAACGTATGTGCAGAGTTTGACACCAGAAGGATGTTTTCACATCCATCTGCCGTGCTCACTGAAAGTCTGATTTTAAAGAGCTGGGCCTACGAACATGACTTTGTGACATCACAAATAGTTAGGAGGCCAATCCCGGTTCAGTTTACAAACTTGTGATGTAGAAACTCGAAGCCGCCGGCGCACACGCACACTTTGGACTGAACTTTACAGTGAAGTAGGAGACATCTTGTGTCCAGCAGGAAAACTGAAGAAATTAACAAAATTTGAGTATTCATAGATTCTCAAATGAGGTGAGATAGAAGGAGTAAACTAATTTTTAAGAATTTTAATATAAAAATTATACTTTTTTTTGTGGACAGACACACATTATTGTTCCAAGCAGACTATTTCTGTATGTCTTAATACATTTCTGAAGGGGATCTTTAACCCCAAAGAGCCAAGGGTCAAAAGCTCAAGTGATGTGTAGACTGGGAATTGAACCAGAAGTTTCTTATAGCACACACAGCTGCACAATCCATTCAGCTAAAGAGCCAAGTCTGTTAACAAATGGCCATGCAGCTGTTTTTGTGTATTGCACTTGTATGGAGCCAAGCTAACAGTTTCCACCTGCTTCCAGGCTTTGTGCTCAGCTAACGGTAGCAATAAATGCATATGTGTACAATTTTTAATGGCAAAAATAGATCTAATGGAGTAGACTTGGACTGAAGGTATTCAATAAAAGATCTCCAACTGAGTGTGTCATTTCGGGCTGTGAAGGTCAGGATTTGAAATGAAATGAGAAACATTTATCGCAACTGTCCAAATAATTAAATTTTATTGACCTTTATTGAAGGATACTGTTGTAAAGTAGCGTGTAGTTCCTGTAAAGAAAAGGGCAGCGTTTAATGTGTGTACGACACGCAGCACACTGAAAGCAATGGTGCTCATAGCGGAGCAGAAACTTAAACTTAGCAGTAAGCTGTCAATCTGGCAGTAAATGTACCGTTCAGGTTACAACATATCAGTTAATAAATGCTGCAGCTTTTCAAGTCGGAGAAAAGTCTGGTCTGTTGCGTCAAAGCAGCTGGAAAAGTGAAGTTTTCTATCTCGACGACGTCAGCTCCGGTGCGATCGTATAACTTTCTGAAGTTTTGTAATCCAGCCTTGAACTGCAGCGTCTCTTTTGGAGATCTGGTGAAATAAATCCACAATGATAAATCCAACACTGAATGTCCTCTGTGGTTATTTATTCATTTTTCTGTCTTGAAAACAGTTATTATTGTTCTTAGCATGTTGTTAGCCATCCACTGGCAATCCCAAGACACCCTGGTTCAAGTGTCAGCCAAGCAGAACTGGGCGTCAGTTAGTAACATGCGTAGAAATGTTCTTACTGTGTGCAGAAAATAAGTTCCCACGTAAACAAACCATCTGATTCATGAAACACGCACACCAGCCAATTTTGTTCTCACCACTGTGCATTGACCGGCTCGTGCAATCTCACGCTCTCTACGATCTGCACGCCCCCATTTCTCCATGTAAGGAAATAACATTTACATAGAAAAGTATCATGGAAAAAGCGGCAAAGTTGTTCTAACGTCACATTCAGACAGAATCAGATGTTGCTGTGATGAGCAGGCGTGTTTACTTGTATTCAGATCAGCTGTGAAACAATCAGGAAATAATATTTTATTTCTGATTCATCTGCTTTCTGCCAGCACTGAGCACTGCCTCTCCCCGTTCAGTCTGTATCTCAGACACAAAGCTGCGCTGCCCATGTCCAAGGAGGAAGCCAGAAAAGATACACTTTGCGACCCCCCAAAAAATTATTTTTTGGAGTATATGTTGTGTCCCTGAAGAAACGGACTGTGTCTCAGGTGAGAAAGAATTGGTTTGACAATACAGCTGAAAAGAATAATAAACCAGAAGAAAGGTAAGGAAGCAGGTAGAGAACAAAGAGCACCTGATCTGTCAGCCCAAGATAAGAGATTCACCACAATTACTGGAAATATCCATAACTGAGATAAGAAACGAGGGTGAAAGCCAGCCAATAATAAACAAGATCAATCAACCATAAAAAACACTTCCAAGTCTTCTATTAAAGCCTTTTTTAATGAGTGTGTTTTTAATATGCTCTGGATTTAGTTTAAAGGTGTGTTTCAACATTTTCTAAGACAGCCGGATGTCATCATTTGTGCACATGCGTGGTCTGAAGCAGCTCAAAATTTGTTCGCAGAGTACGAACAAATTCAGGTAAGAAAATACTGATGAATCCCAGATTTGTGCAGTTAAAGCACAAATTTATGCGTATGCGCTGTTTGTGAGTGAGGCCCATTGTGTCATAATGAAATGACATGACGTTGTCCCTTCAAATTAAAATCTGTGGTGATGACATGAAGAAGCTCGACCCCACGTCACAGCCTTCTGTCATCAATATAGGCCTCTCGTCCTGCTGTAGGTATTGATAAACATTGACTTGAGTGATAGATTCGTTACTGCTCAGGGGCCATACATTGTGTCTCTTTAAGCATTTAAAATGTTTAGCATCACCCCAGTGCACAAACATCTTAATTTCAAGGTTTGCTGCTGTGACGAATATTGAAAATCAAAAGTCTGTCAGCACCTATTAAACAGTCACAACCTGCTGTTTGTGTTCACTTGACCTCAGCAGCTGTGGCTGGCTGCTAATTGAATTGCTCTGTATCACAAACACACAAACGCAGGGACGGCAGCTCAGTCGGGGCAGCAGCGGGGGTGTTTCAAGGGAATCAGCGCGGGGTAATTTGTTGTTTCCTTTCTCGAGCAGAACGAAAGAATGAAAAGCGACTGACATCAGTGCACAGACACTCATTGCGGATAATAGGGTGCTAGCAGCATGGACTGATAGCGCTAAGAGAGGGAGGAAGAGAGAGGGAGAATGTGTTGCAGTAAGAGGGGTCTATATTGGCGATGTGAATCGGCAGTGAAGCATTCTGGGGCTTCGTGTTACAGGCCTTATAAGGGCCACGGCCCCTGTGTCTCTGCTCACCTCGGCTATTCTTAGGCTGTCTGTCCCTCACCCTCAGCAACTCTGCAGGCAAGAAACTTTTCTCCATCTAAATATTAAGTTCAAAGTTGACTTTTGAGAGTTTGAGCTTCCTAAAGTTTGAGTTTGGGTTTTTTTTAGTGATTCTTATCAGGAGCAACAGTTCAGTTTTTCTGCAGCTTGGCTCTACACTCTGTCCGTGCACCTGTGTGTATTTGTGTACGCCTGTGTGTGTGTGTGTGTGTGTGTGTGTGTGTGTGCGCCTGTGTGTGTGTCCTCCGTTTGTGTGTCACAGAGGTTCCACAGCACCTGACCCACCCACCACCAGCACCACCCCAGGGGTGTTTGTCCTGAGAGCTGGGAGCAGACGGGGAGAGACGGTAGTGAAGCCAGGGGCTGACGGCCGGCGGGACAAAAGGATAGCGGCAGGGCGAGGACGCGAGGCGAACAAGGGGCGACACCGAGCAGGAGCAGAACCCACACAGCAGCCGGCAGGAGTTTGTTACCAGGAGGAGCGCTGACCACATTTAACCGAAGATGAGTGCATACACAGTAACTCTGAACGGCCCCGCTCCATGGGGCTTCAGACTACAGGGAGGAAAGGACTTCAACATGCCCCTCACCATCTCCAGGGTAAGACCAGAGTCACCCACACAGGGAAGTAATGAAGTACAAATACTCAAGTAGAGTTTTCAGGTATCTGTACTTTACTTGAGTATTGATTTTTCTGGCAGCTTTTTATTTTTACTCCCTACATTTAAACACAAATATCTGCACTGTCTATTACTTACATTTTCAAAACGGGCTCGTTACTTATTTTTATTTGGCATCATTGAAAATGATGATGAATGAAAATGATGTAAAAGATGTAACAAGACATAACAAGATGTAACAAGACAAAGAAGATGTAAGAAGACAGAAAAGATGTAACAAGATGAAAATTACGTAACAACTGTTAAGAGCAAAGTGACAAAATTGCTCACATATTGATTGAAACTGAAACTAAACATCTTCTGCACAGACTGCTGTCTCTGATCAAATGACTTTGGGAAACTACTACAGCTACAACTCAAACATGATAAAAACCAACATACCGAGGAAAAAACTGAATTAAATGCCTTCTAAGTTGGCCAATAAGGCTGATTCGGATTTGGATTCGGATTCGGATACATGATGCACATTAATGTACAAAGTAAACACAGGCTCACAGTTTCCTGCTTCAATATCCGAGTATGCAAGATTTTTATGATCTGCGGATGAAAAAATGTGACTAGAAACCAAATTAGGTTGAAAAGTGAAGTTTTTTTAGATGCATAACTTCTGTTTCAACATTTAAATGACTGTAAATGGAGCAGATTTATTAAAGAACCTCCTGCACTGTAAAATACGATCTTTTAAATGGTTAAATGTAACCTAGATGGCTGAAAACCTGATTTCTTTTATCCCTGAAAAATCACCTCTTCGCCTGGTTTGCATGTCCACATTTTAAACTGTTCCAAACCAGTAATTCATCATAAACACAGACGTAAACAATGCATTCACACAGACTTCAAAAGGCCTGTCTTTTATAACATTTGAATGTCCAAGTAAGGAATATATTGATGATTTACAGGTGAAAACGTGTAGGTGTCTTAGTAAACACTAGAATTTAGTCAAAGTTTAGTGTGTGTGTAAATTACACTCATTCAAACAGTTAAATTCAACTGAGAAGTCTGAAAACTTTCATTTTTGAAAATCCTTTTCACCTGAAAATCACCTTTTCACCTGGTGTGCATGTTCAGACTTCATCAGGCTTGTGTTGATGCATGTGCATACTGTATATGCGTGTGATATGTGTGTGCGCAGGTGTGAGCAGTTATGTAATGTTGCTGCCTGTATGTGATGATGACAGCGAGGCTCAGATGTAATCTCCAGAGAGATTTCCAGAATAGAGCAGCGGTGGAAAGACTGGAATAGTTTTACTGGGGCTGAGGTGCTGCTGCATTAGTCAGTTTTTCCCGCTGCGGTGAAGAAAATTTCACATCAAAAATATGTTTTATTAAAGACTATAAGGTGTTTTTTTTCTCCTTTTTCGCTTGTAATAAGTGAAGAAATTGAGCTTTTTAATAGAAAAAGATAAAGATATTCAAAATGCACTGTCTAAAAACAAGTCACTGAATGTTACTTGTAGGTGATTGCATCTTATATTAGATGTAATGAGATATTTTGATTAGAAATTCATATATTTGGTAAGATTTTGAGTTTTAGCAGTGTGTTAACACATCACAGGGGACTTCAAATGTCTCACTCACTCTCAAATTTGAGCCATTCCCAATCAGCTTGATTAATCACGGCTGAAGTGTAATATTTTCTACCTCTGCAGTCAAATGGTCGATTCAAGATGAGCGATTTTGATGACATTGATATTAAGAGTTATTTTAACTGTAAAATCTCTGAAAAAAGACATGTCATTCCAAAAATTACATAACATTGACTAACATGGCAAAGGTTAAAGACTTCTTACTACTGTTGCAGACATACAGAGATAAATTAAGATAAGATAGGATGAGATAAGATCAGATAAGATAGGGTAGGATAAACTTTCTTGATTAAAATATATAATTAAAAGAAAAAAGCAAGCAAGCAGCAAAGTAATTAATTTTAACTTCTGCAGCAGAGCGACTGTGCGTCTCTGTCTGGCAGGACGGCTGGTGTATTTACAGCGTTTCCTTTAAATAGAACTGAAAGAGAGGTGGATGGATGGATGGATGGATGGATGGAGTGACTGAGAGGGTTGGGAATGGGACAGGACAGAAGCGAGGAGAGCGAGGAAGCTAACCTGCAGCTTGTGTTACCTTTAGTAAGCTTTATTCGTCGCTTATAATCAAGTTTACTTTCACCTTTTGGAGCTGCTCCTGAGAGGAGGATGCAGTTTATTGTTGTGAGGGAGTGGATGGATGGAAGATCTGATAGATTCAGGAACACTGGTGGACTCACGGGGGGGGGGGGGGCAGGTGGGGGTGAATAAATGTTACATTGTTTGTTTGGTGAAAGGTCAACACATTACTTGCTAGCCAGCTAAAAAGTTAGCCGAACATTTGTTTGCGGCCTAAAAAGTTAAGATGTTGCTTCCTAGCTGAAAAATTAGAACGCTACATTGTTTGCTTGCTAGCTAAAAAATTAACAAAACATTAGTGTTTGCTAGCTAGCTAAAAAGTTAACACAACATTACACAGCTTGCTACCTTGCCATTAAGTTGATAAAACCTAAAAGCTTGTTTGTTAAAAAGTTAACACAATGTTACACGGTTTGCTAGCTAGCTAAAAAGTTAGCAAAACGTTTGTTTGTTGGTTTACAAGTTCACACAATGTTACACTATTTGGTAGCTAGCTATAAAGCTAACACAATGTTACATTGTTTAATAAAAGCTAAAAACTAAACCGAACGTTTGTTATCTAAAAATTTAGCAAAATTTTATATTGTTTGGTAGCTAGCTAAAAAGTTAACAAAATGTTTGTTTGCTAGCTAAAATTCACAGACCATTTGTTTGCTCGCTTAAGAGTTAACACAACGTGACATTTTATAAAGCTAGCTAAAAGGTTACCAAAACATTTGCCTTGCTAGAGAAAAAGTTAACAGAACATTTGTTTGCTAGCTAAAAAGTTACCAAGACACTGCTAGCTAGAAAATTAAAAGTTTCCATTTTTTGCCAGCTTGCTAAAAACATTTTTTAATAAGGTACATTGTTTGATAGTTAGCTAAAACGCTGAATTAATGGAGCAATATGGCCAAATTATGGAAGATTAAAAAATGGACAACAAACTGCACAGTAAGGGGAAAAAAGACGGGCTAACTGACGAGAAGAATAAAGTACAATGTAACTCAATAGTTATGACTTGAACGAAAAAAATATAAGAAAGTCCTCTGATAAAATTCACTTAAATGTGCATTAAAGCAACCATCAGTATAGATAAACATTATTTTTCCCCAAATTAGTAGAGTTTAAGAAAAAGTGGAGAAAATTAAGTCTCTTCATACAAACAGCAAATGAATTTGTTTGAACTTCTGCAGCAGAGCGGCTGAGGCCGTCTCTGTCTGGCAGGACTGCCGGTGTATTTACAGCGTTTCCTTTAAATAGCACTGAAAGAGAGGTGGATGGATGGATGAGGAGAGAGAGTGAGAGGGGTGGGAATGGGACAGGAAAGAAGCGGCAGCTTGTGTTACCTTTAGTAAGCTTTATTCCTCGCTTATAGTCAAGTTTCAGTTTCACCTTTTGGAGCTGCTCCTGAGAGGAGGAGGGCTGGATGGAGGACAGTGTGGACATTGACTGTGCTCCTTCCCACCTCCAGCTCCTCGTTCTTCAGTCCTGATTGATGCTCAGCCGGTGATCGGCCTGCGTCGTATTGATTCGCAGCTCCAGACGTGTGTTAGTTTATTGTCTTCTGATCCCGGTCTTAGGCAGGCAGGGGGAGCTTTGATCCGCGGCTGGTGTGACATTGTGTCATTGGATTTGTGTTCATCCTGTGGTCATGTTGGGCTCTGACAGGTTAACATAAAACACAGCAGCCTGCCGTGACACCTCGAGGTGCCATTACGGTTTGACGTAACACGGCCACGGTTTGGATTTCGGTCCACTCTTGCTAAGAAAGGAAAGAGAAATGAGTGCAGTGGATTCATTACGTCTTGTTAGCCAAGTCGAAGCACAGGCCATGTAATATATGACACACCAAACTGTTTAAAGTATGAAAAAAAGCTGAAATAGTTACCTCAACCATGATATTTAAGTCTATTTACATGCTGTCTTGAGGCTGAATGAATGTAAATACCTCTCTGGTGATTCGCTGACATGCAGATGGAAGGAGTATTTTTTATGGATTCATATGACACAAGTTGTTATATAAGGCTTGAAAGAAAATCCAGTGTTGCTCTTTCATTAATGTCCAATTTCCAAGGACCCAAGTCTTCGTATCCGTCTCCTGTTTGTCATCTGTCATGTTTGAAGTGTATTGATGCATGTGAAAACATGCATGACAGAGCGCTCAGGCAGTCATATGCGTCTCCATTTGTGTGTTTGATTACACTGAGGCAGCCCTGCAGGAATAATTTTTCTCTGCCTGAAATCACCATGGTTTTCTGCCTCCTGCCATCTACTGTAAGTCTGCTTTCTACACGCACACACCCATAAATACAGAGGCATAATAACTGTAATTCAAAGAATATGAAAAATAGAGTGACAGGAGGAACACGGACGAGAGTGACAAGAAGAAGCAGAACACAAAGTGAAATGAAATGGTGATGCAGATAAAACGGGGGAGGAGGACTGAATGAGGAGGACTACACTACCAACAAATATGAATCTAATCTAAGGTTAGTTATAATTAGAGTTAATCAAAACTAGGTTTAAAGTGAGTAAACCCAGATTTAAAATTAAGCGCAATTCTGTTGCGCAATAAAGAGTTAGAGTTTAATCAATATGGAGATGCTTTCTTATGCACATAAAAATAAATAAATAAATCAAAAATGCACTTGAGTGCTGTCAGGACCCTGTAAGTATTAAGAATTTCAATTTAGCAGCAATTCCTGAACAAAATTTATCTGATAGCTAGCTAAAAAATTAACAAAATGTACCACTGCTTTTTAGCTAGCCAAAAATCTTACAAAATGTTGTCTATCTAAAAAGTTAACAAGATGTTTGTTTTCCAGCTAAAAACTTAAAAATCAAAATGTTAAGCTAAAAGTTAACAAAAAGTTTGTTTATTAGCTAAAAGTTAACAAAACCTTACATTTTTGCTATCTAGGTAAAAAGTTGACTAAACATTTGTGCGCCAGCCAAAAAAAAAAAAAAAGAACAAAATCTTTGTTTGCTTTCTAAAAAGTTAGCAAACGTTGCAATGTTTGCTAACCAACTTAAAAAGTTAACAAAACATTTGTTTGCTGACTAAAATGCTAGCAAAACCTTACACTGTTTGCTAGCTAAAAGTTAGAAAGGCATTATTTTGTTTTCTAGCTGGCTAAAAAGTTGAAACGTTTGTTTACGAGCAAAAAGTTAACAAAATGTTACATTTTGCAAGTTAGCTAAAAAGTTAACAAAACAAAAAATTAAAATACTACACAACAACAGCACAATAAGCTCACGACAGAATGTTTTAATGGATCAGCTGGAGAGAAGAGACCCATCATCTGTCACTCAACTTTCTTCACTGAATCCATATTTAAAAGGCAGTCATTCTAAAAGCTGAACCTCCTCAAGTGTGAGTTTAAAGTTAATACTGGGCCACATTTTAAATTGGAGCATTAAAGTTTGTTGCAACTTAATTTAAATTTGAACCATAATTTGATCAGGTTTAAAAATGAATCCTTGTTGGTGCAACCCAGTCCTAATGTAAATAGAAAAAAAGATCAAGGAAGTCTTGTATGAATGTCAGTAGCAGGTGTGTGGGAGGGGTTTCGTGTGTGTTTGGGGGGGAAGGGGGCTCAGTAGGGTCAATCACAGTGAAGCCTGGCAGGCATCAACAGCGTTGCTTATTTTTAACTCTTTAACGAGTTGACTGTAAACTTAGACCCAATACTGTATCCTGCAGGCCTGTGTGTCCATTTAAACGTCCTCTCTGTGTAGTTGAAGCGCTAAAGTCAGAGCCAGATTCCAGCATAAGTTAACTCAGGGCACTTTTCATACAGAGCAGGTCTGGACTATAATCTTTATGATTTACAGAGATCCAACAACTCCCACCACAAGCAAGCAAGGCGAGGAAAAACTCCCTTCTAAAACAGTTTTGAGAATGAAAATAAAGGCTTGCAAAGTAATGGTTGACATTATCTGCAAATAAAAGCACTTTTCATTCTTTCTTTCTTGGATTTAACCATTCAGCCACAGTGCATGGACTGTATAAACAGTCCATATAACTTATATCCCTTCCATGCTCACTTCATGGTTTTGGTAATAGAAATCCTGCTGCTTTCCTACTTATTTCACCATCAGATTTCCTTATATACATTTTTTAATGAAAATAAATATTTGCAAGGTAAATGTTCACAATAAAAGCATTTTTCATTCTTTCTTTCTCAGATTTAACCATTCAGCCACTATGCACAGACTGTATAAACAGTCCTTATACCTAATATCCTTTCCCTGCACACTTCATGGCTTTAATAATAGAAATCCTGCTGTTATTTCACTGTCAGATTTTGATATGCAGCTGTGCAGACTGATTAGACTCTTAGATAAAAATGTGGTTCCACTCTGTTGATCAACTTAACACAGAAATGTTATCCAGCCCCTCATCTGCAGAGCTGATGGATTAGTTTATTTTGCTTCATCAGCTTTTCTCCTCTCTACCTTTAAGGCTTATTTACTGAGCTGCCACACACACACACACACACACACACACACACAGACTGCATAAATAACTATGTGGAGTGAGGCTCTACACCTCAGAGGAATAAGTCACATGTCAGCTGAGCTTTAACGCTGTTTTGACCTCAGGTTTACAGCAAAATGAGCTGTCAAATGAACAAATTATTCTAATTTAGACTTTAGCTTCTCGTTTGACACCCACCCTGATTCATAAATATCCCTCCAATTTGTACCATATGTTTGTGTAACTGCATATGTTTTTCAGTTGTTTGTGTGTTTCCTGAGGAATCTGTGTCAGTGGTCTCAGTGTGACCTGCTCTCTTGACCCCTCCACAGATAACTCCGGGCAGCAAGGCGGTCACCGGCAACCTGGCCCAGGGCGACGTCATCACAGCCATCGACGGCGTTAGCACCGAGGGGATGACGCACCTGGAGGCCCAGAACAAGATCAAGTCCGCCACCACCAAACTGTCACTCACCATGCTGAAGTAAACAACATCACATTACATGCACATCAAAACACAAACTGAAGTAGCTAATTTTAACATACTGGATATCACCTGCAAAGGGGACAGAAAAAAGACAAACCAGAGTGGACATTTTGAGATTTTAGGAGGCCAAAGTGTTAAAAAAAGGCCACACGTGTTGCTTTAGCTGGCATGATTTGTTAAAAGTTGCTTTTCCCTTTTTTAAATAAAATTGTAACGAATAAAAACTGAGAAAATGCAATTTAGCTGTCGATTTAGGGAAAGGGGATATTTAAATGTTTATTTAGCCCTTAAATGGGCGAGCACATATAAGTATTTCTAATTTCTAATGTATTGAGGCTAAAATAACAACATTTCATGATTTTTACCAAAATGTGACCTTTAGTTTCCAACTTCCAGTCTCTCTCTCTGTCCACAGATACATCTCCTATTTAGGGCAGAAATTTAACCTTTTCTAGTTTTTGTAGTCCATGTACCAACCTTTAAAACATTTTATAAACATTCCATTTGCTACTTTCTTTCATGTTTTGCATACAAAGTTTTAAAAGAAAAAAATAGCATGGATAATGGATAATATATCTTCAGGATACAAACATTTAATGCCTGATTTTCACGGCTGTGAAAAAGTAATTCATTATTTTTCAACAAGAATATCAAATCCTCATTAAAAAACTATTTTCTAAAACAAAATCCCTCCGAAATGATAATAAATATGAAAAGAATAACAACACATACTATCATGGTCAGCGTCCTTGTCTACGTACGCCGCCATTTTGGATTTTTGATAGAAATTATGAGCATATTTTTGAATGTTGGCATGACGTCGCACGATCTGAGTACTTGAAACATAACCCACTTGGTGTTTTTCATGATACAAAGTTCACCCACTTACCACCCCTCCCTCCCCACAGCTTGTCACCCCGAGGATACAGAAAGCATTTAAGAGTTAAATTATTACAGATAAAAACTGGCAAAATAAGATTTAACAGGATTATTTTGTTGCTTAATCTTCAGATCAAGACGTCCTGCACCAGTTCCCACAGCAACTCCAAGAATGGACTCACCCATGCCAGTCATCCCCCACCAGAAGGTATAAACACACCCACAGCAATAATGAACAAAGAGACAAATACCAGCTGTCCATTCAAACACAATATATATGTATCTGCATGTTTGTATGTGTGTCTGTTTTGTATTCATTGAGAGATTCTTGAATGGAGCCGTAAGGCAGTAATCTGCTGCCCTCTAGTGTCAAATATTCACAGTGCAGCTACAGGCAGCCCTGAGCTGAGGTCAGAGGTCAGCAAACCAAAAACACCAACCAAATGAAAGGAAAAGAGGAAGACAAAACAAGCTGATGCCTTCGCTCTCATTTCACTTTCTTTTCCACCTCTCTATTTTGAACTCTTCTTGTCTTTTTAAGCAGTTAGAAAAAGTCAAAGAGGAGGTCGGGCCAAAATATTCTGGAGAAGAAGTTCAAATGGAGCACAAAATTTTCCAGAATAAAAAGCCCCTCAACAGGAATCTCTTCCAGGTCCCTAAAAACGATCCGTCGACTCCGGTCAAATCTCCGTCCTCCTCCACAACATCTGCAGCGTCTACACCCGGCCAGCTGGGGCAGTACAACTCCCCGATCGGCCTTTACTCTCCCGAAACTCTCAGAGAGATGATGCTGATGCAGGGCAAGTTAGGAGACGGGTCGGCAGCATCCCAGAGGGTTTCGTCGCTGGGGTAGGTTACCACGGTGACAAGTAACCTCAAGTTATGTAACGCTGAGAGAGGAAGGTTTAACTCCTTCAGCGATAACCAAAAAAAACCAACACACCCAGCGAGCTGACGTAACAAAACTTTGCACGCGTGCTATTTTTGACTCAAGTGCACTTCACAATGTCCCCATTTAATCTCACCTTAACAGCACTGTGATGATGACAAAGTGTACTCAGAACTTTCCCAGCATTCATTCCTCTCACACGTGGCACTATTTCTGGAGCGTACACACAAACATACCGGGCTGGACTCCAGGTAACAGAGGAGCAGATCAGACTACAGGGTCATTTGACGATCTTTAATACAAGCAGATCTGAGACTCTGTACTAAAGGTCGAGAATCCTCAGCGCCCTATTTGAATGGCTCACAGCTAACTCAAAATAAAATCAGATTCAAGTGGACATTTACTGTGAAACAGATGATGTTGCAAGAAGATAATCTTTTAAAAGAGCTCTTTTTGCTGTTTCAGCTCCCTGAATTTTCACTTTGAGGCTTTTTATCTTCAAGCTGTTGCGAGTGCAAAGCCCAGAACACAGTTTTAAATCCTGGTTTGCCTGGAAACCTGCTTCAGACTTGCTTGTGAAGCTGTTTTTTGGTGTTGGTGTAAATTGCTGGTGAGGTTACAAGAAGGTGATGATTTGTTGCTCCAGCAGAGTCAGCGTGGTGGTGGATACTTCAAGGCCCTCAGACACTAGAGGTCTCTTAAACGATTTAAACCTTTAAACTTCCCGCAGGTTTGTTTGTTATTGTTTGTTTTTTAATGTATTTATATTCTAGTGCTTTAGCTTCAAATATTTAGTTTTGTCTGACCAGCTGTACAAACCCACTGACATTCAATTTACTATCATGGAACACTATAAGAATGACAAAAAGTTATATTTAATTTTTTTTTTTTTTGCTTAAAAGATTACTTAAATGTGTCATTTTGGTTCTATAATGCTGCATAATTGAATTATTCAAAGACACCCAATCATAATTTGTTATATTTGGCTGTTTGGATATTTATTTGTGGGCTTTTGTACATCTCTGGAATAAAAAGATAAGTAGAAAAGTGACGCCATACAGAGCATGAAAGCATCATACAGACATCAAGTGACCACTGGTAGCTATCAAAACAAAAGGTGCAGGTGTTGTACCTCACAACACCTGCATTTTATACAAATTTGGTGGGCGACTATAGTGAGTTTTGGGGTTTAAGGCTGCTATAGTAAACTAGAACATTTATTTATTTTTTTTTTTTTTTATGGTGACGATTTTCTATATTCTTCTTTTTATGGAACTAATCACATGAAAAGTCCAAAATGATCAGTTAGTCCATCTCTCAATGCTTTCTGTCTGGGACGCTCAGCCCAAAACCCATTTGTTCCTCCGGAAGATGTAAATCTTACTTGAAAAAAAAAAAAAAAAGGCTGTGAATTTTCCTAAAACAGCTGGGCACCATCAGTTTTAATGGGCATTACTCAAACATGGATGAGCAGTGTATTTGGTGGAAACTATTTTCAGCTGAGGATTTATATTTGGCACAATTGGTGCTCTAGTGTATTTACAGAAGCAGAATGGTGTGAGTGAGATCAACTCAAAATAAACTACAGCGCCCATGTTCATTAGCAGGGTCATGTCCAGAGGGTCACCCATAATAATGCCCAAAAACAAGATTACTATATATAAGTTATATTGTTTGTTGCAGTTGTGTAGTAGCAGTTGCTAGCTAGTTGCTATAACTTCCTGGAAAACACAGGCTACGTCAGATAGGCGAGTAAGGAAGAGAGTGAGGAAGGAAGCTGGTGAACGTGACTAAACGAAACATGAAAAAACTTCAATATTACCATGTTGACGGTTAATTTGCCTTGTTGATCATATCAATAAATTTTGGCTCTTTCCATTAGAATGACACTGTCAAAAACAGGTATCATTTAAGTTTTACCAGGTAATTTTTAGAGCGCACATTTGCACATTTGGGTCTCTCAAAGAGGCTTTTACGTGATCTTTGCTGAGACTGTAAAGGGCCAAACCAGCGATGCCATTACCCTGACTGTACTGTATGTTGCAATGACAAGAGTTCAGTCGGAGTTAAGCTGTGGTCATCGTTGGGGGGACGCTCCTCAGAGGTATGGCATGAGTGAGGGTGAAGCCTCAGTCATGGGATACTTGTAGATGTTAATTAAGGGCACGACGTGCTTGGCCTCTGACATATCACATCCAGGTATCAGTCCTCGCTAATCTGTTTCCCCTCTGGAGCCGAGCTGCTTCACTGCAACGGCCCACGGTAAGTCAGGTGTCGGGAAACGTGCTTCGGGCAGATCGCAGGGCGATGACGGCAGTATCATGCCAGCGGCCCCACCTCACCGAGTACTCTGATTCCACTGGCCCACACACACACACACACACACACACACAGGAGAGAGCAGCTGTTGTACGTGGTGCTGGAATGTTCCGCTCTGGTTACACGCCATCATCCTGAATCCCCTGGATGCCCCCTCGCCCAAACCTGAGATAGCTCCCCCTGACTCTGTGGGGAGACGCTTCACGTGTGAGGTGCTGCCGAGCACGTTCCAATTTACCTACTGTACCCTGAACACATCGACATACTGTATGGATGAATACGTCGGCTGATTTATGTCCTGCAGTCTGAAGCCCCGCCGCCGCCTTTACTGCAGTGGAGCTGAACACACTTACACTGACAGTAAAAGCAGAAACATTTGGTATGGAGGTCAGTTTTTTCAAAATAATAACTTTGATACAAAAGGCTCATTTATGTTAAACATTTGATCCACATACAAATACAGATGGAGCATTTTTCTGTATTCTGCGTTCATTTTGTCCATATTTGTGCATGTTTTCTGAAAGCTTACAGATATGGATATGGATACAGATACAGACAGGGATATGGATATTGATACAGACAAGGATACAGATATGGCGCACTACCTCTGGTAGTCATGGGGGCGGTGTAACAGTGTGGCCAATAGTTCGTCATCAATTAGTTATGTGTCGCGATGCATTTAATGGCCGCACAGACCACGGCCATCTACACTGCTGCCTCCGCTTTTGACTCTTTCTCGTTACAACATCCTCCACCGTCACCATGTTTGTTGTTACCAGAATCTTTTTACTTTTCTTCCTCTGGATAACTTGTGACTCTGAGCGACGCCCCCTAGTGGATGGATGCATGGAAATATGTGAGCAGTAATGGTGACATCAGTTAAAATGGACGTTTCCATTTAAAGTTGGCATAAATTAACCTTAAGTCATTATTTTGAGATACCAAGTTTCTCGTTACATTGACTTATGAGATCTTTTCTTTTTTTTCATCACATTTCTAGAAATGAGTTTCCATAGTTTGGGATGAAGGTAGTTTGTGTAAATGTGGATGTCATCTAGTCTTAAAGCACTAGTTTGAATCTGGTTATACCACAGTCTTTGGGGATGAAGTAACATTAACGTTTTGCTTCTGTCCAACCTCCACGGTCTGGATGTCAAAGTGCTATGTTCTCGAGTAGCTAACTAAGCCAGGCTGGAAAGACTTGCTAGCTTATGCTCACATGCTCCTCGGATGGTCCCATTTGTGTGTTCATGAGGTTTTAAGTCATAATGTGGAAACAACATGGATGCCACAAAGGATAGAGTAGCATTTGTTGTAGTACTTGTTGTAGCGTCTGGGTTAGCTGTGAGTTGTCTTGCGAAGCAGCTGGATTTGCAAGATCATCTTGTCGGGCTTAAAGTTATCCGTTTGTGTCCAAACTAAAAGTGGTGCAGCAAATCAGCAACCTAGGAGGGACTAGTGGGAGCTATGGGCGTGGTTTTAGGAATGATGACGGCGAGAAGCATCCATGGAAGTGACTCATCTCAAACAAATGATAGCAGCTCCTGAAGAGGTTAGCATAGTACTGTGATATGATCAGTTATATCTGAACTGGAGAGTGTTTCTTCACTGAAAGAAGAGCAAAGAACAGCTCTGGAGGCTTTTCTCCATGGAGAAGATGTTTTTGCTCTTCTCCCGACTGGCTGAAAGTGCCTGCCCTTTTCCAAACAGTTTCCAAAGACGACGTCCAGAGGATTTGTTACACAGAACCATTTAGCATATCAGGCTGAAACTAGCATCCCAGTGAAAATTCAGTCCAAGTGTGCTGACACAGTTTGAAACTTGATATTATTATTAAAGTAATTTTGTCCCAGACTTGTTGCTGCACCAGGACGCTCCCTAAAACCACAAAAAATAGGTCGGAAGTCAGAGCTAGGAATGACGTCACACCCGAGTTGACCATGTTCCAGCACAACAAGTTGGAAAAACTTTTTTGTGCTTGATAACAACACCAGGTAGTTGAAATTTTTAAGTTTAATAGATTATAACCTTTATTTTATTGGTTCAATGGGATCTGCTGGGCACTCTTGGCAAAAGTGATTAAAAAGTGAATACCTTTACATACGTTACAGTTTTAGGCAAGCTTTGCCTACACCTTGAATTTGTCCAAATGTAACGACTGCAGTCCTGTCATCAGTGGATCAGGTCCTATGTTTGTGTAGTTGTGTATTTTTGTGGTTGTTCTGTGCTAAATGTGTCCTCGTCCTCCCGTGTCATGTGATTGAGACACTTCTGCTCTTGTCAGTCACTCCTGATGATGCAGGGGAAGCTGGGAAATATCCCAGTGATGACAAACAGCTGCTATTCTAACCTGCACGTGGGATTACAGCACAGCGGCTGTAGCTGGATAGTTTCCTACAAACACGCGCTGTGCCATTGTTATCACCAAAATACCTCCGGTGATTCATTACATTCTCTCCTTCTCTGTCTTTCTGTCTGTCCGTCCCTCTTTGGTGTGTTCCAGGTTATCGCAAACACAGCTGCAAAGTCAGTACCGTCACGTTTCTCAGCATGAAGCATTGGAGAGTTGTTGTTTTTAGAGATCTGTGGTGATTTTTGTGTGGAGTGAAGTTGTGTCGAACATGGATTCATGTGCGTGAAACTGAACTAAAGCTTCAGTGTAACTAAAACAACATATTGAGTGTCCTGATCATTTGTTTCTTCAGGTAACTGCAACAATAACTCACAGGCTGAAAATCCAAGACAGGTTATTAACAGCATCTGGTCCCCAGAAGTGTAAAGTATTTAAGTACATCTACTCAAGTACTGTACTTGAATACAGTGTGTGAGACTTTCTACTTTTCCTTCATTTGCCTTAAATTTATTCGGCAGCTGTAGTACTGGGTATTTCATAGATAGAGACTAACAAAATACACTTTTTTGAAGACTTACAACATACAGAGTAATTTAACTTTACAATATAGTTTAACTTACACATTTCCACAGTTTAAAAGTGGTAAAAAATAACAAAATAACTATTTTTTATTACTAATACTTAAGTATATTTTAGTCCTAATGCTTTACTTTTTCTTAATTAAACAAATTTAAGATCGAACTCATACTCTACTCTGATATATCTACCTGTTTTCCACCTCTGCTGGTCCTCTTTAGCTTTCATATTCATTCTGTGAATATGAATGGATTGACAGTATATTACTGCGTATAAATGCATGAGCAGCGGCATTTTGTGTGTCCTTTATACTGTACATCCATGTGTGGCAGTCGTGTGTATCAGTTAATAGTAGTATACTAGTAGTATACTACTAATTGTATGCCGTGTGTGTGTTTCAGTGTGTGTCATTTGAGATCTGCAGGTAAAAGGCTAATCTGTCTGTTTGGCCTGGTGGTTGTTTTAAACATTAGCATGTTTGGTTTTCTTTGGACCGGTACATCTGTTTTAACTGTTGCTTCCATCGCGTGAAAAACTTGCCTCAGATTTTCATTAGACATGCTGTGTCCCAGTACCACATAAAATACTAATCCAATAAATTACACACTAAATACTGTTATTTAGAAGCTAGTGTACAAGACATTAGTATACAATATTTCACCATTTTGTACATCCTTCGACTGACGTCAATCAAACTTTGTCCAGTTATCTTTCCAATCTAATTGATTAAAGCCATGTTTCCATCAACATATGTTTATGTGCATTTGATGGATGGTGTTGGAAAAAGATGATGGAAACAAAAAAATCTGGAAAAAAAAAAGTTCTGTAACCTTCCTCACATTAATACGTGAAACTGACAGAAACGTCATATTTCCATTGTGTTTTCCACGTTGTTTTTCTCCATTTTGAGGTTCGATGACTGGCGCCACTTCGCTTATCTTAATGAACCAACTCCTAATAATCACGTAACGGTGGTCGATAGAATCAAGTATTCATTTACATTTTATTTTACCAAGTCACTCACAATTTGGTTAAAATTTGCAAAACATTTGGATGGAAACATGGCTATGGCTCCTTTCAGGGGTGGCAGTAACTAATTACAAATACTCAAATTACTGTAATTAAGTGATTCATCAGGTGCTTCTACTTTTATGAGTATATTTTCAAGTCTGTAGGAGGAGTCAGGCGTAATTTAGACGACAATTTGGAAAAACAGAGACCCCTTTAAATGAATGCCTGCTAATGATAATGCATCAAACATAGATGGTTAAAGAGTAACTAATGAGAGAAATATTTTGTACTTTTACTTAAGTATTTTTAATAAATGCAATGCAATTAAAACATTTTTGTATTTGTGTATATTGTGACAAAGTAGAATTTTATTGATAAAACTTGTCACTATGGTCATTATTCTAATATTTATGAGTGTTAATATTAAAGTTAATATTCTCATTGTTGTCTTATCTGGGAAAACTTTACCAACATCCTCTAAAAATGCTTAAATCTACCACATAGTGAGGCAGGGGACACAGCTGCAGTGTAGTTTAAGGTGTATTTGTTCTGTGTAGTTGTTTATCATGGTCTCTTCATAAGTTAAATCTGAGCAGTACAACAGCACCACCTGTCTGTCAGTTGTTCAACTACACGTTAACCCAGTTTCCTCCCTTCACTTTGGTGCTTTCTCTGTCATTTCTCTCCTCTCAAATTCCCCTCTCCTCCTCTCCCTCATCTGTTAACCTCTCACCTTCATCCCTGCACCTGACACCTCCCACCTCCTCCTCCTGCTCCTCTTCCTCCTCGACCCACTGACCTCTGACCCCGACACTGACAGTGTGGAGTACACTCCCAGCTTCAACCCCATTGCTCTGAAAGACTCAGCCCTGTCCACCCACAAGCCCATCGAGGTGAAGGGTCCAGGTGGAAAGGCCACCATTGTTCACGCCCAGTACAACACACCAATCAGCATGTACTCACAGGACGCCATCATGGACGCCATCGCAGGCCAGTCGCAGGCTAAGGGACATGACAGGTGAGGTCACACAACCTAACCCCTTCTCCAGTCTTTTATGGGGTCTCTCCACTCACGCACTTTACATCACATCACACCAGTCAAACCAGCCCGCATGTTGGGAAATTAAAGGGTCAGTTCGCCCAAATGATCAAAGAAAAACAACTTATATCTGACCATGCAGATAGTTGTGGTTTTATTTGCCAAGGTTTTAAGATATCCACCTCTCAGATTTCTGCTATATGGATGGAGTCGAAAGGATTTTTACACTACTTGTATTAAAAATTATTCAAAAAATTCAGATTTCCCTGGCAACACTGTCAACAGTTTTCAAACTGTTTGCTGCAAAGGGGAAGGAGTTCAGGATTGAAGTCCTGTTCAGTTTTCATTCACGCTTTATTTTAACTTTGAAATACAATCAGGTAGAGAATTAATTTACAATGTAGTGGAGTTAAAAAGAAAAAATAGGCTCCTAGACACAAAGAAACTTACATATAAGTGGCAATAAGGAGAAAAAACAATAAGCCACAATAAAAACTTTTTTAAAAAAAGTTTAAATTTAAGGCTTATGAATCAACTAAAACGAGGACATCAGGAAGTAAAACGTGATACAGTTCCAGATTTAAATTAGATTTAAAAAGGAGGTAAGCTTTAGATCGTTCTACATGTTGTTCCATGTTGCAGGTGCAAAATATGAAAAAAATGGATTTTCCAAACTCAGTAAAAACAGCCTGCACCTGCACCATAATCCAATCACTCGACCAAGTTTGAAAAGAGCAAAACATTAAAAGAGAGCACTGAAATAATGTAAGACCAATAAAAGTCATATAAATAAATAAAACCCAGTGTCTTTCATGGCTTAAAGAGAGAGAGGGACACCCAATCTTTGCATACAGGTCACAATGACACATATTATCTCTAGTTTCAGTGTAGATGATGTTAGTTGGCTTATACTTGGCGCTCGGACCAGCACGATGTTACTGAAACAAACACCAACCATTGTATTTTATGTTGGTTTTTGTGCACTATTACTACCTGGCTCAAATTTGCCCCTTCTGACAGAAAGCCTTTCAAACACGTGCATAACAGTCTATTTTAACCCAAACCACGATCTTTTCCTAAACCTAACTGAGGTTAGGTTTGTTGCCTTGACATAACCAAACAGGACCTGACCTCACTGCATATTCTTAGCCCACAGCCATCCTTAGCTGGCTCCAGTGCAGGCCTGGTAAGCCCTAGGCTAAAGTCGGGCTGATCCCACTTTGGAATGGGCGAGGATTGTGCCAGTGTGAAGGCTCCCTTAGCCTGGGGCTAACTGCAGTGTGAAAAGCCCCTAAAAGTAATAAGTGAAATATAAATTCAAATGGACGTCCAGTTGGACCACAATCACCTCCTAGCTAAACTTTGTCCCTCTTTATACTACGTCACCTGACTTCCCACTAGAAGCCTTTTTTTTCAGAAAGAGCTTTTGGGACTTTAATTTCACTTAAGTTCAACTGGAATTCTTATTTATCAGTTTCTTCCACAATTATTGTTGATGATTGATAACAATTGTGGGCTGAGGGGGGGCGTGAACTTTTCTCGGCTTCTGAAGGAGGGCATGCCAGAAAGTTTTTGGGAACCATCTGTCTACCATCTTGCCTCAGGAAAGCCCTTTCTTGCAGAAATCTTGCTATTTTAATCCAAACCATGATTTTTTTCCCCCTAAACCTACCAAAGAATGGCTTTCTGGCATAAAGTCTTGAAGGCTAACATCTCCAACAATGCAAAACTGACTAATAAATACTGCTACCTCTTAGGAAGTTGAAATAACTGAAAGTGATGACCTAACACAAATCTGTAGTATTGATAAACTATCCAAGAAACTTTTTTTGTTTCTATTCCAAAGAATTTTGAAGAAATCATCAAAAGAAAATTTTAAAAACAGAATTTTGTACTAAAGTGGCAGCAGAAATCTCAAAACCTTGGCAAGAAAACTATCAACATGGCTGTACATCTTTAGCAGGAAGTGAGAATATATGTTTTTTTTTTTGTTCACTTGGACGAATCAACCCTTTAAGATACTTTGCCCGAAAAGCCCAAACACAAAGAGCAGCATTTGAAAGCCTACCTTAAGTCCACGCTGCTACAACTCCACTTTACTGTACGTCCGGGCTTTTCCATGTTGTCCGTGTCCTGTGTCACGTACTCCTCCGTACCTTTCACCCACTTTCCTCTCCTCATTCCATCCACAAACAAACAACCAACCACACCTGTGCTGTTCTCCACCCATCCTCCCCCATCCTCCCTTCCTGGTTGTGACCTCAGTGAGGAGGCGGGCTCCCCCTTGGCGTAAGTACAGCGGCGCTCCTTTTCCATCCCGCCTCTCCTCATCATACGTGTCTCCTTCGTCTCACGACTTCATAACAGCTTGTGCATTGCTCCGTGTCTCTCATAAACTAATATCCCACTGAAAATATTTTAAAATCAGCATTTATTTTTGTCTACTTTGTGGTGTTTTATGTTTTTAATGTGATTCTGAGGTGGTATGTGTCAAACCAAAGTGTTTGATGGAAGTACTTAAAAGTACTTTTGCCAAAGTGTGAGAGTGTTCAGGGATTTTTTATCTGTTTTTTGGGTCCTCCTGTTAAAAAGCAGCCAGTAGCATCACAACCTCTGGAACCCGACCGGGATGTCATGGCATGGGAGTGTTCTGAGTATCCAGTCATCGCAGGTTTTCAAACGGTCTGATCAGTATTGACTCACTTTTCTAACATTCATTAAAAATTTCTAAAAGTTCACTATCCAGTCATGTTGCTGTGTGAACTCACTCCAGAATTACCGCACACTACAGTACAGTACAGGCACCTTCAACGTGGAACTGTGGAACAACACAAAGACAGTGAACGTGAACAATGAACAAACAGACTGAGTGTAAATCCGCACAAATGCATTAGTGATCATAATGAAATAACTGCCCATAATAATGAAAGAATGGAGCCCACTGAAGCCTCTCTAGCAAATAGAAAACATGCATACAACAATTCCCGGCCCACATGGGATTACAAGCAGTATTGGAGTATTCCAGTCTTCTATTCAAGCAAAAGTAGCAAGGAGTTTTTAACTGGTTTTGAAACAGTCTCGTTTTCTTACTGATGCATCTCGAAGATTGACTATTTCTACATGGTTGGATTCTCCGTGAAATCAGGTAGAGGTGTGCAGACCAGAAGAGCCTGTGTTAAAGTTACAGTGAGTGGTACGTTAGCCAGTTAAAAATAAGCAGGAAGAGATTTTATATAGATAATTATATTTTTTACATTATATTTTGTGGTTTTGGTGGTGGAAACACTACTGATTTTGTTGACAGGGACCTCTAAAGTCAACACAATATGAATGAAGCTGCTTTAAGGAAAAGTACATAAGTATGACCATCAAAATATATTTAAAGTACCAAAAGTAAAAGTGCAGAATAACAAACATCATGTCATTTAACTTTAATTACAGACACATTAACATATGAGCATCACTGATGTTGCAGCTAACAAAGATCTTCAGATTAATCTGAATTTGTAAAAAGTAACTAAAGATGTCAAATAAATATAGTTCAGTAAAAGTATAAAGTAGCGAATAATGGAAGTACTCCAGTAAAATACAAATACCTCAACATTGGGCTTACAGTACTTAGTTACATTCCACCAATAATGCTTACATGACACCACAAATTAATATGAGGAAGATCAGTTTAGAGCATACAAAGCGTACAATGTCAATAATACTACAAAAAAAAAACAAAAAAAAAACTACAAAATATGTGATATAATCTCTTCAATTATAGATAATATATCATGGGCATTTAGTCGATTATGATCATCTATTACATTTGGGGGCTTTAAACACAGTACACACCACACACTCAGAGCTCTAACAGTACTCTCCGTCCTGCAGCGGAGCTCTGCCTGTCAAGGACCCCGTGGTAGACTGTGCGTCTCCGGTTTACCAGGCAGTGATCAGGCCAGGAGAAGTCCAGGATATGTCTGAATGGGCTCGTCGTGCTGCCAACCTGCAGTCCAAGAGCTTCAGGATCCTGGCCCACATCACTGGCACTGAATACCGTCAGTACACTCCTTCTCTCTTACCTCCTTTTTGTCCTTTCATGCCTTCTCTTGATCGTCTCTTCTGATCCTCACTTCTTGTTCAGATTCACTCAGCGTATCATCAGAGAGTCCTTATCGAATCCTTTTGTTCTTTTCTCTCCATGCAGTGCAAGACCCAGATGAGGAAGCCCTGCAGAGGTCGAGGTAAGACGGGAAAAAAGTGAGAGGACTTTACGGGTGTTTGTGCATTAGTTCACTGGTTCTCAACCTGAGGGTCGCAACCTCCCCTTGAGGTCGTCAAAGCTTCACTGGAGGTCACAAACAGGATAAGTGCATGGTTACTATCTGTTTATTATAAGACCTGAATACAAGACATATTCACAGAGCCTTCACTCTCTGCCAACAACCAGAGAGCTAATAGTCAAGTGTCAGAGAGAAGAAAACTGGATCTGTTAAAAAATATGTCCTTTAAGTGTGAAAGATTGTTTTAAGAAACACAATGCAGACAGAGACTGTATCAAAAGATGCATGTAAACGGGAATATTAGTGAAACATTCATTTTTCATTAGTCACGTAAACAGCAGAATAAGTGCAAAGACTGAAACATTTTGTGCAGGTAAACATAGTCACTGTTGAACTGTTAAAAGTGTGAATATTACCTGATGTAACAACCTCGTCCTGTCTTCCACACCATCAGAGAGAAGTTTGAGTCGGAGGTGAAAGGGCCCCGCTTTGCCAAGCTGAAGAACTGGCACCACGGACTGTCTGCACAGATCCTCAACGTCCAGGAATAAAGAGGAGCAGGAGAGACAGTGAGAGAGAGGACACGTATAAGGAGGACATGGACAAAAAGCACAGAAGTTATCAGGAAGAGGGGATAAATTATGGAGGAAAAAAAAAAGGAGCAGGAGGGGGAGGAAACTCCTCAGGAATGTGAGATAGAGCTGTAGCCTAGATTAGTAGAATGTGAGATACTAACTGTTAGTGTGAGAATGCTATGTGTTCATAAGCTCGATATTACCTGTCAAATGTGTCCGTCCGCTGCTAAGACCTGATCTCGCATTTGGGTTTTTTCTTTCTTTCTTTGTTTCCTGTTTGTTTGGGTTCTGTCTCTCTTAAATGAAAGGGAAATTGTACAAAAAATAGTAAGTATTCAAGTGAAAATGCAGAACTCATGATGTCTCTTTTAGTACATAAAGCGCATTCACAAACATGAATTTTAACACTTTAAGCATGCTTGTGAGAAGGCACGCGAGGATAGAGATTTACCTACATGCACAAATACAGTAATGTACAAAAATGCACTCAAAAAATGTACTGATATCAATGTGAATAAATGTTTTCTTAAAACCACACGGCTGAGCAAACTGTTGTAAACTCGTGAATGAAACAAACAAACGTGTTACTCTGTTTTGGAATTTAAAAAAAACTGGAGGCACGGTCACAAGTGACAGTCGACATTCCTCCATCAATGAGTCACTTTTAGCGCCGTTGGTGTGGCAGACGGCGTGTTTTGACTTTGCAGAGACGAGCATCATTCAGACAGAGCATCTGATGGCTTTTGACAGAATAATGTGACTGTTTATCAGCTGGAGGCAATGTGGACAATGACACAACTGCAGCAGCAGGGTTGACAAAGAGCTGAATATTACTGCTGCTTTTGTTTAATGAGTATGGTACATAAAGAAAAGACCTCTGGTGATGATAGAGATGGTTAGTTTAATTTGGGGATAATTTGCAGGTAAATTCTGAGAAATTTCAAATATGTTGTTTTGTAATAACTACAAACTACATGAAAATGCTACTTGCTAATTATCACATACTTAACCATGAAATTGAGGATAATCTGGAGGTAATTTTTTTTTCTAAAGAAATTTCAAATATATTACTATTATTATATATTACCTATTATTTACCTGTTTACCTTTTCTTTCAACTCTGTTTTGGTCTCCACCAACTCTTGAGAAAAATATGTGGTTCCTTTGCAGGTGTTCTTTTTTGGCCTTGGCTGGCTGAAGTAAGGTAGTCGCTTACTTTGTCTTTGCGAAGTTGAAGGCTGACGAGCTAAAACACAGAGCTGAAATACTCTAAAAAGCTCTGTAAGAGGAGGGGAAATGCATAGTTGGGTTGTAATTCACTGTGGCTTCATCACTACGGGCTACCTCTCATTACACAAAGTCATTTGGCCATCTGTTAATATAAAAATATCGATTAGTGCAGCTTTAAATCACCAAAATGAAGATTTGAGACTTGACCAGGAGTTGACTTGACTCCCTACAGACTTGAGTCTTAGTAGCATCCAGCAGTGGCTGCAAAACTTGCAGAAAACGTGAGCAATACACACTGATCCTATTTTTGATGGATGTTCCAGAGCACATCGAGCCTGGTCAGGAAGTCAGACACAAAAACAGCAAAGAGAATCCAGTCAGTTTTCAAAATCAAAGGCCATGTGCAGACTCATGATCAGAAAAACAGACAGAAAATGAGCTATTTAAATACCTTGCCTACTTACCCACAGTAGAAGCATAAAAAAAAACAAGGATAAATGACCAAATCAACAAAATCTGAGCAAGTAATCCTAATCAGGCACGCAGGAGCCGTGTGGAAGATGGACCAAAACTGTGGTGTAGACACAACCTGCCCAGTGGAACCAAAGAGTAAGGCCATGAAAACAGCAATTCTTATTTTCAGGTGAATACACATTAATGAAAACCTACTTAGGCACATTATGTTCCATTTCTGTCATATTCTGCCAATTAATCGCTGTTATTGATGGTTTAAAAAAAAACAAAAAACAAAAGCACCTGAGCACTGAAATAACTTGTTAAATAAACACAGCTTTGAAAGAAGTGTTCAAACGCCATCTAATTTTGTTGGTAAGCATATGAAACCTAAATATGGAGCACATTTATGCCAATGGGATGAAAAAGGGATTATGTAAGTAATTATAACGAGAAATGTTCTCAAAATAATGAGTTAGTATCTAAAAATAACTCATTATTTTGAGAAAGTTTCTCTAACTAAGATCTTTTTTCCTGTCACATTGTCAGAAATGGGCCTCAACAGAACAGAGTCTTGCACCTTGACTGGAAAATGCTTGTGAAGACTTGTGACCTCAACTTGCTCAGAAACACTGAAGAACCCCTCTGCAGGTGATGATTTTGCCACTTATTATTTTTCCAATAAATGCTTGACAACCGTCAGTCATCCATAATGCTGTGTCATGATGCCATATGTGCTAAAGCCACCAGCAGAGGGCAGCAGTGGGATTCTGTGCAACCAGACTGAAAAGACGAGACGTCCTCCTCTCTGCAACACCACTGTATATCACAAATATATCAGTTTTACTTGTCTCCCCTTTTGTTTTATCAGGTTTGTGGACCAGATGCTGAAAATATAGAGTTTTAGCAGCGTATTTTTTGTGTTTCCAACTATTCCTTAAATCGTTGGTTTAAAAAAATGATTAAAAATTACATGAACATGCAGCTGTTGTCAGATTTAAACTGTCCACAGAATTGCTGTGGTGCTGAGTCGGCATGTCTGGGAGAAATGGGACGATGGGGAAGAGGAGGAGGAGGAGGAGCAGGAGGAGGGAGGGGCAGTTGTGACTCATTCAGGTGGAGATGACAAAGCATTTTCTCTCCTCTTGCAACAATAAAAATAGCTGCAGGTGCCCCTTTTTTTCTGTCTTAATTCAATTAAAATCAGAGAAATCATAAAAAAGAGGAAGGGATGATATCTTTGGGACAAGCTGTGTGACGTGATCACAGATTACATGACAAAATCTCTAAAGTCATATGATGCTCCGCTGCTGAAGCTCTGCTGGTTACATAACAGCGTTCACAAGCTCAGCATCCAGAAAGGTGTGTCCATAGCGACGTGCCAATCAAAAATCTGCAAACAGCAAGTCGAGCATCATCAGGAGAAAGATGGATGACGGGTGGAGGGGGGTGGCTGCAGCATGACTTGAAAATGCTGCAGCATCCGGTCGTCTCTCCTCCTCCTCCTCCTCCTCCTCCTCCTCCTCCTCTTCTCTCCATCTCGTGCATACCGGCTGTTTCCTCCCCCCCTCTTCCTCTCAGTCTGCGTTCTGTAGCCCTGCTGTGCGGTCCTCTCACTCCTCTGTTGTAGCACCAAAAGGGAGGAGGAGCCACCGGCGCACACACACACGCACACACACACACACACATACACGCATACTCACGCAGACACACACTCTGACATCTCACATCATCTCTTCTGCACGCTCTCCGTAAGCACCAGCTACACCAGCAAAGCCAGCAGGCCCGTTTGGAGCAGGGGAGCCCAGCCGTCTCGTCGCCCAAAATGGATGTACTGATGAAGGGGTTCTCCATGGCCAAGGAGGGGGTGGTGGCCGCTGCGGAGAAGACCAAAGCCGGCATGGAGGAGGCGGCAGCCAAAACCAAGGAAGGGGTGATGTATGTAGGTACGTAACTGTCTGTGCAGGAGAAAAAAGAGGGAGATGCATTCACTTTTTTAGGGTGTGCGTGTGGTTGCATCATGTGTCTTGAGGTGGGGTCCCATGGGTGTCCATGTCTGGGACACTTGTGTGAAGTGACAGGAACAGAGGGAGGAGGAGGAGGAAGGAGAAAAAAGGGAAGAAAGGAGGGGATGGAGTGAGCACTGCTGCAGGACTGGTGCAGGGCAGAGGGTGGAGGACTGGAAGAGTGACGGAGGAGGGGGGCGTTTGGTGGAGAAAGAAATAGGAAAAGTTGTAACTGGGAAGCAGGACAGTAACTGGTGGAGGACTGGTCTGTCTGGGGGAAAAAAGAGGGGAAAAGAAGGAGGAAAAGAGAGGGAGAACGAGGGATTCTGCAGGATCTCGTGATGGTGCCGCCTCAAGCTTTTATCACCTGTCCTGTTTTATTCACATTCAGTGGTTTGTGGAGGGACGTCCAGTGATGGATCCAACGAAGCTATGAAGTCCTCCGAGACTCCATTTATCTGCCTTTATTAATTGTTTATAAATAATTAATGAGCATATCAGAATAGGGTTGACCTACTTTAATAGGCTGCCATGCATTTTTTAGTGGCATATTCACAGATATCTTTAAAAAAAAGTATGATTTCCAATAAATATGGAAGTATATGAGGACAGACCATTTGAAATAGCAAAAAAATAAGAATTTATCATGTTTAAAGATGCTTCATTGCTGTGATGTAGCTTTTAATAGGCTGCCATGCATTTTTAAAGTATTTTTGAGGCATTTTACAGACATAAATTCAAATAAATGTGCAAGTATTCGAGGACAGACAATTTGAAATAAAAAAAAATGAATTTATGACTTTTAAAGATGCTTTATCATCATTAATAGGCTGTCATGCATTTTGGCTTTAAGTGTATTCCCAGATATTTTAAAATAAATATATAAACTCATAATAAAGATGCAAGCATTTGAGGGCAGAAATAAGAATTAATACTCTTTAAAGATTCTTTATGGTCATGTTGTTACTTTTACTGGGCTGCCACACAGTGTTTGAGGTATTTTCATAGATATTTTAAGATAAATGTAGAAATTTGCAAAAAAGTATATGAGGACCATCTGAAAACACATGAAAAATATGAATTTAGACTTTTTAAAAATGCTTTACGATCATTCTGTTGTATTTAATCCACTGCCATGCAGGGTATAGTCACAGACATTTTAAGATAAATATATAAATTCACCAAAAAAGATGCTGTATAGATGAAGTATATGAGGACAGGGCAGCTGAAAAAGCAAATAAAATATGAATTTACACTTTTTAGAGACCGTTTATGGTCTTGCTGTTGCTTAAAAATGGCTGCAATGCATTTTTGAGGTATTTTCACTGTTTTTTTCAGATAAATGTATAAATTCACAAAAAAGGTGCAAGTATACGAAGACAGATAATTAGAAATAGCAAAACTACTTTTTAAAGATGCTTTATGGTCATGCTGTGGCTTCGTTTTGTACTTTTATGTTAGCTCAGGCAGCTAATGCGTCACATCTCAAGGTTACCTCGAGTACCAGGCTTTTAGGCCGCCTGAGCGAGGGTTGGGAGGGGTGGGGGTGTGTAAAAGTAGGAGGGTGGATGAGGAGTTAGCGGAGCGAAAGTCTTTGTCGTCATCTGCAGTGACTGACCGTCACACAGCAGCAGCTTCAAAATCTTAACGATGATGAAAATGGAAAAAAAAAAAAGAAAGGCACGGTGTGTGCAAGAGTCACACGCTGGAAGAATAGTGGGGAGGGAGGTGGGGTACACGGGGCAAGGATCACTTGAGCACTGCAGCAATTTACTCCCCCATCAACCCCACCCCCCCAACACCTCCACCCTCACCCCATCCTCATGTTGATGCAAGAACGTGTGTGTGCGCGTCTGCAGCAGCAGGATTTGCCCGCCAGTGTCTGCCGCTTTGATGACTAACCACCTTCCTCCCCCTCAGCTCTTAACCCCCCCCCATCCCAGGGAAGGATGGAAGGATGGAGGGATGCACGGGGAGAGACTGAGAGAGAAGGGAGGGGTGTTATGTCAGAAAAAAGCTTTGAGCTTCTAGTCTCGTGGCTCCTGTGTGAACAGATGGAGGGACAGAAAGAGACGGAGAGTTGACACGGAGGGATGATGGAGGTGGAGCGATGAGACTCAGGTAGAGCAGAGGGAGGGAGGGGGAGGGGATGAGAGTGAACCGAGGGATGGAGAGAACGGTAAGAAGGGAGAAAAGAAAATGGTCATGCAGATAACAGGAGGGGGAACAGAAGAAGTAGATGTGATCGGTGAAGTGAGAAGGGTCGATGTATCTGCCTGCAGCAGAGTGCACACGTCAGCATGTGGATGTGGGTACACTGTGTCGACGTCTGCACGCCCACTTTCACATACAGGCCGAAGCTGGACAGACCGAGAGAGAGCGGAGTGCGCGCTGTAATTAAATGTAAAAAATCTCAACACATAACGAGTTGCAGGAGTGCCATAAAAATAATCAGTAAGAAAAAGAAAAGAAAGGTAGAGATTTTTTTGCATCTACATTACTTTTTTCCTGCATATGTATTTATTTATCAATTTATTTTACATATATATCTATAGAACAAAATTTGTTTCTTTTTTACACGCAAACATATTAAATAAATGAACAATCTTGATATCGATTCCTTAGATTTGACCTAGAATAATTATAAGCATTTAATTTATTTCCACATTAATTTTTATATATATTTATTTATATATTTAATCGTTTTATCTGTGTGCATATAAATATACATCACAGTATAAACACACACACACACTTTATTTTTAGGCACTCCTGTCTCCATAAACACAAGCTGCCACAAAACGGCTCCGAAGAAACTTCTGAATAAATTGAACCTTGAAAACTTCCAAAATTACGATTTTTCATTTTCAGAATTCATCAATAATCTGCACTAATATTAGAATATAGCTGCAGGCAGTTTTCCAGAAAAGGATTTAAGACTCCTGCTTTACCAGTCCTGCTATTTATTTGAAAAAGATCAACCGGCAGTCATTTTTTTCTTTCATTCTTTCTTTTGTCCCATAATTGCTGTTACATCCCTTATTTATCATTGAGCTTATATGTATGGAGTCACAGGCGTAACATAAAAAGAATACGTCTGAAAAACAATAAGAAAAATTTAAAAAAAATCATAAATAAGTAAAAGAATATATAAATGCAGAAAAATAAAGACAAATAGCAAAATATAAGCACTTTTACTTATTTTCACATTTATTTGCTTATTTATTTCTGTATATTTATATTGTTTTTAAAATATCCATCATTATACTATTATTTTTCTGTATATTTGAAGAAATTGTTTCCATTTTTAAAATTTTTATATGATGTCATTTATTCCTGCACACATTAATGCTGCTTTGGCAGGAACTGACTACTCGGCCTGGGCAGGAAGTCCCGCCCAAAGCCAGCTGATTGACAGATTGGCCCTTCAAGGAATAGCAAAAGCAAGAGCAAAAAGAATGAGGAAAAATACAGGGCTAAAATATATATACATGACATTTTATAAATAATAAATAAAGACATAAAAAATACAGCAATTGAATATATAAATAAATATATGCAGGAATAAATGTGAATAATAATAATATAAATTATGTTATGTTATAATTATTTATATAATATATTTATTTATTTATGTCTCGTCATATTTCTCTGTTTATTTCCCTTGATTTTTTATACATTTACTCTTTTTTTTTATGGCACTCCTATGACTCCATATATGGAAGAGACCTTTGTGCGCAGCTTTTTATCTTGCATCTGTTAATGTCTCAGTGCCTATATTATAACTTACATTGCAGCTAACACATAAACCACATCACCATTGATTGGATTTTTCATTAAATACAGGACATATCTGGGCTTTCATCCCATCAGGACTGCTGAAGCTCAAATCCCCCTCTGGAAAACCCGACTAAAGCCATATTTTTGCACGTTTAATACATTATTTCATAATGGGGGAAAAGCGTTCACACACTCTAATCCGTGCAATCTTCATTTACTGAGGCAAGCTTTCGATCAGGATTATCATTTATTGTTGGGATTATTTCAAAAATCGCTTTCTTGTTCTTGGCGTCCTGCATCACCTGGGATTGCATCTGCTTCTGCTTCAAACCGTGTTTAATTATTTACGTCTAAAAGGAAGTCATAAGTTGCATCAGAAGAAGAACACGACATGATGCTGACAGACATTTACAGATATTCACAGTGACACTCAGGGGGCTCCCTCTGTTGACTGCGAGAAAGAAGCTGTGTCATTGCAGTGTGTGTGTGTGTGTGAGTGAGTGTTGGGCTGTACTGCAGTACTGCTCAGTACTCAGGCACGTGGCTCATGTAGCACAGGGAGCGTGCGGAGAGATGGAGGGATGCAGGAGACAGAAAGAGGATGGGTGGATGCAGGACGGCAGCATCTGCATCTGTGTCAGAGTAGAAAGAAAGAACAGTCAGCGTGCACAAACTCATGTTATTGTCAGATTTATTTCTCATTTTCTTCCTTAGTTTCTACCTTTGCTTTCATCTCATTGAGCAGATATTTCTCTCTTTCTATCCCTCACTCTGGCAGATTATATAACCACAATTTAATCTGCTTGGGATCATACTATAATGAGCACAGTGCTGGCGAGCAGAGAGGAAAGGTGCTGTGGCTCACCAGATGTTTTCCAATTAAAAAAAAAAAATATATATATATATTATGTGTGTGTGTTGTACATATATATATATATATATATAATTAATATATAATATAAATATTATTATATTTCATAAATCACAACTGAGCTTTAAAGAGCTCCTAAACACCAAACACTGAATTCTCAAGGTTTAAAAGGAAAGAAAATGGGGGGAAAAAAGACAAAACAGAAAAAGCAGGGAAACACATTGGTTACACTGAAAGGACACTGAGCAGAAAAAGCTCTTAAATGTATTTTTAGAAAGAGCAATGGATACTGCTGATCCCACACTCTCAGGAGGGATATGTAAGAGTCTTAGGGGGCAACAGCAGCTAAGAAATATTTCCAAAAAGAAGTGAAACTTCCACAATGTTTCTCTAAATCTGTGGCAATTAAAATGTAATAATTGTGCGTCTAAAACTGCATTAATCAAAATAAAAGCAAAGTAAATGAGTGCAAACGTAAAAAAAAAAACAAAAAAAAACAAAGGATAGATAGAAATTTATATTATAAGTTTATTTATTATTCCTGTAATGGAATTATTGGAATATTTTAGGGCTTGAAAGCCTAAACGGTAGAGAAAGTACACCGGCATAAATTTGCCTCCTGGTATGATTTTGACTGTACCGTGGTAGAGCCCTCACTTTGCTTGACCAGAAGACGACAAAAAAGTTACAACAAAACATTAAAAGCACAGATAAAAGAACCAATAATGTCAGAGTGTTGCCACATTTGAAGGTATGTGGCAAACTAAGCTAAACAGGCAGCTTTGGTTTTAGCTTTTTTGTAATAATTCACTACAGTCCAAACAACAAAGCGGAGGAGGAGCTGCTAAATAGACAGATGCAACTGCCATTACGCGGACAAAGTTCAGGTTCGAAAAGTCAGACGATGAGCAGAAAATGATTGTCAGACGACAGTGGTTATAAGTGGTGGTAATATCTGATACTTGTTTTTTTTAATTCCACTTTTGCAAATTAAATGCTCTTAAAATATTTCTGTAATAGGTGAAATATGTCGGTTCAGAGTACAGTAATAGCTGCCATGCAGTTGTCATACTGGTGCTTTACCCCTGCAGGAGAATTTAGATTTAAATTTTACAGAAAAACAAATATACCATGATATCATTCTTTAAATTATAGCGTGATATAAATCTCAGGCCATAATGCTCAGCCCTAATACTGACTTAACACTCTGGGCTTGATATCACACTTTGGATATTGGACAAAAAGACCCCACAGACAGTTTGGATTGCTCACTTCCTCCACTCTAGTGCTCAACACCAGAGCCCCCCAGGGCTGTGTGCTCAACCCAACAAGTTCACGTTGAACACCCTCAACTGCAGCCCCCGACATCATCGCCACGTTTCAAACGACAATGAGACTTCACATCGAGAGGAAATCAGCAGTCTTGTAGGGTGGTGCACAGAATACAACCTACTGCTCAACACCAGCAAACCGAGTCTGGCAGGCAGAAAGGAGGCAGTCACTGAACTCAAAGTCCAGAGTGTGTATTTTTGGGATAAACCGCTTGTTATTGTCAATTTACAATGCTGCACTCATCCTGCGCTCCTGCAGTGTTCCTGCAGCCTGCCTGAGAAACAACATCACAAACTAGCATGGGATGTGCACGGCCCAGGACAGAAAAACTCTTCAACAGGTCGTTAAAACTGCCCCGAACGTCACTGGTATCCATCTACCAAGCATCAGTGATATCAGGGAGGTGAGGTGGCTGTTGCTGAACCCAAAGGATACTTAAAGAAAAATACCCACTCCAGCCACAGCCTGTTCACCCTGCTGCCGTCTGGCAAGAGATACAGAAGTATCCGCCAAACTGAAGAACATCTTATTCCCTCGGGTTGGGAGACCGCTTAATTCATCCTCAACACTCCTCCACGTAAATTAGATTCTTCATTTTTTACTCATCTCTGCATCCAGTTCCTATCAATCAATCAAAGAAGGGAACTGCGATATTCAGTGATGTTCAGTATTAATGTTACAGGTATATTCTTGTCTCATTCCTACATCATGAATTCATATTTTTTGAATTTTAAATTTATTTAATCATTAGTCAGGAAGAGGTAAGGCCGATGGTTTGATACACTGATGAGTAAGAAAAATGGACTTTTCATGCTCACATCCTGAACATCCCTCGCTGATTAAAAGACAAAAGTACTCACAAAATGCAAAACAAATCAAATGTGAGTAAACAAAAATCGTGGAAATATGCAACGACACTATCAAACGAAAACATAAGAATTATAAAATATTAAATTCTTCTGTTATCTAAGTAGGTATCATTAGCCGCATACATGAACTTGATGATCATCTCTGTTTGATCCTCAGGCAGTAAGACGAAGGAGGGAGTTGTGTCATCAGTAAACACAGGTAAGAACAACTGTGTATGTTCTGGCCTTATTTGTGACCTCAGCGCTCCAGTCACATTTTAGGCAGAATTTGGGAAATTCAAATAATTCAAACAATTAGTTAGCATCTCAAAATCTTGAGTTAGCATCTCAAAACACTAAGTTAACTAAGATACTAGTAGTTATTAACTTGATGTGTGGAGTTTTGAGATGCTTCCATGCTACGACTACTCACGTACACTCACGGTTTGCATCTTCAGTTAACGTTAACGTATATTTTCATTTCATGGTCCCTCTGGCCCTGTGGTAGGAGGCAATGTCCCGGATGTTATCAGTTATCCTTCAGCCATGATTTTTTTTCAAGAGTACCTTCCTGCAGTCAAGATGGCGGACATATATCCAATCCATGCCGGAAGTCACAACCGGAAGTTGGTCTTCCTTTGTGTATTTTTTTAAAAAACTTTAAACTTTTTAAACTTTATTTAACATGTAACATTACAAGAACAATGACATACATTAGTAGATCGGGTTAGGGTTAGGGTTTAGTGTTAGGGTTAGGGTTAGGGAAGACCAACTTCCGGTAGTGACTTCCGGCATGGATTGGATATATGTCCACCATCTTGACTGCAGATGGGTCCCTCTCTTTCTTTTTCTCTTTTAAAAACGTAAAATACTGTTTAAAAACCGTGGAAGCCCATTTCTGCTATTACATAAATCATTACAAGTCATTTTTGAGAAAGTCTCTCATTATATTTAGATACTAGCTAGTAACTGAAGACTGCAAACTGAGTGTACGCGAGTAACGTACAGAGTAACGTGCAGAGTAATGTACGGAGGATCAAGGTCACAAACAGGACAGTATACGTGTGTTGTGTTGTGTGTGTGTTTTTTGTCAGCGTACAGTGTGTTTCCGTCTCACTAACCCTCCTCCGCTGTGGGTCTCAGTTGCCAACAGGACCGTGGATCAGGCCAACATCGTCGGAGAAACAGCGGTTGCCGGGGCCAACGAAGTATCACAGGCAAGCGTGGAGGGGGTTGAGAACGTCGCCGCCGCGTCGACCGGGTTGATCAACCAGGTCAGTTACCATGGTAACAGTGGTCCACGCTAAGGTCTGCCACTAGATGGCGCGCTTTCCCCATATTAAACACACCAAAGGGCTGCAAGTGACAGTTTATTTCTTTAACAAGATGATGCATCAATGCAACACTTCATTAGTAAACACTTAATTTAGAGCATCAACCAATGACTATTTTCCATTATTAATTAATCAACCAATTATTTTTGCTTAATCTATAAAACTGTGACAAAAATGTAGATCTAAATTTACCAGGGCCCAAGGTGCCATCTTTAAATTGCTTGTTTTCTCTGACCAGGTGTTTAGATTTAGATTTGTCCTTGTTTGTATGTATGGAGTCATGGGAGAGCTATAAAGTAGCCTAATAATAAATCTGGAAAAGAATAAGCAAATAACATTTAAAAAAGTGGAAATATAAAGACAACAAAGTAGAAAAGAATATAAGATTTCATTTTCATTTAGTTTCACATTTATTTGTTCATTTATTTCTGTACATATTTATTTATATACATATACATATATTTATTCAGATTTAGGCCTCTTTATTTATTATTTGCATACAAATTATTCTGTTTCTGTAAAAATAAAAAATAAATGAAAAGGCTTATAGTTATTCTTAAATTATTCTCCAAAGGATTTTATTGTTATTTGTCTTTATATGCCCACATTTATTTTCTTATTCATTACAGATTTATTTTCTTTTTGACACTCTAGTTAACTCCAGGTTTCTGTGCTGCAATTACTGGCCAACATAAAAGCAACAAAAATTATATCTGCATTAAGCTAACTGACTGATACAGTATACTGACAAGCTGATTTGTCGGTTTAGCTTGATTTAAATGTTTATATTGATTTATTGGTTAGTAATTTCAGCACTAAAATGAACCAATCAAATGTTCTTTATCCTTTAAAGCTCACTGAGTTTACTGAAACTTTATACCTGAAGTTTTTGTTTAATTCGTGACACTGTTGGCCCTCCTCCTGGTTTCGTGTTTTGAGCTCTCTTGTCAGACCTGTTTGTCAGATGTTAGATTGCTTTACATCTAAAGTTTGTGTCTTTCATGCATGTCTTTCTGGTTTTTCTGTGTGTGTGTGTGTTGCTTCTTTTGTGGCAAAGCTTCTGTCTTGTGTGTCGTTCTGTGCTGCTGTTGTGCTCACCTTTTGTTGTTTATGTTGTTTGTGTCTCACCTGTGTTTCCCTGATAGGAGGAGCCTGTATACGAGGTGCCTATTGGACAGAGCAGTGTGGGGGTCATAGGTCATGCTGGGTTGGGCTGTGGTGATGGAGAGACAGAGAGGGGATACTCTGCATGCTACATGCCCCAAAGTTACCAGTTTATTAGCTAAGCTTGTACAGTATACTCCAATAAACCTGCAATAAATCTGAGTTTTCCTGCAGAATCATCATGTTTTAAGGAAGGATTTATTGCAGGATTGTTTTATTGGTTTACATTAAATGGCACGAGTGTACCTAATAAACTGGTTTCTCTAGTGTATATAAGCTAATAGCCCACTAAGTGAGCGTCAAGAGGGGAAAGAAGAAACAGAAGCTGCTATGATTTTGATTCCCAAATATAAAATGGATTTGGATAAATGCTTCCATTGAATTAAACTGAATGTATTACAGCATAAAATACACACTGGTAAAAAACAAACAAGCAAAAAAAACTTTCAAAAATTAGCAAAAAGGTTTTTTTTTTAAAAGTTTGCTTATTAATAGACAAAGATAAAGATGCATTAACAAGTCACTCATATGTTACTTGTTAGGTGATTGTGTCTTATATTGCGTGTAATGCGATATTTTGACTAGAAATCAGACAAATATACTTGGTAACATTTTTAGTTTTTACAGTGCAGAATATTTTGTGAGTAATTCATAATAATTTTCCTCTCCTACTGAATTTTGAAAACATTTTTCCTCTGGCCTCTCAGATGCTCACTCATTTGTGTGGTTTAGGCAACAATGATACTAAAAGTCTCCATTTCTAACCATGTAGCTCCTCTGTGTAGCAATAAGTGACATCTGGTTGCAGCAAGAAAGATTAATTTAATTTAGATGAGTTCTAATCAGAGTTTAGAAAAAAAAATGTCTACAATGAGTAAATACATATTATTTATGGAAATTAAATAACACAGAGTTTAATCAATGTGTAGATGCTTGCTCACCCAAATTAAAATAAATTAATCAAAAATAAATTTGATGCTGTCAGAACCTTGTTAACTTTTGTTAACTAGCTACTCTGTAATTCCTTAATAAAACATTGCATTGTTTGTTTGAAAGCTAGAAAGTTAACACATTATTAGTGTTTGCTAACTAGCAAAAAAGTTAACAAAACAGTGTTTGCAAACGTTACGGTTTGCAAGCTTCCTAAAAAGTTAAGAAAATGTTACATTGTTTGTTAGGTGGCTAAAAAGTTAAGAAAATGTTATATTGTTAGTTAGCTAACTAAAACGTTAAACTGTTACTGTTTGCAAGCTTGCAAAAAAGTTGACATAATTTTACATTGTTTGTTTGGTAACTAAGAAGTTCAACAAATGTTATGTTGAATTTAGAGTATGAAGTAAAGTGAGGTTTAAATTTGTCTTCATTTTAAGCTAGTTTAAAAATTTGGTGCAACATAATTTAAAGTTAAACCGTGATTTAATCTGGTTTAAAAAATTAATCCTTGTTGGTGCAACCCAGCCCTACGGTACAAGCTCTGAGCCACCTCTCCAGCACGTCAGATAAGCCAGAATATATTCACGGCATGCCCCAAAATAGCTTCACGCACAGCTCAGGCAGAACACAGCCTGTGCACCTGGAGCCTCTTCCACACTGTAAAGCTCTAATCTAACTAACCAAACCCCCATGGGTATATCCTAAGCATGATAATAAGAGTTGAGTCGACCTTACACAGCATGGTCTTTGTAGTCTTAACTGCTTTATTGTATCAGCTGGAGGAAAATGAAAGCTAGATGGCCATCGGTGCTTGAGGCCCTCCGCCCTGCCATCACTTCATCCTTTCATCCTCTCAGACAAATCTACTCCACCCTTTTTTTGTGCCTAATGTAATCTCACTCTTCTTGTCTTGCCCCGCAGGGAGAATATGGAGGAATGGAGCAGGGTGGGGAAGGAGGAGAGGTAAGAAAACAAGTTTGGATGCCACTGGGCTTGAAGATTTAACATTCATAAAGGGACCATTATTCTTAGGAGTGCTTTCACTTTTGATATTACAGTGCATTTTGCTGCCAAATATTTTTTCCTCACTTAACCCTTGACTTGCCAAAACTCTTTCAGAGCTACAGAAGTGTTTTAAAGCTGAATAATACTACAGTGACCAGTAGTGGAAGAAACATATCCGTGAATGTTCTCATTCGTCCAGGTCATTGTAATCTCAGGAAAATTAAATCGAAAGCAACTGGACTTGTTTAAAAGTCTTATTGAAGACGTTTCGCTTCTCATCCAAGAAGCTTCATCAGTTCACGCCTGTCAGACTAGTCAGAGCTAGTCTAACTAAATGGTGGGAATGGTGGTTAAATACCTGCGGTTCCCACCATTTAGTTAGACTAGCTCTGACTAGTCTGACAGGCATGAACTGACGAAGCTTCTTGGATGAGAAGCGAAACGTCTTCAATAAGACTTTTAAACAAGTCCAGTTGGAAGAAACATACTTTACTTAAAGAAAAACACCAATACATTAACATAAAAATACTTAATTATGAGTAAAAGCATTCAGAGTTCTACTCAAACTCAGAGTTATTATCAAGAAAATATACTTCAAGTATCAAAAGTAAAGTAAAGTAAGTAAGAAAAGTAAGTCATTCTGCAGAAAATGGCCTCTGTGACTTTATTAGTCATGTGTGAGCAGCTTTAAGGAGATATACTTGCTTTTAAATATATTGAGAATATTTCACCACTTTACTTTGCCGTCAGACTGCCTTTTCCAACAAGAATCAACCAGACTCCTTTGGCAAAAACAGCAATTTTACCTTGCAGAACATGGGAGTTGCTCGGCTACTGCTGCCTTGATCTGTTAGTTTGTTGTGTCATATCCAGGCTCGGGAGGGTTACTTTAAATCTATTCTGATACAGCTAATAATTACCTGTTAAAAAATGTAGTCTGCAGCAACTGACTATTATTTTCATCACTGATTAATCAGATGATTGCTTTCTCAATTAATCAATTAGTTGTTGGTCCATATAATGTCAGAAAATGGTGGAAAATGTTGATCAAAGCTAAAGACGACGTCCTCAAATGTCTTGTTTTGGCCACAACTTAAAGATATTCAGTTTACTGTCAGAGAGAAGGGAAAAAAAACAAAACAGAAAATATTCACATTTAAGAGGCTGACATTTAAAAATTACTCAAAATGATTAATCGATTATCAAAACAGACGCATAAGTGTTTTATGTTTGTTGCTAGGTTTATTAGTTTATCCAGCTGTTCCTTCCTGTGTTGTGTGCAGTTGATTGATTGATTGATTGATTGATTTAAAGACACAAAATGGCAACATTTCCTCCCAAATGGGGAATTGGCAACTGTGTGTGCACTGTGCATGGTAGTATATAATTCTTTATTTTCACATTGTAATCTTGCTAATAATCCCCATTTTTACTAAATGTATCTGTAATCTGATTACTGTTTTTTTTTAAAATCTCTAATTGTAAAGAAATACAGTTGCTTATTTTTGTATCCAGGTTATGTACATGTAATCCATTACTCCCCAAGACTGGTCATATCATGGTTATTTTACGACTTAGTACAGTAAATACATCATGTTAAGAAAACACATTTGATAATAACGTGTAAATAATCCAGCGCATGATAAACATACCGAACACTCAAAATTCATTTCCATTTCTTTCTGTTTCAGCTTCTTTAATGTGAATATTTCTTTACGCAAAATATTATGGTTTAAAGTCTGAGTTTTCTGGTGCACCCTATAGTGGCATCCTCCAGTAATACACTCACAAGTAGTACATATGCAAGTATGCAAACAATTACTGTACGTCGACGACGCATTTGGTTTTCTACGCAAAGCTTTGGTTAAAAAGCAGGTATATCTCCAGCCTAACTTTTCATTACGTTGTCATATTGCTACTTTCACTCAAGTAAAGGATCTAAGCGCTTCTTGCTGCACTGACATGTGATTCTATCTTTATTTTCTTTCTTTAAGGGGTATTAGTCGTCTTCCGGACCTCCCCTCCCCGTGCTCCCCGGCGGCCCCTCGCTCCCCTCGCCTTGCTGTACCAGACTCCAGATGTTCAACATATTTTTTTGTGACTTTACAGAACCAAAATCAACTAAAACAGACTCTTCCGGATGCCGCACCTCAGCCCCTGTATCTCCCCCCTCCTCTTCCTTCTCCCCTCTGACCGTCTGCAGCCTGTAGCTTCTCTCCTCCACCGCCCGTCTCACCCTCGCCTCGCCTCACCTGTGTGTTAGTGTCGTCCTGATATGACCCCCCTGGTGTTGTTACCACCCCACCCCCCCACCCCTCCTCCCACACGCCTACCAACCTATAGGGAAACCTCACACTCAAACACACACGTACACACACACACAAACAAAAAGAGATACACCTTCATCCGGCACATGCATGAAACACACACACACACACACACACACACGTGCGTACAGTCCACACAGTCAATGCCAGCACAGACACACACACTGGGCCAACTTTTTGGTGTGTAAATACAATCAAGCCTCTACAGTCCACAACAATAACAATAACTCTGAGGCAGGGTATGAGAGGGTGTGTGATCTGCTGTTTGTGATAGCTTATATATATATATTTGTGTGTGTGTGTGTGCATGTGTAGCTGCTGGCGTGTAAAGTAAATCTCCAGAGGCTTGTGCAGGGAGTCGTGCATCGAGGACAGATCTCATTCTGTTATATGTGTGTGCAGTAGTTAGTTAGCTACAATAGACTGCATGAACAGATGTGTAGAATGACTCGTCTCGTGTTGTAACTGTAGAGTAGCGGCTGTTTCTGTGTAGCTTTGTGCGGCTTAGTGCGTGTTTTTCGCCTCGACGTTTAGAAACAGGGTTATTATTACGGCGTCATTAACCACGAAGCAATACACAGCGCTCGTTTTTTTCTCAAATTGTGTTCATGTGATGCAGGAAATTTCAAAGAAGTTCTCCATAACGTTAAATATTTGTGGCTAAATAAGCAAAATATGAGACGAAATAATACCACTGATGGTACATTATTCTGTTCATTACTTACCCCCAAAAAAATCAATAATCTGGAACAAAATATTAATTTTAAAGTAATTTTTATTTATTTAAAAATAATTTAGTTGCTCCTCCAGATCTATGATCAGAACTGTGTCCATAGCAACCAACTGTTCATCATAGCAACGGTCTGTTCCTCATAGCAACGGTCTGTTCTATGGTGTGTCATTCATAGTAACGGCCTGTTCTATGGACTGTTCCTCATAGCAATGGACTGTTAATCAGAAATAACAAATCAATCAGAATTGAGTAATAATACAACTTTACTAATCAATATCTGTTAATTGGATTTGATTAACAGGGGCATCTCCCTGCAGACAATCAGATTTTTATTCTTAAATTCTGATTCATCGATGGAAATCCGCAATCATTAGAGCGGCAACTTCAATTGTGTTCATGTGACGCAGGAGATTTTCTCCATGACATTAAATATTTGGGGCTAAATAAGCAAAATGTGAGACAAATAAACATATTAGCTATAAATAAAATCAAATAAATTAGTTCGTGTTGGGGTCCTGCATCACCTGATCAGGGTTTATTTCGCAATAATGACTCACTCACTGTACATTATTCCACTTATTACACAATAACTTACCAAAAAAAATCAATAATCTGGAACAAAATATTAATTTTAAAATAATTTTATGGATTTAAAAAATATTTTGCTGTTCCTCTTGAGTCTATGATCAGAACTGCACCCACAGCAAAAGACTGTTCTTCATAGCAACAAACTGTTAATCAAAAATGACAGCCAATCAGAATCGAGTATTTAACAAGTTTTGTAATAAGAGTTTAACAGTCAGTAAGTGTTAATTGGATTTGATCGACCGGGGCATCTCCCTGCAGACAACCTCTGATTGGTTGATGGAAATCCCCGCCAGCACCGAGAGCACAGGCAAAAACAAAGACGTCTCGTGTTCAATAAACGGTATAGCTGGAACTTTGGCAGAAAATGACATGTTCGTTTACGGAACCGCATCACTTGTAGCACCTGGTTCCCAACCTAGAGGTCCAAACCCCCACTAGGGGTCACCAAAGCTTCACAGGGGGGTCACGAGTACAAGAAAACGTATATTTAAAGATATAGTCGCCCTGTATTGCAGACTAAATGAAATTGTTCTATTTAAAGTTCAGATTATTCTTTAAGACCTAGAGTTTAAGAAAATCTTACAGGATAAGGGCACCGAGAAGATGTGAACACAAGCTTCACTTCTGCTAAACAGCCTCGTCCTGCATTAGTAAAGAAAAGTGTGCAATCAAAACAACCAAAGACTTAACAGAATAATGAGAAGAAAACACTGAATTTATCAAAAAAGAAGCCTATTAAGAGAGTATGATTAATAAAAATAAAAAAATATACATAACACAGACAGAGAATTGTCTGAAAAAGCTCCTAAAATATCAGGAAAATTAAAATATTAATCGGAAATAATTGTACAGTTTATCAGTTATACATAGAATATATATGAAATAGCCATAAAATATATAATTTAGTCAGGGATGGTCCGTTTGCTCAATGATAGAAAAGGGGTCCCTTGAGCAGGGGCAGATCTAAAGAAATATTCGTAGGGTGGCATGGAGACTTTAAGGGGTGGTAAATATATATATATATTGATTTAATTGCAAACAATCGCATACATCAATATTTGCTTGGAACAGACCCCAAATGCAGATCAAAAGAGTAAACCACTGAATAGAGATAACTAAAGGTGGTATTAGAAATTAATAAGTTATATTATTCCCAAATCCTCAGACATTTTTCCAAATTTTTTTTTTTTCACTGACCCAAAAGCTCATCACTTAGCTTAAAAATTTGACCAGAACAGATCATTAAATGATCGCTGCAGGGACGGTCAGCCAGGGGCAGCATCAGCTCTTGCTCTTACAAATTTCTGACCAGCCAGCACTTTTCATATATATATTTTTTTGGAATTAGATCGTCCGAAACTGGGGGTGGCAGCTCAGGTGGCAAGGCATCTTTTCCCTCTAGATCCAGCCCTGCCCTTAAGGAAAAAAAGGTTGGGAACCACTGACCTATAGTACTTCAGGAGCTAGAATAATCGCAGTTGACGGTTATAAAAAAGCTTGAGCTTGAAAACATCACATAGCTTCAATGAAGAGTTTAAACAAGCTGATACAGAATATCTGTCAGACACAAGGGAATTATTTTATTTTATTTTTTTATTAAAGCTACTTAAGTGGAAATTAAAAGGGAAAACTGAGCCTAAGGGGTTTTAAAAAAGCTTAATTCAAGGAGCAGCTGATAATGATCACCTCTTGTTATCGTCTAGTTGCTTTTTAGTCTTTGTGAAACTGGTTTGCATGCCAGCGGGAGCAACTTATTCAGATTTCTGTGATAAAAAAAAAACATGTGATTCAGTGAGGGAATCAGTCCGCTAAGAGAGCAGAATGACCCAGCTTTATGTGTAGTTCTGTGTACAGCTTGAATTCTGGGATATGTAGTTGTTTGTTAGGGTAGTTTTTGTTTCATCATTAACTAGTCTGGCTGTTCTGAAGCTCCCGCCCATCAACTGTCTCAGCCAATCAGAGGATCCCCTTCTCCTCTCGGTCAGTGTGATGCCACCTTTCACCGCTCGTCCGCCCGGCATCAGTGTGTGTGTCTGTCTGCACTGTATGTGTATGTGTGTGTGTGTGTGTGTGTGTGTACATGTGTGTGTTAGCATAGAACCGCTTCAGCCAGCAAAGTGTGTGTGTGTGTGTGTGTGTGTGTTGTGTCTGGAGCAGGTTTGTGTGTTTTTACTTTGAGGCCAATGGAAACTGATGACTGCATGTTGCCTTATCAAGCAATCTGACATTCACACACACACACACACACACACACACACACACAACACACACACACACACACACACACACACACACAGCACACTCTAAACAATACACAATCACAAGTCCCACCTCAGATACACGAACACAAATCGCACACCATGTTTTAAGTTGGCATCAAAGCAGACTCGCTGATTTTATAAACAGTACCAGTGAAATTAAAAAGGTTTTGTTGAAATCCAGCAACTGTGTCGAGAATTTATTTCAAGACGTGGGACTGGGTGTCATGGAGGCTCATTTCTGCCAGTAAAAGAACAAATATCTCCAAAGTCAGAATCATGACATAAAGATTACTTATCTCAAAATTTCAACTTTTTATCTCAAAATTCGGACTTTCTGTCTTGTATTTTTAACTGTGTATCACATAATTTTGAGTTTTAATGTTATATTTTTGACTTTTTACCCTATAATTTAAATTTTTATCTCAAAATTTGACTTTTCCCCCATAATTTTTACTTTTTTTGTATACTTTGGAGAAAAGAAAAGAAAGAAATAAAGTCTTAATCATGAGATAAAGATTGAATTGAAAATAATTACGTATCTCATAATTTTGAATCTCATCTCTAATTTGTACTTTTTATCCCCGCATAATTTATTACTATGTTGTCCATTTATTTTTTATTTATAATCTTATAATTTGGACTTTCTATCTCATAATTTTGACTTTTTATCTCACAATTTTTGAGTTTTTATTTTCAATTTTTGAGTTTTTAATCTCATAATTATGACTTAATCTCATTATTTGGACTTTCTATCCATAATTTTAATTTAATCCACTTTCTATCGATAATTTTCACCTTTTATCTCACAATTCCAACTTTTTGTCTCATAATTGTGACTTTTTATCTCAGAATTTCAACTGTATCTCATAATTTCAACTTTTCCTGTGCTAATTTTTACCTTTTATCTCATCCTTTTGAGTTTCTGTCTCATAATAATGACTTATCATGGGGATATTTTTTCTTTTACTGGTGGAAATGTGCTTCCATTGGGTGTTGAGTGAACACAGTAGTCAGAATATTACAATGAGAAGATTTTAATCCACATTCAGGGTAAGATTAACCTACCGAGGGGCTACAGGGCTAAAATGAGCAGCAGACTCAAACAAGCAATTTGCTTGTTTTCTTACCAAGAGAAACAGAAAATAAACAGACACTTACACGTCTGTGCATGAAGTATGTAGATGAATCTGGGACGCATCTTAATTTAGCATTAAGACCAGAAGCAGCAACAAATAACAAGAACGAGACAGATAACCTTGCTCTGTCCAAAACTCAGGAATAAATGATGTACATTTCGTGACTGAATGGAATGAAAATAAACTGATGCGACACACTGTTGTATCTTTTTCTGAACTTTTTTATTGGTTTCCAAAAATGAATAAAATAAAAATAAAAAGTAATTTCCTCTAAAACAATTTCAATGTTGAGGAACTGGACGATTAAAACTGAGGAAAACTCAACCAGGGGACGGGCGGTCACAGTGACACCTAGCCCCCCTCCCTGCTCCCCTTTCTTGGCCAGCGGAGGAGTCGGGGAGAAGCTGCTTTGAATATACGAGATAAAGCGACAGGAAAAGAGGAGGGGACGAGGAGTGGGAGAGCGTCTATGGAATAGTAAAAACAAACTATGAAATAAAACTTTGTTGGGAATCCTAAATCTTGGCAACTTCACTACTAACCTTTACGCCTGAAGAACGTGAAGACAAACTCTAAAGTAATAAAATTCTCTTTTATTCACATGAGTTAAATCTAAATCCCTTTTAATTAAAGTTAAACTGAAGTGGCCAGGTCCCTTTTAGGGCTCACTTCTCTCTGAAATAAGGCATCTGTAGTGCTGTCAACTGAAATAATCCCAACGGGAGGGTCAAACGTGCATTCAGCGATCACGAAAAAGGGCGCTTTGAACATGGCTGCCATACAACGATATCATGAACGTTTATATGTGGACTGCAGGAAGGACTTTTCTTTTGTCGGGATGTTTCTCTCCAACGTACAAAAACAAGAGGAGGGCACTATTTCAACAGAGTTGCAGATACAGTATAATGGCAGCACAGAGATCACAGGATAAATACCAGGCTAGCCAATGTCTCGCTGTGTGTGTGTGTGTGTGTGTATAATAGAGGCGAGGAGCAGCGGTAAACAATGATATGTTCTGAAGGCTGTTTAGATGGTGGAAGAAGGCAGGAGAGGGTGATCAATAGCGGGGAGGGAGAGGAAGTGTGGGTCGTGATTGGCCGTTTATGTGAAGGTGAGCCCGGCCTCGTTGTAGACTTTGAAGACCTTCTCAATGGCGTTGACGTAGGCGGCCGTCCGGAGGTCCAGACCCAGGTTGTACTTGCTTGCCGTGCGCATGATTTGCTAAAAAAGGCAAAACAGAACTCGTGTCACACCACCGTCGTACGACTTGTGCCCACCAGAGCAGAGCAGGAGCTGCTGATTAGTGCTAACTGATGTTTAGTTCCAGCATGGATGACTGTTCCTGTATGTTAAGAACTGGAATAAATTGCCTTTGCAAATTAAAATAAATACGTACAGAATTAAAAAAGAATTAGGGATGCGTGATTAATACCGGGGCCGATAAATTATCCGCCAATAAGAAGAAATTTATATTATTATTTATTATTCTGATAATGAACATTTACATTTACATTTGAAGAGTCAAGAACATTTTTCAGTTTACTATGCTGAAAAATATGGTGCCTGTCCACTGAAACAGGTTGGACTGTGCTGTGTCCCGTCCGATCACTTACCCTGGCAGATCTCTCCATGGTGTAGGCCAACCCAGAGTGGACAATATCCTTCTCAGAGGCACCCTGCAAAGACAGATCAATGTTAACCACACAGTCCATCTCAGAACGGCCACTTTATAAACAGTGTGTAGTCCTGACATGATTAATCACTTAGTTAATCATTTAAAAAAAAAATCTATCAACAAACATTAGCTTGGTTGCACTTTTACCAGTGAGAATTCAGTGCTTTTGGCTTTTTCAAATAAAGGTAAATACAACACTTTCACTTGTTTTTAGACAAAACTTGGCTCTGGTAACTTGTCATTTTATTTGACAGTGCATTGGCATCTGTAATGGAAAGTGGGTTGGTTTGTTACAGGGCTGATATGACTGTTTACTCTGAGGGCGTATGTACAAATGTGAGTAAAACCTTTGTTGCAGGTCTTAGTTATACTTAGTCTTTGTTTTCCAAGTGAGCAAGTGATCCTCTGCATCAGAGCAACTATCAATCAAAGGGCTTAAGATGCTTTTTCTGTATTATACTGTTTGAATGGCCTTCAGTGCCAACAACTGTTTTCATTATACTAGCAGAAATAACAACTTAACGATAAACGCATCTGAATGAAAGGCACTAAAACTTGTCTATCAACCAAACTGTAGCAGCAAGTCTTGACATGTTAGGGCTTTGGTTCATGTTTTGTGGATATGTGTTTGTCAGCAGATGTGTCCTCACCGCAACTCTGGCCTGGAAGTCAGCAGTAGGCACGACAGGGATGGGTCCTCCCTGTTTGCCAAACTTCCTCTCTAAACTCTCCTGCACAGACACTAGAAGCGAAAACAGAAGAGAAAAGAAGAAATTAAAGGGACATCAGAGAACTCTTTTGTTTCTGCATCAATAACAAATACCAGTGACAACACACCCTGATAGTTCATCTAGTTTTACAGCTTGACATTCTATTTTTTTCAAATATAAAAACTGAAGAAGAAAACCTTATAAATATCTTTAATACAGTAATTTTGTCAACGAAAATTATGATGATAAGTAATCGCCGACGTACTTTTATTTCATGACTAAACTGTGACGACAACGTAAATGAAAAAATATTGACAACAAAAATTAAATGGAAATCTCTGTTCGTTATGCCCGGACAAGTAACGAAACAGCTGTCTCTGTTCGGACGGACAACCTAATTAGATCGCAGTAATCAGCCATCTCAAAGAACTAATAAATCAATGTTCAAAGTACGTGCCTCATTTTTGTCACCAACCTTTAAGATGGAAAGAAACCAAAGACAACAAAAGTAAAAGGAGAGACTACCTGTCTGTTGACATTTTTTCTTTTGTATTCGAGCCGAAACCAAGACTGGGTGTATCATTCCCAATTTAGACGGAGTGTCTTAGGGGCTCAAGTGTGCAAAAGACGCCTGACAACACACCCTTCCACAGAGTCTGTCAGGGTAAATATCAGTTCTGTAAGTTGATTGATTTGATACAACAGTTCCCTTTTACAACTAAAAGTAATGTTAATGTAGCTCAAAGTTCTGTGTGGATTCAGGACTGCACATTGCTGTGCTCCATTAACATTTTGTTGAATTTAACGGAGGCAAGCTCAGAGTAAAACATCTCCTCCTTCTAAAAGATAATCTACGATTTCTTACAACTAACTCATTAACTGACTTCACATTCTGCAGACATTTAATATTGTTTTAACATAATTTGGTTTTAGTTTTAGTTCCATGCAGAGTGAATAAACATGATGTTTACGTATTTTTACTGTTGATTTATTTAAACAGAATTCAACATGATGCTGAATTTAGTAGAAGACTTCAGTAAGATATTTAAGAAATTTTACCAGGTGACAAACATTATCAGTGTCTGATAACCTGCACTTTGGTCAACTTTGGTTGTTTTTAAATGTGCTTTATAGACTTGATTTGACTTGAATAATGACGCATCAATAATGATTTAAGAGGGACCAGGGTTGTTTGAGCATCAGTAGCTCAAGAGTTGTTTGTGCTAGAACCTTTGATACACAGAACCCATATTTGTCTACAACAAAAAAAAATCTCTACGACACAGTCAAAGATTATGTGAGTTAATGTCAAATATGAGGAGCTATGTTATTACAACATACCTCACTAGGTGGGTTGTAACACAAGCTGGGGATAGATGTAACAATGAGAGGTAATTTGACGATTTCAGATGCCCACTGTCCAATTTATGAAAGAACTTTATCCAAGGATAAAGAATAAACAGTTTTGAATGAAGTGAACAATTTAAAGTGACCAAAGAAAATTACGACTGAAATTGTGACTAAAACTATGACTAAAGCATTGATTAAAATTATGACTAAAATTAAAACTAAGGCCACTGACTAAATCTTGACAGAAACAAAAAACAACTAAAATGTGACTTAAACTCACTAAAATGTTCAGTAAGTGACTAAGACTAAAACCTAATCAAAAATTCTTGTCAAAATGAACACTGCTTATAAACACAAAAATCTTACATGAAAATTTATGAATACAACATGTGTATAAATAACTGTAAATATTGTTTGAATTTATTTTATGTTTTATTCTATTCTATATTTAATTATCTGTATATATCTTCTACGTGTATAATAAAGGGACTACAACGTTCATGTCTTTGTGCAAGCCTGTGTCGTAATGTGATTAAAAAAAAAAAAAAGTTACCATTGACCATACATGGTAAACAATGCTTCTGCTATTTTGATTGGCTGTATATGAACAAGACAAGTGAGCACTAGTACTAATACAAGAGTATAAATGGAGGGTAAAGAGGCTGTCAGAGAGAGATCCCTTCTCCTGGACAGAGACGTCACATCAGCCAACACCAGTTTACACTGAATCTGCACAGCAATACCCCTGACGCTGCCTGAACCACCACAGATTCAGTAAGAATATTTACTTATCTGTCCTTCAAAGTCTTGTAGACTGCATTTTATCAATATGTCTTTCTATTTTCATTATTATATATGTTTGTATGCATTTTAAATGTATTAAATGTATTATATTTTTTTAGAATACACTTATGGCATATGCCAAATAGCCAGCTGTGGCACTGGGCAGACTTCATATATTATGAGTGGGTTAGACTTTGTAACGTCCGTGTCTGATTCGAATCTTGATCTGAGTGTGTCTTGTACCATCAGGAAGCAGCTGTAGAACCAGAGTATCCACCGCCACACCAAGTCATCCGGAGCATCACAACCAAGGTATTATACCACAGCAACTGACGACTACTGAATGTGTTGTACAATTTTGGAACTTTACAAAAAATACTAGCTCTTTTTTCTTTTGATATAGATGACTGCTTGTCCTATCCCATACCCTCCCAATTGTCCCGGATAAGAGGGAATGCAAACGCCAAACACTGCTTAAGAATGAAGACAAGCTCTATTATGATACGAAATGTGACTGTAAAAATGCAACCTGATTCTCTACAGCAGCCATGAAACTCATTGGCTGGCTGCAATTAGGCAAAAGTACCATGGTAATTGATGAAGATGAACAGAATATTAAAAATCCTAAGGTTCGAAAGGTGGATCCATATGTGCATATTCTAATGGAAAGATTGTTGTATATGGCAAAGAGCTAATGAAGAACTTTGAGAAAGATTTTCAAGACTTCTTGAACTTGAAAAACAAATGGCAAAATTGAGCATCAACGCTAGAAAGAAAGTCCTGATGAGCCAGATGATAAGGACAGTCTGCCAACCAAAGCCGTCCCGCGCTGCATCCAAGCGATAAGAAACAGATTGTCTGATGAATAAGTCAGATCAGACAGATACCAAAAAAGCTCACAAAATGGATCTTATATAAGTGACTAATAAAACTTTTTCCTGTCATAGTATTTCATTAATAGGTAACTGGGTTGGTAAATCAACTGCATTTTTTTCTGATTTGCAATACTTCATCATGTACTGTACATCTGTGCAATTTCTGGTTCTGGTGTTTATATACTGTTTTAGAATTGTGTCACAAGAGTGAAATGTAGTAAAATATAAAGGGAATGGAATGATAATGTGTCTTCTGACTGTACATATCACACTCTAGTCTGTCTGTATGTTATGGAGGGGGTAAAGAGCAGTCTTGTACTCACTCAGCAGGTGGTAGTTTGAGTCTCTCTCATATTTGAAGGTCAGTCTTCCGTAGCTGACATGGTTGAGATTCTTCAGCCACTCAAATATGACACTGTCACACCGCCAGCATTCAGGTACATGTCCTGCAGGAGGAAACATCATGAACTCGACAGCCTTTACTCCTCTGTGTGTAGAATTACTTAAATTGACCTTACTCTGTACTGCAAACATGTTTGTAAAATCTGATTTCTTGGGAAAATGAATAAATGAATAAACTATAAATTGAATGTTTGTGTGAATTTGTTATTTTGATGATTCCATGTCAACAAACACGGGAACTGAGAATGAAAAATGAGAACTAACGGAGAAGTCTGAGTGGATTTGTAAAGGCGAACATAAAAATCTCATGTAAATAAATAAATATTTATGACAAAAAGAAGTGGCAATCAATTTCAAGGTTTGGAAAAGACATCCTAAGATTTTATTTATTAAGAGTTTAAAACAGCTGCAGCTCATCCAGAGCGCTGCTGCCAGAGTCCTCACTGACACCAAGAGAGTGAAGCACATTGCACCGGTGCTTAAATCACTGCACTGGCTTCCTGTGTGTTAAAGGATAGATTTTAAAATCCTATTAATTGTCTATAAAGCACTAAATAGTTCTCAGGTCTGAATACATCTCTGATTTACTTGTACGTCATGAAGCATCCAGACCCATCAGGTCATCTGGAACAGGTTTATTCAGTGTTCCCAGGATCAAAACCAAGCAAAGTGAAGCAGCATTTAGTTTCTCTGCTCCCCACCTGTGGAACAAACTTCCTGAATACCTGAGGTCAGCTGAAACTGTTAAAACATTACTGTTTACTGCAACTTTTCAGTAGATACATAACTTCTTCTTAAGGTAATATGTAGCTATTGTTTTCATATCTGTTTAGTTTCACTTTTGTTTTACGTCTTTTAAAAGCAGTTTCTGTAAGGTTTTAACAATTTATTGGCTTGCTTTTCCCTTTTGTTTTTATGGTCTCTTACATGCATTTTAATGCTCTTTTAATGTTTTATTTTAAAGTATTTCTGTGCTCCTGTAAAGCACCTTGAATATGCTTGTGTATGGATGGTGCTATAGAAACAAAACTTGCCTTGCCTTGCCTGATGAAAAACAAAAAAGAAGGTTTTTCCTACCAATTTCACAGCAATACTTAGAACAGGGTGTGGAAAAAATCGTTTCACACGTTCTCCCATTGCTGACTGGATATTTTATCATTTAATTCTTTCTCCCATGTCTCCTTGATATAGATTGTGTTAGCTCCCTCTATCCTTTGTTTATCCCTGATAAAGTTTTGAGACTACAGATTTAGAGCCACCACTGTACGCCTGTACCATTAATTGTTTTATATCATTATGGCTGTTTATATCTTTATCTGCTGACAACTACACATACACACAATCATTTTAAATAAAAATAAAACAAATGTTTTAGTTTGCATTTCTGTGTGTGTTTTCTTTGTTGTGCGTGTGTGTGTGTTTGTGTACTTACAGGAATAACCATGACGTTGTTCTCCAGGAAGACTTTGTCAGCATCTGGGGTGGTGGGACCATTGGCACCCTCAGCAATGATCTGGAAGAGACAAAATAAAAAACACAAACTTCACGTGACTGTGACCAAGTTGCCCTGTCCTTAATCACATGAATTCAAACTTAAAGCACAGCATCGTGGGTAAATCAGTGTGAGTGTTCACCTTAGCCTTGATCCGGGGAGCATTGTGACGTGTGAGCTGCTTTTCTCCGGCGGCAGGGATCAGGATGTGGCAGTCGGCTTCCAAAATGTTGCCTTCGTAGGGTTTGGCTCCTGGGAAGCCCACAATGGTGCCATGTTGCTGCAGAAAGCGCAAAAACGGGAGAATAATATTAGAAAGCTTCCAAAAAAAATCATCTGACGGCGACATTATTTAGTGAGAATAGATCAGTAAGATGAAAACCAATAATCTGTGTATTTTGGGAGAGGCAAACAGGAACAAAAGAGAATAATTCTGAGTAAAAACTAAGACAAAAGAGAGGAGACAGAGGTAAGGAGAAGCCAGTTGTGCTGTACCAGTTTGTAGTCCTCCAGCTGTTTGGGGTCGATGCCGTCTGGGTTGTAGATGGCTCCATCAATCTCACCGACGCCCACACACTTGGCCCCAAACCTGTGCAGGTACCTCATGGAGTGGAGACCCACATTACCAAAGCCCTGTTAAAAATTACAGCAAGATAATTACCACTGATTACCACTGATAGCCTGATTTACTCAACCATAAACTATGATTAAGCTGATGGTGCCACCATGTGGCCAGTTCAGGTTATAACATCATCATCATCTCATTGTGATGCACTGTACCATGACCTGAGAAAAGACCTCAGACAGGTACTTTATGATTTAAATATTATGTGTAACTGTGGGTGAGAAATGGAGACAAGTAAATACATCTAGAGCTGCAATGATTTAATTCATTTTCAGTCCACAACTATTTCAATAAACGATTAATCTTTTTTTAATAAAATATGTCCAAATCCCTGATTTCAGCTTCCTAAATTTAGAATGGAATTGAATTTTAATTTTAAACATGTTAACAGAAAAGCAAATAGATTACACAAAAGTACAGTGCAAAAATTAAATGGTAGCAACCCAAAAGTTGCTGCAACAATGTGTGAGACATGACAGAGCATGGGAATGGGACCCTTATATACTCCCTAAATTTACTAAATGTGAATAGGCAATTTAAGAAAAAATCATGTTTATCACAGATTTATGACTAGATAAACTTGACACAATGCTGAGCTGCATCTTAAATTAATCTTAAACTTCCTGCTTTCACATGATGTACACCACTTCTTTTATCTCACCCTAAAGATCTCCTGTCCCCACCTAAAAATGACAAAAATGAGCGCATGATAGGGAGGGGGGAAGCGGAAGAGGTTAAAGGATGGCAACCTCAGAATAAATGTTGCAGTAAAATATCGTGGGTTTCTCCATTTCTATCGTCTCATGGTATGTACAGTATCATCATTTCACACATCCCTAACTCGAATTTATCAAAACTGCTGAATAACAAGGAGAGCTGTCTTCACTGCTGATTCTTTTTCTAATGAAGTGCAATAGCGAATGCTCCTGTTTTGATCTTGATGCGAAACTGGAGATCTGCTCTCTCCTCATTCACTGATAAATCTCTAAGAAAATCTAATCTCAGCACAACATAATCCTTAAATATCACCACACACACACACTCTCAAACACAGAGGGATTAGCTTTTTGAACATTCACGTCATGATTCAGCTGTTGTCGCCGCTTCTTCAACTCCTCAATGACGCCCCACAAACGTCATCCCCGTTCAACATCTCTAATTGCTTCTGTGTTGTTGCTGCAAAAAAATCTGCCTCTTTGACAGAATTTTTGCAGATATGAAAGCAAACAAGTAAGAGAAGATCCTCTTTTAAAGGGTGTACAGCATGTTAAATGTAAGACTAAAAAACCCTTAGTTGATGGTTTAAAGAAGCTGCTAGAAACTCATTATTTTGAAGGTACTTTTTCTTGTAACAGTGGTAGTTTTATTGTCTTATTAGTCTGTTGATGTTTGTCGTTTTTTTACTATTATTTCATAAATATCTTAGCTTGTAACGTGTGGGATAGAGCTGCAACAATTAACAACAGTTAACAACAGTTAATCAATTTTGAATCATTTGTTAAATTAATTGTCAACTATTTGATAACTGATTATCCAGCTTAAGTAATTTTTTAGAGAAAAAGCTTCTTAAATGGGAATATTTTCCATTTTCTTTTCTCCTTAATGACAGTAAACTGAATATCTTTGGGTTGTGGGCAAAACAAGACATTTGAGGACGTCATCTTGGGCTTTAGGAAACACTCGCATGATTTTTCAATTTTTTTATAGGCCAAACAATCTGATGAAGAAAATAATCAACAGATAAATCCACAATGGAAATACTTGTTAGTTGCTGCCCTAGTGTGGTAGTAATGGTCAAGTTCATTGATGATCCATTTGTTAAGATAATTTTACAAGGATCGCAATGACAATTTATGTTGTCGTGTACCATTATGTGTTAGCATTTAGCTAACAGAATATTGATTCAGGAATTATTTAAAAAAAATACAGCACTTAAGAGAATACATTTTTTCTCCCACCTCGACCAGATTACATTGTTGTCATGAACAAGTGGTAATTATAGAAAAGCTTTCTAGGAAAGCTGCGGAGGCCAGTGCCGAGGGGTTCCCTCACCATGTGTCAGTGTTGGTGTGTGAGTGTGAGTGTGTGTCTATAACACGTGAGGAGCTGCCATGTGACAAGTGGAAGTGAAACTGCTAAGGAGAATAAACTGTTCTTCTTCTCATCTTCCACATTCACAGTTTAAATCAGAGAGAATGACCTTTCCATGATTTTAATGTTTAATGTTACTCAGCACTGAACTCTCTGGTTTGTTTCTGTGTATTTCCTCTTTATTTCAGACTTTCAAGACTCATGTGAAGTTTATTTACATCATCTTTCACAATAAGATATTCCATTAATTACATTTAATTCTTGATACTGTAACAAAAAAACATAACTGATTATTTTAAAACTCAAACTAAGTCTCAACATGCAGGACTTAGGAGTTGAGAAGTTGAGGAGTTTCTTCTGAAAGAAATACTGAATCATCATTTCTCATGAACGAAGAAGCGAATCTCCTTCAGTCCACTGCCTCTGCTTATGAGGAGATCAGCGCCAGACTAAAACAGATGGCACTGCTCTGATTGAGGCGTAGCTCTAAAACCCCTCATCATGAATTCAAATGAAAACTTAAATCCTGCCAGTATCTGTCAGCAAATATCTGCAGCACACTTATGGTCTCATCTCTCCTCTTGAGTAAAATGTTTCTACTATGATGAAACCCCGTCTTCGAGTGTGTGTGTGTGTACCTGGACGATGAAGGTCTTGTCCTGGAAGCCTGGTGTCAGGCCCAGCATGCTCATGTAGGACGCCTCGTTAATGAAGTTCTCGATGCCGTGGAAAACTCCACGACCGGTGGCTGAGATACGTCCGTGGATTCCTCCCTGGCTGATGGGCTTTCCTGTCACACACGCATGGCATTGATGTCCTGTACACACATAAAGGGAAGATTAGACCACATGTGCATTGACTGTACTAGATTATGTAAGGGGTTCGACATTGACCATGGTTCTGTGGCCACAAAAATTACTCTGTGACCATCAAATATTACAAGTAGGTGGCCTCCTGTGGTCACCAAGTTTGATCCCCATACTCAGATTCAACATTCTATGAAAACAGCGACCACTATTCAGCCATGGTGTTAACTGCTTGACATACACACAGTAAAGAGGTTGTGTAATGCCACAGTTTCGGGCAGTGAGACAGCTGACAGCATGTCAGTACTCTCTACCCATAATCCTCTGCCCTCATACAGTATACCCAGAGCAGGAATGTGTCACCCACTCCAAAGCTCTGCCAGGGGTATCTGAAACAGAGGACACGGACTAATGTAGGTGAGAGGAGGGCAGAGAGGAGAGAGGAAAAGGAAACTGAGTATTGTTACTAAAACACTGAATGCAGGTTTTTAGTATGGAAAATAAGATTTGTCCACCACAACTGATCACAATGTTTGAAATTATTAACATTTTAAAGATGCAGATGTATAGAGTTCTTGGTGTAAATTATTTCTGCCTGGATCACAATACCCTCTATCAGATTATAAGCCAATAAAACAACAGCAAAACAATCAGCTGACAGTCAGGAGGCTGTTGACCTGCCTGACCCTGACCCAGGAAACATCACGGAAATTGGATATGGCTACATAAAAGCATGGAATTTATTCCCAGCTGACATATCTTAGTGGCAGTCATAAAAAGATCTGGTGAAGTGTATAAATGTTCATTTGTTTGTCTCATACTGTCATGTCAGTCTAAAGCAATGCCAAAAACTTCAGTGAAGCTGGAACCATGTTGGACTATTTTCATGTTGTATAAAAACAAATAAATAACCAAACAACCAAAAATCAGGTTAAAACTGTGACATTTAGAATAAATAAATTTAAAATTTCCAACAACAATGAAAATTTACAAGTATTTTTAATACTAATGTTATTAGAGCTGAAATGAAAATAATCACCAACTGATTTGATAATCAAATGACTGTCTCAGTTGTTTTTCAAGCAAAAACGGTAAAAAAAAAAAAAAGCCCAACATTCTCTGGTCTGGTTTATTGCAATATTAAGAAACAAACAAAAAAAACAAAAACAAAGATTTGTTTTATCCAACTACAGACCAAAACCCAAAGATTTTCAGACCATGAGGAGCAGAAAATCCTCAACTTGGGAGAAGCTGGACTCAGTGAATGTTTGGTAAAAAAAAAAAAAAAAAGGATTAAATGAGTCATCCAGCAAAAATACTGACTAACTTTTTTCCATCAACTAATCCTTTATGGTCTAGCAATTCACATTTACGCATTACTTTGACCTCAAGTCAGTTAAAATCAAGCTTACATAAGAGTTTTTGACTTTTATAATTTCTAACTATTCAGATGAAGCTTACAACCGTTGTGATATAAACATTAACACATGCATAAACACACGGGTCAGTATTTCCATCTTTAGTCAAATATACCCTGTTTGAAAAGTTTTGATATCAGAATCATTAACTGATAACATAAACACACAAACACACACAGGCCTCAGTGTGTAAAGCTGCTTTTAAGAGAGGAAAAATGACTCAGTGGTCGGGTGGGAAGGGAGCGGCAGGAAACCACTGCTTATGGTTTGCATGTGACTCATTCCTTGCTTTTGATTTGACCTATTTTTAAATTCATACCAAAAACCAGCCAAGTTGTACGGATTGGTCATTTGTGTCTGAGAACTCACAGTGTGTGCAATGGTGTTGGCGTATGTGTCGGCAATCCAGGACATTTCCCTCTCTCCTGTGCTCATGTCTGGAGCTGGGACATCGATGCCAGGTCCTGGTCAGGAAAGACGAGTAGGAAAGGAAGGGAGAAAAAAGTGATAACATTAATAAAATCCGCCTGTCACCATGCAGAAATGCACAGGAATGCATTCTTCATGCACATGGTCAAGTCTGGTTCAGACTACACGTTATTTTAGTCTGTTACAATGGCCAGATTAGGCGATTATAGTCATAAATTCTTGCTATGGCCTGGCCAAAAGGCATGACAGACTATATGTTGCTCCCTGACCAATCATAGCTTGCTGTTTATCACGGCATGCATGATGTCACTGGGAAGAACATGCTTGGAACCAACTTCTGGGAACAACAATGTTAACAAACAATGGCTGTGTGTATGACAGCGGCTGTCTTGTGTCCGGAAAAGCCCGAAAAAAAGAAAGAAGAGGCGACAGTGACCTTTCCAACATCATTCCCTTTTTGTTTAGCCAGTGTTCCTATTGCTCAGCGTTTGGAACATGTTTTGGAAATCGTCATGCTGGTCTTTACTGGGATATTATGAGGCGTCAGATACACTACATGGAATACAGCAATCAACTGTCACTAGGGCTGGACAGTATTTTGATATTACATTGTATCGTGATAGGAGACTAGGTATCGTGATAGATTTTGCATACTATTATAACGTAAGATAAGTGTTGTCTTTTCCTGTTTTTAAAGGCTGCATTACAGTAAACTGATGTGATTTTCTGAACTTTGACTATTTGCCTTCACTCATTTTATATCCACATTACTGATCGTTATTTATCAAAAAATCTCATTGGGTTAATATTTTGTGAATAGTCATCTCTACAATATTTTTGCAATATAAAAGTATTTGATATAACTCATGTTATTACCTCAGCTGCTTCCATCCCTTGGAGTGCACAACATGTTGTCAGTCACAAGCTACATCAATAATTAGCGGTATCAACCCATATGAAACTTCACTACTGTGACAAGTTTTTCAGCTATATCGCCAAGGCCTAAATGTCACACCTTGGGGTGCCCCTGTAACTCAGTTGGTAGAGCGTGCACCCCATGTGCTGAGGCTATCAGTCCTGTGCAGCAGCCACTGGTTCGACTCCCACCTGCGGCCCATTTGCTCCATGTCATCCCCTCTCTCTCTACCCCCTTTCCTGTCATATCCTCAGCTGTCACTATCAAATAAAGGAAAAAAATGCCCAAACTCTCACGCCGGATGGCCACTGTCATTTCCAACCCAACTTGATGCTGTACCTCTGCCAGATCGGGCTATAATCGGGCTAATAGTGTAGCCTGAGTCCATAGTATTACATCTAGGGTTGCAAATTGCAAGCACTTTCCTTAATAGATCATTGGTAACATTAACAATAAATAAATTGATTAATCGTCACTAAAATAACAAAAAAACAATTGCGTGTACCAAATAATACCAAGTGCTTTATTTCCACAGCAACACATTGTATATCCTGACAGCTTTACGTAGCCTATGGAGGCTTTTTTCATTCAACTCTGCCGATCCTAAAACTTTGAATGAACATTTCATCAGCAATATAAATTTGGATGACAGGGTAATATGAGCACCAGGGCTTTGTGTCCTTGTGTCATATATACATGTGCCCTCGAGGGCCTTGTATCTTAGATGAGATAAAAAAACAGCAGCAGGCATGCAGAGAGGTGGGGGTGGGGAATGGGCCAACTATGAAAGAGAAGGGGCTGTATTTCTCGACATGGTACCCTCACACTGATAGGACAGTGCAATGATGTGTGCAGCTTTGCCTCCAGGGTGCATAAAAATCTGCTAGTGAAGACGGCCCTTGTACAAAGCCTCACCAAATGTCAGTCTATAAGGATATAACAGACAGCGTCATCTCTCTCTTTGCCGTGTTTGGACTCTACACATTATAAACATTACCAAGCATCTCCGGACGGGCGCGACTAAACTGGTTGTATAGGGGCTGTTAACCTGTTGAACCAGTGTATATGTTTATACTTGACGCTAATATTGCAACTTCTTTCAGAAACTAATGGTTAACGGGCGACTCTGCGGTCTTTTCTGGATTTTTCAATCGGAAACTCCAACTCAGCTACAAAAAGCAGTGACGTAGGTAACAGCGCTGGTGCCCTGCCCCTCCTGCAACCTAGAGAGGTTTATGTGCAGCAACATTATCATGCAGAAACCAACGTCAGGTCATATCAGTGTTTTTACAAGGGCTTGAGAAAATAGCATTTGGGCGCTAAAAACATGTACTTCAACTAAAACTTCACATTTCAGTAACTAAGGAACACACTGCAGATTGATATACAAACCCAATGGACCTGCCCTTTAAATAAATACAACTGGATTTTTAGAAGATTGGTTATTATTTCTGCTTTTCCCATAAGTTGAATTTTTATCTTAATCTCCTGCTTCTTTTCCACCATAATTAATTGTCTCCCTGTTCAGTTGACTCAGGCACACCCTAAGGCACCCCAGCCTGAATAAACAGCGCTGGATGACAGGAAATGTTTACTTCTCTGGGTGGAAACATTCACCTCTCACCACCACAGTTAATGTAACTGAGTCAAATAACGACAACACCAAGCAGTGCCACAAATTAATACTCCCACAACTTTGTTTGAAGTAAGAAGCCTTTAACATTCACGCACAGAAACTCACCAATAAAACCCTTCTTGGCCAGCTCAATAGTGAATCTCCTGGTAATCTTCTCCAGCTCATTATCCTGCAACAGACACAAGAAAAACATGTTGCTTGGTTACGGTGTGATGAGACTTTTAAAGAAGGGAAGTTTTACAACAAAAATGGGCTACACCACAGAGTGCATTACTAACAGTAATCCAAACAGTGCCTTGTCCATACACAGCAATAGTTTCCATTTGATATTCAGAAAGATGCCTCTGGCATTTTGACAAAACTGTGAGGCTTTTCTGGGGTGTTTTCTTCCAGTAAAAAGGAACAATATGTAGCAACTGCACATGCAAAAATAAGTACAGCAGTCCAAATAGTGAGCTGGAGCCATAGACGGTATATTAACAGACTCGAGGAAGCTCAGGCAGGCAGCAGGAACACTGCAGGAGCACGGGACGAGGGCAACATTGTAATATGACAATAACAAGCAAGAGCTTTGCTGTCAGAGAAGCAAGTACCTCAACTTAACATGTTTTTTGGTCTCTGATGACATAGCATGGTCATTTTATTATTTATTATGGACTATATTTCCTACAGCTTTCTCCTTTAACTCAAGTTAAACTTGTGCTCAGAGGAAACAGCCACTGACCTTCATGTCAGTTTATTTCAGTGTCCATTAATAGACAGACTAAAATCCCTACCCATTATCCAATAAAAGTTACGGCTGGCACCATTAGTTGATTAAAAGAATAAGTAAATGTCATTATCTGTTCATCCACTGCAGTCTCTCCAGCCTTCAAACTGGAATTTAATCTATAGAAAGATACTAAGGCACATCCTATTATCTGCTTCAACAGTTGAACGTAAACAAGATCCTTGTTGTCTCTCTCTTCCTATCTCTATCTCTGTGTTTAATTACTCTGTCCTCTCATTAATCAAGAGATACATAATGAAAGGATCAGATCTGGCACCCCTGCCTTTTGCGTTCTAGTGTGATGAATCATCCTCTGTGTTTGTTTGGATGTGAGAAAGAGACTGGGGTCATAAGAAAACTGATATCCCTCTACATACTGCCAGTCTTGTGAATGTTGAGCGCTCATCTTGGGCTTTTCTATACGTATTACAGCACACAGATAAACATGTCTGCGCATATCTACATGTGTATATGAGTGTGTAGGCCAAGAGGATTGACATCAGAAGGCTTACAGAGTAATTCCTGGGGTTGATTTTGACTCCAGCTTTGGCTCCACCAAATGGCACATCTGGAGGAGAATAGTACAGCTTTAAAACGACAGCAACATTCAAACAGCTGTCATAACACACTTGAAACTATATATTTTTAAAGAAGAATTTGAAAATGTAAATGACAGTTGTCAGGACATACATACTGTAACCCACTCACCTTTAAATACCAGTCACATTCTGAAGTCTACAACATAACCCAATGTATTTTTCTATTTTGTTAATAACAATTCCATTTAAAACATGCTACTGGCTAAGACAACCATGTACATTAGATTGTAATGTGTCATGTAATAATGGATCTATACATGACTTCTCTTTGTTTTGATATTGGAATCAACCATTGAAAACCCAATGAGTCAACCACTAGTATTAATATGCACGTGGAGATCAGGGGATAACCAGCAGGAGGCTTTGTGGAAGGCTAATACTTTAATACTTACCAACAACGGCACACTTGTAGGTCATCAGAGAGGCCAGGGCTTTGACCTCATCCACAGACACATCTGTACTGTAACGGATACCTAAGGGAAACGCACACATACAGAAAGCAGATTACAACACAGCATACAAAGGAAAAATGGAAAATGTGTTCATGTTCAAATTTATATGCATGATCAAAACAGACATTGTGCATTTGGACATTTTTATAGGTTATGAGCTCAAGCAATTTTATATTGGCAGTAGTATTAGGTGTTCTGACTGCAACATAAGGAAATAATTGCAATTACTTTTTTTAGAGGTGCCATATTTGGAGGAAAAAAAGTTCTAAGGGGCCAGACATTTACATTTCCTATGCCTGACATGTAAAGTTAGGAATTTAAATGTATAAACCAATGTACCTTTTGATTTTTTTCTCCACTTTATTTGTTTTCACAATTGAAAAAGAAACACTGTGTACAAAAGTACAGAAAAGAAAACAGTGCGTCTTTGTAATCCTAGATTAGAAGTAGCTTGATGTTTTAATAAACACAGTGTTACATTTATTCTCATTTATTTATTTTTATTCCGCGCTTTGTAAAATACTCAATTCTGACTACAGATCTAAATAAACACAGTGTTGCATTTATTCTTATTTATTTATTTATTTTTAATCCACGATTTGATAAATACTCAATTCTGACTACAGATCTCAAATCTAAGGTCTGTTATTTCTGTACAGCACACTGTTGCTATGAAAGAACAGACCGTTGCTATGAAGAACAGGCCGTTGCTATGAATTACAGACTGTTGCTATGAATAACAGACTGTTGCTATGGACGCAGATCTGATCATAAACCCTGGAGGAGAACAAAATCATTTTTAAATTAATATTTTGTGTGAAATTAGTGATTTTTTTAAGTAAGCAGCAGTGTAATAAGCGGGATAATGCACAATGACCACGTCATTATTACAAAATAAACCCCAACAGAGACCGGATTAATGTTGTTAATGGGCTGGATTTTGTCAACAGGCCACCAATTAAATAGGCCTGACCTACACTGTAACGGTCTCCAGTACATGTGCAGCTCACAACAAGGGAAAAAAGTAAATGAATATCAGAGACAGATCATCAAAGACCGGACTGAACCAGTACATTCTCCACAACCACACAAGACCACATGAACAGGTCAGAGATCACTGATTGTGTCTGGTCGTCACGGTTGCAGCAATGGGCGGGTGGAGGCTGAATGAACCAATCCCAGCCCTCCATTCTGACCCCAGCCTTCGAGCTGCAGTCATTCCTTCCTGTTGTCTGGGGTTTACTACTGTCACCACGGTAACACGTGTGGGCCAGCCTGTGTGTGTGTGTTATATGATATCATACAGCGGGGCCGCCTAAGAGCGGCCACACAGCACTCCATCTCACTGGCACAATGTGTGTGTGTGTGTGTGTGAGACTGCCCAGCAGCGCCAAATATAGCTCATCCAGAGTTAGCTTACACTCAGAAACCCAAGGACAAACAGCACAAAGAGGAGACAGCAGATTGCTTTATGGGGACAAAAGCACTGTGCCCGTCTATGTTCATGTGCTCCGCTGCGAGCTACAACACAGGAAGTAGACAAGAAAGCCCGCCTACTATGATGTCATCTTTTGGTGCCACTAATGACACTATTTTGTTGCCACCTACTTCCACTTGCAGTCAGAGGAAAAGATCAAACCTCTCAGAAACAAAGCTTCATCTTCCAGAGTGCTGCTGTGGTTCTCCCGCTGTTTTTATCTGCATGCATTCATTCAAAGATCAGCTGAGGTCAATCTTGAGCTCACTGATCAAATTAAAAGGAGAAAAAGCCTGGCTGCCTACCCATCCCCCAACCAACCATCCATTTATCCGCCCAACCCACAGCCCGCCCCAGCAACCAGATCCGAAACATATCTGTAAACACATTCCTCTGGAATGTAGGGGCAATTTTTGGGAAATAAACTAAGCCCACGCTGAAATTCAGTGCTCCAGTGTAATTTCTACAGTCTGGCCTAAAGGCTGACGTGATGGAGCTTTCTGGTTCAGAGTCTCTCAGGTCTAAAGCAACCTGCCAAATAAGTAGACTCATTTTAAAACAAATTTTTGAGCTTTTGCTTGAATAACACTCTGTTTGGTTTGATTTACTGGTTCAATTATTCAGTGCATTTGCCCAATTGTGATATTTTCCCTTTGTTGCTTCTTATTAATTGCTATTTTTCTTATGTGCACACATTACAGCTTGTAAGACTTTCAACATGTGGTATTTTAATTAGGTATACAATTATTCATGCTATTAGAATCTGTACTAATGGTAGTGGCAGTTCATTTTTTACTTTTCTTTCTCTTCCAGAAGTGTAATAAGGTGTTGAAAAGAAAGTTTGGAGAAAGGTTGATTCACCTCTAGTGATGGTAAGGTCTCTCAAACAACAGTACACTGAATATATCCAATTAAAAATGATGTATATTACACAGTTATAAGCAGGATATTAGTGTCTGGATGTAATAATCCAAAAATCAATTTTAAATGGTGTGTCAAGTATGAACTTGTAGAGGAGAGATTTTGGTTATGAGGCAAGGACTTCTGAAGGACTGAATGGTTTTTAACTTCTAGACAGTAAAGGGTGTCCCTCCACACCTATGCAACTTTGACATACTGATGCACTTATGGTTTCCATGTAGAGCTACAACACTTAGTTGACAAGTCAATCGAAAACATTTGCTGGTTCCAGCTTCTTAAATGTTTGCTGTTCTTTATTATTTATGACAGTAAATGAGGAGTCTTTGAGTTTTGGACTGTTGTTTGGACAAAAGAAGCTATTTGAATCACTTTGAGCCATGGAAAATTGTGATGAGCATTTTTGCATGAGCATTAAATGATTAAATGGCTAATCATGAAAATTATCAGCAGATTAATTGACAATGAACAAAATCTTTAGTTGAGACCCTGGTCCCATGTGACAACAGGGAAATGAAATATCCCACACATTTATCCCACTTCTTCTCTGAAAGGAGAAGGATGTTGACAGTTTTGCAGACTAAACAAAACTAGGGTGGCTTGCACTATTTAACAATTGGACAACTTTCCACTAACTCTCTTTTGGAGATGTACTAACAAATGTTCATACACACACTGAGTGAAAACGCTCACTCAGTAGTCAGTAGAGAGCGATGAGGTCCAGCCCAGCAGCTGTCACTCACGTGTGGCACTGAAACGGGGGTGAACAACACATGCACACACATAAAGATGGCCTTTGCACTTTGTAGTATGATCTGAACACCAAGGGTCTATGTACTATATTAATGATTAAACCCACTGAAAAATAACCGCTCTTACTCCTATCCACTCCTATTATCCAAAACCTTATCATACAGGACCTGCCATACTTATCTGATTGTCTGTCAATTAAATCAAATTGTGTAAAATGCATTTTTTATGTGTGGCCTGACTTAAGATCTGAGACTCGTGAATTAACTGCATGATCAGTTCTAATAGTTGCTGTAGTTTAACAGTGATTCCAATGGGAATTATTAGTCCAAACAATATCAACATCTCTTATGGCCATATCTCCAAAACTCTGTAACTCACACCAAAACTATCTAGACAGATAAAAAGTGCTACAGGCCAGGGGGAAAATATGTATTTTTGATTTTGGGGGCAACTGTCCCTTTAATGCAAGGCTGGGTTTTGATTTAGCGCTGGCTCAAAGTGATGCTTGTCTCTCCTCAGCCTTTTATGAAATGGATAGAAGCAATGATGCTCTTTAAATGTTATAAATTTTACCTTTATGGCTTCTCTGAGTGATCTCTTGCCAATAACTGGCTGGGTGGCCTGGAGGTGTACTGATCCATTACTGTTAAGTAGTCTAGGGGAGAAATCTTAAATTGATATTTTATCTGGGTGCCATTAACGATAGACTCTGACACAGCTAACTCATTTCGATAGAGCACAATGTCCACGCACCATGTGCATGTCTTCAGCAGGAATATGTCTCCCTAGAATAGGTCTACATTCGAGCAGATACAGTGGAGGGGGTTTCATGGTGTTAATAGCAGGCTAATGTCCACTCCACACCATTCAAACATGCCCTTTGACTGACTGGCTTACTGGATGGCATGTCTCTTTCTACTGAGAATGCCTCCTCTCCAAAGCACCCTCCCCCACCTGTCACACTGCTGACAAATAGGAGTGCCTGAAAATGCAACCACCCCCTCTCCAGCTTTTACACCTCCTCCCGTCTTCCTATACATCATGTCCATCCCCCCACAAACTACCCAGAGTGCACTGCAGCAGTAGCCCATAATGCATCTGCTTTGAATCTTGATCTTTGAACCAAAGGCCATATGTCACTCTGTCATACTATATCATCCTCTTTCTGAAACACTCAACATAAAGCTTGTTTAAACACTGTTTTTCTTGTATTTGTCTAAGGAATGAGTGAGGACCCCATTGTGTGCATTTGTCCTGAGTTTGCCTGGGTACATGAATCACCTGACAGAACAGAGCTTGAGCAATAGGTCATTCAATGGTCAATCATGTGTTTTGTGCAGCCAAGGCCTGAAATGCTCAGTGACATAACTTGATGACTTTAGAGTAGAGCTGCAACGACTAGTCAATCAATCGGTCGAAAGAAAATTAATTACCAACTATTTTGATGACTGATTAATTGTCGATCAATTTTCAAGTGAAATAGCGAACATTTGCTGGGTCCAGCTTCTTAAATGTGAGGATTTGCTGCTTTCCCATTGTTATAAATGATAGTAACTCAAGAGTCTCCGGGATCTGGACAGTTGGTTGAACATGAGAAGCAATTTGAAGACATCACTTTTGGCTCTCAGAAATTGTGATGAGCATTTTTTTTTTCACAATCTTTGACATTTCACAGACTAAACAGTTACAATTAATTGTGAAAATAATCATCAGAGTATTCAATAATGAAAATAATTGGTAGTTGCAGCCCTACTTCAGAGCTGTCCCCTCGATCACATCACACATCTGACACACCAATTAGAATAGGAGCAGACCAAACCAGTGATAACAAGGAATGAACTGGTGCATCAAGCAAATTTATAACCAGATCAAACCACTGGATTATGAGAAACTGTATGAGCTGGCAGAGTTGTTGTACATGAAAGGCATGATTTAAGTAATGGCTAGAGCTCAACACAATGCTGCAGTTTCTGCTAGCCTGTCAGCTAACAAACTGCAGTCACATTACAGCCACAGGTGAGCAGGAAGGTCACTGTAAACTGCTCATTAAGTTTCATGTGAGCAGCGAGATGCAAGAAACAAACAGATAAAGATAAATGAGCACCCATTACAAAAACAAGGCTGACGTTAACTAAATGGCGGGCTGAGGATAAAACAGTGAAGCCTCAATGCGCAAAACATAAGGCAGCTGCTGTCAGTGGGTCGTGTCTATAAGAGACTTGCGAAACTCTCGCGAGACCTGTGCAGGTTGTTTCTTCACTGTGCACATTACACGAGTTAATAACGTTTTATAGCGTGACATCTGTGTGGTTGAAATCTGGGTGGGTTTAGAGGCAAAAACACTTAGAGAAGAGCTAGACAAAGATCATGGTTGGAGTTAAAAATGATCACTCTCGCGAGATCTAAAGCGGGTCTGGGGTTCCCTTCTAAACACGACCCTGTCAGTCTCAACAGCTGCTAACATTACTGTACTGTTTAACTGTTAGCTAATGTTACTGCTACCTGGTGCTAAGTAGCTGGCTAACGGTAAAGCTAGCGGCCACAGGGACCGGTCGGGGAGGTTCTGCTGAATTCTTACCCCCTTTGCAGGGTGTTCTGTGCTGGCTGTGCTGGGCGCGGTACCCCTCCACCACCTCCCACTCTCCGTTGTCCCTCTTGATGGGGAAAGACACGCTCAGGACGTGGTTGCAGGGCTTGATGATGCGCAGGATTCCCCGCACACGGTTCCTCTTCTGCTCGGGGCTCTCCCTGGTCTTCAGATCCTCCACCAGCTTGTCCTCCACGATGGCGGCGCCGCGGTCGAAGAAGCCTTCCACCATCCTGAAGAAGTTGGGGTCGTCAGGCTGGTCCGCTGCGTCGGCATAGTGACGGACCCGCATCAGGGACGAGGACACCGGGAGAGCGGAGTCCACGCACCCCGAGGCCAGGGCGCTACCCGCAGAGCGGCTCAACAGCTCCCCGAAATAGCGATACATGACTGAAACTAGCTAACCGTGTAGACGAACTAATAAAAAGGCAACTAAACGACAAGGACAATGGGGTGACGACAGGAGAAAGGGGGGTAGAATGAGCGACACAGCGGCTTCTCACCGTGTCCCGTCCTCTGGCCGAGCGGGGAATGACATGCTGCTGTTAGGTCCGTTTGCTTTAAAAGGCAGCACGAGCCGAGGAAAGCAGCAGAGGGGGCTCCTCGGGTCGCACGCGGAAGAGGAGGACCAACCAACAGAGGCGCGCGCCTCTGCCAACCAACTGACAGCGCGCGCTCCCGATTTTGCACCGGTTTTTTTTTTTTTTTTTTTTTTGAAAGGCCAAGAAAAAAATAATGAAGTTAAAAAACATGTATAAATAAAAACACTAAATAAATATATGTATATCCATAAACATAAAAGATACAATTTTAAATTAAAAAAAAAAAAAAAATTATTTTCCTTTGAAAGACAAGGAAAAGAAAATGAAGAAAGAGGAGAGTCAAAGGATGTGAAGTGATTCATTTATACAAGCTTCACGATTCTGAAAGATCAGCGACTAAATGAATGTTATATTAACCATACTGATATTCCATGAAGTTTGAGGGATCATTAGCTGGCAGATGCAGTATGAAGTGTATCGGCATTGTCATTCATTAGCTTTTGTACAGTGTTCACAGTGTTACAGTTTAGTACTTTGTGGTTTGTTCAAAGGATCTGTGTGAGGCCTGCTGTCATCAGCAGTTCACTGATCTGTTGAGTGAGTCGACACAGCCATGAGGGAAAAGAGAGAGGGAGTCAGGTCAGGTGGGAGATGTTGAAAAGGCCCATTGTGTTCGCATCAGTCATTAACCACCCTCATGGGCAGCTACAATTAATGACAGGGTTCATCTGGTGGTGTACAGTTTGTGTCTAGCAGCACAAATATTCGCCTACTGACAGTTTCATCAAAAAATATCCATATTGCCTTAATAAGAAAAATAATCTACCGCCTTGCTAGCAGGTCTGTGAGGCTGTACTAGCTGAATGCTAACAGCATGCTAACATGACCACAATGACAGTGCCGACATGCTTAACTAATATGGTGAAAAGGTAAACTTTACACTTGCTAAACATTAGCATGTTAGCATTGTTGTTGTGGCCATGCTATCATGCCCACAGATCTGTGAGACTACACTTTATGCTAACATCAGCATGCTAATATGAACACAATGACAATACTAACACACTACACAAATATGGTAAATCGCACTGTGAGGCTGTATTAGCACAATGACAATGCTAAACATCAGGACACTAGCATTGTCACTAATCACTAGCATTAAGCTACAGCCACACTAGCAGCTCTGGGAGCTTTACTAGCTGAATGCTAACATCAGCATGCAAATATGTCCACAATTACAAAGCTAACATGCTAAATTAATATGGTAAATGTATATTGAACATTACATCAGTATGTTAACATTTCCAAAAACAATGCTAAACATCACAATGCTAGCTATGTTACTGTGGCTGTTAGCATTAAGCTAGTACAGCTATGCAAGTAGCTCTATGAGGCTGTACTAGCTAAATTCTAACATAAGCATACTAACATTTAACAATGCTAAACATCAGGATGCTAGCAATGTCACTATGGCTATTAGCATTAAGCTAGTGCAGCTATGTAAGCAGCTCTGTGCAGCAGCTGAATGCAAACATCAGCATGCTAATATGCCCACAATGACCATGCTAACACGCTAAACACATGTGGTGAATATTAGGTACACATTACACCTGCTAAACACCAGCATCAATATGGTCATTCTGACCATGCCGGCATGCTATCAGCTCTGTGAAGCTTTACTAGCTTTATGCCAGCATCAGCAGTATACTAGCATTGCCAATAACATGCTAAACATCAGGATGCAAGCATTGTCTCTGTGGCCACTAGCATCAAGCTAGTCCGTACAGTCAGTCAGTACATGTTGGGATTTTTTACTAGATAAGTGAAAGGTTTGACCTGTAGGTTAAGTCGCAGTTGACAAAAAGTCACGATAATTGGCATTTTAACTATTTCACTATTACTGATTAGTAACAATTTCCACTGAAAAAACATCAGTATTGTCCTTCAAAAACAGACATTGCTGAGATTCAGCTTGGAACGTGAAAGTGCATTAAGATGGTAAAGCTAATTATTTTCATGTTGAGCTTAATCATAAAACCAGCTAAGTTCCAGCAGAATGTGTCCCCTTTTCATGATACGGTATTTAACAAATACACTACAAATGTTCCTGTTCTGGCAAACAGCCTACTTTATACAGATGTTCTGTCCAGATGTGTGTGTGTGTGTGTGCTGTGGTGCATGAATGGTTGTGCAGACAAGCATAAGTGCCATTATACTGTATGTGTCCAAGTGTGAAGGCACAATTGAGGCCAGCAGGTCATTCATTGTGTGTGTGTGTGAGTGGGGGTTTACTGGAAAGCTTATCAACAGCTGGAACAGGGCAGAGGGGTGTGTGTGTGTGTGTGAAGGATGGGGGAGGGAGGTTGTGTGTCTTCCACTGAACTGCAATGGCACTACCAGGTTGCTCAAGATAACTGTAATCAGAGGCCTCTTGCCTCAGCATAGGTAGCAAAGTATCATGGGTGCAACCTATGGATCAAATCAGCAGAGCTTTTTAGCAATGATAGCGGCTCGACTGTAGGGTTAGCAATGTCAGTCAGTTTCACTTTGGTCCAGTCTGAAATATCTCAGCAATGGCTGAATGGATTGGCACAAAACTCTGCACAGATACTGGTGTATCCATTTAGTGCCTCTTGTGCATATTAAAATATCAATTTATCCTATACATTGATTTTTGAGTTAATACTTGCAAAACTAATGACATTCCTATCGACCTCAGCAGTATTTTGAAATAAGTCACGAGTTACAAATGTTAGCTGAACTGTAATCCTGCACATGGTGTCAGAATAATTGGAAAAATGATCTAAATGACCTCAAAGTTAATGAACACACGAAAGTCAGAAGAACGACTTCCCAGCTCAGGAAATGGGACAATCCAGCAAGCGTTTGAATGCAACTTAAGATGGTGAACATGGTGAACATTATACCTGCTGCACATCAGCATGTTAGCATTGTCATTGTGACCATGTTAGCATGCCAACATTACCACTTATCTCAAGTCACTGCAGTGTTTAAGCTGAGCCTCACAGAGCTGCTAGCATGGCGAGCGAAACTTGGTTGCAAATGAGTAAATCTAGACTTAAAATTAAGCCGAGCTCTGTCGCACAATTAAAAACTAATCTCAGTTTAGTAAATCCAAGTTACCTTGTTTGCTGTCTAGACCTAACTAAGTATAAAAGCGCAGGGGAAAACTGTTAACTTTCGTAGCTGCTCTGTACTCCTGAACAAAATGTTTCATTGTTTGCTAGTTAGCTAAAAAGTTTTTTTTTTTTTTTTTTTTCTAACTAGCTATAAAGTTAACAAAAAGCGACATATTTTTCTAGCGAGCTAAAAAGTTAACAAAATGTTAGTGATTGGCAGCTAGCAAAGGCCGTGTCTGAAATCATTCACTCCATCACTTACTCACTATAAAGGGATTTCTATATAGAGGACTGTATAGTGAGCTCACTGTATATTGAAGAAAAAACTTTTGGTAAACTGGGACTTAAAGTGGGGTTTAAATTTAATCTCTCCTAATTTTAAACTAGTTTAAAACTTTGGTGCAGCATTTTAAGTTAAACCATGATTTAATCTGGTTTAAAAATTTCAAAATTAACCCTTGTTGGTGCAACAGTGAGAAAATGGCTTTAACTCTTCGTGAAGAGCATGACCAAGTGACCTGGTTATTGCTTGTTATATGTTTGTTACATAATGTTTGTCTGATCACAGCAGATAGACAGCATAGATTTTACATAACACTGCATTTATTGCATGTTCACAGTATTTCAGACATACAAAAGAACATGTATGTGCGAGAACATTGTCTATCGCTCCACATGGCACAGAGAGAGTCTTCATGCTGAGCTCGTCTGAGTGAAGGCCCTGACCTGGGCTTACACCTGTGGACTCTGCACAGAAGATAAGATTAGATCATGCCCCCGGGTGCAGGTACAAATACACACTGTTATGCTTAAACAGTGGTACAAACACATGGTTACACAATATGAAGAGCAAATTGAATTGTCTCTTTCAGGTGTGTAAAATATTTATAAGTTCAGCGGTGCAGATTTAATTGGTAAATGTTCTGAACGTCCTGTATCGCCACTCTGATGTCAGTTGGACAAAATAATCAATAGTAACTGTGTTGGCCATTGTGACTGACACAGCGTGAAGGCACTGTTTCACTATTACTAATTCAATAATGGTAGTGCTTATCTCCTCATTGTTCTATCAGTGTGCCGCAGGGCCATATAGCTTTATCGTCTCTTAAAAGTTGATATCCTGACTGTACACTGTGATGAAACAAAGATATAATGATTTCACTTCCTTCGAACAGACAGAAGAAAGAGAATAACATCTGAATATTCATATGCCTGTTTGTTCTGTCTGTTCTTTTTGGATGATAAACAACCAGCAGTAAAGATTAACAGCAGCTGTGTGTTAACTGAGTCAGTCAGTCCTCACAAATTCATCCCAAACAAGGCAACAAACTTTTTTTAGGTTTCATGAGGGAGTGTATTTGAAAAATTGTCAATTATCCACCCAACCAGATGCTTCCAAAGCAAGGCAGGTGGATAGTGTGCACATTCAGTCCCAGCTGGGTACAGCTATATGACAAAAAACAACATGTAAAGGAAAAGGAGAGGTTGTCCACATACTGAAATTTGCAATTTGCAAAAAAATTGTCAAAGTATCCATGTGGATCAAAAGCAGGATGTATAATATACAGACAAAAATAACTTGATTTCAGTTGTTTATTCCAACTTCCAGTGTCCTTTGGGTGCTGTGCATGATTAATTACCACAATTTAATACAAAAAATGACAAAAAAAGACAAACATTAGCCAACATTATTGAGAATCAGTCACAGTTTTTCATGTAAACACAAAGTAGTCATGTAACAATTATGTAAGGCATAATGTACAGAGAGCAGGTCATTATCGTTTTAGGAGGGGATCTCTTCACGGACAGTTCAAGAGCCACCAAAACTGTTTCCAATGTATATATGAGCAGGTGATTTCAGCCTCAGTCAAGGAGCCCTGTTGGTCCCTAGGACCCCTGTTTGAAAACCACTGTCAGAGATAAATATCAGGTGATCTAGTATAAAGAGCAGCAAAGTCAGCGATAGCAGGAGGTTGGGGTGGATGGATGGGTCAAACAAACACAGGACTGTGAAACCAAAAGTCAACGTAGACTTAAGTGACCTACTTAAAGGGATAGTTCACCCAAAATTGAATATTCAGTCATTATCTACACACCCTCATGCCGACTGAAGGTCAGGTTTAGGTTTTTAGACCACACTGCTGGAGTTTCACAGGAAAACTGTTGTAGAATCTCCCAAACAATGGAGGTGAATAGTGACCAGTTTTCAAATGTAAAAAATAACCGAAAAAGACACATAAAATGCCTCTATACTGCTGGTCTGGTGTAATCCAAGTCTCCTAAAGCCCCGACATGCCAAGTTGACTTAAAAGACGTCATTTACCCCATGTTTTCAGCCGAAATCTTCACTGTAGATCCTTAACTTGGAGCCACGTTCATGTGCACATGCACAGACTGAACTGTGTGTGTGGTGTGACGGTGTGCAAATGGCATGTTGGGACGTTAGGAGACTTGGATTGCACCAGATGAGCATTATGGAGGCATTTTATGTTCTTTTCTGGATGCCTTTCCATTTGAAAAACTGGTCACCATTAATTTCCATTGTTTGGGAGATTCTGTAATGTTGTTTTCCTGTGAAACTCCAAACAGGTCATGTCACAGTGTCCTTTCAAACATGTAGGAGAACTTATAGTGGCTGCAACACTCATGCAAAATACGAATATCTGGAGCTGTTGTTTAGTATTACTACTACTGCTCTACTGTAGAAACATGACAGTGCAACATGGTGGCCTCCACGGAAAAGCATCTGCAGCCTCTGTAGATATAAACGACTCTTTCTAAGGTAATGGAAACTAGGGCTGGGCAATTAATCAAATTTCAGTTTCAATTATGATTTTGGCTTCCCACAATCATTGAGCAAGATAATCAAAAAACAAGGACTGTGCCGCATGTTGTGGTGGCGTGTTGCATTTTGTCTTGTGTTGTAAGTGCAGCGCACCCTTCCCTTCCAGCCAGTTTTGGTTTCAGCTCGAGTTGATTGAATTTGAAACGACTTGTAGAAGATGACAGAAAGGCAGCATTTGGTTGAGAAGAAAGGTAAAACTAAGCAGCCGCTGTGGAATTACATGTTCACTGCTGTTTGTGTTAAATTACAAACTTATTCCACATATTTGTCAGGCAAGCAGATGTGATACTCACAAAAGTGTTTTTGTTGAAATTATTATTGGTTCATTTTCTCTGAAGTCACTTTTTGGTTTATTGCCACTGCTGCCATTTTATTTTATTATTTTTATCCTGCTAAGTAAGAATAAGAAAGTGAAACACACAATGACTTGAAGTTACGAGAAACGGACACTGGGTGGCAGCACTTACCGGCAGCGTCACTGGGACTCTTCACAGTGCAGCGCGGAAGTGAAGCTCATAATCCGAAGGACTTGGAGAATGAGCAGTGGTGGTCCTGTTTCACTTATTGCTGTCCTGTGTTTCCAGGTTGGTTATTAGCTTTTTCTCTGACTTCAGATGTGTATGAGTTTACATGAATCCCCGGTGATGTATGGTAAAGGAGCTAGAAGCTCGTTAAGTGTGTAAACCAACTAAAGCGCCGCGGTACGCGACTGTTGTAGCGGCTAAGATGGCGTCCGACGCCGCAGTCAAGTGTTATTTTCTTTTGGCTCCCCGGCATTTGTGGGGTAATGCTGTACATGTGAAACAAAGTGTGTGTGGGATATCGGTTGAAATGGGCATTTGTGGGATGTATGTGTGAGAATTATTATGACGTGTAGAGTGTGTTATCCAAAAATGTTGATGCTAATGCTAAGGTGCAGGTTAGGGCTAGCTACGGCTGCGGCCCCGGTTACAGACGTGCACGTCAAGTATAAACAATCACATGGTTCAAGAGTTCACGGGTTAGAGCGGCAAGCTATGGGCCAGCCATGTTTATTATTCCGGTTTGTGCCCATGTAATGTAGATGTGAGATAGTTAACCTGCAAGAAAGATTTATTCTGTTATATTAAGTGAATACTTAATGGACTCAGGGTACTTAATGTACGGTCATTACTCTTTCGGTGAGAGAATAGAGAAGAATGTGTTTGAAGTGATTGCATGATTAATAATAGAGAACATGGTTGATGACAGACAGACAACATGATAAAGGGAAAATGTTTAAAATGTCTATCTTTGATAATACAAATGTTGATAAGTTTATTTCTGAGGAAATACATAGATACATTTATGTGAATGTCATTCAGATGTGGTTAATATACCATTGCTTTAGTGCAAACAAAATAACAGAAATAATCTATGATTATAGTTTCGAGTTCAACATGATTGTGAGAATAAATATAATCCGAAGGACTTGGAGAATGAGCAGTGGTGGTCCTGTTTCACTTATTGCTGTCCTGTGTTTCCAGTCCAGGATCATCTATCTGTCAGCGGCGGCCTAGCTAGGACCCGCTACAGATTCTTGGGGGCTCGTCCGGGATGCTTCGGTGCCATCTTCTGTACGGGAAGCCGAGTGATGTCAAATACAGCACTGATCAGCAACTAGGAGCGAGGGCCCGCATCATCCAGCCGCTGACCAACAGCCCTATCCAGCCGTGGGGACTGCAACCGGAGACGAGTGGAGGTCTGGGATCCAGAGCCGAGGGAGCCATCATGTCAGATTCGGGGAGGAGAAGCCTGGTGTGGGACATCAGGAAGAGTTTACTCACCTTGTCAGCTGAGGAGCTTCTTCGGGTCGCCGGAGCAGTGGATCCAGCGTTGGATGTGCACCAGACAGAGCTTGTGGAAGGAGATCAGGAGGTGTATTACGACCACATTCACTCTTTCATGTATAGCAAGCAGTTACTTGAAACAGAAGATCAGGGGATGGTACAGTTGCTGATGTTAAAAGATGCTATTGGGGATATAGTGAAGTGTCGTGATGATGATAGGCCACTGCTAAATGTAAAAGATGATTCTGAAAATTTTTCTGTAAATGCTATGCCAAGTGGTGAAAAGTCTGTTGACCTTGTTGGTTCGTCTGATGGTTCCGCCATTATGCAAACACCTCCTAAAATCACCACAGACACCCACATTCAGAGTCATCACACACCCATTTCAGTCAGTACTGCATCACCTAGTGACATTGCTGCACCAGATTTGGGCTCAGTTAAAGCCGCAAGGTTACATGCACCTGACACAGCAAACGCTGATTTGCTTAAAGCACTCGCTAGCTATGAAGAAACTGAGCAAGAAACTCATACAGTGTATACCAGCACATGTTACGCCACCACCGACACATTTGTCCCTGCCCTCTGTCCTGCCCAGACAGCCGAGCAGCAAATCCACCAGGTGAACCTGCCTCCCAGTCAGCTCGCGAGGGGATGGTGTCCTCGAGGGAGCTTAGCTACCTACCCAGGAGAGAGTTCAAAGTGCAAGGGGGGTCAGGTTGGTGATCAATCCTCTGACATCAGCTACAACAATGTCTGCAAGCAGATTGATGATGGAATCAGGGAGGGATTTTCCGACTCAGAGGTTGTCCGAGGTGTGCTTAAAATCATAAGACCAGGCATATTCAAGGAGATGTTGATAAATAAAGATGACATAACGGTGGCTGAACTCAAGGCGTTTCTCCAAACCCACCTAAGAGAAAAAAAACAGCACAGAGTTATTCCAAGAGTTGATGTGCACCAAACAGGAAGAGAACGAGACGCCACAACAATTTCTCTACCGGGTGATAGGTTTAAAGCAACGCATCCTATTCACATCAAAACTGGCCGACATGGACATTAAATACTCTGCTGCTACAGTGCAAGATGTTTTCCTGCATACAGTATACCAAGGCTTGGGAACACAAACACACTGACATACGCAGAGAACTCAAACCTTTGTTGTCAAGCAGTGGCGTCACAGATGAGATGATCCTTCGTCATGTGATGAAAATCACCAGTGAAGAAAATGAGAGAATGAGAAGACTGGGCTCCTCCCGCAGACAGACAGTAACGAACGCACCAGCGCACAACTTGAACCTGAGGGGGCAAAGAGACCTAACCCAAAGTCAGAAAGTGCCGAGTCCAAATCAAACCAAACAAAACCAGATCCCCTGAGAGACCTCACGACCAAAGTAGAGGAGCTCACCCAACTTGTCATGACCATACAAAAACAAAATGAACAACAGCCAAAACACACAAAGGGCGTCAACACAGCCAGAATAGGACACAATTTAGACGTGGAAAATCCTATGGTTGTCCGAGCTGTGTAGAACAAGACAGACAAGATTGTAAACATTGTTTTGTATGTGGGGATGAAGGACACCATGCAGCAGGCTGTCTGAAACGTCCGAAGAGACAGGGAAACTTCAACCGGCCACTGGAGAGGGACATCTAGTGACCGAGTGTGAGAGTAAGTCCCAACCAGTAAGTGAGGCCAAAAGTGACAAACACGCCACTCCTCACCCCCTACCCCAGTAATGATGAGCACACAAAGTCACTACACACAAGTAGCACAACCCCTCCTCAACTACCACGTGTAGCTAAGGCCAGAGCTGTTGCTAGTCTCATTGGTAAAAAGGCCCTAGTCCAGAGCTATCTAAATGGCTTACCAGTCACCTCACTGCTTGACTCTGGGTCACAAGTCAGCATAGTCAGCCGTGCCTGGAAAGAAGAATACCTACCTGACCTCAGCACTCAGCCAGTTTCCGAGATCTTAGGGGAGGAGGAACTGAGGGTCACTGCAGCAAATGGTGGTCTCATTCCATATGATGGGTGGGTTGCTATTACAGTGAACTTGCCAGGGAATTTGGACCCCAGTCTGTCCATTAGTGTCCATTCCTCATCAGTAGCTACCCCATGGACAGGCCATTAATTGGCTTTAATGTCTTAGAAGTGTTAATTTGTGGCCAACCAGAGAAATTAATGCCAGCACTTGTTAGCCTTCTTAGCAATGCCATATCTGTCCCCAGCGAAACAGCTGAAGCTCTTGTTAACTTTGTTCAGACATCAAAGCCGGTAATGCAGCAGGGGCGCGTGAGAACAGGGGCCAAAGACGTCATACTCCCAGCTGGTCAAGTATCATGGGTGAAGTGTCGGGTCCCTTCAAACATGGACACTTCTAACCGATTAGTGTTGTTCGAAACAGATGAAGACAGTCTGTCGTCTGGACAGTGGGATGTAGGGCCAGGTCTGTTACAGATTCAGAACCCCACCAAACCCTATGTCACCATTCCAATTGGCAACAACACAAACCATGACATCACAATACACGTAGAAACAGCGCTAGGGACCTTGCAGCATGTTGACAGTGTTGTGGAGGCGGATACCCTGGACAAATCACAGCCTGCAGCGATGGTCAGTGAGGTTACCACCACTCGTGCCAGCAGTTCAGATTCACCCTGTGGCACCCACCTGTGAACCTCGACCACCTGGAGGAAGAACAGCAGGAGGCTGCTAGGAGGATGCTGTACGAGGAGTCAAACGCTTTTGCCAGAGATGGAGGGTGACATCGGCTGTATCCAAATCTGCAAATGGTGATCAACCTCAAAGACGACGTCCCTGTGCAGAGAGCGTACACATCCATTCCCAAACCACTGTTTTAAAGAGGTAAAGGAGTACATTCAAGATCTTCTTGTGAAGGGTTGGATAACGAAATCTAAGTCTGCCTATTCTGCCCCAGTGGTGTGTGTGCGGGAAAAAGGACGGCACTCTGCGCCTTTGTATAGATTATCGCCTCCTCAACCAAAAAACAGTACCTGACAGGCATCCACTGCCGCGAATACAGGACTTGACGGACACGCTGGGTGGATATTCAGTGTTCAGTAACTTGACCAGGGTAAAGCTTACCACCAGGGGTTTGTGGCAGAAGGGGGCACGCCATCTCACCGCCTTCGTCACACCGTGGGGGCTTTACGAATGGACAAGAATACCATTCGGGCTTTCTAATGCACCTGCGGCCTTCCAGAGGAGCATGGAGGAGATGTTGGGCTCCCTGCGAGACGAATGTTGCATCCCGTACTTGGATGACCTGCTCTGCTACTCCAGATCCTTCAGTGACCACGTGGAGGTGATTCGCAGGGTCCTGGTAGGGACTACAGCAGCATGGGGTGAAGCTACGGGCAGAGAAGTGCGAGATGTTCCAGAAAGAGGTCCGCTATGTTGGACGCTTGGTGTCGGCCGAGGGAGTTCGAGTTGACCCCAGAGACATCGACGCGGTGCTGGCCCTAAAAAGCAAGATGCCCCAAACAGTGGGTGAACTCCGACAGGTCCTCGGTTTCCTGAGCTATTATCGCTCCTATGTACAGGATTTTGCAAAAATAGCGAAGCCATGTATGACCTGCTCCAAGTTAAGTCCTCAATCTCCCAACCCTTTCCCCGTCACTGCAAGTCCAAGGGTCCCCAACTCCCGTCCAAAAACACCCATTGAGTGGAAGGCTGATCACCAGAGCACCCTGGAAAGGCTGGTCAGTATGCTAACCAACCCCCCGGTCCTCGCCTACCCCAACTTTGAGGAACCGTTCGTCCTGCACACCGATGCGTCGGAGAGAAAGGGCTCGGTGCAATCCTTTATCAGCAACAAGGTGGGAAAATGCGAGGAGTGATTGGATATGGATCGAGAACTCTGACACAAGCGGAAAGGAACTACAGGCTCCACAGCGGAAAACTCGAGTTCCTGGCTCTGAAGTGGGCGGTGTGCGAGAAATTCAGAGATTATCTCTTCTACGCTCCACATTTTACCATCTACACTGATAATAACCCACCTCACCTATGTCGATGAGCACCGCAAAACTCAATGCTGTTGGGCATCGCTGGGTTGGAGAATTGTCAGAGTTCTGCTTCAACATAAAATACAGACCTGGAAAAAAAACAATACTGACGCTGATACACTCTCACGCATCCCACTCGATATTGACAACTACGTCCGCAACATGCACTGAGGAGCTGTCTCAGGACGTGCTGCATGCAACCTGGGAAGGAGGCAGAGCAGCTCTGAAGAAGGATGTAGCATGGATAGCGGCGCTCTACACTCTCTGCTGATGTAATGCCCCAGCCTCATCCACTTTTGCCTGAAATAAGCCCCGAAGAGCTAGCAAAAGCCCAACGGGATGACCCTGAGATAGGGGAAATAATAAGGCTGAAGGAGACCAATAACGTTCTCACTAATGAGGTCAGAATGTTAGTGGGCGGGTCTCACTCGCAAGCTCCTTCATGAGTGGAGTCAGCTACATTTGGAGAATGGAGTCCTTGTACCGCCGGACATCAGAAAGAAAACAGTTGGTCCTACCCGTCAAGTACCGGTCAGTTGCCCTAAAACACCTCCATGACAACATGGGACACGTTGGGACAGAGCGTGTGCTCCACCTGGCCAGAGAACGTTTCTATTGGCCACGCATGAAGAGATGTATAGAGGACTATGTCACAAGAAAATGTAGTTGCATAAAGCAAAAGAAACCCACCACACATGTTCGTGCACCAATGGGTGGCCTGACCTCTTCTTCCCTCTTGATTTGGTTTGCATAGACTATTTACACCTGGAGAAGAGCAAAGGAGGCTTTGAGTACATTCTGGTAGTAATTGACCATTTTACCAGATTTGCTCAGGCTTACCCAACTAAAAACAAATCAGGACAAACCGCAGCTGAACGAATATACAACGACTACATACCTCGTCTTGGCTACCCAAATCGTCTCCACCATGACCAAGGGCGGGAGTTCGAAAATGACCTTTTCCGCACCCTTGGGCGGCTGTCAGGGGTCGGACACTCACGGACGTCCCCGTATCATCCGCAGTGTAACCCCGCTGAGCGGTTCAACCGCACATTGCTCCAGATGTTACGGACATTGACAGACAGAGAAAAGGAGAGATGGAAGGAACATCTACCACAAATGATACATGCATATAACTGCACGCGTCACGAGTCGACGGGTTACTCACCTCATTACCTGCTCTATGGACAACACCCCCGTCTCCCTGTGGATCTTCTGTTTGGATTATTGGAAAACAATGAATCAGTGACACACAAAGGATATGTGGAGAAATGGTCAAAAAGGATGACGGAAGCGTACAAGATAGCAAACAAAACCAGCTTGTCATCAAGTGCAAAGAACAAGTCCTACTATGACCAAAAGGCGAGGGGGGTGGTCCTCAAACCAGGAGATCGAGTGCTGGTTCGGAACATGGGTGAGCGAGGCGGGCCCGGTAAACTTCGTTCCTACTGGGAGAAGAAGATTTACGTGGTGAAGGAGCAAATCTCTGATAATCCTGTGTATGTCATTCATCCTGAGGGAGACCCGAGTGCGAGGAACAGAACCATACACAGAAATTTGCTACTTTTAGTTAATGACTTGCCTGTCGAGGGCCCAGCGCAGGCAGCTGATCTGACCTCAACACCCCCTCAGAGACAAAAACAACCACAACGGAGGGCAAGCTCTACCGACAACAATGTGATATCAGACACTGACAATGAGGACGAGGATGAGGGGACAGGAGGTTATTGGTTGAGAGCACCTATCGTTAGGATGGAAAGTGACCAGTCTGAACGTGGCAGCCCAACAGCCTCAGGAGGAGGGCAAAAGTCGGTATCAAAACCATTCCCTCCTGCAGCAGTTCCTGTTCAGACCCCGAGGAAACCATCCATGACCCACAAGGAACGTTCAAATGCAGTGCCATTGAGAGGAACTGAACCTATGAATGCACGCACGGATGAGACAAACCTACCTGAAAGAGACAATGCACACACAGATGAGACAAACCTACCTGAAAGAGACAATGCACACACGGATGAGACAAACCTATCTGAAAGAGACAATGCACACACGGATGAGACAAACCTACCTGAAAGAGACAATGCACACTTGGATGAGACAAACTTACCTGGAAGAGAGCACAAACAAACCTTCCCTGTAAAAGACAGAGAAGCGGACTTAGTGGGTGATGAATTGCAGGCAAATGAACAAGATGATGTCATACACCAACCTCAGTCTGCAGAAGATGAACACAGAGGGGTGAGGAGGTCAGCCAGGGAGAGGAGACCACGACCAACCTTCACTTATGAGTCACTGGGGCAACCTTCAGTACAAACCCATGTAGATTCTATCTCCTCACAGATTACCCCAGCCTCCCTACCTTTCATGCCACACATGACCAGACAGTTCATTTCGCCTACTCCTTACATGCCACAACTGTACATGCCTTACACATACTACATGCCATTCCCCACACCAGTTTATTAGAAAAAAAGAGAGAGAGAGAGAGTTTTTTTTGTAACAAATGTCGGGAGCCATTTTTTGTTGTCGGGGTGGATGTGATACTCACAAAAGTGTTTTTGTTGAAATTATTATTGGTTCATTTTCTCTGAAGTCACTTTTTGGTTTATTGCCACTGCTGCCATTTTATTTTATTATTTTTATCCTGCTAAGTAAGAATAAGAAAGTGAAACACACAATGACTTGAAGTTACGAGAAACGGACACTGGGTGGCAGCACTTACCGGCAGCGTCACTGGGACTCTTCACAGTGCAGCGCGGAAGTGAAGCTCATAATCCGAAGGACTTGGAGAATGAGCAGTGGTGGTCCTGTTTCACTTATTGCTGTCCTGTGTTTCCAGGTTGGTTATTAGCTTTTTCTCTGACTTCAGATGTGTATGAGTTTACATGAATCCCCGGTGATGTATGGTAAAGGAGCTAGAAGCTCGTTAAGTGTGTAAACCAACTAAAGCGCCGCGGTACGCGACTGTTGTAGCGGCTAAGATGGCGTCCGACGCCGCAGTCAAGTGTTATTTTCTTTTGGCTCCCCGGCATTTGTGGGGTAATGCTGTACATGTGAAACAAAGTGTGTGTGGGATATCGGTTGAAATGGGCATTTGTGGGATGTATGTGTGAGAATTATTATGACGTGTAGAGTGTGTTATCCAAAAATGTTGATGCTAATGCTAAGGTGCAGGTTAGGGCTAGCTACGGCTGCGGCCCCGGTTACAGACGTGCACGTCAAGTATAAACAATCACATGGTTCAAGAGTTCACGGGTTAGAGCGGCAAGCTATGGGCCAGCCATGTTTATTATTCCGGTTTGTGCCCATGTAATGTAGATGTGAGATAGTTAACCTGCAAGAAAGATTTATTCTGTTATATTAAGTGAATACTTAATGGACTCAGGGTACTTAATGTACGGTCATTACTCTTTCGGTGAGAGAATAGAGAAGAATGTGTTTGAAGTGATTGCATGATTAATAATAGAGAACATGGTTGATGACAGACAGACAACATGATAAAGGGAAAATGTTTAAAATGTCTATCTTTGATAATACAAATGTTGATAAGTTTATTTCTGAGGAAATACATAGATACATTTATGTGAATGTCATTCAGATGTGGTTAATATACCATTGCTTTAGTGCAAACAAAATAACAGAAATAATCTATGATTATAGTTTCGAGTTCAACATGATTGTGAGAATAAATATAATCCGAAGGACTTGGAGAATGAGCAGTGGTGGTCCTGTTTCACTTATTGCTGTCCTGTGTTTCCAGTCCAGGATCATCTATCTGTCAGCGGCGGCCTAGCTAGGACCCGCTACACAGACACTTTTTACAGCGCTGACACAGAGCTGCATACATAAAGTAGATGCTTTTTTTTTCACTTCATCATTTATTTTCATTAATTTCTTGTTTATTAAGTTCTATTCTATTGAAAGTTCAAAGTCATCAATCAATGAAATCATTGAATAATCTTGTTTAATAATCGTGATTTCAGTGTCAGTCAAAATAATCGCGAGTATGATTTTTGCAATAATCGAACAGCCATAACAGACACACAACAAAATCTTATTTTCAGGTGATTTTATACACTAATGAAACCATATTTGGGAATATTATATCCCATTTCTACCCATAAATCCTTTTGAGTCTTACATACTAGACACACATTCACACTGGTGAATGTCGTTTTAAGGCAGACTATGCTTTAAATGTGCCCCATATTGATTAATTTAATTAATCTCAACCGCACCTTTATTCCCCTTTATCCCACATTTCTGTCTTTTATTATTTTATCTAATGCATGGAGCACTTTAAATTGCTTCAGCGTTTGATAGGTGCCATACAAGAGAGTGCACTGAGCAGCAAACCTGCAAACATGTAAAACAGATTAACTTTGAACTGTGAGCTCTGCACCAGAGGTCAGCTCCAATAACCTCTGTCATTTCCACTTCTCCTTTATCTGGATACACCTTTATATTAATTCCACAATAAAACAATGACAGATAAAAGCCAATTAATAATTAAATAAAAAACATCTCCATGAAAATCTTGTACTTTGTTGCCTTTGATTTGTAGTAAACAGCCTCTCCTTCACCTCAGTATTTCCCTGCTTGTGTGCCTCCTGTTTATCTTTAATCACATCATCCCCCCTCTCTCTCACCTCTGTTTTCCTCGTCGCATCGACACACACTGATTTATCACGGTTGTGTTTCAAAGGGTGAGCATTGTCATGTCATTGGCTGAGAGCCTGACAACACCCACCCAGCCGTAGGGGTGTGACTGGGGTAGGAGGGGAGGGTAAGAAGAGGCAATAAGTGGTGGGGGGTGGAGGGTGGGGGGAGGTGGACTTCAACAAGGGCCTGTTCAGTCAGGTCACATGTTGCTTTCACTGGAAACGCATGAGAGTCTGGAGGAGCAGAGGCCGTCTTCCTGTCTGAGTTTTGCGTCCGAGTCTGCTCCTTTCAAATGATAACTCATGGTAGTATGAAATTAAACCACCGACCCACCGTCATGACCTCCTCCGCCTCTTATCTCCACCCTCTATGCCTCAGGCCCGCTCACGCTGGACTGATCAGGCTTCTGAAACGACATGCAGGGACACAAATTCAGGCAACAACTGTCCAGGGTCACCTTGAAAACCGGCATAGTCACAACCAACCAGAGCGTGCACTGTGAAAAAAGTTAAAATGTGCAGGATGCCTCACAAATAAACCCTTCTAGTCAAATAAATTTAATATTAATATAAGTTGTTCTTGAGAAATCATGTTCAATAACCTTAAGATATTAAACTGATCACGTGTCTTTAGAAACTTAATTTAATGACTTGGTTGAACTCATCATTTTCAAATCAAAAGACTTCAAGTTAGAAGAACTCATGCTCACATGTTCTGAAATGCTCTGAAAACAAATGCCACAAATTTTAAGTTTAATTAACTTGAACAAATAAAAGTTATATAGAAAAGATAAGTCGATCCCACAGAATCACTGGTTATTTCATTTGCAGTGTCAGTTCAGCAAACTGCTGAGAAAAGATTTCCAAGAGCCGAGTGAATGAAGAAGCACTCTGAGCACAGAGCACAAAAGAACTGTTTCATGAGTGTTTTGTTTTGGCAGACCGCGTGTCGCTGTCTTTTGCCAAGTAAAGGCTCAGATTCAACTGGGACTTTGTGAATGAATCAAAATTTAGATGGTCAGATGACTGGATAAAAAGATTATTGATAACAAAGATCTTTTACTCCCTAAGAGATAGAGAGCAGGGAGTTAACTTATTTTACTGTAAATGATCAGGAGAGACATCATTTCAACAATATCGTAATTTTTCATCATTTTCTGACATTTAATGGGACCGAACAGCTAATCGACTGAGAAAATAATCAGCCAGTTAATCGATGATGAAGATAATCAATTGCAGCTCTAACAACACTATACTATGCTGAACAATTTCACCATATTTTATGTTGAGGTAATCCAAAAGTCATTGAAAGTAATCAAGTTACACTGCTATTAATATTGTGATACTCACTACATTTTTAAAACAGGTAATTAGTAACTCTATCAGAATACATTTTTACATGTTTACATTTTTAAAGTAACCCTCCCAACCCTGCAGATACGACTGCAGGAAGAAAATACATGAAACTGGAGAAAGAGACATTGCACACTGAAAACTGCTGTGTTAAAAATAACCCAGTGTGGGTTATTTTGGTAACCCGGTGCTGGGTCAAGAAGGGGCCGACCCAACCATGGGTTATTATAACCCAGCAGGGTTGGGTTATGAGTTTGACCCAGCATCTTGTGTTATGTTTCTACCCAAAAATTGGGTAAAAATGATCAGGTTCTTGAGGCCCCCTTTCCTGTTATATCTCCAGCTGTCCTATCAAAATAAAGGCAAAAAGCCCCAAAAATAATCTTAAAAAAACAAAAAAAGAAATGTAGTTTTAAAATTAAAGTATAGCTGCAAGCGGCAACGAACGGGGTCCAAGCAGATTGCAACTATTTGGATGCTTGTAAGACACAAGCATTGATAAGACACACAACATACAGTCATGCAGAGGTTGTCTTATTGTTGGCAAGTGGGACTTGGTCACATGTGGATTTGAACCTTTGACCTTCAGATCTCCAGAGAAGGTGACTTATAGGCTCAGCTGTTCACCAGGTATATAGAAAACTCTTAATTTCAGGGTTGTTGCTGCTTTTAATGTGTCTTTTAAAAATTCTTTCATGTTTACTTTTCTAAAGTTTAGGATGTACAGTAGTTACAGGAATAAACAACTGCAACTTGGTTTCTGGAGTCCAAGAAATCCAAGAAAGTCCAAGTCCAGTCGAAGAAATAATCACAGAGTTTCTCCACACTCCAGGCATGGTGAGCTGACATCTCACAAAATTAAGTTTAACTCATATCGTTTGTGTCTTACACCTTCTTTTACATCGTTTTCTTCTCCTGCTTATATATTTCTCGATATTACATCCAGAGGCCACAGGGAAAAAAAAACAAAATACAAACAAACAAAAAAAAAAAAAAAACAAGATTCTTAAAAGTTGTTACAATAAACTAGGCTTAACCTCAAATGTGTAGCAACATTATCAGCAGACAAACAATAAGAGATATTTTCTTTCTTCGTTCTTTAAATTTAAAACTTAATTATTTTGATGTAGGACCTCATTATAACTGAACTTGTACAGTTGCTGTATGCCAAACTGACTAAAATGGTAAATACAACTTGAAGCTCCGCAGCTCGAGGGCGCCGGTTGAGGTGGCTGCCGACAGGTGGGCGCCATCATCACCGCAGGCCTTTTATATCCGAAAGGTCAAAGGTCACCTTCACTGTGACATCATAATGTTCAGCTCTCTATCAGTCCTCTGTTCTCCTCTGTAAAAATGGAGCCTAAGTGAATGCAGAATATTTCTCATTAGAAATTATTCACCGGAATTTGTTTTCCTATGGACCCAGGAGCTGTTGTTGTGTTATTAACAGCTAATTGGGAAACAAATCAATAAACAATAAAAACAAATTAAAATATGATATTTAAATAGTCATTAATGGCTAAGACTGGGCAGAATCCACAATAAAGTCCACTGTGTAAGATTTAGGGAGATTTATTGGCAGAATCTGTTGAAAATAGCCTCGCAGAAGATGCTGACTGTAGTTTTGCTTCACCGACTACAGTTACACACTAGATGGAGCAAGAGTCTTTCCCATCGAGCTGCAGAGTGACTGCATCCATGTGAGGATGAGAATACAAATCCACAGCTCTACAACACCAAACTTACAAAATACCATTAAAACTCTGTCATACTGGAAGGTCCGTGAGAACTGAGACTTTAAGAATCCACACATTTTTACACAAAAATAATGCAAATTAATGGGTCAGATCACAGATTACAAAAATTTATGTTTTCATCAGAACTACTTTCTACCAAATAAATAACTCCAGAGTAACCAAATGATATTATATGGCCCCTCCACTGTTTGGTGCTCTGTCAAAACTGACAGATCTTTCCACCTCTAGATGCCAGCGACACCTGTAGACGTAAGTGTGGAAGAATGTTTATTATAATCCCAGCTAACAGATAATGTTCCCATAAGATTCCCAAAGCGTTCCTTCCAGGTTTCTGTTTGGTAACCGTCCCACAACATTTTAAGAACTTTGTGCAAATGTTTTTATTCAGAAATGAAAATCCCAAAATGTTCTAATAAGAACATGAGGCAACAGTTAAGTGGGGAATTTTGGTTCCCCTGAGGTTCCCCACTGGCTGTCTTTTGCACAACTGTCTCACAACGTTCGACTTTGTGAATGTTTTTGTTCCAAGAAATATTCCCAAAACATTCAAGTAACCTTCCTGGAACATTAAACTCTCCATTCCAGAACAGTGGGGGAAACTTGCCATTTTCTCATGTGGGAACATCAAGGGGAAAAGTTCAAGTAACCTCCCTGAAACTAACCTAGAACCAAGTTTTGTCAGCTTGGATTTAGGATCTGTAATGAAAACTTCTCATTTGTCCATATAGACCCTGGATTTAGTCACCGTTAAATATGAACGTAGAAATAAAGTTATTTGAACAGGACACAAACTCTCAGCAATAAAAGAAAAACTAAATAAAAGTTTGTAATAATAAAGATGGTATGTTCAAGACAGAATATGACATGTGGCTTTATCATTATCAGATACATAAACAGGTTTAGGAGGCCATGTTTCATAAAAGTTCTCCTGTGGGGACAGAATGAGTTTTATGTTGATTTCTTCCACTGGTTCTCAACCTGGGGGTCCCAACCCCCACTAGGGGTCGCCAAAGCCTCATAGGGGGCCTTCATGATTTTAAAAGGCCTGTATCTGAGTATTTCGTTTATTTCTGTAAAGAATATTAATGAAACTGTCACTGTTGAAGTTCATATAATTGTATAAAATTTCAACTTTAAAAACAGATTAAGGGCACAGTGAAAACCTGAACACAAGCTATATTCAGAGCCTTTAAAGCCATTTATGGTTGTTAAAAAATAAACACATAATAAAAGCACATAATACAGACAGAGAGTTGTATTGAAACTTACTAAAAATATCAAGAAAACTCATCTGTGATCAATATTCTCATTAAATAATCTGCTCAATATGAATATAAATCACTAGTTTTACTCAAACTTTCTGCAGTTATTGTGTTCACGATTTAATTGGTTAATTGTACATTCATTTTATGCATTGACTATAACACGAAATATCCATCACTTCGTCTGGGGTGGTCAGTTTTCTCAGTGATAGAAGAGGAGTCCCTTCAGGAAAAAGCTCCAGAACCTCTGATTTATAGCTTCAAAACATGCTCAGATTGCAGCCTTCTGGGGATTTCAGTCCAACACTCAAACATATCAAATATATGAAGTTCATCTATATCAATATGACTAATCAGAGGAGTAAAGTAGTTGTTCAAAAGACGCCCAAGTTAAACTAGATTAAATTTGTCCAAGTGACACATGACTGTCATTTCAAAGGCTTAGTGCTGAAGGAAACATTCAGATCCTTTACCTGAGTAATAACAGCAGTACTGCAACATAAAAACGCTCCATTACAAGTAAATGTCCTGCACTGAAAATGTCACTTGAAGCCACAACAAGGAGTTTTTAACTGATTATGAAAGAGTCTCAATTTAAAACTGTTGCCTCTATGTGACCTACATAAGCAAACCAGACCATCAGTGAGAATATTGTCTTCCCAGGCAAAGTTTTTATTTAGATAATTTAGATAATTCTAGTTTTGACGTTATATTTTGTGGTTATTGTGGTGGAAATGCCACCACATTTATCCTCCAAAAATGAACAAAATGTGTAAAGTTCCTTGTAGTAGCTTTTTTCAAAAAGTATTCAGCATTAATTTGAACTCTAATTAACACGAAACAGGGGCAGTAAAACAGTTATCATGGCCTGGAATGGAGTTTCTAAGGAAAACATACTGGCTGTAGTCTTGTTGTCGGAGAAGCCAGTATTTCAATTTAGCATGTTCACTCAATCTCTGATGACATGTCACGGTCATTTTAAGATTTAAGTTAATTTTCTCAATTAAGCAATTAGTTGTTTGTCCATAAAATTTCACAAAATGGTGAAACATTTCAATCAGTGTTTCCTTAAACCCAAGATGACGTCCTCAAATCCCTTGTTTTGTCCACAACCCAAATATTTTCAGTTTACTGTCATAAATGTGTAAAGAACCCACAAAATATTCACATTTAAGAAGCTGGAAAAAAGAATTTTTACTCTTTTTTTCTCTCAAAGATTTACTCAAACAGATTAATTGATTACAGTTTTTCACCATTGCTTTAGCAGGATTTTGATTTTTTTGCTCATTTTGTCAAAACACACAATTCACCCAACCACACACACACACACACATGAGTAGCAGAACACCTCAGATGTTTTGCAAAATGAAACATGTACAAAAATGAGTGAAGACCCAACTTTGCCACCATACTGCACACACATGCCTCATATGATCTGGTTTTGTTTGAACCGGTTAGACACCGCTGTGCTCAATCTTAAACACGTTTAACATTTCTAATTTTTTTAATGAGAAGTCTGGGTTTTTTTTAGAGACGGCACGCCCCCCTTTCAGAAGCTGAAAAATGTTTGCTGTACACCTGATCCACTGTTTGAATCATCTTGTATTTTGAAAGGCGGCGTTTTGAAAGAGCCAAGTGTGTTTAGTGTTTTGAAAGAGTCTGTATTTATTATTTTGCAATAGGTGTGAGGCTTAAACGTGCTTATAGTCATGCAGATCTGGGCTGAGGTTTCACTCCTTGAGTGTCAGGTTTCACAGACTGTGTGTTATTTTTATTTTTAGTGTGTAAGCAATCGTAAAGAACTGTATCGAAATAGCTGGGGATTAATTTCATACTCTATTAATATATGATTAATCGATTAATCGTGACAGCCCTACTGTCTTTTAATTGACTTAAATGTGGAAACTGTTGGGGATCACCTGAATTTCATATGACTTGTGACTTGTGACTTGCTTGACTTACAGCAGGAACTCGACTTCACTTGTTTGATTCTCACCACACCAACTTGCGACTTGCTTGAGACTCGAAAGTTAATTTGCTTGTGACTCCCACCTCTGTTTAAAATAGGGTGTGAGCATGCGAGCAGCCCACAGAGGAGAGCGTTACAATAATCAAGTCTACTGATGATAAAAGTGTGCAGAAGTTTTCATCTCTGCTGAAATCTGCGCCTGTGATCATATGTTTTGGATGTGAAATCTTCATCTGTAGGGTCACTTTCTACCTGTAGCTGTCAAATAAATGTAGTGCAGTAAAAAGTGTAATAGTGGAGTGAAGAAGCATCACTAAAATAGTGATAAAAACACCTATGCACTAAAAAACTTTCACTTTTCGACAAAATTTGGACCACTAGCGTGCTGTCATCTCCTAACTATCTTTGTCATCGTGCAGTTTTTATTCTGATTGTTTTTATTTCAACTGTCAATTCAGTTTCACACCAAAAAAAGCCAGTTGAACTGAAACTTGAAATAGTCTAGTTGTTTGTGTGTGTGTGTGTGTGTGTGTGTGTGTGCGTGTGAGAATTTAGAGGCCGAGAGGTAAAAAGTTGAAAAAGTTCCCACGAGAACTTTCCTCTTGAGTGTCTCTATTCAGGAAGTTGTGGCTTTGACTCGCGTCTGCTCACATCTCCTCATCAGCACAATGCATATCTCGCTATATATACTGTGTGTGTCTGTGTGTGTGTGTGTGAGTGTGCGCACACCGTACATTATGTCTATGCTCGACAGTCATATGTCAAACCCACGTGTCAGGTGGCCCAGAAGGAAACCCCACAGGATGTAAGGTCAGGCCCAGAGAGGTCACGAAAGAGTCAAACTGCCTGCTCTCGTCAACACATTTCAACTCTCACTACGCCCCGTCAACTGTCTATCAACCGCAGTCTACACCTAAAACTTCCAGTTTCTCTATGGGAGACAGAAGACATGCTATTGCAAAAATTATGCAAAACAATGTTACAAAACCGTGAAGTAAAGAGCTTAAAAAAACAGCTCCGGTGAGAAATTATCTGCCTGAATGATCAAAATTTCATCATATTTCAGCACGCTTAAAATAAACGACACTTCACCAACATTTGGTTTATTTGCCAGGTGGTAACTGACAGTTCAAATATCTGAAGTACAATGAAAAGTCACAAACACACGAGACGTTTTGAACAACAAAGTTTTTTATTTCATAAAAGTTTGATCAATGAAAATAAGTGATAAGAAGTCCCAGACAGAGGTAGAGAGGATTGTTGGTTTCTGTTCTTCAGACTCCAGTTTCACCTCAAGCGTCTGTGGATGGTTTGGTCCAAAGAGAGCTGCAGGGACGGCTCCTCCACTCCACTGTGAGACACACACACACGCGCATACAGCTGCATTAGAGCATTTATAAATGATAATAATCTGAAGTATGCTGCAACAGGCTACCTCTGTGAGATTTACTGAAGACAAACAGCTTCAGTGAGTTTATGGAATTTAATTTAAAGGACCAAACTGGTTGTTGTAGTCACTTAACACAAAACTAAATACAAACATTGTGAAAATCTTTTAAAAGGACCAGTGTGTACGATTTAATGGCATCTAGAGCCTCTGCTTTCAAGCGTGGAGGTAAAACCTACGGTGGAGAAAATCATGCAAAACTCAAAAAGCTGCATCTACGTTATGTGTTTGGTTTTCCTCTCCTGGTCGACTGTAGAAACACAGCGGTGCACAGCGGCCATCGTGGAAGAGAACCTGCGCCCTCTGCAGATATAGACAATTTGTTCTATGGTAACAAAAACACGATGCGATGATTATACTGAAAACATACTTATGAATATTATGCTCAATTTCTGTCATATTCTGCCAATAGATCCTTGTAAATCTTACAGACTGGTCCTTTAAGTCAGTTTATCAAGCAAAAATGCCTCTCAGGTTCCAGCTTCAACAATGTGATAATTGTCGCTTTCTCTGTTTTATATTCTTGTTAACTGAATATTTTTGGGTTTGGGACTGCTGGTCAGAAAAAAACAAGGAATTAATGAAGTTTTTTTTCATGATTTTATGATATTTTATAGTGATTAATAGAAAAAAACAAAACAAAACAACAGATTAATGGCCCCAAAAGCAAACCATAAGTTATTAGCTTCATATGCTGTTGTTTACTGAAGCATTGGACGGATTTCTTCCTTCACGGGAGTGGAATGTTTGTTTCACAGTTTGAACATGATGCTTTTTAGATGGATATGTTAAGCAAAGTGCAGCCATAAAAATGTATTATGAGCAGCTTAGTTGTTTAAGAGGGAAAAAGATGATTGCAGTATTGATATTGGGCAGGAAAAAGTGTTATCGAGCCGTCCTTCATCTCAATATGTCATGAAAATCAACTTGCAGAAACAAGATGCTGCTAGTTTGGCTAAAATAAGCTTCATCAACTCTCTGCAAGTGCATTTAAATCAAAGGACACACACACACACACCTGAGGACGTAGGTGACACAGAGGATGCAGAGCGGCTGGTGGGCGCCCGGCCTGGACTTGGAGGGTCGGACGCTGGGGATGACGGCACTGTGACTCTCCACCCAGACGTAACCTCCACCTTTCACCAGCATCCTGTACTGACCGCTGACTGACTGACTCTTTAGACACACTGCAGAGGGAGAGGAGCGGGGTGAAATTAGATGTTTACAGGTGTGTAATGTTTCTGTGTGTGTGTGTGTGTCACTACTTACAGTTGACATGGTTTTTGGTCAAACAGTTTGTGTCCAGTGTGTGACAGAGATTATAGATGGAGCGACCCAGCAGCTCCTCAGGACTGTAACCCAACAGCAGAGTCACTCTGCAAAACACACGACAGGAGTTTATTTTATTAAACACTGCCTGATAAAGTAGTTTTTAAGAATCAACTAAGCACATGTTGATGACTTAGGTACTGTTTGTGTTTTTGAAGTGGTCATCAAATATGTTGATTACAGCCCAAGTTCGTTACAGTGACTTAATAAGAACACACTGACATTGACTTTTTCAAAAGTCCAGCATATGACTACAAAGAGACACAAAACTGCCACAAACAAATCCAAGACAGAGACACCTAAGTGCCAAAAAAGGCATAAAACTACCACAAAGGGACATAAACAACTACGAGGAGACACAAAACGACTAAAGAGACACCAAAATTTGACGAAGAGACATAAAACTACCACAGGCACAAATCCAAGACAGAAACATTAAAGTATCAAAAAAGGTATAAAACAATGAGACACAAAACTACAACAGAGAAACAAATCTACTACAGAGAAACAAAAGTACAACAAAAAAGGGATAAAACTACCACAAAGAGACATAATATGACTAAGGAGTCAGAAAACTACCACAAAGAGATACAAAACTACCATGAGGGAACAAAAAATAACTACAAAGAGACACAAAACTACAACAGAGACACAAAACAACAACAGACACAAAAAAGTACCACAAAGAGACATAAAACTGCCCCAAAAAAACAAATTTAATCACAAAGAGACACAAAACTACCACAAAGAGACATAATATGACTATGGAGTCACGAAATACCACAAAGAGACTGAAAAGTGTCACAAAGAGACACAAAATAACTTCAAAGAGACACTACATCTCTTGTAGTCCGGAGGTGTTCCTCCTTTTTAGATCTCTGTGCTCAGGGGCCGATGTCTCTAAATCCGTCAAAGCACACTGAGCTGCCAGTTCATTTATTTTTTACTTATTCAGCAGCAGACACAAACAAGTTCAAGGTTCACAGATATTATGCAGTCGTAGCATCTACAATGTCAGAAAGGGGAAGATAAAAAGGGAACAGAGCAGCGGTTATAGTTCTAAATGTATTTTTTTTTTCATATTTGTCACGCTAAATTAAACCCTTAAAATCCTGTTTTCACTTTCTGTTTCCCATCAGGTGTCTTAAAGGAAGTGAACCCAACGTTCCACATCTGCAGCGCACATCAACCATGAGAACACATTCAACATGAAATACTCTGTACACACCTGTAATCTTTAATCTGACACGCAATCCTCATTTTAATATACACTCTGAGAAAGAAGGGTTCTAAAAGGGTTCCTCCTAAAGGGCTCAGGTTCTAACCAGAACCATTTCCCTCTGAAGAACCCTTTTGGGACGAAAGGGTTTGTCAAGAGTTCTTTGTAAGACTAAGGGTTCCATTAAGAATCCTTTTCATCCAAAGACCTCTTTTTAGAAGGAGTTCTTTGTAGAACCCAGTTGATGGGTTCTAGATAAAGCCATTGGAATATAAAAAGGTTCTCAGTAGCACCCCATGAGTGTGTTCTCAATAAAGCCCTTTGAATATAAAAAATGTTCTCTGTTAACCCCCTTGATGGGTTCCAGATAAAACTCTTGAAAAATAAAAATGTTCTTCTGTAGAAGCCCCCTGATGGTTTCTAGATAAAACCCTTAGAATATAACAAGGTTCTCAGTGGAACCCTGTGGATTGGCTCTTGTTAGCACCCTTAGAAGGTGGAAAGGTTCTGAATAGAACCCCCAGTGAGGATTCTGAATATTCTGAACTCTGTAGAACCTCTCTGTAGAACCCTTGTAGTGTAAGAAGGTTCTTGGTAGAACCTCCTTGGTGCATTCTAGATAAAACCTTGGAGTATAAGATGTTTTTGGTAGAACCCCATGAGTGTGTTCTTGATAAAACCCTTGAAATATAAAAAGGTTCTTGGTAGAACCCCGTGATCGTGTTCTTGATAAAACCCTTGTGGTGCAAAAAGGTTCTCTGTAGAATCCCCTCAGTGTGTTCTTGATAAAATCCTAGGAATATAAAAAGGTTCTTGGTAGAACCTCCTTGGTGGGTTCTAGATAAAACCCTTGGAATCCCAAAAAAAGGTTCTCAGTAGAACCAACTGTGTATATGTTGTGCATAAAACCCAAGGAATTGAAAGAAGTTTCTTGGTAGAACACCCTGGACGGGTTCTTGTTGGCACCATTAGGAGGTGGAGAGGTTCTGGATATAACTTCCAGGAAGGGTTCTGGGTGGAACTTTTCACAGATGGTTCTAGATACAACCCTTTGTGTTGGTTTCTGGGGAGAACTCTCTGAAAGCACCTTTATTTGTAAGAGTGTATTTATATAATATTACCATTAGTATAGGGTTATATTTTATTTCTAATTCTGTATTTTATTTGGACTCGTGTTCTCACAGCTGAGCTGATCTGTTCTCCTCCTCATCGATACATTTCATTGCACAGTTTACCTAAATATGACTAATAAAACTGAACTGTAAATCATCTCATCAGCTTGTTTCAACTCATCAATGAAGCTTTACGATGTTTGCAATGACAGAAATATTCAGTCACAAGGCTCTATGTTTATAATGGCTGCATCGAGCCATCAAATGGAAATATCCTAGATTTTTTTGCTCTTAACTATGAGAGAATAGACATTTAATTTGATAAACAATTATATTTAACATGTTTTAATCATGTGGATTCATGGTAAAACTGACATGTGACCATTGCAATAGTTATTGAAACTGGAAATAATAAAAAAAAATTAATATCAGTGCTGCAGAGTTACACAATAAAAGGGGATCAACACATCGTTTAATAGTCTTCCTTCCCCTTCTTAATAATTTCATAATGTGCAACATTGCAAAATAAAATAACTCTTCCTTGTTACATAACACGGAAATAAAAGTCACACATCATGCACTCGAGTGCTTCTCAGACTCAATCTACCGCAGATTTATTCGTCTCAAACTAAAACAATTCAGATGACTAAAACATGACAAAAACTAAATGGCATTCAAGGAAAAGATTCTGACTAAAACTAAATCAAAATTTGTTGTAGATTTAGTGATAATAATTATGACTCAGCTCGCCTGCATGTTTTAAATGTCAAACCAACACGAAACCCTGCACGCTGTGAAGTTAGAGGGACCAACGATTTCCTGCTATTATCTCCATGATAGTGAACATCTATGTTTCCCAGAACAGGAGTGTGGGACAGTACTGTATTATTAAAGCCGCATCACGATAAGTGTTCTTGATATGAATTCTAGATTAGATGTAAAGGCATTTGCTGCACTGCACCAAATTTACACACAATAAAACTACCAAAAAGACAAAAAAGTACCACGAAAAAGACATAAAGCTACCACAAGGAGACAAAAACTATAACAAAGACACAAAGGACCACGAAAATTACATAGAACTACACTGCCTGGCCAAAAAAAAAGTCACCACCAAAAAAAAAAAGGTCATACACTCTAATATTTCGTTGGACCGCCTTTAGCTTTGATTACAGCACGCATTCGCTGTGGCATTGTTTCGATAAGCTTCTGCATTGTCACAAGATTTATTTCCATCCAGTGTTGCATTAATTTTTCACCAAGATCTTGCATTGATGATGGTAGAGTCTGACCGCTGCGCAAAGCCTTCTCCAGCACATCCCAAAGATTCTCAATGGGATTAAGGTCTGGACTCTGTGGTGGCCAATCCATGTGTGAAAATGATGTCTCATGCTCCCTGAACCACTCTTTCACAATTTGAGCCCGATGAATCCTGGCATTGTCATCTTGGAATATGCCCGTGCCATCAGGGAAGAAAAAATCCATTGATGGAATAACCTGGTCATTCAGTATATTCAGGTAGTCAGCTGACCTCATTCTTTGAGCACATACTGTTGCTGAACCTCGACCTGACCAACTGCAGCAACCCCAGATCATAGCACTGCCCCCACAGGCTTGTACAGTAGGCACTAGGCATGATGGGTGCATCACTTCATCTGCCTCTCTTCTTACCCTGATGCGCCCATCACTCTGGAACAGGGTAAATCTGGACTCATCAGACCACATGACCTTCTTCCATTGCTCCAGAGTCCAATCTTTATGCTCCCTAGCAAATTGAAGCCTTTTTTTCCGGTTAGCCTCACTGATTAGTGGTTTTCTTAAGGCTACACAGCTGTTCAGTCCCAATCCCTTGAGTTCCCTTCGCATTGTGTATGTGGAAATGCTCTTACTTTCACTATTAAACATAGCCCTGAGTTCTACTGTTGTTTTTCTTCAATTTGATCTCACCAAACCTTTAAGTGATCGCCGATCACGATCATTCAGGATTTTTTTCCGGCCACATTTCTTCCTCGAAGACGATGGGTCCCCACTATCCTTCCAGTTTTTAATAATGCGTTGGACAGTTCTTAACCCAATTTTAGTAGTTTCTGCAATCTCCTTAGATGTTTTCTCTGCTTGATGCATGCCAATGATTTGACCCTTCTCAAACAGACTAACATCTTTTCCACGACCACGGGATGTGTCGTTCGACATGGTTGTTTAGGAAATGAGAAGCAACTCATTGCACCAGTTGGGGTTAAATAACTTGTTGCCAGCTGAAAGATAATCGCCCATGCAGTAATTATCCAATAGGAGGCTCGTACCTATTTGCTTAGTTAAATCCAGGTGGCGACTTTTTTTTTGGCCGGGCAGTGTATCACAGGGAGACAAAAGACAACACTACGATGAACTGCCACAAGGTGACAAAAAAACGAGGAGACAACTAACACAAAGACACTAAAGCATCATTAAAAGTGACTACAACAAAAAATGACTACAACAAGACACAAAAGTACCAGAAAAATACATAAAACAACCACAAAGAAACAAAACAAACAAAAAAAAAAAACTATGAGAAGACACAAAATTACCACAATGACACAAAATACCATGAAAAAGACATTCAGCTATCACGACAAGACAAAAACAACTACAAAGAGACAAAACTACAACAAAGAGACACAATACCACCACAAAGACACAAAAGGACCCTAAGGAGACAAGAAACAACTACGAAGAAGAAGAAGAAGAAGAAGAAGAAGAAGAGAAGAAGAAGAAGAAATAAGTGTATAAACTGCATTGATGGTTGCCGTACTTTTTTACAGACTTAAATGTAAAATGTTAAATGTAACTTAAACATCAGGCTGCAGGCTGCCTCACCAAGATGAGTCACCCTTAGTCAAAATACTCTACATATTTCTTTAGATTAGATCTACAGATTTCTGTTTTTCGGTTTTAACAAATATGATGAAACTCGATATCCCCCCGAGGGATCAATAAAGTCATTTCTGACTGATCCTGGTGTGTGTGCTGTAAAGTGTGTGTTTGTGTGAATCACCTTTGGTCGCAGTAAGTGAACCTCATGTCCATGCTGTGCTGGCTGGTGAAGGTGTGTGTGCTGAGGAGTGTGTGTGAGAGGGGCAGAGGCTGGCAGGTTAGCAGGAGGCAGGAAACTGAGGACGGGCCGACGCACACCTTCGCTCGGCCCTGACAGTGGAGAACCTGAAGTCACAGAGAGAGAGGGACAGACGGGGGAGGGGGGGGGGAGTAAAACTGAGAAAATAAACATTTTGCTGGTTTGTGATGCTTTGAACTTTGAGGAAGAGGTGTAAGAAAGTGTGACTATATCAAGTTTCAAGTGGTGTTGTTTCTCGCCAACCTTCCACGTAGCTGACTTGAGGTTGGCGCTTCTTCCTCTGTGTGTCAGGGCGCTTTTTATCCTCATGACAAAGTCCCTCTTCGCACCGCACCAAACTTCCTCTAGAAAACAGATAATTTAATGAGCTAAACCTGTTCAAACCCGTAATGATCTCTCAAAAAAAACAACACTCCACCCCAGGATATTCAACCCCGCCTAAACATAGTTTCGAGAGTTGTTGATGCACACGCACACATACACACCTGCTGTTAGACGTAGATTATTTCTGATTTCTTCGTGGTCACAGGGGTGAGTGAACTCGAAAATATTGTGTCCCATCAGCTCAGTCTGTCGGAAAATATAAAGTATTCATCTTTAAATCCTCAAACCTAAATCTACTATTATCATGTTATTTTTGTCTTGTAAAGAACTTTGTAAAACTACAACAAAGAGACACAAAATGGCTTCAGAGACACAAAAGTATCACAAGGAGACAAAAAGTGACAAGACAGAATACTACCACAAAAAATACAGAGAACTGCCACAAGGAGACAAAAACGCAGGAGACCACTACCACAAAGACACAAAATTATAACGAAAAACACCACACTACCACAAAGAAACAAAAAACAACTATGAGAAGACACAAAATTACCACAATGACATGAAAAAGACCACCACAAGAAGACAAACAACTATGGTGAGATGCAAAACTACCACAAAGAGACAGAAAGCTACCACAAAGACACAAAAGGATCAAGAAAAATACATAAAAACTACTGAAATGAGCCAAAAAAGAACCACAAGGAGACAAAAAACAACTATGAGGAGTCAAAAAAAGCTATCACAAAGACACAAAAGTGTGACAAAAAAGACATAAAACTACCACAAAGACAGAGAAGTACCACAAAAAGACATCAAACTACCACTAGGAGACAAACAAGGCAAGACTACCACAAAGACACAGAAAACTACCTCAGCCAGACAAAAAAATAACTACAAGGAGACAAAACTACCACACAGAGACAAGATGCCACCACAAAGACACAAAAGGACCAAGAGAAATACATAAAAACTACCACAAGGGGGCAAAAACAACTACAAAGAGACAAAAAAACAACAATGAGGAGAGCCAAAACTACCATAAAGACACAAAATGACCACAAACGACATCAAACTACCACAATGACACAAAAGTACCACGAAAAAGACATTCAACTACCATGAGAAGACAAAAACAACTACAAGGAGACAGAAAACTACCTCAACCAGACAAAAAACAACTACAAGGAGACAAAACTATCACAAAGAGACACAAAAGACACAAAAGGACCGAGAAAAATACATAACTATACATAATACATAACTACCACAAGGAGACAAAAAACAACTACAAGGAGACAGAAAACAACAACAAAGACACAAAAGTAGTACAAAGACAAAAAATCACCATGAAAAAGACATAAAACTACCACAAAGACACACAAAACTACCACAAAGAGATTTTTTATTGTTATTAAATATATACCATCACATTGTGTCTGTGTTTACCTGCGTCAGGCCCATGTATTTGCTGACGTTGTCCGACAGGAAGATCATGTCTCCCTCGGTGGACAGAACCATCAGGAATCCCTCCAGAATCCTCAGGTACATGTTGGACTCCTCCGAGGCCTCAACATTTTCAGTGTCTTTCTCCTCCTCCTCACGTCCTCCATCACACTCCTGACGCTCCTCTACACCTTTTAACGTGTGACTGGCCTCTGTTTTTGTCCACGTCTTACCTGAAACTATTCAAGACAGCAAGTGATTTTATTGACTGTACGTGCCACTGATTTTTTTTTTCTAACTGTTGCGAAAAAGTTCCTCTCATGAGAAAAGTCTCTGCTGTACTCTACATTTTCAGTGAGTTCAATATTCGTGGGAACTGTGAACAAAGGATGTGGTGTAGCTCTGATACTTGTGATACTCTATTACAAACTGTGTGTGTACGTGTGTTTTCTAGGTTAAATTACTTGTGTTATCAAGGACTTCCTCTGTCTAACCCCCGTCTCAAACCCACCAGCCTTGTGACAACAGTTTACCACAACAAACATGTTTTTTTTTCTTGAAGTAGAAGATACCGTTCTGAAATAAAGTACATTTCAGTTATACTTCAAAATACTTTTATACATAGAATTTACCCAGTATTTGTCCCTTCTTAGGTCCCGCCCCTTTTTGAACCTCACTCAACTTTAATACTGCAACTTTGATAAGTTAAAAGAAAAAGTTGTGCTAGGGTAGAGTAATATAGTACTGTAATATCATTACTTTTTCAAGTAACAAGTTGTGTAAGGGATTACAATTCCCAAAACAGTCACTATATTACAGTCACTATTTAAAGTAAAATTTAAATGAGTAACTTGCCCAACACTGTTGCTGGGGATTAGCTAATGTTAACAAAATGCTAGCTAACTGGCTAACTAGCTAGTTAGTTAGTGGTGTCCAAACTGGTGGGCGGGTCCCCCTGGTGGCACGTAGAACAACTGCGGGAGGGCCCTGGATGACCAGGGGAGAAATAAGTGAGTGAAATAAAGTTAACTGAATAAACAAACGAGTTTGCTGACTACTATCGTGCTTCACTGAAATTCTAATCTAGCCAATAATTTATGTAGATCAGCTGGCTAGTTAGCTAGTGTTACAGAGGAAAACACTAGCTATCTTCTAGTTTACTGAAGTATATGAAAAGTACATAAAAGAGCTATAGCTAACTAGGCCTATTTATTTATTTCTCTCTTAATTCCTGTGTTTTTATCCTTTTACGTTGTACAGTTTTATTTCTGTTTGTTTTTTGTGATTAGTTTATTTCTTCTCCAGTTCTGCCTGTACTGTTATTTGTATTGTATTGTGGACTGTTGTGCTGTTAAAAAAGTTTAATCGTTGTATAATTTTGAAACAGTGATGATTGTTGGTACCTTTTAGCAGGTTGTGCGTGCGTATGTAGCTGAGGGTGAGGCGGATGACTGATGGTTTGTCCAGGTGAGCTCGTACAGACGGCTGGAGTGGAAGGAGGCGAGATAAATCTCCAAACACGTCCGACTCCACCCGTCGTCTCCTCCTGGCTGCCTCACGGCTGATCGCCCTGCAGAGGACAGAGGTCAAGAAAAAAAAAAAGTCAAGCCATCTTAATAAGATTTACAAGGATTTGATTAAATAAAAATGACATTGTATACAGTAAAGTCTCTTTAAACTCACAAAGCGTTACCACAGACACGACATGGAACTGTGTGTTGGCTCATTACAGATACGTTATGGTACAACAGAATTTGAATTTGTTTGTTGTCACAGTTATTAAGATTTATTTAACATTTATCCATAAATTCAACTGAGTCAAACCCTAATTCATCCATTACACAACTTAGCAATTTAACACACTTTAGAGTACACACATATATTTAGGACGGTCAAATAACATGATGTTATTATTTATTATGTACATGTTATTTTAAATTTAATTATTTTCACTTGACACAGACACTCATACTTCGTGAGATTTACATTTTTTTAAATGTTGAGTCAACAAATTTGATTCTGTAGTTCATTTTAGTCAAATTAATAACACCTAATTATTTCAAGACCAATTAACAAAACATACATTTTGCACTTAGCACATATTTCGATAGCTGTATGAACTAAAAATGGTTTTAAAAATATGTGCTCTGTTATTATGTTTATATGACCTGTAGTCAATTTCCTCTTAAATAAGAACAAGAATGTGTCACTTAAATGACAAACACATATTACACAAAATGTGCATGTTATGAAACAAAAATGTTTCACTTTGACATAAAATTTGAGCAATTATTTATTGTCAAACGAAATCACATTGGTTTGTAACGTTTGTCAGTGTGACTGAACTGTTGTTGGTTCAACTCAAAATCTCAGAACAGTTCAGTTGACTTAATGTGTTGTACGAAACTCAGATAAAGCTTTTGACTAATTATTCAATTGGTTTTAAAGTTTTCACTTAACTTTAGTGGCAGAAACAGGATATATTTTACAACAATGCTGATTCATTTCATTATCCATCAGTGACACTTGCAGAACACAAACTCTTCGTGCAGGAACTTCTGCTCTCTCGTAGTACTCAGTCTGTTATACAGTCATTATGGAGCTCATAATGACAAAGTGCCAAAAGTGAGCTCGACTTATCCTCCAAAGGTGACAAATTGTTGACAAAAAAGGAAGGATTGAGATTAGCACGCTTACATGTATTGTTCTGTTAATGCAAGTAAAGCGTGTTTGCACAGTTAAATGTTTACAAAATGTTATTGAATATATTCTTTTATCACAAAATAGATTCTAAACTGAGCCATAACCAGCGCAGTTAAATGTTAATGTTACTTAAAACTGAGAAAAATGTCGATCAGTTTCCCAAAATCCAAGGTGACGCAGGGAATTCGGACTTTCTTTTTCTTTAGAAATGACTCAAAACGATTAATCATATTTTAGGTTGAATCAGCTCCAAATGATTCACTGGGAACGTTTTGTGTCCGAGCAGTTTCCAATTTTTACAGTGAAGTGAAAATTGCAGCGATCCAAGGCAGCAGTGCAGCTCAAGAACTTAATTTAATATCTTGAACTTTTTTAAACTGTGTGAGCGAAATTGAGTTTACAGTCAAGTGAGAATTGCAAAGGTGCAAGATAGAAAAGTGCATTTACTGAAGGATGCATTGTGGCACTTGTAATGTAAGGTAATGCTACACTTTTTGATTTTTTAACTGCACATTTTGCTCACAACAGCGTTAACTTTGCAGATTCGACTTCAGGACCGAAAACCAGGGCTTCTGCAGGTTTCAAAAGATTTTAAGACCTTTTAAAGACCTCTATGAATGCAATTTAAGACTTATTTAACACCATAATGGCAAAAAAAAAGCACACACACACATTTTGCATTAGTGGCTTTGGGGTCAATGTTGGTTTCGTTTTGCAGTTGTAACAGTGTGATCAATACAAATTTTCCCCAAAACACTTTTAAAAGCAAGGCTGAAGTTAATGCAACTTTATAAATGCAATGTTAACTTCACAATTCAATCAGTTTTTAAGACTAGACTTTTTAAGGACCTGCAGAAAACCCGTAAAACTGATAAAAGATCACTGTCATCTGTTAAAAAAAATCAAACATCTGCAGCTTTGCAGGAACTCTGACAAGCAATCATGTTTCAGCTTGACAACAGTGACTTTTTGACCTTATCTGATGAGAATTTCTCAACATGTAGGGAAGCATGCAGCTACTTCAACTAAGAAACCTCCAGTTTGAAGTTATTTTCATGCTTTCATGAGCATGTTTTTACTTTTAATAAATGTAAATGATTGCAGGGCTTCTGCTTGAATTTTTCCATCGAAGTGTTACTTTTACTTTTTGTTTTAAAGGACTCAAGTGGTTCTTCCACCACTGATGAACAGATGGGGAAGGACAGGAGGTGCATTGTGGTCAAGATGCCCAGGGTGGCCACAACAACCCCAGGCTCGCCAGGCTCACCACATCACCTCAGTTACTGACCATACTGACAGAAATAATTCAATCAAAGCCAAAACAGGACAGAGGATGGTTATCAAACTGTCTCTGCACACAAAACAACATGCATGCGGCTTTACCTTCTCTTCTCCTTGTCGGCTGTCATCGTGTCCCACAGGCGTCTCTATCCGGTGTCATGGTGGAGACGAGAGAGAGATGGAGCCAGCAGGACTTCACAGCACAGCAGGGGATCTCCCCGCTACAATTTGCACCATCACAGGTAGCCTAATTAATCAGAGAGGCAATTAGCGGTGCCAAATGTCACAAGTAGCTGAACAGCGAGTGTCTCTGCATGCGCATCACCTGCAGGCCTCCACAAAACTGAGCACGCTGACAGGTCAGCTGGCCAGGAAAAGCATCATCCTCCACCTCCCCTCCCCTTTCTCCACCTCTCTCTACTCCCCCCCTCCCCTCTCTTCTTCTCTCACAGAAACTTTAAAGCATCCCACAGAAGAAGAACAGCCTCTGAACCGTGACATTTCAGAAGGTACACTTCAAGAAGCGCCTTACAGATGTGGTGAATGGCACATTTATGTACACACGTATGCTGAAAATTACATAAATCAGAGGTCATTGTGCTATAAATGATCAAAATTATGTTTAGTGAAATAATCCTATAGAGGGGTGACAAATTAAAGGAAAACACAACTAAGTTTCATGTTTCAAAATGTGTCACCTGTCTGTAAGAATAACTTGATAATATATTTAATGTACTAAATCATAAAACAGCCATGACATGTCATCAGAGGTGAGAGAAAGTTCAAATACTCGCTTCCTCAACATCAACAACAGCTACAACCTACATGTTCCCCTTTGAAATTTCTAATCAGCTCTCTCCGATTTATCGACCATCTTTCCTGTGGGTAAACTGTTCGGTTGGTATTACTTTTTTGTGGGCGGAGCCTAGCTGGAGGCGGAACCATATAGAGGCCAGAGTCTATGGCGAGATAAAAATGTTTTTTTTTTAATTCCTTTTGATCTGTGCCATTAATCACACATATTAATCAATTTAAAAAAAGGTCTAGACAGTTGAAAACGGTGGTAGGTTTGTTGTAGTTTGTTTTATTTTACACATTTTAATACACGTCACCGACACGACTCTCGCTGCCCCTTTTTTTTTAATCTTATCTGAAGTGTTTTAACCAGCGAGAAGAGAATCAAGAAGAGAAAGAACGAGTAAGACCTGCTGTTCTGTGACTACATCCTGTACTAAAACACACAGGCATTGTAGCTTCAGCGGCTAACGTTTCTCTCTTCAGGAGGGACAAAATCATGACGTCACGTACTGTGACTTTCTTGACTTGTAAAATTATCTTTCAAATTGACAAACATCACATGTGTGATTTGTGGCACAATTCAAAATGGGATCATAAAGTAATTTGTCTCTTGCCACTGAATACCGTTTATATTTTTGCCGAAGTTAGGTCCCATGGTGGTCCACTGGAAGCCAAGAGTACCTACCTGCAGTCAAGATGGCGGACATATATCCAATCCATGCTGGAAGTCACAACCAGAAGTTGGTCTTCCTTCGTGTATTTTTTTAAAAAACTTTAAACTTTTTAAACTTTATTTAACATGTAACATTACAAGAACAATGACATACATTAGTAGATCGGGTTAGGGTTAGGGTTAGCGTTAGGGTTAGGGTTAGGGAAGACCAACTTCCGGTTGTGACTTCCGGCATGGATTGGATATATGTCCACCATCTTGACTGCAGATGGGTCCCTCTCACTGGAAGGCCGCCTCTCTATTCCCTAAACATGTTAGCTAGCAGCAGCTAAAAAGTTTGCTGGGTTGTCTTTTGAAAGTCACTCAGTCTGCCGGACAGCAAATGTTACGTTCGCATTAACCAACGGGACCAGACTAGCCGACCCGTTCGTGCTGACTCAATGGACGGACCATCTCCCTACAGCTATCAGTGGTTTGGGTGATGAATGTATCGACGACTGACTTTTTTCTTGTTATTTTATTTTGCTTAAGTAATGGTCTGCATGAGTGACAGGCGCTGCTAAATGACGCACTCAGCAGCACAGGACACACCCACTGAGCCGGAGGACGAGTGAGAGGAAAACATTTTTTCAAACATCATTTTGTTTATTTTGTTGCAGCTCACACGCACATCTCCCAGCTCGTCTTATCGCGATCGCATTTTCTTGACTGGCTGTTACAGCTGCTATGTGATAAAACTTCACTTTGGAGCCATTATGACTTTGATTGTGGCACAAACAACACACCTGAACGATGAGGTGGACTTTTTGCTATTCCTCTAATATCCTTTGGTCGTTCACATGTTTATATTTCATTATTCACTTATTTAAACATTATGTAATTAATTAATGATGAATTAATATGTAAAGTGCTTTTATGTCAATAATTTGCGACTCACTTGAGTTTATTTAATATTCTTCAATCTAAGTAAAACTGTTTCCCTATTACAGTTCACAGAAAATTCCCTTTTTGGTATAAAAGCACAAACTCGTTGCTTTACTGTGAGTTTTATCTGCATATATGTATATAGTTTTAGCTTTTTTGTCTTTATATACAGTTATCTAAAGTCTTGTTGTTTTTCATTGAAAATTAATCAAATTCAAAGATGCTACATTGATTTCATATCTTTGGAGGGTATGGGTATTTACTTTCTTTGATTTTCTATGTATTTTTTTCAGATTGTTGAATGTTCATTTATTAGCATTTGTTGAGTTTCTTTCAAACTTTGATATATTTTCATCTCAAGTTAATTTACTGTCACATATTGACAATTGCTCAGTTTTTGGGGCACGTACGTACGTATATGAAGCCTAAGGCATTAATCCAGCGCCCTCTATGGGTTGTGCATTAGAATCCAGTTGATACCTGAGGTTTGTTTGTTTGCCTTTGCTTGAAAGAATAAACTTACAGTGCAATTTCACCAGAAGATGGACTGTTTGTTTCCCCTATGGTTGTCTGCATAACTCCTTCCTGGATTTTTTCTTTTTGTACAGCAAAATGACATTTTTCCTTGGTTATTTGGCCTACTAACATGAGATGATTTATTTTCCTCCAGTTTTTCCTTTGTTTTGCCTCCAGCTAACACAGTTATGTAAAAAAGCAAACTATTCAATTGAGAGTGATTTATTATGAGAGCAATGCAATTACAATTTCAAGCAATTGTGAGGACTTTATCCAAAACCCAAGCACTTTCCAAACATTGAAAATACTAAGTATTTACAAGATTTTCACCCGTAAGAACCCCGCAAAAACAGCGGCGAGGAAAGAAGGACGACACAGAGGAGTCTGGGAGATGATGTAGACAGCTCAGTGTTTTATTGGATTCAGACCAGACAGGACTAGCCCGGCTGTTGCACTACATTTTGGCACAGAGTAAGATAGTGTGACCAGGAACAGCCCTACCCCTGGGTGCACAAAGCTTCACTACACACCGACTCTACTGCACACAGAGCAACCAGCTCGCCTTCAGATCAACTGTACAGTACACGCGACAACAGTCCTTCTCTGTGTGTGTTTATGTGTTTATGTGTGTGTGCAAGTGTGTGAAAGAGAGAGTGAGAAGAAGAGGGAGGAGGCATAGAGAGAGAGTGTATGTGGTGTTTTTGTCTGTGTGTTGTGTGTGTGTGTTGTGTGTGTGTGAGGTAATTCAGCTGCTGGTTTTCCACATTTCTTTTCACCCGGCTGTAACAGACCTATGATAGTATAGTTATAGTATTATACACAAAGGTTTCCTCCAGATACACTTTACAATAATAATAATTATTATAATAAAAAAAAGAAAAGAGAGCAATAAGAAAAGAAAAAAAGCCATTCTTGAAAAAAGCAAAAGTCAGAAAAAGCAAAAGTGGTTTTGGCTGAGTGAGACGGCTGCTGGAGGCGGGAAAGGGGAATTGGTGCTTTGGAGGAGAAAAAAAGGGGAGAGGGGGGTGAGGGCTGAAAACACTGATGGTAACTATAGAAACAGAAATGCTGAAGACAAAAAAAAAAAAAAAAAAAAAAAGTCACACGCCGACAGGGAAGCATTCACACGTACGAAAATGTACATTCACGACAAATATAACGCCCACGGGCCAGCACATTCACGCCGGCAGGCAGGACAGACACGGACTCTGAAACTAGCAGATGGATGAAAGAGCTTTTTTAAACTGCTACACAGGCCGCCTGTACAGTAACACTCTGCTCCACATAATTAGTTCAATAGCCTGTAACTTGTTAGCTCGACATTCATTTTATACACACAAGCAGGGCCGTTTCTTGCTGCATAGGGACCTTAAAGCCACCAGGGGGCCCCCGAGCAGTGTAATGTAGTGACGTGGGCTTTAGGAAACTGTTTCAACATTTTTCACCATTTTCTGACATTTTATGGACCAAACAAACAATCAATACTGAGGAATACATCCGAACACAAATACTTTATTCTGGGAAGCACAAATAATGCAAAGGAATTGTTTCTTCTCTCTCTCTTCTCTCCAAAGTTGGTCATTAATTGGAAAAAGTCAGCTCCATGATTATCTCAGCATAGTTAAGATCACCTCCTTCAATACTTGTATATTTTACTTACTTCAGAGTTTTTTATTTAAGTAGAGTTTTTTTAAACAGTTTGATTTATAAGCTATAGATAGATTAAAAAACAGTATGAGGATGTGGAAACATATTTCATGATTAATTATACATCAATATGAAATCATTCTGATGCTTCCTCTAATACTGTTTTTACACCAAAATTATCTTGTATATGGGTAAACCACCTAAAAATAGCCACTGCCAGTCAACCTGTTTGCCTTTCTGTTTCTTTTTTGTAATATTCACTGGAAAGCCGAGACTCAGCTCATGTGTGGGTGTGTAGATTCTAAGTTTAGTTTCTCTTCTGAGTCGCTGTTTGCACTTTCAGGTATCTGCTTTATTTTACTGGCTGGAAAGGAGTTGTGTTAAGTTACTGCTGATGAAAACCTGAAATTTCCTAATTGTGCTGCTTCACAATAAAAGCTTTTAGATAACAAAACAACAGAGGGGACTTTTATTGTGAAGAATTTGTAGAAAATAAAGTCAAACCGAGTGAAACAAATTAGCGTGTCCGCCCAGGTGTGACGTTTCCATCACTGCCGATCACAGCTGGAGCCGATAAATAAATGTGAGAACTGCGGAGTCATTTGACCCAGGAATGAACGTCTCGTTGAAGACAAAAGCCAGATTTTTGTGGGTATTAGTGAAGTTTCCAGTCTCTATATTTTGACAAAATAGGGGCCCCCAAACAACATTTTGCAAAGCAAGAGACGACCCTGCACACAAGACAGGAGGACATGGAGCGAGTGTGTCGGAAGATGAGAGCAAATATTTCAATCATACCACAATCCCCCCCCATCCCAAAAAAAAAGAACACATTTTGAGGAGAAAAAAGACAAAAATAACACATGAATAAACAAAACCGTAAAATATATAGATAGTCAGGGTATTGCACAAAGGGTATTCGGCCCTAACTGGTCCACAATAAGGACAGTAATAACACAGGTAGGGTGCTTGTCCATGCGCCACGACTCTCCTTTACTAGCAGACAATACCAACACAATACAGCCACTCAACACAGGCTATATACAGGCCTCTGCACCCAGCACCTACTGTACAGTCCACATGTGTGCTGGGGAGAGAAGCAGTGTGTGTACGTGTGTGTGTTGTCTGAGCATGTGCAGTGAGCTTCTGAGTGTAAAACTGTGTGTTTGTGTGTAAATCTGCATTAAAAGTGTGCAGGTGGGAGTGTGTGTGAGAGAGAGCATGTGCAGGTGTGTATATTCATATTCATATTCATAGTCATATTCATATTTATATTCATAATAAACCCAGGCAACAAGAACAACACAATGCAAGTAAAGAATATTCCAAAAGTAACAACAACCAATAGCTTCAAAGTAAAGGAGTGACTGTGTGTGCGTCTGTGTGTGTGTGTGTGTTTTGTAAAGGGATTTATGGTCAGCAGTGTGTGCATACGTGCGTGCCAGGTTTAGTGTTGTTGGATCAGTGTGCGTGTGTGTCTGTGTGTGTGTGTGTTAGGTCTGCGTCTCCTCGGGGGCGCAGTAGGAGAAGTCTTTGAACTCCTCCTGGTTGATCTGTCGGATGATGGCCTCGTCTGTGGGCGTCAACACGGGGTCCTCCTTGGTGAAGTCCTGGTCAAAGTTATTCACATCTCGCTTGGTTTTCTGCAGACACACACGCACACACAGAGGAGAAGGACGTCAGAGAAAGAAACCTCTCTACACTCAAGTGCTGTAAAAGTGTTATTAGAGCGACATCTTCTGACCACTGAGACTCACTGCCTTTTCTGTGAAAACACACACTCCTGTGCATGTTGTCACCTGCAGAACACATTCTACAACAGTGGCTCCCCACATGGGGAATGACATCCATCCTCAGGAAAGACATATACTTTTACTACTGCATAGAAGTATTTAACTATAATAATTCTGAATCTATATTCATTTCTAGTAGCTGCTGTTCAGCAAAAGTGCCAATCTGATCAAGCATTTGACAACAAACTTTTGGTGTAATAAAAGCAAACTTTTCCACTTTGCGTTAGTCCATCTCAGATGAGCTCGGGCCCATGTCTTTCTCTTTTTAGATGCAACAACTAACTGTTTACCCGTGTTTGATGGTATTCTGAAGTGTGAGCCTGCGTAATATCTTCTGTACAATTATCTGGGTTTTTAATGCAGCACTGCTTGAAGGGTCGAAGGTCACAGGCATTCAGTGTTGGTTTTCAGCCTTGCCCCTTACGTGCAACATTTTCTATTCTCTGAAAATGTTCATGATATTACAGATTTGTAGATGGTGAAATGAATCCCTTGGCGCTTTGTGTTTAGACTATTTGCCGACGCAGTTTTTTTTCCTGTTACTAATTCACCTGTTTACCTGTCGAATGATCCAAACAGGAGTTTTTTGAGCATTACACAACTTTCTCAGTGTTTTGATGCTTCTGTCCCAACCTTTTTGGAACACGTTACAGGCATCAAATTCAGAATGAGGATATATTTACAAAAAAAAACAATAAAGTTAATCAGTTTGAACAATAAATATCTTGTCTTTGCACTGTATTCAATCAACTATAGGTTGAAAAGGATTTGCAAATCATTGCATTCTCTTTAAAATTTTTCAGACAGCATCACAACTTTTTTTGGAATTGGGGTGTACAGATGTACCGTTGTGTAAGGGTTTAAACATTAGTGTGTTTTTGTGTAAATGTGCGTGTGTCACTTACAATCCGGGGTTTAAAGGGTGGTTTGACTTTTCTTTGCTCCAGCAGGACCCAGTCGATCTCTCTGAAGAAGGCGTGGGTCTTGATGGCTTCTTCACAGCCCTGGCTCACCACGCAGCCCAGACGCTTGGCCGGGTTCTTGGTCATGAACTACACACAAGCACACACACACCGAATACACACTGTTCATTTCAAGCCGTGTCATCTAAAAACCAGCCCCCTTTAAGAAGACACTCGGCTGCGGTTTCATCCATAAAACGAGGAGGACAGAAGCAGAACGGGGCTGAGCAGAAAGCATTTGAGAGCTAATAATAGAGCGGAGGCATTAATGGCTCTGTGGACGGTACAAACAAAGAGGCGTAGTGGCAGAGTGATGAAACAGGTCAGCAGAGTGCCGGTGTTATTTACTGTCACTGAACGTTGTGTCTCTTTTGTTCTGTTGTCTGTTCGGTGTCGTAAGAGCACTTTGTGATCTGCTGTGGTTTTATGATCGCATTGTTATTACTTTGACCTCTCTGACTGACTTTTTTTTTTATTCTTCTCAGTATCACGGCTGAGTGAATCGTAACACCTCCGTGTTAAGTGCACTCGAGTGGTTCGTGTGCGGCTCAGAGGACAGAAACATGAATGATAGTGTGACAACCAAAAAAAAAAAAAAGGACATATGAGGACAAATCTCGAGTGAAATGAAATGAGGGAAAATCTTTTCAAAGTGAAATTTTGTAAGTCACAGGCATCCGTTTCATAATGCAGTGTTGTGAATTGAAGGTAAAAAGACATCTAGATTAAAACATGACTACATCTGGCTGACACGATGGGATTTCAACATTAAAATCTGCAGAGTTCCTGCAGCTTTTCCTCAGACAAATTCAAGCACTTTCCAAACATTTTCGAGCTTTTCCAGCACCTTACAGCTGTGGTAAATGACATATTTATATACAATTTATATACCAAAGAATTTCAGACTCTCAAAGCCTTTATCATCACATCTAAATCTAAATAAAAAACTATAAACGCAGTGAAAGTGTCACTTTGTTTTTGTTTTTTTTGTACCAGCTGTTCATATTGACTTTGATCGTACGTTTTGATCATGAATATTTAATGCTAATGCTAATTTTCAGAGTAAAGCATCTCAACAGGGGACTTATGTTGCTTTGAAGGAAAAATATGACGACTGGATAATCGTTTCTGATTTACATGAGTAATTGTGTTGATGAAGCACCAGATTATGTCGAAAATCAGGCGTTCATTTTGCAAGGATAAAATTCAAGCTAATTTATAACATTGGAAACATAACTGTTCAAGATTAATTATTGTAATTTTTCCAATTTATTTTTTTAATTTTTCAGAATTGATGCTTTTCTTGGACTCAAATCTAATGGTCACAAACTGGGGCTCTATGAAACCAAATCATCCCAAAAAATGGACACTTTTCAACCAAATTCAGCCCATTTTGACCTGCAAATCATCAATGACTGATAACTGGAATGGTTCTGTCTGAAGACGTCCTCACAGACAGATTTTGTTTATGCTGATTTGGTAATAAAAACTCTAAATGTACATGGATGAGGAACAAAAAGCAAAAAGATGATCAGGACAAAATCTACTAAATTAAATTATGCTAAAATTAAACAATTCTTCATTTTGCCATGGATGCCTTCCAGCGCCAGCAGGAATCACTGCTGAAGACGATGAGATGCACCCTTGAAGAGAATTTAACTGCTCTTCAAACTCTTGATAATCAAATACAGAAAATGCTGAAAGATTGTGTGATTTGGTGCAGAGACGACTCGTACCGCTCTGAGGATGGAAACAGCTTCTTTGCTGAGCCACACAGGATAGAGGACGTCGTCATGGAGAATCGACTCGAACAAGTCGTCTTCGTTATCGGCTTCAAACGGAGGCTGTCCGGCCATCATCTCATACATCAGCACCCCCAGCGCCCACCAGTCCACAGAGGCCCCGTACTCCAGCTCCTGCAGGATCTGAATTCAACGGGAAGACACGGTTCAACATGGAGGACGGTAACGCCGACCTCAACCTGCGTAAAAATGTTGACTTGTGCTGTGGGAAACTGGGAAGGGTATTTTTGACTATTTTCTGACATTTTATGGACCAAATGATTAGTCCATCCAGTCTGAAATGAAAGCAATCGTTAGTTGCAGCCCTGCCAGTAACACAAAACTGCACTTTAGTGAAGTACTTGAGTAAATGCACTCTTGCTCTCTCAATCCAACCAGTAGAGGCAGCTGGCTGCCCACCCTGAGCCTGGCTCTGCTTCAGGTTTCTGCCTTTTAAAAAGCTGTTTTTCCTCGCCACTGCTGCTAAGTGCTTGTTCCTGGTGGTAACTGTTGGGTCTCTGTAAATAATATTATAAAGTGTACAGTCTAGACCTGCTCCTTATAAGAAACGCCCTGAGACAACTTCTGTTCTTGCCGTTATAATTTCAAATGAAAGGAAGAAAAAAAAAAAAAAATGACTTCCCACATTTAATCAACAGAGGAACCAAAGGGGAACACACGACAGTTCAGCTGACCTCAGGGGCGATGTAGTCAGGCGTGCCGCAGAAGGTGGTGGTGGTCACTCCGTTCATGATGCCCTCTTTGCACATGCCGAAGTCTGCCAGCTTACAGTGTCCCTCTGCATCCAGCAGGATGTTGTCCAGCTTCAGATCCCTGAGAAGAGAAACAGAGGGAGGGAATGAGGACCATCTGGTTTCCATAACAGTTGGTCTCGCTGGGAGATGTGAGCACGAAATGTAAAAAATACTTCAAGTGTGAAATATTGTCATGCACCTTCTGGTACGTCCCTGGTAAGATGGGAACTCACTAAAAGTCCTGGAGTTCTTCAAATAACTGACCACATTGTTCGGACTTTTTGATCAGGATTCGCTGCTTAAAGGGGTAGTTCGGATTATTTGAAGAAGGGTTGTATGAGGCACTCATCCATAGTCAGTGTGTTAACTACAGTGATTGGCAGTCAGCATGCCCCCAGTGTGGAGCAGCAGAGAGGAAGCTAAGCTCTCTAAGCAAAATGTATCCTTTTCTGACAGGAAACCCCAAGCTAAATCAGAAATTTTACTTTGCAGAAAAATGTGAGTTGCTGGTCGAACGACTTCAGTGAAGTTTTAAAACGCTGAAGTCACAAAATAACACGAACAACTTAACAGATTGAGGCAGCGGTAGACCAGCAACTCCCATGTTTTGTGAGGTAAAATTATTGACTTTGCCAGTGGAGTTTGGTTAGTTTGAAGGGAACAATATTTGGCTTACGTAACAGTGGTTTCCCGTCTGAAAAGGCTGTGTGATGGCAAAGTAAAGTGGTGGAAAATATTCTAAATATAGTGTGCACTTAAAGTGAAATTGATGTTTTTTAGCTGGACCTTTTTTTAAGTGGCTAAAATAAGTTTTGTTGCTGACCCTGTCCACACTGGGTTGTGCTGACCGGCATCTACTGTAGCTAACACACTGACCATCGATAAGTAGCTCACACAACCCCACTTCAAATAATCCAAACTATCCCTTTAAACAAGACAGAATGTGAATATTAGGAAGAATCTACTTTAGGGCGTCCTTTACCTGTAGATGACCCCGTTGCGGTGCAGGAACATGAGGGCCGAGGTGACTTCAGCAGCGTAGAAACGAGAGCGAGGCTCATCAAACTTCCTGGATCGCTGAATCTGGAACATCAGGTCTCCTCCGTTCACATATTCCATTACAAAAAACAAACGGTCCTGCAGAAAACACACAGAGACAGAGAGGTATGAGACAGAGGTGAACCAGAAAATCTGTGTGCGTGGTGTCTGGTGTCCTGCTGTACCCGTGTCTGGAAGCAGCAGTAGAGCTGGGTGAGGTAGGGATGTCGGCGGGCGAGGGCCAGGATGCGCTTCTCGGTCATGGTGCAGTCCACGTCGTCGTCCTGCAGGATCACGTCCTTCTTCAAAACTTTGACGGCGTAAACCTCCTCCGTCCCCTTCAGCTCCGCCAGCATCACCTGGATGAGAGAAAGGAGAGGGACACGCATACACTTAGATCAAGGCTGGCTGCTTTTCTTTGCTTTTATTAAAAAAAGGAAAGCAGAAACACATTAAGTCAAAAAGAAAAATCACATCATAATTATTATTTAATAAATGGCATTTTTCAAGTCATCATTTTTCTTTTTTAATATTGCGATAAATATTTATCATGGACTTTTTATCTTGTCGTAAGAGTTTTTTGTATCACTACAAACATTAGCCTTCATTTGTTGTGTTTTTAACCATTTGGAGAACAAAAATTCAATATTTACTCTCCTTTTATCTCTGTTAGCTGTTAAACATTCACTAATTAGTCACAAATTGTGTCTGTCAGTTTATGCGAGCTTTTCTTTAGTCTGACTCACCGGATGCACACTGCGGGTATAAGTCTGCTATTGGTCACTTGTTTTAAGCATCATCCACTCTCTATGTTTTCAAATTCCCTGGTCAACAAAAACAACCTCCAAGCTGCAACCTACATGCTGAAAATGGCAAATTAGCATCTGGGACGCTAACGGTACAAATGTAAACAAGCTAACAGCTGTTTCTGTTGCAGTGATGTAGTTATTTTAATGCAAGAGCTCGCCTCCTGACGTGCAAATGCTCCACCAAACAAGTTCCCCCCTTGACACTATTTTGCAGCAGCACCATTGCTGCATCCTGAGCTTAGCGCCGCCCACGACGTTTGTGACTGGTTTAAAAAATGTGCAAACAAGACAGGGTGTTTTCCCCCATAGCAGAATGTGTACGCGTGGAGCCAGTTCTTTGCGAGACTAGTTTTTCTTTGCAAAAAACAGTGAGAAAAACAACACTGATGAGGGCAGCGAGAGTGCACCACAACAGTAATATTACAGCTGTAAGACGAAAACAATGAGCTGAAAGATGCTAGCAAAGCAGTTCCTTCATTTGATCAGCTGTTAATATAAAATTATTGATTAGTGCAGCTTTTATGCTAAGCAAAAAATGCATGTGAGGCAGCTCAATATCTCCAAAGTTTTTGTTTCAAAGTAGGAGAATGGTCTGCTGTTTGTTTGGTGTGTAGAAGATGTGTAATCAAATGTAATGTACAATAATAGCTGCTTTCCGGTCCCTGATATTTCCTGATAAATCAGCAGCTATAAATAAAAAGAATCTGGAGTTAACAGAACAGAAAAAAACAGTTTCAATTATAAAAAATAATGTGCAGTAAACACATAAACATCCCCCTCAAACGCCTCCTCCTCCGTGTCGTCGTACCTTGCCGAAGCTGCCTTTGCCGAGAACCTTGATAAAGTTGAAGTCCTTGAGGCTCCTCCTCTGGATCTGTCCGTTCTCCCTGCCCGCCGAGGAGGAGGACGAGGAGGAAGAGGAGGTGGTGGAGGAGGAGGAAGAAGAGGAGGAGGAGGAGGAGTGTTGGGGTCCCTGCTGGTCGAGTGACAGCGCGTCCTGCAGGCGATCCAACCCTGCCAAGTCTGTGGGCGTCAACGGAAAAGCAGATCAGACATCAGTGAAAACAGGCTGACTGTCTTTTTTTCTGTCGGTGAGTTTCTTCATTTTTTAGAAATGTTGCTCATTATTTGTTCCTGATCAGTTTTTAATAACTTTCACATTGATTATTAATAATATCCTCTGTTCAAACCTGCAGTGACTCAGTTACTCTGAACAGGCTGATAATACACACTCTGAGAAATAAAGACAGCTAACTAGAACCAAAAGAGGGTTCTACGGCTTAACTCATTGAAGAACACTTTTTTGTTCTTGGTAGAACTTTTATTTCTGAGGGTTCTAGCTAGAGCCCAACATAAAGCATCATACCTAGAATCATCTGTGAGAGGTTTCACCTAGAACTGCCATCAAGAAGCCCTTTTATGGAGTAATGGTTCCGTTCAGAACCCTCACTGGGGGGTCTATCCAAAACTTTCCACCTTCTAGGGTGCTAACAAGAGCCCACTCAGGGGTTTCTGTCAAGAACTTTTTATATTCCAAGGATTTTATCTAGAACCGATCAAGGGGTTCTACTGGGAACCCTTTTATATTCCAAGGATCTTATCTGGAACCCAACAAGGGGATTCTCCAGAGAACCTTTTAATATTCTGAGGGCTTTCGCTTGACTGCACTCTACGGAGAACTTTTTATATTTTTGTTTTATCTAGAACCCACCAATGGGGGTTCTACTGAGAACCTTTTATATTCCAAAGGTTTTATCTAGAACCCACCCAGGAGGTTCTAATAGAAACCTTTTTTAATTCCAAGGGTCTTATCTAGAACCCAACAAGCATGTTTCTACAGAGAACCTATATTCGATTTCCAAGGGTGTACCAAGTTATTCAAAGTGTCTAGAACTCACCAAGGAGGTCTAAAGAACTTCTAAATGCCAAGGGTCTTATCTAGAACCCATCAGGGTTCTGCTGAGAACCTTTTATTTCAAGTTACTAGAACAACCCTTTGCTGAGCCTTTCACAAAGTGTTCTTCAAAGATTTCAACAGTCCTTAACAAACTCTTTCTTCTTGGGAACCCTTAGCTTAAAGAACCTTTGATAAGCCCAGAAAATAGTTCTAGGCAGAACTTCAGCCCTCCAGGAAGAACCCTTTAGGAACCGTTATTTCTCAGAGCGTAGCAGCAGTGGCCGGTGTTGTTATCGTCGTCATCATCATTGTCGTTTGGTTGGATAAAACAAAAATGGGAATCCTTCCACAAAGAGAAAGTTAACTTTTCTGTCTCAGCTTGCAAAGTGTGAGAGAACGATGACTAACTGTGACAACCAAATGGTGGAGGTGGGCGGTGGGGGATCATTCTTAGATAAGTCAAGTTTAGTCTTATATCTACAGCAACAATAACACATTTGACTACTTCTTTTTTTAAAAGGAGCAATAATATTTTTACTGAAATGGAAATACCACCTCTCACGGATAAAATTAACACATTAAAACCACATGCTGCGGCTTTGAAATATCCGCCTGTTTGTGTCGAATCTGTGTCTTCTGATGGATGTGTGTTTGTGTGTGTGTGTGTGTGTGTGTGTTGTGTTCAGTCTTACCCTGCTGTGAGGGGGAGGTGGGGACAGCTGGCTGGCTGAAGCTGTTCTCCTCAGTCTGGGAGAGCTCAGGAGGAGACTGGGGAGGGTCCTGCCCTGGAGTCAACTGGAGAGAGGCAGAGACAACATGACCGTTCCTTCAGGCTGCCCTCTGACTTTATTTTTCCCGAGTATCCGTGTCCACAGAAATACACTGAATTAAACCTTGAGCAGGATAAACTTTGGGATGCCCAGATGTATCGCAGTAAAAACGCTTTCTAGTCGCTGGTTGGGAAAAACTGATCTATGTTTACGAGCAGATCTTGACCTCTTCAATATCGCAACCAGGGATGTGCATGATTAGTCGACTATATGATCCTCGCACTAGAAATTCTAGTTGGTTAAAGCATTTGTCAATATTTTATTCATGCACAATGCCAGTTACTGTTGCCTCTCAGATGTTATGCAGCCAGCCGCCACTAGCTGGTGCTGCAGCCCCTCTCACCCAGTGCAAATACCCCCATGGCCCTGCCCCAGATGTTGCTATCAGCAAAGAGGGACAGATGACAGCTCGTTAAAAACCAGCGCGGTTTGCCAGTATTTTGATTTAGAAAATAAAAACAAGGTTGAATGTAGGCTGTGCCAAAATAAACTGGTATATAACCACTCAACTGGAGCAATGCGGGACCACATTCAGCACAAACATGGATATTAATCTGCAAGCAGGGCAGGCTGCTAGCTGCTAGCTGCTAACATTAACCACACTGCGTGTCAGCCTGGCAGCTAACGTCTGCTCCGGGTAAACAATGTGGTTTACCCACAGACCCACAGAGCCTATTTTGTCTGAAAGCTTGAAGCATTCAGTGAGTTGTTGACATGTATGATGTGCAGTGTGCATAATGTGCAATGTTCATAATGCATGGACGCAAAGTGCATCTGCATCTAAATTTTGGGGGCAATGTTTATCGTTATCAATTAATATATTGGGCTCAATTTTTAATGTTTTCTTAAAGCTAGACTAGTCGACAAGTCTAAATTAAAATTTGTGTTTAAATGACGGGGATTCATCTCGTATTGTGTCTAACTTTGGTGGATCGTATCTGGAGATACTCTGGTTCAAGTTGAGACCAAATGTTTCTCTGGATGTCAGTTTTTGAGCAACAATAAAGGCCAAAACGAGGATTAAATTTACACTTTCCTGGCATAGTTAGTTTTGTTAACAGTGCACCACGGAGAGATGATGATGTGCCAGAATTTTTAAGAAAAGTCGACCGATTTGTTATTCTGAACAACTTAATTAAGTGAAAAATATGTGAAACAAAACTTTGGTTAAAATTAAGGACAGTCTTGTGTGGCTCATTTGAGTTTCTTTGTAAGCACTTTGTTAAAAAGGGGATATTCTCATGGTGTTGCAGTACATGATTTTGTTTTACTGCTATACCACCTGCTATAACAAAACAAAAAAACAATCAGTCCTGTGTTTCCTGCTTCCGTGTTTCTAATATAATAACTTCATGATGGAAACATCTTTATTTGTGCGAGTCGTTACCTTCCTCCTGCGCTGTGCGGTGTTGGAGATCTTATCGGGCGTGACACCCAGGTCAGACAGAACCTTGGCGATTCCTCGGGCGTCCACACCGCAGTTAGGAGCTACATTGGTCTCACACCGTCTGTGCACGTTCATCTTACACACTGCAAAACAACAAAAACATGAAAATGGGACAGGTTAAACACAGGAAGGCTGTCTGACTCAAACAGTGGACTTTTTTTAAATGTAACTGGTGGTTAGAGACATTAACAGGCGGCCATCAACAGACTGTAGGGTGCAAAACCCTCCCTGATTGCTCATGGTATTTTACTTGGAAAGGTACAGCTTAGTCGATAAATATACTGTATAAAAGATTTAAAATTCTTTAAAATAAAACTGTTTCCAGCCATTAGACACGATCTGGTGTTTTTGGTAAAGGGGAAGTACTTTTTGCATGTGTGAAACCTCAAAACATTTCACAGAATTTCTTTTAAAATCTGTAAACCTGTTTTTGATCCTGCTAAATAAAAACAAACAGGATGAAAAAAAACATATCCTCCTTTGCAGAGATACAAATGTGTGTGCTGGCATTTATTGTTATATGTCATAAAACCTACAAAATGAATTTTCATTCATGCTTTTTTAAATGAATTAACATTTACTGAAACATTTGCCTTTTTGTTTACAGCCTTTGTCTTTAAATAAATGCGCATACTGTTCAGGCTCTAAGGAGGTTTCTCGACACGAGCACCTTTAAATTCATCCGTGTGTGGGCTCACGCTGCGATCTCCCACTGCACTTGAACTCACCTTTGCACTGCAGGCCCTGCCTCATGAGGCCCCACAGCAGGGAGCCACAGTGGTCACAGAAGGTGGGCACCTTGTAGTTGTGGATACTGAACTTATGGGGCATGTTAACACTGAACCGCTGTGAACCCACCTACAGAGGGAGACACACACACACACACGCACACACACCACAGAGTTACAAAGAGGTCACTGTGGCATTATCAGAGGAATAATACATGTAGCTCCGTGTTAGTACACAGTGTACACAGTTACCTTAAATAACACAGATTTATTCACAAAAGGCCTGAATGGTGACGGTCTCTGTCCACAGTTTATTAACAAAATAAAGACATTCGAGATTTAGAGCTCCAATCAGGATTTCTGGTGCCTATTTATCGTTGTTAAGGCTTGTTAAGCATCAGGTGCCCTGCACGCTCCACTGGTGCGCTCTTGTGAAGTGGCTGACGGCGCATCACCTGCGGTCCGTTTCTTCCCCTCTTCTCCAGTTATTTTCTTTGTTTGTTATGATTTAGAGACCCAGTTTGTAAAATTGACAGCCGAAACTTGTTTACCAACCACTCATTTCACCTTCTCATCAGTTAATGACCAGCCGTGTTCACCGACTGATTCGTAAATATATTTATGATTACCATTATTTATACTTGCTCAGTGAAATGTCTCCCTGTGCAGAATAAAATAAAAGAATAAAAGTTGCTCGACACGCCAAAATAGAACAATAAAATATACATACTGAGGCAACAAAGAGACTATAAAATCTGTAACAACAAAAAACTAAAAAAGCCTACAGCCAAAATAATGTTTTAAGTCATCTGAGAGCCTTTATGCCTTTTGTTGGAATTTAAATACAGTCAGAGGAGAGTAGAGAGGAGAACGCTGTCATATTGGTGACAAACAGGCTCAGTAGTGAGTGACACACTAACCAGAGAGCTAAACCACAGAATATTCAGCGGTTGATAGCGACTGGTGGCTGATTGATCGGACCACCCTTAATAAAAGTCAACATATATCGTGTGTATTTGGGCGTTTGCGTGTGAGTGTGCGTACCTCCTCAGGTGTGTCCTCCTGCTTCTTCATCCCGGCACACTTGGTGATGATGAGCTCATGGCAGCGCTTGTGGACGACACACGTACACACTGGAAGCATCGACATCAGAAACAAAAATTAGAAACAGTTAGTTTGGCCGAAAGAATCTGAAGTAAAAAATATGTTATCGGTGTTGATCTCCAGTTTGGATCGACTGGGAATAAAAGTGTTAATGTAACATTTTAATATAAGTGATAATATCCTGGAAAGCAATATTATGTTCTGCAGTGATTCTGACGTGATAGTGTTTTGATGCTGTTGCACCGACTGATGAATCGATTTGACTCGCTGATTTAATATCCGCGCCGATGCTGACCTTATTAAAGGGGTCGGTTATCGGCCAAATGTGACTGACCCACATTAAATGTCAATATTAAAATGTAACAATGCGATTTTATAAACTTTCTGTCAGTGAGGTGCACAGAGATGAAACTGAAGCAGAAAAAAACAGAGCTGGTAGCTGATGCTCTGTATCAGTCCAAAAACAAGCTGAATTATTAATATACATATTATATCCATTACAGAGGCGGCTCCACCCACTTGCAAGACAAAACATTAATACTGGATGATTCTGCAAAACCTGGACGACTGTCAGTGTTTTCAAATTAATCATTCCTACAATATCTACAGCATGGAGTGTCTGTCACTTGCCAAACTCACAAACATGCGTTAAACACGTAAATAGAGCTGCAACAATTACTTGATCCATCAATTATCAATCAGCCATTAAATAAACCACCAACTATTTTGCTAATCAATCGTTTTGAATCATGTTCTTTCATAAAAAATGTCCAAATTCTCTGACTTCTTTCTCTTAAATGTGAATATTTTGGTTTTTTTCACCATTTTCTGACATATTATAGACCAAATAACTAATCAATTCATCGTGAAAATGATCAACAGATTAATCATACGATTATAATCATTAAATGCAGCCCTAAAAAAAAAATAAAGCATATAAATGTGTGTAGACAAGCCTTTAGTCATCTAAGAGTACTTGGTTGGTTGAGGGTTTTGGAAATATCTTCATCATGGTTAAAGATTTAAAAACATTATTTATTAGCAGCCCTGTGTTAGAACAGTGTTGGTGGGTGCCTGTTCTTTAAAGCACCACTGAGACGTGAAATAAATCCAAGAAGTCCAGTTGGAGCAACAGACGAATACATTTAAAGGCCTCTGAGACGCCAAAACACTGCCACACCATGTTTAATACTCAGACAAGATTTCACAAAAGTTTTCATGGCAGCAACTATTTTATCTTAAGTTGCAATTATTGCGAGATAAACCGTAGAAATACAAAGTAACACATCAGGAATGTGTGCGTTTGAATATTTGTTTGGCCAATGCAGCGCCCCATTCAAATGAGGGGATGTCAGCCCTAAAAAGTTGGATATTGCAGGGCGCCCCCCATTGTTTTCCTGTTATTTAATATCACAAAACACATTGCGCTGTAGACTGTTAATTTCGACTCATAGTACCTTGAGTTTTTGGTACCGTTACATCCCCATTAGACACACATCACCACACCCTTACCTCTGCCATACTACATAAACAACACTACTTCCTGCATCTGCATTGACCATTAGCTGTGGATGTACATCCTGTTCTGCAGAATCATCCATCAACTGTAATTCTTTGTGAGCCTTCGCTGAGCAGCGATTAAGTCCCTCAACGGGTCAGTAACACTTCTAGTAACACTTCTAGTAAAGCTCCTAGAAGCTGAAACCTTTTGATGTTTCCACGCACTGAAGAAAACAAAGGAAAATGCAAAAGAAATGCAAAGAAAATGCACAACTGAAACAATGTCAATGTGCATTTTTAATACAGTTCATCTATTTCTCAGGAGGTCCGTTTTTAAATAATAAAATATAATAAATAATAAAATATTACAAATTAGTTGTTATTGTTAAGATAAGTTATTGAAATTATTTTTTAAATTTTGATTCGACTTCAGTTACTGTCATAACCATGAACCCATGTTCGTCATAACTGATTTTTTTCCCCCTTTTTCTTTATTTCTCATGCAGAGTATGATCTAATTGAATCTGTATATTTAATAAATGAATATGAAGCAGCTTTACTATTTAGTGAATTATTCTGACTGTTTCAAAATACAGGACCGGTGTGTGAAATGCTTTCAAATTAGTATACAAAATTAAATTACTGTACTGTGCATAATTCAAATACACTATCATACAGCACTGTACTGGACTGTATATAAATAGAGCTTAGTGTAGTTTATTACTTCCCAATATCAATATCGGCATCGGCCCCAAAATTCCAATAACGTCACCCTCATTGCCTACAGCAAGCCCAGGTGATGTCATCATTATCAACCAATAAGCAAAGGCATTTCTTTGTGCCGTGGACAGGGGCGGAAGTAACTAATTACAAACACTGTTGCTGTAATTAAGTTGCTTGTTTTTGAGTACTTATGTGTAGATTTTCAAGTCTGTACTTTTGCACGTACTTAAGTATCCATTACACTGTGTAATCTACTTAGTTACTTTAAAATCATAATTGAGTACTGAGTACAATTTAAATTAATATCCAAACCTTTCATCTGTATTTTTGTAGCCAACAATGTTATACTTTGTACTTTTACTGAAGTATTTCTCAAACACCAGCACTTTTACTTGTATTTGAGTATTATTTTAGTAATTTAACAGTACTTGTACTTGAGTACAGACTTTCAGTACTCTTTCCGCCACTGTCATTGGGGCTCGTAATGAAGAATGGCTGCTAAAAAAGACATTATCTTTGTGCCCGATTTACTTCAGAGTTTGTTCTCAAGATAAAAAAGAAATATCTGTAAGAGAGAGAACAAGAGCTGAGCTCAAAGGCTTCACACAGGCAGGCACAGCGGCTTTGTGAGGCACTTTAGCAGAGCTAACTATGACCGTTGTGTGCTGGTGGCTTGTGCCCAAATCACAGCTGTCATTCAGCAACATGTAATCCCTCCTGTGTTCTCACTGTTAAATAATACATGACGTGGAGTGTTACTTGATAAATTGGAATCCGCCAGAGAAAAGTACTCACCCTGACACTGGTATCCCTGCTTCCCCAGCACGCCCCTATCGGATCACACACAGAGGAGTCAGCGTTTCAGCCAGGTCGGTTCAATGAAACATCACAGCACAGCGCAGAAGTTATCAGGCAGATCTGTGTGCGTGTGTTGCTTACCAGATAAAATCTCTGCAATGTGAGCAGTAGGTTGGTTGTCTCAGGTAGGTGGCCATGAACTTGTGTCCGTTGACTTGATGGACACGTCTTCGGACTGCGCCCTGTCGCCGACGAGGACCGATCCTCTCTCGAAACACCCGCTCCTCATTCTCATTGGTCCCCGAGGCTGTCGAGTGAAAAAACACAAGTTTATCAGAAAAACTTTTCCAAACTCAGAATTACAGAGTCCTCTTTAGATTTTCTCCCAGTCTATATTTGACATCTAACTTGCTTTTCCCAATTGAAATCCTTCGCCTTTGTGACTGAAACGTCCTACACAGGAAGTTGGATGATGTTCCACTGTCAAAATCTTTGCCCAAAGACGAAGTAAACTAATTTATAATCTCTATACTTGTATTATTTTTCCCCAACACATTTAATTTTAGTCTCCTTTATGCAAGAAACTGTAAATGAGCTGAAAAAAGTTTAATAATTTTCATGGCCTCTGTGCAGCCGTGTTTATTCACAGTGTCCATGGAAACGATGATGAGCCATAAAAGGTTTGGTTTCCTTACGTAGAAAAGTCTTTATTCCATCTTCGTATTAATTTTTGATTCCTATGAACATTTTTATCTGTCAAATTGTGATCTTGTCCCTTAAGCAAACTGTGTACTTTGTGCATGTTACACATGTTCTCTAGCTTTTGCCACCTTTGTCTTATCTGGGCAGGTGAAGCCTCATGAAGCTTTGAGGCTTTCTGTCAATTTGTGCCAAAAAAAAATTCGAAGCTCCGGGGCTTCTAACTCAAAAAACACAGTGACATCTGGTGGTTTGTAGAAGTTATAGCAGCCCTTCAAGACTGGGGCCGAAGCACCACAACACCATACTGATATTAACAGTTTTAGTCTCATATGTGTGCAATAAAAGTCCAAGAAATCTGTGTGTTATTAAATCAGTGGGCCAATACTTCTGATCAGAAGTGCTGCATTAAATCCCTCCACCAACCTCACTGTTACACTTCAAAACAGGAGCTTATCAAACCCGCTCTAAGGACTGGATTACACTTCATGTTTTCTTTTCTTTTAGGTTTTGTGCACCTGACTCATGGAGTAACTTACGATGCACTTTAACTTCGGGAGAATTCAAAAACAAAAGCTTAGAAATCATAATGTTTTACATGTACATACTTTAACTAGGAATTATCTTAACAAGTTGTTGAGTTTTGTCTGTCTTATTCTTATTATCTTTATGTTTTTTTCCTGATTTGTTTGTACTGTATTTCTGCTTTTACTTACTCATGTAATCTCAGTATCACTGACAATGAGAGCCACCCCTCAATGTGTCCGTGAGAGGTAAATAAAGGTTAATGGAAAATGAATGAATGAAAAAATATAGACGTTATTGCACAACATGTCACAATAAAATAATTATGCCTTGTCCAAAAGTTAGTAAGTTTAGTCCGAGTGCCACTGTGGTCTCATGTTTTAAATTTCATGTTTTGATATCAGACATTTCATATGAGACACAATGTGATATGATTGGAGAGTCATATTTTGCTGCAGAACTTTCAGCATCACAGGAGTGAAACGAGCTGCGAAGCTTCGGTATCATTTCCCCAGAACTTCCGGGGAAAACCCCGCGTACTGTGTAGGAATTACCCTGAAAAATAATGCTGCAAATTTCAGAAATTTCAGATCTTTTGGTGTTTCTGAGTCAGTTTCAGACGAGTTATTATCACACATCACAGTGCCGCTACGGATGTTTCCTTAATGCACGTCGATTTTACTTCCTGAGATGCCAGTTTGTACAAATAAGGTTCATTTGCATCATGTTGCTCGAGATGTTTAATCATTCAGCGGCCTCTCTTCTTCCTTCTCCCCCTCCCTCCACTCTTTCTTCCTCACAAACACCCCACACCTACCAGAGGCCCATGCATACGTACGTGCGCGTGCTATTTATACTTTCATGTGTGGGCACTAAAACGAAGGACAGCATATTAAAATACTCCTCCTCAGCGAGCGCCATCCAACCAGCCGTTCCCTTCCTCTCTGCATCTCCCCGGAAACATAAATGCTTTCCGAGGGTAACCTTAAGACAAGAGAACCACCTCCACTCTCACTCCTACACACACACTCCTTCTCTCTCCGCGCTCCTGTCCTAGTTTGCCTTTCCTTTCACTCTCCCTCCATCCCTCTCCTGGGTGCGTTATAGATGTGGTTACTGCTGAGCCTCTCCAGAGTTCGATTACAGACAAGCTGTCTAGGGACTTGTGTGTGTGTGCGTGCGTGTGTGTGTGAGTAGGAGTGTATGCGAGTGAAAGTGTGTGTTCTTGTGTGTCTGTGCATGTGTGTGTGCAGAGACAGCTTAACAGGCCATTATTGGGATCACTTTGTTTTACATAATACATCATCCATCTGTCCAGGACACACACATACACACAGGCATGCTGAAAAGGAGGGGGGCGATGAGGCATAACAACAGTCAAGAGTGATCGCCGTGGAGACAGACGTACTCTGGCTCTTCTGAATGACCAACTGGGATGAGATGGACATCCAACAAACACACACGCACACAAACACATACAGACAGACAGAAGATTCAAACGTGACACAGACATGTAGGAGAGCAGCAGCCGGAGCAGAGGAAAAGCGGAACTGCAGATGGTGATATAAACAAATATGACATAAAAATGAATAACAATACAAGCGTGGCAGTCATCCATCTGCTCCTCAAATAAGGAAAATCAAGAGAAAAATCTACTGAGGTTAAAGATAAATAATGCTATAAACTGCAACAAATGCAAATGTTTTTCTGAAGAAAAACAAACAATAAAAATAATCAGTTTCCCCCACAATTGGCTTAAGTGGGCGGTCCGTCCCCACAACAGAGCTGCCCCTAAATAATGTTTTATTTATTTTATGTTATGAATTCTTCTTCAAATAAACATTCAGACATTTACATTCAGAAATTTTATTCTGAAATTTTATTTTGTCTTCATTCAGTGCAATAACTCATTTCTCTCTCTGTATTTCATGATGTTGTGCTGTCTTACAGATAGGGCTGCACAATTAATCAAAATTTTATTGATATCACAATATGGCTTTCTGCAATTTTCAAATCGCAGGAGGTGCAATATTTGTTAAAGGCAAAATGTGCATCAAAAAACTTTTAAATTAATTAATGTTGTGAGGCAGAGATGTGTTGTCTTACAAATCCGATTCTACAGACTTCAAAAAATCATCTTCATTTGGTACAGATTCCTGCAAAAAAAAAAAAAATCACACCATGGTCATTTGTGATGTACATAATGATGAATAATGATCATTACCTCTAATGTCTCAAATCATATTACAATTGCAATATCAGTCAAAATTATGACAATTACATATTTTTTCAAAATCGCTGTGGTGGCGTGTTGCATTTTGCCTTGTGTTGCAAATGCAGTGCACCCTTCCTTTCCAGCCAGTTTCAGTTTCAGCTCATGTTGACTGAATTTAAAGTCGGCACTGCGGAACAGGACGCTGTTGAGTTAAACATGTTCGCCGCTGTTTGCGTTAAATTACAAACTTATTCCACATATTTGTCAGCTGTTTTAAGCAGAGAGAGGGAGGGAAAATCATCGTGATTATGATTTTTGCCATATTCGAGCAGCCCTGCCTATCGGTGATGGGCCAAATTCATTGGCAGTTTTTTTTTTTTTTGTTTTTTTGTTTTTTTGTTTCTTGAGGGGGTGATATTTGTTATCTTAGTTTGCTAATTGCTAACAGGACACGCCCACTCAGCCAGAGCAGAGTGCTCCGAGCTGGGTGAGGAGTGAGAGGAAAACAGCGTGCAGAGCCAGACTCTTTAAACATCTAAGGTGGTGAATTAAGGATTTATTTCCAACCCAAACCAGAGCTGGTGACTGCTGGGACAGAGGAAAGACCAACTGGTGACTTTTATTTGCTTTTCTGTGGAGTTTGAATGAAGTGTGCTTTACGAGGTGTTAACAAGGCAGTTAAGCTCTTGTTGGTTCAGTAAATCGCTGGGTGATGGACTATTATTTTCTATTTGGGAATTTGCCAGTCCAATTGTTAAGCTAATGGTTCACAGTCATGCTGATCTCATTTTACAGTCCTTAAATGCTTTTAGTTAAAGCTTGCTATCAGCAACAAGTCAGGAAACACTGAACCTGTCTTAACTGATGTTTGGTGAGTCAAATTCTAGCATCTACCGAGCTATTAATCTTCCATCATGGGAGGGTGAATACCGGTGGCTCATTATATAAATGTGTCAGACAAGATATCGACTCATCTCACTTTATGCGGATGAAGCTAAAAAGGAGATTTCATGTGGTTATTAGTAGGATTGTGCAGAATAAGTAGGCAAATATATGATAGCTTGATGAATCAGAAGGGTTGTGGAGGAAAAAGTGGTTTCAGAAATTAAATCTATCAGTCCCACTACAGCAGTCTCCTTCAAGATGACAGAATTAGACTGACAGAAACGTAAAATAAACTTAGATGATATTTATAAATCTGAAGCAGAGGGGGCCTTTATCTGCAATATAAAAGTGGTTGGAGGAGGATGAGAACTTGAGAAATAAAATGCTAAACTCAGTACTACAGAGCAACTGAACACTGATGGTCTGATGACTAATGATGCTGGTACAACTTCAAACTTTTCTCATACTCTTTTAAAGTTTTCTTTTCTGTTTTTTTAATATGAACTGGCTTTTAGCTAGTTTTTGCTCTTATTTTTTATGACTAGCACAGTGCCAGTTCAAAACATGCCTGTTCAGAATGGGCCGATTGCCTGGCTTGCATCTTTCTCCAATATGGTTGACCTGCAGAGCTGAAGAGATCTCACAGTTCTCGACGCAGAAGTTTCAGAACCAGAGTTTTAGAAGTACAGTATGCATGCTCCTACATTTATTTTGCTTTTCTAAATTTTCTTAACAACGCAGTTATATTACAAGATCCCACCAAATGTTCACAAAACATGAGCCACACCTAAATTATTTATGATCATTATTGTTATTTCTGCATGTCAAAGACACAGTGAACACATGAAACGCAAAGTGCACAACTGTTACATGTATTAAAAATAGGGCTGAACGATTTTTAAGAAATTGCAATTATTATGACTGATATTGCAATTGTGATATGATCTGCAATATTAGAGGAAAGGATCATTTTTACATCATTATTCTCATTTTCATTGAAAAACCCATTAAAACTGTTATGGTGTGTGTGTGTTTTTTTCAAGGATCTGTACTAAACAAAGATTTTTCTGAAATCTACAGAATAATGTGTTGGCCAGGAAACCTCTGGAGCACCACAATGTTTAATTTAAAATGGTATTTTGACACACGTCTCACCTTTAACAAATACTGCACATCCTGTGATTTGAAAATTGCAGCAAACCATATTGTGATTTCAATAAAATCTAGAATAAATGTCAAAATACACAATCGATAAATTTGATTATACACTGACATTATCAGAATTTGCAGGAGAGGGTGAAAGAAAATTCTTGCCATTGAAATCTAATTCTAGGACTTTTTTAAAAATCCAGACATTAATGTGAATGAATGAAATCTCTTCTGCTATATTATTAATAAAATTTGTGTATTTATGCTGAAGCTAGCCAGCTAACCCAATTTATAGCTGTGTTAGAACCGGCAGACATTATTCATGGACAGTAGTTAGCTAAAGTTAATAACACTGGGTTAAACCATAATTCAAATTAGCTGCACCTCGTTAGATATAACCAGCACCACACATCGCTTTGGGTGTAACTGTCGTTTAAACGTACACATGCATACGTCTAAAACTGTGGGTCTGGAACTGCAGCGTCTAGAATTTTGCGGGCAAACTACTTGCTATGCTTCTGAGGTTTTCTGGAGAAACACTCATCCTCACCTACTTCACAATCAACACTGCACCTCCTTTGGTCCTCAGCAGTACACCCGCCAAGTGTGAATACATTTAGTTCTCATGTATATTTTTTTGAAGTGTGTATTTTCTGTCTTTATGCATGTAAAGAATGTTGTTTTTTTTATTTTTTCGGAGGCTTTTATGCCTTGAATTTACAGGACACCTGAAGATATACAAAAAAGGAAGTAAAAATGTGTGAGAAAACAGCATTATAGTGAAGTACTGTAGTGCTGCAGAGATGCCCTTGCTCTCCAGATGAAAACAAACATGTTTGTTTGGTACAGACCCCAACAAATATCACATCATCATGATTTTAATTAGTATTTTTCAGTGAAAATGAAAATTGTAATGCAAAAATGATCAGTCCCACTAATAATATCGCATCTTGCCATTTCAGTCAAAAAACTGCACTGAATCTATATGATTTATTTCCAAACATACAGTGCAAGCAGCAAGAAAGATGTTGCATTAAAAAGCTTTTCTTTGTGCCCAGTCATGGAGGTAATCATGTCATCATAATCTTTAAAATAAGAAGAATAAACAAAATATAATAATAAGGAACAGGAAAGGATGCAGAAAGAGAGAACGGGGAATCCAGAAACAGAGAGGGTGAGACAGCAGATGGTCAGATTAGGTCAGATTATTGTTATTTGCTTCCTGAGACCAACAGATGCATAAAGATGGAGAGGAGAAAAGAGGAGGAGAAAAAGAGGAGGGAAAAGGAGAAGAGCAAGTCCTTCCAGCCTCTGAAGCTGCAGAGAACAGATTGCACCAGGGGAAAAAAAATAAATCTGCTAAAAATACCACCTCTTCCTCTAGTTCTCACCCTCCATCTCTCCATCAGCACACACACACACACACACACACCATTTGTTTTTATCAGCATACATTAACGTGACGAGCTCTCAAGCCAGCTGAACTCAGGGAGGAAGTTCAGGAGTGGGCGGAGAGTGGGTCGTGAGGTCACAACAGAGTGTCCAATCATCGATGAGGAGGGCAAGACACGGACGCCTGAGTCTGTGGTGTGTGTGTGTGTGTGTGTGTGTGTGTAATCCGTGGCTCAATCTCACCTACTATTTTAAGAATCTACTCCCTCTCTCTTCACTCTCTGCTGCTCTCTTTATCCATCTTTACACAGAGGAACCATCCTCTGTGTGTCATACTGCTGGGGTTCACACACGCACACACTCACACACACACACTTAGAAATAAGGCTTACAAAACTGCTCTTCCCGTAGGGCTAAGGTTCCACTCAGAACCATTTGGACCTGACAAATCCTTTTGTTGAACAAAGGTTCTTCTTCGAGGATTGCTGATGAAATCTTTCGTTCAGGGTTTCTTAAGGATTCTTAGTACCATAATATAAAAGGTGTTCTCGGCAGACCCCCCTGGGCGGGTTCTAGATAAGACCCCTGGAATACACAAAGGTTCTCAGTAGAATCCCATGGGTTCCAGCAGAGGTTGACAGTTTTTCCCGCAGGACACAGGATTCCTGTGGGATTCCTGCAGGATGGGAGTCAATTTCACTCACGGGACTGAGACGGGGCAGGAAAAAAAAGTAAACAGGAGTGAACGGGTTCTCAGTAGAATGCACCTAGAGGTTCTAGATAAAAAAAAACCCTTGGAATTTAAAAAGGTTCTTAGTAGAAACCCCTCAGTGGGTTCTAGATAAAACCATTCCAATATAAAAGGGGTTTCTGTAAAACGCCCTGAGTGGGATCTACATAAAAACTATATAAAAGGGTTCTCAGTAGAACCTCTTGAGTGTGTTCAAGATAAAAACCCTGGGTATATAGAAAGGTTCTCGATAGAAGCCCCTGAGTGAGTTCTAAATGAAACCCTTGGAATATAAAAAGGTTCTCACCGGCAGAACCGGCAGAACCGGCAGAGCTGCGACCGTCGCGTACCTTGAGTGGGTACAAGATAAAACCATTAAATATAAATGGGTAGAACCCCCTTGGACGGTTCTAGATACAACCCTTCCAGTATAAAGAGGTTCTCTGTAGAACCCCTGAGTGGGTTCTAGATAAAAACCATTCCAATATAAATGGGGTTTCTGTAGACCCCCCTGGGTGGGATCTAGACAAAATACCATATAAAAGGGTTCTCGATAGAACCTCCTCAGTGTGTTCTAGAAAAAACCTTGGGAATATAAAAGGGTTCTCTGTAGAACCCCCTTAGAGGGTGCTAGGAAAAACCCTCTCAGTGTAAAAGGGTTCTCGATAGACGCCCCTGGGTGTGTTCCAGATTAAACTCTTGGAATATAAAAAGGTTCTCAGATGAACCCCCTGAGTGGGATCTAGATTAAACACTGTATATAAGGGTTCTTGATAGAAACCCTTGGGTGGGTTCTTATTAGCACCCACAGAAGGTGACAAGAGGGTTCTGGGTGAACCATTACACCACCTTTCACAGATGTTTTTACGTACAACCCTTTATATTAGGTTCTAGGTTGAACTCTGAAAGGGTTCTAAGTGGAAGCTGTATAGAAGGTACCAAAAAGGGTTCTCTTATGGGGGACAAGCTGAAGAACCCTTTATGGTTCTAGTTAGCACCTTTATTTCTAAGAGTTTATACACACACACACACACACAGATGCACATGTTCACTGGAAGGCAGAGGACTGTTTCTATTTATAACCAGGTGTGAAGATACACAGGTGCAGGTGAAAATCACTCTATCAGGCAGCATGTGAGTGAGTGAGTGAGTGAGTGTGTGAGTGTGTGTGGTGTGTGGAAACGATGATTGAGAGAGACGTTCTGGATGTTTCCATGTTTAATCAATACAAACAAATAGAAGAGGGAGGAAATCGAGAGACGAGAGAGAGAGAGAGAGAGAGGAGAGAGAGAGAGAAGGAGAGGAGGGAGAAACTTCTATGAATTCCGTTTGGTAACTTTCTAGGAAAAACAGGAAGACACTAAGATTCATGTTTGGCCTCTTTTATTACAGTAATCTTCCCATCTCACTCTCTGCCCCAATGGCCTAGTTTCAACGCCGTGAACTGACAGTAATGGACGAGGATGTATGTTCAGTATGTTATGTTAAACCTGCAGTGCCTGCAATTTTGGCCAGGAAGCAGAAACAAGTTGTGAACGCATTATTGCCACATAATCATCATTTTAAAGTGGATATGGGGAGCTTGTTTGCTTTATTTCACATCCAGCTAGTAAAGAGCAACATTATCACTCATTCAAAGTTGCGTCTGGCACATCTATGTCCAATATTTGCTCTCTTTTCGCTCTGTTTTTGGTCTCAACCAACTCCTGAGTGAAATATCTGCCTCTTTTGCTGCTTAACGCTCCACCAGCTGCGTTTGTGATGCTGACGAGGGATGCCACAGTGAGGAAACCTTCCTTTACAAACTTGGGGCGGGGTAATCGATTACAGGGTTGCTAAACTATGATTGGACAGTTGCAGTTTGCAGGAGGTTAAACTTAAGACCGTTATCCTGAGAACAAAAGCCCACTGTTCTGAAAATGCCCACTCCAGGGTTGGAGTTCAGTGACTGCATGTCTCACTACCTGCCAGACTTAAACGTTATGAACATCTACTCCTTCTAAAAGATTGTTAATGAGGTCTTATGACTCATAAAACAGACACTTACTAATGTGGTGAACATTCAGCATTAATTTGAACTTGCTGGCTGTAGCTTTGATGTCGGGGAACTCAGTATTTCAACTCTGCATTTTTCTTTAATCTCCGATGACATATCGTGGTCATTTAATGATTTAGTGCAGTAAATATATTACAGATTTGTCCTTTAGACTGTGATGGAGTCTTTGATATTAGCAGCTAATATGGTGGTAGAGGGTCAACCCACTCAGCTTATTATCTTTAAATAGTTCCACCTTTCCAGACTCATTACCATCGGCTTTGCACATGTCGTGGCTGTTCTTTTCCTGTCACACTGTCCTGACGCCACGGGCCTGTGTGCGCGCATGTGTGCTTTAATGTGTGATTCTTCTCCTTTTCATTAGTAAAATAGCATGCCGTTGTTGTGGTTTTACCTTCGGTGGAGGATCCGGACAGATCGATGACCACATACACCTTCCCCTCCGGCTCCAAGTCAATCTGCAGAGACAAAGAAGGAGTAAATCAGTGAGAAATAACACAGCTGAACAGTGGGTGCAGCAGGGGGGCTTTCCTCCAGCACAAACAAACACACCAGTGCACATGGAAGAGGTCATTATCTTCACTACCAATACGCTCCTCCCCGCCATCAGCACTACCATCACCACTTTCATTTCTACCCTCAACATCATCACTTTAGAGCCCATTTTCCTCTGGTATTATGATAATACTGATACATTATCCAAATAAAGACAATTTTTATGCAAGGCTTTGTGTTCAAATGCTTGGTATTAATAAGCTTTTCTGTTGTCTCGACTCTGCCCTTGTGATCCGATCTCAATGTGCAAATTAGGTGGGTGGAGCTGGCAGACTTCTCAAGAATTATGACACGTCCTGCAAGGGAGGTGTTGTTGCGGAATTAACACAACTTATTTTTCTTTTGTTGAGGGAGTGTCGCCTCTAAAAGTTGGAAGATGTGCGTTTTGCATGCATTTACATCTGACTACGCACGCTTTTCCTTATCCCAGGTGACGCACACAGATAGCAGGTGTAAACGGGGTCATGTAGTGTGTATCGGGAGGTTTTTTTAAAACACGGATATACCGCTAAAAATGGGCAATTCCTTTCCCATTGCATTTACAAACTGGGTTTGTAAACAGCAGAAAGCACCATGGAGGCCAGTGACAAAATGCTACAGTGGTTATTTTTTAATATCTCTTACTTCAATCTGCCTTTCAAACTCGACGGCAACAAATCTGAAACAATGTTCGAGAGCTATTTGAACGGAGACGGATGGAATTTGTAGCTGAGGTGACAAAGAGTTGCAGAAGTTACCGACTGGAGGCAACGAGCAACGCGCTGGAAAAGGGACGATAATCAGCGTGTCCACCAGGGCATCATGTTTCCATCGATGCTGATCAGAGCTGGACCAGATAGATACCTGTGACCACTGCTGAATCATTTGATCCATGAATGAATGCAGTGTACCCCTTCCCAATGAAGACAAAACATGTTAGTGGGGCCGCTTGGCCGCTTTCCAGCATCATGTTGTACTTCACAAAGCAGCAGCATTTTGGAGTAGAAAAAAAAAAGCCTATTTTGCCCATGAATACAGCATGTACACCTCGCAGTACTGAGGAAACTCTAATGGTGCTCAGTTGGACGGAAGTTAATCTGCAACGGTTTTGATAATCCTTTAATCATTTAAGTCATTTTTCAAGCAAAAAGGCCAAACATTTGACTGTTTCAGCTTCTCAAACGGGAGAATTGGCTGCTCTTCCTTCCTCCTCTTCCTTCGTCTTACTTTACAGTAAATTTACTCTTTGGACTTGTTGGCTTGGACAAAACAAGACATTTGATGACGTTACCTCGACCTCTAGGAAATCTTTAACTGGCATGTGCATGTGCATTTTTAACTGTTTTCTGATGTTTTGTAGATCAAACAATTAATCCACTAATACTACTTAGAACTGGCCTATTTAGAGCACTGATACATAATGAGGGACCTGGGATAGCAGGGTGGTTTATTGGTCGAAAGAATATGCAAGAAATATTGGCCCTGCGGTCAAACAACTCTGTTAAATTATGAAAACTGACACAAATAAAGGAAAGAAAATGTAAGTAAGTAAGATGACAGACCTTTGACCTTTTCCATATTAAAAGCAGAACATGATTACGTCAATATAACTGATGTAGCCACAGGTGAGCAGTGACAGATAACATTGACCACCCAGGGTGTGCAACAGAAGATAATTTTCATACAGAGATTAATAAGGTATAATATTAACTCTCTGCCACAGTGAATATCATGTTATTATTAACCACAGCAGCAATAAAAAGATTTAGGACTGCATAATACCTTTAGAGCAACATTATGTAACTATTAAAATGCCTTAAAATAACAGCTTCAAAATCCTTTTGATGCTACACTGACTTAAAACAGGGTGAATGGTGCCTGTTATTCCCACTCTGTGCCCTGTACACCTGTTCTTGCACTATGTAACTGTGGTGTCAGCTCTGCCTCAAGTCTGATTTGTAGAGTTTTCTGATGGACAGATAACTTTAGTTACTGGTAAAGTAACTGCTGGCTGTAGCTGTTGTTAGCTAGTTAGCAGTTAGCTGTAAAGCCTGGAATTGGAGGTCAGAGCACCTGGGGAATAGTTGGTGTTTACACTGATAGCAAAGGAGCTTTGCACCACCAGGAGGAGGAGGCCTGGTGAGGGGGTGGGGGACGCTGGCAGAGAGGCACCAGTGTAATGCCAGAACCAAAGACTGCCTAGGCAACCTCTATGGACCTCATGGCAGAGGCAGGAAAAGCAAGATTAAAATGTCAAATGGACAGATGAAATCAAATGCTGCAAGACAAACACCGAGCTGGCCTTCTTGCTGTTGGACTCCAAGAGTGTGAACCAACCGTGACGTCAGCTGCTGGTTTGCGGACCACCGTTTAAAAGCCTTGAGTCACCAGCTTGGTCTTTTGCAACCCGAGCATGCACAGTGCAGACGAAAGCAGGAAATAATTGCAGCCAGTCCGGGCACGAGTTTCTCATATTACAAGTAAACAGTTAACTAAAATATGTAATAAGTTTTGGGAAGTTCCAGTGAAAACCAGAAACACAGTGACGGTTACCAGGTCACAATCAAGTCGGGATCTTTCTCGTATTACAGCAGAGCACTAATACATGTTTCCATAAACATTAAGCAACACAGTAACAGAATCTTGATTCATATTGAATCAGCACCGTCTAGTTTGACAGTTTGATCTGAGTTTCGTGAGTTGTGTGTTGCACTGGACGGACTCAGCCCTAACCTAAAGTATACACTGCTTTATCGTCTGTCTTACTCTAAATGGGAGCATAATTTACAAAATGAACATCATGCTGCAGTGTTGTAGTCAAGACTGAGACCGAGTGAAGACCAAGACTGCAGCGTGTAGCGTTTGTGATGGAGCTGACATTAGCTAAAGTTGATGTAACATAACTATATCAGCTACATGGCTTCATGTGGCCTGTCTCATCCATGTTTATCACAAGCAGAAACATAACTTAGCTAGCTGCAGAATTTCGTGGACTTTTTTGGAGTGTGTTCGAAGGTGGGAATGGAGGGATGATCATTTCAAAATTTCAGTTATTTCCAGTTATTAGGTGCATTTGAAGCAGGAGGTTTTACATCCAATTACAGAAATTATCTTTACAAAAAAAATCAGAGAATGCACAGGAAATTTACTGATATACCAGCAGTTATGGTCTTGACTGTGTGATCATGCTAAAGACAAGACCCAGACCTTCAAAAAGTGACCAAAAGACCAACAACACCATCATGCTGTATTGAAGAAGACTTGAAACTAGTGATTGAGGCCATAAATACATTAGGAAACTTTCCTGAGGTCATAAATCAAGTGAGAATTAAGTTAATTCTGCCATAAGACTCCATACGATCGGACTTCGTCTTATGTTGCTGCATTTGCTTGATGTTTGGCCGTGTTAGCAAAGCCATATTCATATTCATGTTCTGTGAAAACCAAATCTTATATAATGTAGCTTTAAAAAAACACTAAATATATAAAATATTACACATAAAGCGCTCAAATCCTTCCAAAAAGTCAAACCAGTTTCCCTGACAAAATGTTCTTGTGCTGTTTGTGCTGAGTTTGCAGCCAACACATTTTCAGCATTGCACGTTGGATAAAGTAACGCTCGTGGAGTCTCATCCAAACCTCTTATTTTTAGATCGCCAGTGAGCCCAGTCCTCTATGTGTCAACAGACTGTAAACTGGTAAGAATCGATATCTTTTGTTTTGCTTGCACGGATGTTAAGAGTTGCCAAAACAGACAGAAGTGCTGTGAAAGGATAACTGAGGGGGAAGTAAAGCTGCTAAAACAAAGAATGATGTCACTGTGACATATACACTACCTGTGTTATAATCCTTTAATCATCTAGATACATGACATGACCTACATACAATATAAATGAATAACTTTAGCTGATTAAATCCTCATATTTCTTTTTTATTTCTTAAATTATTGTGTACATTTATTAGCGAAAACCTTAAATTACAAGTCATAAAGAGTTCCGCGTGTGTGGAGAAGGTGACATCAAAATGGAGGCTAATTTATTCTGGGTAATTTTTTGGCACACAGACGAACAAAAAGAAATCTTCCTGCTCAAACATACGATCTGCATACGCACACATACTTATTCAACAAATAATGACATCATCCCCCTCCAACATACATGCAGTTACAGAGATTAGAGAGAGTGCAACAGAGAGCGCTAGAGAGACAGACGACACAGGAAGAGGGAGAGTGAGAAAGAGATGTTTAAATCCTTAGTTAAGCTCTGGGACAGCAGCCGATCCTCTTATGCAACAGCCAGACTCACTCACTCACTCACTCACTCGCTCACTCACACACACAGGCAGCAGCGGCACACACATACATGTCCATGCATTGCTGAACATGAGACACAGAGATCGCACAGACACAGATATGAAAGACAATCGGACACACTGCATGCACCTCATGTAACGTAGGCGCAGCAGCAGAGGCGCATGATCCCACGGGAAGGAATTTATAGGGTTGAGATCTGCAGTAAGATTCTGGACTTGTATGTCCGCTCATATGTAACCTCAGTCATGAGCATCAACTATCAGATGAATATGTCTTTAAACAATTGGAAAAAACTACAATGTAATTAGGAATTACACAAAAACGCTCAACATTAAGACTAGGCTGCATGAACAAAGATTAATTTTTAAACCTAGTTAAATCATGGTATGACTGTATTTAAACTAGCTTAAAATTAAGAATTTAAAACTCAGTTTAATTTAATTCTGTTACACCCAAACTTTAAACTCCAATGTAAACTGCGATCCATTATTAACTTACACTTGAGCAGGTTTAACTTTTTAAACAGCTGCCTTTTTGAGATGGATTGAGCAAAATGAATCTCTGCTGAGCCAACCTGAGTAAGCTAACTAGGCTAACTAGCAAACAAAATAAGTTTTTTATTTTTAGATAGCGAGAGAACAATATAACTTTTTAAATTTTTGTTTTTATTTTTTTTAGTTAGCTAGCAAACAATATTACTTCTCTTCTTCTACTTTTTAGTGAGCTAGCAAACAAACAATGCAATGTTTTGTCAAGGACGACCGCCCCCTCTCTTTTTATACTTATTGGGTCCCGACAGCATTCAAATTTATTCATTATTCATTCATTATTTATTTATTTATTTATTTTAATTTGACTAAGCAAGAATATCAATACTGATTAAGATGGATTACCTCAATTTAAATCTAGTTTTACTAAACTCTGATTAGAATAAATTAATCTTAGATTGAATTAATCCTTCTTTACTCTATCTGAAAGATAAAAGATTAAAAAAAGGATAAAAATGCCTTGCTTGTCGTGCACAAGGCATTTTAATCATTTTAAAGGAGAGTGCCTTGAAGCACCTCAAACAAACCCATTTTGATCCCAGGAAGCGCTCCTACCCAACTATTTTTTGAAACATCAGGATGCTTTGTTGGTGTTTGGTTTGATATTTGTTATACTGAAGATCCCTTTAAGATATTGATGAGTGATCGAAAGACTACACAGCAACAGTGAATAAAAAAATACTGTGGAAATTGCTTAATTTCTTTTGCCTTGTATCATCCTTTTTTACTCATAAATGAAATAAAGTGCATTTCCTTTTTATTATATCCTAAAGTTTGCAACCAGAGAAATTTCATTTCTTCTTTATTTTTTCATGTTTTATTTCACCAGAAAATATTCACATTTTAAAGCTGAAATCTGAGAATTTATTTATTGAAAATGACTCAAAACAATTAATCGTTTATCAAAATAGTTGTTGATTAATTTAACAGTCAATTAATATTCAATTAATCATTGCAGCTCTACAAGAAACCAGAATTATTCCCATTTGAGAAACTAACATCAGAGAATTTGACATTTTTTTTTAAAAAATGACTCAAAACTTATTAAAAGTTATCAAAATAGTTGGGGATTAATTTGATAGTCGACAACTAATCAATTACATGACTAATTGTTGCAGCTCTAAATTTTCTGCATGAGAAATTACTTAAATGAGGAATCAGTTATAAAACAGTCACTGATTCATTTTTTGATCGCTGATGAATCAAAGCTCAATTTTCATGTATTTTACACAGAGATCAAGTTTAAAAAGTTTATTTGTGTTGTATATTAAATCTTGATTTGATAAGTAACTAGTAACTAAAGATGTCAAATAAGTGCAGTGAAGTTAAAGGTATAATATTCCTTAAATGTGGTGGAACAGAAGTAGAACGTGGCATTAATATGGCAATAGTACCTCAAACAAGGTTAGTACTTTCCACCACTGGTTGCAGCCCTAATATGAAGGAATCTCTCTGAAGCTAAACACAATAGCAGACACAGATAACACAGTCGTACATATGAGCCTATCATCCTTTTGTTGCGTGTATAACACGTAACAACTGCATGGGATTTGTGACCTATAAACGCCATTGGATTCTTGATGTCTACCCTTGAAAATGATGTGCTAATCCCCAAATGTAACCTCTTGCATAACAGCGCATCTCGGCGGGGATTTCAGCTGAAAGATGGACTCAGAGTGATTTGGAACAGAGTGGAGCAAATGGACAGCAGCAGCAGCAGCAGCGGCAGCACCATCGCTGATGTAGTGCTCGGGTCCTGAGGTGACTGTTCTCACATTACCAGTCGCTGGACGCTCGGGCTGCGAGGTGCCTTCCAGCTCGTTTTCTCCCATCCAAGTCAATAAGAACCACTACTACGCAGATACGGGTTTTTGAGGATGAATTAGACCGTGCCAGTGTTCAGTATCACGCCAAGAAATCTAAAATAAACACGTTCTCCTGAATTTTATTCTTGGCAGGATGAAAACTCTCCTCCACTGCGTTTACACCATCATTTAATATAAAAAAAAAATCCACTAAAACAAAGTACATTTTTAGACAGGTTAGATAGGTAACCAGATTAATCACAGGTTTACTCTTAGAAATAAAGGTTCCACACAGGTTCTTCCTGAAAAGCTGAGGTTCTATCTACAACCATTTGCTTCTTTTTGAAGAAAGGGTTCATCAAAGGTTCTCTGTAGTGTTCGATTAAGACCGTTTCCATCCGAAGAACCCTGCATCAAGGGTCCTTTGTATCATAATAAAAAAGGGTTCTCAGTAGATTCTGCTAGGTGGATTCTAGATAAAACTCTAGGAATATAAAAGGGTTCTCAGTAGAACCTTGTGGATGAGTGGATGACTATAAAAAAGGTTCTTGGTAGAACCTCCTTGCTCTTGTTAGCAGCCTTAAAAAGTGCTAAAGGGAAGTATTTTTATGAAATGTTGTCATTTCCTTCAACTTTTTTGTAATATTTCAAAATGCACTGAAAAATACATTGATGCAACACAGCTACTGACTGTAACTAATATGTTTAGTGGATCCTTTAGTTGTTCTAGTTCCAGCACCTCAGTATTGTGCATTCTGGCTTCATGGCACTCCCCAACTGGAACAGAGTCATAATTAATGTTATTAGTTACACCTGTGATTTTCCTGCTCTGACAAGTCAACGTGTCAACTTACTGTGTCATCTTTTGTGACTATAAGCTCGCCTGTCTCTATTTAAACTGTCCTAAACCACACCCCTCAGCAGGTAATTCAGGCTAAAACAAACACTAATACACACGTAGCATTGTGAATGAAAGTCCCGCTGGCATTTTAATAGAATCAAGTCGACTGGGGGTGGTACTGTTCTCCTGTACTATTACTACTGTTACGGCCAAGTGCAATATCCAAATCACAGAAGCTGCAATTTTTTGATAAACATCATAATGAAGGATTGTAGCGCTGCAGAGATGCCCAGGCCTACAAATCTTGTTCTCCAGGTGTAAGAAAACCTGTTTGTTTTTGGCACAGACCCCAACAAATCTCACATCATCATGATTTTATTGGATATTTTTAGGTGAAAATGAAAACTGTAATGCAAAAATGCTCATTCACACACAATGGTGAATCATATCACAATTGTTGTTATTCTGTAAGAATAACTGCAACAGGATTTATTTTTACCATAATGGTTAACTATTGTACTACAGTATTTTGCAATATTTTGATACTACCAATCGATCAGTGACTGTGTATAATAATCAGTATGCAAAGGGTAGTTTGTTGGGACAAATTCCTGACTCAGCCCTGCAGAGAGTTGTAGCAAATTTGATCAACTTTTTTTTTTACTTCCAGGGACAGAGATGACACCAGGACACATTGCACATACGCATGGCTAAAAGAATGTGGTCTGAGCAATCGGATCTCCCGGTGTGTCTTGGGTAATTCACACCTGCACTTTGAACTATCCAGTTGGTGACTGGATCACCCAGGACACATAATTAACACCAGGTGTAAACAGGAACTATGAGTCAGACTGTTTTTTTTTTGTAATACTGGATTTGCAAGATGAAACGTCAATGTGATGACTGATTTTTCAGGTACAGTACCAGTCAAAAGTTCTCATTCAATGTTTTTTTTTTCTTTGTATTGTTATTTTTCTGCATTGATTGATTGATGGATTAACCCTGGAGACAATAAAATTATGAAACAGGGAACTGTGTAATAGGCAAATAATGTAATGTGAAAACAAGGCCAAATATGTTTCATATTTTAGATTCTTAAAAAGCAAAAAGACTTTTAATAACAATGTTATTAAATCTTTGATTGCAAGTGCAGAAGACAGGGTTTTTTTTTTTTTGCTTTTTACTGTCAACCCATGGTCGTCACCTGCAAACATATCAATCTACAAGTGTGCAGTGGTTTTTATCTCTGTGATATTTTAGAGAAATCACAATTTCAAACAATTTAAAAACGTGCTAAAAGCTTCCAGATCTAAAACTAACAATACCCTACTGATAACACATGTAAAAACGTGCAATTATATTCTTTGTTTTACTGAAAATGTTGGCCCTTAAAAAGTTGTGCCCCAGATTTCCGTCTGTTTTTAACAAAAAACATGATTTAATCAGGTATAAAAAGATTTTACTATATCATAAGGACAACTTGTCTCACTTCCCTAATAAAAGGTGGAAACACTGGTCAAGCACTGGTAAACGTTCCATTTTTTCACAAATTAATTAAATAATATTGCTATCAGATCTAGTCCTTCTAAATTAAAGCTAAATACAAGTCATGGACCTGCTGTCAAATGAAAACATTTTGTCAACTCTGTAAGACGAAGTATCTTTTAAAATACATTTTTCCAGCATAACTGAAGAATAGAAATCAAAACTCCTTCAAAATTTTGTCCCAATTCTCAGGAATAAGTGATAAAACTAAAGCTAGACCAAAGACTGTTTGTCATATTTTCCTGATGAGTGGCTTTAACCATTAATTATTAATTATTTTTCTTTCAGCTGAGTAACGGATCAATCGTTTCAGCACTAATGACGTACACACACACCATGATAGAAGATTTTATCCACGTCACCACCTTGTGTTAAATGGATTGTAACGTGACTTGGATTTAACCTGCTGTACTACAGACACACACACACATGCGCCGACGTTCCCCGCCCCGACAACAAAAGATGGGAGGAGAGAGAGCTGGAGAATCTAGTTCGCCTCATTAATCTTGTTAGTCCAATTAGGACACTGATACAGCCAGGGAGACGGATAACTTCACAAGCCCTCTCACACACACACATACGGGAAGCTGAGTGTGAGTGTGTGTGTGTGTGTGTGTGTGTGTGAGTTCTGTAAGCGTCCGGGGATTTTAAAACGGACTTCAGAGGGAGGTTAACGTTAAACACACATCCAGGTTTAACTCTTTTGTCCCATCGCAAACACATACAAACACACACGTTCCTGCTGACAGAATATAAAAACACACACACGCACACCATATGCAGCGGCACAGAGAAGCACTCAACCAAGCAGACAGGGCACTCAAAGCTTGCATTATATCAATACTGTGGAGCTAACCCCCTCCCACTCTCCGTCCATCTCGCTTGCTATCTCTGTCCAACCAGACAGCTCTCTCTGTCTCTCTCAGGAGCGTTTAGTCTCAGTGACAGCCTCCCACATCCATCTGTCAAAGAACAAATTTCGGCTTTGAGAGAGCTCGACCGCGTTCACACAATAACATGTGTGCGTGTGTTTGTCGTTCTTTCTATCACTCCGCAACTCAAGCGTGTCCGCCTGCACCACACACACACGCGCGCGCGCACACACAGGAGGCCCATGCTGAGTGAGACAGCATGAGAGTCATGCATCTTTAATGTAACATCACAGACGGCTAATAATGTAAGAGGAGCTGAGCTGTGTGGTGCTGGAGGAGAGGGGAGGATGGGGGACGTTCAACAAAGCCTGTCTCCCCCGTTACAACCGGTGCCCAGTCCAACGTTTCATCAGCTACACTCTGAGAAATAAGGGTTCCGAAAGGGTTCTTCCTGATGGGCTGAGGCTCTACACACAACCGTTTGCTTCTCAAGAGCCTTATTTTGAAGAAAGGGTTTGTTGTGTTCTTTTTTGAGTCTGAGGGGTCTATTAAGATCCTCCTTTTCATCCAAAGAACCCGTTTTAGAAGAAAGCGTTCTGAAAACCTCTCTTGAAATATAAAAAAGGTTCTGAGTCGTACCACTGGGATGGGATCCTTAGAATATGAAATGGTTATTGGTAGAACCCCCTGGGTTGGTTCTAGATAAAACCTTTAAATATAAAAAGATTCTCTTTCGAACCCCCTGAGAAGGTTTCTCAAAAGAACCCCCTGGGTGGACTCTAAAAAAACCCTAAGAATATAAAAAGGTTCTCAGTAGAAGCCTTGAATGTGGTCTGGATAAAACCCTAAGAATATAAAAGGGGTCACAGTAGAACCCCTTGAGCGTGTTTTAAATAAAACCCTTCGCTATATGATAAAGTTATTGGCAGAGGTGCCTTGGTGAGTTCTAGATAAAAGCCTTGAAATATAAAAAGGCTCTCAGTAGAACCCCCTGAATGTGTTCTTGATGAAATCCTTGGAATATTAAAAGTGTTCTGGGTAGAGCACCCAGGGTGGTTTCTAGATTAAACCCTTGGGATATAAAAAGGTTCGTGGTAGAACCCACTGGGTGTGTTCTAGATAGAGGCCTTGGAATATAAAATGGTTCTCTCTAAAAACTCCTGGATGGGTTCTAGATAAAACCCTTGGAATACAAAAAGATTCTCAGTAGATCCTTCTGGGTGGGTCCTTGTTAGCACCCTTAAAAGGCCTTAAGGTTCCGGATAGAGCCCCCAGCAAGGGTTCGGGATGTAACCACTATAGAAGGGTTCTCTGTAGAACCTCTCACAGGGGGCTCTGGATGAAACCTTTTACACATGGTTCTAGGTATAGCCCTTTATGCTGGGTTGGGTAAAACCCTTTGCTTTATAAAAGCAAAGGGCTGTGGTTCTAGTTGGCATCTTTATTTGTGAGAGTGAAGACAGGAGTAGAATTGGATTCGCTGGAACGGACTCTCCCGATCAGATCTTTGTGTATGTGTGTGTGTGTGTGTGTGTGTCGAGTAGTGTCGGAGCTCCAACAGTCAGGACGAGTGTGTGATATCCAGATGGACTGGCAGACGGCCTGATGAGCAGCCTCTGTAGATCAGACACTCGTCACTGTTGGATCTGTCTAAATGAAAACACACTTCATACAGACTCAAGCTGCAGAACGCAGCCCTGTCCTCGGGCTGAACCATTAGAGGAAAAATCGTGAATTCACACTGTGATACTATTAAACAAATTTGTATCACATGTAAGTATAAACTTGGGACAAATTAAAGGGATAGTTCGCATTATCCTATCTCCAGTTTGGAGAAGCAGAGAGGAGCACCAGCATGGAAGCTAAGCAATGTACTGCTGTGGACAGGGTCAGCAGAAAAACATATTTTAGCAGTTTAAGTTTAAGAGAATATTTTTACCTCTTTACCTCACCATCAGACAACCTAGACAAACATACCGCCTATTGACGATGAGCTGAATCCACTGCCAGCTGTATTTTCTGGCGATATTTGTCATTTTATTTTGTTAATTTAATGTTACAGCCTCTGCTCTGCGACACACTCTCATCCAGCGGCACAGTTCACACCCACTCAGCCGGACCACGAGCGTGCTGAGCTGGGTGAGGAGCGAGAGGTAAACATCCTGCAGAGTTAGACTCTTTGCACTCTTTTCACGTGGTGAACTAAAGATTTAATTCGCCCAAACCAGAGTTGGTGAATGTTGGAAGAGTGGACAGACTAACAGAGACGGTTTTGGTGAGTTTTACGTGTTTTACATCGAGTTTGAGTAAAATGTGTTTTATGAGGGGTTAATGAGTCAGTTGAGCTCCTTTTCATTCGGTAAAAAGAGGGAAACTTGAATTCAGAAGGTGAATGGTTGTATTGCTCAGTTTTAAAAGGAAAATAGGTGTGAGAATATTTATCTCCTTGACTCTTTGTGAGTTTATTTTGTTTATTGGGCATAGTGAAGGTGCGCAGCATATGTAACATAGTGAATTCTTTGCATATGCACATCTTCCAGCTGAGACTCAAGAAGACGGGAGGAGGTGGGAAGGGGGGGACGAAGATATCACAAATCACTGATGGATGGGCTGACAATGGTCGGTTGGGAAAATTTAACATATTGCCCCACGCTGTTATGCACAAGTGAAAACATGCTCATGAATATTATATTCAAATTCTGCCATATTCTGATAATCTTCTCATAGCTTTGTTAAGACATTTTTTTGAATCATGGCTGTTTGAAAATTGCACTCCTCATGTCACATATTAAATTTAAAAATAACTGTTCCAGCTACTCTGTTCGTGGCTAAAATAAAAGACATCTAAATTTGTTCAAAATGTGTCTGTCTTTGTGCAAAAATAGACAAACGCCTGGGGTCACAGAAAGAGAAAGGGGACAAACAGTGTGGATTTCACCTGCTGTCCCAGAGCTCTCAAATATCCTCCCATTTCTTCCCTTTCACTGAGAACATGCATTAAACACCCTCCAGCATACACTCACACACCAAAGGTTGACCTGATTTGGCATCAGTGGGCAGAGCACCGTGCTCGTCTTTGTGTGTATGTGAGTATGTGTGTGTGTGTGTGTGTGTGTATTGTCATGGTGGCAACAGCGCATCTTAAATCCAGTCTGTCCTACTTAACCAGCGGGTCACCAAGGGGTGGAGCCTATGATGTCATGTAACTTGCTGTGGCGAGTCTGGAAGAAAAGGGACAATGTGGCCGTGACTTTGTGACCTGAATGATGACCAGTCATATCCTGGCTGAGGATGACAACACGGTTGTGACGGTAATGAGGATATTTTCAATGTTACCTTGGTACGTTCCATGGAAAAAAAATACTGTAAAGGCTCAGTCACATAAGAAAGTGGCGCTGCAAAGTTCCTGTGTGTGTGTCTCTGCAAAATAATCAGTGTTAAATCTTGGTGACAGAGGGACTTCTCTCAGGGTTAGCTGGTAAACTACTGTGGCTGATAAGCTAACCGCTAAAAGTCATGATAACTCTCCAAGCTTTTTCTGTTTCCTGTGCACTGTCCCATTGACTGACATTTTGTTCTTAGGATGGAACATCATGTCATTCAACAAAAGGTGCTTTCAGATCAATAGCTCTAAGAACTGTTGGAGGTCCACTGCCTTTTTATTGATTCCGCACCTCAGGGACAATGAACCATTGTAGCTCTTAGAACGCCATTTTGAGGAACCTTTTTGCCTCAGAGTGGGTACTTTTCCAGACGTGAGTACGTTGAGTGGTCAACACATGAGGACCATTAGACGTACGCCACACAGTGATGCAGTGCAGAGAGAAAATCAAGAACTGAAACAGGATTATAAGAAAATGCAAGACAAGATCTGACGAGGCGGGTATGAAGGATTCAGCAGTCGGCTCTTAGAGGCCATTGTCAGCAGCACCACTGGGAGCAGAAGTCTGGGGAAGAAGGGGCTGTAAAGTGGTGGATAATTTTTCAGTGCCACAACCCGACTTAACTATCAAGATTTCATTCATTCAGTCCAACAAGATTTCAAAAGTCTAGACCAAAAAAAAACACACGATTAAATCATTTTATACCACGGTCTGGGTGAATACTCTTTTCTGACTGGCCAGCAGGTGTGCATTAAAACAGCTTAACACACATGTAGTTCAGCTCAAGTTTAAAAGTTTCAAAATTCATCCACAAACTAACTTGTAATCATAGCAACATTAAAGAGCACAGCTGTAAAAGCTCACACCACTTCCGAACCCAAGGGGATGCGAACTACACAGCGAGTGAACCGCTGATTGCTTCAGTTTTGAAAGATCACTCGCCCTGGCTCTATTTCAGCAAAGTTTCACACACCTCCAAAATGTCTCCAATCATCGAAGCAGTCAAAAGGGAGGATGAGAGACTGAGTAACAAGGTTGAGAAAAAGCAGCACCTTTTATATGATCCATAGCAGCCTTTTTAGAGGAATATCCTCAAAAAGGACGGGGTTTGGGAGGAAAAGAGGGAACTTTTGCTAGTAGCATGTAAGTAAACTGTCCTCCAACTGTATAACAAGGCTGATTTAAGAAAATTCAACCTAATTTACTCATCTACAGACAGAGGAATCTCAAGTGCGCTGCTGCGACATCACTCGTATATGTGGACAGCTGTTCCTCTAATCGCTTAAGTAAGGAAGCAGCATTACTCATCATTAATTTTGAGCAAAAATGGGAGAAAAAAACAATCATTAACTGAGTGATTGTCTATAAAAATGTGGGAAAATTGCTGCAAAGCCATCATCGTCAAGACTAACATAAAACTTGGAAAAGAAGCTTTACACAGTATCTGAAATGACTGAAGTCGTTTTACTGTTGGCTCAAACGTTAGCCCCACAAGATCTAAATGTTTTGGTTCAAAAATGCAAAATAAAAATTAATAAAGCCTTTTTTTTTTTTTTTTTTTAAAGGGATAGTGACTGAGCAGGCTGGCCTAATCACAGTCCTTCAGTCATTAATCCTGGCTGCTGTTAAGTACGAGCATGTGAGCGTGTTGATGCCAAGTGTCAGAGGCTGGCTGACATCTGACATGGCCCATGTCCCCGTGAGGAAACGTTTCACCGTGTGGTCATCACGTCTCAGACTTGAGTCCCAAAAGCTTCCAGCAGCCTCCCGGCTCTCAACCTGCAGCCTGATATATTTACATGTACACAGAGCTTATTTCTACACCTCATCCCCTGCTCTCTCTCTCTGTCTTTCATCACTATAGCTTCCTCTTCTTCACAGACTTCTCCTCTTTCCTGTCTGTGTGTTTTCATTTCTATTTCACCTCCCCCAGTCTCCCTTTTTTTTTTCATTTCTCACTCCTCTGCTTTCTCTGTGTGTCTCCAGGGCATGCCATTTTCAAAATCCTTAATTGAAGACTTTTTGCACCCTTTTAACACCAGAGCTGTTTTTAAGACTAATTTTAGAACCCAAAATGAAGTGGATGAAACCAGCCAATTTCCAATTCAAAACTGCTAATGGGAGTTAAAAATGCAGATGATAAATGCATTCGTTTAACAAACATGCTTTGTATATTATAACACTAAACCATTCAGTATAAAGTTTGAATTTGTGTCGGGAAATGCAGGAATGCCTTATGGCCACTCCTGGAAAAAAAACACAAAACAGTACAGCAAGAAAAATAAAGATATGTGTAATAACAGTTTGGTAACATTTTAAGTTAGCCTAGACTGAGTAATGTAAGAAAACCACCTCATATTTAACTGTAATCTCTCTTACAGAACAGTCCAACTGGTTTCAACAGTCTTCTTATTCACTATTTAGCTGAAATGCATAACAACCTAACAACAAGCAACACACTGTTGTTAGCTAATACACTGATTTTTATCTTGTTAGCAACATAAAATCATTGCTAAGACGATAATAAATATTTATAACATCAGATACCATAGCTATCCTAACAAACAGACTTGTTAGCTAGCTGACACAAAATCATATTCCATAGCTAACAAGCTAACAAACAGCTTTTGAAATCATACATTACAGCTAACAATCTAATATTAACATACTGGTTTTATGCTACTAGCTAACAAAACACCAAATACAATAGCTAACAAGCTAATAAACTGATGTTACCTTGTCAGGTGACACAGACTCAGATACCACAGCTAACAAGCAAACAAACTGACCGTATCATGCAAGCAAAATCAGATACAGATACACAGCTAACAAGCTAAGAAATGTATTTTTGTTATCTTGTTAGCGAAATCAGATACTACAGATAGCAAGCGAACAAATCAATTTTATCTTGCTAACAGAATCAGATACTACAGTTAACACGCTAACAAACTGATTTTATCCTAACCTAACCTGACCAAAAACAAATCAGATATATCACTGGTAAATAAACCTTTCCTCACCAAAAATGCACCAAACTTTGTTGAGAAAACTGACTCATACATACAGCGACGATACTTAAATACTTGTCATGTACAAAGCCATGTTGTGCACGTACAAAATATGGCTGTCAGATGATGTCTTCTTTTGCTTTTAAGTCCTATAAATCTTGAGTAAAAATATAGAAATATATAAATATAGTTATGCATAAGATATAACACTTATTTGCACAATGTCTTATCTCCAGTAGGTATCACAACAAAGTACAACAGATATGAGAGGTGGAATGCACATTTTTGCTCATGTGGGGCGGCTCTTTCATGTGGTCGTGTTCCCTCCAGCAAATTTTATCATGGTGGGTGGTGGAGAAAAGGAAAAAGGAAAAGAAATCTTCTCTCAATGAGAAACGCAGTCTCTTCAAAGCTAATTACGAACTGACAAAAACAAGCCGATGAGATGCTAAGCTACATTACACAGTTCTGTATTACAGTGTGTTTGAATTATACACAGTGCAGTAATTTGATTTGTACAGTAATCTGAAAAGCATTCGACACAGCTGTACTGTATTTTTGAAACAGTCAAGAATAAATGTCCATTTCATTACTTTATATTCACGTGATGTCACTTAGATCTGCATTAGAAATAAAGAGAATGAAAAAAAAAATGTTTATAATAATCATCTGCTAATAGTGATCAATCTGACCCAGACTCAGACAGCGGTTTCCACTGTTTATTCAAATATAACCCGTTCAGAAGTGAAAATCCTATCAGCCATTATAACCATCATTTGCATTGCTCAGTCTCTGACATACCATAGTTTCCACAGGAATGTACAGACAGATTTGTTTACAGTGGTATGTGGCTGACCTCTATATAAAGGCTCTGCCAGGCAATTTTTATATTTATAAAACACATTTCACTACAAGTGAGCTCAATGTGTTTACGTTAAAAAAACAAATATCAGGTGCAGAAAACATGTGCATAAAGGAGAGAACGTGGAGTTTGATTAATATCGATCTAAACTGTGTCACAAATAAAAGTTCTGTTAATGAGAAGCAGCTCTACACTGCAGAGACTGAAAAAAAACCTTCATCTTGCCCCCGTAGGAGAAACCAATTTTGGGTCCAGATAGATCATTTAATACAGGTTACATAAGGGTTATACCAAGAACCATCTGTGAAAGGTTCAACCCTGAACCCTCTCTGGGGTCTCTATCCAGAACCTTTCCGCCTTCTAAGAGTGCTGACAAGAACCCACCCACAGAACTCTCTCTTCCAAAAAGTTTTTTTTGGATGAAAAGGGTTCTTAACGGACCCCTTGGTGTTACAAAAGACCTTTGACAAATCCTTGCCTCACCAGGGTTCTTCAGAAGCAAATGGTTCTAGGTAGAACCTCAGCATTTTCTGGGAGTCCTATTCAGAACCCTTCCATCTTCTCAGGGAGCGAACAAGAACCCACCCAGGGGGCTCTAATAGTGACCCTTTTATATTCCAAAGGTTTTATTCCAGGGCACATTCAGTGGGTTCTGCAGAGAACCTTTTAATATTCTGAGGTTTTTATTTAGAACCTACCCAGGGCTTTTTACCAAGAGCCTTTTTATGTTCCAAGGGTTTTATCTAGAACTTACCCAGGGAGTTCTACCAAAAACCCTTTTATATTCTAAGGGCTTAATCTAGAACTAACTCAGGGGTTCTACCAAGATCAAAGGGTTTTTCTCTAGAACACACAAGCGCAAGTTCTACTGGGAACCTTTCTACATTCCAAGGGTTTAATTTAGAACCCACCCAGGGGTTTCTTCCAAGAACTCCTTTAAATTCCATGGGTTTTATCTAGAACATACTCAGGAGGTTCTACCAGGGACCCATACTCAGACAGTTCTACAGAGAACATTTTAATATTCCGTGGGTTTTATTTAGAACCCACCTAGGGGTGTCTACTTAGAACTTTTTTAGATTCCATGGGTTTTATCTAGAACATACTCAGGAGGTTTTACTAGGGACCCTTTTATATTCCAAGGGCTTTATCTAGAACCAACACAGGGGTTCTACCTAGAGTCCTTTCATATTCCAGGGGTTTTATCTTGAACACAGTAAATGGGTTCTACAGAGAACCTTTCATATTCCAACGTTTTTTTTTTTTTTTTCCAGAACGCACTCAGGGGGATCTACCAAGAACCCTTTTATATTATTGTAAAAAGAACCCTTGACAAAAGAGTTCTTCAAGGGTTTCAACAATCAATCCTTTGGATGAAACGGGTTCTTGATGGACCCTTGACAAACCCTTTCTTCACACAAGGGTTCTTCAGAAGCAAATGGTTCTGGGCAGAACCTCAGCCCTTCAGGAAGAACCCTTTTGGAACCCTTAGTGGACATTTGGGGTTGCAGCTTTCATCTTGCGACATTATGGCTTTTGAGACTTTTAACGTCATTTTTACCTCAAATAACTGCCGTAAATAAGTGAATAAAACTTGTTAAACTTGTCTGAAGCTTCACTTCAGTGGGTTCAGTTAACACTGTTGCATCTTTTGCATCTATTCTGACTTCTCAAAGAACCAACAAGGCACTGTTCTACTTTTTCTTTTTTTTTTCTCTCTCTTCTTACCCCCCTCCCTCCCTCCATTTCCCCCAACTCTCACCTACCCATCCCTCTCTCTGGTGTTTCTGTGGGTGAGAGGCTGTCACCAAGGGGACGGGCTGTCATTGTCACCATGGGGATGGGCTCCGCAGAGCATCTCAATTACTGAGTGGGACAATTAATAAGCATCAAAGCCTGGTTAATATTTCACCAGCGGCGCAGAGCAGCAACCTGGCCCACAGCGCTCGGGTCCACAGGAGATGTATCACGGAGAGGTGGTGTAAGACAAAAGGGAGCAGGAAGCAGACAGGATGGGAATAACAGCGCTGAGACTGAGCGGGATGATGAGATGAGATGAGAGTGAGTGAGGCAGCAGAAGGGCGGAGGAAGTGAGAAAGACAGAGCTGAGGTACACGAGCGAGAGGAAATGTAGCATTTGGTGCAAGTTTACAGCAACAGATTGAGGAAATTTTATTCTTATGCTAGTTTTTATTATCACCAAAATGATTACACCTCATCCAGAGGGCGCAATGAATGTGAATGTGTGGAACCAATTTCATGGAGATCCATCCAATAATTGTGGAGATCTTTCACAAAAAAACAAAAAATGTGGTGGTGCTAAAGGAAAAGTAATATAATCCACTGGGAACCATGAATATCTGCGCCAGTTTTCATGGCAATCCATTCTTTAATTGAGATATTTTTGTCTGGACTAAACTCATGGACCATAATCTTGTGAGGCAGCTGGATTTGTGAGATCACGCAGTCATGTGAGAATCCATCTTGCCAGGCTCCAAGTTATCCGTTTGTGTCCGCACCAAAAGTGGTTCAGCCAATCAGCACCCTAGGAGGGATAAATCGCAGCTACGGGCGTGGTTTTAGGTGTGCTGAATGGAAGCAACTCGTGTCGAACAAACAATGGTTAGCGTAAAGGTTACAAAGAGGTTAGCGTAGATACTGTGATAGCATCAGTTACATCAGAACTGGAGCGCAAGAATGGTTGCTGTTAGCCTGTGATAGACAGACGGTTCATCCAATCACCTGCCAACTGTTTTTTTTGAAAGTGCCTGCCCTTTTCCAAACAGATAGTTCTTTGTAACAAACCATCTAGCATGTCAGGTTAGATTCACCAACCAACAGGGAGAAAATTACTTTATTTATTATCTGAGTTGAAACAAGTAGAATCAACCTGCAATTATTTCGTTAACAGACAATTCATCAACAAAAGTTTTGATGACCAGTGAATCTGTATAAATTTTATAATAGTCATTTATCAAGCAAAAAATATCAAAGCAGCTTTTTCCAGCTTCTCAAATGTAAGGATTTGCTAGCCTGGTGTTGCCAGACTAAGTTCGCAAATGGGAATTAGTCTTGAAACTCGCAGTTCATTTTAGATTTCCATGGGATGTTACCAGCGGAGCAGAACATGACGTAACTGGACAGACCTACAACCAATCAGCACGAGGTAGCGCTGAGCAATATAAAAAAGTAAACAAACTACAATGTTGAGAGATAAGCAGTGCCCATAGAAGTAGAAGAACTGTGCTGTAATGGACAGTGATATGTCTGTGAACAAGTATTGCCATTTTTTGCCATAAGAATTTTAAAATGGAAGATGTTATCAGTCACTCTGCTTGAATATTTGAAAAAATAAATAAAAAATAAATAAATAAATAATTATATATATATATATATAATATATATTAAATAACAGGAATGCCCAAACCATTTTTAAAAAGCTGGCTTATCTAGGACTGACTTTGACGAAAGGTGGTGAAAAATCCATATGAACTTGTGAAAAGTTTACCATTGTACTTTCAAAAAAAATCAAACGGGATTTACCATTTTATATAAGATTGGAAGAGGAAGAAAAACAAGCCAACTGGAACGAATAAGTGTCGATATCAACGGCAATTAAAAGGAATCCAGAGCTTACTTTTTCAAAGAGGGCTCTGAAAAAACGTTTGCCCCAATCCGCCAACTCCAAGTCGGACGAGAATATCGTCAGCACGACAAAGTATTACAGAGGTAAACTTTTTGTGAGGTGGTGTTAAACAGTTTAACAGTTGAACCCACTCCATATTAAATAAATGTTTGTGATTGGCCTGACCAGATCCAAGGCTGGTTATTGGTTGAACAAAAATAAGCAATTTGACAGACATCACCTTGAACTCTGAGAAAATATTAAAGGGAATTTTTCAATTTTATGACAGTTTATGGGCTGAACAGTTAATTACATCACATACATCACAGAAATTTGATTAATTAGATTAATCATGAAGGCAAGAGTTAGTTAGTTAGAATTAGCTCCCCTTGGAATTAGCATATTTTTAAGGTTTCATTTGCATACTCTGTTTTATTGTTTTACCTGAATTATTTATATGACAGGTCGTTCTACTGACTGAAAAGACAAGTTTAATTTTCCAATAAATACATGATATGTTCATATTCATGCAGCTTATTACAGTAATAGCAGTCTATGAATGTTCTACAAAGTTATAGCATCCTACGAGGGAGACACTGGGCGGCTGTGTGACACAAATGTGGAAAATATGAGAAAAACGTGATTGATCAGACTCAGACAACATATTAACGATTGTATTACACTTCTGATGTTTCTTCGTTGAGTCTGAACTTCCCTCCACACTGGGGACTGAGTACGAGTAAACCAAAGCAGGAGCATGAGGAAGCAGATGAAAGAGGAGCGTGAGGTACACAAGCCGGGCAGGAAGAGGAGGATGATGGGTGAACGAGAGGAGGCGTGCGAGGAAGATGAGAAGGGAACCGCTGCTGGAGAGGGGGAGGATGAGGGAGACACGGGAGGCAGGAGCGGTGAGTGAGGGAGCAATGAAGGGAGGAGGATCGGGGGGGGGGAGTGTGTCGCTGTGAGGCAGATGTATTGACGAGCCGGCTGGATGATCAATGGGATGTGGTCAATCAACAGAGTGATCCATATGCTCTGACCTTACTGTGGATGGCTGAGGGACGAGAGTGTGTCTCTGCGTGTGTCTGTGTGAGTGTTTTCTATTTATATGACAGTGTACACTGATATAGCATAAGATTACATAACCATTCATCAATTAACCCGCTCATACCGAACCATACAGTCCACTAACTACAAACCATGTATAGTTTTACAAAGATTTTTCTAACATTTTAACTGTACTGCAGTATGAAAATAAGCCTCCTTAGACTTTTGAGATTCACCACAATGAACATGTTGTTGCCTCCTTTTTACATTACGTCATGGTCATATGTTAATCCAGCTGAGAGCAGGGCCTGTATTAAAAACTCTGGCATTAAAGAGATTTCAGAAACAGCATTATCGTGCTCAAAAAATGCCATTTAGACTAAATAAATAGTAATAATGCTGTAATGAGTGCAGCTGAACACTCTGTGATGGTTTAAGGCAGTGGTTCCCGACACAAGACAAACCAGTGTCTGCTTGAAACCTACTGGAATAGCTCAGTGATTTCTGTTTCATTTAAACAGCTTTAGAGGCATAAAGTGGTGAAATGCTCTCTAAAAGCTAAAAGTAATTCTGTGCAGGAAAAATTTGTGTTTTCTTGTTTTCTTCTCCGATAATCATTTCATGACTCCTTTCACCATTTAACAGTTTTTCCTTACTCTTTAGAGGATCTACAACACGGGAGGTGTCGCACACGGTACAGACTGTAAAAATTGTGATTGTCATTTTGGGCTTTATAAATAAAGTTTGATCTGATTTGATGGGAGTTGTTATCTTCACTTTTAAACAACCACCACGTTCGCTGACTTCCTTCCTCACTCACTGACATATTTGACGTGTCTGAGTTTTCCTAGAAGTTATAGCAACTAGCTAGCAACGGCTAGCAGGACACAAACTGTTACCCTGAATAAATTGCTCACCTTTCTGCATTTTAACATTGTTGGAAACATTGGGATAATGTAAGTAAACAATGCAACAAAATATATAACAATATACGTAGTGTTTTTAGCCATGTTAAAGCCAATATATTACTTGTTATAGCTTTAATATCTTTTCATGGACTTGGAGAAACGTGCCACTCTGATGAGCCAGGGTATATTTGTTCTGTGCTTTCATGGCCTTTTATATTTAATGCATTTAAGTGAAACTTAGAACATTTATTAAAATATTTCTATATATATATTTGCTAATGATGAAGTGTGTGTTGCCAATACATATCATTATTGTTTTAATGCCCAGGTCTAGTCCAGAACCCCAGGTCGGGAACCACTGGTTTGATTTAAGGCTTCAAGTCTCTGGTAGCTGATTTTCATTGTGTACAAATAATATTTTTTAAACTGAATTCAGTCTCTGCCTAGAATGTAGAAAACTGTTATAATTAGGAGGCAACTAATTTATTTCATTATCAATTAATTTGCCAATTATTGTCATGATTGTTTAGTCCATAAAATGACAAATAATGTGAAAAATGTTCATCCTAGACCCAAAAGTGATGTCTTCAACTTGCTTCTTTTGTCCAGTCAGCACTCCAAAACCAAAAGACATACCATATCACATCATAATCGACAAAGAAAAGCAGCAAACCCTCACATTTAAGAAGCTGGAAGTGGCAATATTAGACATTTTTTGCTTGAAAAATGACTGAAACAATTAATCAACTATCAGAATAGCTCATTTTCTTTCAAATGACTAATCAATTCATCAATTAATCATTGCAACTCTATGACAGCCCCTTCAGAACAGCATTACCATGCTATAAAAATGCCTATTTGACAATAATAGATGTTGTATTCATTTACATTGAAAAACAACTAAACATTCACTCTAATAATTTGAGGTTTAAAGTCTTTTGACAGTTAATTTTCATTGTGTACTAGCATAAACTGAAACTAGTGGCTGCCTGAAAGGTAGAAAACTATTGGAATAACTCACATATGCTTTGGAAAGAGGCCTGCAGTAATGTTAAGTACACGTAATCTGTAGGTAATTGGCTAAAAGCAAAATGACACATATTTTTGTCTAAATTGCACGTCCTCAGCTCCCAGAACGCCTGTGCTGGGATCACCTTCATGGGAATTTCATTTAAAGTGAGACGAGATAAACAAAGCGTAGAAGTGGAACAAGATCACATGTTAAAACTGGAGACAAAACCTGCAGACCCAGAACAAATAGCTCTTTATTCCCCCATACATACAGATCTACATGTGACAGGCCAACATCACAGTCCCAACGCAAATGAAATTATATGACGAGAAACCGTAACCAATCAAAGGAACTTCAGTTTTTTCCCACTGCTGAGCTGCAGTATGTGTGTCTTCAAGACATTAAACCAGGTTGTGGTGGAGTCTCACAATATCTACATTGTTGTGTTTGTTTTATAAATGTGACTCTACAGTGGGAAAGACACTCATGTTTCTTCAAGTCCAAAGAGGCAGCAGGAGGAGGAATGTGAGGAATTGAGTACGGATGACTACAGGCCGGACCTGAGATGCCCAAATCAGATCTAATGCAAGTCCAAACAGCTCCCGTATCACAAACAGAGGACGGAAAGCTGCACAATAAAAGTACGGCAAAACCGAAATGGCTCTGCAGAAGAAAAAGGGGACTTCATGACCAATAACAGACTGGACCCGACTGGACAACTAGCCAACGTCTCAGCACAGAGACGCACACAGTTTGACAACAGACATGTGCGCTGAATTCACAGTTAACTAACACACTGCTGCTGCGCCGCCAAAGAAAGTGAAAGAAGATGGTGGCGATGATGATGATGACAGCCGGGACTTTCTCTGAATGCAGCTTACGTCACTCCAAGATTCATCAGATATCCGACAAATACTGCGCAAAATGCACAAATGCAAAAGTTTGACATTTGAAGAGAATATCTTGGATTAAAGCATGTTTGTGTCTGGAAGGCTCAAACAAACAACTGAGAAAATATATAAACAACAACAATGAGAGAGATGCCCATGAGTGAGATGCGCCAGATTGTTATCAGCCCCTATCCTGACCTTATTAGGGGGACTGGTTATCAATCAGAAGTGTCAGAAGTGACATTAAATACAAGTTTCAATTCACTGGTTCTGCTACAAGTTGCACTAATTCAGAATCTATTGTCTTATTCATCCATGCATTGAAGAAGCTGTTGGGACGATATTAAAATGAGGGAGAAAAACAAAAATTGACCTCTTGTTTAATTTCACTGCTTTTACTATAAGTTACACTCATTCTGAATAATATTGTCTGTGTTGTACATATGTTAAATTAGGGAGAAAGAGAGCAAAGGTATCAGATCGGCAGTCAGCAGTAGGTGCCCTGAATGGAGGGTAGAGATGTTCCGACACCATTCTTTACTTCCCAGTACCAGTTCCAATAGCTGAACTTGAATGAACCTGGATATGATTGCTGTCATTATTGTATTGCCTGGCTTAGGACAGAATAATCTGTAGTTCAGGACGCCGATGGGAAGCAGCAGGGTGCCGTTATGGGGCAAATAAATCAAGTGGTATCAGATCGGTGCATAGCCTCGCGTGACCAATCCCACATTTTAGGCAGTAGGGCTGAATGACACGCAAAAAATAATCATATTTCAATTATTTTTAACAAATATTGTGATTGCGATATGAGTCATGATTTTAGAGGGAATGGTAATTTTTGCATTTCATTTTCACAAAAAAATCTATATAAATAAAAGCATGTTCCTTTATATATGGAGAACATGATTTGTAGACATCCCTGCAGCGCCACAATGCTTCATTACCCCAAAACTGCGCTCCTACAATTTGGATATTAAACTTGACTTGGCTATATTGCCATTTCAATAATATTTAGCTTAATCGTTCAGCTATATTAGGCACTATCTGAGGCATTGCCCATTACTGGTATCTGTATCAGAGCAACCCTAATTGAGGGCTCAGAATCTGTACCAGAAGAGGAGAAGTCAAATGACTGGCCGCGCATGCAGCTGCTCTGAATGTGTGTGTATATGTGTATGACTTTTTGTAAAGCAGAAAATGAAAAATTAGGTTCTTCCCTGGATGAATAAGCTAAAAACAACTTTTGTCTGAGCACTCAACAATATGTATGCATATTGTGGCCAGGGGACAATGGGCAAAAACATACTGTAGGCCCATTCCACTGTACACTGAGCAGTAACCACAGGACCAGCATGCACCACATCACATAAGCTATGCCAACAATGCAACAGTAGGGTTGTATTTTTCTGAAACTAGACAGTCTGTTTGTTTCAGGGCTTGAGGTCTGTTATCAAATTACACGTCACCTGCACGAGCAAAGATTTATCTACGCTCAGCACTTGTTTTTGCTTTTTCTGTGTCGCAAAAAGGGTTTGTTTCACTCAAATTTTGTTGAAATACGTGTTAGCGAGCGCTTCTCCTTTGCTAAGCATACCCATCCACCCGACAGGTGTGGCATTAATTGCACAGGTGCATCTTGTAAATAAAAGGCCACTTGATCTTGAAAAAGACTTTTATTAGAAACTGAACTATGGCTATTTTACAGAGGGCTACAGATACCACATTTACCCCCCCAGGAGGCAAGTCCATCCACCCTCTGATTGGCTTACCCTGACTTTATGTTTCCCTAATGCTAATCAATCGCTCTTAAACCTGAGCAACCCAACCAACCCAAGGTAAGGATTAGCCAATCAGGTCATAACTTTGCTCTGCTGGGAAAAAAGACTGGTATCTATAACCCTACGTCCCTCCCTCCAGGATTTCATTTTCTTTTATAGAATTGCTGAGGCCTAAAATGCCTGATTTCACAGCAGCTTTTCTAAAAACTTGTGACACACGTTGCAAAGTTTTGAGGCGTTTCTCGCAATGAAAATTTGTACAACTCATTAAAAATCAAGGGCGGCTTGTTCCGAAGACAGAAAAAAAAAAACGCTCTCTGTTCTGATGTTCTAAGTAAGCTTGCCAGAAGGGTTCAGGATTGCAAAAATTCTAACAAAATATGCTTTTTTTGTAAATGAAGAAGTGCACCTGGGGGGTATTATACAAAGCTCAAATTCACAACAGCAAGCACAAAATCCTAAAATATGAAAGTGCACAGAGCATTGATAAATGTCAAAAATAACGACAATCCTTGTGTTTAAAGCATCCGTGACAAAATAAGAAAACTAAAATACAAAAAAAGTAAAGTATAAAACATTGAACCAGTTCATTGAGACGTACATCCATGACATTTGTGCGTGGGACTGTTTTCATTGGTGGAAGCTACAGTGATTGGTCTAATTTGTGGAAGAGTTGCAGTGATTGGACAAAATTGCAAGGACATGCAGAATTCATGGGGATTGGTTAAATTTGCGTTAATCTCCTGGAGGGACTGCTAAGTAAAATAGCCTTTGTTCAGTGCCTAACTGTCTTTAAACATGCAAACCTGTGGCTGCAGCACCCAGGGACATCTGCCCCAGTGATCTATGGGTAATTGAGTTCACACGTCAAACACCTACCCAGTCTTCGTAGTGTCTGGTTCCGTTCTGCAGCAGGTCCTCCAGCTGGATGGTGCAGTTGGCCACAAAGTCATCATATCCGATGGGTGCGTCGTGGAAGACAGACAGCTCCAGGCTCCGTCCCTCGCGGACCTCGGTGCAGAACTCCTGGTGCCAGGCGGGGCTGTTGGTCTTGGTCCTGGTGGCGGTCTGTCCGAGCCGGGTCTGGTCCAGATTGAGGGCCAGGTAGGGGTCCAGCAGGAAGGAGCCGCTCTTGCCCACGGCGTGACGCAGGGCCCATGGGGTGGGCTTCAGGTCCACTGCCTCACACACTCGCACCTTCAGCAGGCCACTGAACACAGGCATGGCTGCTGGGATGTCTGTGTGTGTATACAAGGATGTGTGTGTGTTTAGGCTAGTCTGCCTGTTCCTGCTCCTGTACACAGAGTGTTTCCTTCCAATGAGCGGGGTCACTGCACAGTCCTGCTACATCCCATAATGCCGCTGGCTCCTTGGACGCTCAGTCTAGTATAGGGGTGTAAGAAAACATATTATGATATTACGTTTTGTGATACTGAATCAATTCTCAAAACATTGTATATACTGCTCTGACTGCATAAAAAGTAAACCCAGTGAGCACCAACCAGGATTTCAGCGGTAATTTCTAGTTGAAAACTGAGTGATATTTGAACGGCTAAGACCTCTTTTCAAACTAAAATGCAGTTACGACATCAGCGTTTAATCAAAAGTTGTCCACACAAAGACGTAATTTAAACACAATGTCCAACGTGAGAAATCACAAGCAGTGCTGCTGTGCTATCTGGACAATTTTTCATGCTCCATTTTCTGGCTTTCAACATATTTTTCTAATCAGGCTTTCATTTGCACATTGTAGAGGATAAAAAAAAAAAAAACATTTTTCCAAATCCCAATGAAATGTGGTCTAAATGTGAATGTTCGTTAAAAAAACTTTCACTTTTGAACCAATTTTGAACATCTTTTCACCAGTGACTATAGTAAACTGTTTTTTTTTCAATGGAAAAATGCTCACTGGGAAATTTTTTTAAACTCAGATTTTATGCATACGATGGTGTGTCTTCATACTGTGACAGTCTTCCTAAAATTAAATTTAAAAAATAGCAACATATCACCTTTCTTCCAGTAAAGCGATTTATCACAACGTAATGAGTCGTAACCCATGTATCGTGCTCGTGATACGTATGGTATCACCAGTTTCTTTGCCAATACTAGACGTATAACAAAATATCGATGCACTTAAGTATCACAATATTATTTGTTGTGACTGTACTGATTCTCAAAAACACAGTAAGGCAAATGTTAATTAATATTTTATATGCAAAGATTTATGGCACTTTTGTAGTAATATATCTTCAGTCATGTGACTGTTCCACTCTAACAGAGCTCAACAGTGAGGCTCCACAAGTGAAAATCCCGATCATATTCTCAACAGAGGATTTAATTATTAGCCATAATGTCATAACCATCCACAGCAGACTTATCATGATGGTGTAGAAGCCACAATTCTGTATGATATCAGTCTTATTTTAAGAAAAATACACTTTATTTGTAATGTCATGGAGACATACTACACTATCCACAATCCTAAAGTGTAACAGCTGCGTCTCTGATTGGCGGAGCTCCCTGTTACCAAGGAAATGTTTACCTGGCAACAGGTAGTTCCGCTATAAACACTTTAATAATGACCAAAGTTAAATTTAAGAATGAGTGCTATCATTCGCAGTGGTTTATGGGATGAGTAGTTCCTTCACGCTTAAAATAATTTTAAGTTTAAATAATACATTGCATTTTTTACCACTTTCCAATTTTTTTTCCTCCAAATTAATTCATCTCATAATTGGTTGAACATTTTTATTAAAGGATTTTCTGAAACGTCAGCGGAGTGAATGAATGGGAAATTCACTTATGGAGCCGGAACCACTGAAAAAGTGGACGGTCACTGCTGAGCTCTATGCATCAGCATAAACTGACACATTAAAAAGTTTGCACGCATCTTTGCTCAGATTTCAGAAAAAGAAGCGCTGTAATATTTAATGTTAAAGTGAACACACAAATGTTTTTTTTACTCAGATTTTATGCATATGGTGGTGTGCTCTTTACACCATGACGATTAGATTTAAAAACAGCAATATATCACCTTTTGTAATATATTAAATTGTAACCCCTGTATCGTGATATCGCCAGATTCCTGCCAATGCACAGCCCCAGTGTATTACAGCCACACCAGAACACTGTGTTATTCACTCTCTCACACACACACACACACACACTCTTACAGTAGAGCTGATGGGTCCCTGAGGTGCAGAAAAACGCAGTATTAACGCGCACTCGCACCCTTCAGAGGTCGCTTCTCCCACCAGCGCGCCTGCCTTGTTTGTTTACGGTCGGTCCCGTGCGCCAGACAAAGATTCCCGTTGCAACGGAAACAGGCCGAGAAATGAAACAGGCTCCGGTTAACAGGCTCCGGCTGGCTTCATGCGGAGCCCCGGTGCTTCCCCCGCGGTCCTTCTCGGCGTGTCTCTCCCGGGTCAGGGTGGGAGAGAGCCGGAGCAGCCGCGCCTAGCCATCCGGGATCGGTGCTCCGTCTCCAGCCCCGTCGCTCGGCTCCTCTCCGGGATTATCTCCTCGGCTTCGACCTCACGGTACCTACCGCGATATTTGCGCCCACTCTCGAGCCGTTTAACACCCCTCAATGCGGTCTTTTTCGGGCTCACGACCACCCCTAACACATCTCGGTCCCGTTCCGTTTTTTTTCTCTCTCTCTCTCTCTCTCTCTCCTCTCGGTCCCTGCGCGCGCCCCCCGTTTCCCCTCTCTGAATCCGTGAGTGAGCGCGAGCTGCAGGAAATGCGCAAAACGCGTCACCGCCGCGCTGCTGCTGCTGCTGCTGCTGCTGCTGCTGCTGCTGCTGCTGCTGCTGCCGGGCTCTGCGCCGGATGAGAGAAAACAGAGAGAGAGAGACCGTGTGTGTGTGGTGTGTGTTGTGTGTGTGTGTGTGTGTGTGTGTGTGTGTGTGTGTGTGTGCAAATGGAAGAGGTGTTTTTTTTTTTTTTTCGAGCGCAAGAGACGAAGAGGGGGATGGAATTCACCCGCAGGCATGGAGTGTGTGTGTGTGTGTGTGTGTGTGTGTGTGTGTGTGTGTGTGTGTGTGTCATGGCCAGACAGCCAATGGAGCCAGTCAATCAGTCAGTCCTTATGCATGGTCACAGACATTCAACACACACACACACACACACACAGAGTCTAAAAAGACACATGTTATAACGACATCTTAAAATATCCTAATTTGGGCTGACCCGAAAGATTATTTTCATCATCAGTTAATTATTTTACCGATTAATCGATCACTTGTTGAGTCTATAACAGTGATTCTCAGCTTTTACAGGATCATCGGGTTGGTGACTGCGACCGACAGAGAAACTCAAATAATAAAACCTATTTGTCGATATAATGTAAAAACCATTCCCAAGTCTAAAATACTGCCCTCATTTCCCATCATGCCTTGTGCTTGACTGAACAGTTTGTTAAGTTTGCCATTTTATGTAACTAAATGTAAATGCTGCTTTTTGTTAGTGTTTGTATCTGTTCACGGCAGTTTAAGATAAGATAAGATAAACTTTATTGATTTTTATTGATTTATTGTTACAGAATTAAAATAGAATACCAATAAAATAAAAATACAAAAGTATTAAACTGAACAAACTATACGCTCAAAACTACACTATACACCTTTCACTTGGTGGATACTCGGGTTGTATACTGAATTAGGATATTTGTTGTGAATCGTGTGGTTGTATATTGAATTTTGATAATTGTTTTATTCATACAGGCCGGGAGTAATGGATTACTGTAACAGGATTAAGGTAACTGTATTCCATTACAGTTACAAAACCACACCATCTGGTGACCCTCAGGTTGAGAACCGCTGTTTTATAAAATGTCAGAAATAGTGAAAAATGTTGATCACTGCTTCCCAAAACTCAAATGTCTTGTTTTGTTCACAACTGAAGGACATTCACGTCACTGTCATAGAGTGTTGGTCGCCAACCTGAGGTCTGGGCACCCCTCAAGGGTGCAACAAAAATCGTAGAGGGTCCAAAAGTCTTTGTCTTCTGTGAGGCTGTCAAAATTAGATTTGCACCTGTTAACTAAAATTACAATTTATACGTCCTCAATCAAAAACAGTAGGCTACTTACTACAAGTTCTAGTTCTAATTCTTTATTTGTGCATATTATAAAAATTTACAAAATGCTCAGGTTGCATGAAATAAAACCTGGGGGCTTGTAAAAGAAACCCACCTAAAATTAAAATTAAAGACAGCTGCACCGCCATAATTTAAAAAAACACACACAGAAGTATTAAAGAAAAAAATAAAAGAAAGGAGAGAATACAATTTCCACAAAAAAATACCAGCAAAAAGAACCAATGTATTGTGCATTCATACAATATTATCAAACCTCATTTACACAGCACAATACTCAGTTGGGTCGTTAAAATAAAAAATGTTAAGCTTCTACAATAAAAGAGACAATTACCAAAGGTGAAGTTTCTACAAACTGAAACAGTTATAAAGAACATCAGTTAGAATGAATCATCCCAATTAGGGCTGAAATCAACGATTATTTTCATGGTCAATTAACCTGTCCATTGTTTCCTCGACTGATCATTTAGTTGTTTTGGTCTGCAAAATGAAGAAAATTAAAAATGTTGAAAAATGTCGATCAGTGTTCCCAAAAGCTCAACATGACGTCCTCAACTGTCTTCTTTTGTCCACAACCCAAAAATATTCAATTTACTGCCATGAAGGAGTTAAATACTCACATTTAAGAACCTGGAATCAGAGAACTTTGACTTTTTTCTTCAAAAATTACTCAAACCAATCCACTGATTATCAAAATAGTTGGTGATTAATTTAATAAATGACAACTAATTGATTAATTGTTGAGCACATCACGTGGCTTCTATAGTATGTGACTGTGCTGGTGCCCTTTTTGTTTTTTTTGTTGTTTTTTTTCACACCTGCCCTCAGATGGCCTGAGATCAACTGTGTGTGTGATGTTTGTGTTGGTCAGTAAATGTAGCCTATTTATGTCACCACTCTGTATATTTACAAGGTCCTCTATCTCTGTGTTACTGACATGACATCAATATACAGCAGACACAGCTGATCGTAGTGTTTGTGCTGCTTATCTTACTAAAAATTACCAACTGCTGCACTGTGCACGTGTATGCATGCATTTTGGTTCAGGCTGCACGATATGGTTAAAAAAAAATTTTAAAAAAGATTAGAATTTTATTTTTCACTGTCTGTACTAAACAAAGATGTTTTCTTACATCTGAAGAACACGATTTGTAGACCAGCACTAAACAAAAGCTTCTACGTTTGGGATATAGTACTTGGCTATACTCCAGTTTTGACAATAATTTGATTAATTGTGCAGCAGTAATTTCTGTATTCACATTTAACTGCTGCAGGTTGGTTGGTATTATTATTATTATTATTATTATTACATTAGTCATCACCCTGATGCTCGTTTTGTTGCTTTGTTGATTGATTGTTCACAGCCACAAATGAGTGACAGTGGCAAGTGCGTTGCCATGGTAACAGTCACTACCCATCATGAACTTCTGATTTGAGGCAGACGTTTAAACACAGACTTAAAGTAAAAAAAAATACATTAAAATAATTCTGAGCCGTAATTAGCTTGACATGCAGATTTAATAAATCAAATCAAATTAGTTTTGTGCCCGTTTAACGAATTTGTTTTGGAGGAAACTGACTTGAACTGACAAAGAAGAGAGGAGAAGAGGTTTTCACTGAGCAAACCTGGCCAGCTGCGCCACCTGCTGGCACGCGAGACGTATCGCCGGAACGATGACGCGTTCAGGACGTGACGTCAAGGCACGCTGTGTTCAAGTGCTCCTCGTACATTCATGTTTCAGCCGTATTGAAGTGCATTTATGCAGTGGTGGAGGAAGTATTCAGTTTTGTTTAGTTTATTTCTCTTAAAGAAAAGTAGCAACACATCAGGGTAAAATTACTCCAACACAACTAAATGTTCTGCATTCAAACGCATTCCTCTTGTTTATTTTGCTCCTATAATTTATATTTCCTCCTGTTTACATTCTGTGTACATACTCATTATGTCAAAATTATACTTAAGTACAGTACTTGAGTAAATGTACTTCATGACTTTCTACTACTGGATTTCTGTGACTCGTGTTATATCTGCTGTCTGAGGCCAGTGGGATGTTTTCATGCCTCATGCTGGAAAAAAATTGAATGGCAATATGAAATATCAGTGGTGGGAAGAAAAACTCAGTTCCTTTACTTAAGTAAAAGTAACAATATTTCAATGTAAAATACACTCCATTGCAAGTAAGCACAAAAGTAGCCAAAGCCAGTAGAATTAGAGGAAGTATGCAGGCTTACATAATACCACAATGTAGAAATACTCTGTTGCAAGAAGAAGTCATGCATTAAAAATTTTACTTGAGCAGAAGTACAAAAGAATTACCATCAAAATACACTTTGTACTAATTAAGAGTACTAATTATGTAGAATAATGCAAATTATACTATTTGATTATAGTTATTGATGGATAAATATTTACATCACTTTAATGTTGAAGGTGGTAAAGATGGGGCTGATTTTAATTGTTTTATACTTATATTTGTTCATGATGTGTTTGTTGATTATATTTTATTTCTTTAGTCTGAATCTGCAAAGTAACTTAAGTTATTCAATTAATGTGGTGAAGTAAAAAGTACAAAGTAAAAAGTAACCTCTGAAATGTAGTACAAAGTAGGAGAAAATAGAAATACTCAAGTAAAGTACAAGTACCTCAAAATGGTACAGAAATAAAGTAAATGTACTTTCCACTACTGACAATATAAGAGTTCTGAAAATCCTCTGATCTCATTCAGTTTATTGCTTCTCAGTGATTTGCTGTTAATCCCAAAGACGTCAAGAATATTTTAACACAGCACTCAGATAAATAACAAATAATGTTTTAGAGCAGGTTGTTTACATCACACTGAATTGTTTTAAAAATATTTGTTATCTTTTTATTTAGAAAATGCTCTGATTGTGTTTAGATATAATATTACAGATATATAATATTGATATAATAATAATTAAACTCTTATAAACTATTTTAGGTAATTCTTAATGAACACTTTTATAAAATGTTACAAACCAGTGATGGAAAATAACAAAATCAGGCACATACTCAAATGCACTTAAGTGTAATTTTGAGGTACTTGTACTTTACTTGAGTATTTCCATTTTCTGCTACTTCATACGTCTACTACACTACATTTCAGAGGAGAATATTGTACTTTTTACTCCACTACATTTGTCTGAAAGTTTTAGTTACTTCTTACTTTGAAGATAAAACTTATGCTCAGTTTATAAAATATGATGAATGATACATTCATGTTATTAAACTACCCAGTAGTTAATATTAGCTTAATTTTGACCAGTTACAACATAAAATGCTTCTGTACGTAATTATAATAATCCATTGATATACTGTCACACTTACAGGGTTTATTCTGCTGCCTTATGAGTACTTTGTCATTTAAATACATTTTTTGCTGCTAATACTTTTGGATTTCTTCCTAATAATAACTTTTAATAACTTTAGTTATATGCAAATTCAGATTAATTTATATACTACCCAGCAGTATATAAAAATAATCAAAATCAGCTCCACCTTTACCAGATTCAGCATTAAAGTGATTTGAACATAAATGAAAAAATAATTATGTAGAATACTAGAATTTGCATTATTCCAATGAGCATATAATATTGAGCATTTCTACTTAAAATGCAAAATGTTTCTACGCTGTGATGTTACTATTTTTACTTATAAGCTCTAAGTAATTCTTCCACCTTTGTTTTAAACCCACTTGTGAATGATTTTTAGTTGTGTATTAACAGTTAATGCATGCTTTATAGCACACTGTAAGTATTGTTTTTGTATAATCACACAGTACACATGATTACAACTATATTATACTGTGTTAATAATACTCATTAACTTTTATGGCACAAATGTATAACTGCACAAGTTGCATCTGTTGACAAATAAATTAATAAACACTTAAAAATGTCATTATAGCTGCCTGTAACTATGGTGTCTTATAGAAAATAAATGAATGAATTGAATATTACAGTGAGGATGTAAGAATGGGCACAGTGACAGTCATATATTAAATAATTTTATTTATATAAAATACCAAAACATTTATTCAGCCTCAAATTGAACATAAAGTACGACATCACACACAGACTACACAGTGGACTCTGTGAGCTTTAAATAAAGTAGACATGAAGGTAAAGAAACTAAAAACATACAAACAGTCAGACAGGGAGGTAGGCTTCAGTGCGTATTGATTGTCTACAGCAGTGGACATCCAGGGGTTTAAAAAAGACATGTAATTATAGAAAATAAGGATGATTATCTCACTGACAGGTTTCAGTCTGTAAAGGTCCTCTGGGTTTAAGTCCAGCAGGGGTCCACGGCTTGATGTCTGCTTAATGAGGTTGAGCTGAGTCATCTGGTGCGCACCATCCAGCGATGAAGATAAAAAAAAAAATCAAAACTGTGGCTCTGATCTGCAGCAGGGGCCATATTACAGAAACTTCCTCTCTGAAGTCTTAAGACAAGAAGAGTCTAAGATAGGATTTTTCTCAATTTCGTATTACAGAAGCAAACCTTAACTTTAGGAATCCTATCTTATCTCAGGTTAGGAAAACCTGAACACTGAATCCAACATCGCTTATCAACTTTTACATCTGTTACCTAGCAACGGGCATACTTGTCGAGCTAAACAACTTAATAACTAGTGGTTTTCATTATTAAAAAATGCTGAAACATTAATTTATTAAAAGAGAGTGCACTAAAATGGCAGTCATCCATTGTGTAAAAGCGATAAAAGAGCACCCATACGGATTTAAAAAGTTACCATTAGCTAGCTAACACTTCCATTAGAGCACTAGCGTTAGCAACCATTAGCGAACACTTTAACTAACACTACTGTTAACGCCTTTTAGTGAACACTACCATTAGCTAGTTAGTAAGTTAGCTGTTACTACAGGTGGGTATTTCGAACAGCTTGGCAGTTACTCTAAAGTTAGGAGAGTTTCTTTAGATTTTGGTAAGTTAGGACTTGTTCATCTGTAATGGTGTTTTTTTTTTTCCCCAAATCAAATCCTAACCCTAATCACCATGGTTACCAAATAGTTTAGAAAGGAGCTACAAAAGAGGAAGTTTCTGTAATACGAGCCCTGGTGATCAGTGAACCAGTAGCATAGACAAAAAAAAAAAAAAAAAAAAGATATATTCTCAGGAAACAAAATGAACAAATCTTCATGTAACCTGCGTTCACATCACCTGTTTGGTGGGCTGGTGTGATATTCAGGATGAAGCTGTTTTATGCCCTGAACATTTATTGCAAACCCTGACCGACCTCCTCTCTCTCCAGCGATCTATGAGGGCCCCTGAAGGTCCGTTTCATAGATTAAAAGTCTCAGACATCCAAGTCAGAGTCACTGTCCGTTACTGAGAGAAGAGTCTCTCCGTCTGCGCGCTCTCCTCTCGCGTCTGGACTGCACTCTCCTCCGCTGAGTGAACGCGCTCCTCTGGACACATCCTGTGGTGCTGCAACCTGGAAATACAGGCAATAATAGGAGTCGTTTGAGGTGGGGCTGCAACTAACAGTTAGTTATTATTTATTGATTAATCTGTTGGTTATTTTATGTCAGTTGGGTTGGATAACTTTCTCGACAATAACCACAACTCAAAGATATTCAGTTTACTGTCAGAGAAGTAAAGAAACCAGAAAATTTTAACATTTAAGAAGATGGAAACAGATTTTTTCTTTAAAAATTACTCTATTAAAATAGTAGGCATTATTTAATAGTTTAATTGATTAACTGTTGCAGCTCTGGTTAAAAGTGCACTGTAAAAAGAAGTTAAGTTCAATTTTAATTTTATTTTCCAACACTGTAAAAAAAAAAGTTTCAAGGCAACTGTCTTCACTAAATTTTTCAGTTTCAAGTCAAACCAAAACTCTTAGGTTTTGCCAACCTATAATGTATTGTTGAGATGATTTACCTTTCGTCTTTGGATAAACTTGAATCTTTGAGTTTTAGCACCCCCAAAACTTTTTTACAGTGAGCTGTGAACCCAATTTGTTATTGTTTGATGCTTAAAAATTAAATGGTTGTAACTGAAAATGTTAAATTAACCTTTATTCGCTTTCAATGTAAGTTTTTATACAATTTTTTTTCTAAACTCAAATATTTCAAAGAAGAGTCAATATCTCATTAAAAGATTACAAGTTTGTAAAACTTTTTTTCATCAATCAATTATTTTTATAAAATGTTTTTTTACAGAGCATATCATGTTTTTTATTTTTACTGTGTAAGTTAAATACAACAGATTAAAATTGAAAAAGACATATTGTTTCATTTTATTAGCAATAGCCAACAACAACAACAACAAAAAAAAACCTAAAATAAAGTTTTAAAATTGACTAAAATCTTAGACATTAAACCACTGTCAGAGCCTGACAACAAACAGTTTCCCGTGTAAATGCGGTGAGCAATTTGCACGCATTCATTCACGTTGTGTTTTCACCATCAGGGTGTTTGACCCGCACACTGACCCCGACGCAAATTATAGAGGGAGAGAAATGAAGGAACATCGACCAGGTCAGATCGACAGAGCGGAGAAAACAAAAACCTACGAGCTGAATGGATGTGCACTTTTACGCATGAATGGCCCTTTTACGCACAACCTTGGAGGCGTGTGGAGAAGAAATCACCTCAACAAATGAGGGTAATTCAGTGAGCGATCAATAAAGAGACTGATTAGATTTTTGTTAAACACTTGATTTTAACACACTTTTGATAAGAAAAATGAAATCTAAGGTTTGTAGGCGTTTATTGGCTATATAAGTGGAATCAACCAATCTTTTATCGTTAACTTAATGTAAATATACAAGTTTTATATGTTCATTCACAGTTAATTAAACTTAAAATTTCTTGTATTTCTTTTCAGAAGACTTCCGAACATAAAAACACAAGTTCTCATAACTCAGCATCTTTTGACTTGAAACAATGAGTTGAATGAAAGTACTGTACAGAGTTCAATCAACTCATTAAATTAAGTTTCTGAGGAAAAATGATCAGCATGTAAACAAACTCCGATCATGCGTTTGAGAGTTAAAACTTTCCTCTTTCTTATACTTTGAATGAAACAGTGTCTGTAATACACTTTAAAATGAGTCATGGTTGCTTTTTTCACAATAATGAAAATACTGCAAATCACGATGAAGATTGATATGATTGAATGTGCTTAAAATGTATTAAACTTAATAATAAAATGTAATAAATTCACTGGGAGCAGTTTGTCTTTGTGCAACAGGAGCAGCTGCAGCTGTGAAATGAAGAACTGACTTTTGAAACTGAGAAAATGTAAAATTTGTAATGTTTGTCAGTGTGATTGAAGAGTTGTTGGTTCAACTTAATATCTTAAACTTAATGAACATGTTTTCTAAACACAGGTGTCACCATTCTCCAAATCGATGACTCGAGTTGACTTTCGATTTTAAGGCCACAATCGATTCAGTTTTTTAATTTAAACTTTATTTATTTATTCGTTTATTTTGCATCGACCGCTATTCCATTGTTGGACTGTGGAGTCTCGACTGGTTAACATCAGCAGATTATCGGTTTTATGCCCTGACAACTGACAGAAGGAACACACGGCGGGATTAGAGAGACAAAATATGTTGTGAGAACTGCAGATTCTGCCTTTGATTTTCATTATTGAAATCAAAAGCTCATTTCAATTGATTTTCGATTTCATACTGAACTTGTGACAGCCCTATTTCACAAGTAACTGAAAAATATGTTCTGAATCATCATAAAATAACCTCAACTTGTACTTTCAGATTCAGTAATCTTAAAACTGGGAGACTAACTTTAGAACAAATAGTTGTTTGTTTGTTTGTTTGTTTGTTTTTGGCAGTGTAATTGTTACATTGGGATCCTTATACCTCAACGGACACCATATTTCAAGTCAAAGTCACAGACCTGTTTTTCTCAACTTATCTTTTCAAAGTCAGTTAACTTAAAATTATAAGGCAGCCTGAAGGTAAAACAAAACGGTTTGTTTCCCACAAGATGCCAGCTGAGAGACAACATACTTCAGAAGTCACTGACCTGTTTTTGGCGGCTGCTGCCCGGTCTCTCTGTCTCCGGTTCTTGAACCAGTTCCCCACTTGAGTCGGTGTGAGCCCGGTTGCGTGCGCCAGCTCCCGCTTCTTCCCGGGGTTCGGGTACGGGTCCTGCAGGTACCACTCTCTCAGCAGCCCCCTTGTGCGCTCTTTGAAGCAGTGCGTCTTCTGCTCTCCGTCCCAGATGGTCCTCGGTAACGGGAACTTCTTCCTCACCCGGTACTTGTCCACCGGTCCGAGCGGCCGCCCCCGGAGCTTCTCCGCCTCCCGGTAGTGCGCCTCCAGCCACATCGCCTGCAGTTTACCGTGCGAGGCGCGCGTAAAGCGGTGCGTCTCCAGGATGTGGTAAAGCTCACGGAAGCTCCCGGAGTGGTATGCCACCACGGCCCGGGCCCGCTGCACCGACTCGTGCTCGGAGATGGAGTCACGGCCGTCTGCGGTCACCGGGAGGGACCAGAGGAAGCGGGCCAGCCGCTCGATGTCCCCGGTCTCCTCTAGAGTCTCGCACACGCTGGCGATCTGCGCCGCGGAGAAGCAGAGTCCAGGGAGAGCCAGGGGAGGACAGGCGGAGGGAGGGTCCTCCGGGGACCGGGAACGGGGCAGGACGGGGGGCCCATCCGCGAAGTTGGGCAGGAGGAGACGGGAGGCTGAGAAGAAGTCGAGCGGAGACCTGAACACCATCTGGAGGACAGAGCGACGACACAGAGGAGACGGAGTGTGTCTGACAGAAATCTGCTGGTGTCTGACTCTTTAGCTCACCTGAGAGTCAGGGAGGGACCTCAGTCTGACTCCTGATTGGACACCCCGGAGCTGATGCGAGGTTGCCATGGCAGCGCTGTCAATCAAACACGGAGGATTTATCTCCGTCCTTTCGAGCGCAGGCTGGACACATAAAGTCCCTCTGAAGTGTCTTTCTATTGTGACCCATTTCAACAAACAGGAAACAGTTTGACCATAAAGAACAAAAAGATTAACACAAGGTCCACTTACTAAAACAGATTTAACATGAGTGGAATTAAAGAAAAGACATATTGGGCAGTAGAGAAAATAAAAATATTATATAGTCAAGGGGCTCCCAAAAGACCTTTTATAAAGTATAGACTCAGTTTCTTAACTTTATTAAAGAAAAAATTTAATTACTGCTGTTCCATAAAAAAGAATTCAGAATTAGCCTTGCTCGCTAGCAGTTTTTGCCAATTTTGCCAGTTTTCTTTCTTGACAAATAGACCAACATATCTGACAGCCAACTATTTTTCCTACTTGTTTTTTGCTTTATTTATTTTGATTATTTGGGCTTTACCTTTGTTATGCTTTTTTAATTGTTTCTATTTCCTGTTTTGTTTCTCCTGCCTTCTTTGTACACAACATGCCGTCAACAACAACAACATTAGTCATGAAAAGGACATATTAGGCAGCAAATTCAAAGCTGACCAAAAACTGAGCATTACTGAGCAGAAAAAATGACACGTTTATTATTATTTTTGATCAGAATTGTTTTAGTTTGTTAGGTTTTGTGTGCTCCAGAAGCCTCTGGATAGACAGAGACACATAATAATTAAAAAGTTATCCACATGACTCCAGAGTTGTGCAGTAATTAAAATCCAGAGGTTTTGCTGTAACTTGCAGGTACAGTAGTTCAACTATATTCATATTTGCAATAATAATTCAAGTAGTTAAATTACTTTTTCTGCAATGTTTTGTGTAGTTAAAAACAAACAAAAAAAAAAATATTGTCAGTATAAGTGTGCATACATATGCATAACTTTAATATCATTTCTTTGTATCGAGCACCTCCATCTTTTTTCCTTCACCGACCCAAAACCTCAACAACAATGTGATCCTTTAGATTCTGACCACAATGAACAAACCCACCTCCAAAACCTCAAATCAGGTTCAAGTACAAAACCTGCTTTCGTGCACTCAGTTTTCTCGACATCACAATAACCAAACAAACAGCAAAGTGATCATGTGTGAAAAACCTCAGATAGGGAAAGTAATTGTGACTCATAAAAGCTAATAGATGTGTCATATCTGAAAAAAAAAAGAGAAAAAAAGAGGAAAAAACATCTTAAAACCAAACTGAACTGACATCGCTTTGTGCTATCAGCTAAATCTCATCACCTCTGTGGTTCTGCCGGTAAGCTGCTTGCATCATTCATAGCAGTAATGTGGACGGTGTGATTGGAAATCTCACCCGGACCTGAAAGCGTATGTTTCCCTAAGTGGTCTCCCGCCACTCTAATCACTTTCTAACTTACTTTTCTATTCTCTAATATCCATAAGTTCAAAGATAAGCTGCGCTCCAGCTCCATTCTGTTAGCTTGGATTAGCATCGGGCCCATACAGCCTGCTAACATTAGTCTAATAGAGCAGCATATTCAATCAGCATTAACACATTTTGGCTGCCCTGGGCCATATGCTTTGGAGTGTGGCACCCTCCATGCACAGTTTGGGTGTGTGTGCAAAATATGAACATAAAGTCGATATTTATGGGTCCAACAAACAAAAGAACCTGCTCCGAAACAGAAAAAACACACTTTTCGTGCACCATCTCATTGTATTTTGTCAGACACACACTCCTCCAAGTGTGAACTCCGGTGCAGATGTGTTGGGCGTGAAAAAAGGGGGTCACCCAGCTTAAAAGGGTTAATGCCAATTACCCCAACAGACAGATGTCCCTCCCTGCACGCTGGTGTGAGGAGATGTTGTGTGCCAGTTTTTCACCCCAGACTATTGGTGGCTCCTGCTTGTTGTGGTAATCTCTTCTTCCTTTATTAAAGCAAATCAAATAAGCCTCATAATTATGATAGTATATAATAATAACATTTATTTATGTAGCACTTACCAAAATCAACAATTACACAAAATAAGAAAAATTAGGTGCACACTGAAAAATTGGAAAAAGAGGAATAATAATAACTAGAATTAGACTCATAATATGTGTAGATTTTGTGAGGATTTTTAAGGAATTTAATAAAAGGTATTAAGTGATTGTTTTGGCAAAATTCACTATATTGATACATATGATTTTAGTGAATTATTTCCAGTGAGAAATATGTTATCTTCACTGAGAGACAGACTGATAGATAGCCAAAAACATGTCTAATGAGGTCACCATGACCTTTGGACATTTGTACCAAATTTGAAGAAATGCCTTGCAGGTGTCCCTGAGATATTGTGTTTGCAAGAATGGGGCAGTCATGAGGACACAGAGACCTTGAACTTTGACATTTGTCCACCAAAATCTAATCAGTCCATCCTCAAGTCCGAGTGAATGTTTGTTCCGAATTTGAAGAAATTCTGTGGAGGCGTTCCTGAGATATTGTTTTCACAAGAATAAGACAGACATAAGGTGATAGTGACCTCTGACCTCCAAATGATAATCAGTTTATCCTCGAATCCAAGTGGAAGTTTGGACCAAATTTTTAGGAGATTCTGTCCAGGTGTTCCTGAGATATTGTGTTCGCAAGAATAGGATAGACATGATGTCACCGTGACCTTGAACTTTGACATTTGTCCACCAAAATCTAATCAGTTCATCCTTGAGTCCAAGTGGACATTCGTGCCGAATTTGAAGAGATTTCATTGAGGCGTTCTTGACAACACGATACAGAAATACAAACCGTAAGAAAGCAATTCAATGAAAGTAAGTTTCGATAATTGTTTAAACCAGGGTTTAAGGTCCTGACGAAGACCTGAAGTGGCTCTGTTGGAGATTCAGGGGTGTTATGCTAGTAGCGGCTAATGCAGCCTGTCTGTTGGGAGTCCAACAATTACAGGAGTGCAAAGCAAAATTGGTGAGTCACTTATTCAGAAGAAAACAAACACTGTAGCCTGACAGTACAATTCCACAGACAAACAAAGTTGATCTAAAAGGTTTTTGCAGGCGTATTTTGCAGCCGAGAAAGGTGTTTCGTGTCAGATAAGTTTCTGTTTCTCCTCCTCCCACACGTTCATTCACATCGAGCAGCTCATTCTGCTCTACTTGAGGCACTTGAGTCTGCAGAGGATCGCAGCATCTTTCTTTCTCTGTGTATGTGTGTGTTTTAACAGCAGAACAATGGACAAACACACACAACAGACTCTGAGCGACAGTCATGGCCAGGGCTCCTCCAAGTTGAAAAGACATTCTCCCAAGTGATGCAGGAAGGACACGCCAAACACACTCGATGGAGACATACTCGAAGTGTGGTGTGTGTGTGTGTGTGTGTGTGTTATGGGGCGAGTGTGTTGTAATGGTGACAATTAAGGTAATTCGGCCACATCTCCTTTCAGAGACAGAACAATTATCAGGGTGGAGGAGGGAAAGCAGCAGCTAAAAGCGGGTGGATGACACTTCCAGGGTGGCTGGAGGAACACAGCGAGGATACGAAGTGAATCGCCTCTGCGTCTCCTTATCCCCCTGCAAACAAAAGCCCTGCTCCTAATTAACCCCTCCACTGACCTCCACAACTTAACACTGACCCCTTAAGCCCTGAAACTTTAACCCCCTCACCCCGTTTCATTGGGAGAGGCTGTTTAGCCCCCCCGCTAACTCCCCGCAAAGCCTCCTCCTCGTTAAGCCACTAATCACTTCCTGAGTCTTTGTTGTGCTTTTGTGCTCTTATAGGGCTCCAGGAGAGTTTGGTGCACAATGGTACCCAAAAAAACAGGAAGGAGGGGGGCAAATTGTGGCAGACGGTGAAGGATGAAAATTAAGATGTGGAGAGAGTGGGAGGACGGAGCTTTTTAATACGAACTAAGCTGATGATAAACTTTCAGTGGTGGTTTATTGAGTTTTAATGAATGAATTCAGTGGCAGGAAAGTAATCCACAACAATTATGACAATCAATCAGAATAATTCAACATATTGGGAAATATACTTATTTGCTTTTGTGCTGAGAATCAGACAAGAAGACAGACACCACTCTCAGGTCTGGACGCTAAATATATGGATACAGCCGGGAAACCATTAGCCTAGCGTAACATAAAAACTGGAAAAGGGGAAATAGCTAGCCTGGTTTTGTCTGAAAAATATCTGCCGTCCATCACTAATTAACATAAGATACAAAAAGCAGTGTAAAACTATGAGGTTGTGGTTTTATGGGGGGTTATGTGTAGGATGGATCAGGCTAGCTAAACAGGAAGCTATGGTTAGCATAAAGAGTGGAAGCAGTGGTACATAGCTAGCCTGCTCTTCCCCGCAAATAATCAGCAGTAAAACCACAACTTCACAGTTTTACACTTCGCTGTTTGTATTTTATGTTAATGAGTGAGTTTTAGAGGCGCTAGCCAGGCTAGCTGCTCCCCCTTGCTTCCAGTCTTTGTGCAAGGCTAAGCTAACCCTCTCCTAGCAGTGGCTTCAGATTTAGCGCACAGATAAGAGAGTGGTATCAACCTTGTCATCTAACCGTTGGCAAGAAAGTGAAAGTGAACTTCCCCACGAGGAAGGGGTAAATTGTGAAAGAGTGAGATGGGTGAAAATTAAGATGTGGAAAGCGTGGGAGGACAGAGGTTTTTGTAGCCGCCTACATATTAACCTGATTCTTAACTTTCAGAACGTCGGGTTAATCAAATGGTTAGTTCCAAGAAAACGATGGCAATCATTTAGATTAATAATTCAACATGCTATATATGCTTTATTGCTTAAAGTTACATGAGAAAATTGACACAACTCTACTAGCTGCTAGCTTGTTTGCATTTGTGCTATTAGCAGCCCAGGTGCTAATTTGCCATTTTCAACATGTACAGTAGGTTTCTATTTTGGAGGTTGTTGTTGTTTCCAGGGGGCTCTGAAAAGGTAGATGTCAGACGTCGCGATGCTGATGGAAACCATGCAACCCGTGGCAGGCTTGTACCCGCAGTGTGCATCCGGTGACTCAGACTACAACGTCACAGTTTTACATATTGTTTTTTAAAAACGTATTTTATGGTAATTGGTGAGCTTTAGAGGTTCTGGTAGGCAGATTTTGTTTCCATCAAACAGGGCAAAGCTCGCTGTTTACCCTTCTTTAAGTCTTTATGGTAGGATGAGCTAGCATAAGCCCTAGCTCGATTTTCTTGTCTAAAAGTCAGCAAGAAAAAGAAAGTGTATTTCCCAAAATGTTTAACTATTCCTTTGAATTATTAATGAGAGGTTCCAGCCTCTCAAATATAAAAGATTAAAGGTTTGCTGCCTTAATATCACTGTAAATGTCATTTCTTTTGGTTTGGGAATGTCAGATAAATCGAGCAAACATCACATTGAGGTTCTTAAAATTAATTGATTAATCAAAAACTGTTAGTCTGCCTTGTCATCATACAAATGCTGGTAAAGGAGGGTTGTGTGTGTGTGTGTGTGTGTGGTCACCGTTTGACCACATCTTGACCTCTGTCAGAGAAAGCTGAGGAGGACAGGTACTCAAATAACTGTACCTGGGTAACTAATCCTGTCCACTGATTGGTTTGTAACCAAACACCTCCAAGTTAATCCTGCTACTTTTTTACTGATGAGGCGTTTGTCCAGCGGTGTGAGCGCTGGAAGCGTGTTTCAGAAAGACTTGAATACACTTGTAAACACCTAACCGTGTTTATGACACACAAACACACACAGATGCTCACATAAGAGTCCACACATGACAGATGGGTGACGAGTGCCGACATTAAAGCACTTAACTGATGGATGAGCAAACAAAATAATCAGATAATTTGACTAATAATTCCTCTGCCGCACTGCTCTCTAGGCCAGATGTTGTGGCGGTAATTACATCATTATCCTGTGTTTTGTTAGTGTCATCTCACCACTCGGGGTGTTTTCAGTTAATAGCCTGAATGACACAAACACAGCAGCTGCCCGACAAACAAACCCCAGCGGCCAAAAATACAAACAGCTGGAGCCTGAACAGACGTCTGGCTGTCAGGTCTGTCATGGCAGAGACACACAGACAGACACATGTAAGGAAACACATTAACGCCCTCCAACTACACGTATTGACGCAGTGGGTTACGAGAACGAAACACAGCATAAAAAAAAAAAAAAAAAAAAGGAAATGGAGAGAATGAGTCAAAGTTTTTCATTATCTTTATCTGAAAATAACGTTGTAGAACTCTGGATTTGTTCCTTGACTCAAACAGGGTCAATCTACCCGACGTATCTGTCATAAATATGAAAAAAAAAAGAGAGTTAGTTAGAGTTTAAAAGGTCTATTGACAAGTTCAGTCAATAAAATTCGATCAGTGAATCAGTTAATGACAGCTGATAACCCCCTTTCAGCAGATGTGGGAAGTAACTAAGTACAAATACTTTGTTACTCTATTTCAGTAGATTTTTCAAGTATGTGTACTTTACTTCAGTGTTTCTTTTTCTGACAACTTTTTACTTTTACTCACAGCATTTTAACATAAGTATCTGTGGTTTCTACTCCTTACATTGTCAGAACAGGCTCATTACTTTAGTTTTAATGCATTTTAGGGGAATTATTGATTCTCTGGATGGAACAATAACACATAGAAAAGACCATTTCTTGTAGCACTCATCTGTGCATTCGTGGACAACTGATGTAACAAGATGATGATAAAGTGAAAGACATAACAAGATATAACATGACAAAAACTACAGAAAAGACATAACGAGATGAAAACTATGCGAAAAAAGTAACAAGATGAAAATTTCGTAAATGACCGAACAAGACAAAAATGACATAAAAGACACAACAACACAAAAGCAACGTAATAGACAGAACAAGACAAAAACTACAAAGAAGACGAAACAAGACTTAACATGAAAAAAAACTATGTAAAAGACAAAACAAGGCAAAGAAAGACGTAAAAGACGTAACAAGATGAAAATTACTTAAAAGACAAAACGAGGTGAAAATGATGTAACAAGACGAAAACTACGTAAAAAGCGTAACGAGATATAACAGGACATAAAAGATGTAACACGATGAAAATTATGTATAAGACACAACAACGCAAAAATTATGTAAAAGACGCAACAAGGTGAAAACGACGTAACTAAGCAAAAATGACGTAAGAAGATTAAAATCATGTGAAATACAAAAGAAGACAAAAATGACGTAAAAGACGTAACAAGTTGAAAATCACATAAAAGAAGTAAAAAGGTGAAAACGATGTAAAAGACTCTTTCGGGGTCCTGAGACAGCATCCATGTAGCTTTCACTCCATCAGAGTCCATCAGAACAAAAATACTTACTGTTCAGTGTACGCACAAAAAAACAGTACATATAAAGAATTGTCTCCTTACTGTAACAACTTTTAAGTGCTGCAACATAAATAAAAACTAAATCAAACTAGGATCAATCATCATTTGTTGCTTTTTAGTTAATGGTCATTAATTGTGGATTCAAATAGTTTGTTCAGTTACCTTTGTTTGTTTGTTTGTCAGCAGGATTAGAGAAAAACTACGGGCCTGATTTAGTGAAAATTGGTGGGAGGACGTAGCGTGAGCCAAAGGAACAAGCCATTAAAGTTTGGAGTGAATCCAAATCACAGGGCTGATACAAGAATCATTTTTCACCTTCATGAACCCCAGAGTCTGTGGCAAAATTAACTGCATATGCAAACGCATCATAGTTAAAGTGCATGGCGTGTTACAACTAATCATTCATCAAAACAACACAACAGCCACCTTGAACGCAACATGGGCAAATACAGCAGGTGTGTAAAAAATAAGCAATTACTCTTTATTGCAAGACGATGTAAACAAAATAAGCCAATTTAAAGGTTACTGTGGGCTAACACAACACACACATCATCACTAACAGGGTCGTTTCTAACTTTCTGGAGGCCCTATACAAAATGTTATTGAGGGGACATGTTGTGTTCATTCTGAATTTATTTTATATTAATTGATGGTGTCTTGTAAACCCATGTGGATGACTGTCAGGAACTAAAACTCGATTTAATATCAACTTTTTATCTCATAATTATGACTTTTTATCTCATAATTATGACCTTTTATCTCACAATTTTGACTTTTTATCTCATAATTTCCACTCTTTATCTAATTTTTAGGACTTTTTATCTCATAATTATGACCTTTTATCCCATAATTTTTACTTTTTTCCGCTCATAATTATCCCTTTATCTCCTAATTTTGACTTATCACATAATTATGACCTTTTATCTCCTAAATAATTTTTATCACATAATTATGACTTTTTAAAAACTCACATTAAGTTCACATTAAGTACACAAATGTTCATCTACCATAATCTTATGATTGCAACCAGAATAAAAGCAGATATATTTTATAAATGGTATGCTGTAATATATATTATATACTTCCCTTACTGCATATCTGAAAATAATACAGCATTTGTATTTTTTTTTTTTTTTTTTTGATATAATGGAAATAAAAACCTATAAGAACAAGAGAAACAGGAGTTGACAGTGTTGTGAGATTTTTATTTTTACAAAAAAAAAGATTACAAAATAGATGTGTATGTGTTTCTACTCTAGAAAAGACGTGAAAAGATCAGTTGGATGTTAGAAATGAACAGTGGAGAAATAAGGGACGTCTGATGATACAGATAAATAAATAGTGTGACAAGGATGCAGTAATAAAAAACTGAAGAGAGGATGCAGTGAAATGAAGTTGGGGTCAGAACGAGTGAAACGAGGAGGAAGGCAAAGAGAGGAGGGTCAGCTCAGCTGGAGGGAGGGAGAGTTTGGGGGGAGGGAGGATACAGCTCCCGTCCTGTCTGGTGTGGTTTGGGGTAATCTGGTCTAATCTGCTGCATGTTAACCTATCTGAGCAGCAAGAGCCAGATTATCCCTCTAACAATGGCCACATGCTCATCTGCTAAATTACTCCACTCAAAATCATATGCTGCTGCAGAGACACACGGACACGCAGAGGCATCATCACTCAGGCTCAGACGCACACCCACGCAGATTTGAGGGCGGCCATCAGTGTATTGTACTTCAGCGTGCATGGAGATTGCGCTGCTTTGAGCTCTCATTTAGAGCCTTAAAATCACATTCAGAGGGGAGGTGTGATCATTGCTCTCACCCCAAGGTTACAACCACAAGCAGAAAAAAAAAATCCTTCGCAGTGAAAAGACAAGAGTGGGTGGAAGAAGAAGAAGAAGAAGAAGAAACACAAGAGCAGGTGAAGGAGGAGGGACACCACTAGCATTTTCCTCCATGCTGAGCTATTCATCTGCTGGTTTTCTTCTTCAGTGTGTCGGGGTTGAAGGGTCAGCTGACCTTGAGATGGAGAGAGCACAACAACCACTGGCACCAAGCACCTTCACAGCCCTTTCAGGAGAAGAAGAAATCGACACAATGCTTAATACAGCTGCAATAAATATAAATACATAAACAGCGTAACAGAGGGCAGGTTCAGTGTCACCGTGTATGTGCCCTGTAAATTGAGTTTCTTTGAGCTTTTCAAACAGCCGCAGATTAGAGGTTGTGGAACGAGAAGCTCTGAGGGTTTTGCAGAAGCTGCTATCCATTCAAATAAGAGAATAAAATGTGAATAAGAAAGAGGCCAGAGGGGCAATACTAAGATGAGAGAGCGGAAAGTCTGAAAACGTGATGCGTTTATGTCATTAAACAAGACTAAAGCTCCTTTTGCACTGGCCAAAAAAAACCAAGCCCTAACATCTGGTTTTTGTCTTCAGTGAGAAAGGGTACAATCGGCTTTCACTCTCAGGTCACATGACCCTGCAGTGGTCGCAGGTATTTATCGGCTCCAGCTCCGATCGGCAGCAATGAAACATGACACCTGGGTGGACACACTAATTTTCTTTGCTTTTCAGCTGAGGCAGTCAAAGCTTGTCAGTAACGTCTGCAACTGTCTTTTCATCCACAGGTGCTGCGTGGCTTGACTTGCTTTGCATCCGCTTGAAGGTGTGTATTAACTGTAAAGCAGTGAATAAACGCTTTACTTCCTGTACATTGTTCACAATAAACATCCCTTGTTATTTTGTTATCTAAAAGCCTTTTTATGAAGAAGCAAAATCTGGATTTTTTATCAGCAGTAACTTAACGTGGCTAAGAGTGAACATAAAACAGTAAAATAAAGCAGATACCTGAAAGAACAAACGGGGACACAGTTAGAAGCTGCAAAAGCACTGAGAGCTGAACACACAGACACTTTTATAAACGTCTTCCTACCTGTTCTCCTGGAGTTCAGTCTTGGCTGTCTAGCACACATCGGAAAAAAAAAAAAAAAAAAAAAAAAAAAAAAAAAAAAAGCCAAACTAATCTACTTGCAATGGAAAAAGGTTCAATCACCTACTTTTAGCACGTTTAGCCGTGTCTAAAGTATCGTATTAGTATTGAGTATTGTGACACTTAACTTGATATTGGTAACAAAGTCAAAAGTTTGGTGTTGTGACAAAACTATTTTCAACTTTTCCGAGCATTTTGACCAAAAAATAAACTGGTTCAGAACCTGAAAAGTTGGTTCCCAGCTCAAACCTTAAATGCAAACCAAAGTGAACATGCTGTATTCTACAGGTTGCTCTCTATTTATGATGCATACTCGATTACAGTAATTCCCCTCAAGACTTTTGAAGGCTGGTTTGCATGACAGCACCAAGGTTCCAAGAATCTTAAGTGGAACAGGTTCAGGAACCAGAGCTAATTTGGTGGAAAAGGAGTAACAGTGGGACTTGAAGAGAAATAAGGGGATCACTAAAGCTAGTGTCATCATCATCTAAGGAACATAAATGTCAAAACTTGTGTCATGTAGATGTCAGTGGTGTGATGTAACTAAGCACATTTACTCAAATAATGTACTTATGGACAATTTTGAGGTACCTGCATGGATGGATTACTGACAACATGCATAACCTATGTCCAAATATTATTTTCTTGTGCACAAAATAAAGGATCTTTTGGGTTCATGGCAGGTACAAAATCGAATGCCAATTTAATAAAAGGACCCATTCTGCATAATAAGTATGTTTTTTATACTTTAGGTCCATTTTGCTGGTAAAACTTTACCTTGAGTATCATTTTGGAAGCAGGACTTTTACATGTTGGTTCTTTCTGAGGACTTTCCACCACGGGTAGATGAAAACTTTGACGTGCTGATGTGCAGGGATGGAGGAAAAAGTCCATGAATATCTGTAGTAGACCTTGAGATCCATGCCAAAACCCAATGGGAACTATTGGGTTCGCGTCGGGTCGGGCCTGATTTCTCACATATTTCACAGGCTCACGTTGGTTTCGGGCTGTGCTACATTTATTTATTTTCATTTTCTTCCCAGTTTAGTTGTTGCCAGTTCCAATTCCCCACATGTATTGTTACTGTCACTAAAAACTCCTACTTCTCAGTGCAAAGAGGGAAGCTTGTTAAGAAAAATGTCGGTCTGTAATCGGGTTCGGGCTGAAATATATTAATGAGGGTTAGGTTCGGGTTGGGTTTGGACAGAATTTTGTCGGCATCGGGACTAGACGGACACGATTAAAGCACTAATCTGTAGCAAATTTCATGGAAATCCATCCAGCAGTTGTTGAGATATTTCAGTCTGGTCAAAGTGGCGGATCGATTGACCCGTCTGACTGACAGACTGACGCTGCCGTTTCTGAGCGTGACCGTTGAACAAAAACCAAAGAGGCGGTGTCTCTTGGACTAATCTTGTTTTGTTTTGTGTCATGTTCTTCTACAAAAACAAATTAAAGTGAAAGAGATTAAAGACGAGGGGTGCGCACACGCATTTTAACAGGTCAGTGTCTATTGTTTTGTAATATCAGGCTTAAAGTGAATCAGTGAGAGGCCACACTCCGCACCCCACCATCATCAAATTAAAATCACCCCTTTTACCCCCCTAAAACACACACACATCATAGACACACACCACCACTGTAATATATTTGGACCGCTCATTCACAGTCTAACACACATGCTCTGCAATCCCATAATCCCACTCCAGATTGAGAACACCTTTAAGATACGGCATGATTATGATTAGGGATTATGATCAAATTATGACAGAGTGACAGATTAGACAGCGTGTGTTGTGTGTGTGTGTGTGTGTGTGTGTGTAAATGCAGCACATCACAATCATTTAACAAAATGTTTCTCTTTGCAAGGCATTCTGGCTTTATTTATTTGCACTGCACCAAGAGGAGTAGCAGATTATTTTTAGAAAAAGGGAGAAGACAAACACGTGTGTGAAGTGGACAGATGGATAGTTTTCTTGTTCTGAAAATTGTCTTCTTAGAATAGAAATTGCAAAACTGGATTATCACTAAAATCTAATACACAGCTCCTTAGCACAAGGCCTGTCTGGCAACCAAATCTCATGAAATCTGTTCATATATTTTGCTGATGTTCAATAAATTCATTGATCTGTCACTGTCAGACGTTCATCTTCCCTGAGGATGAATCCAAACCACCTGGGTGATCCTGACTTTTCCTCTAGCGCCACATGAGGTTGAAATTAGTGATTTTATTGAAATGTCTCAACAACTATTGGACAAATTGTCAGAATGGAAATTCATTGTCCAGAGATGAATTCGATTAGATTCTTTAACTTTGCATTTATGACCAAACATCTATACACTAATTATACTCCCATCAGCCTCATCATGTTCCATCTTCTTCGTCTTGTTACGTCTTTTTCATTATGTTACATCTTTTTTGTCGTGCTTTGTATTTTTCTGTTTTCCGTTTTGTTTTGTTACGTCTCTTTTTTCTTATGTCTTTTACGTTGCTGTTTGTCGTTACCTTTTTTTCATCTTGTTACATCTTTTTTTTCTTGTTACGTCTTTTTTGTTGTAATACATATTTTTTGTTTTGTCTTCTTTTTGTCCTGTTACGTCTTTTTCTTTATTTTCGTTTGTGTCTTGTTACATTTTTTATGTTGTTTCTGTCTTGTTACATCTTTTCATCTTGTTAATCATCTAATCATCTGCCATGTGTTTTACGAAAGTGCCTGTCCTTTTCCAAACAGTTTCTAAGGACGGCTTCCCAGATGGTATTTTAACATGCTGCTGTTAGCATTTAACACAACTCAGCTCAGCTTTTTTGTCTTATGACGCCTTTCTTGTGTTTGTAGTTCTTGTTCTTAGTTACTTGGCCTATGGAGGGGGCGGGGCTTATCACCTATAATGCAGCCAGCCACCAGGGGGCGATGGAGATGTTTTTGACTTCACTTTTTTGGGATTATGTGCAATAATCGCAGTAAACACTTGAATGACAGCCTGCAGTGTTTTTATTTGGTGGATATTTGTAGGTTGAATTAATAAACTGATCTGGAGATGTGGGTGTCAATTAATATATTCCTCATTTTTTATCACATACAGGTAGACTCAATACTATTTTTTTTGTACTTGGCACATTGCGTATGTACTCTGGTTACTTTATGTCATCTTGTAGTCTATTTAAAACTGTTTCATACTTATTTTATACAGTTACACATAGTTGCACTTATTTATTTTCCTTCTATTTCTGGTGGTCTCTACTTTTACTGAACACTAACTTGTTTTGACAATTTTACCAATTTTCTTTTTCGATTTGTAAGATTTCAACTATCCAAAGATGAAAAGCAACTAAGTACAAATACTTAGTTACTGTATGTAAGTAGAGCTTTTAGTTATATGTACTTTGGTTGAGTATTTCTTTTTCTGACTTCTGGCTTTTTCCTTTCACTCCCTACATTTTAACACAAATATCTGTACTTTCTACTCCTTACATTTTAAAAGCAGGCTTGTTACTTTGGTTTTAATGTAAGACAATAACAATGTTACCAGACGTAACGAGAAGTAACAAGATGAAAATTACATAAAACGTGTAACAAGACAAATACATCATGACAAGATGTAACAAGACGAAAATGATGTAACCATACTTAACAAGACAAAAATAATGTAAAAGACGTAACAAGACAAAAATATAACCATACACAACAAAACAAAAATGACAGAACAAGACAAAAATGATTTAACAATACATAACAAAATGAAAATGACATAAAAGATCTAACAAGACAAAAATGATGTAAAAGGTTCAACACAACGGAAATTATGTTAAAGATGTAACAACAAAAATGATGTAACAAGATGAAAATGATGTAACAAGACCAAAATAAATTAAAGGATCTAACAAGACAAAAATGACATAACAACACGCAACAATACAAAAAACAGTAAAAAGATGTAACAAGACTAAACAAACAGAGAGGGAGACAAGGAAAGGTTCAGTTTCAGTTCAGTTTCACAGAAACAGTCAGTAGAAATGCCCTTCAGAGGGCAACTTTTTACTTTTATACTTGAGTACATTTCAGATCCTGTACTTTTCCACTTTTACTCGAGTAAAGAAGTTGCATCCGTACTTCTACCTGACTACAGAGCATGTGTACTTCTGCCACCTCTGCAGCTATCTGCTGTTGTACTTGTGTATGCTGCTACACGATCTACCTACCTGCAGAAAAGGTTTGTGTACATTCTCTCCTACGTCGAGGTCGAAGGTCAAAGTCAGCTGCAGCGCAGGACCCTCGGAGCTGGTAACACTTCGGTATCTTGCCTAAAGACACCTCAGCAGCGTGTTACTGACTCACCTGCTGCCCTCACCGTAACATTTGTCCCACAAAAAAAAGATGGAAACAAAACAAGCTGAGACAGTTGAAAAAAAAAAAAAAATGGAAACGTATGTAGGTGGAAGCTTTTCAAATGACTGATAACCCTGTCGTGTTTGTTCTGAAGTCTGCATAATGAGGTAAGTTCAACTTTGCCAGGTTAACCTGTGTCACAAAGCTTGTTACCAGCAGTTAACCCTGGATTTTCCGGTTCAGTTCATGTGAAAGTTGTCTTTAATTGCAAACATCATCAGAACCATGATGAAATACTTCATAAGAGCTCAAACTTTGATACCAAGCGAGAAATCGCTATTTTATAGCTGTAAAAACACAGAAAAATATCTAAATGTCAGAAGCAAGCCTATAAATATTTGTGTAAATTATTAATTTAGTGGGTGCTAATTATAGGTGTGGATTTTTTCTGTTAGCATCAGGTATATTTTTTATTATCACTTAGCAGCACAAACTCACCTCATGCTATTCTGAGCTGCAGCGCTGGAATAAGAGTGTAAAAGCACCAACGCTGTCAAAACACCCTGATGGTGAACATAAAAAGATCAACACAATCTGCAGCTGTGATTTAGTTCAGCGTGGTAAAACTAAAGCTCAGACGTGGAAAAACCTGGAACACTAAAGTGATTGTACTGACCTATAAAAACAGCGCTTTATTACTTTGTCACTTTATTGTAAACACTCAAAGGCCTGCTTTATGTCCATGTCACAATCCTGTAGAAACCATGACTCAGTTTTTCCAGTGGTCCGATTTTAATCGGATCCTCAGAAGTCAACCTGCTACCAGTGGTGGACGTATTCATATCCTTTACTTAGGTATAAGACTATTAACACAAAGTAAAAATATTCTATAAATATACTGTAAAACGCACTGAAAATGTTATTTAAGTAAAAGTATGCATGTATAATCAGGAAAATGTTTTTAAAACAGGGTTTCTGCAGACCTTTTTATGACCTTTATTAATGCAATTTAAGACTTTTTTCATGTGCATAACGGCAAAAAAAGTCCAAGCATTTTGAATTAGTGGTTATTAGGTTAATGTGAGTTTCACTTTTCAGCACTTACAGTGTGATCCATACTAATTTTCCCAAACACATTTAAAAGCAACACTAAAGTTAATGCAACTTTATAAAAGTATTATGTCAACTTCATAATTCAATCATTTTATAATGCCTAAAATTCATTGGATTTCAGACCTGCAGACCTGTGTGTTAAATTATTACATGTTCATCATCATCATTAGATTATTACATTAGATTTTACATTTAATTTGTTGCGGTTGGAGTGGAGCTTTTTTTGGCTGTTTTGTAAAGGACTGCAAATAATTATTTTAATTATAGATCAATCTTGATTAATTTAGATTATTTTTGTCTCTCAATAAATTGATTGGTTGGTTGGTTTGAAAACATAGTGAGAATTGCTGTCACCATTACCCAGCAGCACTTTGACAATGCTTGTTTCATACAACCAATAGTACCACAAAGCAAGCAGCAAAGCAGTATTAAGTTTATATTTAACTAAATACCATATTTAGAATATTTTCACTGCTTTATTTTACTGTCAAACAACCTTTTCTAACAGGAGAGCACATTTTATTAATTTATTAACTTTTAAATTCCTTTATGTATTATTTTATTTTTGCATTTACCCTATCTATTTCCCCTCATGATTTTACTTCTCTATTTTCTTTTTACTGTTTTTATGCATTTCTGTTTCATTATGCGATTGAGGCAGTTGTCATTTAAAATGTGTCGTGGGGTCAACTCTGGCTTTAAATGCCAAATCCAAAAAAAAAAGGAAATACCTCAAGGAAAACACAGAATTTACTAGTTGCAGCTCCAGATTTTTTTTCTATCTGGAGTAAAGGTTGCTGACCCCTGCTCCAAACCAACCAGACTCCACTGGCGAAATCAGTCATTTTATCTTGCAGAGCACAGGAGTCGACTGCCTCGATCTGTTAGTGTGTTTGTGTTATTGTGTAACTTTGGTGTTTTAAAAGTTTTTTTAAAAGTCACACAATTACACCAACAAACTAACCATTCGCTGCAGCGGCAGAGTAGCAACTCCTGTGTTCTGCGAGGTAAAATCACTGTTTTTGCCAAAGGAATTTGGTTGGTTTGGTCAGAGCGATACTTGTGCTTATATAACTGGACTATGGCTAAATACAGGCCCATGAAAGTACAGAAAATGTTCAAAACATCAAAATATGACACAGGTGTCGACAGCCTGCACACAGACAAACACAAACAAACGACTTGACATCTCTTATTAATACGCAGCCACCACCACGGGATCCTTGGCAGGTATTTTATTTCATATATAGACGCTTTCTGTAATCAAATGTGAGTGCAATCAAACAACAGCAATACAAACATTACCAATGCAGTCTGAGAACCAGGAACAGGGTTAAAACAGGGAGTTCACTCACTCTACACAGCGAGCAGCTAGTAACCTCATGGACAACATTAAAAAAAAAAAAAAAAAAAACTTTCCACTGTCAGGACAGTCCGCCGTCATGTGTCCCTCCAACCATGATGGTGGCGAGGAAGGGAGGTCCCACCACCCTCCGACCAGTGATACAACACCCAACCTCCCCACCACCCCGCCTCCATGAGTCCCAACTTGCACTCGGCTCTTCAGTGAACAAGATAACCTCCCAATTTCCCCATCATGATTATCATCGTCATCATCCTAATAGTATCGACAAAAAAAAAAAAAAAAATCCAAATCATTTCCACTTCTTCTCACACGGCGGCAGGCAGGAGCCAATCAGAGTACAGAGAGGTCCTTCGGGTTCAGTCAGTCTCAACCAATGGCTGTCCATCCATCCATCCCACCATCCATCCCTCCGGCTCGACTAGAAAACCACGTAGCTGTACATGTTGAACCAAAGTCCTCATGCAGTGCCCTGCGAAGGTGGCACATCACATACGTGCACAGGTGGAAGGGGTGGGGGTGGGGGGTGGGGGGGGGGGGGTAGGAGGGGAGAAGGGGGGGGGGGGGGGCTGTTTATGGTTTTCGGTGTGTGTCTGTGTGTGTTAGAGAGAGTGTGTGTGTGTGTCTTTTTAAGAGGGGGAGAAGCAAAGGTGTTAGGCGATTATCAGACCCAGGAGCACAAAAAAAAAAGTCCAGGAGAAGAAGAATTACATACAAAGTCTTTATCCACAGTCTGTCTTCTCTTGGCCCTCCTCGAAACACTCTCACACACACACACACACACTCCTCTCTCTCTCTCACACACACACACACACACACTATAGGTCCTCATGTCATTGTGAAGTCAGGTGTCAACATTCAAGAAAAAAGGAAAAAACAAAACAAAACACCTCAATGGTAAAAGTCTCTACCATCACAATGCTTCAGTTCATAAAATCTGACATTTCTGAAAAGTGATTTTTCCTCCAGGTTTTTAAAGCAGTATGCGAGTGTGTGTGTGTGTAGTTGTCGTTGTCGTCTTTGTCCCACTGCTGCAAACACGCACACGCACGCACGCACACACACACACACACATGCACAACCAACATACGCACACTCACGCACTCCAACACACACCACATGTCCTCTTTTTAGTGGAGAAAGACATGGCGCAATGGAGAAGAGAGACACACTCCTCCTTTTTGGGCGGATGCACCGATCAACCAGGAGGAGGAGGAGACGGGGGTCGTTGCCACGGCTACCAGGGGTCTTCCAGCTCGCTGGCAGTCTGGGTGAGCAAAAAGAAAAGGGAAAAGAGACGGAGAGAGGTGCGTGTTAGCTTTGTGCTGCTGCGTCTTTAACTGCTCCTGATGCCTTTAAGTAATGTCAAATTTTGAACCTCGCTGCCCTCTTTTTATCTACTCAAACTGAACGGATAATGGTGAAAGATCCCCCTGCCCGGCCTGCACCGCTAACTCAACCAGATACCCAGACCTCTGATGACTCACCTTGCGGAGAATCACGAGGCCAACTGTCAGACTGAAAAACAGGGGGAGAAATGGAGAGAATGGAGTCCCTATAGTCTACAGCAGCTCCCCTCCGCTCGTCACCGCCGCTGCCGCCGCCAGCTCATGCAATGAGGCAGCAGGCGTTTATTTTGAGCTTTCGAACTTGAGAGCTGCTATTGTTTTACAGGAAACGATAAAAAATGCCTTTAAAGGGATAGTTTGGATTATTTTAGGCACTTATCATTACTCATTGTATTACCGGCAGTAGATGGAGGTCAGCACGTTTGGAGAAGCAGAGAGGAGCACCACACAGAAGCTAGGTTATGCACTGCTGTGGACAGGGTCAGCAGCAAAATGTATTTTAACCATTTAAAACAGGTCCACCTAAAAAAAAAAATCAATCCTGTTAAATGTACGTTATATTTAGAATATTTTTACTACTTTACTCTGCAAAAAGATGACCTTTTCTGACAGGTAATCACTATTATATTAGCTGAATATCACTCTCTCTCAGGCAACCAAACTCCTTAAGGAAAAACATTAATTTCACTGCACAGAACACAGGAGAAGCAGGTCTCGATGGGTTTGTTTGTTAGTGTTATTGTGTCTCTTTGGTGATTCATAACTCACCCTTTAAAAGACCAAATGCACACAATAACACAGATAAACAAACCAATCAAGTCAGCGGTAGACCAGCAACTCCCCTGTTGTGCGAGACAAAATTACTGATTTTGCTTATGGAGTTTGGTTGGTTTTGAGGGAGCGATATTTAGCTTACATGTAGGCAATTTCCCGTCACAAAAGGCTGTCCGACGTCGAGCTAAAGTGGTGAAAATATTCTGAATATAGCGTACACTTAACCTCAGGGTATCTGCAGGTTTCAACAAGTTAAATTTAAGACTTTTTAAGATCATTTTTAATGCAATTTAAGACCTATTTCACATGTACAGTTGTGAAAAAGTACATGCACAGTTTCTATCAGTGGTCATTGGTTCAGTGTTTGTTTTGTAGTTGTTACTTTCTTTTTCTGAAAAGCACATTTAAAAGCAAGACTGAAGTTAATGCAACTTTATATGAGTCACATTAACTTAAAAATCATATTTAGACATTTTAAGGCCTAAAGTTCAGATTATTGTGTTTTAGACTTGCAGGACCTGCAGAAATCCTGTAAACTGACATTGATTTTTTTCGAGGTGGACATTTTTTTATGTGTCTAAAATACAATTTGCTGCTGACCCTGTCCACAGCACTAAATTGCTTAGCTTCATACATCAGTACTCCTGCTGCTTTCCTAAACTGATTGCATGTCGACCGCTATGTAATACACCGACTATGGAGAAGTACCTCTTACAACTCTACATTAAATAATCTGAAATATCCCCTTAAGCAGCTGAGATTAAATTATGAGTCAAGGCTAGAGCTAAAAGCTAACAAAGGAGGGCAAGAAGGAAGGTGAGGATTTACTTTCAGCTTGAGCTGTTCCCAAAAAACACTTCACAGCCTACACAGAAACATAAACAACACATTAAATATAAGGAATAGCCCTTTATCAAAGGCCACCATGTTACTTAGGGCTCTGTCAGGGAGTCATACTAAACTTAACTCATTTTAAAAGGGAAAAGATGAGTTTTTCTGCTTCAGTGCAAGACAAAAAGACAAGAAAACAGCTGTACAGTGAGATCACAGTGAGATACACTTGACACAGATCATAGCATTATACCTCAAATCATTTTTATTTGTTCATTTGTCATTTTTAACTGTGTGGGACTGATTTGGCCCAACATATAATTGCATACAAATACAACTCGCACACACACAGACACACACACATACACACAGTGTTTAGCATAACCTCCCCTCTGATATTTAAGTGCCTTATATTGAAAAGATAAGTGCAGTGCATGCATTACCAGAGTCGCTGGGTACTGGTGGGCATTATGAAGACTCACAATAACCTCCCTCTGCCTGCTTTTAAAGAAGAGGAATAAAAGCAAGGCAGGTTCAGTCTGTCTGAGTCAAGAAGAGGAAGAGTTTCAGATTGAGTTGTTTTAAAAAGACTGTCATAACCTCTGAGGAATTAAATACATTCTGTTTGTGGGCTTTTATCAGGCTGAAACACAGCCTGACACAGTTAAAACCACATTTAACACTTCAGGGGTAAATATTTTAAAAACTATTGGATGGATTGATATTTGGAGGAAACATCTGTGGAAGAACTAACACTTGAATTCATGACAAAATACCTCTAAATGAACGATAACCTAGCATGCTAGCATGTTAACATGATAAATATGACCATATTAGCAAGCTAACACGATAAACACTTAATGCTCAATGTTAGCATGCAAACAAGCCAAATGCTGAAATGTTATTTGTTAGCATGTTGACTTGCACACGTGCTAACATGCTAACTAACAGGCTAAAGTGTGCTTTAAAAGAAAGGCAAAACTGTCACCTAAAGCAAGATGGTTTATTGTATCTACAATTCTTAAAGGGACAGTTCACCCAAAAATCAAAAATACTTTTTTTTGTCCTACCTGTAGTGCTATTTAGATTATTTTGATGTATGTTGCTGAGTTTTGGAGATATTAGCTGTCGAGATGAAACTAGGTGGCACTAAGCGTGTGGGACTCAAAACACCAAAAAAGAAAACAAAAAAAATTTGAAAAACTTTTCAAGAAATCATAACCGAGGGCTTGTTGTGAGTAGTTTCCATCAACTGTATGACCGTTTTAGAACACATTTTTTTGGCTGATATATCCCAAACTCACATCAAAACAATCTAAATGGATAAATACGTAAGTAAAAATAGATAAATACGTACGTAAAAATGTGTATTTTTAATTTTGGGATGAACTGTCCCTTTAATGTCACAGGTTAAGCTCTACTAACTTTGATTCAGCTCAACTTCCATCTGTCTAAGATAAATTTTATCAGAAAAGTTGCATGTTAGCAATGATGACATAAGTCCCGAGCTCAAAACAGCTAGCGTTATCATGCTAACATGTCTTATTAGCATTTAACTTTCGGTAAACATGCATGAAGACATTTGACCAACATTAGCACACTGACAAACCAGCAGTAGCACTGTTCACTCCCTTGGAAAGCGGCTGTGTGCTGAACTTTAAAGGGACAATTCACACCTTTTCCTGTGCATGTCCAGTCAGTGTTAATAAATGTAGCTAACTGAAGCAATAAATTGCTCAGTGAGTGCTACATAGACCAAGAAAGCTGAGTTCTACTGCAGTGATTAATGTCACAGTGATGTCACTGGATGCAGGAAGAAGTACAGGCTATTTCAGCACCTCTGAGTGTCCAGTGAGTATTTTTGTCACTTGACGCTATGTTATGGCCGACAAAGTAATAGCTATAGGCTAAAGGGGTAATATATGGCAACATGGGTGACAGAAGCTTGTACGCAATGCATCCTGGTACATGTAGGCACCACCATCATTGCTTCACGAACAGGACAACTCAGCTTTCTGAGTCAAAATAACACGCACTGAGGAATATTTACCATCAACACTGAGAGGACATTCACATAAAAGTGTGGTGAATTTTCCCTTTAATGGAGGTGGTTAACAGACGTACATTTGTTTAACCAAACTAAAGTACGTGTGAAAACACCTCTGATAAAAGATTAATCTCACTTTTGTGACTTTTGTGTCCGAGTTAGTTTTCTAGTGGAGTGTCCTCTTCATGTCACTGTGTCGCACTGAGCCGTAGTGGTTTCCTTACTGCCCCCCCAGAGGCCAGAGGGCAGAAAACATTCACTGGTACTTGACAGTCATTGAGAACCGTAGTTGTAACGAGTGTTTTTCCCACAACAGCCACAAGGGACAAAATGGAGCTCGGTAACACCTTAAAATAACCATCATGAATAAATGGTAGATTTACTAAAAAAATCTTTTGTTACTGTGAAACAATGAAACGCTGATTAATAATGTTTAATAATTATTAGTAATTCTATAGTTGACACAGATTTATTATGTATGGAAATATAAAATAGTTCAGTAATGTAATCATAATGTAATAACTGTTATCGTCTCTTGTCAGCTATGATACAAAACATAATCTCTGTTACACAAACTAATGAAAAAATAACGTTAATCGTAGAATTACTAATACTCAATAAACATATTTATTATATTTAATTGTTAACAGTAAAATAAGTATTAACAAAGTTTAATTAACTATAAATTCACCATTTATTAATGCTGGTTATTATAAAATGTTACCATATTTTTGGCTTTACAAGAGAAAAGACTTCAAACATGAAGACTGGCTGGTTTTCGCGGCAAATGTACGTCTGGTTAATCGCCACTCTTCTATTAAAGGGCAGTGCAGTCACCTCCTTGAGCACCACACATCTTGGTCTATGAAGTGAATGACAGTCCCAAACTGCTGTTTCTACAGTGGCTGTGATTTGAGGTGCTAAAAGGAGTTCACAGCCAACACTGACACAATGTTGTGCTACATCACTCATTGTAAAGCAATGTAAAGCAAGATACTGCATGGTTAAGAAGACAAAAACAACACTGTACAAAAGGATAAATCCTTTTGATCTTGGAATATTTATGACCGTTAATCTTGCACCACAATTTTCCTCACTGTTGAAAGTTTCTCTCCGTTTTTAATCCATCCAATAATTTTATTTTCTGGAATATAAAGAGTCTTATTTTCATTTAAACACACGTTAACTTTATGGCCCCTTTGGTTACTTGGTACCAGAGTGTTTACTGACACATTTACATCCTCCTGAATGACAACAACCAGGAACAATTTTTTAACCTCTGTGTGCGTGACCGTGAGGCAGCGTGCTAACACATTTGGTGATGTGGAAATAGGTATATGTGGTGAGGGGAATGATTTTAATGAAATGAAGCTCATTCTATGAGTGTACACCCACAAACCCACCTACACAAGTGTCCCTCTGTGTTAAACTGCCCAGTTTCTCAGTACCCAGACTGCTTTGAACAACCAAACGTGCTGATAAAAGGGCAAACACTCGCCCACCACCAAAAAAACCCACTAATTTCAGTAGTGATGGTTGGTCTCTTTCCCGGTCACTTGAGCTCATGCAGACACACATACACGCACATACATACATACATATACGCAAAAAAAGAGTGTATTCTGAGTCTGTAGGTGGAGTTGGCCTGGAGACGGTGCAGTTCAGCCGGTCTCCTCTCCTGTTCTTTGTCAGTTCGTCCACTGTAAGATGGAGTTGGGGGGGGGTGGTGAGGCAGGAGGGGAAGAGGGGTGGGGGTGTTCAAGTGGGAAAATCAGCCAGAAGCCAATACTGGTAAATGTAGGCCATGAGGAGTGCAAGGTTCATTTCTGCTTCACCAGCCACTTTTGCATGTAATAATGATTTGTTATTGATTATTTTCTATTGTAAACATCTGTCTGTGTGATCAGGTTGTAAAAGTGGCCGGCAAGTTTGGGGGATCCAAGCCAAGGTGGTCAGAGGACAGAGGGAAACACACACACACACACACACACATCACACACACAAACACTCACACACACACAAAGAGAGAGTCCTCATTAGGTGGAAGGTATATATGTGGCTCGGAGACAGACCTTGAATAGAAAGAGCGGCCATTTTTACTCCAACTGCATTATTAAAGCGATAGTTCATATTATTTGATGTGGAGTTGTATGAGGTACTCAGGTAGTCAAGGTTGAACTACAGTAGATGGCAGTTGACACAACCCCAGTGAGTGAGAATTTGGCTTTTATAACACTGGTTTCCCATAAGAAAAGGCTGTCTAACAGCAAAATAAAGCAGAGAAAATATTCAAAATATAGCATACACTTAAATGATATTGATTTTTTTTTTTTGATGAGCCTTTTGTAAAAGGGACATTTCACCCCAAAATCAAAAATACATATTTTCCTCCCTCACCTGTAGTTTCAGAGGTATCGTCAATGAAGATGTCTGTCTTGTCTTAAACATAATGCGACCAGACTTGAGGGGCTCGAAGCACCAAAAATGCATCTGGAAACCAGTGTCTTCCCAAAAATCATGACCCAGTTACTCAAGATAATCTGCATATTTTGTTGTGAGCAGTTTCATGGTGGAACTGTTTTCCTTCTGCAGTAGAGTCTGCCAGAACTACTTTCTTTTCCACGAGAAAGACAGTGGAGTGCTTAGCTTCTGGGGGCATGCAGACCGCCATCTACTAGAGGTAATACACTGACTATTATTAAGCACCTCATACAACCCCGCTTCAAATAGTCCGAACTATCCCTTTAAAATATTTATGAATGGTTGACTATTGATAGTGGCCGTGTGTCTATTCAGGTTCTGTGATGAAGGAAAGAGGAGGAGAGGTCATAGCACATCTGTCTAGCGCTCTGGGGTCTGATGGATGGGTGGGTGGGTTATGCGGGCGGGCAGCGGGGTGCTCAGTCAGAGGAGGGGTCGCACTCGGGGACGGGCGCATCTTGGCGGGCCTCCGGCTCTGCAGTGGCAGGTGAGGGTGGGGGCGAGGGGGGAGAGGGAGGGGAGGCGGGCTGCTCCTGGCCGTCATTGTCGTCGTCGTCGACGTAGATCCTCCTGCCCTCCCCTGCTCCCTCGCAGCGCTCTCCCCCCGCAGGTGGTAGGCGGCCAGGGACTCCTCCAGCACCGTGCGGTACTGCCCCCGGTGGTGCAGGCGGAACTGCCGCAGAGCCTCCAGCAGATGAGCCGCCGTGCTGCCACCTCCCTCCTCACTCTCCTCCTCTCCCCCCGCACAGGCCTGAGGTGACACGCCAGGGGTCAGACTCTGCAGGCACACTCCATGGTCAAACACACACATACACACACACACACATCTAACAAACAGCGGCACAGTACTCACATCATTGTCACACTAAATATCTACCACACACACTAGCGTGACGAGTCGAAAACAGGCCCATGCAAACGCTACCTCTGACCCTGTGACCAACAACCCTTTGTGATATTCGCTGTATGGTGTAACAGAGAGGGGGGGTGTCAGCACCCACACAGCCCAGAGAAAAGAGCCTGCAAGTCAAGACTCCACTGACATTAATATGACACACTTGTGCCCCTCACACATACACACACAGCTCCACCATCACATCCACCTTGTTTAAAACATACCTTTTTATTAAAAAAAAAAAAAGGTAAAAATTTTCCTCTTACACTTGTACTGAACCTTGACTCTCAAGCTGATATTTGATTTGAAGCACGCTGGAGTGATTTTATATTGTCTACAGCTGTATTTACTTATGAGTTATGAGAAACTCTGATTTCACCTCTTTTGGAGGGTTTCATATTAGTATTTGGAAACAGCCTCTCACCTCAATCAGAGCAAGTGCCCTCTGCCTATCCAGTATTTATGCAGATGTTTAGGCAGGTAACGAACTCTCTGCCAACTACAAAGTTAAATACTTCTAGCAATCAAAAATAAAAAGGTACAGATCTGAATTTACACCATCACGATTAGGGCAGGTAATTTAGTTGTTGACTAGAAACAAGCACGACACTGCAGTGTTGTGTGCTTCGTGACTTACATCCTACAAAAAGTGCTGATTGAGCCTTTAGTGAGTTCAGTTGCCTATTTAAAGCAATTATGTTATTCGAATTCAAGCATTACTCAAAAGCGTTTAGTAAATTTACATGAATGATCTTGGCATGACTTTAAAGAATTATAGAATTATATTATCCTACCGGTTGATTTAAAACCTAACTGAGAAACAGGACTGAAGAAGAATGAAAAATAAACTTGTTAAGAGTTCCTGTTGAGTGATGGTCTACAATAAAAACTACTTTACCCTTTTACAGTATTTCAACACATTTTGCTTACACTGTTCGCTTCATTTATACACTATTAAACAATTTGTTGTGAACAATATGCTTAACAATATGCCATAGCTTATTGTCACTTGACCTTCAGTGTGTATAATGATGTATGCATGTACAGATTTAAACACTAGAAGTCTGTTTTCACATTCAACTGCTGAATGTAGAAAGTTTCTCTGTTCGCAGATTCTGGATTTTTCAATGAGGGAAAAGGAGAAGGTGTTCTTGTGGGAGTCCGAGCTGTTTGTTTTTTAGGTGTCTTGAAACCTGTTTGGATGGGATCTTAACATCTTACTTATTGTACACAACTAAGATATTCCACCAGTCCTCATTCCCAGGTTGTCAAATACTGATGTTTTGTCACACCCCTCTGCATCTCATGAACGCACCGAGTTTTCAGGTAACTTCAGTGTTACTCATCCGTGTCAGGTGACGTAGAGTAAAGAGCAAGAAGGTCGGCATGTGGAGGCGACGGGGTCGATGGATTGGTCAAACAAACACAGCTGAATACACAGTTTATATACCATGTCAGTGATATTTAAAGTTTTATGTTACAGAACATCACATGACTAACACGTAATATAAAGTACTTATTTTATCCCAAAGCATGATCTTTTCCTAAACCTTATCAAGTAGTTTTGGTGCCAAAAACCTAACCAAACTGCGACAGTTTCACAATGTAAACCACACGTGAAAAAGGCTTTCTGGCAGATCCTATTTTCCTACCAAAATTAGCGTGTATATCTTAGTTTTTTAAACACTGGTAAAGCTGCTGAAAATAGGCGATTAACTCCCTTCCTACTACCAGTAGAAAAGTTTGGCTTTCTGTTTTTTTCCTGATCTGTCATGCCCAATGTCACAAAAGCACCGGAAAGCCAAGACACAACGCATGACTGTGAAGGACACCAAAGAGAAAGACATTTAGAAAAGTCTCTGTGTGTTCAGCTATCAGTAGCTTCTAACTGAATCTCTGTGGTCTGAATTTTAGTTTCTCTCCTGCATTGCTGTTTGTACTTTCCAGCATGTGCTTTATTTTATTTTATCTATTTTATTTCACATTTGCTTTAGGCTGGATAAGAGTTGTATTACTGCTGCTGAAAACCCAACATTTCTGATTATGCTGTTTCATAATAAAAGCTTTTAACTAACAAAATAACAGTAGACTTTTATTGTGAAGAATTTACAGAAAATGTGTTTATCCACCGTTTTACAGCTGCTGGACTCAAGACAAGCGCGTCATCAGTCAAATACGCATCTTCACGTCCTGTTGTAATGGAGATGCAAATCCCTGCAGTGCTGGACTGACGGGCCAAGTCAAACCGGGTCAAGCCAGGCCAGCTCATGCGTATGGATTGGAAAAGGGGCAAAAGAGTCGCAGGAGTTACTGACGTCAGGTTTCCATCACAGCCAATAAATACTTGTGACCACTGCAGAGTCAGTTGAAGGGGACTGAATGCTGATTGTACCCTTTCCCGCCGAAAACAAACGCCAGATGTTTATGTTTTTTTGTCCAAGGTAAAAGAGGCCATACAGACATTAAAGGGCACCTTGTGCATGTTTATGAGACGTCGAAGAGTGTGACAAGGCAGCATCAGTATTTGACATCTTGGGATGAGGCTGGGTTGAATCTTCTGCTTAGTAGATTCAACAGATATCACCTGAAAGGCTTCCAACAAATTCAGATGCCTCAGTACTATCAAACTGTCAAATTCAGGTCAGTTTAGTCGTCCATAGGTTTGCCGGTTTGAAGGTCATGCATGTAGAGGTTTATCGATGTCTTAATGTATATACTGTTTCCATGATAAATGCAGAATTGATCAGACTGCCCCAGGCTTCGATGCTTTTCAACGTGGACTGCAGTTATTGATTTATACTGAGATTGCCGAGGTTATTCTGTCACATCTATCCTCCACCCTCATTCACTCACATACATACATTCACACACACACAAAAGAGTGTCCTCGTCTGGGCTGGTGTGTGTTCATGAGGTCATGTTGAGGGGTGGGGGTGAAAAGTTGGAGGGGTGAGGGGTTCAGAGAGCGATCGACTCACCCCTTCCTCTTCTCTGTGAGGGTTCAGCTTGTTGTACACCGCCTCGATCACACTCCGTCTGTGAACACACAAACAGCACACCACTCGCTGCTTAGAGAAGACAACAACTCCCTACTTAATACAAACAAGTCTCTGCTCAGTCTCTGCAAATGTATATTGATCGATAACGTTTTAATGGAGCTACAAAAGCAAACGAGTCAATACCCGAGCATCCGCTGTTCGCGCATAAAGAGACTGCAGAATCGCTTTATGAGCGTGCACATTTAAGTGTTTTGAGGAGTGTTACCTACAGGTTTGTAAGGTTTTGAGTGCACACGTGTGGCCCGTATTGGAGTGCATTTAACCGTCTGCGTGGGAACATGCCTGGCTCAGTGTAACCCTACCAATTATTTTCATTATCGGTTAATCAGCTGATTACTTTCTTGCATAATCATCTATAAAACATCAGAAAACTGTCAAAAAAACAAGAAGCCTATTAGGGCCGAAGGTGACTTTAAATTGGCGTTTTAGTCTGAACAACAAACCTCTACTCTGCTCTAACGTGATAAGTATCTGGATATGAAATGACCTAAATCGGGATATGAGATTCTGGTCAAACTGCACAGCTCTCTACATTTTCATGATAAATACATCTGGATGAATATAAAACCAATAATAAAAATAAAACAGGTAACAAGGTAATTCACATTCAGAGACTGCATAGTTACTTCTGGCATTTTCTTTTAAAGGCCACCTTAATAACACAGCTTTTTAAACTGGCTTTCAACTGACTGGTATGATTCCTCATCTCCTGGACATTATTACACAACATTTACATTTATTTAATTTATATAATTTATCTGTGGAGCTTAAGAAAACAAGCTTGATTAACAGTTAATCTGCAAATATTTTGACTGATGAATTGTTTGACATTTTCTAAGCAAATAAAGAATCTTAAATGTTTTAAATGTGAGGATTAGCTGCTTTTTTTTGTCATATCTGATATTAGGGTGTTGGGTGAATTTAACAAAAAAGCAATTTTAATACATCACCTCGGGCTGTGGAAAGTTATAGCGAGCTGCTTTTTTTTACATATATATATATATATATATAATATTATTTTTTTTTTTTTTTTTTTTTTTTTTTAACCATTTTATCGAGAAAATGATTGGTTGAAAATGAAAATTTTTATTGTGTAATCTGAACCTCTCATGTTTATTTAAAGCACTTCTTTAAAGAATTACTTTGATGACTTGTGAGGGGATCAAACTTTTAGTTCAATTATGACTTCAATACTTCAATATCCTGGTGTAAAGCATGAATTGTATAAGTTTCTAAGCCATAACAAAATAATGCATGTGGACAGTGAAATCCAGTAACACGTATAATACAGTATGTTCCACGTGTGTAAAAATGTAGTTAAGTGTTGTGTATTTACTTGCTGGCCAGGCCTCCTCCAGGTGGAAGGTTGGGGATGTTCTCTGTGGCAATGCTCCTCAGGACAGACACCAGGTCAGGGGTTCCAGCCTCCCCACAGCTCCCCAGTAGCTCTAAACACAAACACCAAGAGGACAACGGGCGTGTGAGTTGTTATCTTGTTTACCGAGTCAAGATTATAGTATATTATACATCAAGATTTAGGATTTAAACCACCACTTTTCTCTGCAGAAGCTGCGAAATCACTCATGGTAGTGGAAAAATCTGATAGACCACTGCTTAGCATTTGCAGCACCAGTGTGTGCAGCAGACTTATTTCAAATATTTGTACTACCTAAAGAATGTTTATTTTGTCCTGGTTATGTCCACAGAAACTGAGCACAGTATGTGGCCTCTTGTTTCACTTAACCTTTTAAAAAACGTTTTTGAAAGAGGCATCGAAAGGACAGTTGAGCCCAGAGAGGAGTGTGGGTATTTAGCTTCAACTGAACAGTTAAATGTTAAGAATAATCTACCACAAGTTTCAAATACAGCAAAAAGATCAGAGATAGAAAAATGGTAAGACGTGTTGTTCCTTAAAAACAGTGAAACGAGTTATTGTAACTATCAAGACTCAAGCATTTTTTAAACATTTGTGTGTCTGTGTATGTTTGTACGTGTGAAGGTGTGTGTGTACACGTCGTGTGTGCGCTGACCCTCAACACGGGTCTCCAGGTATTTATCCAACTCCTCTTCTTTCTTCACAGCCTCCTCTGAGATCTTGGGAGCTCCGGGGAAACACACCAGCACCACACTCATGTTGTCCCTGCTCCCCTGCAGGAACGAGGACAGGCAGGAGTGAAATGAAATCTAAGTAGTACATAAGGCAGATTTTGCAGCTGTAATTGTGCAAGGATCTTTTTTTTTTAATTACACAAAAATGGTTTTAAACTAAACACCTTAAAAATCACTGGGCAGCTATGCAGTCACAATGTTCCTAATTCTTGTTTAAAATAAATTCAGGACAGGGAAAGCCCTGTCCATATAAATCTGAGGAAACTAGCCTGCAGTCAGTGTTTTTAACACTACTTAACAAAAAGAGGAGGAAAAAAAAAAACACTGATTACAAGCATCGAATGATTTGCTGTCCCCAAAAAAGGCAACATTAGCAAGCAAGTGGTTTTTTTATATCAACAATTCCTGTAGCTGCTTTTAAAGTCAAAGCTTTCCCATGTAGAGCAGAGTCTTGCACCAGAGGGGTGACCCACAAAAACACTGTCTAGCGGGTAAAAAGTAGATTTTTACAAAATCACGGGTGCAGGCACAGGTAAAATTTAAATAATTACAGGCGGCCAGCAAGCGAGAACCATAATATAACACATACAGTGCAAACAAAAAGCAGAATTTAAAATAATAACTGTGCAGTATTTTTAACATTTATATCCACTAATACAGTAATTACATGCTGAATCAGCTGGCAGGATTTTATTGTGAAAGTGTGCGACACAACCTTTGACCCCACATCCTGTCAAAAAAATGGGACTGTTTGATCTGACAGCAATGAGAGCTAGCTGCTGGCAAAAACTAATGACATAAAGGCAAAAATAGCCAGTGGAGGACACCAAATTGTGGATAAAGACATCATCAGAGACCAAGTCGGACATTTGGGAGGATTGTGAACTGAAAACAATGCTCTGCCCCCATTCTCCTCAGTCAAAAGCACACAACTTCACCTCGTCACTGCCCTAATGTGAAGAGTTGCCCTTCAAGATGCTCTAGACCAGGGGTCAGCAACCTGAAAGGAGCCATTTTGAGGCATAAAAGAAAAGAAAATCTGTCTAGAGCTGCAAGTACATTTAAGATTCTGTCTTCCAGCTGGCCGAGGGAAACTCAAGGCTAGCTACCAGCAAAATTAAAAGAAAAAGGCACTGACATAGAAGTAGGCTATGGTGCACATAGCTGACAATCTATAAATCTATGCTGACCCCCACCCTAAACTGTGGATTGGTTCAGAGACTAAATTGTGAGTCTAGTAACCATCAGGGATATCTAAATTTGAGTTTAAAGCAATCTAATAACGTTATATCACACTCTACACAGCCTATACCATAAATAAAAGTTTTTGATAGTTTTTTTGTCTGTCTAGGGTTGCACAATAGATTGAAATTTTACCAAAATCACAATATGGCAAAGTGCAAATCACAGGAGCTGTAATTTAGCTAAGCTGATAAAGGTAAAATGAAGCATTGTGGTTCTCCAGAGATGCTCCGGCTTACAAATCATATTCTCCAGACATAAGAGAACAGGGTTGTTTGATACAGACCCCAGCAGAAACCACATCTTCGTCATTTTAACTTTTTTTTTCAGTGAAAATGGAATGCATCAAATTCCACTAAAATTGTGACTCATAGAGCAATCGCAATATCCGTCATGATTATTGCAATATATGTTTTTTCATTCAACCCAAAAAATATGCTGAGCAGGACAACTTCAGAATGATAAAATATACCAAACATATCTTTGGTATGTGTATACTTTAATCTGTAGTCATTTATGAGCAGACATCGACGTAAACAATGCAGGTTTCAAAATATATACATATATTTTTTAAAAAAAATCAGTTCTGCAAAAGTTTTATGAGGAAGGAAATGTACTCAACATGTATGTTTAATCACGAGGATATATAAGAGTTAGGTTTGGTGACTGACATGTTAACAACTTAAGGCACCTTTACAGTAAACACTGCTTTTTCTTGTGATGTTGCTGAAATTATAAAAGAAGGATGAGTTGTGATTTGAAGATAACACCAGACAAGCTAACAGCTTTTCTCCAATACAGAAAAAAAATATTGGAAATATAACCTGGCTGTAATCAGCTGTTCTTGACAAGATGCTGTCAGACACTTCTTACCTTTTATACAGAACGTTTCTGATTGTGTCTTTTTCAACCTTATTTCTAATGATTACTTCCCTTGTCAATTAACTGGTTGATTATTTTCTGGACTGATAGATAAATCATTCTATTAAACCTCGATGCCCAACACATTTTCCAAAAGTACAAGGTGACCTCTACAAATGTAAATGTAAGACCAAGGGTCAAAAATCTTGAGCAATCCTTACTGAACAGCAAAAAACAGCAAATATTTGGCATTTCTGCTTAAAAAAGTTGATTAATCCATTCAAACAATATCTGCTGACTAATTGCTTCGGCTCTATAACTTTTATGGACTTAATTCACTTGCTCCATCACAGAAACAGAATGGCACAACCTCTGGCTGGAGGCCACAGCCTGAACACTGGACAGCATATTAATTGGCATTTATAGGACACAGAGACAAGATAGAGTTCAGGCTTTAAACCAACAGATAGTCACTTTGTCATTACCTTGTAAAAGTCAATGTGGTCAGACTAACTTTCTGTGAGTGTACGGTGTCACATACATCACAAAAGGCGGTGGCAGCGGAGCAGATTTATGACAGAGTGTGGCTGTTATTTGAGATAACCCGTCCAGTAAAGTAAAAATAACCAGGCTGCTGTGCACTGGCTGGTTCTTGGAGTACATACTGCAGATGATGAGGGATGCCCACTGGTTAACAAACAACAACAACAAACACCGATGCTACCCATTACCGATTAGACCATTTCACAAAAATAAAGACTGACTAATTGGAAGCCAACAAAATTAGACACCCTAACCTTCAGGCTGACTCGGGCTACCATGTTACCATGGTAACAATCAGTGCCACCAACTGATTAGTAGGAAACAACAACAAAACGACATAAAGAGGGAAAGCAAGGCTCATAGCCTGTTGTTTGCTAACACTGCTGTGGAGAGAGCGATGATTTCTTTGCGTCTTGTACCATATTTTTGTGTCTTTTTTGAACATCTTTGATGGGCTTAACACTGTTTACTGTCACTGCAATGTTTTTCCATATCTTTTTTTTTTTTTGTATTGTTAAACTCTTCCCTAAACCTTCCAAGTAAAATGTCCTTGTAACTGTTGAATTCCTCCAAAAGACGTGTATCTTCTGCTGGAGTAAACAGAGCTGAGCAGTTGGAGCAGCCACTCAGTCAGCCATATTTTTTATTTTGAAAAATGTCTTAATTTACCCAGAATTCACAACAATTAAACTGCTTTGTGCAACAGATGAATTTAGACGCCTATCTGAAGTCTGACTATCTGTTATATCTAAGCCATAATCAAAGTCGATCTTTGTGAAACTGGTCTCACAGCGGTGTTGCCTCCAGATGCTGCCACCTTCATCAGACAAAGTTTACAGATTGCCTCACATTACCGTATTAGCATTGAATTTAAATCTGCTGCGACTTGCACAATGTTATGTCCACACAGACAACATTGCCAGCCCTCTCTTCCTACATCCTAATTGAAAAAGAGTTGTGAAGACAGTGGTGATAACCAGAAAGCAGAGTGATTTTCCTCCCCTCATTCAGCAAGAGAGAGAAAGAAAAAGAGAGCTTCCACTGGAAAAATACTGATTTTTTTCACATATGTGTCATATCCTACAGATACAGGCATTAAAACTGTAGTGAAAGGTGTCAATGTACTGGTATGATATTGATATGACTGTCAACAGATCATTATCGCTGTGTATTGTTGCTGAAAAAATCGGCAAGAAGCTGAATCCCTCAATGAAGCATCAATGCAACGGACGTACTGCTCAAGCGGGGCGTGTGGCTGTTCTAACCCGTTAACATGAGCGCCAGAAAATCTTGATAATGGAAATATTTTGACTTATTCACAGAATAATGTCACGCCATTACACAGAGCAACAACAAGCAGGGCTGAAACTGAAATCAACGTTGCTCCAGACTCCACAGTGGAGGAGTTAGTTCCAAAATGAGGAGTTTCAGTCATATGGAGGTGGCGCGGTTACAAAAGATCAAACATACAATAAACGGTAATATGCGAGAAGTGCAAGAAGAATGTGACAGCAAAAGGGAGCTTTGCAACAAACTTATCAAGCAAAAGCACTCGGTCAACTACGAGGAGAACTCAACAGTTATTGTGAGTTTTAAAACAAAAATATTTTTCTGTATTTTGAATACCAAGAAATATCCTGATATTATTTTAAGGCCACATTGCCCACCTCGCGGTGGTTGATATGAGATAGAGCAGTGTTTCTCGAACTTCTCAAAATATATTGATCTCTTGAATACAGTAGCATAAAACTACCCTATCCTATTCAGTTACAAACAGTTCATAAAACTTTCAATCATCAGATATTTTATGTATTTTTATTTAATTTTTTGTAGTATTTTGATAGTATTATGTTTTTAAAGTACTTTATTTCATTCAAGAAAAAGTCTCCTTCCTCCACGTACCACTAGAGGAAGTTTGTGTACCACCAGTGATGCACGTACCACAGTTTGAGAATACAGGAGACTGAGTACAGGCCAATACTCTAGACACAAAGTAAGTGATACATGGAGGGAAAAAGTCCATGATGTGGATCGGTGGGCGGGTTCAGCTGAGGCAAAGAATGATTCCTGCTTTTTCTTGGATCAATAGCTGAGAGGCCAACGGGCCGGGACAGAATTGAAAGCAATGATGTATAATTCATTATGTGATTTATCTGATCTCTCAGTGTGAGATGTTAAGTTAACATTAGATCATTTGTGTTAAATTGCAGTATTCATACAGAATATATTCAGTATATTTAGATATTATTTTGTATATTTATATTTTATTCTTTATTCTTGAAAATTTGTTTCTCAATTCTCATTATAGCCCACTTTATTGATAAATTAGTGAAAGACTTAACTTATACTTTTATTTTTCTTTTCTTGTGTCTTTTGTGGATGGGAAAGAAAACCAATCCATACCCAACCAAAATTTTGATGTACTTTAATACTATTCAATTTTCAAGTTGAATTTTGCATTTAAATTAAAGTCATGTTTCATAGCTGTAAAATGAAAGACAAGGTGAAAAGCAGTTAACTATCTGGATACTTTGACCTCTAATGTGCATCATATGAGGAAAAATGAAGCTTACCTTATGCAGACAGGTGTCCACCACTGAGTTACAGACCTTCTCCAGGTCATCGCAAACCAGGAGTCGCGAGCGAACAAATTCACACAGCTCCTCATTGGACATGACATCCCAGATTCCATCACATGCCAGCACCACAAACTCGTCTCCTTCGGCCGCTCGCTCCAACACGCACACCTCAGGCTCGGGGCTCACCAGCTGCTCCGTGGGGCCCTTACCATCCACACATTTGTAGTCGTAGTCCCCCAGGGCCCGGGACACAGCCAGGGAGCCGTTTACCCTCTGGATCATGACCGAGCCGCCAGCGTTCTGGATGCGCTCCTTTTCACGGGGGTTGCAGGGCTTGTGGTCCTGGGTGGAGAAGCCCACCTTGGTGTCTCGACTCAGAACGGCCCGCGAGTCGCCGCAGTTAATGAAGTATAGGTGGGTGGGGCTGATCAACACGCACACGGCTGTTGATCCGCTGCGGTCCAGGCCCTGCCGCAGGTCAGAGAAGCTGCGCATGTACTCATCAATGTTCAGGAAGCCAGAGCGGATGCCATCTTTCACGCCCTCCACCGAGCCGGGCCCTGAACTGAAGTCGGCCCCTCCTGACAAGATGTGTTCCAGCAAGTGGCCGGAGCAGTAGTTGGCCACCCGGGAGCCCGCGTGGCCATCGTAGACAGCAAAGAAGGACCAGTCGGCGAGTCCATGGGGGAGGCCCACCACTGCTGTGTGGGCGTCCTCCATCTCCACCCGCCAGCCCTGCATGGAGCTCAGGCCATAGCGCAGTCCGTTACCTTCACCATGGGCACTATGCTTCTCCGTCTTCGGCTTGTCCAGGAATGCACCCATTGCTGCCTACAGCTGGAGATGAATCAAGAAAAGAGAAGAAGAAACAAAAACATGGAACTGTTACACCATCAGCAGCAAGGACAAAGAAGTCAGTCACTTTCATCCTAATGCACCACTGTACCATAAACAGTCCACAAAATTAACACAAGCCACCAGGGCTGAACAATTTATCAAAACTTTTTTGAGGTTGCAATATGGCCTGCAGCAATTTTCAAAGTGCAGGGAGTGCAATATTTGTTAAAGGTAAAATGTGTGTCAAAATACCATTATAAATTAAATACTGTCCTGGCCTGCACATCATATTTTACAGGTTTAAGAAAACTTTGTTTGGTACAGATCCTTGAAAAAAGAAAAATCACACCATACTCATTCTCACAATCCTTCACCCAGACCAGCCACCACCCAAATTCTGGTAAAATGCACAACTGGCTGGTAGATTTGCTCCACTTACCAGCCAACACCAGTGATCTATTGAATGGTTGGTAAAATTGGAACATTCACTAAACATTTGGCCCGTGGACAAGACCAATAAATCTTCCAATATTAGCCTACTGCAGATTGTCAATATGCCAACTGATAAGACACAAGAAGTTTGTTTACTTTGAGGTAATTTGGGAACAACATTATGTAATTCATCCAGCAGAGAGCACTGACAAGTTGTTTTTAACTCAAAATTCTGGTCAAATCTATGAGACCCGCATCAAGATTGTTGTTTTATATGAATTTATGTAAAACAACCAGTCGTTACAAGGTGTGTTGCCCCATTGACACCGTGAGATTCAGCATGTGTGTGAGACAACAAACATAACAACTATCAAAGGGTGAGGGGCTCAGACATTAGAAGGAGGCTCGGAGCAGAACTGCAGCTCCTTTGCATCGAAAGCTGAGGTGGAGGAGCTGGACAGCGCTGGACGTCATGCTCGGTCTGTTGCCACCGCGACCAGACTCCCGGGATACGAATGGATGAATGGACAACTATCAGAGCAGCGTTGTGTGTGAAGGAATAGCTTCCCAAGTGAGACCGGAAATACAACAAACTTACTTTAACACCTTCCATCCTTGGACGTGCACAACATGTCATCAGTTACAACCTATGTGATGGATAATTATCAATATGTACTGACTTACTATCTATAGACACTGTTGACAACTTAAAAATCAGCTTAATACCCATTTGTTTAAACTTTCTTTTGCATAATCTGTTCAGTGTATTTTTGTTTTTAGAAGTTTGTCTGCTTTTAGTGTCTTACGTCTGTTACCTGGTCTCATATTTGCATTTTGTTTTTTTTTGTTTTTGTGAAGCTGTTTTTGTGAATTCAGCTCTTGAAAGGTGCTATATAAATAAACTTCAGCTACATTTACATTTCTTATTATAACCTTTTGTTGCCCATCTAACTAGAAGCACAGGTGATTTTTCATTTCAGTGTTTAAAGCATTGAAAATGTGAGTGAAGGAAGATTGTTTGTCAGATCTACAAAGGATCACATGATGCTCTATTGTCTATAATAATATCCTTGGTACTATAAATCCCTGTGTAAATCAGCAGTTTTTGGTGTCAGTAGTTCAGTAGGCTGCTTCATACTGTGATTACAGAGCGCTTTTAATTACTCAATGGATGGTGAGAGCCAGAGATCCTGACAACAAGACAAAGATAGCAGAGGAGGAACTACAGAGTCGAGGATTACACTGCAGCTCCAAAGCTTCTTTGAGCACAGAGCCTCTTTCACGCTGAACACAAGGTAACTAATACTATTACTTAACTTGTTGGCAGAATATAGAGTGTGACATTACTGAATCAGCAGGGCCTGAGATGCTCACCTGCCAAGAGCTGAATGAGAGTGAAATCTGCCTTTGAGGGTTAGTTTTTCGGTCTTTGCCTCTACTTCAAACTTCCATTAAACGTCCATTCTGACCACCATGCACTCTGTCGGACCACGAACCACTGTCAAAGGCTGCATGTGGATGCCAGCACAGTCAGTCAATTCGGGCAGGCAGACAGCGTCTTTGTTTTGTTATTGGGCATTCAGTCAAGGAGCTGTGTTGGTTCAGGTACTGTTGAGACAATAAATTACAATCAGTCCAGTTTTAGTATTGTAAGGAGAGATTTTATGGCTCCCAGCATTGGTCAGCGTGGTGCCTTGCTGGATGATGTTGCTATCTAAAGTCAATCTGAGCGCTGCTTTGGTCCATTATAAGCACTGAGTGTCTAGAATAGCATGCTACAAGCTAAAAGAGCTAATGGAGGCACACACAAAGGGCTGTTTCATCGTCTAATAATTCAAGCAGCTCTAAGATCATTCAAAGAAGGATAAAGGGGAGAGAAACCTTTCCACAGATAGATATAAAGGATTTGGTTGCTGAGTAAAATGAATACAGACGCATTTCCACTGCATGGTATGGCTCGATTCAACTCACTTTTTTTTTAACTTATCATTATAGATTGTACCTGGTACTTTATTTTGTACCACCTCCACTGGCGTTGAGGTTCCAAGCAAGCTGAGCCAATACTAAACACTGACGTGAAAACACTGCAGACCACTGATTGGTCGTGTGACACAGGTCAATCACACGTTGCATTAAATAAAACAACACGTACAGTGACTGACTGCAAGCAAAACCAAACAAAAAATGAAACCATAATATATTTCTTTCCTAGATCTGGATACAAAACGGATCGAATGCATCATTTCACAGGAGAAGTTTATACTATTTGGTACTGCATTATTTTGGTCAATATCTTAGAGGTACCTATAATAGGTAATCTATATCAAATCTGTGATCAGTGTCTGGCCTAAAAAGCCTGAGCCTCCAAATATTCTACCTGATTCTATTATAAGAAATGAAAAGTCACTAAAACTTGCCACAGTGATGTTCTTAAGATAAAAAAAAATGTGGATTATGGCCATTATGTCAGGCATTTTTGTTTCTAATTCACTTTAGGGCTGCAACTAAGGATTATTTTCCTAGTCGAATAGTCGGCCAGTTTTGTCTAGATTAATCAAGTAAAAGTTGTTTGTTTTAAAATGTAAATTGGTGAAAAATGTTGATCAGTGTTACCCAAAGCCTAAGATAACGTCCTCAAATGTGTTGTTTTACTCAAAGCCTAAACATATTCGGTTTACTATCATAGACGAGTAAAGAAACAAAAAATATTCATATTTAAGAACCGATTAATCGATCAAAATAGTTGGCGATTAATTTAATAATCGATTAATCGTTGCAGCCTTCATTTATTTGCAGCTCTACCTGAAGACACTAGCAACACCTCAGGGTCCTTACACTGGCCATGGTCTTAAAATGCTCAACCGCCTTACGCCATTTCTCTGGCATTTCTGACCTGCACTATACTTTCCCATCATACACAGCATAGCATGGAGCTACTTTACAGTATGTGCTGCTTGGTTGGTGAAGCACTCATGAGATCTTGAAATCAATAAAAATCGAAAGCCCTCCGAGCACGTGGTTTTTTTTTTTTTCAACATATTGATTTCTCGCTCTGCATTACCTCCTACATGAGTGCACACATGGCATGACAGGCATGTGCCCAAAAAAGGCTGGTACATGCAAGGAGTGACTACAGCTGGTTTCAGAGGAACGTGTGTGTGTGTGTGTGTTTGCGTCTGCTCTGCGCATGCGTGCAGTGTCATAGTCTATGTGCAAGAAAAAGACGCTCTATAAATACACCAGGCCGGTTTAGATTTCATGTCCAGGGTGGGGCAGTGGGCCCACACCATTCACATTTCTATTGCTTTACTGCTGCATGATTGTATCAACAGAATTCCCTCGATCAACCACCAGCTACTGCCAATCAGACGTAGCCTGCTGTATATGTTCATGTATGGTAAGAAAGCGTGTTCACATGTGTGTGAGAGAAAGAGAAATCTGTTATGTTCACCAGCAGTGATTCTCTCTAAAAATAAAACAAACACACTGTCATTGCCTAGCAACCACCCACCCTGCAGGGCAAACATCCAGGCTAAGCTTCATTCAGCGACATCCCCCTCTCTATGTCTCTCTTTCACATACACACTCACACACAGCCGCCTGGTAGAGGGAGAGGAAAGGGGAGTTGCATCATCCATCCATTAAAGCCGGTGCAGCAGCCAGACCCTGAAAGGAGACGTGCAGACTGCAAGAACACATGCAGATACTATGAGATTTCTCTGGCTGACAATGGTACAATACACTGCTGGCAAAAACACACGCACATGCGCTCGTGCACAGAAAACCCCAGAAAATATCTCCATTGAGACATCAGACTGAAACTAGGAACTCACAACCACTTAACCCCCTCAAAACTGCTGTCGCCCATGCTGTAACCACAGGTCGAAACCAACACCCCCTCATGCGAAGACGCACATGTCTGCCAAAAACCACTGGCTACGAAGAGGGAAGTGGAAGGTCGGAGATTACATAATGCTGCAGAGAGCCTGAGTGCTGCTCTGAGAGTGAGCACATTCACACAGAACAGTTAATGCTATCCTGGAAGCCAGGCTAACACACAGCTTCTAGCCCTATCCATGTGAACACATCAATATATATGCTGTAACAGACAGGGACTCACCCTGTAGGTTCATGTTTGACTCTCCAGATGATGTGATAATTGGGGACACAACAGCTTGGGGTTGTTATTTACTTGATTTTGATTCGATTACAGTGTGAAGGTTATAGCGTCTGCAATAAATGGTTTTGTTTTGTTTTTTGTTAATAAAAGGTCTTGTGTTTAGAAAATGTCACAAATTGGCTTGGCGTTGCTTTCATGAATAACCGTTACTACGGCTGGGAAAACAGCTGAGCCAATAAGAGACCTTAAAGAGGGAAGTAAAGTAGATATCTCATACAAGGTTACTGACACATATTCATCGTGCAGTATCAGACAGAGTAATGATGACACCCTGTTCATTCTTGATTAAGAGTTAGCTAGATTAGCTTCCATGTTAGTTAGTCCATCTATTTTTCCTCACGTTATCATGACGGAGCTTGAGTTACTAGTTGAGCTGAACGATTAATCTGTTCTTAAATTAATCTAACTATTTTGATATTCGATTAATTGGTTTGAGTAATTTTTAAGGAAAAAAGGTACAAATTCTCGACTTCCAACTTAATGTCAATATTTTCTGGTTTCTTGACTCCTTAATGACGGTAAACTGAATATCTTTGATTGTGGACAAAACAATATTTGAGGACGTCATCTTGGGCTTTGGCAAACAGTAATCAACTTTTGTTTTTACAAATTTTCTGACATGTTATAGATCAAACAACTAATTGATTAATTGAGAGAATGATGGACAGATTAATCAACAATGAAAATAATCGTTAGTTGCAGCCCTAGTTACAAGTTGCTTGGTTCTTTAATCTTCAGGTTGGTTTCTGCCAGTGTATTCCAAGTCCAGGCTTAAACACTGGGGATTTAAACTAAAACATTGAAAAATTTGCTTGCTAGTAAAGGGGTTAGCTCCAAAATTAGCAGCAACGTTGGCCAAGGCCCACTTAATGGGAAGTGACCTTTAAGGTAGACCATGCCACCTATTCTCATTTTAGTGACAAACCGCACCTCTGAATTTTGCTAAACTCAGCTTTCTTTCGCCACCTCCACCGGGCCTAGCAACTTTTATGGCAGAAACTCTGCTCAAGTTTCGTGTACATTGTGACATGACAGCAGAGAGTTGAGAAAACAGCTGACTGAGGGTGGCAGCAGCTCTAACTGCAGATCATAATTTAGATAATGCAACTAGTCTGCTTGCAAACATTAGGCAGGGAGCCTAGCCACCTTGCTATCTTCCTTCTGCTAATACTACATCACCGAGGTCAGGCAAGCACAGTGTTTGATAAATCCTTGTGACTAATTCAATAATTTGCCTGCGATAAATTAAACTCAGTCTCTCCTTGGTAATCAAACCTCCTTATATCTGGACACCTCGCTATGCCTTTTCATTAACATAACCACTAAATTGTCTTTAGGTAAACAATTTGTAATCTCAATAGACTCTCTGTAAACCTATTTAACGTATTCCAACTGTCTGTAGGCTAATGCAGCCACAATGTCAACTGATTGTAAACAAATTCTCTCTTGTATACCTGCCTTTAAAACTGCAATGTCTGTGAAAGATTTCATCTTTTAAGCAGTTTTATCAAGATGTGTCCAGCAGACCATGTTGAACTGGCTGCATGCTGAAAATACTTCCATCAAATGTCATTAAAAAAAAGGATATAATCTACAAAAGACACATTTAGTTTTAACAGATGTCTTTTCAGTCTCATCAGTTTGTCATCAACAACTGCGGTTTTGGGGAAAAAATAGAAAATCGAAGCCATGAAATTAATTTTACTTTCTTAAAATGGCATTATTGTTGTTTCAGTCTGAGAGGCAAATAAATGTGGCTACATGAGGCTAACATCCACCACCCTTCTGATCCCTTGCTAGCTTTATACTACATACTTATTCTTTTGACTTCAACTTTTACGGTATCATGCATTTCTGATTTTCATTAAATGATACATGTCCTCTGTTTAAAAGGTAAGACCTCAAGGAGATTGATGATTTCAAATGATTGATGACTGACTGATGATTAAACTGCTCCACACAGCCCTTTCACACCCAGAATGAGGAGGTCAGATAGAAGCAGTATGTCAATGTTAACTTTTCCCAAAGTCTGTGTCTTAAACTAATATCAGACTGGTCCTTCGAATAACCCCCATATTCACTCAGACTAAATTCATCTGTTGGAGCAGGTGACTACTCGGTGGCACTCTCAGTGTAAATGTGTTCAGGTCCACGAAGGGCACTTGTGAGAGTAACACATTAATGTGCCACCAGATTTGTGGGCTGACAAATCCATCACTAGTTACTGTTTAGGACAATATAGAGTCTTTCCATCATGGAAAATGGCAACAACACAGCAACGTCAGACTGACAAATGGAGCGGGGACGAAAGGTAATGAAGTTCATGGACCTGGCACAATCGTCTTTTACTCTGAACTATATAGAAATAATTTAAAATCACAAAAGGCATGAATGACCCCACAATATGAACTCTCAAGACATGAAAAATAAACACACTGCATTGCACTGGATACCACCAGAGATATGTCCTGGTAAAACTAGTCTTGCATAGTCAGACCTATCTCCACAGCACTGTGTCAGCACTAGAGAAAGGTCTGGCTGCAAACATTTTCATTCTGCTATAGAGAAAAAAAATCTTCTTGGCCAACACAAAGCTCTGGATGCAGTGCCTGCAACATAGCAGCAGGGGGAACTTGTTATTAAAATGGCTAAATCCTCACAAAAGAAAAGGTAAGAGCTGCTATCTTGTTTACATTCGTACTGTTAGCAACCAGGTAAGGGTAACTCAGCATTTTCAGCGTATAGGTTGCTAGCTTGGAGGTTCTGTTGTCGTTTCCTGTAGCAACAGGGATCTTGAAAACAGTAACTCGTACATAGTGGAATCCCAGGGGAATGCTGCCTGAAATCTGTTGTCAATGGCAGGCTTCTACCCAAAATCTCCATTCACTGAGTTAGACTATGGTAAAACTGACCCAAATTAGGGGACAGATCCTTCAAGTCTGAGCTGAACCTGCATCTCCTCTCAAATTTAGATAGACGTGACTCACAGAGAACAAATTAATGAAGCATTCAGCAAGTTCTTGTCAACTTGTTAGCTCAAAATAGTTCAAAATTCAATGATACTAGAGTCAGCAGTAAAATATGTAGTATTTCACTTCAACATATGACAGACAACTAGCAAAAATTCTACTGAGTCAATTTAAGTATCCACAAGATTAGATCTGTCTGACAGCATTTGCATTTTGCTGTGGGTTTTTCATTGGTCCAAGCCAAGTGATGGATGATTGACGACCACATGAAGGAAAATACCTGATAAATATCACATGATCGTGTGATATTTCACCATATTTACAAGCTTAGGAAGACCACCTGAATGTACCTTTAAAATATCCAACCCAAAGTGGATTGAAGGATAGTGAGTGAGGATGAACCCTGGGACTTCTAAAGCCACACCTTCCTATTGTATCTATTCTCACACCATAAATTTGTTTAGTGTTGGGTATTTATATCTGTGTTTTTATCTTATCTCCTGTGACCTTCATCATACTTCCTCTCTGACCCTGCTTTGCCTCCATTTTTAATTTTCTTTTATTACACTAAGAACAAAGGTGCACAGATCCAACATGCAGCACTTCAACACATTTTATTGATCATCTGTTTCTTCATCTTCTCTTCGTGCACTCATCTGCTGCAGAGTGCTTCCAAGGACAGTCATACAACGCCTGTATCATACCAGTCAATGGAAATCACTCTGGTACCACTTGCTCTCATGCAAGAAAGTGCACAATGTGGAAACAAACATCTCTCAAAGTCTGCGGTGGTACGATTATTATTGACTCTTATTACGATTAACAATTATTCATTTAGTCAAAGAAATTGCGTAAAATGTCCATCACACCAAGCTGACAACTTCAAATGTCTTGTTTTGTCCAAAAAAACCTTACAAACCTGAAGATAACAGTCTACAACACAGAAAAGCAGAAAGAAGTCATATTTTAGAAGCTTGAACCAGAATTTATTTGCCTTTTTTTTTTTTGAATGAACAATCTGTAGCAATTAATCCATCATGAAAATAGTTGCAGATTAACTTTCTGTCACATAAATGATCAATTAATCGACTAATTGTTTAAGCTCTAGAGGCAATCAAACACACAAGGCTCTGTATTGTCTTTATCCGTTCAAGAGGAAACACAGATCAACTACAGTCCTGGCAGCAGCTACCTAAAATCTTCTAAAAACCAAGATTACCTTCCTTTACATGTGACTTCCAAACTACAACAGTTATCTAGGATACTAAGATACTATCAAGCGACACAGCCAAGTCTGTTAATCATCATTAAGTGTAAACAACATCATAGTCAGTTTACCATCTCAGGAAAAAGAAATTTGTTTGAAAAAATACTAATTATCAAAATATTACCAATTCATTTCCCATCCATTGAATAATTAAATATCACTACATTGCTCCTATATATCATCCATTGTGTCTCTCTGATGGTCTCATTGTGTTTTTGATGTGTTTATGCAAACACAAATGGAGCTCGTTTCAAATGTGTATAAATAACATGGCCTCAGAACGAAGGTACAGCATTTAATATGAGTGTACTAACACTAATAGCAAATGCTGGTCCTAACCAAAAGCATATAGTCCATCATTATTTCTGGGGCGGCCATCAACCAAAGATTTTTCTAGTCTACTACTAGTTCTTAGTTAAAGACATACTCACTGACTTAGCTTGGGGAGGAGAATTTGAGCTGGTGCATAAACAAAGTGGGCCAACAACACATCTCTCTCGCTTGCTCTGTTAGGTCCAAGCTTAGCTCTTATCCCAGCTTTCTTCCCTGTCTTCCTGGGCCATTGCTTATAGCTGCGATTGGTCCACAGGTGCCATGGTCGGAGGATGTTGTGGACGGTGATCATCTCAAGTTGATGAGCAACGATACAAGGAAAATAGTTGGCCCACGGTCCCTTTAACCGTCACTACCCACATGCGTGCTTTACATTGGCATGGATGTTTAGCAACACATCCATCGCTCAGAGTCAAAAGTTACCCCAAAGAAAAGAGGATGAGTCAAAAATTTCTGAAAACAACAAACATAACAAAACTAGAGGAGGTTGTCCATTTTGTCTGATTCTGTAAGCTCTAAGAAAACATGCAGGAATATGGACAAAATAAAGGTAGAGTACGGACAGAAGGCTCTGTCCTATATGCGTGTCTCACATTAAGCATTGAGACTCTTCACATTAAGTAATGATTTAATCACTGTTAGGGGGCAGCCCTAGTTATTTCATCAATGAAATCAGCACAAAAAAGGCATATCTTTATAGCTCAGTGCTTTCTAATCGCCCTCTTGTTCATGTACTTCTAGCCATAAATGAATAATCTAAAAAAGCAGATGAGAAAGCTGCAGTCGAACTGATTTACTCCACTGAAAACTGTGAAACACTTCTTCTGGCTTCTCACAGTGATAATTTTCGAACCAGTGCAAACTCCTTCCTGTTATGGAGGCCCAATGTGGGCTCCTATATTTTTTTAAAAGCACCTTGTGACGCCTACAGTTCCTTCACAGCACAGCCGAGGCCTTTAAGATCCTGTCAAACTCTAAAATAAGCTTGTTGACTGTCTCAATCTCCCACTGACACTGTGTTTCATCTGCTCCTCAGTCTTTACACTGTGACTGCTGACTCAGATAAGATTATCTGCTATTGAACTCCTCCCGGGCACAAGCCCAACACCAAGTGATGTCATATACCGGTCACCTGTGCACCTTATCGCAATCTGATATACTGGAGAAGGTGAGCAGGGTGGCTGCCAGGCTGAATTTCAACTCTGCACGATACAAAATTGATGCTGAAATGTGAATGTGCCATGAGCCTAGGCCAGGATGACAAATCTCTGCAATATATCAGGGCAATTTAGAATGGCTCAATCATATAAGATCATATAAAGTTCACCAAATGTAAGAGTAATAAAAAGAGATGGCAAAGTCGGTCTGGTCACACATTCTGCCCCTTCACATGGCAAGCTTCACTTTCAACATAAACTCTTAGCAAACATTTTCTTTGCATGGAATCAGGAGACGTGCTCAGAAGTTGGGAGAGAACTCTTTGTTTTGCTGGTGGGGTGTCTGCTCATTAATAAGAAAAGTCAGTGCAGAAGTTGTCATTTTGACAGCGAGGGGAGACTCTTGTTTGGAGTGAGTCAAACGGGGAATAAGCCCTTTTTGCATGAAAGCTTCCAGAAAATCCTACCGCAATATCGGTACAAAACAAAATACTAGAGATGACTGATAGGTTTGATTACTGATATGAGCTGCTGCAAAGGGCGACATACTTCACTGATCACATCAGACACAATTTTCAAAAATATCTATGAAGAGATTAGTATGCAAGGTTCAAGACGTTAGCAGCAGGAGTCGGCATCTTGCAGGCTGATTGCGCTCAAAACATGAAAAAAAAAACAAAAAAACAAAAAAACAACAGCAATGGCTCATAGAAACCCAAGCCCAGTTTTACAAATACCATTATTAGGCTATTCTTTTCTGTTTCTTAATATCATTATTACAGTTGCAATGATCAAGTGTATCAAGTGAAGCCCATGTTTGTGATCAAAGTAAACCCTGTACATTTAAACAGCTGCTCTGTGTCTATAGACATGCCCCACCTTGGTAAAGCCTGTACTATATAGAAAATATTACAAAGAAAAGAACTTAGTGGTACATAGCACCCTACTTTGCTGAACCATCATTTAACTGAGGCATGAAACACAAAGTTAGACTTGGATAACTGCCATCACACTTGACGACTTAACAACCATAACAAAGATTACAACATTTTTTTTTGTTTATATGTGTTTAGATTGAGTTTCAATATTTTTGGGCTATTTCATTTCAGTTATTGTGACAGTTATTCAGCTCTACAATTCCTATTGAGTATTATTCTAAAAAAAGTTATTTTATGTTTATTGTTGCATACTTAAGCAATGGTGGAAAAAAGCTAAGTACATTTATTTACTCAAGTACTGGCAGAGGTACTTGAGTATTATTTCTATTTTATGCTACTTTATAATTCCACTTCACTATGATTTGGAGGGAAATAATGTAATTTCTACTCCACTACATTTATTTGACAGCTTTATATACTAATTTTACAAATTTAATGCAACAGACAAAATAACATGCTTCTAAAATACAGCACGTTGTTAAAGATTAAACTTGTGGTTTTATACCTTTTTGGTTTCTGACATCTTGCAAAAAGTGTGTTGTCAGTGTCACATGTCAGATGTCTGAGTTGTTGACAACTCCATCAAATAGTGAGTTTTCCCTCTAAATTTCTCACAGGGTTTCATTTCAATAAATGTTAAAAATGATTCAATATCTCACCAAAAATCAAAGGTTAAAGAAAAAGTCCAAAAGCAGATTTGCGTATCAGAACTTATTTCTTCTTCTTGTCGCATTAATCATTTCACGACCCCTCAGATTTATCTGGAGTCCTTGTATATAAAACTGTATTTATAGATCAAAGTAGCTCCACCTTCAAAAGTGACAACATGTAACATGCTGCTTACATGGTGATTCTTCAGTATTAATAATCTAATGATGATATATAATAATTTATCAGTCAGAGGGGCCAAACCAGTACTTTTACTTTAATACTTCAACTACATTTTGCCGCTAATATTTACGTACTTTTATTTTAAGTAGGATTTTTATGCAGAACTTGTGCTTGTGATGGCAGTATTTTTAATTACTGTACTGGTACTTTTACTCAAGGAGGGAATACTTTTTTGTCTACTGTACCTAAGTGTATCAGCAAATGTTACATAGTTTAGGTAAATAATGTATGAAGTTGTTTGGGCAGAGCTACAGTGAAACATGACCGGTTATAAACATCTTATCGGTTTGTTTTTATCTAACATTTAATGTTATCTGCTGAGATTACACTTCATGACTGATTTCACAGGCTTCAACAAAGATACCAGACGTAAAAACGGATGGCTTGTGGTTATAATTACCCTCTAAGGACACAGCATACACAACAGATCATACAGTACAGTAGCTATCCAACTGGCGCTGCATGCATTTTTGTTCAAAACACATATTGACGGTTATCTTTCGACATTCATACCCTTGCATAGCTATTTATTCTGATTAAATCTACAGCAGTTTGTGCCTGTGTGCTTGTTTAAATATATATCTTTATATTGCAGGAATACACTACACATTACAGTCTTAAGCTAACGTCACATAGCCAACCATGACACCCACATGAGCAGTTGTGAGACGTAACAGAAGTACATTTATTTCCATTTTAATATGCATTACTTGTATTTTACTTGAGTACTTCGATTTTATGCAACTTACTCCACTACATCTCAGAGGTAAATATTGTACTTTTTACTCCACAATAGTTTTCAGACAGCTTAAGTTACAGTTACAGATTACTCTTTTTCATACCCTTCCTGGTTATCTCCAAATTTGGTGATTTTGAATGTGAATGTTTGTGATAAACTGACAGATTAAGTGTTCACTTACAGGTTGAGAAAATTCTCCTATTTCTCAAGCTATATAAACAATTTTAAACACCTCTTGGATCAGCTGGAAAATGCATGGTCACAAAGCTGAAAACAAGGCTGTTTCTCTGTGCTCTATAGAGATGAACAGGACATTGAGGACAGACTGTAGATTAAACTACCCAACGGTATATAAAGTAGTTAAAGTTCGCTTAACAGTAAACATCTACAGCAGTTTTACTGCAGAATGAGTACTTTCACTTTTCATACTTAAAGTACATTTTGCTGATATTACTTAAACACTTTTACTTGAGGAAAATTTTGAATGCTGGACTTTTCACTTATTTTCACAAAGTGGTATGGTGTGGCAATGTATTAGCAATGATCTGGCTATTTTTAAATCAAATATTAGGAAAGCTGACATGCTATAAAGAACACACCACCGTACACATACAATCTGAGAATTGAACACAAAACAAAATGAGCCACGGCCACAAATTTTTGCATGTATGACGATATCACAATAAAGCGAACTGAAACAGTATTACAAAACATAATATTGTAATACTCAAGTGTATCAAGTTTTCTTACACCTGTAAGTATTACTCATTTTACTTCTTCTCGCCACTGATAATTATCCTTTAAGATCACTGCGTACACAACACAAAATACAGTAACTATTCAACTGGCACTGCGCATATTAACAGTTAATGCTGGATATTAATATCATTACACATGTATTTATATAAAACAAAAGGACCTGTTACTCTATGTGTGCTCGTACTTGTTCAAATATAATATTTTATCGATTGAAATGCCATTAGAGTGTCAAGCTAACTAAGGCTGCACAATTTGTTTAAAAAGTCATACTTTGATTATTTCGACTGAACTGCAACTGTCAATAAGCAATATACTTAATGGAAATGATCAGTTTTTTCATTACAATTTTCATGTCACTGAAAAAAAAACAACAACTATTAAAATCATGATTGTGTGAAATTTTCTAAACTCTGGAGATTTTCAGGCCGGGACATCTCTACAGCACCACAGAACTTCATTATGATATGCTGTTTTGTCACACACTTTTTCAAAAAATTTGCGATTTGGTTCTAATTCTGCAATCTAGGTATTGCACTTGGCCATATGGTGATTTTGATAATATTGAAATTAACTGTGGAGCCCTCCTGCTTACACAACAGAACAAACTGTACAGTAGCTATTAAACTGGATGACCTGTAACTGTCTGTGTGTACTCGCCCCTTGTTCAAATACAACATTTTATGGGTAAAAAAAATGCTATTACAGCGCAAAGCTAACATCACACAGTTCACCACTGACACCCATATGACAAAGTCCGCTAAGCTGTCATTAGCCAGTTATAGCTTGTGTAGCACACACCATGCTAGATTAGCTCGCTTGTTAGAATGTTAATATCAGTATTACATTAAATTGAACGCTTCATTCAGAATTGCCTCCGTTGGTTAAGTTACTCTGAAACTTCAGATGATGGATCAGGTTTTATTTTTTGGCGACGGTCCGTTAATGCACCACAAAATTTACGCTGCATGAACCGACCGACTGCTCCTGGAAGTGGCGTTAAAATGCCGATCCACTGACCACATGCTGAACTCCACTCCACTGAACACAGGTCCCTCCACGGAAAGGCCTAGCTTGCAGTTAGTGTGTTGATGTGAGCTAACGTTAGCTAGCTTGCTAATGTTAACTCAACAGCCGACGCATTTCCCCCAGCTTGTCAAACTCAAGCTAATGACGTTAGCGCGCACGCTAGCATGCTACTTACGTTTTCCTGCCGCTGCGAATGTAGATCCAATCTTGATTATCTGCCGGATTCCGCTTTTGTGTGAAGATGTGTCGGTAACCTGGCTATCTACGGAGCTAACGTTAGCTAGCTAGCTATGTTATGTTTCCTTATTTGACAAAAAAATAATCGAGATTGGCCTCAGAAGAACGGCGATAATTCCTTTCTCGGTGGTTCCCTGCTTGGACAACGTTGATTTTTACGCATGTTTGACGCCAGTTCTGCCTCTCACATTAAATGAAGACAATTCCGTTCGTTCCAAAACAAATATGGACACTGTGAGAATCGGTTATATTATACAACACTGGCAAATCTAGCACTTTCTTCAATTGAAAGGCCAGAGCTATCCTTCGACTTTGGGTGCTGAACAAGAGGAGGTGTTATTTTTGGCATATGCTCGCTGATTGGTTACAACGTCCAGGCGAAACGGCTGCTGATTGGCTGCCTTTTCTGTCAATTAGCTCTGCCCCTGTCCAGCAGTATACTGTCATTGGTCTGCTACCGAGGTTCTGTGACGCACTGGATCTGTAGAGTGCACTCGTAAGCAGTTTTGGCATACACCGAAACCACTCTGGACAGGCGGAGTCAGTTTTGAGATTTAACCGTTAAATGCCGCTGCGGAAGTCTGTTGACCGCAACCTGGCAGCCAGCACACCAAATACAAAGAAAACAAAGGCAGCGGACGTGAAATATTTTATTTTCCTCACCGTGCGCATATATGGCAGTTACCACACATACCGGTACGAGTGTCCCGGAAGACATAACAAACGCAACGTACTGCGAGTATAGCATTGAATGGGTAATAGTGTCAAAGAAGATGGAAAAAATGTATTTTTTATTTCTTTTTTCTTTTTTATTTGTCCCCTTATAAAAATACAATACAATTGTATTTTTTGTGTTTTTAATTTGTGCTGCTACGATTTATTGTCAGATGTCTTTAACATGATACTACCTATTCGTTTTTTAAGATGCTGAAAAAATATATTTCATTAGAAATTATGCTATTTTAATAATTTACACATAAGTATTAAGTTCCACTCACTTTAGCGAAGGACCAATTTCTGTTGACGATACAGTTTCCGACCTTGTAGTATTTTTATTTTTCTTCAAAATATTTGTTATATTTTGCATCCATTGCAATTAATATACTAAATGTTCCAACCAATTATCATTGGTTGAAACGGGAGGAGTAATATTGTTTTGAAATTGCTTGTCACTTGCACATTTCAATACTAAATCAAGCATGACCAAAAAAAATCTCCCCACAAAGGAAGAAATCTAATCAAATAAAAACTGTGGTCAACTTTACTGTCGAGGCCAAACTCACAGTCATTAATCAAGGAAAAGTAACCGCATCCAAGGATCTGCTTGCTAGCAAATACAAATCAATCTTTCAATTTGACAGAATGTGGGGCAGCTTTGCTTTGGCTTTACATTCACGATAGGTGATCATTGCTGCCCAGTTTAGGTGCAGCAGCTCATTCTGTGGGCAAACATGCTATTGATTGTATCACCTCTTAATCAGTCAAATGTGATTAACTATATTTATGTCATGAGATAACAGCTGTTCCTAAAAATATGCATCTCTAAAAAACATTCCACTTTGCTTTCTAGCCGCAAAACCCGAAACAGTCACAGCCAAAATCACATGCTGTTCTTTATTTTAATATATTATTCATTCTTTATCTGGTTTTCAACATGCAGCTACACCTTTTCTGTTGTGACACTTGAACTTTGAACCTTGCGTCATTCTGCGACACGTGGTCTTTGAAGAAAAGTTATTTCCTCACCTAAGAATGAAGATTATTATTCTCACAGTCTTCTATATAACCTTTTTAAAGAGGAACTCCAATTTCAGCACAGAATCTAGTAAGGTGGCATACACCAATAGAGGAAGGAGGCACTTCGCTGTAGCCAAGGCTTGATTACCAATCGGCACAGTGAGGAACTTCCTTCATGGCCACAGAAGTTTCAACAGGTAGTTATTTCGGCATAGAAAACTAAACATATTGAGCAGAGAATGGGAGGATCAGGAGGCCAACGGCTTGTTTTTGCCCCTAGCAGGTTAAATCTAGGACCTGCAAAAGTAAATTCAATTTGAAACCAGAGTCATTCATAAATAAATTACACATGACCTGATACAACAGATTGCATGTTTTTGAAGAGAAAAAGGGAACAATGAGGAAGTTTGTTCATTGAAATGAAAGCTGGCAAATTGAAAAATGGGTCAAGGATCTGCAGCAGGTCTGGTGACATGATTAGACCATGTTTTACATGAGCTCTGCCTGGTGAGCGATATCAGTCTCATGTGGAAGACTGTTATGAAAATGCGTTTCTCAATTTCAAATAAACACTGAACAAACACTAAACACTGTATTCTTTTTACATTTTTTTCTATATATGTTACAACAAAATGTCCCTGGATGCACTCAACCAAACCAGGGATGCTGCAGCTCATGATCAGAGCTTAAAAACCCCAAATAACCAAAGTCCCTCCACTAAAGCCTCAGTATGATTCAAACAAGTCAGATCATCCAGCAGCATCTGAAAACTCCTCTCCAGTGTCAGAAGAGAGTTAAGAAGTGGGAGGATGTATTTCAGGAGTCACTGGATCTGGAAGTAAAAGTCTCATTCATTCTCCACACTGTAATAAGAATGCTGTAAAATTTACAATAACTTACTGGCAGTAATCAGCTGGTAAGTTGCTATAAATACATTTCACAATATGAGTTATTACAGTAATAATCAGCATGACTGTATTAATTTTAACAATATGAATTAATATCTGTGGAATAATTATATACTGTAAAATGAAGATGCTTTTTTAATCACAAAAAATCATTTATTTCATCAATTCATTGAACTTTTAAATACTTAAATATATGTACACACATATTTTTAAATTTAATTGTTTTCATTTGGCCGTTTCACATTAATCAGAGTTCAAATTAATACTGAATGTTCTCTGAATGAGTAAGTGTCTGTTTATGAGTCATACAGCTGCGTATACTCTGATTATGGACACTTTTTTTCTGTCAAAATAGTTTTCCACCGGTGGCGGAGATGTTTGAGCAAACTCAGCCTCCCTCTTTCATTCATTTAATCACCCTCTTGAAAAGCATTGCGAAAAACATACTGATATTAAATGTTTAATATGATGTTTGAAAGTGGGTGTGTTTCTCCCTCCGATCACAAATGTGAGATCTTCTCTTATGCACATATCTCTACCGCAGTCCTGCAAACTGTTGGCTATTTGGTTTGTTTACAGCACAGAGCAGAAGAGGCTGTGTGTCACAAACTGCTGTAAAAACCCCAACTGAGACACATTAACTGGATTTGCTGTTTATATGTCCTAACAATGCTCCGAAAACCAGAACAATACCAGCATATCCCACATGTCTTATTCAGAATATGGTCCATTCAGAAGAATGCCGTGAAATCATTGGTTATCTTAATGGTATCGACCATGCGAAGCAGGTAAGTATCACATCTGCTGAAAAAAATCCATATCGTGCATCCCTACATACAGTATAACTTGTAGTTTGTGGACAGCCGAGGGAAATAAGGGCCAAGATGCAGCAAAGATCAATGATTTGATATGAAACCAAATCGAACTGACGTCACCATACGACAACAAAAACAAACAGCAGTTCTGACTCTTCAAATGCTTGTTTTTTTCTAGTAAAGTTCATCATAAAACTTCACAATCATACTTTAGCTCTGATAGAACATTTTCCCAAAAAATCAAATGAAATGATCTGGCTAATATACACTTGATACCAATATGGACATGCAGTGGAAGTTTAATCTGTGTTTTAATCATCCAGCTTTTGGACAAATGAACTATTAGTTCAAACAATTTAAATATGTACGAGATCATACAATTCAGATTTTCACATTTCTTCATTTTTTTATGGCACTCCTATGACTGTAACTGTGGTGTTCCTCGTGCTGTTCGTCGCTCTGCTCTCTGCTTTTAACTGTCCGTCATTGCAAGCTGGCAGAAAACACTGATTGCCCAGAAAAAAGAGTTGAAATAATTAAGACTGGTGGCCATAACATAAACCTCTACGACATGCCTGCGTTTCTAAGTTGAGACACATTGAAAATATTGTTAAGGTTTTGGACGGAACCCTTTATTCTGCAAGGCAAGTGGCGCTCACTGCAGAGCCAAATGGGTGGAGGTTGACCTAATCTGGCCTCCGCCACTCTTGGGGTGGGCCTGGACTTGAGCTGGGGTACAAGGCGCCTCCTGTACTACAGCAATGAAAATACAGACAATATAAAAAGGTAGAAAGAAATAAAATTTAGGGCTGCAGCGAACAAAACTGGGGTGAGGAGATTAAAGCCTAAACACGAGTATAAGTGTGTATAAAGATGTTTAGTTAGATAGTGTATCAGTGGATCAGAGTTATGATGTCTGTGCGTGTGTCAGTGTGTGTGTGTGTGAGGGGAAAGCAGGGCTTATCCGTTGTCATTTTGTGTTCCTCCCTCAGGATTAGACTTGAGTCTTATTAATGAAAAACTCATCAGATATCAGAACAGTTCCCCAAGGAACCAACCAGGGTTATGAGACACAGATTAAGACCCTGTTTAAATACCGTGTTGTGTGTGTGTGTGTGTGTGTGTGTGTGTGTGAGCATGTTACAGACAGAGAGTGTGAGTGAGCAGCAGAGAGACAGCAGAGTGGTATTTAATTTTCCAAGATGGGGGATTATCACTGGCAGAATTTGATCATTCTGCTCTGATCAGGATGTTCAATCACAGCTTATCCCAAATATTAAACTCTCTGTCTTTTGTCCCCTTTCCCCTCAATCCCTCACACACACCCACACACTCACACCCACACACAGTCACACACACACGCACACGCACACACACACAGTCACACACATATCTCACTCTGACTGCCGAGCTTCTCATCGAGTAAAGTGGCCCGCTGAGCCTACTGTCAGGGTGGTGTGTGTGTGTGTGGTGTGTGTGTGGTGTGTGTGTGATTGTTCAGCCACCTGGTCACCTCAGGGGATGGATGGGTGAGGAGGGGGGAGACACACTGTAAAAATAAACTATTAGTTTTAACTTGAAAAAGTTCAAGTGTCCAGGCTGCCTTCAAATCTTCAAATTTTAATTTTACCGAGTTTTAAAAGATAAGATGAGGTAATTTTATAACACTTCAAAACAAATAAACTTATCCAGTTAAATTAACTTGATATTAATTTAGTTGTACTTGAAAAAAGACATTCATTAAGCGTAGGAAAAAGTTAGTGACCAGGCTGACTGAATTTGAAAAGATAAGTTGAGGAAATTTTTTAATGATTCAAAACAACTACAAGTTTTGGTTAAAAAACTTGTATTGAAAATTCAATATGTTAAGATATTAAGTTGAAACAACATCTCTTCACGACGAAACAATTTAACTACAGTTATTACAGTCAATAATTTTAATCAAGTATTCATCTAACCTTTCATTTCCACTTTTTTTTTATGTGAAAAAGCAACAAACTTACCTTGAGTGTAATGAAGACACAAAGTGAATTGAACATGCATCATTCAGTCTTATTCAAATAAAAGACTTCAAATTAGAGAACTAATTTTTGTGACTTTTCAAGTGTTCTGAAAATAACTGCGATACATTTTAAGTTTGATATAATAAATAAAACTTGTATATATACGTTAAGTTAATGAGAAAAAATTACATTGTGAAAAGAAGTCAAAATTTCAAGGCAAGCCTTCACAAGTTTTTTGAGTTTTGAATCAAACTAAAACTCTTTTTGCCAACCTATAATATTTTATTTAGATAACTTAATTTTCTTCTTTAGATTAACTCCAATTTTTGAGTTTTAGAAACCCAAAAACATTGTATTTCAAGTATTGTTCACAGTGAGCTGTGAGCAAGGTCGTCACAGAGGGGATGTAAGGCCCTGAGCAGATTGCAGCTGCAATATTAGTGCAATACATTTTGATTTACATTTTGATGATTTTATGGATTTTAAAATCATCTTATTGCTCCTAAGTCTATCAGAACTGCATTCATAGCAACAGTCTGTTATACAGAAACAACAGATCTTAGATGGCTGCACTTGGCCAATCAGAATCGAGTATTTCACAAAGCCATGTCATAATGATTGATGATAATTGTGGGTGGTGGGTGGGTGGGTGAATTTTTTTTTCAGCTTCTGAAGGGGGAAATGCCGGGAAAAGTTTGGAAACCATAAATTATCTCTATTAGTTGCTAAAACTTTTCAATCTATTGGAATAAGTTCCCTTGAAATTTCGTGTTTTCTCAACCTTTTCCGCTTTTACAGTGTCATTGATGCCACTAAATTCCAGCATGATTTTTACAGTGCAGGGAGAAGGAGGAGGAGGAGGAGGAGGAGGAGGAGAAGGAGGAGGTGGGGTTGGATGGGGTGAGGGGGGTCTCTGGTGGGGCAATGCCGGGCTTTAGCGTCTTATGGAGGCAGCTGAGGAGAGTAAATTAAAAAACTGTTATGTCTAATCCGGAGCACCAAGAACAAGTGGCACACACCACCAAAATCTGATCCCTCGTGTTTACATGGATCTGGATGAGCTTAAGCCCACACACACACGAAACACACAACGGACGGTGACATCACACACACACACATTCCCTCAAATGATACATGCGTACATACACACATATTCCCTCCCTGCTGCTAAATGCTCTGTGATTGTGTCTCGGGCCGGATAGAGAGAAGGAGGAGGATGGATGGATGGAGGAGGGATGGAGGAGGGTGACGGGAGGTACGAGGCCCTGATCTGCACTCTCATTTTCAGCCTGGAGGATCTGCACCCGGGACATCTGGGTCACATCATTACAGCAATCTTCTGCTTGTTCATTCCCAGCTTTAAAGGGCTTAGAGTGACAGACATCACACACACACACACACACACACACACACACACACTCACACACACGTACAGAGGATACAGATATTCTTATACAACATGTAACAGTCAAGAGCAGTGAAATAAATCATGTCTGACAGAGATTGATGTGTGATGGTTAGGGTCTTCATTGACACAGATATTAAAGGGTTAGTTCAGATTATTTCAAGCGGGGTTGTATAAGGTATTTGTCCATATAATCAATGTATTACCTATAGTAGATGGTGCCCCTGGTTTGGAAAAGCAGCAGGAGTACAGGTGTAGGACACTTAGGAATGTACTGCTGTGGACCACCTAAAAAAAATCAGTATCAGTTCAAGTGTACACTATATTTAGATTATTTTCACTGCCTTACCTTCCAGTGGGGAACAGCTGTTATTTAAGCCAAATATTGCTCTTTGCAAAGCCACCAGACTCCATTGACAAAATAAGTAACTTTACCTCACAGAACACGGGAGTCGCTGGTCTACCGCTGCCTCAATCAGTTAGTTTGTTTGTGTTATTGTGAGACTTTTGCATTTTAAACAGTTAGTTTGGATCCACCAAAGTCTCACAATAACAAACAAACTAACAGATGAAGGCAGCAGACCAGCAACTTCTGTGTTCTGTTGCCAATGGAGTCTGGTTGCTTTGGGGAGAGCGATATTTGGCTTATATAAAATCAGGACTCTCTAAAAACTTGGTATTTTACCCTGGAGCAAAATCGTAACATAAAAAAGTTCCTTATTAACCTAATATTTGCCTTAATCCAAAGATTAAACATACAAGAGACATTCACTGTAACTTCAAACAGAGATGATTTCTTAGATTTATGTGTTCATCAATTTATGTAAAAGATACACTTTGGCTCCTTGTACTGCTGTCATGGCTGCAACCACAACAACGTTAGACTTCCCTGATTTTCAAACAACTTTTACCTGACTGGAGGTGAATTCTTACATTGACTATCATAATGTCTTATTGCCTCTTGCATCCAAAGAGGTGCACAACCCACACGCCTTTAAGGGTCAGACATAACATTATTATTATCATTATTATTACATGTTTTTCCTTCTTCTTCATACAACCCAGCTCCAAACAATCTGAACTATATCTTTAAGGTTATTTTGTGAATGCAAATGACCAGAGATGTAGTAGCACAGCACTCATCTGTTAACACTTTCTTGAGGGAGATGAGAGAACCTCCACAGTTAGATGAACTTGTCTGCGCTCTGTTTGGTGCAGTTGCATCGCCATCTAGTGGTTAAAAGCTGGTTTCACAACAGAGTCGCAGTTCCAACAGTCAGTCGACAGGGGGCGCTGCTGAACGACTTACCTGAGAGGACAGAGACACCTCTGTTTTCATTACAATAAACAGGTTGTATGAAACAAAAAATGTCTTTTTATTTATTTATTTATTTATTTATTTTAACTGTGCTTGTTTTGTTGTTGTTTGAATGTGGATGATGATTGTCAAGCTGCTAAAATGTTTTTTACTTTTTTATTTCTTACTATTTTAGTATTCCTGCAGTATTACTTTTTTAACATAGTTTTTAAACTTTTGCTGAATAATATAGTTCTTGTACTAAGAAAACAAGTTTGTACATCTCTGGAAACAAAGGACACCTTTAATTATTGACTATTGCAAATAGAAATTAGTTCATCACGTATATATCTACAAATTCATGTGTATGAATACAAAGCCTCTGACAAAAACTGGCAGATATTTAATAATGCAGATGAAAACATCAAAATAAAGTAACTTAACATGACTCAGACACTTCTGCAGTGTCTGCAGACTGAAGCTATAGCCTACCTTTTAACTAACAAACCATATTTAACAAGATTTAACAAGACAAACAAAACACACAAAAACAAAAACTGAACAAAACAAAACAAAACAAAAAAAAGACAGACAAAACAATACAAAGCAAAAAGCTAAGATAAGACAAAATAAAATAGGTAGAAAAGATCAAGTAAAAAAAGAATAAAAATATATAACAATAAAATATGAAATAAGAAAAAAAAAATATATACACACAGACTATATGGATACATGGACAAGAAAAAAACAACTTAATCCAAAATATTTTTAGGTATGCAATGAAAGAAAAGGTGTCCTTCAATCAATTAAGATCACATCATGTTTTATTGAATATATCTGGACCCTTTCTTGCATTAGATGGACACAAATACATTCTGATTATATCATAACATTCCATCTTAGTTTTCTATTAAAGGATGTATTGAGGCATCATTTATTTATCATTATACCACACAGGGTTGAATAACGAGATGGCAGTTGTAGACCCCTTACAGGCTGCTCACAAAAACTAAAATTATATGCAGTAAAAAGGTGAATAAATAATAAGTCATATTTTTCATGATGGAGTACAGAGGATTTAACCTGACAGAAGTTACTGTAGTCTGCTTCAATCAATCAATCAATCAATCACACCTGTTGACAGGAAGTAAGAAGCCAGTGTGTGTGGTTTTACTTCTGTCGTTAACGTGTATTTAGAGAGTTGTACTTGAATATACCACCGCCGTTATGGAGGGGGATTACTGTGTGACGTCATTGCTGCGCAGTGCAGGAAGTCCCCCCGCTGAGTCTCGTGCAGCGGGGGTTTACCTGCCGCCGCCAGGTGAGGGGTTAGTCTAAAAACTCTGCTCCAGGTGAGGCTCGAACTCACAACCTCGGCATTGCTCTGCTGAATACTGTCATATAAGTACCGCGCGCTAACCGATTGCGCCACTGGAGCTTCGGCGGGAAGGGGGCAGGAAATCGGTTTAAGAAAGAAACAAGAGCGCGAGGAGAACAAACATCCTCCATTTTGGCTCCTTATTGTTTAAAACGACTGTAACAATGGGGAGAATGGAGGCTGGATGAGAAGTTGCGTTGAGTCCAACACAGCTTACACAGAGCCGATTTACGTGCTGCGTTCAAGGACCTCTCAAAAAGCTCCGACTTCCAACAACAGCGGGAGTAAATATGACTAATGCGTTTTAGCGTGTGTAGAAAATACTTGTTAACCTTGTTAGTATTTTAGAAGGAAACTAATAATAATGAAACTTACATATGTGACACTTCCTCGTGCTTTATTCTTTTCACTCTCGGCCTTTCACAACAAACAGTAAAACACAACACAAAGACTGTAACTAACAATTATGTTTATTATCATTGAATCTTACAATTATTAATTAATCTTTTAGTCTATAAAATATCAAAAAAGTGAAATTGTTTATCACAATTTCCCAGAGCCCAAAGTGTCATCTTCAAAAAACTTAATTTGTCCAAAACCCAAAGAGTCTTTATTTACTGTCATAAATGACAAAGAAAAGCAGCAAATCCTCACATTTTGGAAGCAGGAACCAGCAAGTGATTGACATTTTTATTTGAAAAATGACTGAAATGATTAAACAATTATCAGAAAGGGTTGAAATGTTTTTTTTTTTTCATTTAACTAATCTATTAATCAACTAATTGTTGCTGCTCTATGATAGATAAATAGATTTTTAAATGAATATACTGGGTTAGAAAAGTAATTCTTTTAATTTTCCATACACAGAAAATTAATGTCTATGGTTTTGGAGTGACGTGTTCAATGTTGTTTAGGTGTCCACATACTTTTGGCCACTGCATTTAATGAACTCTCTAAAAAGCTGCTCAAATGTTGAGTCAGATGTGCATCTGTTACAAATGACAGGATGAACATATTAAGTCTGCTGAGGCTTTTTGTCTAATCCCCTGCAGTCCCATGTGCCTACAGCTGAAACACAAATCCAATTACAAACATGTCAGGTTCAATATAAATATTGTTCACGCTCCGCCTCTGTTTCTGATTTTCAGCCTCAGAGGGAACCACAGAATATATAGATAATATGGTGGAAAACAAAAGCACCCACACTGTAAAAACAAGGCATTTGTTTTAACTTTAAAGAGTTAAAAGAGTCTGGGCTGCCTTCAAATTTGACAGAAAGCTAGAACTGACAAGACAAGCTGAAGTGATTTTATAATAATTCAAAATGAATAAACGTTTCTATTCAAATAAACTTGATATGACTTCAGCTGCACTTCAGAAAATATGTTCATTAAGCTAAAGGTTTTAAGTTGAACCAACAACTCTTCAGTCACACTGATGAATGTTACAAGCAAATGTGAAATATTATTTTAGAAGGAGAGTTTTAACTTTAAAGCAATGCATGCTGGGAAAAATTAATCAAGTAATTGAACTCTGTACAATACATTAATTAAACTCAGCGCTACTGGGTACCGCAATGAGTCTTGATTTCCGTTTGTTGTGGACTTCAACAGTTCTGAAGTGTTCTGAAAATAATTAATATGGAAACATTAAGTTTAATTAATAGATAATAGAAAAGATTAGTTGATTTTTTTTTTTTTAATTTAGTTGCAGCAATTGACTGGAAAGCGCCATGCTGTGACAGGAGGGTAAGCAAGAGAAGGACAAACCTTTCTGAACATACAAACAGCGTCTGTATCCACACACACACACACACACACACACACACACACACACACACACACACACACACACACAGAGTGCATTACCTTGAGGCAGGCTGTAAGCTCTCAAGAACATGATTTATGTTCTGTGAGTGCTCCTCATTCCTCATCACTGTGTCAAATTGCCATATTTTGTGAGGGTATTTTACAACAGTCACACACACACACACACACACACACACACACACAGGCCGGCCACAGTGTGTATCATCTATTACACTCCCCCTCAAGAGCAGCACAAAGAGAGACAGAGAGACAGAGTAGGTGGCTGGAAGACAGGGCAGCCTGTCACAGCACACTGAGAAATAACAGTTCCAAAAGGGTTCTGCCGGAGAGGCTGACGTTCTATCCTGAACTGTGTGCTTCTGAGGAAACTTTTTTTGAGGAAAGGGTTCGTCAAGGCTTCTTTGTGGGTTCCAATAAGAACGCTTTTTGGAAAGAAGAGTTTTTATTGAGAGTTCTTTGTACCACAATAAAAGACAGGTCTGGGTAGAAATCCCTGGGACACTAGAACACTTGGAATATAAAAGTGTTCTCAGGAGAAGCCTCTGGGTGGGTACTAGATAAAACCCTTGGAGGACAATTGGTTCTCAGTAGAACCCTCTGGGTTGACTCTAGATTAAACCATTGGAATGTAAAAGGGTTCTCGGTTCTAGATAAAAAAAAAATATATAGAAGGGTTCTCAGGAGAATGCCCTGGGTGGGTGCTTAAAAAAACCCTTGGAATACAATAGGTTCCTGGGAGAATTTTCTGGGTAGGTTCTAGGTAAAACTCTTGAAATATAAAAAAGGTTCTCAATAGAAACCCCTGGGTGGGTTCTAGATAAAACCCTTGGATTCCAATAGGTTCTCAGTAGAACCTACTAGATAAGACGTTTGAAATTTAGAAGAATGCCTTGATTGGGTACTAGATAAAACACTTGGAATATGGAAGGGTTCTCAGTAGAAATCCCTGGGTGGATTCTAGATAAAAACCTTGGAATATTGATAGGTTATAGTAGAACCCCCTCGGTTGGTTCTACATAAAACCCTTGGAGTATAAAGGGTTCTCAATAGAGCCCCCTGGCTGGGTTCTAGTTAAAACACTTGGAATATAGAATGGTTCTCGGGAGAAGGCCCTGGGTGGGTACTAGATAAACACCTTGGAATATTAAAGTTATTAGTAGAACCCCCTTGGTTGGTTCTAGATAAAACCCTTGGAATATAAAAGGGTTCTCTGTAGACCCCCCTGGGTGGATGCTAGATAAAATGCCTGGAATATAGAAGGAATCGCGGGAGAAAGCCCTATGGTTGGTTCTAGGAAAAACCTGTGGAATGGTTTCTAGATGAAACCACTGGAGTGTAAGATGGTTCTTGGTAGAACAGAATAGAATGGCACCCTGGATGGAACCCCCAGAGAGGGTTCTGGTTGGAATCATTACACTATAGAGGGGTTCCCCTTTAGAACTGCTCATAGAGGGTTCTGCGTGAAACCTTTTGCAGATGGTTCTACGTAAAACCATTTATGTTAGGTCCCAGGTAGAACCGTCTGAACGTCTTAAAGGTTCTACCAGGAACCAAAAAGAGAGTGAGAACCCTGTATGGTTCTAGTTAGCACCTTTATTTCTCAGAGTGTGTAACACCATGAAATGACTCAGTGACTCCTGGACACCATATTCTGACATTGTGTCGTTGTTGTTTTGTTTTTGTTTTTTTTTTTTTTATTATTCTCAGCATATTCATTATTCAACACATGACATACAGGAAACACTAACATAAACATTCTGAATGAAAGAGAAGAAATCATGTGACCCAATCGGTCAGCGAGGCTCTCACCTCAAAGACATGCGGCGGCGATGCCAGTTTTAAAACTCATAATCAAACCACCCGAAGGCCGGACGGGCAACTTTTTGAGGCAACGCCCTGTGGCAATTTTGTCACGCAGCGGGGAGTGTGAGAGAGGTCTGAAAACTGGATAAACTTGACTGTTCGGGTTTAAGGATTTAATGCAATGAAGGAAACACATGTTAGCAAACAGCTGCTGGCAAAGTTGCTCAGGTTTTTGCCTCAAAATGTTGCAGGTGCATCGCAGCCTTGAGGAAAATATGACAGATTCATGCCCTTTTCTGCTGCAAAGGAAGTGCTTTAGTACCCATGTTAGGGCTAGGTAGGTACAGTCGGCCATAGAAATAGAATGAATAGATTTACAGTGCTGTAATGAGATATACAATATATTATACACTGGTTCATGAGGGAGGCTTATGCTGTTTGATGTAAGCTGCTGGCTCCATATTTCTTTGCCGTGTTATATTCTTTCCTGCAGGTTTGTCATGAATAACTGACAGCTTTTTGGGTAGAGTTATTGAGGGTTTTGATAATAATGCCTCCAGGTGATCATTCGTCAACACCGGCTCCAGCTCACTGATTTGAACTTCAAGAACAACGTGAAAAACTGCAGTCAAACACTTTTTAAAGCAGCCATTTCTTTAAAAAAAAAAAAAAAAAAAAAAAAAGGCCGCTAGTTCAGTCTTCGACGTGTAGTGCATTTTCTTTTTAACGTCAGCATTGGGACATTTGCCTCTTCTCCGATGTTAAAGGGTAACTTTGGTATTTTTCAGCCTGGATCATATTTTTTTTACATGTTTTTGTGTCTTAGGCTGGGTTACACCAACAAAAAGGATTTTTAAATCATGGTTTAACTTTAATTTATGTTGCACCAAACTTTGAGGCTAAATTTAGTTTTTACTCTAAACCTAGATTAAATTTACATCTGTTGCATCAAAACTGTGAACTCCAATTTATAAATTCTTAAATTTTACATTAGCAAGCAAACAATGTAACGTTTTCTAACTTTTTAGAAAATGTTAGCTGGCAAACAATGTAATGTTTTGTTAACTTTCTAGCCTACATGAGCTAGCAAATGAGCTAGTTAACTTTTCAGCTTTTTAGAATGCAAACAATGTAACATTTCTTTAATTTTCAAGCTAACATTAGCTAGCAAACAATGTAATATTTTGTTAACTTTTTAGCTAATGTTCAGCTAGCAAACAATGTATTGTTTTGTCAAGTTTATTACCTTTAGCAAACGTTAGGTAGCAAGCAATTCAATGTTTGTACAGTAACATTTTGTAACTTTTTGAGCTTATGTTAGCTAGCTAAATAATGTAATATTTTATGAACTTTTTAGCTAACATTAGCCAGCAAATAATATAACATTTTGTTAATCTTTTAGCCAACAGTTACACTTTGTTATTTATTTATTCTAATTTGGGTTAGCAAGACTCTAAACAGACTAAACAGAACTAAACACGAAACCTTTTTTTTTTTTGCTAAACTCTGATTCGTTGGTGCCACCCAGTCTGAGACACAAAAATTCATGGGAAAATAGGGTCCAGATTAAAAAATACCGAAGTTTCCTTTTAAAAGACCCTTAGTCCCCACAAATGCAACCCCACCCCCCTCCCCTCCCCTCCCTTCCCAACCAGCCCCATGCCCCCACCCGAGCCCCTTCCCAAAATAACTTTATACAAACTGATAAAACTTCACAACAATTCACCATCAACACAAAGGTCACACAAAGGTCTGTCGTTAATGTGCATCCATAAAAACCATAAGAACAGCACACGTCAGCATCCCCTCAGTCTATCATGTGTTGTTGGCATGATTACACACACTCACTCACTCACACACACAACACACACACTCTGCTACACACTCTCATGCACCCAGATACAGTATGTACACATACAAACACATTCCCAGGAGATTTTTAAAGACAGGCAGCACTTGCAGTCAGGTCGGGTGTATGTTTCTATTGCATCACATCCTTCTGTTTCCAACAGTTAGATAGCTTGTTTACGTGTTGTCAAGGATTATAACGGTATTTTAAAAAGCAAAGGAGGGTTTAATGAGAGAATAAGAGGCATGAATTTGTTAGTGTATTATGCAGTCGGGGTGTGGTGTGTGGGGTGTGTGTGGAGGTCGGAGGGTCCGATCAGTCGTGGATGACGATGGGGCCTCGCATCCTCAGGCTGGGGTGAGGGTGCGGAGGCGCGAGGACGAGCCCCTGCGGCGGGCCCTGGGAGCCCCTGCGTAGGGTGATCTGCTCGCAGGGTTGCCGGCAAGCGTGCCTCAGCTGGGAGCGGGACAGCAGCCGTCTGGCCCTCCTGGAGGGGTGGAGACAAGACAGGACATAAGTGCAGAAGAAGAGACACTGATGCAGAGCTAATAACAGTGAAAACTGGAACTTAATCCAGATTAAAAGTTAAGTCTTGACCTTAGAAACAGTAATTATTAGTATTATTGGGTGAATAGTAGACGGTCATTTGCCCAATTACTGTTTCCAAGGTCAAAAATTACATTTTAATCAAAATCTTTAAGCCAACTTGGACAAGAAGTCCTTCAACTTCTCAGGAAAAAAATCAATTTAAATCAACATTTCATAAGTTAATTTTATGAGGATGATTGTATGATTTAAAGCTCCCCAGTTACCAAAAAGACCTTGTGGTGTGATTGTTTTATCAATCAAAATTAGTCATTCAGATGGTTGCGCGTACAAGCTTTAATTTATGAATAAACATTTTTTGGTATATTTCTTAGTAAAGCTATTTCTAGGACAAGGTCGGCAACAAAAGGTATTAAAAAAAGGTCCACCTGAAATAAAGTAATATCAGTTTAAGTGTACTCTTTTTTACAATATTTTCACCACTTTATTTTGCCACCAGACAGCCTTTTCTGACAGGAAACTGCCGTTATATGAACCAAATATCTCTCATTTCCCAACACCAAACTCCAGAGGCAAAATCAATCATTTTACCTCACAGAATACAGGAGTTGCTGGGCTGCCGCTGTTAGTTAGTTTGTGTTATTGTGTGACTTTAGTGTATTAAAAAAAGAGTTTTGATCCAACAAAGTCACACAATAAGACAAACTAACTAACAGGTCGAGGCAGTGGTAGATCAGGAAGCCCCATGTGCTGTGAGGTAAAATTAGTGATTTTGCCAAAGGAGTTTGGTTGCTGTGGAAAGAGCAATATTTGGTTTATATAACGGTGTTTTCCTGTGCAGTAGATATATTTATCATTTTTTAAATTTGTTTTTGTTTGGTTCATTTAGTACTTTTATTCCTTTATCGCTGTTTTTATGTTCTTATTATACATTTTGTAACTTTGTTTTGACAAGTGCTACACAAATAAAGATTTTATTGTATTATATTATTATTACTGCAATGTGGGAGCAGCAGCCTGTGGTTTAAAAGGTGCCAACACAATGAAACAATGATGAAACTGGCTTTGGGCTTCATGAGGCAGCTTATTTGTCACGTCTACTATTAGTTTACCTGCAGGTTTGACAGTGATGCATGCTAATGGACTAAAAGGATTAATCATCTGATTGTTTGCTTATAAAAATGATTTAGATATAAAGCGTGAAGCTTCTCAACAGGATCCTAGAATCTGGATCCCAGCAGACCTGAACCCACTGAAAATAAATAATCCTGTCAAGAACTTTTTTTTACTTGCTTCAGGGGAAAAAAATGCATTTGGCTAAGCTGGAAATCTGAACCCCCTTCCTCACGAAGACACTGAGTCAATGAATTAATATCGTGCTGTAGTCCAGAGAAGATCCTCTATAATGTTCGGAAAGATTTGGAGAATCTTGACAAATGCCTTCCCTCAAAATAATGTCGATCATCAAATGCTTTTTTTAACCAACAATAATACAAGGTTTGTGGTGGGTGCTTGTCATTTTGTGTTGTGCATTGTATCTTTATTTTCTGAGCATTAGCCCACTGTTTCTTCTTTTTTCTTCTTGTTTTGTATGATGTATATAAACATCTGTATTTCATTGGTATATTGCACATGCATATCACTTATTCATTATATAGTATTTATATTCTTATCTATTTATTTTGGGCTCTATTTTTATTTTATTTCTTTACTTTTATTTATTTTTTACTTTATTTATTTTTCTTTACATTTTCCCTTTTCCCTATTACTTTACTTTTCTTATCTTATCTATAGAACAGTTGTGCTCTGGCTGATTTTCATCAATAAATAAATCCTTCAAGACATAAAGATGAAGAAACTCATCTGAATTACTGTCCAGTAGTATGGCTGTGTCAAAAAAAAAAAGACTGAGAAACAGAATAGAGCCGCACACTCGCTCTGACCTGCAACAGAAGAGCTAACATCATCAAAATGCACATAACCTGAGGTTTTTATCTGTTTTATGAGAAATATTTCCTTGTTTAGGATCCCAAATGTCCTGCACAATCGATGTTTATATAGTTGTAATGGCCATAACTTTAAATACCAGATGTGCATCAAGGGGTTGTTTTTCACTTTGTGTCTCAAAAACTAATGCAGAGTTATGTGCAGAGGAATGAAATGGCACAGAAGCACCAGCCCCTCTTTAAAATAGGACGTTTTGCTACATAACATCTGACTAATGATCATTTATTTGTCATCTATCATTTAATTTTTACTTTATTTTATCAGTCACAGTGTAAACTATTTTTAGAGCTATTATCATTATTATTATTATTATACACAGATATAATGTAGGAGTATGATTCCATTGTTGTTATTAGTAGTTTTATAGGTGTTAATTTGGTGTTGTGTTTTAGCTTTAGTTGTTGTTGTTGTTTTGTTCTTTTTGCGAGGAAATTCACTAATTTAATTGCAGGAAGAAATACCAATGTGCTAGTGCGGTCCATAGCAGATAATAAAAAAGGCCAAAGTCTGAAATGGTGGCGCTAAAAAGTTCTTAAAGGCAAATTAGTTAGATGAAAGTAATAAACAAAAGTCACCAAAGGTGCATAAGTTTTAATTCACCATAGAGTTACTATAGCCTATTGTACTGGGGTAGAATTTTGTCATTTAAATCTAGCGATAATTTGAGTAAACATGTGTTTTTTTCAAAAACAAGCTAAACCAAGTTAATCCTTTATGTTACCCACTAAATTTCTTGGGGACAAATGTGGATGCAACACAAACTTGCTCGGGTTTCTTCAGGACCCGTCAAAAAAACGAATCCACTCGATTTTTGATTTTATGATCTTTAGTCTAAGTGCAGCAAATGTTTTTGACTGTCGGTAATCAAAACATATCAATTCCAATTCTGCAAAGCACTTTCTCATGTGTTGTGCATATAAAAGACATAAATGTTTGGAGTGCGTCATGGTAGATTGATATTGATGAAATATCAGAAGTTATTCAAATGAATTTTTTAGAGCAGATTTAATTCATTATGCGAACAGGAGTCAATTATCAATTGTCATTTTAACTTCCGTGTTTTTCAGCTTTTGGAGCGAATAAACATGTTAAAATCACTCTCAAACACTCATGCTGTCTAGATGTAATTCTGTTGCTTTTTGTTTTGTTCTCAATATCCTATTTTGGGAACAAGAAAATCTCCTTTACATGCAAACAGTGCTTCTTACACAGGTGATTTTAGTCAACTTTACATGATAACCCAGTCAGTAGTTCATTTGACCATTAGCAGTGTGATGGGGTGGGTGCGAAGAGTTTCAGTTCCAAACATCCAGCTTTACAAAACATTTCCATTGAGCTAATATCCATTTACAAAAGGCAGTCGCATGGCCAGATGTCTACAAATGGAAAAAACAAACACAATACGTTATTGGGTCCACAGCAGCCTCTAATTTCAAACTTTGAAATTCACAACAATTCACATTTGGCTAAGCTTCAGGATTGTTTATTGAAATGTTCCTTTCTCCACGTGGCATAGGATGGTGTGCTGCAGCCTGATTTGGCTTAGTCATTTGTGAGGACTATGTTAACTGTCTTCTTTCAGATTAGTAGTGAGATGAAAAGATAGATTCAGTTAGGTTGTATTGTTTGACCTCGTCAATTGCATTTTGCTAGGACTTTCAAAGAAGTTAGCATTAGTATGTCGTTTGCATTATTAAACACGTAAAGATTACAAAATTTGAAAACAGCAATTGTCTTAAGCAAGAGTAAATAGCTAAATTTATCAGATAAGTTTTCCCCATTGTTATCCCTTGTCTCTGTCCTCGTTTAAATTGCTTAACTACAGTGAATAGAGAGTCTCTGTACCAGAAATATTGTGAGTTCAAGCCTCAACTGATGTAAAATTAATATAGAATGCCACCTTTTTTCATCTTCTACACTCTGCTTGTTGATCAGAATTGCCTAATTTTGCCTGAAATTGCCCGCCCCGACCATTGCTGCACAGCAGCTATAATTTGTTGTTGTTATTGGTTTTTTTTGGGTTTTTTTGTTTTTGTTTTTTTTGTTGTTGTTGTTGTTTTGTCTCTTTTTGCTGAGGATTTTTAATTGCATAATTTTAATTGTTGTGTGGACCCCAGGAAGATTAGTTACTACCACAGTGGTGGCTAGTGGGGATCTAAATAAAATAAATAAATAAAGTAAGAAAGATTGAAATTTAATGTGAGCATAAAAAAGTTCAGTTAAAGGGCACCAAGTTGAGGTTCCAGACGGCTGAAAGTAATAAGAAACAACCGCGGAGGAGTCACTGAAGCAGGCTGCAAAAGTTATTATCAGTCATAGAGTTACTAATACGTATCTGTTACGAGGTTAGAATATTTTCAGGCTTATAAAGGAGCTGATAATTTCCAGTAACAGGATGTCTCTTTTAACAGCCCACAGGAACCAACAGCACTAAAGCCAAGACTGTGGGGCAGACTCGCATTTATGTTGGACACGGCACTAATGGAATTCATTCGGAGACAAATGTGAGATGCAGAACCACAATGTTTGGGTGATTTGCTCGTGGTTTTCTTCAGGCCGTCAAGAAAAACACTTCTGAAATCCCTCTCGACGTGCTCTCTCATTCTTCCACTGATCTTGTCTGCAGCAGCGAGGATGTTTTTCTCGTGTCGTGAACCGGAAAACACATCAGATCCCCGCTGCTGATAAAACGAAGCACTCATGATGACTCTGTGCGTGTGCATTATGGTCATCGAGTACAGTGAATGTGTCTGGAAGTGCGTACGATGAGCCCTGAGATTGATTATTACACATTACACATGACAGACACGTACTGTCACTTAGTGTTAGAGCAGAATATAAACTAGAGAGGAACAGAGCAGATTTATCTCTGGTGGCACATTATCTGAAGCTCTGCTGTGTGTCTGTTCAGCTGGGCATCGGGAGGACGAGAGCAAACATGTAAATCCACTCTCAAAACACGTCAAGCTGTCTCATTTACATTTCTGTTTTGCTTTCTCTCGTTCTGGTTCCTAATATTCCTCATTTCTGGGGAACAAAGGCAAAAGTCTCCTTCATGCACTGGTCAATTTTGAGATTTTGCTTCCTTAAAAGGATATTCCACTTTACATGATAACCCACTCAGTATGTACTCACCCCTGTGCCGATGTGAAGATGGGCGAAGATCTTCAGTTCACAAAACAATCCTGGAGTTTCAGCAGAAAACAGGGTTGCAGCTAAATCCAGTACAATGGCAGTGAATGGAGACCACGGATAAAACGTTTAAAAAAAAAAACACAAAAAAACACAAACGTTTTAAATTGGGTCACCATTCACTGCCATTGCACTGGATTTGGCTGCAACCCTGTTTTCTGCTGGAACTCCAGGATTGTTTAGTGAACTGAAGATCTTCACTCATCATCACGTCGGCATAGAGGTGAGTACATGCTGAGTGGGTTATCATGTAAAGTGGAATATCGCTTTAACCTGTCTTCTTTCAGATTAGTGGAGAGAAAACATCCAAAATGTACATTTAGGTGTTTATTTTATGACCCGTCACATTTCATTTCTCCTAAATTCACCAGAAGTTAGCATTAGATAATGCCTCGTTTGCATATTTAAACAGAAAAATTCACAAAGCTTGTAAAACAGTACAAAAAATTGTCTTAATGCAAGTAATCAGTGAGGAAGTTTCATCATGATTATGAGTAGTTTCTCCGCACTACTACATTGTAAAAATACTCCACTACTGCTCAGCGTCCTGCAGGTAAAAATCCTCCTTAACTAAAGTTACAAAAGTACTCATCCTGCAGAATAATGTCACCTGTGACTGATACATTATTATATATGACATTTTGAGATTAATATCGAGGTATACGCAGCAATTTACAGTTCTAACACCTTTATATACAGTTCGGTAGTTTAATTCAGTGGTTAAACCCAATCCAAAGGGTCACAAGATAAATCTGAGGGGGTCGTGAGATGATAAATGTGGTAAGAAAGAAGTTAAAACAAAAGTTTGGCTGCATAAATTTGTCATATTAGGAGTTTTCTCTAATCTCTGTTTTTCATGATATATTGAATAATTATATCTTTTTGCGCCTCACATAATTCTTTAAATGAAACCATCTGAGAAGTTTGCAAACACTGGTTTAATCTGCAGATATGCATTTTAGTTTATAACCTCATCATTTATCTTTTTTTTCTTAACCATTATCAACAAAGTAATTTGTGACTTTACTTAATTTAATCTTCTTCATCCTGGTTGGGACAGGAGGCTGCAATGATCTTCTGCAATTAGTTGTTGCAGTTTCTGTAGCATGAGGTTTTGTTTTTTTAACAGGGTGAGGTAGCCTGACACCAAACCATCCATGATTTCCAGCTTCTGGAAGTTTTTGGAGTTGATTTATTAGTTATTTTGTGCTAAAATGTAGCAGTGTAGAAGTATAAAGTAGCATAAAATTAAAATACTTAAGCAAAATACAAATACACATTTATTTGGCAACTTTTTTCTACATTTCAGGAGGCTTGCTGATTCTTTTTCTTCACCTCCACCTGTGATTTCTTTGCCCCATTATACAATTTGGGAACTATGTGTATGCTACGCTAGCTAGCATGGGTCTACAGGTGGCAATATAGGTTGGTTGGTCCAACACTTTGGTCCAGACTGAAATATCACAACAGCTATTGAGAGGATTGCCTAAACATATTCATATTTTCCTGAACCTAAAGACTGTTGATGCCCTGACTTTGCCTCAAGTGTCACCATTAGGAAAAAAGTCGTCATCTTTACAGTAAAATATCTCAACATTTAATCAACCGATTGTCACACAATTTTGTAGAGACATTCATGGTTCCCAGAGGATCAGTCCTAAAAACCTTGTTGATCCCCTGACTTTGCCTCTCGTGCCACCATGAGGCCTTTTCCACCAAAACTGAACTGAGCCTCAGTCCAGTTCGGGCGCCTAATTTTGAACCGTTATGAGCATTTCCACCAAAAATAAACTGGTTTGGAGCCCAAAAACTTGTTTCCCAGCTGGAGTCAAAAAAATAGCTGGGTTTCCCTCGGAACCAGGAAGTGGGCGTGTCTTATTCTGCAGGTTGTTTTGTATTGTGCAGCCCCTCTGTTGATTATGATCCTTCATTACAACGGTTCCTCTCAAAACTGGAAATATGGGGCTGGTTCTGAGGTCCCAAGAATCTTGAAAGGCAACGGTTGAAGAACCAGAGCTAATTTGGTGGAAAAGGGCCTCATGAGGTTCACAATCATGGTTCAGAGTGAAATATCTTGACAACTTTTAGATGTTTACTGTGAAGTTTTCTATATTCTACAGTCAAAGTCCCTGGAGGATGAAAATATCTCAACATCTAACAGACTGATTGACATGAGCTATAGATCCCATTGGATTAGCCCTAATAACTGATTTGCCAACTTTTCTTCTAGCGTCATTTCCAGTTCAGAGTGAGAGGTCTCAACAACTTATTGGATGGATCGCCATAAAATTAGGAACAGACTTTGATTCTTCCTGCAGGATCATGGCAGCATTATGATAATTTATTGATCCCTGACTTTGCATCGGCTTCATCATCATGTTTTTTTTACGACACTCTGTAGCTCCCGGTGTAACCTATCTTACAAAAAGTGTTAATTTTCCAACTCTTTCTGTTTCTGTTCTGTCTCTTATTTATTTCTCTTGCCTCCCTGAATCAGTGGGAGTGATCTCCCACTTCTCTCTGCTCCATGTGTTCTTCATCACACTGAGAAGGAGAAAGAGCGGGATAAAGAGACAGAAAAGGGGAGAAAATTAAACTTTCAATCATTTCTCATTAGCAGCATCCATTCAAAGCAGCTCTATTAACGTCTCTTATTCAGAAACATATTAATTGTTCTGTTAGGAGAGCTAATGACAGTATAATATAACAAAGGGTATTCAGACTGATGCTGCCTGTCTCAAGCACAAACACACAGCCATCATGATCTTGGTGCTAAGTGAGTGATCCATACGAGTGCAGCCATAGTTAATGTGGTAATGATATTTCCACTCAAGGCCCAGCAGTGCCTGGCTCCTCGCTGGCCCATCTGCACCAGTTAGCTGCTCTAATTTTAGCCCAAACGGTCGGAGGGCGGCTGTGAGAGCCGGGTGCCATGGCTCATTTAGACACAGCCTTAATGGAGGAACATCTTTCTCTCTCACATACAGACATGCAAACATTGACTCATTGTGTGCATGTGAGTGTGTGACAGAGGGTGAGTCCATGTCTCTGTGAGAAAAATACAAAGAAACTGATTTTTTTTTTTTTTTTAGGTGCAAAACATAAATACATGTTTATTCAACAGTATATTCAACAAAACGTGGACTGAGGGTCAGTGTTTGTAAAGAGAAACACAACATAAATATGAATAATCTGCTGTTTGGGGTTTTTGAGGCATTTGAATCAGTAGTTTTTTAAAAAGGCGTTCTGTGCTGCAGTCCCAAGCAAGTTATTTGTTTACAAGGCAAAACAAATCAATATCAGCTTACATCAGTTAGTGGCAAGTAGAATACTGGAGGATGCTGAGGCATCACATTTTGCAAAGAGCTAATCAATTTTATTTCATATCCACTCCTTCAGCATCAACTAAATGCGTCATCATATCTTACATTTCTGCCCACAATGTTATTTGATTCAGTTTGAGTGTTGAAAAGACGATAATATCTCTGCAGATGCTGCATTTAACAAGACTAGAAGAGTCTTGTTAAATGCTAACATTTGCTAATCAGCACTACACACAAAGTGCAGCTGAGGCTAAAGGGAAAGCTATTAGTTTTGTGGGTATTTAGCCATAACCAAACTCTCTGACAAATAAAAATTTTGCTGTTGAAAAGTTAAGGGATCACCAGAGTTATTACCTATCATCTCGACAGGAACATGGATGTCTGTGTGAGAGACATTTGACTAAAAACTAAATGTCAGCCATGCTAGCATAGGCAAAAAAATATCGGCAAAGTTATGAGGCCTCATTCATTATTGAGAACCATGAATGTCTGTACAAAATTTTATGGAAGTCAATCCAAAAGTTGTTCCTGTAATCTGGACCAAACTGGTGGACCAACATTGCTATGCATTGCTAAAAGTAGAAAAGTAGATTAGCTATATATGCAACAATAAAGTCTTTTGTATCATGATGTATTTCAATAATAATTTTCAAAAATAATGTTTGAAGAAATTTTATTTGAGTGTTGAAAAGTGGGCATATCATAATCTGACATACTGTTGCTAGTTAGCTAACTAATTAATCTTAGCTCTGTGGCGCTAAAAACTGAAGATTGATTGATGGGTGGATGTCATGATTTTAATGGTCAGAACTGGTTGGTTCAAGCCTGAGAAAGCACATGTCATATTTTCTTTTACAAGAAGAAAACATGAGGGTAATTTGATATACACAACCACAGTTTTTTGGCTGGTGAGCGAAGCAAAGTTACCAAGCACTGGCATATTTTACCAGCCTTTAGTTGGTGGCTGATGCTAATTTTATGCCCTGACAAAGAAACTGATTTTTTTTTTTATTTGTACTATCATTATGATCATTATTATTATTAGTTGTAGTATTTGGATTTATTATTAAATAGGTGCACAGCATGACCGGGGATGTGATCTTAAAGGGTTCAAAAGGCATTTTTCATTTAACCACAACTGTAAATGCATGTAAACCTGGCAAGGACTGGTAAAAAGTAATATACTGTGAATGCCAAACTTCAGCCTCAAACAAAAACAGCTCGGTGTGTGTAAGTTCAGGGCCTTAGCGAAGACTTTTGAAAGGTCACGAGTTGTAGTTTCCCATCATCCCCCACATAAAACTGTCAAAAATGCTTTAATTATTTCCTATTTTTTGTATGGTTAGGTGTTTAAGTGAGCATTCCTATGAAGGCCCAGTATTTATCTGACGTTAAATGATGTTTTGATGTATCATTAGGCCCTGCAGTATCACACTGTGGTGTCATAAATCTATTGAGCAGGCAACACTGTTCTCTAATACTGGTCTAAGAAACTGTACCCTTATAAATCCTGCACCCACCCAGGTGAGAGCAGATAAGTGACCTTCTATTTACATTTTATCTGCTTAGATATGGTAAATAAATATCTTAATTTAGTCTGTCAAAATGTGTCCTTTTATTGTGTTTCTTATCTGTAAGAGCAGTATGACTATTTTGATGAAAATAAACAATTCAAATCTATTTTAATCTATTTTGAATTTCACCCTTTACACTGCTAGATGGTGCATGTTGACAACAAGACTCTTCCCAGGCTGCCACTTAGTCTCAGGCACATTTAGGCACATGCAGTGCGTACTGTGTTGCTTCCTTCTGTGCTGTGTGGTGTGTGTGTGTTTGTGCACTAAACAGCTGTCTGAGGCCACCACAGGACCAAAATAACCCCTAAGTGTCTTTTTATGTCACAGCTCAATTCCCTCGAATCTCCTGTAGGTCTTTTCTCAGCGCCGCTTGCTTTTCCTTTCCCCACATACACACGCACACACATGCAGTCAGCCAATCAGAGGTCAGAAAAGGGTCACCTTTGCTTACCTGGTCTCCCGGGTGACGAGGAAGAAGCTGTCATCAGGGGCATCGATCCAGTTGGGGCGTCTCTTGCGGATCATCACTCCGCCCCGGGTGTTGCCACTGCTGTTGTTGCGGCCGTTATGCTGCAGAAAGATAATTAAATATAATTGTATTACAACCTCAACTTACATTTGTAGATGCATTGACAACCTGTGTTTACTGATGGTTTTCCAAAGTGTTCCTGAGCCCATGTAGTAATATGCTTTATGGGGGTACTGATGCAGTGCTGTCTGAGGGGTCAAAGGTCAAAACATTCAGTGTTTACGTGCAGAGATTTCTCTGGATTCTCTGCATCTTTTAGTATTATGGATTGTAGATGGTGAAATCCCTAAATTCCTGCAGTTCTGTGTTGAGAAATGTTGTTCTGCCCACACAGTTTTTCACAAAGTGGTGAACCTCACCCCATCTTTGCTTGTGAACGACTCACACCTCTGCCTTTTTAATACCCAACCAGTATACTGTCGCCTGTTACCATTTAACCTGTTTACCTGTAAAATCTTCCAGATAAACCAAATGTAACAGGTTGTTTTTGAGCATTAAACAACTTTCCCAGTCTTTTGTTGCTGCTGTCCAACTTTTTTGGAAGGTGCTGCAGGCATCAAATCCAGAATGAGTGTATATTTACAAAACAAATTAAAGTTCATCAGTCTGAACATTATATATCTTGTCTTTGTACTGTATTCACCTGAATGCAAGTCGAACATAATCTGCAAATCACTGCATTCTGGTTTTTATTTCCATTTTATGTAATGTTTCAAAATTTGAAATTGTGATTTGTACAATCAGCAGCAGGATTTGTTTTAAAAAAAAGAGTGTTAGACACCTACCAGGAGGGGTACACCTGTTGTGCCTGGGTTCTCTGCAGAAAGAAGAGAAAGATGCACAGTATGCATGAGGGAATCTGTCACTTCTGAATAGTATTGATTAGTTTTCCTTTAGTTACAAAGTGGTGCAACAAATGACTGTGTTTCAATTTCAGTAAGAATAGTGCAGTTACCAATAAAAAACAAAGTGTCAGACTGAAGTTGAATCATCCAAATTATCCAAATGACCCCCATCTGCTGATTCGCTTTCATTAGAATTAGTTGTCATTCTCTCCAACGAGCTAGTTTAGATAAGAAATGGCAGAAAAGGTTATCAACTCCGGGTGTTATTTCCACTAATCTGATTTTATCAAGCAAAAGGATGACAAGAACATTGGATATAAACACTGTTTGGTCCCCAAGGTTCATTTACATCAGGAGTAACTCATTTAAAAAGCAAGACGGGATGCATTTTCTAATTTTTAGGGGGGGGGGGTTCAACAGATGTAATACAAGTAATGACTTTGTGCTTCTGGGCAGGATTAAGTTGAGCAATAACAGTTTTATTGGAAAACAAGTCGTAATAACTTTTATTAGTTCAGCTGTATTTTTTAAAGAAATGTGCGCCTGTGTGTGTACCTGAGCGCCTGTCAGGCTCAGCCCTGCTGTGGTGATGGTAGCTGCGTTTTCCCAGCATGCCGTGGGGGCCGTGCGGGAGAGAGGAGAGGAGGCGTCGAGGTGGAGGTGTCTGCAGGCCCGGGGTGCGGTGGGAGCGAGGGGTGTGGGCTGCCGGACGCGACTCTGGAAGAGACACCACACTGGAGCTGCATCAACTGGCTCCTATAGACCATCTGAATCATTTCTACTCATGTTGCTTTTGAATTTCATATTGACTGATTCAATCTTTGTTATTCAGTACAAAAGTGCAAAAATGAGTTTGATTAAACACTTATTGTGTGTTGATTTACCTAGAAACTGCAGAACACTGGTCAGAGTGCTCCTTTGGGCGGCTCTGGTTTTGGGAAGGCGAGTCCCCTGCCCTTCGGACACCCTTAACATGTCTAAACCAAACACACACACACACATTTTACAAACCAGTGCAGCGTCTCTCAGACTGCATGACCTCCCTCTACCTGCTGAGATACTGACTATGAATACTGAACACTGTTTTAACATTGCTGCATAATCATGCAGTTTAAAAACCTTTAATTATGTATGAAACCAGTTTTAACTATTAGTTTAAGATAATCTGTTCATGATTTGTATGGACGCATAATGCTGCCATGCCACAAAAAGAAAAACAGATCAGTATGACATTATAACTTGAAAAGTTTGTTAAAACAATAGATTTTCACACTATAACAAGTCATCTTCATGTTCTAACAAGACATTTTCATGTTATAACAAACTATTTTCATGTATGACAAGACATTTTCATGTTTGGACAACATATTTTTCTAGTTATAACAAGATGTTTTCATGTTTTAAAAAGATATTTTTGTGTAATATCATGTTTATAACAATATTTTAACACTATCAGAAGATGTTTGCATGTTGTAACAAGATATTATGTTATATATTTTGCTAAAGCGTGAACTGTTTCTCGCTATAATGCTTAAATGCTGTAATGTGACACTTTACTGATATCTCTTTATAACTTTTCACGTTATAACATGAAATGTTTTGCATTATAACAAGATATAGTATATTATAAACAGAAAATCTTCTTGTTATAAGTTTGTATGCGTAATAACATTAAAACATCTTGTTATAGTGCTGACACTATATGTCAACATGTTATAACATGAAACATTTCACATTATAACAAGATAAATTGTATATTGTTAGAAACAAAGTGTTATAATGTGATTGTATGTTGTCATGATGTGAAAATCATCACGTTAAAACAAACTTTTCATATTACATGACACTGATCTGCTTTTCTTTGTCCTGCCATGGCTGCAGATTTGAACAAGGATGAGTTATGTGAATGAAAATCTCTTTTTTTATGTTTAAAATGAATGCGGAGCTTCAACACAGGATGCAGGAGTCAATGCAGGTGACCAAACCACTCTGAGGTGTTAATGCGGTGACTTCCTTTCAGGGATGGCATGTCCACTAAAGAATCATCTCTCCCACATGCACATACAGAGATGTAAGTACATGCTTACATGCACACACACACACACATAAAAAAGAACATACTGTAAAGACACATACATTAAAATATGGAGGTATTATGGCAGCAGGCACTGCAGGTTGAGTCCATGCTGGGGAGGGGGGGAGGCGTGCCTTTATGGTTCCTCTGAGTGTGGTGGAGTTGATGGACAGATAACACGGGACACATGAAGCACAAGGACTCGGAAGAGATGCTTTCAGGTGTGACTTTATTGGAGGTCTACTCTCACACTCACACAGTGATGAAAGAAAAGAGCAAAAAAGAGGTAGAAGATGAGATGAGAATATTGCATAACAGTTGTTAGAAAAATGAAGGACGAGGAGGAGGAGTAGGCAAAGTGGAGGGGGGGGAATGGCTCTGAACGGCAAATCCTGTCCACAGGATTTACAAGAGGCAACATGATGGATTCATATGAATATTGCATGATGTGAACACAGGAGGGGGGGACCATCTGAAAGGACATGGTCCAGTTGATGACTCCTTATGGGCATGTAGCCTGATCTACAGTGGGAGACGCAGCCAGCAGCAAAGTCAAGAGCAGCTAGTTAAAAATAAGGTCCTTAATTCAGCTTCAAACCTCCCTTCTTTCAAGTTTTATCAGTCCAAATCCATCTAAAGCTCTTAATCAACCAAAACACAATTCATTTTCACAAAAACACACATGATTAACAGCATGAAAATGTGCGCAAAGAGGAACAGAAACGTGATAAAATGATGATGATGATGGCAGACACACTGAAGCTGAGGTTCAGATTTACAATTGACATTCGTGGCCGTTCAGCCATGACAGCGCACGCCTGTGCCGGAGGGCGCTGTGCAAAATAGAGCTTCTCTTAGTAAAATACATTTTCTCTACATCTACCTTCAGCAAATATACGGCTCAGACTAGAATATGACTTCTACTGGATCCTATTACAGTCTACTTGTTAATGACAGGAGCAGAATCAGTGTTTATGTGTGTGCGCAGGCGTGCTCGTGTGGAATAGCCCTGTTTAACCGGTAAATCTTGTGTGTACTTTCAACAATGGCTTTCAGTTCACAGTGACTAAGAACCATAACAGATAAAAGAATAAAAAAAAAAATAAAAACACGAATGAAAAGATGATCAGAACTCATAGTTATGAGGACAGGCAGTCTTTATTGGAAACAGGGGGTGGGAGAATACAAAAACCAAAATAATAATAACAATAATAATAAAAACAGAAAGAGAGACAGACGGTGGGAAGGGGGTAGGGCAGAGATGGGGGCTGATGGTGGGGCAGTCAGGGTGAGGAGGGAGGGTGGTGAGTGTGTGTGCATGTGTGTGTGTGTGTGTGCATGTTTTGTCTCCAGGTGTGTGTGTCCAATGTGGCAGAAGTTAGGAGGAATTGAAAGAGCTCTTACACTCTGCCTTTATGGCCCCACAGTTAATGGGGACAAAGGGTCGGCGCGCGGCACGGCGCAGCCTGATGATGTCACGGCACATGTGCCGGGCCAGCTTGGTGAGGCGGGTGGCCTGCAGCAGGAAGGCCTGCTTGGTCTTCATGGAGGATTTGGGGCTGCCGCTGTTTCGCATCGGCACCATGTGGTTGGACTGGCGGGGGCCGTGACTCCGTGAGCGAGGCTCCTGGGAGGGAAGGAGGGACAGAGAAAGACGCCGCTGAATACAGATGAACCAACAAATGATTAAAAAACATTTGAAGTGTTTTGAAAACTGCTTTAAAGGCACTGAAAGTTTCTTACTATGACAATGCAATCCTAAAAACACACCAGTTTGAACAGTTTGGATTATTTTTAACATTTTTTTTATTATGAGATTTGGGTTTTTCTCTCAGCTTTTCTCACTGGTTTAAAGGGGGCAGTTAGAAAAACGTGATGTCACATACTTCCATTCAACAATCAGGATTTAGTCGACATTCGAATTTAAAGCGTGATGAGTGTGCGTGGTTGTCTGTGCTGCCATGTTGCTGCCAATCAGGCTGACCGGAGTGCTTCAAAGTTTCTACTGTTGCTATGGTAATGTACGGCCAAAACGGTATTTGAATGTTTTGATTTCTGGTTTTTATTTGAAGGGAGGAAGGAGGTACTGGCTGCAGAAAAAAAAGCTGAAAAAGACTGATGAAGAGTTAAAAATGGAGCTCTTCTATGAGGTTTAGTCTCAAAACCTGTGCACATGATACGAGCTCACAGAAAACGTCTCCACGAGCGAAGAAGGATCCTTGCAAGGGAGAATTTCTGCTCGGTGTGCACAAATGCAGCCTGTGATGAAGTGAATAAGTAAATAATGATCGCAAATTTGAGGAAAGTATGACAGCTTCAAATATTTGCAGTTAATTCTCACTGAAGATTCAAAGCCCCACATCCCTGGATGCAACAAATTAAGTTTCTGAGCGTTAAATCTCTTAATAAATAATATCAGAGGATGCTTTCTTCCCCCAATTTTTCAGGGAGCTTGAAAACAGATGTTTGGTGGCCAGGTAGCTCAGCTGGTGGAGCGTTCGCCTCAGGTACTGAGGCTGTGAGTCCTCTGCAGCAGCCGTGGGTTTGACTCCGTCTATGGCCCTTCGCTGCACGTCATTCCCACACTATCTCTCCCACTTTCCTGTCATATCTTCAGCTGTCCTATAAATTAAAGGCATAAAAGTCCAAAAAAACCCCACAAAAAACAGATGTTCACTCCAATCCAAAACTATTTTCTTTTCATTAGCCTCCACAACAATATTCCATTTTGAAGACTGTTGCTAACTTTGTTGATGCTGGACAGTACTGACCTTAAGTTTTGCAAAGCGTCAGATGAGGTTTTAATGATAATTAAAATTTAAAAACAGTAACACTAACTGTCTGGAATATTGTGGTTTATCGGGAAATCTGTAATTGTTTCCTCCCTAGTTCAAAAGTTACTACCAAACAGGAAGTTAACACCCGTTTACACGAACACAACACCATCATCACATTTTAGCTTCTGGATATGAAGATGCTCTATGCATGAAAACAATGAAGGTTAAAAGTTTAGCTTCAGTTTCTGGCATTGTTGAAGTGCATCACTGAATATTTCGTCCAACCCATTCATGTCACTGTGGGTAATGGCAGCCTCCAGAGTCACCATAAAGTATGAATCAGCTCCTTTTTTCTTAACAGATTCAATAAAAACTGATCATTATAACATTTGCGGAGGTAGGATTTATTGCAGGGCCGTTCTATTAGACTGCATTAGATAACAGGAAGTTGAGTCTACTGCACTGCGAGAGGGGAGCTAGTGGTGCAGAAGTTGGCCACAATAGGACTTTTTTAATGGCAGGAAAAGCAAAAGTGCAATTAATAAGTTCAATAATGGGTGCTGCTTCCCCCGTATACATCAGCCAGTTCCGGGGTATTGGAGGTTGTGCGAGTTGGCTTGCGACCATTTTACTGGGACACTTCAATTAACCACAGCCATCATTTATATTATTAACTGCACTTGTACTTTTGCTGCTATGACAAGTCAAAATCTCATCGTGCAAAAGTGGCTTATTCAGCACAGAAACAGGGTGGGACCTGGGTGTCTGTATTGCATCCTAAGCAAATCAGACCAAAAACGGACCTCTAGAGAAAAAAAAAAAAGTAAGAATATTGCACATTTATTTGTATAATTTCCTTAAGAATATTATTTTCACCAGCATTATAAGGGGTAAATTACAGTGTGGCAGCTCTGTGGCCTCTTTAATGGCAGTTAAAATGAAATACAGGACACATTTTGCATCCCACTCCCAGCTGTAGACGCACCGAAAGTCTCTTAACTTGTCAGTTTTCTCACTTAAGAGAAAAATCCACAGAACAGTAGTGGAAGGAGTGTGAATTTATTAAGAGCTAATATATAAGAAACAGTATGTGGGGAGATCATGAATAATTGATGTCAATGGCTCGAAACAACACTTACTACTGTAAATTTTGTTAGATTTCATAGAGCTGCAGGTGTGTAGATCATATTTTTCTGTAATCCTTCAAGAACACGAGGTTCGGTGACTTTTAAGTACGTTTTGATGAACTGCAGACTCCCTGATATTTTCAGATTCACCCTTCTCTCCCGCTGCATCCCGCGTGTTTCTGACTGAGCTTACATTGCTTGCTGGGCTGGGCGAGGTCCTCTCCTCTGGGCCCTCCGCTCTGCTCGGCATCTTCAGGCCCCCGTACTTCTTCCAGTACATCCAGCAGGAAACGCACAAGCGGCACTGCATGTTCGGAGGTCCCCACGAGTACCACTGGGCCGACTGCATGGCTGTTAATGTGAGAAATGCATTAATGAAGGTTAGAAGCATCGCCGGAGAGAACTGGTACGAAGACACTCAAGATATTGATCTGCCTTCCAGTGTCTCAAGTCTCTCCCTGAATGATTAAATCAATGTCCAAACGTCAGATCAAGTCTCACTGCATGCCTGCTGTTGACTGATGAGATTAGTACGTTTAGTGATTTAAACATCTAGAGAAACTGTCGCCACAAAGGGAGGCAGGATGAAAGAAAATTATATAGTAAGGTTGGGAATATATTGGATTTTGTTGATTCTGCTTCTGTGGCTTATTGGATCCACATTCCAGTTTTAGCGTCTTATTTCGACAAGAAACTAAACCACAATATCTTGAAAGCTGTCATCAACAGTAATCTGTAGGGATGTGCTGATTTATCTGCTGAACATCTGCATCAGCTGATATTTGCCTGAGAAGAACACAACTCTGGTACAACATAATAGAGTAACCGATACTGTGTTTTTCTTTGTTCCCCTGGCAGAAAATGGGAAATGTTGCTGCGTTTCAGACAATGTCAGAGATCAGAATTTCCCAGTTTAAATTTACAACTTTGCCTCAAAGTGTTCCAAGCGCACAAGGCCACAAAACAAACAAACAAACAAAAAAAAAAAAACATGTCAGTGACAATTTACTAAGTATTTTTTTGGCAAGATAACACACAATTGAACCCTCAGCGGTGCACCGTTTTTGCATAAACGAGGAGGAAAAACAAGTTGGCGTGAGGTAACAGGCGCCGTTACACATTTTATGCCTTTTAATACCACTGGTGACATATTTTGACAAGCAGAAGACTTTTTACTATATGACAGAATGTATTCTTTTGGGCTGCCATGGGTGCTGCCATTGTTGTGTAACGTCAGACAGCAGCTGCTACTTCGTGAAGTCAGCGTGGATGGATTTGCCTCGAGTTCACAAGTAGGTCGGAATTCTGACTTTGAGTGTTGTTTCATTTTACTTTTCTCTAGTAGGAGGCTGGGAAATTCAGACCTTCAACTTTGTCTGGGATGCAGCACAAATAACAACATAAAAAGCATCGGCTATCTGCAAAATGGATAATTTACAGTCGGTGCGAACAACTGGGATACCAAAAAAGTTGGGACGATGTGTAAAATGTGAATAAAAACAGAATACGATCAAAATTAGTGTTTTTTTTCAGTTAAAATATTAAGTATCTTTTCTTTGTATTGTATTCAATTGAAAACAAGTCAAAATGATTTGTAAAACTCTGTGTTCTGCTTTTTTCTTTTTACTTTTTAAAAAGCGTTTCACACTTTTTGGTATCGGGGTTGGATAACACTTTGTTGTGCTTCACAATTAAAGCTTTCTGTGAGTCACCATTGCAAGGCTTTCACTGAGAAGGTGTGAAGCACCTTTGTCTCTTCTTCTAACAGCAAACCAGTTTGGGTGTTTAAGGGGGAAAAAAAAAGCATTTAGTGCCAAAAACAAATTGTAGATTAATCATAGATTAATCAATTCATTGTAATGAATTTTAAAATGATTTCTTGTAGCAAAAACACCAAATATTCTTTGTTTGCAGCTTCTTGAAGGTGATGATTTGCATTTAATTCTGCTTCATATTATTGTAAACTTAATATTTTGGAGTGGGCTTGTTAGCCCTCGTAGCAGAGCGGGTCTAAACTTTGCTCTCAGGAACTGAGCGAAGGCAGATATTGATCGCTGGATTAGTAATGGCTGTCAAGATAAATCAGCGGATAAGCAGCGATGGTGAAAATTTAATGACAGCTTCTCCTCTGCCAGAGTCGGAGGAGTTCAATAATGAAGAAGAACCCCGCATTTGTTTCTCTTTCACTGCTAATTGACCCACGTTCACTGCCCCTGTGATTCAATTTTACACCTGCACTGCTTAAACACACACTCAGTCACACACACACACAAGCAAGACTCACTATAGCAGCTCTCGCAGGCTCTGCCCCCGCCTGCTGCATGGTAGGCCCCGGGGCCCGCTCCATTCACTGTTGCCATCTTGCCATTGGTCATTGAGATCTGGTTGGGGTTGGGTTTGTTACTGTCAGAGCGAGAGGAAGAAGAGATTTAACTGCTGAAAGAGATTTAAGACTGAGTGCAGCTGCCTTATGCGGTGCCGTGAATTTAAACATCAATTATGCATAAAACAATGATCATCTTGCAGCCTGCAGTACAGTAATGATTCCAATCATCTATAAATGAAGTGACTTACTATGTGGGGATATAAACCTGCTTCAGTTTGCTCTCTGCCTCTGCTGCCTTCAGTCTCTTCTGCTCGAACAGAAACACAAGAGGATCGACTCGTTAGTAACAAAAGAAATCAACAGTTGTCTTTCACTGAAATCCTTTCAGACAATTTGACACCTTTCAAAATAAACTCCTGTACGCTGCCTGCAGGATTACAAATATATCACTGAATGTGTCAAAGCATCACAAATACAGTGCTTCCTTTCTTCTTCACACCTTAAAGTGATAATATATACATTTGAATTACATGAAAAAGGGTTGATATGCACGTTATACTTCAGGCTGATTCTCTTATCCAAAGAGGTGTGTCCCCTAATTTGACATCTAAGCTTTTCCTGCACCAAAACTTCACTTCAGTTAAGTGCTGCAATTTTTAGAGCTGCAAAAAAATAGACAATCGAAAGGAAAATTAATTGCTACTATTTTGCAAATTGATCAATCAATTGCTGGTTCTTAAATATAACAATTTGGTGCTTTTCTTTGTCATTTATGACAATAAATGAAGTCTCAAATGAGTCTCTGGTCTTTGGACTGTTGGTTGAACAAAAGAAGCTATTTGAAAACGTTTTCTGACATTTAAAGGACTAAACAATTGATTATGAAAACGATCAGCAGGTTAAATTATAATGAAAATAATACAAGGTTCTTTCCCAAAGTCAAATTCAAGCACCTTTCAAGCATTTTCAAGGTGCATTTTTAAGCTTTTCCAGCACTTTACAGCTGGTAAATTACATATTTACCAATTATCAAATAACAACAAAGACTCAAGTTAATTGCCATGTTTAATCAAAGGCTGCAACATCTATAAAATGTCACAATGTAGTGAAAAATGTTATGTTACGGTTATGTCTTTAAATGTCTCGTTTTATCTAAAATCCAAAGATATTTAGTTTAAAATGATGATAAACAGATCAAAGCAGGAAACCTCCATATTTCTGAGGATGAAAACAGCATTTTCTGCCATTTTTGCATGAAAATGATCTTAATGATTAATTGATTATCTTAATAGTTTAATAGTTTAATTCTTTTTTAGCACTTCCTCAGTTAGGCAATTGAGTTTCCAGATTTACTAGCCAGACATGGTATTTTACTGGCCCCGGGCAGGTGGACGATACTTATTGTTGAGCCCTGATTAGGTCCTGTTTAATTTCTTCATCACATTAAATCAGATGATATTTTGCTGTGGACAACCAAAACTATGTTCCATGATAGATTTCTATTATTTTGAATGTAAAGCAATTACGATTTCAGGCAGTTTCAAGCACTTTATCCAAAATCTAAGCACCTTTCAAACCTTGAAAACATTACACTGCATTTCAAGGTGTTTTCAAGGATTTCCAGCACTCACAAGAACTCCGATCATCTTTATTTGCAGCCCTGCACATACAAAGGTCAGTTTACTTGTCATGTCCCCACTCAGTCTGTAAAAACAGCTGTATAATCTGTGGCTCTGAAGTGAGGGAGATTATTTAAGGCTGGAAAAGAGACCCTGAGGATGTCAAATGACACATTTTTGACAGAAAAACTGCACTACAGAGATGAGAACTTTTAACTGGCAGGGAAAGTTTTACTGAAGGATGGTATTGAGCGGTCCTGTGGGAACTGTAGGATCCAACATTTTTAAACTTTGAGTCATCTCACAAACTAAAATTCAAGATTTCTCAGCTTCTGCTGCATCGATTCTGACCGTTGTTTTTTAAAAATTTGTCTCTCATAGGTCCTCAAACTTTATGGACGTGCATGACTAAATAACTGGAGAATCCATTTGCAATGCAGTAGCCAATAAAAGTAGAACCGAAGACTAACCACAGAAATATGAAACATATGTGCCAGAAAAAGGTCAAAATTATCTGATTCTAGCTTCTTAAATGCGAATATTTTCTGGTTTCTTTACTCTTGTCTGACAGTAAACTGAATATTTTGGGCTGTGGACAAAACAAGACGTTCGAGGATGTCATCTTGGAGTTTGATCAACATTTCATGGGCCAAATAATGAGTGGATTAATTGGGAAAACGGTCGACTGATTAATCGATGATGAAAATAATCGTTAGTTGCAGCCCCATTATATGTCATTATTTTTCAAACTCAAAATGTCTTCAAACTTATGAAAAGTGCAATTGTTAGTGAAAAATTTTAGTTTGGATAACAGCAGACTAACTGCCTATGACTAATGCGACAGGTCTGGACCACTGAGTTCGTATCAGAAAGAAAATTCAAAATATGACAAAATTGGTGAATGCAACAAGTTCTCCTGAATCACTCATACAACCCACTTTACAACAAATCTGTTCATAAGAGGCCCAGTGTGTTTTAGCATGACACGCTGATTGTGAACAGAAACTCTTTTTTGTTTATGAGAAAACTCCACAGGGCACCTTTCAGCCTTGGACTCAAAACATAAAAAGCACAAAATCTTTTCTGACTGTCCCCGCAGAAAAGCAGAAAGCATTTTAGTTGTTTTGAAAATACTGAATTCGTCTCACCTGTTGCACATATCTGTCTGTGGTCTTCCACATGTAGTAGTACTCTATGATGCTAGTCAGAGACTTCCAGGGCAGCTTCAGAAGAGGAAAGAATGAGGAAGTGTGGAGGAAGTGGTGGTGGTGGTGGTGGGGGGGACGGAGAGAGAGACACACAGAGCAAATTAATGATATTAATATCTCATGTTCTTGCCATCTGGGTGCGAAAGCCTTCATGTATATTCATGAGAGAGAGGCATCGTGACCAAAGAGTCTGAAAGCTACCGGCTTTGCTTGGTTCTGAGCCCCAGACAAAAAAAACACACACACCCTCACACAGACACACACACACACAGTGATTCACACATTTAATAAGTATTCATGAGCACCTGGTGCCACCGCATACACCCATATCCAGCCTTTATTGTACAGTAGAGGTAGATGGTGGGAAGGAAAGTTCAACAGAATCAAATATTCATCCCCCTGTAGGCATGAAAGGCGGCTGTTAAAATTGGTGATTTTGTCCTTCACAGAACTCTGTGTGTGCGTGTGTGTGGTCAGCTTGAATTGATGCAGATTACAATAGATTCACATTGTGACAAGTTTTCACTGATGAGGAAGAAGTAAAAAACATCACTAGAAACTTTTCTAATCATGTCTGCAGCCTAATAAAACTTCTTCTGCTAATTAAGTTTGCTAAGTTAGTTTTCCACCAAAATACAGTCAACATACAAGCATACTGACAGCTGTGAGGTGAATTAATGTTGGCGAAGTGATCTGAGAACGTTTTAATACTTTTATTCCCTGATATGAAGCCTCATCAGCAGATTTTGACATGAATTTAAGCAGGCCACAGCTGTAGCTCTGAAGCCTACAAAAGGTGAACATTTTATGCTTAAACAACAAACGTTAAATTAACGTCATGTTTTTCTAGGTTGATCTTTAAACAACGTATTGAATTTGTCAACTAAGACCACAGTGGATGTTGAGAAATGCAGCAGGTTCTTTTTCTCCCTTTTCTTGTTGTCTCATCCTCTCATGGAGGATAAACTAACAAACAACTAGCCACATTTAGGAGTGACTGAGCTCCCTATAACTTGTCAGTTTGCAGGTAAAGTCATGGTTGACATTAGCTGCGTCTCGACCCAAAATGCCCAGAACCTCTGGTCCCAGAAATTACTTTTCAAGGAACTGAAAAGTTGCAGCCTGTTGTTTCCACCTCAGTGTAAAGACCCATGAATATTAGGCAAATTAGTCCACTGATGTATGAGGAAACAATGGCTATTTTTAAGTAGATTTTAAGTACAGACAGACTGAAATGGGCTTTTTGAGAATGATGCAGAAACAGATTTCAGAAAAATTCACCAATTACTGTATGGTGGCCAAAAAAGTGAATTTTTGGACATTTTCTGTGCAGATTTTGACCATGACTATTCAGTATATACTCAGAAAGCTGCTTCCTTAAACAAATAACTTTATCAAAGACTATTTAAATTAAATATTCTTTAGCCTATTTAATAATATAACATCATATTGTCAACCAATTCTAGAGATAAAAACTGAGAGAATAAAGAATAAATAATAAAATTAAAAAATAGCTAAATTTACACTAACTATTTTAATACCGTCAGTCAAGTATGGGTGAAGCTTCTCAGTATTTATCTACCAGGGAGCTCCTCTTGTCCTAATAAATGTTCCCCATTGTGCTAAATCTAAATCGCCTCAAGCATTATTTCATGTGCCTCATTAAAAAAAGTGTTCATACCAGTGCATATCAGAAAACATTTACACTGATACCGGTATATCTGTGCGAGGCCCATATTAGGCCCATATTGATCGACCATTAGATCAGTCAGACTCTTGTGTAAAATGGCATCATTATTTGTGCAACAATGCAACAACAGGAAATGGAGGAAATTCAATTCCTGCAGCTGTTGATTGTGATTTACTGTTTTGCTAATTCTTAGTCAGCATTTGTCGTACGCTTTCTTCTGCAACTCCACGTTGTTGTGCTCAAGTACAACGCGCAGATTTCTAAAAATAGTGGCTAAAATAAAATGCTGCGAGTACCCGTCCAATCTGAAACGTCCAGCAGTGCGAGTTCAGCGCACAAAGCAGCAACTTTTTGAGAAGTAAAATAATGTCCCCTGAACTTACACTCAACAAAATTATAAACAACAACACTTTTGTTTTCCTCTTATTTCTCATAATAATTTTTGTTTGCCAAGATAATCTGACAGGTGTGGCATATGGAGCTTCTGATCAAACAGCAGGTGTGCCTTGGACTGGTCACAATAAAAGCAAATGTGCAGTTAGTTTAGTGCCTAATAAATGTCTTTTTCCAAGATAAAATTGCAGATTTTTATGGATTTTAATATACTTGTGAAGAACCGTATGAAAAACGGGAGCAAAAACAAAAGTGTTGCATTTATATGTTTTTATCCAAAGGTTCCTAGTCACTGGGGAAAGTTTCTGCGGTGGAAATGCAACCACACAAGACTAAAATATATCAGTTTTAAATCAATCATCATATTTATTCAAATCACCTGCGGCAGTTTGAGGTTGCAGATGAGTGACGGGCCACAAATCCTGACTGACACGACATTATACAAGCCAGTGTGAGAGCAGTTATATAAACACACACTTACAAAGTCTTGTCGGATGTCGTTGAAGTCTTTGCCGTATTTCTCTAGCGCCTCTTCGAACATGGCAGCTTCCGAGGCGCTCCACTCCTCCATCTCGTCCCTGCAGAGCACCGGGCCGCCCGCTGGGACCAATACACTCAGCGCACTGGACAGGTCGTAATTATGACGATGCAGCGTGTCCATCGCATGGAACTGCATACAGAACAAAGGATTATAAATGAACCTAACATTAAAGTCACGACCGTGTGCTGCAGTTTGAGTGTGTCCAACTCACCAGTGTGATATCTCGTGAGGCTGCAGCTGCACTCATGTGTAAGCTCGGCTGTCTGACTGAACTGCTGCAGTCCAACGCTCGAGCAAAGGTCCCAACCGCCCTGAAAGAAACAAAAAAACAAACATAAACGACTATACAGAATATATGTATTTAAAAAAAAAAACGCAGTAAGGTTCATGTAACACTTCATTACAGCATAATTACTTATGTTTATTTGAGTCTATCCTTGGTCTGCTCCCCTCTTGTCTTTGTGGGTGAATCTCCCTCAAAACTAGTAATTACAGTCTCAACTCAAATGAGCTCCTCTCACTGTCCGTTCCTATGATTCGCACTGAAACAGGCTTTTATGTTCTCTGCCCCTGAAGCCTTAAACCACGTGCAGACAAATTTGCAGTTAGACTGATCCCAATTAGGGCATTTAGAAACATAGTGAAAGGTTTGGAAGCAAATTCAACTGGAATAATTAATGGCTTCCTTAGCTAGATTCACTTCCCCCGTCTGTCTTCTTAGACAAATCGCCCAGTGAGTTGACGCTGTATGTTTTGTTTTGTTTGTTTTATTACTTGTGTGCATGTTGTTTGATGCAATGTTCTGCTGCAATCTTGGCCAGGGCTGCCTTGAAAAACAGATTGTGTTATTTCAATGGGACTCACCTGGTTAAATAAAGGTGTAACAATAATAAAAGTAATCATACATCTTTATCATTTGGGCTCATTGTTTTTTGCTGTATTTACAGAAAAATAACCACACTTTGAGTACGCTTCTAATAATAGGGAGCATAAAAACGTGCAAATGAGCCGATCATGAATCAAACAATAATCTGACGTTTGTAATATTTGCTTCAACTTAAACAGAAATGTTTTCATTATTAATTTTTAATGCAATCTTCATCCATCTTTTATAAAACAAATAAACATGATAAATCTACACAGATTTTTTTTAGTGGAAGAAAACATGAGAATAATGAGCTTTACTTTGGAGCTATTCCCCAAACAACAACAATGTGCATTTATTACTTTCGCAATTATATCTGTATTATAGCCCACAAACAGAGGAAAATAATAGCACTGGATTGTGTGTCAGAGCAGTGAGGGTTCTAATACTGTAATACTTAAACCACCACAGAGTACCTGATGTTTCTTTAATGTAACTTCTATTGTGTTTTTATGTAAATGTGTTTTAAGGTGTCCTGTCTGAATGTGATATCTTGTGTTTTATGTTGAATTTAAACATGCAAGCAAAGACAAATTCCTCTCTTTTGCAACCAAGACTTAGATGATTAAGTATTTTTCTGGTCTCTTCTAATGAGAATTGTTTGATACGCCTGTTTAAGTTTAAGTAGCTGCAGACTTGAGGAATCAAGTTCATAACATGCTGCTATACAAATTTAGTCAGTTTGCCCGGGTGTCAGCGTTGAGGTCAGAGCTGAAAGGTCTTACCGTGCCACCACTAGGAATTGGTCTATCTGTTTGTTGGTGAGTGGACACTCTGGATCCCACAGCTTCTCTTCTAACTTGGACTGGTCCCTGTCATCTGCCTCACCTGCTGGACGCACAGAGACAACAGACACACACAGGAAATAATAACTGGGTTATTTCCTAGATAATATAATCATGATTATCAGACGTTTAAAGGGCAACTCCATCTGCGTCATTTTCCAGGTTTTTCCAAATGAAAACTCACATCCCGCCGAGAGCAATAAGCAATGTCTCAGGTTACAGCTCTGATGGCCACCCCTCCCTCCCCTCTCGCAACCTGGGGGGGGGGGGCCTTATATGTCGTAACATCATCACGCACAAATCTATGTTAATTTAGATGGGAAAATGTTTTTAGAAGGGCTTATGAAAACAGCACTTTGACATTAAAACATACATACTGTGACCACAATTTGAATATTCAGATTTGAATACACAAACAAATAATGAACTGGCCATTTAAGCTCTGCACATAATTTACTGCTATCTGAAAATGTCCATGTGCTATATGATGGCACTGGACAGAAGAGACTGAGTCGGTCCAATATGGTAATAATTTTATAAATATTTTCAAATAAAACATCACAGATTGACTTTAGATTTTCAGCTCTACAGCTTCAAATAAATAATTTCAGTCAGTAAGTTGCAAAACTAAAACCCAACATTTTGCAGCTTTTGTTTACAGGACCACGAAACTTTTCTCAATATTGACTTAAGTTACTGTTCATACTTGACCGTCATGTGGAAGATTTGCATAAAGTCACATGTGTGAAAGAGGCTTCAAATCCAATCAGTCATTAAACAATGTAATTCACTGTTCACATCAAGTGTGTGTGCACAATCTAGAAACCAGGAGAATTAATCATGTGCTTTAACACCAAACCTCTAAAAGATACTTTTACTTTACTACAACAAGGAAAAGAAGCTGCTACTATTTTCATTATTAGAACAAAGCCACACATTCTCATCCCTCTACAGAACGACAACTTTTCCCCACCGTAACCCTTTGAGACCAATCACACAAACGCACGCAATAGAGGTGTGGATAACAAGGCTTAAGATTAAAAAAAAAAAAGGATGTTAACAACAAAACGTGAAGGTCTAATTAAATAAATCACTTGTTGTGTGAATCATGAGCAGTTCTGACTGACCCTCTTGTAGCATTTCAGGTACGTCTGCCTGAAAGCGTGGTCCCACTCTGATTTCTCCTTTGTCAGCCAGGAGGGTCTTCTGTGTTGGGTCGTACACCAGCGAGTAGAAGAATGTATCCTGAAGAAAAAAAATCACATCAGTCAGTCTCCATATTTTAAGACACGTGCTTTAATGTCAAACCCTATTATTATTCTAGTGATTTTTTTTAATTCCTGGTGTTCCCAGTGTGAAATGAAGGATGAAAGAACTCAGAACAATTCTTACTGTAATATCTGCAAAACAGTAACATGCTAAAATAAAAATGAGAAGGTAAAGTTTTAGTAGGAAATAAACATAACTACTGCAACTTTTCTAAAGATTAAATTAACAAATGCTCGATTACTTCAATCAACAATCAACAATTAGGATACACCTTTATTTTGAAATTCCCAATCCCCAGAGCATGTCTGTGTCACCGTTTCTGTCCAAGCGCACCATCTTCCTAAACATTTAAACAGCAAGCGCCATGTTGATAATGGCAAGCAGCCAAGAAAAAGACGATGAGGGTATTTACTGCCCTCTGGGCAATAAATCAGCAGTGTGAAAATATTAAGGATTTTCATAGAACAGACAGATCAAGAGACAAAGCACATGCCTTATGCAAATGATGAAGTTACGAGGGGAAATGCTACTCTGCAGTCCACTAACTTCCTGCTCTCGCTACAGCAATATTGGAAAATTTAAACTGAATCTAATCATATTGTGGCAGACTTTTCAATATCAGAAAATATCATATTGTTGTCCAAAGAATTGTTATAATATTGTATTGTGATTAGGAATGTCATGAGAACAGATATTTCTGTACCAAGTCGAAAACACACGCAACATATGTGTATACAAGTGCTGTAGTCTGCCATTAAATGCCAAAGGAAGACAGCAACATGCAGAGCTGCAGTCACAGCTCCACTTCGACTAGTCGAAAAGAGAAACGTGAAACAGAGTCATCAATGGAAGCATGTGACCATGTGATCAAGGCGGATCATCAGGGATTAATAATGAACTCGCCATAACCAGTATGAAAACGGTGCCATCAACCTTTTCAGACGACAGGAGGAAACACATCCAACTGCCTAACTTAGCGAAGCAGCTAACAGACAAACATCCAGAGAGTGAGTGAGTGAGTTTCATGTTAATGTTACATTAACAACGCACCCAAAGTGTTTTCCTTGTTATCCTGAAATACACCTTACTATTAGTTTTGTCTGGTATAGCTACACTGCTGTGTTGTCATGTATGTTAGACAATGTTTGCAATAGCTAAACTCTAGAGGTGAATGTAATGTAAATACAGCCCTAAGGCTATCCTCCAGTCATCTGTCATCAGCATGACAAAACAGTATGTTAGTGTTTTGTCTCTCACCATGTTAGTAAATTTAAACTACTGCTGCACTCTAAGTTCAGCTTATATTCAAAGTTCAGCAGCAGAAATCACTGCACTTTTGTATTACTTTCCAGACATGGCAACACATCCCCCCCCCCCCCCAGTCTTCTGTCCTTCGGTCCTCTAATGAAATTTATTACTGGTTTTTAGTATCATGGACGACTAAATTTCTGGAATCATGACATCCCTGATCGTGATAAAACTTGTGTTTATTTAATCAACTGGAGGACAACTATTTTGACAAAAGATTACTTGACTACTTGCAAAAAATCCAGCTTCTCAAATGTGAGGTTTTGACTTTTTTTTTTTTTTTGCATTATGTGATAATAAACTTACAAGTTTTAGTCTTTAGGGGTTTGTTGGACAGAACATGAATTTTGAAACCATCATCTTGGGTGTTACAAAACTGTACTGGACATTTTTCACCAAATGAAGAACATAACCAGCTGATTAATCAACAATGAAAGTCATCATTGGTTGCAGCCCAAGATGTTCTATCAGATTTTGACACCTGGCATATGAAAAAGCATATAAAGTATGACTAGACCCTCTATGACAGTCTGCAGTAAGTAAAAACCGGTAAGAGATGACAAATCAAGTAAATCTGACTCACCTCTTTGTCAAGGTATGAAAGAACGGCTTCAGTCTCATTCAATAACGCGACACTGCACTTCCCCCTAATAGAGAGAGAGGGAGGCAACAAGCACAATGTTAAAACACAGACACAGGAAGTGAGCAGCGAACAATTTTTGTGTTGTTCATGGTTGGATGAGTGTCTTTTCATGGACACTGCCGGCAGATGATGAGGTGTGAGCGTGTTTGTACAGTACCTGATGTGTGTCGCAGGTAGACTCTCATACTGCCGGGAGAGGAAGAGCTCTCTGTGGCGAAGCTGGTGTTTCTGTTTTTCTGTTAGCTCTGTCTCTGTCGGGTTCTCCTTCTCCTCTTCCAACTCCTCTGCAAAAGCGAAAATCACACCAGAAAACACATAAATGAGGAATCCATGTGTTACAAGTTGAAGAAAAAACAACACAAGAAACAGACAGTGGCTTAATCGTGACAAAGACCGACAGATTATCAAACGTTTTCAGCTCTATTCATCCATTTGTTTTTAAGATTTCATACAAAACTACTTAACGATGTTTTATATCTGCACTCTCTTCAGATATTAAACAATGGGCTGGTAAAATGGCTCTTGTGGGCTTTGCAATCACAAACTGTTGCTGCCATCCATTAAAGACACACAAGCTATTATGCTCAGGACTATTACTAGAAATGTAACTTTGGGAACACAGTGTTCATCCACAAACGCAGGATTCGCTTGCTGCAGTTGAGTCAGCAGCAGCAGATAAACATTTTAAACCACTGTTACACAGCGCAGGCATGTACTTAGATAAATAGAGATCATCAAACACTGGCAACTACCTATTATAACACCAGTTGTTTTCTCAAGCTAGTATTGGCACTGGTACAGCATCACATCCCTGTTAGAAAATCCTACAGAGGCCCGGATTCCCCATTTCGTCCCGTTATATATCACACTTTAAGCTGCCAGTGTGCTGGCCCAGTAGCTTCAGAAAATCCCTCCGCCCACACCTTTCCGCAACTTACCGAAACTGACAATCTCACACCCACTTCACACCATGATTGGCCAGCTGTGCGGAGGTGAGACGGGAGTCTGGATTTCAATTTCTTTTTCCATTCTTGACACAACTGTTAGTCATTTTTTCATGTGAAAAACCGAGTGCAACACGATGAAGTCTACCAGGAGAGACGGCCCACTGGGCCTGGGCATAAAATAATGGCAATATGTATCAAGATGGACACGTCATCAATAGCAATCAGAAAATAAGTCAATATCTTTTATAATCTTTCACTCAAACACAAAAGCACACAACAAATACGCCCAAGAAACAGCCTATCAGTGCTACGAGTGACACGTAAACAGTCTGTCATTTAACAGCTGTGTGGTTCAGGTACACCATCGACATGATAGAAGCTGCATGGAGTGACAAAATCAGTGCAGACTCGAGCAGCAACAATTAATCAGTTAATCAATTATTAATTTAACCATTTTGATAATCGATTCATTGTTCTGAATAAATGTGAATATTTTCTGGCTTCTTTACTCTCTGCTGACAGTGAACTGACTATCTTTGGGTTGTGGACAAAACATTTAAGGACATCATCTTGGACTTTGGTAACACACATTTCACAATTTTCTGATCATCACTGACCAATTTTCTCAGTTACTTGAGAAAATTATTGATAAATTAATCAATAACAAAAATAATCGTTACAGGAAAGACCTGAATAAAAGGACCTATTTTTCAACGAACAAGATTGTTAATTAATCTGTCAATTAAAAAAAATAAATAATCCACAGATTAATCGACAATGACAATAATTGTTAGTTGCAGCCCTAGTGCAGATGGAGAGGAAATCATGACTGCTGCTGGGAACCACTCAGGATCTCCAGGGAGGATCTGGAAAGCATTTCTGGGGAGAGAGATGTCTCGAACCCAATCTGTTGTCAGTCACGACCTACATGATCAATAATTAAACAACGACTGAGGTGAAACTTCATGACTATAATGAGAGATTTTTCAGCTGTATCGTCAACTCCAGAAACACTTTTAATTTACAACGTGGCCGGACACATCATGTGAACAAGCCTATTTCTTCCCTTAGCTGCACCGTGGTGCGACAGGCTTTGAGCGTGTACATTTACACTGGGGTTTCACAGCAGCAGACAACTCTGTCAGATCTAAACCTTTACAGCTGACGTATGCTCAAAACGACCTAGTTTACCTAAACAAGTCTGAAGACTTAAGAGTTTAGAGGCACACTTGAAGATGGGACAAAAACACCTTCCATCATAGAGAGGGGCGAGACACAAAGAAACAGACGAAAGTAAAAGGACAGCTTGAGAGAGAAGAGGAAGGGGGATTTCAGAAGCTGTACGACAAGCATTTCATTTGAAGTCTACTGACCCCTTTGACAGTCCACTCAACTGAGCAGTGAGTTAGTTAGTTCACCATCTTTAAAAGCCTCTCTTTATGTTCACATTTTAGTGTAACGTAGTCTCTCCATTTTGCAACTCCACTCCACTTTTATCCACCAGATCGCAGCCTTGCTGCTTTCTGATCTGCTCTCCTTTGATACATCAGAGCTGTAATTGCCGTGTAAAGACAGCTAATGGAAAGTGAAAGTTTTTTTATGCTGCTGCTGTTTCACACAGAAAGCTTTTTCACCAGCAAACCACTGAAAGGCGACTACAGGAAGTCTACCTCTTATTTGTCACGGAGGTTAGCGACTGGTTGCTAATGTATAGGTCTTCACAGTAAGATGACGGCTTTTCTCAGGATTTGGTCAGTGGATGAGTAAATGTATGCACTCAAATACTGCAAGGCAAAGTAATAACGGTAGAAGAGGAAGCAGACGCAAGGTCTGCTGAGTTATTATATAATCTAATTTTTAGATGTTTTGAGTGACACTACATAAATAGCCTAGTTTGTGTGAATATTTTTTTTAATTCATATTTTATATTTTATGTTATTTGTATTCTAGTCCTCACTCACTGGAGCTGCTGTAACAAGTGAATTTCCCCAGTGTGGGATGAGAAAAGTTCATTTTATAAACACTATTCATTTCACCTCTATTGTGGTAGGGAGGCAGTAGCAATCTCAGTGGTAGATAACACTGCCAAAAGTATAAATACTTAAATACGTGTTCAGCACAAAGTGTTTAAAACAGTACAGTCTGTTAATCATAATGTCAAGAGTATTGAAGCTATTAAAAACTTTTAAAAAATGCTTGTTCAAGACCTCAGTACAGTACAGTCTTTGTTGCCCTGCCTGAAATTTGGCTTGCAGCAAAACCAGTGTTCAAAGGCTTTTTCTGTAGCAGCACTATGTGCAAGTTGTTAATTAAAAAAAACTATTTTGTGTGCCTTTTGTGTGTTTCTTCTTTTTGCCGTGGTTTCAAAAGAGGTACTGAGGTTTTAATATTAGTGTTGTATGAAAGCGTAAAATAATTCTGGCATCACAACAACTTTAGTAGCAGATGCTTCAAAATACTGGCAATAAAAACTCAGTGCACGACGTCAGCACAAAGCAGGTAGGTTCATTCTCCTGTAGACACAAAGTTTAGCCCTCAGCTGTTGTTTGATCTTGGGCTGCAAGATTAATCAGCCTAATAGACAAAATGGATGCAAATTTAGCTGACAGGGCTCCAGGATAACTCCGCTAAAAAACTCCCCTCTGAAATTCTTACTCTAATTTCGGAGTGAACATTCAAAGCAACACATTACCTGCGCTAAAATGGACCCTAATATTAGACAAATAATAGACAATAAAAATAATATTCGGAGAATAAAAGGTCCTCATGTAAACACCTCAGTCGGATCTCTCTGGTTGGAATAAAATGCTCTTTCTGTGCATGTCTGCCCCACGTGGGGGGTAGGTGACGTTTCATGAAGGAGTTTCCAAGAGTACAATAAAATACAATACTGGAAGAAAAACAACTTCTTTGTTTACTGGCAGTTGCCAAACGGGAACAATTTCTCCTGCTATATTTCCTGCAGGTTCAATCTTTCACAGCAGGCTGAACCAGCTTGCACATGCCAAAAAAAAAAAAAAAAAGTTATGTTCCGATTAAAGGGACAGTTCACCCCAAAATCAAAAACACAATATTTTGGCCTGTAGTGCCATTTATCCATCTGGATTTTTTTGATGCGAGCTGCTGAGTTTTTGAGATATCAGTCTGACTTCTCTCCTACATAACTGGACTAAACGACGCAAAGCACAGAAAAATATGCATTTCAAAAATTCAAAACAAGTGTCTCTTTCCAAAAACCATAACCCAGTTACTCGAGATAATCCACAGACCTTGTTGTGAGTAGTTTCATGTAAATTCTAATGTAGATCTGGTAGATTGTACTGCAGAAAGAAACTAGTCCCTACATTAAACTGCTCACACCAGGGTGTGTGGATTATTTTGAGCAACTGGATCACGATTTCTGAAAAGAGACATCGCTGTTGACTTTTTCAATTGCATTTTTTGGGGGGCGATTTGAGTACCACAGGACTTAGTGCCATCTGGTTTCATTATTGGAGAGAAGGCAGACGTCTCTACGGCTGTTATCTCCAGAAATAAGCACTACAGGCCAGAGTAAATATGTGTATTTTTGATTTTTGTGTGAACTGTCCCATTAATGGTTTGGGACATGTAAACACATTTTAACACATGTAAACAGTTAAGTTGGAATTTCTAATAAGAATGATTTCAGTAAGATTGAAGAAATATTGTCATGTAAACGTAGCCATTGATATTTTTTTTATCTCGACTTGTGGATCAGTAGTTTGGTGACAATAACAGACTTTTCAGCTTTGACTCCTACAAACTGCACATTGTTTTATTTCTGTAAACTGGCTGTTCTTTTGTTTTCCCCCTGAACTAATCTGAGCCATAAATTGTGTGAGTTCTGTTTTTTTCCACAGAGTGGTAGGCAGTGTTAAATTTTATTATTGTTTCTGTCTGTTCTGCTGACCAGCTGGCGGACGACTGACTCCAAATAGCTCGTAGAATTGGCACTGTACTGTGATGAATGCATATGTCCCTGCATATTGTATGGTTTATGTTTTTGTGCTTAAGGTTGCTTTATGTTTACAGAGTCTAGACAAATCCGCAAAACTGGTTTTCCACAAACGCTCAGTGACCACACAGAGAGTGAATAGTATTCAGTCACACAATACATTCCTGTCTTTCCTGTCAGTGTAAACTTTATAAACCATTCTTCACTGGGTCTCCTGCTGCTGCGGACTCTTCATCACAATAATCCTCCTTTTAAGCTGTGGGTTTGCTCGGCGGAGGGGAGTTTTGTTTAATTTCCAGATTAAGATCAATTAATTTGTTTTATTCTGGACCAAAGGACAAAGTGAAACATCACTTGAAACAGGTAGAAGGCTTTCCACACAGACCAGGTGTTGTTGTGATAACAACACCTTCCTCTCCTGTTTTCTTCTCCTCATTCAGCCACACTCACACTCCTGTTCTCTGCCTCCAGGAAATAAGTCATTGAGAAATAAATGTGATATATAAATACGAATAGCAGCATATTTTCAAGACACGCCACAGTGCCTATTTATGTGGCTTAATGGTTGCACTCTGGAGCCGAAGGCAACGTGAATAAAAAAAAAAATCATCATATAGACAGTAAATGTTACAATGTACAAAGGAAGTGCTAAGTGGAAACGCGGCTGGAAATATCTGCCTGACTGTCATGCAGCAGAAAGACCATAATGACATTTTCTCTCACTGAGGATGGCTGAAAATACAAATGCACCTGACAATCATACAGTTTCAGAGTGGTGCTGCAACATCCATTCTTAACATCTGCAGATTACTGTCTATTTAAATACTGATTATTATTTCGATTTGTTAATTAAAGCTGCAATACGCAATATTATATCATAATTTTGTCTGAAATGTTAATTGCATGTCACTAACAATGTATTTAATTGAAGTTTTCCTTTAAAAAAAAAAAGAAAAGGTCTGTGATTGTCCACTCCTTTGGTTTTTTTAAGAACTTCACAATGGTTTGAACTAAACAACCAATCAGGGTTAGCTAGCACGCAACATTCCTGATGATTTCAAATTTTAATTATCATGCTTCTGCATTTCAGTATTTCCCCTACAAATCTCTGACCCCCTGCCATCCCTGGAAGAAACAAAGCACTTTGTAAGTGTCTTAGAAAAATTAACACATAAAATGTGGAAGGATTATTTCAGGAAAAACTGACTATGACTAACAAAATGATCCACATAATAAGCAAGACAAAAAAGTGAGTCAAACATAACCAGCAAAGCAGAACAGACTGTCTGACATCTGTTTGCTAGTAAGTTACAACAGTTGACAAAATTGTCGTTGCACTTCAAGTCTAGCAAAATGCATGTGCATGTTTGGTGCATCATCTGGTGGGAGGGGCTTAGCAGACTGATACGAGGTACCAGACGGAGAGAGGTGGAGGGTTTTGCATTGTGTTTGTTCAAATTGCTAACAGCAACTGTTTGATTTAGCACACAAAATGAAAAATACAAATTATAAAAGGGAGAAAATCACCATCACAGTTTCTTAGAGCCCAGTGTGACATGTTCAACAGTCAAAACCTGTTCTATTCACAATCATGTACAACAGAGAAAAATCAGAAAATCTTCACTTCTGTGAAGACAAGAAAGAAAGAACAGATTACCCAAATTATCTGTTGATTGACTATTGTATATTAATATACAAATAAGAAAATGTTTTGTCTTTTATAACACTCCATTGCTTAAGGGAGTTTAATGTTTATTCACATGTGGCACCTAAACAAAAAGTCTGAAGGTGCGGCAGGAGTTGCTACTCACTTGCATGTTTGTCTGCGAGCTGGATGAGGCTGTGGGAGATGTCTCTCCTTCTGTAGAAACAAACCACCTTGGCCTCCACATTCCCACTGGCCGTCTGAAACAGAAGAGAGCACAGGGATCCAGGGTGACTGAAAGAGGTGGCAACACCTCCCTGCACAAACCTCTAATTTCCCAAGAGACCTGGCTTCTTTGTGCGCCCGTCAAGCTATGCTGCTATGACAGGTTGACCAGGGCAGCAACAGCGCTTTTGATCAAATGATTGATTGATTGTCTCGCTGTATAATTAGTCCGACAGGCTTAAAGACTCAGCTACTATTAAATGCTGTGACTGATGGAGAGTGAATGGATGTGGGGGTACGAGGACTGAGAGAACTGCTTCCGTCTTCGGCTGCTTTTCCAGGGAGCTAGGGCTGCACGATATGATTAAAAAAATAAATCATATTGCGATTATTTTGACAGATATTGTGATATGATTTGCAAACTAACTGATTTTTTTTACATCAATTTTCCTTTTTGCTGATAAAAACTATTAAAATAATGATGACATTTGTTGGGGCCTGTACCAAATGAACATGTTTTCTTACATCTAGAGAAAGTAAGAAGATTTGTATGCCAGAGCAAACCTGCAGCACAATACTTCATTCTAATGCTGCTTTTCACACATCTTTCCTTTATCAAAAATTGTGGCGTCTGCAACACCTGACCAGATTACGATTTTGATAATATCTCAATTAATTGTGCAGCCCAAGTAAGCGCAGATGTATTTAACTTGAGGAATAAAGACACATGAACAGGAAATACCTCATGATGTATTGCAATAAAACTTAACACACCCATTAGCTAAAACCACAAAAAATGGCCATCAAGTTGAAGCAACCATTCTCTTTGATACACACTCTATCTTTTGCAGGCTCACTGTTTTACACTGCATCATTTTGCAGGGAGTTCCTGTTATTTTGTCCACCCACTTAATCACTTATGATAATCACAGTGTCTCCTGTCTTTATTTTATAAAATACAACCTCTTACAGTTTCCCACCCACACCATCTGATAATGACATGAATTTATCTGAGTAGCTTAGTGCAAGTGCAACACAGCAAAAGCTTTTATAATGCGCCTGATAAGTTCCCACGAAAATGTTAGCCGACATATGGCATACGTGTTTCCTCTAAAGCAGTCAGTCAGCTTTTACAATACCCAGTAGTGCTGGATGCGGGTTACACCCCCAGCGCGATGCAGCGAAAGCAATCCGTGGATGTAAGAATAGAACAAGCCTATTAGCGGACTCTTCTTGGACCAAGAACTCGAAGTCAACAAGGTTGGACCAGGACCAAAACAGCTTCCGAGACCAATGGAGGACAGTGTGATGACAGGGAGTAGGGTACACTATAGAGATGGGTTTTTTAGCTGAATTGGACTCCCAGCACACCAAGGCTGAGTCACGGCTAACCGAGCTAATGGCAGTTAGCGGTTAGTTAAGCTACTTAGGCAACAAATAAAGCTATCTTTCCATCAGGAAACTCCATAAACAACCTCAGTACTGTATTCCCTGATGGTCTCGGAAGCTGTCTTCATCCCGGTGACCGGGCATGATAAATAAAAGTGAGGCTGGAGGACATCAGAGGGAAAACCAGAAAATATTTTTTTCCATGAAATATGGTTCAGTTTTACCCTAATCAGTGAATAAAGTCATAAAGTTGTGCTTTTGTACAGCGAAGCTCAGTCCCCAAACCACTCAGATCTGCTCTGGTGATCAAGTGTCTTCTCCACAAATGCAATGTACACCATCAAGTGCAGAATCAGTCATCAACAGTTTTTAATTGCTTTCCAGGAAAAGACAAACAAGGGCTCGAATTTTATTTAATCTCTGTATCCCGCAACTGTTCCAAATTCTCCCTTCAGTTTTCCCACAATGTATAATCATTTCCCAAACTGAAGTCATTGTTTCATTCTGAAATTAATTTAATTCTGACATTTTGTGCTGCAAGTGAAAATTAAGACTTGAGTCTACACAACTTTAATGGCAAATGTCAAAACACTGAATGAGCAAGTAGGACTGCGTATTGGCAAGAATCTACAGATACGATTCGTATCACGATACAGGGGTTTCAAGTCAATATATTGCAATACTTTAAGCAAGATGATTAATGCCATTTTTTTAAATCTAGTTTTAGGAAAACTGTGATTGTATAAAGAACCCACCACCATATGTATAACATTTGAGTTGAAAAAGAACATGGAAGCAGCACTGCTATCTAGCGACTGGGGGTTTAAACGCAACATAAAATCAACCACTGCCGCAAATCTTTGCTTGCATCAAATAATCACAATACAACATTTTGAAAATCAATACAGTATCACAAAATATAATTTGTGTTACTTGATATTTTCTTACACACCTGTGAGTTAGCGGTTATTTACATTCACTCTACGACTGTTGCTTTATAACTTAAATAAGTTTTCTTTTTTTTTTTCAGTCAAGAAACTCACCATTCAGATTCCCAATATGTGGTCAGTTAATCCAAATAAGCCTACTTGGAAATTTGCTGCAACATTTTTGTAATTAAAGTCTCTCGACTGTCCCAGAATTTTCCCAGACACTGAATCTTTGTGCCCCACATGCTATTTTTACTGTCCCTGGGATAATACGACATCCTTAATTTTGAGTGATGAGAAACTCTGAAATGGCATGAAAAATACATGAGAATGTCTCAAAAACTACTTTTTGTCGTAGTATAGTATAGTCGACATATAGTGCAATATTTCTGTGATATAAACACTTAAACATCAATTTTGACTTCATGGGAACTTTAACTGACACACTCCTTAGAAATAAATAAACAGTAAACTCTACAACTGATCAAATATTGGCAGAAAAACATGAGCCCATGTTGCTTTTCAAAGCTGGTACAAACTGGTCTTTAGTCCAAAGCTATCTGAGCTCCCACACTGTTCATTACAATAATTTGCCCCGCCTACACATACACTCCCGACAGGTGTGTCTCACGAAATCAACGGCGGTTTACGAGATCATGGAACACCTGTCACACTCCATCATATTACAAACACTTTCAGTCACAAAATGGACAAGCATACAGCATTACAAAGAGGGGGTGGAGACATGAAACAAGAGAGGAATCTTTGCTATTCACCCTCAGGCATAAAAAGGACTAAACACACACAAAAATGACACACAAACACCTCATTACCTTGTTGAGTTCTTCTATCCGGCGGATCAGGTAAGGGTTACTGGAGGAGTTCTCAAAGAATACGTAATCTGCAACAGAAAAACACACACTGGTCACTTCACTGTAACTAGAGCTGCGACGAATAATCAATCATTAATCGATTAGTAAATGAATTGGCAATTATTTTAATAATCTATTAATTGGTTTAAGTTATTTTTTAAAGAAAAAAGTCAAAATGCTCTGATTTCAGCTTCTTAAATGTGAATATTTTTTGGTTTCTTTATTCCTCTATTATAGTAAACTTAATGTCTTGGCATTGTGAGTACAAGAAGACATTTGAGGACATCACCTCAGGCTTTAGGAAACACTAGTTGACATTTTTCACCATCTCCTGACATTTCAAAACAAACAACTATTAACTGATTAATCAAGAAAATAATCCACCAATTACTCAACTATGAAAACAATCATTAGTTGCAGTTGTAATACTGTATATTCTCAATTATTAATGATCTTATAGAATATGATGCAGTTATGTAGATTAAACCACCCAACAGTATAAAAATTAGGGCTGGGTGATATGGACAAAATCAAATACGCCTACACCAATATTTGTGACCAAATACCTCTATGGTTATTATCAAAAGTATTGTAGAAAGACTATTGGTACTTTCACAAAATAATGACACAATGAGAGCTTTGATAACTAATCATCAATAATGCCTAATGTGGATGTAATTAAAGTCACAGAAAATGATGATCATCATCGTCAATGACACCATCGTCATCATAAGACAATGTCTTCAATAAATACTGATACATTGCCCAGCCATACATCATTATTTCCCTAAATGTAGAATATCTGGTGTTAAACTGCTATTCACTAAGTCAAGTTTAGGAACTTGCTGAGTGACATGCTGTAGAGAAATAAGCATTGAGCCTATGTATATCTGAGTAAATGTGAACAAAGTCATGAATATCAGCAATTGTTAGAGCTACAGGATGAAGTTAAACAGATGTGAAGACCATTACAAAACTGGGTAATCATGAGTAAGCCCCACAGAGAATATCAAACAAGCAATTGTACGTGTACTGAAAGGTTCTCTCATACCCTGTGAGACAGTTACCATACTGTTATGATTTTGTAAGATAAATAAATAGAGAACAAGGATATCTTTACGTCATAATTTGCCTCTTCTCATAAACAAAATCAGCATATAAACATGACTTCACCTAGCCTGAGGAGAAAGAAATCCAGACGGATTCAACTCTGCCAGGGCAGAATATATAGTAATTTTGGAAAAGTCTCAGTGCATAGAAAATGCTGTCTGAAATATTGTAATTACTATGTTCCAGACACATAAACAATTCAGTGAAGAGGTAAATATGTCAGAGTTGTCAAGGGGTGACACTGAATTGCGTTAAGTCAGTGCATATAAATACTACTGTTGTCTGCCTCTAGATTCAAAATGTTTATCTCTACGGTTGTATTGCTGTAAAAGAATAAATTCCAGTCCTAACATGTATATTTTTCTCTTTAAGATGTCAGTGACTATGTTTACATGCACAAAATATTCGTTTTTGCCCTTATTCTGAAACAGACAATATTCCTGCCTACAAAACTCTTTGCATTGCTAATGAAAATTCCACTAACATTCCCGTTTAAATTAGGGCTGCACAATTATTCACAATTGCAATAAGCCGCAATATGGCCAAGTGCAATATCCAAATCACAATTTTATGAGAAAAAGAAAAATATGTGAGAAAACTGCATTATAATGAGGTACTACTGCATGCTGCTGCAGAGATGCCCAGGCCTCAAAAATCTTGATCTCCAGATGAAAAAAAGCATGTTTGTTTGGTGCAGACCTCAATAAATATCACATCATCACAATTTTAACAGTTTTTTTTTTCAGTGAACATGAAAAATGTAATGCAAAACTCATAATTTCCACTAATTGTATCACAATTTCAGTCAAAGCACAAGATTACCTTTTTACTAAATTGTGCAGCCCTACTTTATATACCAAACAACCTATTTATCCAGAAAATACTCATTATATTAATCGACAATGAAAATAATTCTAAGTTGCAGACCCTACAAAGTAGAATGATGTGTGAAGAGGCAACGTTTCAAAAAGGCTAATTTCATGACAGCTTTGTTATTATTTAACAAACAAATCCAATACACAAACTAGTTTTACGTTACAAGGAGCTGGAGTTTACAAAAAAGCAGGAGGGTTGCAGCTGAGGTGACCATATGGACAAAATGAGCTGATGTGTGTGTGCTGTAAGGAAACTGACAGCAATAAACTGTTGCCAATATCACATGGGCAAAGATGCTTATTGTTTATGTTTGTGATATGTCGAGCAACTGTGCCATCCGTTTAAGCTTATTCACGGTGTTAATGTAGATTTGAAGCCCCAGTACGTGTTAACAGAGGTGTAATCCAACCTAACGCACCGACGCCATGAATCGAGACTATAATTTGATGAATTCCAGCAGGCTGCTAACGAGCTAGCTAGCCGGTTAAGCTAATTTGCTAATTGATAGCGCTTGTGGTCGAATTAGATGGACATCGTGGCAATACCCGGTGTGTGATGTTAGCAAGACTATGATTTAAAGCTCTAAAATATGTCAAACGAGCGCCACAGCTGCAATAATGGTAATCAGCGATCGCGTCTGAAAGGGAACCCCAGGCCCGCGACAGATCTCGCGAGATTTCTCATTTTAACCCAAACCTATGATCTTTTCCTAACCCTAACCAAGAGCTGTATGTCCAGACTCTCTGGAAAATAGCGCCGCCACCTTAAGAAACGCAACTTCTTTATACAAAAGCGCACAAACAAGAAACAACGCGTGCAAATTCTCGCGAGATTTCCGCAAATCGACGGTTACCTTCTAGACGCAAGCGTAACGAGCGCTGGTGCTAACGTTAGCTAAATAAGGACTCGCACTAATGGCTGCATGCCAGAAGAGGCAAATACAAAGGCAGCCTCAGACAGCCCGTGGTAACATTTTAACAACCTTTAAAACACATGTCTGTTCGAGAGGTCCTCCGGTGTGATCACTCCACCGTATCGCGGGTCTAATTACCCGAAAGCAAAAGCCAACAAAGGCGCCGACAATTGAAAAATGTTTACATTGTAAGCTAGCTGCTTAGCAGGCTGGCGGCTAGCTGCTGTGGCCACGACAGACGCGAGGCCTGACCCATTTTGAATCACAAATATTTAGAAATTATCACCTTCCTGCTCCAACTTAACGCGACCTCTGCGAGTGCAGCGCAGCCGTTTCTCGTTAATAAATGCGAACCTACAACAATAAAGCCACACAATCCCCAGGGGATGCAAAACTGAGAAGGTTTCTGTTTGATAAAAAGAGATCCACATTGACATACATACCTCCGACCCGGTACATGTTGGCCGCCATTTCTGCCCTCCCGGAGTGTAAACCATAAACTAAGAGGAATAGAATAAATTAATAAAAACAATAAAACTCAGTCTCTTAAAAGGTGTAAGGTGCGTTAAATTATGATCGTCCAGACTCCGGATGTGTGCCCAATCGGGAGATTTTTTTTTTTTGGCAAATCAACTCCCCCCCTCCTCCTCCTAGGATTCACTGTTCCCTTTACAATACAGTGAACTCACGGCAGCAGCCAAAAGAAGTCGGATCAACCCGAAAAACCACCGACTGGTGACGTCGAGAGGGGGGCCGCGCACGCGCAAACACAGGCACACACACTCACGCTCACAGACACGCGCGCCCCACCACACACACTGTTACCTGTAAAACTCATACTGTAAAATATTTTAAATAAACAATCATGGTGGAAGTACTTTTAGTCCACTACAGTTCAGAGGGAAATATAATAGGGGAGAGTGGGGCATTTTGTCACATTTTTTTTTCAATTAATCATTTCATGAAATTGGTGAGACAATTTGATCTAAATCAGATGACGTCATCAAACGTCTTGTTTTGTCCACGAGTTAAAAAAAAAAAAATTCAGTTTCAATATTCACATGTAAGAAGCTGAAATAAAAGAATTTGTCAACATGTCAGCTGAGAAACAAGTCAGCGTGCTCCACGTGTTTTTCAATATTTCCTGTGAAAGATTATTTTCATCATCAATTAATCTGTCCGCCATTTTCTTCATTAATGAATCGGTTGTTTGGTCTACAAAATGGCAGAAAATGGTGGGAAATGTTGATCGTGTCTCGTTTTGTCCGCAAGCAAAATCAAAAATATTTAGTTTGCTGTCAGAGTGGAGTGACGAAATGAGAGATATTCACATTTGAGAAGCTGAAATCAGAGAATTTTGACATTGTCTTTCTCAAAAAATGACTCAGAATGAGTAATCGATTATTAAAATCGATGCAGATTAATTTGATACTTGATTAGTAATAGATTAATTGTTGCAGCTCTAAGTGTTTTACATTCATTGTTAGGTTTATTAGTTTGTCCAGCTGTTCCTTCCTTCGTTGTGCACAACTGATTGATTAATTGATTGACTGATTGATTGGTTGGTTGATGTAAAGACAAAAAATGGCAACATTTTCACCTGAAGCATTTTTTCATTAGAGGTCATGATAATGAATTGTAATCCTGCTAATAATCCCCAGTTTTAGTAAATGTATCTGTAATCTGATTACATCTTTTATATCTGTAACTGTTATGGAATGCAGTTACTTTTTTGTATCCAGATTACTGATCCCATTACATGTAATCCTTTACTCCCCCACTCAAGTGGAAGTACTGTTACATTACTGCAATATTACTCTATTACAACTAAAACTACTGGTATCATTTTTTTCATCTATGTCATCTTTTTCATTGGCCCGTTTGCAATTACATAGCATTATTGGCCACAAAAATGCAGATGAAAGGTTTGGATATGAATTCAAATTGTACTTATGATTTTATTGATTTTAAAAGTGACTAATTAGATTACATAGTTTAATGTATAAGTAAGTTTGAGTCAAACTGCAGACTTGAAAAAGTACTTACAAATGTACAAAAAATGTCTTAATTACAGTAATTTGAGTAGTTGTAATTAGTTAGTTAGACCTGCTGAGGTGAGAACAATTAACAGATTTTTCAGCCATGAAAGAAAAAAACTAAACTGCACTATTTATCTAATAAAACTTTGATAAGTAAGTTTGTTCAATCATTTTTTCTTGGGCAGAAAACAGGAGAGAAAAGGTGTTTTTGATACGCAAATCAAAGTCTGTACCAAATTAGCTCCTCATATAGCGAGCAGCTGCACACACGTCACTCTGGGGCAAAAATATGCCCAATATGCTTTATACATGCAGCTGCAGCCCTGCAGAGGCCAACTTTGCTGCTAAAGTTGGTGGTTGCAACATATAAATAACAGCGGGAGCATTGATATACTGCTCCACACCATATTAGTAATTAAATTGTTAGAAATAATGTGGCCATAAAATGGTCAAAATCAAGGACAGTGCAAATAATTTCATTAGAAGAATATCCCATAATAAAAGACCATCCTTAGTTCAACAGAGTATTAATTGGTATAGTACTTACTAATTGATCTACTCGTCACCCTGCGTATCTATTCCAAATGCAACCATAATTGTAATATGGCTGTACAGCATGACCATACAAACATCATGACAAACAACATTTTTTATAGAAAATTCACCTATAAAACATACAGCTTTGACTTTCATAACAATATCACAGGAGTACTGGGAGAACAGTTTATCATTATCATATGATATCAAACTAAATCTTTAAAGGGATAGTTCACCTGAAAATGAAAATTCAGTCATTATCTATTCACCCTCATGTCGATTAAAGGTTGGACTTAGTTTTTAGTTCACAAAACACTGCTGGAGTGAAAAAAAAAACATAAAATGCCTCCATAATGCTCATCTGGTATAATCCAAGTCTCCTAAAGCCTCAACACGCTGTTCACTTGTGCGCGCACACACCGCACAAACCCTGTTCAGATGTTGTGCTCCCGCAGGTGAACGTGGCTCCATGATAAGGATCTACAGTGATGATTCAGGCTAAAAACATGATGTAAATATCATCTTCCAAGTCAGCTTGGCATGTCGGGGCTTTAGGATACTTGGATTACACCAGACGAGCAGTATGGAGGCATTTTATGTTTGTTTTTTTTTTCTGTAGTTTCTTTTACATTTTAAAACTGGTCACCATTCAGTGTTTGGGAGGTTCTGCAACACTGTTTTCCTGTGAAACTCCAGCAGCATTTTGTGGACTAAAAAACTAAACTGGACCTTCAACAGGCATGAGAGTGAGTGACTGAATTTTCATTTTTGGGTGAACTATCCCTTTAAGTCTTGGATAGAAAATAACATGAGCACAATAGAACAAGTATTGTTTAAGAGTGGCTACAATGATTTTTACTACTCTGCAGTGGGTCTGTGTAAAGTCATCAAATTCAGTCATGCATATTATCATATTAAACATGTATGTATTTATTTATTTATTTATTTATTTATTATCTATCTATATTAATATATATATCTTTTTTTTTTTTACAAAAGTCCTAATAATTTAACACATACTTTAATATTTAAATTTCTGATCCTAAAATACTTTCTGATTGAGTAATCTGTAACTATAATAATCAGAATCTGCATTTTATTTTATGTTTGGACTAAGAGTGAGACACACTCTCTCGATGTGCGTGTATATTTGTGTAATCCGTGTTGACACGGTGCAAATATTTTCAATAAATGTAAACTTTTTTGAAAAAAAAAACAACTTATTGTGTAAGTGTATATCATACTTTTTTTTCCTTTTTGTTATTCTTCACACATACATACGGTATGTATTACTATTATGTAGTACTTAATAGTAATACATAAATAATAAAGTATGACCAACAATATTTATACAGTGCAGTCATATACCTCCATGTTACATACATTTAAATGAAAAAAAGAGAGACGAGAAAGGGTCTAATATCTTTATACTACATTTAGACATAGGTAAGTCGAAATGCAATGAATAATAAAGATAAAATAAAATAAAATAAAATAAGCAACGTCAAGTTATTCTATACACGAGGGGGTCTCAAGTAGGCTATATTTTCTATCCTTTAAAGGGTCCTTGCGAGATAAAAAAAAAATCGTCTGTGTTAGGGGGAGGAGAATAAATATTTGTACTGTTTAATACCCACGGAGACTGTTATACCTCGGTGATAAATGTGTGTAAATTCACGCTCAGTAGTTTCCCTGTGTGAGTTTTTCTCTCTCCGTGCGTGTGTCCGCGCGGTCGCATGTGACATCATTGATGGGACTGGCTCCCGTGACTGGGGTGGAGAGTCTCCTCTCCTCCACAGGCTACAGAGGGAGAAGAAGAGGAGTGAGGGACACACGGAGGGAAGAATAGTTTCCATTAGCTGCCACGGAGCTCCGCGCAGGGCCACCTCCACTCTGAGCGAGCCACGCCCCGGGGGACAGGGGAGACTGTGGCCCCGCAAGTGTCCAAACTCCTGTTATGGGAGGAGGAATGGCCGGTGAAGAGGAGTTTTAGTCAGCTATATCAACATGAAGTTCGGGAAGAGCATCTGCGTGCTGAACGTGGGGGGAACCCGGTACGCCTTCACCCGTGAGGTGATCCGGGATTTCCCTCTCCGGCGCGTCAGCCGCCTGCATGCCTGCGCCACCGAGAAAGAGGTCCTTGAACTGTGCGACGACTACGACCGAGACCGCAACGAGTTCTTCTTCGACCGCCACGCGCAGGCTTTCGTCTTCATCATGCTGTACGTGCGCTCCGGCAAACTCCGCTTCGTCCCCGGAGTGTGTGAGCTCTCCTTCTACACGGAGATGCTCTACTGGGGGCTGGAGAGCGCGCACTTGGACTCCTGCTGCCAGAAACGTCTGGACGACAGGATGTCCGAGATCGGGCTGGACAGCCTGTCCGAGGACTACATCAGAGTGTCGGGGGATCATGAGCCCCAGAGCCCGGACCAGCCGGTGCCGCGGACTGCGCTCACCGGACGCGCTAAATGGCTCGAGAAGATGCGCAAAGCTTTCGAGGAGCCAAACTCTTCTCTTGCTGCACAGCTGCTGGCTTCAGTGTCTGTGATCTTTGTGATCGTTTCTATGATCATGCTGTGTGCGAGCACCCTGCCGGACTGGGACACAGCCAAGAGGAACACTGTGGAGGAGCACAGGTAGGCTGGTAGTCAAGAGTCAATTAAGGCTTCTACATGGAGTTTATAACCGGTTATGAAACAATCACTGATGTCTCTATATGACCTGCATAAGTTAAGGAGACTTTCCGCAAAAAGATCGACTATTTCTATATAGTTAGTCCTAATTCCTGACACCGGGTCGGATTCTCCATTAAATCAGATGATATGTGATGAGGAATTTTACGCAGGGTTGGAAGGGTTACTTCTGATACAGTTACTAATTACCTGTTAAAAATTGTAGTCAGTAACCTAATCTGAGTATCACAATATTCACGTAATATAACTTGATTACTTTCCGTCACGTTCGGATTACCTCAATAACAAAATATGGTGAAATTGTTTAGCCTAATAGGCTATTTTGTCGTTAGGGCTGCAACTAAGAATTATTTTCAGCATCGATTAATTGGTCGTTTGTTTTCACAGTTATTTGATTAGTTGTTTGGTTCATAAAATGTAAAAAATGTTGAATAGTGTTTCCACAACCCAAAAATATTTAGTTTACTTGCATAAAGGAATAAAGAAACCAGAAAGTATTAACATTTAAGAAGATGGAATCAGAGAATTTTGACTTTTTTTCTTTAAAAAATTACTCCATCCCAATAATTGATTATCAAAATAGTTGGCGATTAATCTAATAATCGATGAATCATTGCAGCTCATCCACAACTCAAAAATATACAGTTTGTTGTCAGAGAAGAGTACAGAAACCAGGAAATATTCACATTTAAGAAGCTGAAATCATGAAATTTGGACATTTTTTTCTTTAAAAATGACTCAAAATGATTAATCGATCGTTTAAATAGATGCACTTAATTTAATGGACGATTAATAATAGATTAATCGTTGCAGCTCTAAGTGTTTTATGTTTGTTGTTAGGTTAGTTAGTCCAGCTGTTCCTTTCTTTGTTGTGCACAATTTATTGATTGATTCATTGATTGATTGGTTGGTTTAAAGACAAAAATGTGAAGATTTCCACCCAGTGAAGCATTTTTTACTAGAGGACATGATAACGAACCTGCAGCTGTGTGTGCACTGTGCATGGTAGTCTTTTTTGTCCGTCACTGTAATGGAACACAGTTTTGTATTTAGATTACGTAATCCTGTGACATGTAATCAGTCACTCCCCAAGCCTGGTAGTATGTAATGTATGTATTTTATTTAGATAATTTTTATTTTTGACACTATATTTTGTGGTTATCATAGTGGAAACCAACATCAACCTCCAAAATCAACAAAATATTAAAGTTCTTTGTGCCGTAGTAGCTTTAAGGTTTTAGAGAAGAGGAGTTCAAAAGTCTGAGACGTGGCTCTCCTCTCAGACAAGCTTGATAAACAATGTCCTCCTTATAGACTAATCGATTAATCATGAAAATATTCACAACTGTGGCCACTTTATTGTTTGTAGACTGACAAATGGTTGCAGCTCTGAACTCATACTCATACTCAACTCTTTTATGGCTGCTGTAATTTGACAGATTCAGAAATATAATTTTAGTCCCTTAGACGCTGCAAAAGATAATGTAGTTTGGGGAAATTACTTCTTTCATCTATTGTACCTACAATAAGTCCTTAGATCAGGGTTTCTCAAAGTCCTCAGCCCTCAGACAAAGCTTGGAAAACGGTGCCTCCCTCGGTTTACTTGCTTAGTCTGCACAATTCCTGCATGATGAACCCTCAGACACTCAGTAATTGAGCCAAAATAGCTTAATATTTCTGTTTAACATAACTGAAGACCAAATACAAAAAAAAAGTCTGATAAAGGCACCTATTAGTTTATGAAAAAACATTCATTCAATGTTGATCAGTGTTTTCCAAAGCCCACGGTGACGTCTTCAAACGTCTTGTTTTGTCCACAACCCAAAGATATTCAGTTTACTGTCATAGAGGAGTAAAGAAACCAGAAAATAATCACATTAAAGATGCTGAAATCAGACATTTTTAATAAAAAAAATGCTCAAAACGATTATTCAATTATCAAAATCAAGGGTGATTAATTTAACAGTAGATTAATAATTGATTAATCATTGCAGCTCTACTGTAAAATTCCCCACTGAACTATATCTTTAACCAAATCACACACATTTCAGCTATACTGTGTGATAACTAAAGTCATATTTTTTTCACTTCCATTCCCCGAGCCTGCCCTGAAACTGTTCGGAGGCCCCCTGGGGAGGCCCGCCTCTCACTCTACAAAATCGAATAGAAGGGACCCCTTACAGAGGGTGCTGCTAAATTTTTAGGTGCAATATGTGCGTGTGTGTGTGTGGATATCCTGCAAGTGAGAATGTGCTTTAAAATCTGGTGCACAAAAGCCAGTAGTGGTGAGCCCAAGCATGTCAAGGATTCGTTTCTGTCATGATTAAGACTCTATAAATAAATAAACTCGCTCACAGACACTTAATAATCTCATGTAAGTGCCCTCATGCTTTCAAGGCAGCAGTCAAACTCATTGTGCACCATCCTTTTCACACCCAGAGGGTTGATGCATGGAGCCATGTGTCAGATTCCAGCTTCCAGCATCCTAATATGATGTTATCTGGTTTTTTTTTGCAATAAAAAGGTAAAAAATCAGCAGGTACTTTGGAATAATATATGTAAAACATGATAGAAAATGTGCATTAGCAGATATTAGAGTTGGGTATCTGCAACACTGTTAAACAAGGTGATATATTGGTATTTTTAAATCACTTTTTTTATTTTGAGCTAAAAGTTTACTTTTTATGCAATTGGAACAGTAAAGATAGATAACAACTCTGCCACAATTTTTTGCATATCACTATAGTGTTGCTGAGAATCGATAGAGTATCACAAAACATAATACAGGGATGCTCAAGTGTATCGATGTTTTCTTAGGAGATATAAAGACTTTGTCCTTGTGTTGAGTCATCTGATGACCCTTGAGTCAATACAGCATAATGACAAGTTTCAAGCAGCACATTAAACATTTGCATCCTCTCAAGTCAGACAAGCTCTCAGGGAAGCCGATCAATAACCAATCCATTTTATCTACTAAAAGTGTAATGTTAATTATTAGACAGAAAGCCCGTGTCTTCCTCCTGAGTCTCTCCCCTCCTCCTCCTCCTCTTCACAATTCATTTGAATATCTTTATTGGCTGAGTTAGTTTACAATGCACAGTACACAAAGAGGACAAACACATCAGATAAATGACGGATTCATAATATTCCAGTGGGTAATGAGTTGAAAGAAGACGGTGTACTGAGGGATTATATATTAGTGTGAGCAAACAAGGAGGAATTAAAGCCACTTACAGGAATCACCTTCCATCAAGGTCAGATTTCGGACAGTTATTCCGGCCAGCAGGATGTAAAAGTGCACCACATTATTTTGGCCCCACGCAGCCTGTCCTGTGTAAGAAGCCTGAGGCGGCCTTTCTCTATATAAGGCTGGGTTATGTTCACTCAGCCGGACACAGTTTTGGATCAGTTACAATGATTAGGTAATCAACTAAAAGTGTAGTTATACTCAGGGTCAAAAGGATTCCAATTTAGTTTCATGCAGAGGTGGCAAAACTACACACATCCGCTACTCAAGTAGAGGTGCAGATACTTGTGTAACAAAAGAAGAACGGATTCAACTTCTTCATTCAAGTAAAAGTGAAAAAGTACAGGATCTGAAAAAAGTAGCACTTTGAAGAACATTACTGCTGCAAACTACACTGAACCTCACGGTTTTGTCTGTTTTGTCTTGTCATGTCTTCACGGTGTTTTTCATCTTGTTAGGTATTTTTCGTCTTGATACGTCTTTTACGTTGTTTTTCCTTTTGTTACATATTGTTACGTTGTTTTTGTCATTTTAATCTTGTTACATTTGTTGCGTCTTGTGACATTGTTTTCGTCTTTTTCCATTTTCCGTTGTTTTCATCTTGTTACATTGTTTCCCTCTTCGGTCTTTTTTTCTTGGTACGTTTTAGTTGATTACCTAACCACTGTTTTTGTCGTGTTGCGTCATTTTTGTCTCGTTATGTCATTTTCATCTTATGTTTTTCGTCTTGTTGTGTAGTTTACATCTTGTTACTTCTTTTTCATCTTGGTATGTCTTGTTAAGTAGTTTTCGGGTTGTTACATCTTGTTATGTTGTTTTCCTCTTGTTACGTCTTTTGCGTGTTTTTTCGTGTTGCAATGTCTTTTATATCTTTTTCATCTTGTTATGTCTTGTCATGTCTTATGTCTTTTATGGTGTTTTACATCTTAAGTCATTTTCTTCTTGTTTCGTCTTTTTAATCTACTTACCTACAGTAACAAAGTATTTGTACTTAGTTACTTCCCACCTCTGGTTTCATGCCACTAGATGAGACAAGTCTCTCAGCTGCCCTGTAATTTGTTTTGGTCTAATTTTGCTGATGTAGTTATCCTGAGGCTCTGTGGTATTTGCTTGGCCTCATGTCAAATACAAGCAGCACCTCGCTCTAATTCAGTTTGATTGCCTTTGCTGTGCTAATCAATGGGGTAATCGGGTGCCTGCTCATGTTGCACTCTCTCTTTGAAGGTTTTAAATCCCTCCCTATGTGCAGTTTCCTGGCAATTTCTTTCTTCTGTCCTCTAGTGTTTACTTTTCTCGACCCTGAACTGCGTCAGATGTTCTCTGTATTTCCCATCATTTATATCACCCCTGCTTTGCTTCCTCCTTCCTCACATTTACTGTTTGTCAAACAGTATCTCGTATCTGTAGCTCCTCTGTCGTTTCCTGTTTACACTCTGTTCGGCTCATTTTTCTCCCCTGCTCTCCTCTCTGCAGGATAGTGGAGGCCGTGTGTATCGGCTGGTTCACAGCAGAGTGCATAGTGCGCTTTCTGGTGGCCAAAAACAAGTGGGACTTCCTCCGCCGGCCGCTCAACATCATTGATGTCATCGCTATCACCCCCTACTATGTCACCATGGCGATGGCCCGGGCAGGGATGCCAGGGGCCGGGCTCGGGGTTGCTGGGGTGATCCTGCGGGTGCTGAGGATGATGCGAGTGTTCTGGCTCATGAAGCTGGCCAGACACTTCCTGGGCCTGCAGACGCTGGGGTTGACGCTCACTCGCTGCTACCGGGAGATGGTCATGCTGATGGTGTTTGTCTGCGTCGCCATGGCGATATACAGCGCTCTGGCCCAGCTGCTAGAGCACGGCTTGGACTTGGGAGCGCAGAACCCGGATTACGCGAGCATCCCGGCTGCTGCCTGGTGGGTCATCATTTCCATGACGACAGTGGGATACGGGGATGTGTACCCTGTGACAATTGGGGGACGGGTGCTCGGGGGGATGTGTGTGGTGAGCGGCATTGTTCTTTTGGCACTGCCCATCACATTCATCTACCACAGTTTTGTACAGTGCTACCATGAACTCAAAGTTCGCTCTGCCAGATACGCACGCAGCCTGTCATCGGAGATACTGCAATGAACATTTATACCAAAACACTTGCTTGGGCACAGATCCCGGGGGGGCGGAAGATGGATGAGTCCACCCCAATTTCGTAAAAACATTAAGTTGTCCTGCCCAACAAATCATTTTGAAATTAACTGTGTAATTCACCCTTCCTAAGTCCCACCCCTTTTAGCTTTGTGCTCCAGTAACAGTTGAGCAAGCTTGGTACCCAACAGACCTTCAGTCAACTTTCCTGTTTTCTGTGGTTATGCTATGTGTCTGTGTTGAAAAGAAAAACTAATTTTGAACATGACTGAAAGACTTAAAATCACATTTTAAGTTTGCTAATGTGAGCAAAACACCAGCTAACTAGCTAGCTAATAACTGATTAGGTAACTAGTTAGCTAGCTAGCATATATAGAGAATTATATTATTATGAATTAAAATGATAAACCAGAACCACAACAAAATCAATTAAATAGCTTAAAATTTAATGTGATTAAAGCAGGAAAGTCAATTAATCAGTGTGCATTGATCCATGAATGGATGTGGTGGGTTTTACACAACAGCTTTATGCTGTAGGAACAGCTTCTCTTGAGTTCATGAAATCTCTGCAGCACCTGAAGGCAGCAGGACGGGTGTTGATGAATTCACAGCCTCTGACAAGTGCTGAGCCAGAGCGTGGTGTTGTTATGCACGTCCGCTCACTGTTTACCTTCATTAAATAACCTGAAAATGACACCAGGCTGTTACACTATAACCACACAGGCCTCTACACACAGCAGACTGTCTGGTTAACTTAATATTCTGATTTATTTTTTTTTAATGAGGGAGACAGCACTGCTCATCTCTTTTCCAACTTTTTTAAATCCTTGAAACACATTCCAGCACAAATGCTGTTGCGTAACATTAATCACAAAACTATGTGACCATGGAGACATTAAAATTATTCCTAAAATAGCGTTGGTCCTATATAATCATCATCAAATCAGTTTCTTTGTATTGTTGAACCTTCGTTATCACGTTTAACTGTGGCAGGCACAGCTGTTTGATACAGCTGTTGCAGAGCGATGAAACCAGTGATTTCCTGGCTGAGAAATATTCACCTTCACCGAGCCATTTTGCATGTTGTGTTGCTGCACATACATGAGATGCACAGTCCATGTACCTCAGACCTACCACTTTGCGCTTGTCATTTATTATTCAGATTTTAACTGAGGGTGCAAAATATTAAACTGAATGTGCACTGTGGGCTTTTGCACTTTAGCTAGCATTTAGCTAACTTAAGATATGGAGATATATTAACCATTTTAAAAATTTGGTTTTCTTTTCTTAGACGGACTTCTCACACGGCAAATCAGGAAACAGGAGAGGAGAAAGCTGACAAAGGTTCCTCTGGGTACCGAGCTTGCACAAGTATTGGTGCACAGCCTGAAAAGGGACTTAAGAAGGGTCAATTGAAAATATATACTTAATTTACCCCACTTTTCAAATAATTTACACATGAACACAAAACTTTTTGAAGGTTTTGTTTATGTCTGGTATGAAACACATATGTCAGTTTCCTGTTGTGGGGTGAAAACAAGCACTGTAGTGCTGGGCCAGTCAATATGTGAAGTGAGCGTCTGTGGTCAAACACGTAATCACAGTTTAGTTAATGATGTTTCTGAGTAAATGACACGTGTACCGATTGTGCCTGTAGATCGAAGAGTCTTAGTGATGGTGTAACTGAAAATCTGACCGTGAAAAAATGTGTCCCTACCATAAAACACCTGCTTTTAGGATGGAGTTTGGTTTAACAGTCTGTCCTCTCGAACGGCCGCTGCGAGCAGAGAGTGTTTTAACACCAAGTTCACCACTGTACGCCTCTAAGTTGTGATGAGATCTGCACCCTCGCACCTACGGCCCTGCCTATGCCAGAAAGAAACCCGTAAACCAGTGGACCTGCTGATCCCTGTTGTGAAATAATGATCAGCTTTGCGCCCTGCTCTGATTCCTGCCTGAGCTTTTGAGATTTTATTTGGGCTGTCTAGTTCCTGCCTGTCGCGTCGATGATCCTCAGTCATCATCTTCAACCAGCATGCTCCACTTGGGCTGCAGCAGAAGAAGAAGAACAGAGATAACACAAATAATAATTATTTATTAAACGCACACAGGCGCAGTCAGTCCAGTTTGGACAGTGGCTGCTGTTTACACTGTATTCCCATGGTAACCACATTGGCAGAGACGGCTGCTTTTTTTTGTGTGCTGCTGCATCGAGTGCTCTGTGTGTGTCTGTGTGTGTGTGTGTTTTGTCTGGCCATCAGCCTGTCACTTTGTCTAAGCTTTGCACCCAGATGGTACAAGTTACACAAGATTGATGTGTGACCTAGATGCATTCTGTTAAACCTGTGAAACAGAGAAAAAGAGTGAACAAGTGGCTGCAAAGTGGGGACGGAGAAGGTGTGGGCTTCATGGAGAGGGCTAGTGTGTAGGAGGGGCTTAAGCCAAGGATAATGAAATATGGAGACAGGTCAGCGAGGACTACAAGGTGGCAGACAAACAGAAAGGGCGACAGATAAGACAGGGCAGATGGAGTGTGAAGAAGTGGAGGATAAAGGATTATGGACAAGAATGACAGCAATGACAGCATGTGGAGCAAGCCTGAGCACAAAGAATGAATAGACGGAGTGTGTGTTGCTTCTCCATTTGCGAGTGAATGCAAGGCATTTTGTATTTCTGTGTCTCCAAGGCAACCTCATCCTCCAACATGTCAATCATAATGGTGGTTGATATGTGTGCACACAACTAGGCCACAGCCACACACACACACACACATGCTCACACCTCCTGGCCGGCACGCAGCATTTTTGTTCAGTGATTATTGAGAAAATTACCTCACAGGATTGGTAGAAATTCCTACAAAAAAAAAAAAAAAGTGGGAAAAATGAGCAGTCCAGGATGCCGCAGACGATGGTTTCATGATTCAGACATGTTTGCCTCGTCCGTGGTTGTGATTTGTTGAGGAGACACATGATCCAAACAAACAAGTCAACACCTCTCCCACACAACAGTCTTTCTCTGCATCTCCTCTCCTCTTCCTCCTGTTGCCTTCAACCATCCTCTTTTTACACACACATGCACACACACACATGCACACGCACGCACACACACATCAAGCCCTTGCTCTTCTGTTAAAAATTAAACAATTAACAAATCTGTTCATTATCTGTCTGTCAACATTTGTTATTTCCTCATAAACCTTGCAGCCTTGTATGAGATTAGTATGTATTGTCAGTACATATCTCAGTAGCCTTGTTGCTGTGTTTGTCAATGTGCTTTTCAAGTATATGAACAGTCGCACAAATTAAAGATAATCAATATTTTAACACCTTCCCTACAGCACATAAATTTCCAGCTCATGTGGCACAGCTTCTAGCCCGGTGGATTTTGGCCAGGCCTGATTGAAACCATCAATCAAAACCTTTCCATCAGTAGAGTATGGACTTGTAATTAATGTGATCCATGTATGAGCTTTTATAATAAAATTATTATGAGCAAAATGTCTCTGAATTTGTAATCGCTTGTTACAAATCAAACTGTACCATAAAAATTAGAAAAATGTAGCTGTTAAACTTTATCTTCTGCTCTCACAGTATTGGAATATTCATCTTGGGTTTTCTCATAACTTACTCCTGACTTAAAATAACTTTCTTAATTAAAGGGTAACTTTGTATACGTCATTATTTGTATCTGTTTCTGATCAACCAACAAAATAATCGCTTCTGTATCTGTATTCGGATAGAAGACGTGAGTGTAGTTTGCACTGGAAGTCACTTTAAATTGGGCATTTTCTGATCAAATATTCATTAGAAATGCAATTGTTGTGCCAAGAAAGCATCAAAAATACTTAATATTGGCATATAATTAATTATGAAATATATATCCAGATCATCATTCTGTAACTTTCATCTCTCTCTTTTTTTTAAATTTTTAGCCAAACTAAGTTTTGTGAAATAAAGCTATATATGTATATAAAAATATCCCTCAGTTGAAGATCATAATCTTAGTGCATTAAATCAGTGTTTGATTAAGGTAGATGCAACTTTTTTCAGTCTCTAATGAGGTAATCATAGAGCTGACTTTTTCTGGATAAAAGAAACATCCATTTCCACTGCATAATTTGTGATTTGTCAAATAAAATATCTGGATTCAGGTGCATTCCCAACTATTTTTCCATGTTTTTGTGTCTAAGTTACAAATGGGGTCAGTAATTGGTTCAGTATTGATAAAAACAGCTGCAGCTGCCCACTAAAAGTGCTTGTTTTGCCACTGACAGGCTCAGGTTGTTATTCTGACAGTGCTGTGGAAAGGATCCCTACAAAGCTAAACCTAAAGATGATTTTTTTTAAGCAGAAACAGTTGATTTATCATTCTCACCAAAGCCACCAAAAAGCACTTCAAACAAGCTCAATTTGAATCCAGGAAGTGCTCCTACCTGAACATTTTTTTTTTTTTAATCTCTGCAAGCATTCAGGATGTGCTTATAAGAAGCAGCTCCACCGCCATGACTCTGTGTTGAACCTTTGCTGAACTGAGTTGAACTCAAGATGGAGAAAATTTTCACTTATTCGCGTGAAGAGGGACAGCGAAAGGGCAGGGGCAACAAACATAAAAAGGGCACCAGCTGCATGTGACGCTGGTGAAACAGTTCCAATCTCTGGTTTAGACTGGAATTGTTTTATTGTGTGACTTTAAGTTCTACAGCACCTCTGTAACAAAATAATACAGGGAACCAGTAACTAGTTTTATTAAAGAGGAACTATAGAGGCCGGCATCTAGGTCAGCATGTATGACACTGCATCATGTATTCTTCACTAGGAGGGCACCCTACAGGGCACATTGTCATGTTTTGTCCACTGAAAGGGCACCCTAGAAGGCACTTTACTGTATCTTCTCCGCTGAAAGGGCACCGTAGTGGACACTTTATCTACCACAGGGATATCCAAGAGGACACTTTGGGCTGCCTCCCTCCTGAGTCCACCAGTTCCCTGCACTGCTCTTAACAAGGCCTATAAAGACCTCAGACACCAGCCTGCAGACTGCAGACCTCGTCATCAGACCTCTAGAATAACGTCTGAGCTGTGGCAAAAACAAACACTTTTAGTGGACGCACTTCAACGGTGTGCAGCTGTGCAGGGGGATTAGATTGCAGCTCATTTCATGGCTGATGGCTGCAGTGGTCTTGCTCAATGCTAAACTAATACACAAATGTATTTATTTATTTATTTCTTTAAAAGGATTCCCATTAACTGATGACCATGTCACCAGCTGGTCTTCCTGCAATCCAAAATCCAACTCATCATCTTCATCATATACATATTCAACATCACGTTTGTGTCACATTATATTCATCACATGCACCTCTAATTGTGGCACATTAAGAAAGTGGGAGTTCAGACATTCATTCCAGAGTACATTCATTTCTGACTAGTGTTGCCAGATTAATTTGATTTTTCCAGCCCAATAATTTCTCAGAATACTTCCAAACTAATTTTAAAAAATGCCCCCCAGAAATTCATTCATTTATAAACAACAGAAGTAGTTATTTTTCATGAAGGTACATGGAAATTTTTCCACGTCTGCTCTCTCTTAAAAATATTGAACAAATAAAGGGAGGGCTCAAATAACAAAAATAATAGTTTTTTATGTAATTTGGTAAACTGCAACGATCCTTGAAACTATGCCAACTTAAATTATAAAGGAATACATTTATACTAATATAATATACTGTAATTTTTTTTAATGTATTTAAAACCCAGCCCAACTCGTGATATACTATCTAAAATCCTGTCCACCTGCTCAAGTCCATTTTACCCCAAACAATGCAGCCCAATAGGGCCCAATCTGGCAGCACTGTCTCTGACTCTGCTTACCCGTAAGGACGAATTAGTTTCATTCATTTCATTTATTTGTTTATTTCAAAAAATGGCACAGAACATATTAATGAACATTAACAATGTAAATATGTAAGGGATTGTAGCCAAGCCGCTAATTTCCATCCCTTGTCCCATTGGCAGGCAGGTGTTCAGGGAGAGAAAGAGGAGGGAGAAAGGGAAAGACATCAAAGCAAGTAGAAGTAAAAGTACTCAGAACTGGTTTCATGAATTAGAATAAGGGACCAACAGTAGCTGCTTACATAATGCATGGTAATAGATGGTATTTGAATGAAGATTTGCTATAAGATGCAGGGGGGCAACTATTACAATAAAAGTATTTTTAAGGCCTTCAATTGTGGGCAAGGTAGCATCATTCACCTGCTGTTTTAGTGAAATGACAGTGAAATTTATTGCATTTGATAATTAGACTGTGTACAAACTTAGGTTTGGTGGAATAAATGCTATTGTTGAAGATTGTGACTTGGCTTGTACATTTTACTCACTTTGACACAAAAACATGGAAAAATGGGGTCCAGGTTGAGAAATACCAAAGTGACCCTCAAGCTAAGCTTATCCCAGCTTAATTAATGCCACACACAGTGACCCAGAGGAGTGATAAATGGATCAGACATTTTTGGCAGACGGAGCTTGATAAATCTTGATGTGCTGACATATTATTTACACCTCTAGGCGTCCCGCAGGCACTGGGTTGTAATGTTCAATGTGAGGAACACCTGAGCCTGCTGGCAAGGGCATTCAGTGCTCTCATCAGATTCACACTGGGGTGAACATTGTGCCGCAGTCGGGTTCACACAGTGCTCTTACACGGGGAGATTGACTCTGAATCACAGACTGATGCTGCATTGTTCTCAGGGTTCAAACCTTTGATGCATGTTGTACATCTGAGCTTTGAAGGTTCGTATTTAAAGTCTAAATCAGCTGTTATACATGTATGCTTAATAAAAATATACACAAGGGTGACAAATTACAATACTAGTAAACAATGTAGCATTTTGTTAACTCTCTAGCTGGCTACCAAAAAATGTACTGTTTTTTTTTGTTTGTTTGTTTGTTTGTTTGTTCGTTTTGTTTTGTTTTAGCTCGCTAGCAAATAATGCAACATTTTGCTTACTTTTAATTAGCTAGCAAACAATATAGTGTTCTGTTAACTTTTTAGCGATCTAACAAATAATATAACATATTGTTTGATTTTTAATTAGGTAGCCAACAATCTACGGTTTTTAATGTTTTAGCTAGCTAGCAAGTAATATAACATATAATAATGATAATATAATACATACATATAATGATGATAATTATGTAACATTTTGGTTTTTTAGCTTTGTTAACTCTGTAGCTGGCTTGCAGACTTTTTTTTTTGTTACATTTTGAGCTCACTTGCAAATAATGTATTGTTTTGTTAACCCTTTAGCTACCTGCAAAAATATAATGTTCCGTTAACTTACCCTTTTTTATATTTTAGCTATCTAGCAAATAATGCAACACTTTGTCTGTGAAACTCTAGTGGAAGGATCATTCTCCTGAGAGATATTCCCTCACCTTCTGTTTTGAAGATGGTGGTGAAGTGCACACATTGAAAACACAGATAAATTACCTGTGCACTAGACTACAGAGACTCTATTTTCTAAGGCGAATGAGGCTGTGTGGAGTGAGCAGCCAGATCATGCTGATGTTCTTCTAGGCAATCCAAGGGAGCATCATTAGGTACAGAATTACAGCGTGGTTTGGCAATCTAACAGTGCAGCTGAAGAGCAGGCTCGCCAGCATGCACAAAGCAGCTATGATGGATGAAAGAATCTGAGCCCAAACAGAGCCTGAACAAGCAGGCATGAAACAAGAACAAAAATCAGCCTCTGCAAAACGTCTGAAGCGTTTGTTCCAAGCTCTATCAAGCTGCTGAACTCTAATACTAAATCTTACTGCAGTAGAGCAATGCCCAATGAATACACGACCACTTTAACACTTGGCACTTTTTAATTCTTAGTTTCTTTTTTTTTAGTTGCCATGTTGTCAATGTGGAATGTATAATGAAATGTCTTTTTTATGTTTTCAGTTGTTGTTCTTGATGTTTTCATGTGATGCAACTGTCAGTAGACGGTAGCACTGCGCTCAAGACAAATTTCCATGCTGGGACAATAAAGTTAACTCTACTCCACTCTATTTTTTGTTAGAAACTAAGTTGGAAACTAAAAGGACTAATTTGTTTACAGCTGTGTCATGAACTTGAGCACAATGGTGCTTTAAACTAAATGCTAACTTAACATGCGCACAAGTTTTAGCGCGTAGTATACGTAGATGCTGCATTGGCTACATAGGCTTGTTGCTGTGATATGTCAACATGGCCACCATATTGGACAGGACAAGACTGGCTTGTAAACAAATACATGTAGCTGAACTGAACTTACTCCACTTAGATCATTAACCCTTGATTGTAAAAATTACTCTGTTGAGAAAAAAGTTCTAGAGCTTTTTATCCAGAAAAAAACGCAGCTCACCCATTTATATGTATTTGTTCATGGGGTAGTCTCGCCAATATGGCAGTGACATTCACATACAATCCAAAGATCAATCCCAGCTGTGCATACTCTGATTATGTATGCTTCTTTCTGTCAAAATCGTATCTTATCAAAGTTTTCCACTGCTGGCGGACTTGTTTGACAATGCAAACTCAGTCTCCCTCTTTCGTTAATTTAAATGCCTCCTTGAAAAGGTCAGCATTACGGTATTTGTGCATGTCTAAAAACACATTGATATCAAATGTTTAAAATAATGTTTAAAAGTGGGTGTGTTTATCTTATATTTTGTGCACGTATCTCTACCCCAGTTCTGCAAACTATTTAATTTGTTTACAGCACAGAGCACAAGAAGTTGTGGGTCACAAATTGCTGTAAAAAACCCCAAATGAGGCGCATGTTCTGAATTTGCTGTTTACATGTCCAAAGGATGCTCCGAAAACCAGAATTACACCAACATATCCCATGTCTTAATCAGAATATGCTCCATTCAGAATAAGGCCCAGTTCAGAATATCCAACCGTAATATGCTGTTTACATGAACTTTATCAAATTCAGAATATTGTGATATTCTGAATATTAGTGGAAAACTTGTGTGCATGTAAACATAGCCAGTGTGTGATTGGTGCTGTAGAGCTTCATGTCAATCAATCAACGATAATAGATAGATAGATAGATAGATAGATAGTACTTTATTGATCCCAAACTGGGAAATTCTTGTGTTACAGCAGCTGTCATCAGACAGACAGAAAAACAGGTCAAAAGTAAAAAATAAAATATATAAGAAAATAGCCATGTATACATAAAGATTATAAATTTAAAAAAATTGCAAAGTACTATACTGAAATGTACAGAAATACGCTACGCCAGTCGCAGTAGTGTAACACTGTGCAAAATATCAATATAAGTAGACATAAATTATATACACGAAGTGGTGAGAAATGAGGTAGAGTGGTATTGAGACAGATGTGCAAAATAGCTAACAAATGTGCAATTAGCCATGACCAGCAGTGCAATAGGAAATCTTAACGTAGTACAAACAGTGCAGTTTTATAAGAACTATTTATATTATGCATATCAGGTTTCCATAATTATGATTTTTACGTTTTATAATCAGTTAGTTTTTTTTGTGTGTGTGTAGTTTGCAGGACATTCTTGAATTTCAAACAGGCAGCGTTGCGCCAGCTGACTTCTACGTCACTTTCCCGCGACGGTTGCAGTAGGAAGACCCTTTACCGGGTGATTTTTTTGTGTTGTGGAAGACACCTTTCCCCGTCCTTCAGCAGTAAAATGTACTACAAGTTCAGCGGGATCACCCAGAAACTGACGGGGTCTGCTCCTACGGCCGCCTACAGCCCTCAGGTGAGACCGGGAGCCGGGATGTCGGTGACGGACCGACCCGGTAACCGACGAGGATGACCTTCATAACGCTGTCTGTACTGGAGCTAGCGGGGCTTTCGGTTCATATGAGGATATTTAAAAGGTCTCCTATGGAGTGAAAATGTACATGTTTTTTTTTTTTTTTTTTTTTCTTGTTGTTTTTTGCCTCATTACGCGGTAATTAAACGTCACAGTTTATGACCTCATCGTCTCAAAATGTGTAGAATAACTTGTAAGTTGTTTTTTATAAAGTAACCAAACGTTGGAAGATTTTTAAAAGAAACTATAAAAAAAAAAAAAAAAGCAGTGACCTTTCTTTATCTCTATTTTATGGAAAGTGTAATTCCCTTTTTTCCATCATTGCCTTATCACAGAACCTTTATTTAACCTTTATTCTGAAAGGTCACTTCCTATGTGTGGATCCGGGCCGTCCTGTGACTTTACAGTCAATTTCGAAATTCAATGGCCTCTCATAGCATCTGCCAGATGTGACCTTTATTATTGCTCCTCTGTCCTTTACACCGCAGCCTCCTTGTTATTCTGTTATAGTGAGCTATGCTGCCTGCAAGCTGTCCCTGTGTCTCAGTTTGGAAATCACTTATCCAACATTTAAGTCATTATTTGTGGGAAGAAAAACATGCCTGTAACATAAATATTGTCTTTGCTGGAGTGTCACTAAAGTACTTTACTTAACTCCAGTCTTGAGCTACTGTAATCGTGCAGTATTTCCCCTTTCGTGCTACTTTATACCTCAACTCCACATAATTTTATAAAGAAAAACTGGATTTTTCAGTACACTACATTTATTTCACAGCTACCATGTAGTTTTTTTTTTTAATACGAAACAACACATATGTAATATATTTACTGTACTAAATTATAAAATGACCATGATATGTCATTAGAGATTAAGGAAACATGCCACATTGAATTATTGACTTCTCAGAGTGTGGCAGGCAGTAAGTCAGGCAGTCACTGAACCTAATCTACAGTGTGTTTATTTTTGGAGCAGTGGGCTATTACTTCTCAGGATGATGGGCTTAGCTTCACATTGACAGATAACTGACACAGTGTAGGTCTCATCGTTCCTGGTCATTGTCAAAGTATAATGTTGCACTCCTCTCGTGCTTGTGTAGGTTCAATGTAAGGCTGCGTGATATAGTTAAAGTGAAGTGAAGAGTCTAATTTGGTTCTTATTGTGCAATTTGGAGCATTTACTGCGGATTTTATAATATTGGATTAATTATTCAGCCTTCACTGCTTGGACTGCAGAGCTCATTTTTGAATGCTAGGATCTTACAAATGGCTCCTCTAAGTTTTCACTTACATGACACACAGTTTGGAAAACATGTCACACATTGATGAGCTTAAACTGCCCTTTAGTACAGCCGTTCTCAACCTTTTGTGAGTCGCAGATCCCCAGAATAATCAGATTGGTGTTTGCGTCCCCCACAAAAAAATCCATATTGCAGAAAGTCAGGGAGTCAGTTTCTCAGTCGACGGTGCTGCTGTTTGAATTTGAGTCTCCTGTTGTTCCAAATTTTGCGCTGGAATACCTTTTTCTGACAGGCCATCACTACATACTAGTTGCCATTCCATGTGATTGTTTGCACAGCTGCTTGTAGCTGCTTGGATAGGCACAAAACTGTTGCATAAAAGTGCCAAAATGATAGCTTTTTGTTTGTTTTTGTGTGTCCAATCAGAACTCATGTGCATGAACACTTTGACTCTCGCAAACACAATAAATAAATCATTTTAGGGCAAATTATATCACTGGCACAGGCGATGTAATGTGAAAAAACAGTCCCCAGCCTAAAATATGGCCCACAATTCCCACCATGCTTGCTTCCATTTCATGTTACTTTTTGTTTGTGTTAGTGTCTGTTAAAACATGGTGATTTATGTGAGTAACTGTGATTTTCATGCTGGTTTATACCTTCATCCGTTAGCTGAGGTGGCTTGTAATTTCTTGAGACAGCTGTAGTAATGGCAGTGAAGTAGACAGTTAATTTTACTGCAGACATGGAGTTTTGACTACACTGCAACACGTAGTTAGGGACTTCGTATGAACTAACCTTTTAAACCAAAGGGAAATAACACATTAAACTACGGTTGAGGCAGCTTTCAACTTCCCATGTTCTGCAAGGTAAAATGGCTGATTGTTACTGGCTTGTATAACAGCGGTTTCCCATCCTGTAATTAATGCACTGACTACAGATAAGTATCACACACAATCCCACTTCAAAAAAAATCCAAACTGTACCTTTAAAGCAACTTGTGGAACCAGTCCCTAAACCTTAGTCTTTAGTTACTAAGGCGAAAAATCACTCACACTTGGATGCAATCCTGGAACAAAGTTTTGTAAACTTGTGTTATTCTAAATGAATTAAAAGAATTGAACAAAGAAAACATGTTTAGTATATAGACCTACATTTCCATCATGTTTGTAAAACAGTGAACAAAAATAAAAGCCCATGTCTGAACCTAATTTCTGATCCCTGATTTAGGGTGAGAGAAAATCTCCCGTTGACACAGACACTTTTTAGAGCAAGTATGACACTGTGCCGGATGCTTCTTTTCTCACCTACACAGCAGTTACCACCTTTGCAGCTGGTCGTGTGACCTCAACTCAGTCTGTCCTTCCAGCAGCACACACTTGGCAGATCGATGGAGGCAGGTCGATAGAGAGGATGTTACTCTGTTAGAAGGTTAAAAAAAAAAAGCAGACAGACACACAAAAACATTCACACCTTCTGGCAAAACACTGTAGTTTCCCATTTTCCTAACCTGTAAGTGTTAAGGTAAGGGTTAGGGATTCCCCACCAGACGCCTGAAGGCAGCATTTTTTTTTTTCCTTCTCTACAAAATTTAAAGGTGAATCGTCTTTGTATTTCTGGTATAATACACGGAGATGAGTCCCTGCTGCGAACACTTTTAGTCAACCTTCTCTTAAATGGCAAGTAAAAATAATCTGCTGTCAGTGCCTCTGCGTTTTCATATGTCAGATTTAATTTCCCCGCTCCCACACTATCTGCCTCCACACACTCAAACAAGGTAATCGTCTGGCTGGGTTTCCCAGTAATTTTCAAATCCAAGGTGGGTGAGAATCTTCTTCCAAGTGAGCAGATATTAATGAAGCAGGCACGCTTGTACTTCGTTAACACCATAATGTGACTCTGGTATATTAAATGTCTGAAAAGCTTAAAAGTTAATGGTAATTTCCCTCAATTCATATGGTTAAATAGTCAATCACATGCCTAATGAATAGAGCAAAAAGCGATACAAGAAAGACTGTCCTTCATTTCTAAGGACAGAGTGTGCCTGAAAATGTTGGTCTTAATGGCAAGTGTTAAGTGTGTAAAAAGCTCTGGCTGCATTAGACAAGGAGCCCAAAAAATGTCTTACTGATAGAACATTGAATGACTCAAGAAAAAAATAGGCTAAGATGTTAATATCCTGTAGCTTGTAGTGTTGAATTGCTACTTGAAGTGCTTCTGATAATCTAAGGAAGCACTTCAACAATCTTATTAGATGGATCATAAGCACTCATGTAATCACTTATATTCATGCAGCAACATTGAGCTCAGCAGAGTGCCAAGGAAAAATACATACCCTTCGAGTTTTTTCCACCGAAGAAAATGTGAGTTTAGGAAGAAGGTTTTCACAGATCTTGACAACCTTGTCTCCTCTTTCCTCTGGTGCAGAGGAGGCTAAGATCATGTAGAGCTGCAACGATTTATCGATTAGTTGGTAGAAGGAAAAATAGTTGCTGACTGTTTTAATAATTGATTAATTGTTTCAGTCATTTCTTTAAGCAAAAATGTCAAGCATTTGCTGGAGAATTTGCTGCTATTTGCTGTCACAAATGAAGATTCTTTATGTTTTGAACTGCTGGTTGAACAAAAGAAGCAATTTAAAGATGTCCCTTTGGGCTCTGGGAAATTATGATGAGCATTTTTCACATTTTATAGACAAAACGATCAATAGATTAATTGTTAAGATAATCTGCAGATATAAAAAATTATCGCTAATTGCAGCACTGCGTCAGTTATTGTTGTTTAGATGGCTGATTTCACCCTCACCAACATTATCAGCAGTCGCATTAGCAGTGACTGTGGCACACAGCTCATGGAGGCCATTAAGATCCCCTCAGATATCAATCACGAATAATTGTTCATAAATCCTCTTACAAATCATTCAGTCATCCACTTTTAAGATTTCTTCAGCATCAAATTAATCCACTGATAATCGTAAGCTGCAACGATTATTTGATTATGATGTGTAACTATTCATTTTTAAAGGAAAAAGGTCGAAATCTCTGGTTTCAGCTTCTCAAGTGAATGTGGTCTGTTTTCTTTACTCCTCTGTGACACTAAACTGAACATTTTTGGACATTTGAGGACCTTATCTTGGGCTTTGGGAAACAGGATCAACATTTTTCAACATTTTATGGACTGAACAACTAATCGATCAATTGAAAAAATAACAGATTAAATTAATCGATAATGAAAATAATTGTTAGTTGCGGCACTAGTAACAAGAACTATTCCCGCCAAAATGTAAACAAATACAGTCTAAAAACACAGGGCTTCAAAGCAGTTGTGACCCACAGCTAGCTAACAATATACTTCCTACTGACAAAGCATTGTGGTATCTGTAGTTCCAAAATGTAGGGTGATTATCCCTCAAAATTAATAAGATAGAACCATAATTGGAGCGACAAAATCCATTTTTAAGGTGCAGAATGTCCTGGAACACTGATCATCTCCTCTATCCAATCACAGACAGATATTTGCCAAATGGCCAATCTCTTACACATGCTCTGGACCTGTTCCCATTTATCTGACTGTTGGGCTAAAGTATTTGAAACACTGCAAAATTCTTGGCATTGCCGATGATGATAATTTCTCTGACATTGCCGAAGTTCTTGTTTTTCATTACTTTGCTGGCTTGGACTCTTATTATTCTGAAACGATCATATTTCACCTCAAAATTTGAAGATTGGGGAAAGGAGGCACTGAACTGTATCAAGCTGGAGAAAAAGTCTATTCAGGTCTCTGTAAATAAACTTAAAATCTTTGATGCTGGTGCCTGAACCTAAATCAAATTTATAAATCATCCATGTGTATTAACGCCGTTTAATGGAATTGAGCAATATTGTGACGTGTGCGTTGTTTTTTTTCCTCAGGGGCTGAGGCCCGTGTGCCAGCAGAGTCCCCTGCCATGGTCTTTGCCACACCCACCAAGGTGGTGTCAGAGGCCGGACCCACGGTGGAGTACATGGGAGCAAACAGGGTCCCTGACTTCCAGAGGTTATTCCAGGTAATGAAGGACATACACTGAAATAGGCGCCAGACTTAAGACCCTTTTACACTACTGTTCAAGGCGCCGTTATTCTGCCTCACTGTTTGGTACTGGAGGTAGCAACAGAGCCGAATTGACGTCCATGCAAACCGCCTGAACAATTTTCAACAAATATATTGACCGATATTGCAGTTGCAATGGAGAAGCTTAGCAGTGTGACTATATATTTTGATTGTAGTTTGTGCTTATTACATTACATTTTACTACAAGCTGAGAAAAGTTTAAATCAGATCAGTTTTAGCCCCGTTTCCTACTCTATTTAATGCTGTTTCCTGCAGTGTAAATCCTTTTAACTTCACTGTTGAAGCTGTTGCAGAGGTGACGCCCCGTTCATCCAGGAACACATAATGTTGCGTGATAAATTCATGAGATTATCAGCTCTATGTGTGAAAAGAGCAGAGGGGCAGAATCGCTTGTTGACCAGCGTGGTCACCGCACCAGACTCCAGACGCTGTTGTGTCGCTTCCCACAACCAGCATGTGATCTAAAATAATTCACCAGGGTGGCATTATGCCGGTGTGATTTTTAATAACATGAAAAAGCCTTCTTGTGATAGTACAGCATGATCTCTGTATCTTTTTTACGCAAATTAGTTTAAGTCACCACAAGATTTTTTCCATCTGCTGGTTTCTGCAGGTCTTTAAAGTAGTCTTAAATCTAAAAAAAAAATTTTTAGGCTTTAAAATGTCTTATATAAATGTGATTTTGACAGGTCTTAAAAATGGATCGAATTATGAAGTTAATCTTACTTTTATATAGCTGCATTAACTTCAGTCTCGCTTTTAAATGTGTTCTTGGGGAAAAATGTACTGATCCCGCTGTAACAACTGCAAAATGAAACTCTGCATGTTCTTTTTTGCCAGCATGGATGTGAAATATAATCTTAAATTGCATTAAAATGGTCTTAAAAAGTCTTAGATTAGGGTTTCTGCAGATTTCAACAAGTTAAATTTGACGTTCGTACAGTTTTCACAGTAAATCAGCTTTTGTTGATTATAATGTGTCCCCAGAATAAGAGTTACTGACCTGCTAAACTGTCTGATGGGTCAAACTTAAGATTTATTAGTTCTCTGTGATGACTGGTATTTATTTCACTCTGTTCTTAATGGTCTCCTGCTGCCTGCCCCCTCAGTATTCATCACACAAAAGCCATTGAGGGAAATAATAAGAGTCCCTGAAGTTAGGCAGAGCTATAACTCACATAAATGGAAATTACAGTATCGACTGCTGCAATTTTCTAATTTGAATAACTTTTTCTTAAAGCGAAGGTGTTCCTGACAGACTATTGAACCAGAAAGTCTGGCCTTCCAACGCAAATTGCACGTTGAAGAAACCTTTATTTTCTTATAATTAAACTGTCATTTTAGTGTTTCCAATCAAAATGCTCAGGGACAGTTTGTCATTCTGAAAATATTTATGTAGAAATATTTTGTTGAAGTTATTGTGTTGAAGATGAAAAAGAGAGAGATAAGTAGCTACAGGAACATGATGTTCTGACGTGAATCATTCCAAATGTTGAGGCCATTCTTGCACAACAGATACCTGAGAATACTCTGTACTCTGTGTCTTTATATTCTTTCATATTTTCTTCTTTTTTTTCCTTTCTCCAACCCTCCCCTGCCTTCCCGCCCGCCCCTTCCTGTTCCTATTTCGTCTTCTCTCAGACATCAGACGGCATCCCCATTCACTTGAAGCGTGGGGTTCCTGACAGGCTACTGTACCGCACCACCATGGCTCTCACTGTAGGAGGCGCTCTCTACTGTCTGGTGGCTCTTTACATCGCAGCCCAGCCCAGCAATAAGTGACCAACACAAACCCAGGATCTTCATGTTAACACGTCTGACACGATGCTGCTGTTATTCATCAACCCTACATTCCCAGTGTCCATCTGCCCTCGCCACGCCACCTCTTGGGACTCTTAGATGAGAATGAATCGCTGTCGGAACATCACACTGTTCACAACAAGAATAATGTCTGTCTTCTTTGATGTCTAAGTTAATAAGATGTCTAAGTTAATAAATTTTAAGGGGAAACAAAGGTAAAAGATGCTCTGAGTTTTTCATTTTTATGCCTCTGCGCCAGCGACAGCTGTGGCCAGAGGCATTACGTTTTTGAGCTGTCTGTCTGTCCGCATGTCCCAGTCTTGTGAACAGAATATCTCAGGAGCGCCTGAAGGGAATTCTTCAAATTTGGCACAAAGGTCATCTTGAACTCAAGGATGAACTGTGGTCAGATCAAGGTCACTTTGGCCTCACAAAACATGGTTTTTGGTAGGGCTGCACAATTAATTGAAATTTTCAAATCGCAGGAGGTGCAATATTTGTTAAAGGCAAAATGTGTGTCAAGAAACTTTTAAATTAATGAATGTTGTGAGGCAGAGAAAAACATCTTCATTTTGTACAGATTCCTGCAAAAAAACATAGTCATTTTAACATGTTTTTCAATCAGAATAAGAATAATGATATAAAAAGTATCGTTACCTAATATTGCAAATAATATGGCAATTGCAGTGTCAGTCAAAATAATCGCAATTTGATATTTTTTCAAAATCATTCAGACCTGGGGCACCCCATAGCTCAGTTGGTAGAACATACATGCCATCTGGCTGTCAGTCCTCTGCAGCAGCCACTGGTTCGACCCCCACTCGCAGCCCATTTGCTGTGTCATCCCTCTCTCTCTCTCTTTATCCCCTTTCCTGTCATATCCTCAGCTGTCCCTATGAAATAAAGTAAAAATGCCCAACAATCTTTAAAAAGAAAAAAATGATTCAGCCCTAGTTTTTGGCCATAACTTAAGAATTCAAATGCCAAAAGAGTGCTGCAGGGATGACGGATGGAAGTTATCATTGCTTTGGTTTCCTTGACAAAAAGCCAATTGGTTTTTACCCATTGTGCAGGAAGTAAGCTGCATGTACAGCAAGAGTTTATTATACTGACTCGTTTCGTACAGCAAGATAACACAACTTTGCATAAATGCAATTGCCATTAGTAAAAAGTCATTGTTAGACTATTAACAAACTAAACCATGGTCAATTCTCTCATTGTACATCCTGGCTGTTGTCACAGCAGTCTAACTCGGTAAAAGTCAAGAAAATTAATATCGCCACCCTAAAAGGTACCTTCATCAGTTGCTGAGAGCCACGGTTTAATTTGTCAATCCAGTTATCCATCTGTCACTGTTAGCAAACAACAGCAGACACTGTGTCTTGAAGGGAACCCCAGATCTGCAAGATCTCACAAGAGTGAACACTTTGACCAAAACCAGGAAGAATCTCGCAAATATGGGGTTCCTTTCTAGACCCAACCAGCAGAGTGATGGACCTGACCTGCCACCGCAACAATGGTGGTGCCGCGAGGTGGTGGACCACACAAAGTGGTTGCCTGATTCGCCTGTATCATACAGTACAAGGCTGGAGAGACATGAATGTGAAGTGCAACATGAGCTTTGGCGGAGGTATACAACCACCAGGCAGTGATTGTAGTTGTTTGTCTTCTACTGTATGTCTTCCACTATATGTCACAGAAATAGCACTCACTGTAGCAGACGTGTCATTATTGCCAATCAGCCAACAGATGCACGGACATCATGTAAGAAATGGTCTATAGGGTGGAGGGCTGCATCATCTCTCTCAGCTGTTGTAAATGCCAAAATAGATGTGGAGATGTAAAGATTGATTTTTTTTAATGCTCTCAGCCTTCGGCAGGCTTCCTAATGCAGTGATAAGCATGTGTGTGCAAGGGGAGAGCAAGCATGATGGAGACACGCCGTCTGGAACATAGCTGCTGCTCACTTGGCTTGAGTACGTCTCATACAGTATTTATATGTGTGGGCCCTGGTGTGATGTCAGATGCTTCACGCCGAGTTCAGAGGGGGGGAGGAGAGAGGTTGTTTCAGACAGACACGTTGGCAGTCCCACATCAAGCTGCTCGAACACTGAACATGATCTTTGTCTCATTTTCTTTTTTGCTTTGATGTCTATGGCTTTTTTTTTTTTAATTTTGCATCATTATTGATTTTTTCAGGCACAAAGAGTAGTTTCATGCATCCAGTTATTTTTGAGTGTTTTTTTTTAATATCAAAAGGGTGGGAGGTGGGACATTGCCAGTGCAGATTTCCTAAAAAATCAATTCTGGCTCTCATTCACACGTGACCCCTTCCAGGGAAAAAGCTGGAACATTTCTGGGACAGGCTGCATGTGTGAATGAGGCTATAGAGAGTGAGGAGTGAATTAAGCGTAGGACAGGCATTAGCTAGAACAAAAAAGTTATTTTCTGGCTGCAAACACACCCACATCTCTGCAAAACGCTGGGTTTTGCGTGAATTGTAGCCAAAGTGAAACGTCATCCTGTTGCTGTGTCCTCAGTCTACTCTGCCTGTGTGTTTGTATGTGTGTGTGTGTGTATCTCTCTGCAGCTCTCACAGCAAGAGCAGAGGAGAGAGACAGAGACAGGGACGTAACCCGGTCAGCAAGTTTTCATGGAGTCCTGACTTCAAAACCTGCGTGCTGATGTTGCTGAAAGTAGAGTCCCTGCAGATACAGACACCGTCTCACACTTCTAATGAGTCATAAGTGAAGATTGAGGAGGACTATTTGCATTGCTTTTGATGAAAATCATGCATAATGTGCCTTTAAAGGTCCAGTGTGTAAGATTTACAGGGACTGATGAGCAGAATAAGGCAGAAATGTAATATAATATTCATAATTATGTTTTCATTTGTGTATAATCACTTGAAAATAAGAAAAAAATCATTGTGTTGTACTTTAGAATGAGACATTTAGAGTGCATGGGTCCGCACATTTAGAAATAAAAATGCTAAATAGAACCCCAAGAGTTCTTCAGCTTGTTCCCATAGGAAACCTTTTTTGGTTCCTGGTAGAAACTTTTATAAAAGTTCTACTTGGAACCCCTTCAGAGAGTTTTACTCAGGACCCAACATAAAGAGTTATACATAGAATCATCTGTGAAAGGATTCACCCAGAACCCCCTATGAGATGTGCCACAGAGAACCCTTCTATGGTTCAATGGTTCCACACAGAACCGTCTCTGGGACCTCTGTCCAGAACTGATTCACCTTCTAAGGGTTCTGCTGATAACCTTTTTATATTCTCAAGGATTTTATCTAGAACCCACCATAAGGGGATTCTACCAAGAACCCTTTTATATTCTAAGGATTTTATCTCAAACACACTCAGGGCATTGTACTGGGAACATTTTATCTTCCAAGGGTTTTCTTTAGATTCCACCCAGGGGTTCTACCAAGAACCCTTATATATCTCAAGGGATTTATCTAGAACCCACCAAGGGATCCTATTTAGAACCTTTTTATATTCCAACGGTTTTATCTGGAACCCACTAAGGGGGTTTCACTGAGAACTTTCTTATTTTCCAAGGGTTTTATCTCAGACACGCTCAGGGCGTTCTACCAAGAACCTTATTACATTCCAATGGTTTTATCTTGAACCGACCCAGGGGTTCTACTGAGAGCCCCTCTATAATATGGTACAAAGAACTGTTAAAGCCCTTATCTCTAAGAGTGCAGAGTTCCATGTTGCACCGCCATGTTTAAACAAACAAACCAAACACCAGCTCTGTATCCAGCTCTTCACTTTTCTTATGCCTCTGAAATAAAGCAGAGTAGAAGTATAAAGTTGGGATTGATGCTCCCCCCACCAAGCCCCGAAAATTATACATTCTTTTTGGTGTCCCAAACGTGAACCCATGTAAAAGCAATACAGAAAAGGCAATTTAACACAACATAGCACAGCCTTCCCTCACTGTGACACTAACCCTGATGAAAAATGACCTACTTTACGTCCTGTGTAATATATGCAATATTCTAGTCACTTAAACTGCTTCCATTCACTCCTACGTATTTTTTGCCGTTTGTCTTTCCAGTTTCATTTGTCTTTTTCACCAGCAGGTTCCACCTTTTGTGTTTTTGGTTTGTCTGTAAAGATTGTGTCAGCAGTTTGAGTAGGCGTAGTGAACCCATACTGCGGTTTGCTGTTCTCATAGATCACTGAACTAAAAACCCCTACGCAATCGAGACGTTTGTGTCAACTGTAACGTGTTGTCGAAGGCTCGCAGTATGGGGATAAAACTTGGGGTCCACCAACATGGAATTTGTTGGCAACAGAGTAACTTTTTGTGGTCAAAGTAACAGAAAATGAAAGAGTCAAGTACAAGTACCTCAACTGTACTTGAGACAGTGTTCTTAGTTCCTTTAAAAAATACTGCTTTATTCCAGTATTTTATATATTAATCAAATTCTAACCTTGACTTAAGTGTTTATTTTCCCATATAGTTAAAAGTCATTTAAATTACTGTCCAGTTTTAAGTATTTTGAAGAGATATTCATCATGTGCAATAAGTTTAACCAGGATTTCACTCATGTAACAGAACAGAAATAATAAAAATCATTATTAAAATGATGTAAAAATTATGAAAATTGCCTTTTTTTTTTTACAACTCTGCCTCTGGTATTCATTTTGGCCCTGAGAAACCTCTTTGTATAAATTTCAGTAGTGAGAGTCACAAAAGATCGTGTGTGTTCCTCCAACACAACCTTGAGTTGGTGCTCTTAGCTGAGCCTTTTCATGCATCTGCACAACATCTCCAGACCTGATTCCCTCTCTGTTTATTGAGTTTTGTACTCAACTGCATATGCATGATAATAACCGTTTTTATCTTTTATCTAAAAATTAGGTTCAGTATCCTCAGTTTGCTTAATTTCTTTACTAAAGCAATGCCAGGCTATAACCATTTCACAAGGCTACATGCAATTTAAAGGTATTTAAGAAGCCATTATGACCAGTTGTATTACAGTAATCTTTAACAGCTGAACCACATATTGAGACAACCTTGGTCCTTTGATCTCGTGTGTATTTTATGTTTGAAATTTGTACTTCCAGCCTCTTTGTGTTTACATTGATCGTGCAGTGATGGGTCAGGGTCACACTCACAAGAGGTGGCCTTCACTGATTTACTGATTGGTGCTGTCCTCAATGGAGAGCTCAACCACTCGTAATCATCAAGGCGCAGATGTGCAGGAAACACAAAGCACGTATGTTACACACATGCACAGTGCAATCAGTAGGACAGTATGTTTGTCTTGTTTTATATCAGCCCTGTACTTCACCAAATGCGGATGTGAACACCCTCAAATTGAAGCTGAAAGGTGGCACTTCAACCTCATTTTCACTGTTTCACTTCAAATACAGTGTGATGGACACTAAAGTACTTTTAGTGCTTTTTATTGAACTTTCGCAGTTTGAGACCAGTGCAGCAGACAGCAGTCGTAAACACAAACAAGGCAATCAATGACTGTTTTTATCACCAGACAATCAGACAGTTGAGAGTATCTAGGTCAGGGCCTTGACCCCAATCAGTCTCCTACATGTTTCACTGCTGAAGACCAGACTGAAAGAAACAAAAAACCCTCAAAAGAAGAAAGATGTGGCAATGGCTGCATTACAGGCCTGACAGAGCATCAGAGAGAGAAGATACCAAATCACTGCTAATGTCTGTAGACTGTTCATTCAGTGACTGCGAATGATTTGGAACAAATGTTAGATATGATGTCTTTATTTGGACCCAAATGCAGAGAGAAGTTAGACTGGTGCAGTTCAGTGATTTAATGAAAACTCAAACACAAAGTCAAAAAAACAAAAGCTTGCATAGAGTAGTCCAAAGGGAAAAAAGTCAAAAAAAAAAAAGTCCATGAAATACAAAGAAAGTCTAAAAACCACAAGGAAACCCAGGGGGAAACCGCTAGAATGCTTGACACTAATGTACAAAGACAAACTGGCAACTAAGGAAGAAAAAAGCTGCAGGACCAAATACACAGGGAAAGCCAATTACGGGCAGGTGAAAACAATCTGTAATCAAAAAAGAAGGGGGAAACACAGGAAATAAAACATAAAAAACAAAAGGAAAGACAAGAACTTCAAAATAAAACAAGAAACAAGTAAACTAAAACCCCAAATCATGACAAATTGCAATCCATCCAAGGTGGTGAACACATTTCCCTCAAAAACACAGATGTCAACTTGCTGGTGGTGCTAAATAAAAAGTCAGAGAATCACCAGAGTCATTTGGATTCATCTTCTGCGAACCGCGAATGTCAGTACGAAGGTTTGTGCCAACCCATCCAACAGTTGTTGAAACATTTGGTGGACCAACATTGCCATCCCAGGGGCCACAGTGGCTAAAGAAGGCTACACTGTTCATCAACCACGGTCTGGACATAAACAGCCACAAATTAAAGCTGAAAGTAAGAATATTAAACTTTCAGTCACTGATTTTACATTTAAATTTGCTGGAGTACAACCAATGCATCTCCAAAACTGTTTCTACTTGCAGCGTGATTGAGGATATAGGAAAAGTTTTCAAACGAATGAATACAATGGATGCAGGAGTTTTATTTATTAAAATGTGGCACCTTCATTTGTCTGTATGACTCAGCTCCGGACCTCCCTTTGTCATGGCATCAATACTTGATACCCTGAGGAAAACCTTGTGATGGATAATTGATGATAGTACAGATTCAAAAATAATTTGACCTTCTGGGGGAAAAAATCAAATGCTAAATAATACTTCTAAAAAATGAAAAGAAAAAATATCCTTCAAAGCAAGGGTGCAGGATGGTAGTGTGTTCACTGTGTGCGGTATAAGTCACAGTAATTCACTGAAAAAAAACTTGCTCATGTTACTTATAGTACACTATTAAGACATAAAACCATGCTTTGTATAAATTAGACAGAAATAGAAATAACATGCCTTTAATAGACATTATTAGACCCTTTATTAGACTTAATTAGAGGGTAATTAGGGACACATTACAACAGAACTGCACTGTAAACCTACTGACTTACTTACTAAAGTGTATGTTTTCCACTGTTAGATATGTGATTTCACTTTGGTTTGCAGTACAGCTCTGTTGTAATGTGTCCCTAGTAACCCAAAAGTGTCTAATAAAGAACTTATTATTTCTAGTTTTCATCTAATTTAATGCAAAGTACAGCTTGCTATGTCTTAGCGTAAATACTCAGTGAGTAACATATATTTAAAATCAGATTTATTGGCAAACAATGTGATATGCATACAATAATTTGATTCTTTTTCATTGCCTGTAATGTACTTACACAGGATAGACATAACAGTTAAGTATTAATAAGTGCAATAACTCACATTAATTAATATCACATAATAGCACATATAATTATTCTAATTTGCCATGTACTCTGGGTAAATTAATACTCTTTAGACTAATAGCATTTGGCCTATCAAACTGTGAGGTGCCATTAGCTCTACACTGAAATCATGTGCTGCTGTGCCTTATTGAATGAAAGACCTTCAAATAATGGCTGAATTAAAAGCAGAAGAATAAACTATATGTACACGATACAGTATTTACAAAGAGGTGGACCTTGACCTATTCATTGCTTATTCTGCAACATTCACAAACCATAATTGCAGCAGGTTTAATGGGTTGTAAGTAGGTGTAATTGATTGTTTCCTTGGAAACATGGCTCAGGGATAAGGGTGGCTAACTTTTAGAGCTAATTACCTAGTCTTTATTGTTGTGCAACTGTCTAGCTGGCTTCAGACATGATGAAGTATAAAAGACCAGCTGAACACAATGGTTCCCGACCATGTTTGGTTTTTAGATCCTTTAAACCAATGCGAGCTTTACTTGTGACCCTCACGTCACAGCTTTCATACATCTATGACCTGCAAGCACTGCAGTAAAAGTGATGTTTCCCTCTGAGATGGTTTCATTTAAAGCCAGGCCAGAAGAGGTGAAGCAAATGTGATTAAAAATAAATGGTCCCTTTAAAATCTATGAAGCCCTGGAGTGGCCAAAAAGAGGGAAAAAAAGTACACCAAGGCCATGTTTACTGCATTAAGCACTCGAAATGCTATGGGGTGTGCACAAGATACAATTCATCTACACATTTTGATTAATTCATGCACACAAGATACATTTTTTCCCATATTTTGTTAATTTGACATTGTATCTTGTGCACATGCAATAGCGTTTCACTTTATGTAGTAAATGTAGCCTCTTTTTTTCTCTCCATGTCCACTCTGGGGCTCCATAAAAAACTCAAACTGGCTATTCATCAGGCACAGAATAATATTCCTTTGTCTGAAGAGAGAGTTTTGCGAGTACTCTGAAGGCAGCTTATACATCATCTAATTGCAATCCATCCAGCAGTTGTGGAGACGTTTCACTCAAAACCAACTGCTGATTGCTGTAGATGAAAAGTTACGTTATGCCAAGGTCAGGGGGGTTCATCCCCTGGGGATTATGAATGTCACAAAATTTCATGGCAATCTACCCAATAGTTGTTGAGATATATCAGTCCAGATCAAAGTGGTGGACCAACACACCGACGCTGCCACCCCTTCAGCCTTGCAGCTAGCACGGCTAAAAAATCTCTTGACCATTAAGATTTATTTTGTGACCCTTTGGAGAGTCCTCATTACAGAAAAACTTCTTATCTTAGAAATCCTAACTAGAACTGTAAATTCAATTCTTCAGTCTGCACTTGTCAAGTCGGTATCTGTGGTTGAGTGAGACTGCCTGTATCCTTAATTAAAATGTGATATCAACGGCTGTCTCACTTCACTTGTCATTGGGTAGCAGGTTTGCTACAAAGTGCATTTATGAGATTTACAACCACTGGCAGAGCCCCATATCTCCTTGTAGGCCTCTCTAAAGCCGGATGTAGCACATCAATCAAATTAAAAATTAATCACCTTGGCAGTTGAGATACACCCATCAGCCACAACATTAAAACCACCTGCCTAATGTTGTGTAGGTCCCCCTCATGTCCTGTGGTATCTGGCACCAAGACATTAGCAGAAGATCCACTGGGTCCCGTAAGTTGCAAGGTGGGGCCTCTGTGGATCAGACTTTTTTCAGAAGATCTAACAGATGCTCTATCGGTTTGAGATCTGGGGAATTTGGAGGTCAAGTCAACACATTTTTCATTCCTGTTTCGTGGTCCACGGTCCAGTTGTGATGCTCACATTCCCACTGTAGGTGGGCAATTTGTGCCATAGTAGCTTCTGTGTGATCAGACCAGGCGGGCTAGCCTTCACTCCTTACGCACATCTCCTTCACCAGTTCATTAAGTCTCCTTCCTTGGGCCACTTTTGGTAGGTTCTAACCACTGCATACCAGGAACATCCTGCAACTGCTGGCAGCTACAGGCGGGAGTAATTTTTCATTGAAAGAAGAGCAAAGAATGGCACTGAAGGCTTTACTCAGTGGAAAAGATGTTTTCGCTCTTCTCCCGACTGGCTTCAGCAAGAGTTTGATTTACCAACTGGCTCTGCTGGTTGATCTGCTTGGCTGAAGTAAGCCCATGTTAGACTTAATAGACAGATGGTTCATCCAATCACCTGCTAAGTGTTTTTTTTTTTAAAGTGCCCACCCTTTTCCAAACAGTTTCTACGGATGTCTGTGTAACAAACCATCTGGCCCCGTCAGGTTACAGTTTCCTGCTTCCAACATATCAACTTGAAGAACAGACTGTTCATTTGCCATTGTAATGAGATAATTGATATTATTCACTTCACCTGTCAGTGGTTTTAATGTTTTGACTGATCACCATTAAAACATGTTCTGGGGAAACATAGCATCATCATACAGTTTGGTGTTCATGTTGTCCCCCATCTTCATTGCCATACAAACCTAACAACAGTGATGCTGCCATATTTGGTTATTTTGAATTTAAAAAAGGGTCCGTGCCATCCTAAATTAGAAATGCAGTCAGGAAAAATATTTCTGTAATACCAAAAATCTTAAATGTCATCCTGAAGCGAGATAAGAGAGAGTTTCAGACTTCCCACAGATTGGAAACCACACTGTTTTCACATATTTGAGAAACTGTAAAGTGCAAAATGGGTCTGCAAAAGTTTTGTGCTGGTCATTTGTTTCAACAAGGAATTCCTTTTTCAGTCTTTCCATTTTCAGCTACTTTTCTAATTTATTCAGTCACTATCCTCCCACTGAAGCTTTTCTTCGAGAAACATAACCATTATGTGCACAGTATTAACTTTTCATGAGATACACCTAATATCTTGTTTTAATAATAAACCTCGTGTCCACTTTTCATCAAGGAATACTTCAACATCCCCTTGATTCCACTCTTCTGTCTCTCCTGTCCCTCTTGCGTCACGAGAGCCCACTTGAGCGTCCCTCAGCAACAATGGTTCCTTTTGTTGTCGTTCTTAGACCCGGCAGAAGAGACACAGGAGCTCTGCAAAAACATGTTTACCACTCACTAGCACACAGCACTTCAACTGTTAATGAAGCACACACTGGGGTGAGCGTGAACACAGGAAACTGGGGCAAAAAGGAGAGACAAAACACCGGAAACGAGTGGGGGTGTGAGGAGGGGGAGGATGAGAGTGTGAGAAAAAGGTTGTTGCATGGGGGATGGGTGTGACTTATTGTAGGAAAATGGAATATTTAATCACTCTTTAAAGCTACTGACATTCACCTCAACAATACCAGACATGTATGCGAGGAAGCTGTTTATATTTTGCGCTGTGAGGCAATCCTAGTGTAGAATTTTTCTGTGATAATTATAAATGATTATTAGTTGAAATTATTCTAATGTCATCTGTTTTCTGCAGAACATGACACAATTCTGGTGAAAGTTTGTGATGTTTATGAGTTGTTTTCAGCCTATTATTATTGTCCTGGGTAATTTCCTGGGGAAGTTATGCATACACTAGTTTTAAAGATAATTATTTAAACTAAACTAAAATTACACAAATGTAACATTTAAAATAGAAAAAAACACTTTTTTTTCTCAAGCATACAATTTTCTCTAGTTACACACTAAGATGCAATTATTTACACGTTCTCCTTTAATTTTAAAGCAAATTAACAAGTTTTTGACCACAGGGGGCCAGACGAGAGAGTGAGAAGAAGGCTTCCATGTGGAGAATGGTTATGACTTACCAGAAGAAATTTTTAAGGAGGTTAAAGGCAGAAAATTCAGGGTATGCCCATTATTCCGACAGTGCATTATTATAATCCCAACAGTCTAAAAAATGCCCCCAGTGGACCGAAAGCCTGTTTGTCCGACAGCCTGTTAGCCTGACAAATGCCCATTGCTCTGAAAATACACACTCTCCCTGCAGCTGTGGACCTAAACTCTAACCCATTTAACAACTCTGGTGTTTTGTTCCGACACTGGAAATTTGACAGTAAAATTGTTTGAAAAGAAAGACAGCCTATTAAGGTGGAAACCCTCGATGATTCAGTGCCATTGACAGGGCCGACAGCAAGGAAAGTGTGTACCTCTGGAGCAATGAGACTTTTGGAGCTTTGTTTTTGGGATAATATACTTTTTTCAGACTCGGAGAGTTTCAGAATAATGGGCCATTGTAACAATGGGCAGTCCCAGGATTTTCTGCCTTTAACCTCCTTAAATGTTCCCTCTCGTAAATCATACTCATTATCCCATTATCCTGAAAAAGCCCTTCGCTCCAAAAGGCTCACTGCTATGAAAATATACACTCTCCCTACAGTTAGTTAGCCTAGTGACTGCTGGCCCTGTCCATGGTGCTGAATCAGCAGGGACTTTGCCCTTAATAGGCCATTTATCTTGCCTTATGCCCAACAACATTTCAAACAATTTTAGTGCCACACGCAAATTTTCAATGTGGGAATAAAATCATGAGAGTTTGGAATGTTTTTGGAACTACTGGCGTTTCAGAATAATGGGTTGTCAGAATGATGGCATGGCACTGAAAAATCTCCACGTTGGAGTTTGTTTGGCGCAAATGTCCATGCAGAGTCACTGTTACGTTGTGAACATCTCAGATCTGTAGTTTGTATTCTGTCCAAGATATTTTACTAGGTAAGGTAGGCAATCTTCTGGACCGAAATAATTATTGGACAGAAAATTATTCTCAGGGACTGGAGTGCCCCCTCATCAAGGTTGGGTGACAAAGTAAAAAGTAAAAGTTGCTACAAATTAAAGAAAGTGAAGGGATGAAGTGGAGGCACAATGATGATATTGATTTCTACATGGGTGCTAGGATTTTGTTTTCTCTCAGTATTGGATTGTTTCTTTTTTCATTTTCTCTTTATTTCTAGGAAAGTAACTTTATGTTTTATTTTACTTCTCTTATTTCTGTTTGGATGCAGAGAAAATGAGAAAGTTTTTCTGATTAGTTGATTCAAAATAGCATGACAAATGCTAGCAGCTCTTTGAAGTTGCAACTTTGCTTTGAGCTAAGAGTTAGACAAGATAATATTTGCCATGTTCACCATCTTACTTTGGTGTGTTAGCATGCTAACATTTACTAACTGGCAGTTAACACAAAGTGCACTTAACACTTTCCTTAAGAAATAGGAATTCCTTTTTCCAGAAAAATCTAGTTCGGACTTTTAGAGTCAAAAGGCTAGAGTGTCAGAAAAAGGTTGTGATAGTAAAAAGGTTTTTTAAAAAGTGTTAGAATTTGTCATAAATCAGGGGAACAGAGGGAAACTGTGATTCTGGGAGAAAACAGGGAGAGGGAAATGAAAAACGAGTCTCCTGGGAAAATCAGGGTTGGCAAGTATGCTGAAAGGTTATCCCAGTAATTTACTGGGAACTATGTGTGAAAGAGACTTAAGATACAAATGATGCTAATTACTGTACTTTAAAGCTGCATTAATCAATTTGTGGCTAGAAAGGGGCAAAAAACATTGTTACATGATGGATTTCTTTCACTGGCTAGTTTTGTCAGTCAGTTGTTGAGGCTGAGAGCAACTGCCTGCTGCAGCTGGAAACAGACTTAATAAGAACTGTGAAACTGAACCTTACATTTAATCTGTACAACCAAAAAAAGCTGTATCAAGCTCTGCGTTCTCAGCAGCATGAGTCATTTGATTCAACACTACCCTTAAAAAATATTAAGGCAGGTTTAATTTTGGGTGATCCACCGCTGAGCAGAGCCACAAAGGATGCATCTTAATTCATGATACACAACTCTGTCTGGAGAAACAATGCAGAAACATAACAGCAAACACGACAACAGCCTTGCAGGAAGAAGGCTGGGGCGAGAGAGGAGGAGGGGTAAGGGGGGAGAGTGACAAATTACCTCTCCTCACAATGCCCTGCGACAATAGCACAGCCTGAGAACAAATAATGAATAAATAAAGTTCTCTGAGATTGAATGAGGAGAGCAATTTGTGAAGCAGCAGCTTTTGTGAGCGCGTGAGCGAGTGGCCTTCTGCTGCTTGTCTCTGAGATGAAAGTGGAATTGAGCGCATGAAACAAAGCAACTCCATCCACGTCTTTGTCAACAAAGTACATCGATTACACATATGAGAACACCTCAAGGAACAAAACAAGAAAATCACCAGATGTGACATGCCCAGCTGTGGTGACTAGGATTGGGAGGGTTACTTTAAAAATGTATTATTATACGGTTACTAATTGCCTGTTAAAAACCTGTAGCCAGTGACCTAATCCAGATATCAAAATATTTAAGTAAAGCAGCTTGATTACTTTTCACTACTTTTGAATCATGTCAATACCAAATAAGGTGAAATTATTTAGCCTAATATAATGTTTTATTTTCATTGTTAGGTTTTATGTTTCTCTTATTCCCTCCTTTGTTACCCGTGAATGCATGTTTATATTAATAGCGGTAATTAAAAGCATTTAAATGTAGATCATGGAGATTGGTTTGACATGGAATACAGCACCTCAAGAGATTTATCTTCCAACCGGACTCCGACAGCCATGAAGACATGGCGGCTTCAGGCAAAGACAGGAGGCGTGAAGTGGTCGAGGAGTTTGTAACTTAGCAATTGCGGTACACGTTGTCCATAGTGTTGACAAGTCTGCAGGTATTTGTTTTTGTGAAGCTGGAAGTTATTCATTCCCACGTTTTGAACGAGACTTGTGTGATATTATATTGTGTTAAAATGATTTAACAGAAAGTCCAGTCACCTCGCTGGCTGTTCTGACACATACTTAGTTATTACCATGCCTTTAGCATTTAAAAGGCAGTTTATTAGTGCCTCAAAAGTAAAATAATAAATAATTAAATTAATACCATAAATGTGCAATGGCTAGCAGACTAATGGCTTAAACTGTTGACTGATGGTTGACTAGGAAAATCTTAAGCTGGGGGCAGTTAGCAGTTGGTCTGTGTAGCTAACGTTACTGGTTTTTGTGTAGCTAACATTAGCGGTTGGTCTGTGTAGCCAACATTAGCGGTTCATTTGTGTAACCACCGTTAGCAGTTGGTCACACATGTTAATGTTTCTTTAAATTAGATGTCGAGTCCTTGGATGATGTCGGTATTTTCATTTTCACAGCTGAAGGCAGAGCTGCTACTGTACTATGATGTTCCTCTTTTCTGATTTAAAGACAAAATAATGTTGAAATTTACAGTCATGGAGCTTTTTTTTCACTAGAAGATAAATTTGATTGTAAGATTAGCTGGTTTTACTATGTATTGCATGCACACGGTCCATAATAGAATATTGTTCTTTATTTTAAAATCGTAAACCTACTAAAAATCTCCATTTTACCTGTAAAGTGATCACATCTTTTTTTTTTATGTAACTGTAATAGAATACAGTTGCCTTTTTTGTATCCTAATTACACAACCCTGTCATGACTCCCCAAGCTTAGAGTGACATACATGAAGCATCTAAAAATACAGCCTATATTCACACTCCTTGACATGGAGGACAAGATCAGGTCTGATCACACCCTTTGCTCTCCAAGGGCCTCATATGTGCCACTCGCTCTGCTCTCCACAGGTAATGCAGTATCACAGCTGAGGTGGAAAATGGAAGGAAAAAAAAGGCACAAAGCGAACAAGGGTAATGGAGGTAACAGCGTGAGGTCAGATTGGATTTCATCAAAGAAATGGAGGGAGAGGTTGAGGCATGAAAGGGGTGTGTTGATTGGTGTTATAAGTGTATGTAGGCTACTTAAAAGGCTTTGAAACTCCCTCTCTCCCTTTATGGCTTTTTAAAAATGTGTTTTCTCTTTTTCCTTCAGGCTATTTTTCTCAGCCTTTTGCTGGCAACAACCTTATATAAGAGTTCAAACACGGGGCGAATGGACAGCTCTGCCCCTTGGCTCTGTGCTCAAACCGTCCACCAGTCCCACTAACACTGAACAGTACATTTCATGCCGCACAAATGATTTTTCTAGCACATAATTACTCAAGTTGCATTGTATTACAAATGTCTAGACCGTCTCTAGACAACATCCCTCCTTTACTTTGCAATAATCTGACGCCGCGATGCAGAAGATGTAAGTTTCATTGTAGTTACTGGCTGCGAGGGAGAACAAGGGATGTGGGCGGCATGAAAGGAGGAAAATTAATGTCCCTAAAATGAAAGTGAATCAATATGGTTGCCTGAGGATGTGAAAAGGTGGAATGAGAATGAGAGCGGAGAAGGAGGAGGGGTGTTGAAATAGAGCTGGAAGAAGATTAATGGTTGTTTAAAAAGGAACAGTATTCATCAGTAGTCAGCTTCAGGTGCAGAACGGCGTCGGTGTGCGTGCGTGTGTGCGTGCGTGTGTGTGTGTCAGAATGGAAGTACACTTTGCACTAAGTTTACACTTTGTCTTTAAACTTTCCAACTTTCCCTCATGACTCTTCTCAATAAATGACCACCCAACCATAATACTGATTACTTTGTATTACTTTGCAAATGAGTGTGAAGCTTGATTTCTTCTCTTCATTTAAACTCTCTGCACCCTCCTCGCTCAGAAACACACACACACGCGCACACACTTACAGGAGGTGATCCAACAGCACCACCTACAGGTTTGAGCATTTTTAAGATTCAATCATTCCAAAACAAATCACTGATTTTCACAGTGTCTATTGAGATATAGGGATTATTAAACTCACATAATTAGAAAGGGTAGAAAGCTTTAGGTAGGATACATTCCTCTTCAGTTTGCTTACAACGGTGTGTGTTGTGTTGTGTGTATTAGTACCCCCAGTGCTGGGTGAGAATTGCTGGGGGTGAGGTCACGTGGTTTAATCAAACGTTTTACCAGCATCAAAGTCACCAAAATGTCTGGTTGTTGCATAAACAATATGTCAGAATCGATATTCCACAGGTCGATTTAAGCTGTACAGAAGTCTGACAGGATCACAACCGTTTCAGAGCAATTGGCAGCGTCTATGGCTGCAAGCTATTAAACGTGTTGACTGGACTGAGGACGCGATCAAAGCTGCTCGTGTTTGCAGCAGCCTATTGACAAGCTGTTGTGGTCCATCATGCCTCTGTTAGCCAAACTGAGTGCACAGCTCATTGTTTACAAACTCTAAAAAGGTCTATACGGCAACCGCTTTAACCTATGTAGAAAAAAATGACAGAAAATTGTGAAAAATGTTGATCAGTGTTTCCCAAATCCTAAGAAGAGAACCTCAAATGTCTTGTTTTGTCCACAACCCAAAGACATTCAGTTTACTGTCAAAGACAAAAATATTAGCATTTAAGAAGCTGGAATCAGAGAATTTTAACTTTTTTTCTTTTAAAAATGACACACCAGTTAATCGATTGTCTGGGACTCTGTTGGAGCAGAAACATCCAACTATATATGTGATTTATGGCATTTTGCGTGGCTTGTATGGCTTTAAATGCGAATTTAAAAAGTCCTTCAGTAAAAAAAAACCCAAACCAAAAAAAAAAAAAACCCAAACTGCTGCGGTTGAGGAGATTTCAGTTCCTAACCTTTAAATTAAAAAATTACCCCCAGAAAGTGCACACTGTTACGGAAGTAATGTTTTATTCATGTCAAAAACCTTCAGGAACATATTCAGCCTCCATGCGTACAAGATAAAGTCTTGTTATTAAAAAACTCATTTTTCCTACAGGGAGCAAACGAGGGAATGTTCCTAATAAATAATCGGTATGAAGTTAAAGGAATACAGCAAGAATACAAGAAAAACCCTCATGGTCACATTCACAACACACACATCAGTCCGTCTGTCCGTCCATCACTTGCACTTGTATGTGAGCTGTTTGCGGTGATAGTGGATCCACGCAGGAGCAGCAACAAGCCCGGTCAGGAAACCAATCATAGCACCCAGACTGCAGGAAACAGGCCAAACCTACAAGACGAGAGACAGGAGACAAGGGTGTCATGAATCCCCTCCGATGTTACGCTTATAGATCAAGAGACAAACATGTCTCCACTTGTTTTATTCAGTTAACTTAAACAGGGACTCCTACAGGAAAAAATACAGCAGCAGTGTCACTGAGAGTTATGCTCCAATTACCTCTGTCCACCTCTAATTTGCATTTTCCTCCAGTCATTTCGCAGAGAACTGCCTTTGCAATTAGAATTTTAATCTTTTCCTTTTTCCATTTAAAAATATTGAACCAATTAAATAAAGAGGAAGGTTTAATGGTTACAGTGTTGAATTATAAGCCCATACTTATGGAGGCTGTATTTAATACTGTTAAATGATGAATGGAAACAAGTGGCTTCTTTGTGCTTTAATTCTTCCTCGTCAGATTAATTTATTTGAATACCTTTCGAGGTCTAAGGAGGAATTATTATCCAGTCATTCACAAGCAAAAAACTAAAAGGTCTGCATGAGATAAATATGCTTTTTCTGCTTTCCTCTCCTGTTAATTATCTCAAGTTCCCTCAGTTTTATCTTCAGGCTCTTTTGACAGGTTGAGTGATATAAATGACCACAAAACTGAGCTGTCTGCACTCAAACATCCATGCCTGTGCTGCTGATACTTCTGGCCTCATGCAAGAACGACTTGTATTAACAGATTTGTTCTTAAAGGTGACTTTAGTGTTTTTCAACGTGGACCCTGTTTTCCTATGTTTTTGTGTCTTTGTGACTAATGAGGACAACAACTTTTTAAATTTGCCCAGTATTTAGCGAGACTGTTGCAGATGGCAGGTGGTGAAACAGGCTGCAATGTAAACCTACTGGGCAATTGTTCACCATCACAAGTGCTTGTTTTTGCCACTGACAGGCTCTGAATGTTAATCAGACTGTCTGACAGCTTTATGGAAAGGATCCTCGCAGAGAGAGACCTTTTTTTTTTTAAAGAGTAATATATCCATTTTGTTTAACAGAGACAGCCAATTTATCACTCTTGGCAAAGCCACCAGATTCAATTTACAGAAACAGTAATTATATCGTTGTAACACACATATCATTCAAACTCGATAGAAACAAAATAAAACTCACCAAAAACATTGTGGCTCGTATTTCCACTGTTTCAACAATCATTAACTCTGGTTTGGTTGAAATAAACCCTCAATATTCAGCGTAAGATGTGAAAATGTTTGTGTGCACATGTCATTTCTCTCTGCGGTTTCTCTGATGTCACTTCTCTCCTGGTAAATTCCACATCTAAAGATCTCTCTCTGCAGAGATCCTCTCCTTAATGTTGTCAGACACTTAAATAACAACCTGCTTGAAAAGCTTGTCCATGGTAAAAACAAGCACTTTGAGCAGATGTACTCTGATGATGCACAGTGCCTGTTGCAGCTCAGTTTTACTTGTGATGGCTGCAGCACTCTCCCTTAACTCTGAACCAATTTCGAAAATTGCTGTCTCATTAGTCACTTAGACACAAAAACATGGGAAAATAGGGTCTAGGTTGGTGCACAAATGAGTGATTTGAGAGAATTTCTGTGAAATTTTCTTATCCATTGATACACACAATCACGAGTGGTCCCGACATGTTGTTCAAACCATTAACAGACAGTCTTCTTTTCATTACAAACGCTATCTATGATCTGAGAGGTTTTTTGGTGTGTATGATTTTTTTGTGGCATATTTGGCCACTGAAACTGATAAATTTGTTTTCTTTTTACTCTTTAGTAACGTTTTTTGGGAATGAAAGTTGTCCACAAACAGAGTAGAACAGGAAGCTTTATAAAAATCATTATGGCATCGATTATCCTAATGATGAAATGTCGTAGGCGTGCACCTACTCGTGAAAATGTGGCATGCATCGGTCGACAAATTTATGACTCGTTTGTGCGAGAGAGTCTGGTGAATCTGACTTGGATCACTTGTAAGAGCAAACCTACTTCACAGGAAAAAAGAACAAGTGGTTTAAGGATAAGGACACAAAAACGTCTTCACAACAGTTTACGAGAGGACTTTCACAGTGTTCTGACCTCAAAAATATTGAAAAGTCTCTATACACCTACATGTGTGACAGGTGTAACGTAGGAAGATACAACTCAAGGATAATTAGAGAAACTAAGAGGTGATGATATACGATGACATTTGCTTTTTTCAATTTTTTTGACTTGTGAAGTATGTTGAGGTTAAATGCATATTTAAGATTTATTGTGATTTAGTGATTTTTTTCAACTCTGTTGTCTGGCTGATGATGCATTAATCAGTTTCAGGTGCTGATCAATCTTGTTTATCTATGTTTGTGGAAATGTTTGGATGCTGCCAGCATACCTAATGAAGGTTGTTCAGAGCGAAACGTCGATATTTAATAAATATATCAGCTCAGCAGAAAGTGAGACAGAGTGTTCTGACCTGCCAGGGCCTGTCCCAGTCCAGAGGTATGGGGAAAGCTCCGACCCAGGCTCCTACCACAGTGCAGGCCACAGTGATCTGTAGACAGGTGTCCCACACAGACATAGCTCTGGAGACAGAGACAGAGCAAAGCAAGGACAGTTAAAAAAAAATGGCAGAAGGACAGGGAGCAGGGGGAAAAGAAAAGCAGACTTTAGGCTCACCCATGCCGACTGAAGACCCGTATCCAGGCCTGGACGTTGGGGCCGAGGACACAGAGACACCTCAGTGTGGTTAGAGAGGTGAGCAGCACAGCGAGGGAGAACGTCTCTAAGGCAGATCTGAAACACATAAGAAAAATGAAAGAGTCATGGCAGAGCTTTAATAATAAATCATTTTGTAGAGGCAGAACCTGTGTTTATGCAGCAGAAAACAGCATTTTTAGTGAATAATATCAGGATACATACAGAAACCAAATGAATCTGAATCTGAAAATCTATGCAGCATGTCAAAAAGTAAATATTAACTAACAAAATAATTACCATGTCAATTCTCAGTCCAAACAAACACAATGCAAATGCTGCATTTATTCACTGGTTTTACCTCTATTTGGTTACAGGTGATACATTTGAAGGTGCATTACTTCCTATCGTGGTGATTAAGTTACTCTCTGCAAAGCAACAACAAGCAACATTTCATTGCTCTTGTTTTTTGTCTGTTGCACATCTGTCCATTACACATACATGCACTGGACATGAACATCAGCAGCTACTCACTCAATCAGCGGAGCTCCATAGAGAACCACCACAGTGTGGAAGAACAGGCACGACAGGAAGAAGTACAGACAGGAACGAAACAACCTGGACAGCTGCAGAAAGAAACAGTGAGATAAAGATAAGTAAATATATCATGTGAGAGACAGAGCTGGAAAAGTTCACTTCCTGGAGGTCTTGGTTGGATTAAAGTAGCTGCACTTGCAGATTTTTGCAGCAGACCTTTGTTTTTTCTTCCTTCCTACTCCTATTAATCATATCAAGACTTCTGACCTTTATCTTGAGGCAGCATTCAGTTTTTATGCACCACATATCTGAAACAAACTCCAAGACAACTCGAGATCTGCTCAAACTCTTATTCATATCTTGCATTGCACTGTAACTTTTTTATGACATTATTTCACTCTTTAAATCATATTTAAATGTGTCTTTTTACAGTTGCCAGGGTTTTCAGATTCTCTGTATAACTCGCTGAAGTTGTTGAGTTTTAAAAATGTTTGTTGAATAAATGCTTACTTATAACAACACATAATATAGTAATATTTTCAAATCTTCTGTCAGCATTCAGCGCTGACTTATGAACTCTGTGTTGGGGCTTTTTTAGATTCTTAATTCTGTGGTTACTGCCATGATTATGTTGTCACAGAAACTAAAGGGCCCTAGCTTAATGCTGCCAAAACCCCTTTCATGTCCTATGTAAAGCACTTTGAATTGCCTTGCTGTTGGAAGGTGTTATATAAATAAACTTGTCTTATCTTGTCCTTGCCTTGTGACCCGTAAGAGGGGCCCTGGGAACAACTGGACTAAACTACCCAACTGTGCATAAAGTAGTTAAAAGGAAAGTTCACTCCAAAGGCTCCATAACTCATGGATGAGAGGTTTGTTCTTGTGACAGTGTGGGGATGTAAACACTGAAGGGATAGTTCATAGCTCACCCTCGTGCCAACTGAAGATCAGGTTTAATTTTTAGTCCACAAAGCACTGCTGGAGTTTCACAGGAAAACAGCGTTGACCAAAACAGAAAAAGCAAACGAAAAACACCCACAAAATGCCTCCCAGCTGCTTATCTGGTGTAATCCAAGTCTCCTAAAGTCCCAACATGCCGTTCACTTGTGCGCACAACCAGTTCAGACGGTGTGCATGTGCACGACAATGCGGCTCCAACCTAAGGACTGTTTGGGAGATTCTGCAGCGCTGTTTTCTTGTGAAACTCCAGCAGTGTTTTGTGGACAAAAAAAAAATACTAAAAACCCCAACCTTCAATCAACATGAGGGTGAGAAGACAATGACTGAATTTGAATTTTTGGGTGAACTATCCCTTTAACGGTGCTCTAACCTCTCCTCCATGAGTAGATGCACATCTCCTTCTGTGCGGTGAGACTGCTGCCAGATGTAGGTTGTTCTACTTTTCATTCATTAAATTTTGCTGCTAATATTTCCGTGCTTTTACTTGTAATCGAGTATTTTAACAACTCAACATTCAGCCACCAGCACGGTCTGAATGAATGGAGGTCAGTACACCTTGTATCCCACTGTGTGCTTCTTGGTGGGCGGTGTGATGCCGAGCAGCCAGAAGACGGCGACACTGACCGCGGTGACCGCCCCGGACACCGCGTAGAGCCACAGCAGGTGAGTCCCGTACACCGAGAAGCCCGGGACCAGCACCGCAGGTAGGACGGTCGCCATGAACACTGAGGCGGCGATGATGGCGTGAGTGGACGCCATGGCCCTGATCTCGTGGTCCCACATGACGAAGACTGTCCCTAACTACAACAGGAGACTGAGACAAAAAGACAAAAATCCAACATAAAACACTCTGAAATGTTAATTTAGTAACAGCTGTACAGAGCAGGTTAAATCCACGAGTGAGGTTCTCGACCTATCTTCCGTAAACATGGAATGACAGTGACTTCCGCTCGGACTTCACAGTAAAAGCCCAAATGGTATATCTAACAATTAAAAGCTCATCTGACTGTTGTAATATGAATGACTGGCTGAAATAAAAAAAAAATCTCCTCTCTCTATTGGTGCCTTAGAACTATTAGAAGCATGGAAGCTTAATGTAATCACTTTTTTTAAAAATTCATTTATTTTATTGCTCTGTTTTGTTTGGGTTTTTGTCTTTGATACTAGACTTGTAGTCAAGACCGCCTAAACCGAGACCAAGACACTACCAAGACCAGAGAGTATCAAGACCAAGACAAGACCAAGACCAAGACCAAGACAGACCAAGTCAAGACCAAGACTAGTTCAGCTCAAGACCGAGACCGAGACCGAGACAAAAAAAAAAAAAAAACCTAGTTTTTTGTCATCTTGCATGAGTTGTAGAACATAAGCACCATACTGGGTTCAGCTGCTTAGTGTGCTATTAAGGACTGACATGACTATTAACTGGTCCCAAAGTCATCTAACAAAATAACAAGCCTCCAACACCACCCTGCACCTCAAAAAAAGTCTAATGAATGGTAAATATGTCACTGATTTAAATTGTACTTAATTTGTAGATGAAACGTGAATTTTAAATATTAAAGATACACACAATTATCAACTTGAAATTGCATTATTTACCATTATAGTAGCCAAATTACACTGTATAATATCAGCATCACTGAAATGGCATAGCCTAATGCTTAATCAATCACAACGATATGCAAATATTATTCAAAGGCCAATGATGCCATATATTTATTCAAACAAGGCCATTATAAGCACAACACTGTAATTAAATACATAGACACACATGCAGGTGCACCAAAAAATGCATTAAATCAAATGCAAAATACAAATAAAAAACTGTACTTCAAATTGTACAAATCCCTTCAAGACCACAAAAAAGTGGTCTTGAGGAGACCGGTCTCGAGAACTACAAGTCTATTTGATACTATATCGACACCATCAAGGCTGGTACATGAATATTTCTTCCATTAAAATATAAATATATAATAAATAAACAGCTGTTTGAGTTATGTCAATCCTTTGAAGCGTATTTCAGTTCTTGAAGTCTCTTAAATGTCATGTACACAAGATGAGACGTGTTCAAGTCACTGCCACCTTCAAAAGGACTCTTATTTTGAAGAAAAAAAAAATACGGGTCTGCCGCAAAACAGGAAGCATAATTTTGTAGGTATCTTTACAGGCGTAAATTTAACCAATCACACGTGGCCATCGACGTTTTGCTGTGACTTTCTGTGACGGACGGTAGCATCAGCCAATGAAATTTGAGCTTGTCACCGCTCGGACCAATCGATGTTGCGAACGCGAGAGACAGGAAGTAACGACCGGAAGTTTACAAAACATCGACGAGCAAGCTACGATTTAGCTGACGTTTATATTTTATTTTGACCGACCGTTGAAAAGCTTCGGCTTCACAAACACAGAGGAAAGATGGTGTGTGAGAAGTGTACGTATTACATCGTTCAGATACTTTCTGTCTTCAAAGCTAACCTGCATTTGTGTTATTAACAACGGTTAGAGAGTCTTTTAAAGCTAACGGTATGCTAACTTGTCATAACTCCTCGTTGTATTGACTTAATAACCATGTTATTTTCTGTACTAATTTTTGTTATGATCATTCCAGGCGAGAAGAAGCTCGGTAAAGTCATCACACCCGACACTTGGAAGGATGGAGCGCGGAATACAACAGGTGAACTCTTAACATTTGTTTTTGTCTGAAACTGTTGTGTGTAAACCGAGTTGAACACATGTGTTGTGTGGCTACAAAACCGTAACGCCTTCAATCAAACAAACACACAATGGGGCGTGAGCGACAAAGCCCACATACTCGATGAAGTCTAAATATTCCTAAGCACATTTAATAATGTAAATAGGTCGCAAATTGGTAGTTGGTGCTGATCTGGACTCCCTGACATCTGTGGCAGAACGGAGAACTCTGACCAGGTTCTTGTCCGTCCTGGACAACCCCCACCACCCTCTGCACAGCACCGTCTCCAGACAGAGGAGCTCCTTCACTGACAGGCTGAGGAAGTCATTTGTCCCTCGGGCCGTTCGGCTCTTCAACTGCTCCCTCTGAGGAGCCTGGACTGAACTGTGCTTCTGCTGTCCCATCATATTACTATTATTACCCATCCATATACATTTACAATCCACCCACCTTTACCTTTATCATTGCACTACTGCATCCACTTGCACTGTTTATTCTGAGTACCTTATTATTGCACAACTGCTCCTATTCTGTTAAGACTGCACTACCAGACTTTATCATTGCACTACTGCTTCCATTTGCACTAGTTTATTGTTTACTTTATGCTTATAGATTTATTATTACTATTTAGCATTTCTAGTACTGCCTTAGTATTTGTTACATGTGATCCTGTGTTTTAAATTTGGTGCTGCCACTGGAATTGAATTTCCCTCTGGGATCAATAAAGTATCTATCTATCTATCTATCTATCTATCTATCTATCTATCTATCTATCAAATGACTGAGAAACCCTTTTTTCAGGGGTACTTTGAATATCAAGAGTTCAGATTTCCATTGTCACAAGTATTTGTACAGCCAATTACATACTCTAAGTTTGTGACAATCATGTACGCAAATCATAAAAAGTACTAGTAAGTTGTTTACCTCATAAATTTGTACACATCTTACTGAGTTAATGGAGCAGCCGTTGGCAAGTCATATTACGTTTGAAACCTTAGTTCTTTTTTCTTTACTGCCTTTGCATGTTCGAGGGAAATATGTCATTTACAGGCTCATGTGATATTATTCTTTGAGAGAAATTTGACAGAGTAGCAGGAAGGTTTTCGAAACGTTAGGACAACTTCAGTCTCAGTTTGCTCTCAGTATCCAGCAGTTTGACAAAAAAATGGATCCTTTCTCATTTCTCATCATTTTTTAAAAATCATTATCATCTTATACTGTTTGTTTTTTTTTTTTGTGTGTGTCATAATGTTAGGTCACTTAGATGATGATGTTTAATGGAGTTTTTTCTGCTTCTTTCACTCAGAGGGTGGTGGGCGTAAGCTAAATGAAAACAAGTTCCTGACTGCTAAGAAAGCCCGGTGAGTAGCCCACTAAACCCTGACCTTAAATCAAAATGTTAATTGATAGTTTGTAAGGGATAATTGTCTCTGTTTTTATCTGCAAGAAGTCACACAAAAGTAGGTCTTATTGACTCATTCTGATTGTTGCACACTAACATTTAACACGTTCATTTGTTCTCCATCTCCTTCTCAGGTTTGACCCCTACAGCAAGACGGGCTTTGCTACCTGCAGGATCTGCAAGAGCTCAGTTCATCAGTCTGGATCACACTACTGTCAGGGCTGTGCATACAAGAAAGGTATGAATTTACTCATGCTGAAATCCATACTGAGCTGAAATCCTGATGAATTTTATGTTGCACTAGTGAGTGACCTTTGGTATTCCTGTACCGCATTATGCCAGAGACTGATTGGAATCTTTGTCAAAATAACAAGATGCTTATATATGAACATCCAGTATAATTGTAGAGACATGTTTAATGAAGAAATTGGACAGGAAACCACAGTGTCATGTTTGGGACTTCTGCACAGATGAAACAAACTCTCTGGGGGAAAATGCATTGTCTGATGTCATCTGAGGTCGATGTAACAGATGCAAGCTTTAAAAGGGGTCACACACTATTTCTTCACTGAGAATACCAATTTAGAGTCTGAACATCACTAAGGTTCAACTGAATTCCAAAAAAAAAAAAAAATGTTTTTTTTTTTCTCACTAACCTCTTCTTGTATCTAGAAATGCAGATAGTTTAGTTTTCATTTATCCAGTTTTTGAAACATGGATCAGTACCTTATCTGCATCAGCTAATAAATGCTTTAAAGTGAAACATTGATATGGCCCAAAAAACATTCCTTTAAATAAAATGCCGCTTTAATTAGGTGCACGAGACGTGAGTATGTCTGCGTGGTGGAGGTTTTCTGAAGCGTGCGAAGCAGATAGCAAATTTGATATTTGCAGTGGTTGTTCAGCGTCTGTCCTGCAAGGAGGAACCATTCCTTCTACACTACAAATTTAATTGTCCATTTTAGGAGTCATCAGCCTGATCATTACGATATATTTGTGAAAAACAAAGAGAAACAGGCACCAGTGAAAGAAATCTGTCAGCAGTAGTTTTCTTATCTTTCCCAGTGAATGTGTGCATTTTGAAAAGCTTTGTATTTTATGTCTGCACCTGCCAGTGGGCCATCATCACGATAGGAGTAGGTATAATAATAATATATTGTTATTTCTACTACAGGAGAGTCTTAAAGTTCTCTGTAATTGGTGCAAAAAAAAATCCAATATCATAAACCTTATACAAAGTTCTTCCATGTACAACAAGTTGACATTTTCCAGAGTAACAGGAACACTGTTTTTGGGAAGAGATGTATTCATTCAAACTACAGTATCTGCATGGCCTGATATCACAAGAAGTGAGTGAGAAAATATGCTTTTTATAACTGGATAAACTAACTTTAAATACATGGTAACACTATTGATTAAGAGTCAAGCACAAATAAAGCAGAAAATTGATTCTGCAGATAGAATCAATAGATTCAGTTAGAGAACTTTTAGGGTTTGTTTGAATTTACAGTAGCGTGTTTGCTGGCGCCAGCGCACTTCAGTGTCCAACATTTAGAGTGAATGATGAAATCCAAATAAGTGGGCATCTCAAAAAGCATATCTCGATGAACCTTGAAGCGGACAGACTCGGCTGCAGAAAATCGGGACAGATAAAGCTGCAGTGGGCACACAATAAACAGTAAAAACCAGATAGATTCAGCAAACATGCCGGTGACTTCAGTGGACTACAACAAGCTGGCCCCAAATCACAAACCAAACAGTGTTTTGGATTAAGAAGAACAAACTATTTACAGCTTGTATGTTCCTTGTATGTGCAACAGCTAGTGGATTTGTTTGGTTTATTATTCACATGTTGACAAAAAGTCACATTATAGAAAAAGTACATCATGTTTATTCCCGTCTCTGCACTTCATAGAGCGCAGACATGAGAATATATTCACTGTGTATGTTTCGAATCTATACATTTTGCATGTTTTTTCCATCGATCATTTGTATTTTAATTAATCAGTTTGCAAACTACACTGCTGTGTTTTTAAAATTTGAATGTATATGGTCCATTGGTTTCCCTTAATTTCCATAGGGTATGAAAATCTGTCTGCACATACTGTAGAAACTCACTGTCGGGGCAACTCAAAATCACAAACCTACCTCAGACAGTGTGCACAATATAAGACTCAGTCTGTCTGTAGACCCTTGATTCAGACAGGGTTCCACCAAAAGAGGGAGAAACTTCAAAATAAACCACTGTCCAGTATGGACAGACATTGAATAGGTGTCAAGTAGCCTATACAGACAGAATTAACAGTAGCAGAATTACAATACGGAGAGACATAATGAGTCTATGAAGTGCAACCTTAAGTGCTGCTATAGTTTTGTATATTTGCATCAATGGATCACATGAGTATCTGTATGTGAAAGGGGTTGCCTGAAGTGATGCACCAACAAAAATATTACCAGTTCTAGTTCCCCTCAGCTCTATAGAGATTTAGGCCTTGATCTGAATTTCAATCTAAATGTGTATTCAGGTTGTTTCCAGATTGCTTTTAAAAAAAAAAGTCTGGACAGCCAAAATTAAATAAATAAATAAATAAATAAAACACACACGAAATGTGATTCTTGCAAATCGGATCCCAAGCACATTTGGACGTGGTTTGAAGTGTTATTCTAAACAGATTTCAACAAGGAGAACAACAGTCTGTGGACAGACAGCACTTTTTTTTTCAAGATTATTTGGAGGGCAAGATGATGGATCTCTCAAACAAATCTGATTTGCCTGCAGTTTGAACAGAACCTTATAGCTTCTTATAACGTATTCTTGTGGGTTTCTGGCTGGCAAATTCTCTTTTGGTTCGGTCTCACTGCTCTCATTAGCGTTGACTGCAGCAGGCAGCTCTAAAAACTCTACAGTACCTGCCCAGCATCAAACAGAAGACAGACAATGGGTGTTTTCACACACCTACCTCGTTTGGTTTGGACTTTCAGATGTTTCAGTTCGATCTGGACCAGAATTACAGGTGTAAAACCTCCCTCGGACCACGGCCCAGACAAAAAAGCCAGACTTTGGTCTGGGGAAAAGAGGTGGTATTGGTCCGGATCAAACTGAGCCATGCTTCTGTGTGTTTCTAGTGTGAAGACATTTTTTTGATGGTTCGGACTTTCGAACCAGTTACAGGAAATTAAAACAGGATATCATCAGAGCTGGAAAAAGGAAAAACAACACACTGAGACAAAATGAGCCGCGGGAGCTTATGAGGACAGGAGGAGACCAGATATTTAATTGACATCTGGTCTGATGACTTTGTAAAGAGTCAACTGGAAAAAAAAAAGACTCGGCCACTGAAATCAGGCTACCTGCCAAATTCTAAACATGCCAATGCCAGACACACGCCCGTCTACAAACCAATCATTGTCAAATATAGGGAGACGCAGCCCACATAGGTGATGACGACAGGACATAGGTATGACTTGACTTGGATAATTGCAATGTGAAATCAAAACTAACCAGACCAAATACGACCAGTGTCTCAAAAAAATAAACCTTGGTCCAGACTTTTAGGTGTGAAAGCACCCATTGTTAACGGCTAGCGTTTAGTGGAGACAGAATCGGTGGTGACCAAAAACGGAGCTAAAAGGAGAGTGAATATTCACCAGGTGGATGGGAAAAAAATACAAATGAATGCTAACAACATTCATTTTCCCCCATAGTGGATTAATTAAGTATCCCAACAAAAAAAAAACAAACAGTAGCATGCATTTAAAAATTGATTTTCATCACTTTTTCTCTCCAGGAATCTGCGCAATGTGTGGAAAGAAAGTCTTGGACACCAAGAACTACAAACAGACGTCTGTGTGACAGCGTGCTGATCCAAGAACAGTTCTGCAAGTGAATAACAGATCTGAGGAAGAGACTAATGGTGCACGCTTGTCATCTTGTCACATTATCAGTATTTTCCCACCATGTTTTGTCACTGACAGCTTTAACTCTTTGCTGTTATTCTTCCCATCTATGTGACTGAGATAGATCTTGGAGGTGGCTTCGCCCTCTTGTTGTATATTATCATATAATGCTACTGGAACTATTACAGTAGCCATAAACAGGGTAGCACTGTTGTCTCAAAATACACCACCAGTTATCACCTTTTCCTCAATTAAAGTTTCTAGATTTTTTGTATATTTTAAATTCAATACTTTGACCTGATTTTCTGATTTTTAAAGCTTGTTTTCTGTGTGTAATATATCAAGTGTTGCATTTTTTGAGTGAATTAAACCATTCTGTACAAGAACATTTGACAGGATTATTTTGTACCTCTGCCTGAGGCCATAAACGGTACAATTTTAGCCTCTTACGCACAACATACCCACATTTGTTCTGTATGCCTGCAATAATTGGTTTACCTTTATGTAATCATATTTGGAAACTGCACGCTGCGCTGTCAGAGATGGAGGTTATAGTTCACAGGTTGTCTGACGACAGTTTCCTCTATTGATATTTAAAGGCCTTGCTCTCCCTCAGGCCTTCCACCACATGTGCACACACTCGCATTTATACCTCATTACTGATTTATGCTGTGCACAAAAGCAGCACCAGTCTCTCTAATACAGGTGATATCCAGTAGGAAATGTCTGAATGTAGTGAATGAGTCAGATGTTCAAGCAGCAGAGCAAGATGCTTAAGTAAGTGGTCTAAAATATGAAAAATAAACATCTATTTCATTTACAAGTAGCTAGAACTACAACTGGTTATATAATTCTGGACCCTCTAGTTTGCTTGTTATATTGCTGCCCTTTTGCTCCTGTTATTTTGTGTTGTGGTGCATTCAAGGTCCTCAGGAAAACATCCTAGGTTATACCTGTTACACAGCCAACCTTTGCACCCTCAGTGCTCATGTCATGGTGGTGATACTGATGGAAAACAATGTCATAGACTGACTAAATAGCTGTGCCCCAAGTCCACACTGCATACTAATAGTATACATAATTTACTACATACCATTTATAAACTGTTTCTGAGGTTTGTATATGTAAAGTTAAAAAAAATGAATATACAGGACATGAAAAACAACATAAAAAGACATTAAAAAGGGGCTACAACAGTTTATTATGGGAATATGGTGCAGTTTATTGCCAAAATATAAGCGAAATGTACTTAAAAATAGACACCCATATATGTTTTTCATCTTATTGTGTCTTGAATAGTGATTAAAATGCCAGTATCATTTAACTTCACTTGTTACTGTGTTAGTGTGATGCTCAAACTGGTCACTAGTTGGCACATAGTCATAGGGAAGAACCTAAAACCCCTGCGAGGCAAATCCTGCAGAAAAATATCCTTAAACTATCAAGTTTAAGGGGATCACCTCAAAATCAAACCAAAAACTGTACCAAATCAAAATGTACATATTTTTCCTCTTACCTGTAGTGCTATTCATCCATCTACATTGTTTTGTTGTGAAATACATTTACACAAAATTTGTGTACGGACACTCATGATCGTCAGATGATCAGTTATAACATTAAAACCACCTGCCTGATATTGTGTAGGTCCTTCTCATGCCACCAAAACATCTCTGATCATTCGATGCGTGGATCTACAAGACCTCTGAGGGTGTCCTGTGTTATCTGACACCAAGACGTTAGCAGCAGATCCTTTAAGTTCTGTAAGTTGCGAGTCAGGGCCCCCACGGATCGGATTTGTTCAAACACATCCCACAAATACTTGATCGGATTGAGATCTGGGGAATCAGCAAAGTTAGCACCTTGTCAACACCAGGCCACCTTCTCCAGCTGGTCCACGGTCCAGTTCTGACACCCACATGGCCATTGATGGGCACTTTCGGTGGTAGATAGGGGCCAGCGTGGGCACTCGAACTGCTCTGTGGCCTTTCTACTAAAGCCAGCATTCACATTTTCAGCTATTTGTGCTACAGTAGCTCTACTGTGCTGTACCGCTGCTCTGGCACCATCATCAGGTCAAAATTTAAGTTTATACAGTACTTCAGTTTATGACCAAGTACCTGCAAAGCGAATTACACTCCCAGCAACCTCAGCTGTACATTGTAAACACAACATGTTAGCATTGTGATTGTGAGCGTGTTGTCATGCTGATGTAGCTCAGAGCACTGCTGTGCGTAAGTGCACACACTACATACACACGATCTATTAGTTTGTAGTACAAACAATCATCTGATATTGACATACACAAAAATAAAATTCACAACACTCATGAAGTTTCTGACATTTTATTTAAGCAAAGAATCTTCAAAATACATGCTTCAGTGGTCAATAAAACCAAAACTCTTTTCAGCACATCATCCATTCTGCTCTTTGCACTACAGATATATAATTTGATTTGTATCTTAAAAATCTAATATATTACAAACGTTAGAAATGTATTTATAAATCACACATTAAATTATTAAAATCTGTAGATTCTAAAATACAATAATAAAGCAAGGAAATGTGTGCCACTTTGCAAAAACACCGATGATTTTCACATTTAAAAAAAAGAAAATTTTAAGTATTATCAAGTTACAACATTGCACTCAGGTCTCATACTTCATAACAATAATATTGCCGTGTAAGACTGTAAAATATCTAGCAAAGGCACAAGAATGTGAGTCTTATATTATGTTCACAGTGATTTCAAATGCTGTATTTCTGCAGCAGGACTGAAACCCATCAGCCTTCAGTGTATTGAGGTGAACCCCAGAGTCGGCTTGGATCCTGCATCAAACAGCAGATCCACTGTTACTCTAGAGATTTACGTGTGCTACTGTACACGGAGGCTCGGGAGTGACTGGTGTGTGTGTGACATTTGTTAGACGCGCTGTGAGAGAGTCAGGAACTCCTCTCGAGCCTTGGGGTCCTCGAGGTAAACTCCCAACATGGTGCTCGTCACGGTGCGGCTGTTCATCTTCTGGACGCCACGCATGACCATACACATGTGCCTGCAAACACACACAAGGATCAGATTTGCAGCTGCAGCAACTGACACGCTTTAAGGAAAGTCTTTGACCTGTGGAACGTGTGTTTAAAACGGGGAACTCCACCAATTTTTACACATCAAAGTCTTTTAGTTTACAGGTATATGAGCAGCTCAGGCCTCCATTAACCATTACTAGCAGTGTTCAAGTTGCAAAGATCAAATCACAGAGATTAAAATTAACTCGTTTCTGTTCATAGCTCACTGTTCACCAAAAACATCACGTTCAATGAATGACAGTCTTAGTATAATATGTCTGAATCTTCTGAACTGTTGGCAGTCAAGCTGCATTGTGGGTAGTGTTGCCGCAAGATTTGGACAATGAAGAAAAATGTTTGGAATATACTGATCCTTTGAGAAAACACAACCTTTTTACATTTTGCCTGTGAGTTATGATGGCAACTTTAACTCATACAGATGATGGTGATGAAGACGGTGTGTGTTCATGTACTTACGCTGCTTCAATAACAACAGCTACGCCTTTTGGCTGCAGAGCCTCTGATATTCCCATGGCAATCTGCTTGGTCAGACGCTCTTGAACTGAAAGAAACGGAATAATATGACAAACCATAATGCATTCAAATTTTTTTTGCAAAACCTTTTGCAAAATGTATGCAATATATAATATTAAGATTGCCTAATTTGTTTAGTTGTTTACCCTGAAGCCTCCGACTGAAGATTTCCACGATCCTGCAGAAAGCAGGACACAAAACAAAGCAGGGAGGACTGATTACAGATCAGACGTAATAATGATTAATCTTTTGATAAACACAGACTGGCGTCCCTCTACTCCAGCCATGCAACTGTATAGATCCTCCATCTGTGAATGATTCACCCTACCGAATTCTCTGAATCTGTCGTGCAAGATTCAAAAGCAGTGAGAAACCCGGTGACTCTGTTACTGTTATTCTGGGTCTGTATGTTCAGAGATGGTGTGATATTTTAGGAAAGAGGGACAGAAGGAGACAGACAGAGAGGCTGTGATAATAACTGCTGATTCCCACAGGTCCGAAGGGATTTTCTCATGGCTCGAGAGCGGATAGAGTTTAGATTTGTGTCTGTGAGTGTGCTTGATGAGGGGGCTAGATGATGGCCGCCGGGCTTAGACTTAAGCCTCCAGGTCAATGCACTGAGATAACAGAAGAACGCAGCCACCCGGCACTAACGCAGAAACTGACAGCCACAGTGGCAGCAGAAGAGCATGATGTCTGTGTCTCTGTGTGTAAGAGTGTGTGTGTGTGTGTGTTGTGTGTTACCTTGCCAGTTTGCTCAGTCCCACCACTTTTTTGTTGGGAATATACCCAATGTGAACCTGGAAAGAGAAGGCAGCCAGTGAGTGCAGAGGTCACATAATCAGAGCAAAGGATTGTAAATATTAGCCAATTCAAGCTTAGAAACACACACGCAGGACAATGACACCCACATGCACAAGCTTGCAGAAATACAGCGTTTCATGCCAGTTTTTTGTTTTTAGGATCGATTTAATACTCGCTTTGAACCCAGACACCCTCCACCTGCGTTGTCTTAAAATCCCTTTTGGTTGACCACACACACACAGGTGCACACAGGCTTACCTTGCCAAAAAACGGCACCAAGTGATGTTCACACAGTGAAAACATGTCTATGTCCTTCACAATCACCATCTCGTCGTGGTCTTCGTCAAATATGGCATTGTTTAAGATGTCTGCAGGCACAAACACAAAGATAGATGTTTTAATTAATATTATTTGCATGGTAAATATTAGATAAAAGTGAATAATGTCCATCAAATGCTCTTGTTCTGTACTAACAACGGTATTCAGATCCAGCAATTGAGATATTAACAAATAACCTCAAAATGTTTTAGTCTACTCCACCCTGTCCCCTCTCTTGTTTTTGTTTGGCTTTGGCAATCCGGCCACATCCAAGACTCTTAGGTGTGAAAATAGAAGAATCAGAACATATTATTTTGCTGTTTGCAGATGATATTATTATTTATCTGTCCAGTTTATGTGGCTATTCAATCTGTGTTCACTGTAAATGGAGTAAATGGAGGATGCATTCCACAAATCTTCGGTGCTATATTGACCAAGAGAAACGTGTTCTCCCACTCATGAACCCGTGTCTACATGTACCAGGATGTACTGGTGCAAACTTGTGATGCCCACGCCCATGTTGCTGTGTAATCACCACTCCAGTCTATAGCTAAAATATAGCGTTGGATAACAAAAATGCTCATCAGGTGCGCCCTCTGACCACCCAGACGCAGCTAGAAGACTAGAAATCCACACTGAAATAGTCTGTGGTTCTTTTTTTACCACTAACAACATCATTAGGACATCAGTAGATGCAGGATTTTGCAGCAGAAGAACTCGGCTTCCTTGGTCAATACAGCACGCACTGAGGAATTTATTGCTTCAGTGACCACATTTACCATCAACACTGACTGGACAGTCACATAAATCTCTTAGAAAATGATTCTTAAATTTCATGTGGAACAACAGGCGTCCAGGACTGCAACTTTCTCACTATTTCATCTGTAGAAAGCAGATGAGTTGGGGTTTCTGAGACAACTTCATTCACATCCAAGGCGCATCAAGAAGGGAAAAGAGGGTAAAGAGGTCAAAACTCCATCAACACGTGGAGTACATAGAACAACTTTGTCTTTAGACTAACTCATTTTGGTTTGTGTCCTCCATCATGGTCTACTATATACTCCATGTTCCTGGAGTTTTGACCGTCTGCCTTATGATAGAGGGGGGCTCTATCTACAGTGGTATTACTGGGTAGTGCAGCGCACAAGACCATTTTTTACTTTTCCACCTCTGACCCTCTACCCTGGCTGGCTATTGAATGCTCTACAACACTGGGTTCACCTCTCCAATCACATATTTTCTCTCCTCGTGTTAAAAACTGAAGAAACAGATAGAAAAATGTTATAAATATACTCTTTCTGTTTGGCATGAAGTGCAAACCTTACAGAGGATGCACCCAAACTCTACAAGTTTTCCTTGATGCAGGGTAAGGATAACTTTGCCCCTGGTAGGGCTGATAGTGGATTCAAACAACGGGCTGGCAAAGGTTTAGGTGAGGTTACCGACTTGTAAATTGAGGGAAAACTAACACCTTAGATCAGCTGGTTGGTAATATGCCATCTCTAGAAACCATCCTCACGCCAGAGACCCACTGGAGCCATTCATGCCAGCTAAAGAGAGGACCAATCTACGTTCTGTGGATATTCAAGGACAATTACCCGTTTACGTTATGCTGCAGTCGAAATCAAAGGACAGTTCACACTCAAGAGGCAATGGTTGGAAGTGTCTAAAAATAGATTTTTACTAAATGCAGTGATGATGTTGCTGCTCTGCTGCACTGTACGTGGAGATGCATGTATGTACAGACCTGCAGCTGCAATGTGGTGGTTACCAGAGGAAAATCAAATAAATGAGTAATAAATGAATATGAAAAAAGTACTATATCTTTTATTAATATACGTATATACTACTATCAAATTAATCACTAACTCTTTTGATATTTGATTGTTTTTAGTCAATTAAAAAAAATCTAAAGTCTCTGATTTCAGCTTCTCAAAGTGATTCTCTTCTGATTTCTTTACTCCTCTCTGACAGTAAACTGAAAATCTTTGGGTTGTGGACAAAACAAGACGCCGTCTTGGGTTTGGGAAACACTGATCGGCACTGTCACCATTTTATGACATTTTATGGACCAAACAGCTAATCTATCAATCAAGAAAGTGATGACAGATGAATCTACAATGAAAATAATCATTAACTGCAGCCCCTTGTTACAGGTTAAAGTCAAATTTCACCACCACAGTTTACAAAGTTTCCCTTTGAATTCATTACAGTCTGCAGGGGTTTCTATTTTTCTAGTCGCTCAGTGGATTTTTATCATTAAATTGATAATAAGATACAAGAAAGTGGAGTTGTAGCATATTAAAGGTCTCAGGACTGTCAAATTTAACATTAATTTATTTATTTGATTATGCATAAAATTGCATAATCTTAGGCTAACTGATGGGTTTATATTCAATGATAAAAAAAAGAAAAGCATACATAAAATGCATGTATTTGTAAAATATCTGAAGATTTGGAAATGAAACAGGTTATTGATTTCTAATGCCAGTATTTTGTGAACTAAAAAACCAAACCCGACCTTCAATCAGCATGCGGGTGAGTAGATAATTTCATTTTTTATAAGGCAATTTTCTTGAGTTAAAGTGTCTTAATTTAGGGACTTTAAAAGTGTTTTTTTGCCACCCCTTAAACTATTAATGCCACCCCAGACTATTTCTGTAGATCCGCCCCTGGTCAATGAGAGAGGGGGACCTGTCCACTCACCGTCCACGGTCTCATGGTAGCCCTTGGTGAGGAACTGCATGGCCTTGGCGGCGCGCAGCGGGGTGCGCAGCAGCCCCTGCCGGTCCGTGTCCTCCCCGAGCTCCCGCAGGATGCAGGTGTAGGCGGCCTCCAGCGCAGGTAAGCGGCACTTGTCCTCGGCCTCTTTGCGGGACGTCTCGTGTTTGCGGTGCACGGCGGACTTCTTGGTGTCGATGATGAGGTCGCTGAAGCCGTTGTTGAGGTGGAAGTCGTCCACGGCGTCGTTCACCTTCCCGTTGCAGTGGCCGTTCATGTTGGAGCGGTTTGGAAGAGTCTGGCGAAGATGAAGAAGAAGAAGATGAGGAGGTCCTGGAGTTGATCTACCCGGCAGGTCTGCTCCTGTTCCCGGTGTGCACCCTCTTTATAAAGCCCGGACCCGCTGTCCTGTGCGCATCAGCCTCCCATTCGCCAAGGTGCTGCCTACGTAAAACATCTGATTTCGTCAGCAGGTTTAATGTCATCACAGACCCCCTCCTCTTAAATCATGCAACTGAATTTTCTGCATCCATCACATGACACATCATCCGTCTCCATGCATTAGTTCTGACGGTACTTTAACACAAAACTCGGCGGGCTCATGACTCCACGTGAAGCTCAGCCGTGATTTTTGCGCGGTTCTGGTTATTATGCAGCTTTTAAGTTCAAATCTAGTGTTACAGATGTCTGACAAGATGTATGTTCGCATGCTTTCATAAGCCACAAACAATACACGAAAAACACAATGAAGGCATGCAGAGAAAAAGAGAAAAGCATAATCATTGATCAAAGTGTTCTGACAGTACAGTTTGTCCCACAGGCCATCACTCTGATGAACAGTTATTCTGCAAGCTGTGCTGTCCAGTGCATCACAGAAACATTATAAAACAGGCAGAAGCTTACAAAAAATACACAGGGAGAACATTTAAATGGGGAAAAATAAAGGGAAATAAATATATTTTTATATCTGATGGCAGTAGGGCTGCAACTAACAATTGGTTTCGTTGTCAATTAATAGGGTGATCATTTTCTCCATTAATCCATTGATAGTTGTTCATTTTAAAATGTCAGAAAATGGTGAAAATGGTCAATCAGTGTTTCCCAAAGTCTAAGACAATGTTCTCACATGTCTTGTTTTAGTCACAATATAGATATACAGTTTACTGTCATAGAGGAGCAAAGAAACCGAACAATAATCACATTTAAGGAGCTAAAATCAGATAATTTAGACTTTTTCTTTTAAAAAATGATCGATTAATAATCGATTAAGCAATTAATCGTTGCAGCTCTAAAGAAATCCACATGACCATACGCACTGGTGGTTCGCTGGTAAGAGAAGCTGCGTCACTGTAAACAGAGCATCAACAGCATAGCAGGCTGTGAACTTTACAAAACGAGTCTCTAAATCACAGCAAATGTGATCGAACTGGAGAAGGAAGCAGATGACCATTTCAACATGTCACCTGTCCATCACGCTCTGCCGTATGCTGGGATTTTATACCTGAACTGCAAGAAGAAGGACACAGACTTCTACTTTCTCTGTTTGTCTGTAAATCTGACATTTTCACATCACATCAAATCTTAGTAGTAGTAGTTCTTACATGAAACTGCTCACATCAATGCCAGTGGATTATCTTAAGTAACTGTGTCATGATTTTTGGAAAGGGACATTGCTGTTGAGTTTTTCAAATGTTTATTTTGGAGCTTTGATCACCACAAGCTGAGCACCGTCTAGTCCTACTATACTGGAGAGAAGTCAGACATCTCTACAGCCGGTATCTCCAAAACTCTGTAACTGCATGTTTGATTTTGGGGTGAACTGTCCCTTTAAATCAGTCCTACAGTGTCACTAATACTGTAACACCAAAATATCCACTTACCTCCAGATTATATTTTTACAGTTTCGAAACACTGTCTTGTTCAGATTAGTTTTCAGTGATAGCTGTTTTGGTCCTGTGTTCTTAGTTTATTTTAGAAACCATATGTCACAGTCTCCATATAAAAGCACTGGATTAATACAAATGATTGCAGAATTTCCTGCAGGAAAATAAGGACGATATGTCTCAGTGTCATCAAGTCTGTAGAGTCAAAAATGTTTTGCTGCTTATCTGCAGTTCTGCATCTGAGTTTCTGGCATTTGAAACCACTTTAAAAGCAATTGAGAGTTACTTTCAGGTCACTTGAATCAAGGTGTAAATTCTACGAAACCATTTAAAGATTAGGATGGTTCTGCCAGTAGATGATAGCCTCCCATAGAAATGAAGAGGCGGTGATGTAAACAAACAGATGATGCTGCAGATGCTCAGGTTAGGTTTCTCAAGTTTAACATGTGTGACCTATTTTTTTTTTATATCTCATTCAAATTCCTCTGCTTTGTTTGCAGCCATTCAAAACATTTAATTTTTGACACTATTGTCAGAGTTCATATAGAGAATGCACAACTTTATCGCCCCCCTGTGGTCACATCAAAACAGACACTGTAGCAGAAAGCAATGTGTATGAGTGCACTCTTTACTCTGTGATAATGTTGTGATGACACCAAAAGCCTTCCCAAAATAATAATAGGCATACTATATTTCGGATTATTTGACGTGGGGTTGTATGACGCACAAATGTCCTTTGCTCTCCAAAGCCACCAGACTCCTTTGGCAAAAAATGGTAATTGTCAAGACAGCATGTTTCTCACTGGACATTAGTCACTGGAATCATATATGTTAATATAGTTATAACTTCAATTTTGAAAAAAAAAAGAGAATTAATCTCACCACACTCACCACAAACAGTTGGGGCACCAGTGCACACAAAGTTGTGATGCACTTTATCCCATTTTGTCCGCAGGAACGGCACTCTAGAGGGCACTGAACCACATTTTCTTCACTGGAAGGGCGCTCTGGATCAGTCATTCACAGAGACTGGGTCACAGGAGATTTTTTTGAGTTGTCAAATAAATAAAAGAACGTAGAGGAAATTCTGCAAATTAAAGATTCATATCTGCAGGTACCTGGCTTAGGGAGTAACAGATTACGTGGGCAGTTGTATCCCAGTACAGTTTCAGATCATTTTTATTGTCCCCTCTGCAACCCCCACCCCTTGAGCCCACCGATTATTCTAATGACAGCAGACTGAACTGAAACCTCTTGTTTACTGGGGAATATCAGGTGTTTTGATCATCTCACTTACATGTCAAAATCCATTACCCATTATCCATTACCATTCATATTCATAAGATAACTTTGAAGTTATTGATTTCCAAGATAATTTATAGCATGTGTTTCTTTTTGATCACTATGAGTGGACAGCGAAGGCTTTTTAAGATTGTGCATGGACGATAACAAACAACCAGTGCGCCACAAAACTGGGATTTACCATCAAGTTGTTAGTGTCGACAGAATCTCTAGTTTTAGATTTTATTTACACTGTACAGACGGTGCTGGGGAGTAAATCACCAAAATCATTGGGATACATCATCTGGGAACAGTGAGAACTATGTGTTGGAGCAATAGGAAACATCACAGTCACTAGGATCCATCTTCTCAGGACCATGAATATTTGTACAAAATTTCATGGTAATCCACCTGATAGTTAATGAGATATTTCAGTATTCAGGTCAAGTGGTGGACCAACCATCATACTGATCAACATTACCACGTGCAAAACACTCCACCGGAAAGTACCGGCAGTAGTGTTGACCTCTTCCTTTCTTTCGACCAGACGTCTGATTATTTACTTTTCCAAATACTGATGGAATCATGTGAAGCGCAGTCACTGATAATTTGTAGTGGAAACGACACATCCTGTGAAATTACCCACAGCATCACGGTATAGTCAGGTCATCCTGGGATAAACCAAACTCTCACACGCTCATTTTGGTGGGTGACAATGGAAGCTTGATCTCTTGACTGTTTGAATCTGATGGGCTGTAAATCATGAAATTGGCTTCTTGGAATATCAGACCCTGCAAGTGTTCCTGGAAAAAGGAAGAAAGACGTGTCACGTTTTCTCACAAGCAACCATGTAATCACCTTTACTTTTTATAATTCAACAGAACAAAACAGTTTTGTGCCTAATGGGACTTTCCCTTTAGCAGAAGAGTTTGTTTTTTTGTTTTTTTTGCTTGTTTTTTGTTGATGCTTCTCCACTCAAAGTCTGTGCAGTCATACTGAAAATATAATGTAAACTTCAAAACTTAAAACAAAACAGTAATACCTTGAACAAGTTGTAAACAATTTAACTTAAACAGTCCATTTCAATGCATTTCTCAGCTTTCCGGGAAATAAAAACAAAATGCTAAAATACAAATTAAAATACAAAATTTCTTAAGCTCCCTTCTTCTTCTTCTTCTTCTTCTTCTTCTTCTTCTTCTTCTTCTTCTTCTTCCTATGCAAAGTCTAATAATAAAGTCAAGTCAAACAGTAATTGATCTAAACAGACCACATCATTTAATGTTTTAATTGTTACGTTGTTTGGAGGGAATATTTGATGATGTTAGCCACTCATCTGTGGTGTTTACCATCTGTTTACATCAAGGCTGCATGTTTTTACAGTGTCATTGGATGTGAAAATGTTTGTGGCACAGAAAATATTTTGTTGTTATATGTACATATACAGTGTTATACAGTGTTTCAAGGTATTTTATGTGTAACTAGCATGTAAGGCTCATGAGGCTTCTAAAAAACTGGTCTTGCCAAAACATTTATTTATCTGTTTCTTTCGTTCACATACTCATTTATCGCTGCCAGGCTGCTGCTCCACACTACAGCTCAGGCGCTAATTCACCAAGTTTGAATAGACAAAAAGTTGCCAAAATTAAAAAACAAATAAAGAAAACACCAAATAAAGAAATAAATAAATATACCTTGAAATACACAATATAAATAAATAAATATGGCATTAATTTATTTATAAAATGCGAAATAAATGGATGTTTCTGGTTTAATTTGTTTTGTTATTTTAGCTTTTTCCCTCATGTTCCCTTCCCTTGGACCCCACTTTGAAAATCATGGTTATATATGATTTTTATTTATTTACTTACTTATGATTTTGGCAGTTACAGTCCTCCATACAGCAGAACCAAAGCAAGAGCATCTTGTAAATAAAGAGACGTGGCTTTAGATTAATGAATCAGTTTTTGTTGTGCTAAGACAAAATGTTTGTCCTAATATAGCGTCCATTTTCTATTTTGATTTCTGGCGTGTGTGGTTTCTTTTTAGTTCATACACATTTGTAAATATATTTCCCATATAAAATAAAGAGTTTTCATTTTAAATCAATTTCATTCTTATCATAAAAACGTTAATATCCCTGTTTAAAGAAAATATGGTTTAATTTCATTAATTATTTTGCAACTACTCTTCTACACACTCCCATGCAGTAGGCGGCGGTATGCATCCTTTGCGTGGGTTTGCGATGCGCCAATAAACAACACGAAGAAGAAGAAGAACGTCATTTCCTGTTTGGCTCCAGCGGTGGCGGGAGATTCCAGCATGGCGGTGCAGCCGAAACACAGCCTGTCCATGGACAGCGCGGCCGAGCACAGCTTTCTCAACTTCATTTTCTCCATGCCGGAGAAACCAGAGACCACCTTCAGAGTGTTTGACCGTAACGACTACTACACCGTTCACGGAAAAGACGCCATTTTCGCGGCGAAGGAGGTTTTCAAGACGAACGGGGTCATCAAGTATCTGGGCTCAGGTGAGCGTGTAACGTCAGCTAGCTGAGACTCGCGCACAGCGGCGACAGGCTGCTTTTTCTCTGTAGAAACCCAGTCATGCTGCATGTTTCTGGTGTGTTTACCCGCAGGTGTGGATGTAGCTAAGCTAAGCTAAGCTAGCTGAAAATGCATCCTCACAGTTAGCTGCGGTTCTGTGCTTTTTGCAGGAAATGTAGCTCACGATATTATCTTTGAGAGTTATAATGTCTATAAATGTTATATTTTTATATGCGTCCTATGTTTTGTCATTATTGTACATTGTGGTAATGATGCGCTTTACTTTTATATCTTTCGTTTTCTATGTTCTTGGCATTTTCATGGGTTTTATTTATATTTATTCTTCTTGAATTGGAGCACTGCAGCATCCAGGGCCTGATACTGGATTTTGGAGGTCGATACCGATATTTGGGAGTAAAAAAAAATCAAACAAATATCCGTATATAGGCCGATATTCTTCTTACAGAATATAATGTACAGCATATAGATATATATTGTTTTACAGTGATCCAGCAAAAGTAGTTAACACGTGTGACACGCCATGTTATCCTCCAAAATGATCAGGGAACTGAAACTGAAAACTTCAACCGTTTTTTTTTTTGTTTTTTTTAAAAATAATAATTAACTATAAAAAAAACACAATAGGACAAATATTTGCATAGTAAACTTGAATTAAAAAAATCAATATACATAAAATGCTCCCTATAAGGCTAACAAAAACCATCTGCATTATGTTCTGTAAACAAGTTCTAAAATTGGTACCGATTACAGCTGTGATTAGGCCGATATTTGTCGACTGATGTATCAGGCTCTCATAACATATGCTGTGTCTAGGGATGATATTGATTAATCGATATGTTTTTATGAATGTGTTTCTGGAAATAAAGCTATGATTGAGGGGGGTAAACACATTTGGTATTGATTGGTACAAGCAAAGCTTTAGGTCTTTTAATAACAATGAATCAGTTATTTGGTCGTTAATGTCACCAATGATCAATTAAGGAAAGCGGTAACAATTTGCAACCCTAACTGTGACCCAGTCCCCCACCCCTGGGGGAATCAGTAAAGCATGTCTCATTCTGACGTGGGCTCACAAGTTGTTTGTAATATTAATGTGAGTGTGACGGTCTGCAGGGAGTCGCAGGCTGGAGAGCGTGGTCCTGAGCAAGCCGAACTTCGAGGCCTTTGTGAGAAGACCTGCTGCTGGTGAGGCAGTACAGAGTCGAAGTGTACAAGAACCACAGCAAGAGCAGCAAGGAGCACGACTGGAAGATCGAGTACAAGGTACTGCACAGGGTCCAGTGTGGTGTTGTTGATCTGCTTTCATTGTGTTAGTGGTCAACTATGAATTATTCTTTGTAGATGTCCTGTATATTATGCTTTTGTGTTACATGTAAGGCACTACATTAGCACCAGCCAAATGGTAGTAAAATATGCAGCTCTCTGGTAAATGTGCTCATTATTAGCCCAAAAAACAATGATGAACTTTCCGAGCCATTTGGCCAGTGTACAAAAAAATAAATTTTGACTAATCTTGAATACAGTACAGAGACGAGATGTTTAATGTTTCATGAGATAAACTTTAATGTGTTTTGTAAATATACACTCATTCTGAATTTGATACCTGCAGCATGTTATAAAAAAGTCAGGACATATTTACTACTGTGTTACATCAACTGTGAACTCTTGCTTAATATACAACTTCAAGTGAAATATCTCGCCTTTGTTGGCACCAGTGGCTGCATGATTTACGCAGGAGAGTTCACATGAACGCACACACGCTGACCTTTGTGTTGTAGTCGTGTGCTGTGAACACAAACACTCAGGTGGATGCACACAGATGATTTAGTACAAATGATGCAGGTCTGTTGTTCTACCTTGAGCTGTGCTGGCAGGAGTCCCACAAGTTTGAGGAAATGCAGTCAGTCAATACTGATGATTATTTTGCATGACCCACATTTTGTTAAAGAAACTTAACTTTACTGGCCCTCCTGGATAATATTTAGCAACAAGAGAGTCAATTGTCTGGTCAAGTGTTCTTTCTAATATGTAACAGACGTCTAAGATGCACTCACACTCAATTCTGAACCTGTTTGTCCTTGACAGGACAGGATTTAATCCATTTTACCCAAATTAAATGAGAGCTCATTATCTCAGAGGCTCACAGGTCTTTAGACTGAGACTGATCAACACAGTTACCCTGCTGTGAATTACATCAGACAGACACTGTAATACATCCACAGAGGGCTACAACTAACAATTATATTATATTTTTTTGTGTAGTTTTAATTAAATGATTAATTCTTGTGGATATAAAATGTCAGAAAATGGGAATTTTCAATTATATTTTGAGATTTTTTGTGTTATTATCAGACTACAGTTCAAAATCCAAAAATATTCTGCTTATTATCAACTATAACAAAGAAAAATAAAGAGTCCTCCCATCTGAGAAGCTGCAATCAACAAGTTTGTCATATCAACTTTCTGCCATGACCAAACAACTGCAAGTTTAATTTAACCAATAAAAAAAGATCTTGTTATGATCTTTTGTCTCTCAGGCCTCTCCAGGAAATTTGACTCAGTTCGAGGATATTCTGTTCGGTGGTGGAACCGGAGCAGTGGGTTGTGCCGGAGTCGTGGCCGTGCGGTTCGCTACGGGAGCTGACGGACAGCGTGTGGTTGGTGTTGGCTATGTGACGCAGCACAGAGGAAAATGGGAGTGTGCGAGTTTCCAGACAATGAGATCTTCTCCAACCTGGAGTCCCTGCTCGTCCAAATCAGCCCCAAAGAGTGTCTGCTAGCCCAGGGAGAAGGCAACGCTGATGGCAGTAAGCTACGGGAGGTAAGTGGTGGGCAGCTTTACAATATGATAAAAAAATAATTGTTTGGTCTATAACATTTCAGAAAATAGTGAAAAATGCCTGTCAGAATTTCTCAGAGCTGTCTGAGTGTCTGGTTTTGTCTGACCAAAAGTACAAAAGTCAAAGATATTCAGTTTACTCTCACAAAAAAACAGAGAAGGGCAAGTAAATACTCAAATTCAAGAAGCTGGAATTGGCTAATGTTCAGGGTAAAAAGTGATGGTGTCGTTATAATTGTGTGTTTGTGTAGGTGGTACAGCGTGGCGGTATGCTGGTCTCTGACAGGAAGAGAGCAGATTTCAGTAGTAAGGACATGATCCAGGACCTCAACCGGCTGCTGAGGGCCAAGAAAGGAGAGACTGTGGCCAGCAACACACTACCAGAGCTGGAAAAACAGGTGAACAAAACAAAGAGCCCTCTGACATCAGCAGAAACCCAGCAATTCCAGTTACATCTCCAGAGATCGTCTTACACATTGCCATCAAAGACGACACAATAATGATAATGAGCTCTTATTGAAGGAGGGAATATAATCTTAGAATACAAGACTTTTCATTTTCAATCAGTTAGAAATCTGATGAACCGGACAGCTGTATTGGAAAAGAAGGCTGCGCGTCAACAATGAGATTCTCGGTGAACTGGAGTGGAACATATTCAAAAAAAAGTTGAAAAGGTAGTACATCAAGTTTTTCCAAGGAAGGAGGACAAAATGTTCACTTTTCACTGGGGAAAACCTGCTAACTCATTGAGTCTGAGCATATTCCAAACATTATTAAAAGGTGTCACATCTCGAGTTTTCTTGGACGTGATTTGGCTCACATGAGCAAAATGAACAAGTGAAATATGAGTATTTTGTCCTCCTGAACTTGCAAACTTGACAACTCTTTTCATTTTGTTCCTCAGACACTGAACAGGATGACCTGATTCTTCATATCAAGATTTTTTTTAACATATTTGTCTGTGGAACATAGGAAATGTTTATACATTTTACAAATATGCAATACAGAAAATTTTAGAGGATAATACTCATCCTACACCTACATTTTAGTTTTATTTGTCTTTTTATTCTTTTTTTTTTGTCATGTTACCATGTTTGCCTGTCATTTGCATTTCATGTGGCATCCTATTGATTGGAAAAGCAGCCTTCCTCCTCTGAACTTTGCCAGACTAACTATCTTTTTTAAAGAAACAATTAAAGTCCTATCCCTGTGATTGCTTATTTCTTTCCTATAAGTTTGATTTTTATGGCAAAATAAAAAGGTGCTTGATATCCAGTTAGATTTCTTATATTATTTAGGAAACGACACATGAAGAAATGGTCCAAAAATGTGTGTGTATTGTTAACTACAGCTTCAAATATAACATGAAAAACATTGATTGGAAGTGTCCTTTATCATATATTATAAAATCAATAGTTAAAAGTTAAATACATGTGTGTGGTTTCATTCCCAGGTGGCGATGTCGTGCCTGGCTGCTGTGGTGCGTTTCCTCGAGCTGCTCTCCGACGAGTCCAACTTCAACTCCTTCAGTCTGACCACTCTGGATCTGGGTCAGTACATGAGGCTGGACAACGCCGCCGTGAGGGCGCTGAACCTCTTCCAGGTCAGTGACGGGAACCAGGACGCAGGAGCTCACATTTCCCTCGAGTATTCACAGTAGTCTGAAATAACTAAACGGTCACAGAACCCAACCTTCTCTATCTCTCAGTGGCAAAGCGATTTGACGTATTATATAAATGTTGTACCATTCCTTCAATAGTGAAAGCTTAAATAACAATGGCCTTATTCTTTTGCTCTGTCAATAAGTCAGAGAAAAGGAACACATTCACAATTTAAGCAAAAGAATAAAACAGTTTAATACTGCTGTCTGAGTGTGTGTTGCAGCCTGTGTCAATCACATTGTTAGTGAAAAGTTTTTTTTTAATAGTTTCTGTGAGAGTTCTTGATGTAACTGAACATCTTGTGCAGTGTTCTGGCCTGAGAGTGGCCCCCTTGTTTCAAAGCTGCTGGTACATCTTGCAGGGTGTGGATGACACAGGATGTGTGTTGAATACATTGTGTCCGAGCTAATGAATAACGATCAAAAATGTTCCATTTCTTGTTTTGTATACCCGGGGTATCAGCAGTAGTGAGATAATTCTTTACGTGCAGAGGGTCTTAATGGATGCTTTTTCGACTGTGTCCTCCAGGGATCGCCTGACGACACCAGCGGAGCTCATTCATTGGCTGGTCTGCTGAACAAGTGCCGTACGCCGCAGGGTCAGCGGCTGGTCAACCAGTGGATTAAACAGCCTCTCATGGACAAAACCAAAATAGAGGAGAGGTAATACGATGATGAGAACAAACTGTACACATCATACATTTCCACAAGAGACGTCCCGAGGTGTGTTTTAATGGATCCGTTTCGGCTGGAAGAAAACCGATCAGATTTTGATTGTTTGTTTGCTGAACTGTTCGTCTGCCTCGGCTGGCTTGTGTTGCAGCACTGCCACCTCAACGAGAACTCACCACATATAAGAGGAAAATTATTTGGCTGCACCGACGCAAATGACTCTGAATTCTGACAGAGAGATTAGCCCAGTTAAACTTCTACTTTATACTTTATACTGCAAGAAGTCATTTTTAGTCAGGACATTTGCTGGTTTAAGTGACAGATGTCACCTGCTTCAGGACATATCAGATCTCGCTAATTAACATTAAATCCTTGAGTCACTTTATGGTTAAAATCAAACATGTCTGTTGTCTCTCACTCTATTTCTGTAGCTCCAACAGAGCGAAATCTCTTCTCTCTCTCGCTGATCACGTCATGTCGGTGTCGACTCATGTTCTCCCAGTTAAACTTTCATACATATTTTAATGTGTTTAATAGCATATAATAGCAATATCTATAATTAAGAATCAAAAGCAACATAGACTTGTGTAATAAACAAATTCACATTAAACTTAATTTGAATACCAAAATATATGCTCAGAATATTTTAACATAACATAATTTTTAATGGCTACGACACAGAACAAATTCTAAAGTTAACTCACTGTGCCTCTACGCCTGTGTCTTTATAGGCTGGACCTGGTGGAGAGCTTCGTGTGCGACTCGGAGCTCAGGCAGACCTGTCAGGAGGATTTGCTGCGACGGTTTCCCGACCTTCACCGCCTGGCCAAGAAGTTTCACCGTCACTCTGCGACGCTGCAGGACTGCTACCCGCGTCTACCAGGCTGTGGCACAAATCCCCGCCCTCATCACAGCGCTGGAGAGATACTCAGGTACACACTGAGATCTGTTGTGATCAGTGAGAGAGTTTAAAGGAATATTTTGACATTTTGTAAAATATTTAGAGGAGACAACTGTTACACTCTGACATATGTATGCCGCTGGTGATGTACAGTTTGATTTATATGCATTAATAGCCCGCATACACACAATTAATTCATGCAGCTTATCTTGATTTGTTGTGTTGCAGGGAGCTACCAGGTTCTGTTGGAGGCAGTGTTCCTCTCTCCCCTCAGAGACCTGCTGACTGACTTTGTCAAGTACCAGGAGATGATTGACACCACTTTGGACATGAACCAGGTCTTTTTTTCTTCAGTATTTTCTGTGCACATGCACCATGTAAGAATAATGTTCTGTGCATCGTATTTTCATGTTGCGAGTTCTGCATGTTGTTTACATGCATCTCCTCTTGCGTTACGAGCAGATCGACCATCATGAGTTCCTGGTGAAGGCCTCGTTTGATCCGGTGCTGAGCGAGCTGAGAGAGAAGATGGACGCGCTGGAGAAGAGCATGCAGGCCGTGCTGAACAGTGCAGCCAGAGAGCTAGGTGATCACACAAACACACACAGATAATCTTGTGGCCTGTATATAAAAGAGTTATTACAGGAATGCATTTGCTCGAGTTTTTTTAAAGATGTGACATGACAAAATTGTAACTGAATTTTGACAGAACAATAGTCCACATCTGTAAGTCTGCACTGTATGTTTTAGCCTGGTGTTTGGCTGCACTGTCTCTACAGGATTTTTAATAATTATATTCTAAAATCATGAGAATTTCCCAGTCATTTCTACACAGGCAGATTTCAAATTCTATTAAAAAATCAGCAAACTCAGCCATATTCTAACATGTCCCCAAGTCCCTCTCTGATCATTTTCAAGTGGTTTTATTCTTATACGTAATATGCTGTGTTGTTGGCTGATGCGCTTCCAGCATTTGGTGATTGGCCCCAAAAATCCTAATCGGAGGCACCTGTAGTTGTTTGAATATCAGTTCAAGCTCATCGTAGTAACTTTATGTTTCAGGTCTGGATGCTGGTAAGACGGTGAAGCTGGAGTCAAACGCCATGCTGGGTTTCTACCTGAGAGTCACCTGCAAGGAGGAGAAGACTCTGAGGAACAACAAGAAGTTCACCACGCTGGACGTTCAGAAGAACGGAGTGCGCTTCACTAACAGGTCGGTCTCACTGTGTCAAACACCTAAAGTCGATGACCCTCCCGCTCCTTCTGTCAGCTGACGGTCTGCCCTCTCTCTCGTGCACTTTCACATGCCTACAGTAAGCTGAGCTCTATGAATGAGGAGTACACAAAGAACAGGGAGGAGTACGAGGAGGCGCAGAATGCCATCGTGAAAGAGATCATCAATATCGCCTCAGGTAACGAACCTCATCACATGCTGCTCACTGTATCTCGTCAGCGTGGCATTGATTTGACAGACAGAAATGGTTATCTTTTCATTAAGTGGAATTTACTGTGTGTGACCTCTTTTAGTAATTGATTTAATTCACATTTTTTCTGAACTCTCAAATAGGAAGAGTTGCTGAGCTTGTGGTCAGATGTCTTCTGTAATCAAATATCGATTGTTTTGGACTCTGCTCATGCTGCGGCCTCCCGTCTCTGTTACATAAGGATGTCAGAAGTATTGATACCTAGATGCTTTTCCAATAAGTGTTAAAAATTATACAATATCCATTACTTATATTATCAAAAGTGCTGAAAAGAAAGACGTATCCAGTGTTGTTCCTACGACTCGTTTTCTTTTTGCCGTGGTATTAACAGAGATATCGGGTATCATTCTTTTATTACAAGTATGGTATGGAAGTTTAAAATTCTGCTATAGTGATAATTCCTGCAACTTTGTGACAATTCAAACCACCAGGTTACGTGGATCCCCTCCAGACGCTGAGCGACGTGATAGCGCAGCTCGACGCGGTGGTGAGTTTCGCTGTGGCGTCCGTCTCGGCTCCCGTTCCGTTCGTTCGTCCCAGTCTGCTGACGGACGGGTGCAGGCGGATGGAGCTGACGCAGGCCAGACATCCCTGCATGGAGACGGACGCGGACACCGCCTTCATACCCAATGACATCACCTTCGTCCAGGGAGAGAAGAGCTTCTACATCATCACAGGTGCCAAAACACTTTGATTTTAATTATTATGATTTAAAAATATCAAAGCTTAAAGGAGCCTGAATATGGAGCATATAAGGGTAAAGATTAATTCTGGTTTATTACATTAGGTTGGCCTTATACTGTTGAGAATTAGAACATTAGGCTGACCAGTCGTGTGTTTCTACAGAAGAGTATTTGAGCCAGGTATAATGGAAAAACATGAGGGTAGGAAGATTTTGAGGATGTTGAGAATAAAGTCTGACTTTCAGTATTGGTGCCAAAAACAGAATCAGATGAGGAAGATTTTACTTTATTCTCAACATTTTGACTTTATTTACTCTCACAATGCAAAAAAATCTTGCTTTATTTTCTTCTGCTTGGCTGTAATACTGAAAGTTTGACTTTTTTCTTAACATTCTGGCAACATTTCTCAAAATCAAAATAAAAAACATTCTTCATCCTCCCATTTTTTTCTTTTTCATGCCTAGTCTTAATACTCTTGTATAGATTCCACCTCCAAGAAGTGCCAAAAAAATGTGAGAAAATTGAATTTTTCACTTCAGCAACATTCTGATCTGCCTAATCATCACAGTTCTTCAGATGCAGTGGAAACAAACAGGAATGCACAAGAAGAATTTTACTTCCTGGTCTAATTCTTGAGTTTAGTTTATAAACTCAAGAACTGTTTTCTTTTGGCACCTATATGAATTTTGAAAGTTGAGAGCATAAGGTAAGGTGAGAGCTCTTTGCAAAGCATTCATCACTTTTGTCAAATCTGGCCCTTTAAACAAGTGCCAAGGATATCTTGAAATGAGAGGTCCCCTTTGAAAATGGCCATGCCATTTTTTCCCTAAATTTGGCCTAACTTTGGAGGGTTATTGAGCCCCTTCCTGACAAGCGAGCAGGACACGGTTGCTAACAGTGGATGCCTTAGGTCATCTAGTATCATATGAAAGTATCTCCACTCTGGCCGCCACAGCCTCTGGAAGACAGTAATGTAAGCTGAGGACGATGGCATCCAAGCGGAGTTGGACAGGTTAAACAAAAACTTTTATTTCTTGTGTATCTGTAGGTACATGTTGTACTTCACCATCACTCATGACACTTTCTGCACCACTTCTTGTCCTCTCTTTCAGGACCTAATATGGGTGGCAAGTCGACGTTTATCCGTCAGGTGGGTGTGATTGCCCTGATGGCTCAGATCGGCTGCTTTGTGCCATGTGAGAAGGCGGAGCTTAGCATCATTGACAGTGTCCTGGCCAGGGTGGGAGCCGGAGACAGTCAGGTCAAAGGAGTGTCTACCTTCATGGCTGAGATGCTGGAGACGGCGGCCATCCTGCGGTAAGAACAAACACAGGCTTCTTCACACTAAAAAAAGACGATACACAGGCCTTTTCCTCATCCTTCGTGCTCGCCACCTCCAGCTCGGCCACGAAGAACTCCCTCATCATCATCGACGAGCTCGGCAGAGGAACGTCCACGTACGACGGCTTCGGTCTGGCCTGGGCCATCAGCGAACACATCGCCTCCAAAATCGGCTGCTTCTGCCTGTTCGCCACTCACTTCCACGAGCTGACAGTGCTGGCGGTGCAGCAGCCGTCCGTCCACAACCTGCACGTCACAGCGCTGACGTCCCACAACACACTCACCATGCTGTACAGAGTCAAACCAGGTCAGCGCACAACACACCCACATGTGGTTTTACACATGCTTGATGCAGTTTATGCATTCCCCAGCCACTGATATAAAGGAAGAACTATTTACAGTGAGATTTATTCAGTTAGCCCTCAGGACTCTGAGCCTCTTTCTGTTTATTGTTCTGAAAAAAAAGTCTTGACTGGTTTGTGCCAAAGTGTACGTTTTGTTCCAATTAATGAGTTATTTCTTTCTATTTTAAACCCTAATATCAGTGCCAAAAATTGGAACAAACCCACATATTTAGTTTGTCAAATGTCAAAAAATCTGCTTTGCTTATGCATATTTTTAATTTTGTCCAACCTGTAGAACAAAAACCCAAAGGCTGAAGAGAGAAAGGAAGCAAATCCTCATATTTTTGAGCTGTTAATCTTTGATATTTTAATAATTTGACAATTTGGGAAACATGCTTCTTTGCCAAGAATCAGATGAGAGGAGTGATAGCACTGTCATGCTACAGCCAGACTTAGCTTAGCGTAAAGACTGGAAACGTGAGCTAGCTTGGTTAGCTTGGCTCTGACAACAGATAACCTCTAAAGCTTGCCTGTTAACATGTTATATCTTGCTTGCTTCAGCGGTACAAAACAGTGCGTAAACGAGAAGTTGCGGCTTCACGGACAGTGACTTCCTGGGGTCTTGTTTTGGCTGTGAGGTTGCCAGGCAACAAGTGGAGTAATCGTCCAGCACATAACTCCAGCAAAACCAGACATTTTTATACTTGGGTTAAACAAAAGAGCAGGGATGGAAGGAGTACTAGAATATTTTACTAGTAAAAGTAGTTATTTTAAAGACTTCAAACAATGACTTGAGCTAAGATTATTTTGTCCAAGTTTCAGCAGTCTTGGAGTCGTTTCACATCACGTGAAGTTGATCTTGAAAATGTAACCCGGGTATGCGGGTGATCTGATCAAGATTTTTGGATCAGAGATCGCTGGAAGCAGTATCAGCCAGTACCGCTCACAGGATCTATTTGAAGGATTCTATTTATCACACAGCTTTATTTAACCACTCTTAACAACAGTAAGTATAAAAAGTTTCAAAATGAATCATCTCTCTCTGACTGGCCTTTATCAAAGCCGACCGATTCAACACTTGAGAACAAATATCAGCCGATTGGAACGACCTTACTCGTGTAAATATGTGTCTAAACTGACCCTACAACCTGCAACTGCTTGTCCAGGTGTGTGTGACCAGAGTTTTGGGATCCACGTTGCCGAGCTGGCTTGCTTCCCTCCGGCGGTGGTTGCTGTGGCGAAAGAGAAGGCGGAGGAGCTTGAAGAGTTCCAGGAACCTGCAGGGGACAAGTCGGAGCAGGACGAAGAGCCTGAGGCCAAAAAACGACGCACGGATAAACAAGTAGGACTCAATTTTCAGCATCCTGCCTTATCAGAATTTGGACAAATGGTCATGCATGCCGACCTCATGCTGTCTGCATAGTTGACATTTCAGCGATACAAATATTTACTCAGCAACTGCAATATGTTTTGAGCTCATTGTGAAAGTGATTGTTTTTGCCCCTCAGATTGGGGAAAACCTGATCCAGGACTTTCTGGAGAAGGCAAAGTCACTTCCTGTTGCCACCATGACTGAAGACGAGCTGAAGGCCGAGCTCAGGAGGATGAAGAAAGAGCTCGTCGCCAAAAACAACACATACATCACAGAGATCCTGGCACGCTGCACTCCTGCAAAAACAGCTTGATTTAAAAAAATCCACATTCATGTGTTCATCATGACTAACAAAGGTCAAAGTTCATATACTGTAGGTAACCACACTAAAGCTCTTATACTGTATAGTTTTTTCAATAAAGAATCATTCCTGGATCTGCTGAGTTTGTTTTTTGACCCAGTTATTGTTACAAACATGGCATTTATTGTAAGCAGTCAAACTTCTTAATATTGTAAATGTATAGCACCTTTCTAGCCCTCCAACTGCTACCAAGTGCTTTATGCTACAAGTCACACACACAGTTGCATCATGGTGTTCACCTGCTCATGTGAGCAGACTCACACAAACACAATCTAGGTTTCCAGATGTGGCTGGAGGAGCTGGGGATTGAACCATTGTGGATGACCTGCTCTACCTCCTGAGCCACAGCCACCCACTTGTAACTGAACTCTGGATTTCAACCTTACACGTCCTTAATTTTAGGGGAAATATACTGCCCTTCTGTTCCTCCAGTATCTACTGTGAGCTATTCACATCCATGAGCTTTTATAGGCTGCACTCTGGGTGAGATTGTGCATCTTTTTTGTGCAAATTTCCCCAAAATTTTAATTAATCACATCTCAATGGGCTTATTCTATAAAGTTCCTTCTCAACTAATGTCTGTGTACAGTATGTCACTAAATATACTTTACACAAAGTCCATAGAATGTGAATGTTATTGTAGACAGCATAAAAACACTGAAATCGGAGTTTTGACCTGCAAAACATCAGCTGAAACAGCTAGTTAATTGTTGGAAAAATTAATCAGTAACCATCATATTTGACTGCCTGTTTCTTTAAAGCAAAAGAAGAATGGAGTTTACTGCTTCTAGCTTCTACAACATGAATACTTGCTCATTTTCTGAGGCCTTCTGTGATTAACTTAATATCTTTGACTTGTGGATTTCTGGCCAAACAAAACAAGGCAAAAAGGTGAAGGTCTAGTTGGTACTGACTTAGGGGCCGACCAATTACTGGATCTGATAATCAGTCATTTTTGTGATTATCGGAAACTGTTCTGTTTGTGTTCACTAGTAAACTTAACTTAAAATGAGCTGCTTTGGCTCTGATGCAGCCACCTCTCTGTCTGCAGGTATTTTCAGGACAAATTTAAATGTCACTAGTCTTATTTATCTTTACTTTACACAAAACTTCAGGGGGCTATTGTTAAAATTTTCTGACAACTTTTGCTGCCGACAGGTTCAGCCAAGTTTTGTATTGGAGATTGTTAGACATTTGTGGCAAAAATGAAAATACTGGTGTCAAAATTTATATCAAATACTACTGGTTTCCTTAAATACTACCAACCCCTATAATGTAAGAACAGGTTCTCAATGAAATCAGTTGCTCTGTGGACTGTATGTGTACATCAGGGTTTCTGCAGGCACTTAAAAAGTCAACAATCAAATAATCTGAGGTGTAGGCCTTAAAATGTCTAAAATGCATTTTCAACAAGCCTTAAAAATTGATTTAAGATGTTAATGTTACTGTTATTAAGTTGGATTTAACTTCAGTCTCACTTTCAAATGTGTTTTTGGGGAAAAAAAACTGTAGGCGACTAATGTAACTACAAAACAAAAACGACACTGAACCACTAATTCAAACTGTGCATGTAGGTTTATGCCATTATAGATGTGAAATAGGTCTTGAATTGCATTCATAAAAAGCTTTAAATTTACCTTACTGAAACCTGCAGAAACCCTGTACAATGTAATCATTCTTTGCAGGACCTGCAATAACAGACAGAAAATCAAGTGAAGAATCTCTTCAGGATGGTTATTCCCCCTGCAAAACATCTCCTTGGGCTCTTGAGCAGCATTTTGTTTTATAAAACCAGTTATTTATTGGTAATTCTGCAGGATGTAAATTTAAAGACAGACACCTCTGATCTAATAAAGTTTTATTTTCTTAGAAATGGCCAGTTTCCTGTTTTCTTTTTTTGTCTTTCTAAGAAAGTATACCCCTTTTTGAATTCCAACTAGCATCTACATAATGGTTATTGAATACTTCACAATATATTAAGTCTAGATGTTATGGTACATGCATACGATTCAGGCTGCATGAGGAGCCACAGTCACCACGATACACGGGGGAGAGAAGGGGGGAGGACAAGGGGTGGGGTGGGGTGGGGGGACTGCAGAGTGACTCTTCTGTTCCAGTTCAAAGGAGCTCTGACGCCCCCTATTGAAACCCTCTCCACAAAACACTGACTGCATCAACTTATAAACATATACACACGCACACACAACTTCCACTGTACACAACACACATTTACACACTCACATACACACCTTTATACAAGTGTGGAGCCCCTCCACCTGCCATTTAAGCTAATATACCGGAGAGGGTTCTTAGTGTTTAAACGAGATTCTCTTTCACAGAAAGAACTTCACCACTGGGACGTCGGAGTTTCTGCAGTTTGCCTCGGTGTCGGGGGAGGGAGGAGGGACGCTAACCAAAGAAAAAATAATAATAATTATAATAATATATAATAAAATAAAAGACATTCAAATACAGTCAGCTTTTTGCTTGAAAATACAAAACTACATGAGAAAGCATTGAAATAAAATCCATTGATCAGAACATATTTTTTTTTAAAAAAAGCCCAAGTGCTCCATCACACACACAATCTTGCTCTTTTATACCACACACAACAGAGCAACATCCGCCCATCCGTTGCCTAGTTACAACCGCCTGGGCAGCCAATGGGGATGGCAGCTGCGAGGAAGCAGGAAGTCTCTTTGACAGCAGTTCTTGTGAAGAAGAAGAAGGAGGAGAAGGAGGAGTGGGCCGGGAGCGGAGGATTAACGCCGGAGGGGGGAGATCTCTGCAGAGCCCGTCTCTTCCCATCTTCTCTTTGTCTCCAGACTGCATGAAGAAATACTCGAGTGAGGAATCTCTTGTGGCCGTTCTGTCCGTCTACCCTCAGTCTGCCTCCACTGCTGCAGCACGTCCAACTGCAGCGGACACGAAGCTGCTTCCTCTGCAGCCTCTTTCACCTCGATCCCGCCTGAGAGCGCCGCAATCGCAGAGTCTCTCTGGGTCCTTATGGCTGCGAGTGGATGCGTGTGCATGTGTGTGTCTGTGTGTAACTATGTGTGCGTGTGTGTGTAATGTCTGTGTGCAATGTTAATGTGTTTGTATGCTTTATGTGAGAGTGTAACTAGACCGGATGCCTTCAGTTATGTTGCAGCGTGTTGGACTCGATGGGTGGCGCTGAGTCATACAGAGTGTCTGTGTCGTGTGTGGGCTCTCCGGCCAGCGTGCACGGGTTGGACAACGTTCCTGCTCCGCAGTCGCAGAAAAATCTGCAAGGAACAAATATCAAGGATTAAGAACCAGAGTGATTTAAATAAATCAAAGAAAATGTTCAACTACCATCAAGTGGATGAAATGTGCAGGAATGGTTGATTTACGGCACCAAAACGGCATTTTCCACCGTTGTTTTAAATTCATTAAAAAGAGACTCCATCTGTTCTTTTGCAGGTTTTTCAAATGTAAACTTCCACTCAGTTGTTAGCAGAAAAGCGGGACAGGTAAGAGCGCTGATGCCCCAACCCTTAAAGGTGCCGCAAGCAATTCTGGAGAAAGATGGTTGAAATGTTGAGTCTCATTTCCACATCGTCAAACTGACGCTTTCACCTCACATTGGGTCGAGCAAACCGGCTCAAAGCGTCAGTATTTGACGACCTCTGAATGAGACAATTCAACTGTCTTTGTCCAGAATCGCCTGCTGCACCTTCAGCCTAGAAGGTTTTATATGTAGCCACATAATAATGCAGAATCTTACATCAGGTTACATTTTTAGAAGGTGCTTTGACCAAAAGTAAGAACACTACTGGGAAACTACAGAATGATATATAAGAACATAAGAAACTCAAAATAATGGGCCCAACCTTTAAAAATGAACACAACTGGACATCAGGAAAGAAAAACGTGTATAAGGAACAAAAACGTCTTACCGATCGTGCCGTATAAACTCTACATCGTGCCCTTGGTGGCATTTTTTGATGCAGTTTACACAGATGGCGTTCCTATCTGTTGTATTACAGGTGTGACATCTGGAGAAACAAGACAAAACGGATTCATTTACAAAACACAACAAGGCAAAATGATAACAAAGACTAATGGTAGTCAATACATCGCTTGGGTATTTTGACTGTTAATAATGTAATAGGTATTTAACCATTTCTTTGATTAAATGTTTCTTAAATGTAGGGCTGAAGCAGATTTTTTTTGGTTTTCTGGATAAATAATCAATAGGCCAATCAACAAAACACCATCAAAATTTCCTAAAGCTCAGGTTGACGTCTTCAAACTCACTTTGTCCAACAATCCAAACCCCAAAAAATAAACATTAACTGTTACACAACACAAGAAATTAGGGTCAACTGATATGGTTTTGAGGGCCAAAACAGATTATTAATGAAGAAAAACAATATTGAACAGATATATTTTGTGGTAAAAATGAAAATCTTTGTGTCAAAATTTTTAAATTACACAGCTTTGTTGATGACTTCAACACAACCTCACTGAAATGCATTTAAGCACAGGTTTAATTGAAAAACAACCGTTAACATTATCTTAACACAAAGTGCAAGGAGCTGCCAGCAGCATTTTTTAGGTTAACTGAATTTTTTTAATTCATAAATTCACACAAATTAGATTTAAAACAAAAACTATAATGCATATATGCATAAAACTAGTAAAACTTAAATTCGTACTGTAATGCCTCTAAGTAGAAGCTAAATTAATTCTTCTTCCAGTCTGCTGATGTGTTCCTCTGTGCCTGATTGTGGAACAGCAGCCTTTAATGTTGACAGGTTTTTACTTGTGACATATTAACTAAGCAGATCAGACAGAGGAACCTGCATCAGAACCAAGGTAGCACATTTTTTAAGTTAAATTTTCTTATTCACTATCAGATTTTTAACAACCAATTTCTATGAGTGTATAAATGGCTGATATTGGATCCATAATCGGTCAGGCACATAATTGGTCTTAAAAAAACAGCAAACCTAAAAAACTAAAAGCTGGAACTAGGTAACATTTGTCAATGTTGCTTTAAAAATAACGTTATAAAACTTTTAATCAGCTGCTAAAATAGTTGCAATTGATTTGTGTATTGATTCAGCTCCACTCAAATGTATAAATATTATTCTGAACCTCTTTATCTGAGGCAGTTTACCTGTAGAAGTCGTGCATGGGGTAACTGGTGTAGCTGGAGATCTTGTAGAGACACTGTCCTCTGCTCACCGCCTTCTCGATGGCGTCCTGGTTATTCAGAATCTTATTATCTGACAGAGGAGGGGACAGAAAGCGAACAGTCAAGCGAGAGCGATTACAAAGCGGATACAACCACCTTGGCAAAGCTTCACTCTCCACAAAGCAGCTCGTTACCTTTCATGGTGACGTTGACCCCCGAGGCCAGAAACAGGCCTCCGAATCGATTGTTGAAGATCTGGTTGCCCTCCAGCGTGGCCGTGGCGTGGTTAGTGATTTCAATACCTGGAGGAGAAAACAGAAAATCAGCACCACAAGGAGATAAAAACTGAGATGTTATGTGCGCTCATATGGAGTCGATTTTGAAAAAAAAAAAAAAAAAGCTAACCTGCAGCGAAGCCGTCAAAAATGCGGTTCTTGCGGAGTATTGGATGGCTGTTGGTGCTGATCAGCACGCCGGCCTGAGCGTTCCTGAAGATGTCGTTCTCTTCCAGCAGACCTGCAGAAAGATTTCATCGTTCAGATTATAGATATACAGCAGTTTTCTAAGTGATGGGGCTGTTGAAGTGTGTTAAAGCACCTCTGCCTCCGTTGAAGATGCAGATGCCTCCGTCCTGCCGTCATGAATCTTATTTCGTCTCAGTGTCGGGTTGCTGTCCGTCTTGATCCACACTCCGGCCATGGCATTGTCAAAGATCTCATTGTCCTCGATGAAGCCCAGACCTGCGGCATTAAACAGCAGGATTAGTCGAACATTATACACAAAACAAACAACGAGACAAAGTGAGCAGCAGAGTGAGAAATACAGACCTGAGTTGTAGACTAAAATCCCTCCATTCTGGCCTCCCCAGATCTTGTTGCGCCTGATCTTTGGGTTGCTCCCCGTCCTGTCAACGTTCAACAAGAAATATTTGATTCCAGGGCTGCAACTAACAATTATTATCGTTATCGATTAATCTGTTGATTATTTTCTCAATTAATTAGATGTCTGGTCTATAAAGAGAAAAATTGAAAAAGCCTCAAATGTCTTGAATTTATATGAGTTTACTGTCATACGAGGAGTAAAGAAACCAGAAAACACTTTACAATAAGAGTCCATTAATTAATGTTAGTTAATGCTTAATAAGCATGATTTATGACTTATAGAACATGCCAATAAATTATGGTTAAGCTATGAGTTAATGAACATCCACATAAAAATAAATGAAAAAGCAAACTTCTACATATTGACCATGGAGCGTGTCCACTGCTCTCAGCCTTTATCAAAAAATAAGTCCAACGCTGGAGATTGGACAAGTGTGTGGACAATTATTACTCTTAAGTAAACATTTCTAAAAATTGTAAAAAATAGTTGCCATAGTTGACTTGCTCATTAAGTATTAACTGATGTTAATTAATGGCCCCTTATTGTAAACTGAGTATTTGGACAATTCTGTTAAAAATAACCCAAAATGATTAATTGACTATCATAGTCGGTTAATAACTGATTAATGACTAATAACTGCAGCTCTATTTTAGTCAAAAAAAAAAAAGAAGAAGAAAAAAAAGGTCTCTCATATTTTTAGAGGAGGGTAGTCGTTACCTTATTTGTACACCAGAGTACATGTGATTGTAGATGTCATTGTCTTCCAACACACCGTGTCCGTTGTCATAGAAATACACACCAACCTAAAAAAAAACAAAAAAACAAAGTACAGTACAGATGATCAGTCTGTAGATTCAAAACACAAATTAATTTTCCCAGAACAGGGAATTAAACAGTATTAAAAGTAAATGTTCTGTGGAACTGTGGGAAGATTCAGTGAACTAAAGACAGCTGGAGACCCCAATTAGTTTCTGATTATCGGAGGATTAAAACAGATGTTTATATTAATCTTGTTACATCACAGAGGATAATTTAGAAATAAGGGTGTGTCAAATACCAACACTACCATATGATAGAAAAAAGATTGATGTCCCAACACATAGCAGTATCTTATAAAAATACATGGAAGTATCTTATAAATCCCAAGATGTCCTACGGCATCCGGTCACATTTTGCAGCATACAAGACAGCAAGTTTTTCTGGCTATTCTGACCTTCAGTTCTCTGCGCAGTGTAGATTACATGCCAGATTGAATGAGCTGCTGACAGATGCACAGATGACAGCTCATTGATGGTGCATTTCAAAGTGCATACCTTTTCTTTTTACTTCGCTCACGTTTGACGCTACAGACTGCGACAAATGTATGAGCAAGACGGTCAAAGTTCAGGGTGCAATGTTATGATGAATGTCACGATAACACGTACTGGATGCAACAGTACATACCTTGTAAGGGTAGCTGCAACATGTACTAAAAGTTAAAGTCTATAGCTCAATAAAGGCTCATCTGGTCTTACATTTAAATAATAGAGTAGCTCAGGTGCTAATCATACTCTAAGAGGTAACAGAGGGCGTTTATATTGATCTATGACACCCTGTGATTAGGACTCCCTATTGCAAAGAATAACAGAATTAAAATAAGCCTAATACACAATTCTTGAGTGGAAGTGCACGCACATGTTGCGGACATCCATCATTTCAGTACATGTAGCATCTTAGCAAAATTCAAATGTAAATTTACCTGGTTGCACTACTAGGGCTGCAACTAAAGATTATTTTCGTAGTCCACTAATCGGTCGATCATTTTCTCAATAAATCAACTGTTGTTTGCTCTATGAAATGTCAGAAAATGGTGAAAAATGTTTATCAGTGTTTCCAAAAGCACAAGACGACATCCTCAAATGTCTTGCTGTGACCACAACCCAAAAAAAAATTCACATTCAAGAAACTGGATTCTGGACTGACTTATTTTCTTGAAAAAAGATCACTCAAACTGATAAATCGATGATTAATAGTTGGTGATTAATTTAATTGATCATTGCAGCTCTAGTAACTACAACAAGGATTTTTACAGATTCCTTAAGAAACCAAGAACTGGCCTTAGAAATTAAAAAAAAAAAAAAAAAAAAAAAGAATGGCTGCCACATTCAGGCTGCAGGCAAAAGTGGCTCATAACTGATTATTTGCTCATATGTGACTCAGACCTGTTTCCGATTTGGGTCAGTTCAGACTCACATTCGTCACAATTCTGCCATGCTGCAGGAATCTTGTGGAGAGGCGCTGACAGATGTAGTTAAAAAGTATCCTTTGACATCCGGAAACTCTGAATAAAAAATCAGTTTCTGTGAAGCCATTTACGTCACGATCTCAGCACTCCTGGCTCTGACTCAGCATCCATGAACACCTCCGTACAGCAGTAAGCAGCCATTGCTCCACAAAAAGCCATAATTAAAACTTTGGCTCCCTTTCTGCTCGTCCTCGTTATCATCTACTCAGAATTTCACTGGCTTCCACTGCACATCAACTTATAATTGAAACCTTATATGCTCATTTCAGTCGCCTCAATGTTTACTTTCGTACGGCAGCAGCTGTGTGTGACGTCTTTGTTATTGTTCTTTTGTGCCTGCAGGACAGTTCAGGACTTTGACCGATTCACACTGGGATCTGATTTTGGCCTCATTTAAAGTATCTTTATGACAAACAAAAATGTTCAGTTATAGCAGCGTATATAATGTTTATCACGTCATTGGAGCTGCGTCTGTGTGTTTGTCTTTACGGTGACACAGGAAGGACTTTTCGATGTTTAACCATGTTAATAATCTTACCTGCTTGCCACTGTGGATGCGGTTCTTGCGGAGGACAGGGGTGCTGCCTGTGGTCACCCAGACTCCAGCCAGTGTGTTGCTGTAAACCTCATTCTCCTCGATCACCCCCTGGCCTTTCTCGTGCTGAAACACAAAGCACATCAGCCGTCAGGACACTTCTCACGAGAGGGGGAGGAGAAGCTTTTACTCGCATCACTAGCCAGTTACCACACAAGATATTTCAATTGAATTATTGAGCGTATTTACCACATAGATGCCCCCGTGCTGTCCATCGTGGATCTTGTTGTGCCGTACGATGGGGCAGCTGTTGGTTCGGATCTGGATTCCCGCCAAAGCGTTACCGTAGATATCGTTACTCTCTATCAAACCCCGCCCATCTCCAAATATGTACACCCCTCCTTGGTTACCGTTGAATATAGCGTTTCCCCTGAAAATAAAAGAAAAACAATCAATTTATGATAAACAATGGCAAATTTCCTACACAACCCTGTATTGTTTTCATTGTCCATATTGACATCAGCCCTTTAACCATTTTGCTCTCTACTGAAATTATATTTTTCATCCAACCACAACCCAAAATAGCCGGACTTTGCATTTGCATAAATTCACTACAATGTCGTCCTGTGTCAAATGTCCTCACCGTATCGTCGGGTCACTGTTGGACGTGATCCACACACCAGCAAAGTTATTGGCATAGATTTTGTTCTCTATAAACTGTCCCCGGCCCTTCTCGTGGACGTAGATGCCTCCCGTTTGGCCGTGATGGATCTCACAGCGCACCACTGTGGGGTTGGCGTAGGCCTTCACCTCAAAGCCTGCTATACGGTTTCTATGGATGTTACAGTTCTCAAAGTAACCCTGAGACAAAGGAGACAAGGAGACAAGGAGGATGCAAGAGGGTTTGTGTTGCTTCTTCAAGCACAAAAGTAAGACATGACGCAGCTGATGTGTATTTACCATGCCGTGATCGAAGGTGAACACTCCAACATCTCGTCCGTGGTGGATGTGGTTACGTCTAATGATGGGGTTACCGTGGTTTTTCACCCAGATTCCTGCTAGAGCGTTGTTGCTGATTTCATTGTCTTCATAAATGCCCTGAAACAGACGAAGAGACTTTGAGTCAGAAGCAAAGAAACATCCGTGTGTGTGTATTATTGTGCATTCAAGACAAACCACTGGTGTCACTATTGAGGGGGAAGAGTAATTTTTACCTGCGCGTGATCTGTAATGTACAGTCCTACGTTCTCACAGTCACTGATGTTGCAGTGTTTGATGGTTGGACACGCTCCCTGGCCGCTCACACACACAGCTGAACCCACTGAACAAAGAAGAAAACAGACACGTCACACCACAGTCGGGCTGCAAGTAATGATCACTTCCTTTATGAAATGGCCAACCCAATGAAAAACCCCAAAAGGTTTTAAATCTACAATGACAGGCAAAAGCAAACAAGTCCTCACATTTGACAAGCTGGAATATTTTACGACAACTTAAATCATGATCAAAACTGTCATCGATTTCTGCTGATAGACACAATATTCATCCTGGCTGTGGTCATAAAACTAGTGGACATACACACATCCATACAGGCTTTCAGACATATGGATTTATGGCTTGCTGCACGTGTGACAGATACCATCATGACTAAATTACTAATAATTTAAATGCAAATTATTCACATAACCAAATCACATGTATTTACTAGGGCTGCAGCTCAGTTATTTTCATTATTGATTAATTATTTTCATGATTAATCACTTAGTATATGAAATGTAAAAAACTGTGGAAAAGCCTCATCAAAATTTCCCAAAGCTCAAAGTGACATCTTCAGATTCTTTCTTTTGTCCAAATAACAGTCCAAAACCCAACAACTCTTCATTTACTATCATGACAAAGAAAAGCAGCAAATCCTTACATTTAAGAAGATGGAACAAGCAAATTTTTGACACCCCGAGTTATGACATATTCTAGGTAGAAGTAGACTGCACCCACAACAAATTACTGTGACATTTCAGGACATCAAGTCACATGACCCCAGCTGACAGAAACAATGCCAGTTTTAACGTGCAATACCGGCACTGATTTTTTTTCCCACCAATTTCACCTTGCTTCAATCTGAAGTTTTCCATCAAACAGAACAAAACGTCGTAATAAAAGCAGTTGCCAAAAAAACCTACTGCTCCAGGGTTTTTTTTTTTTTTTTTTGGTTTCGAGTCCAAGACCCAAATAACAAATTTAGTATCTCATCCTGGGACATAATGAACACAAGGACTATTAAGTGATAAACCACAGATAACCCCCCCCAGGTCAGTGTGTGCGGTGCCTACCTGTGCATGTGGAGCGGATGATGCAGTGGTCGATGTTGGGGCTGCAGTTGACGGTGATCTCCAGACAGTGGTGGGCGTTATGGTGCTGCGCTGACTTATCATCAGGATTAAACTGAGGAGAGAGGAGCAGCAGAGGTCAGACAGTGGCTGTGCTTACTGACAACACATCAAGCTTCTCTCCACCCACCACATCCACACTACTGGAGGCATCAGTGCCACTAATACTGCAGCTGAAAACAGGATATAATTCAGGAAACAGCGAGAGCTTACACCGCAGGAGACATAAGACACAAGTTTATTTTAAAGTTGTAAACAGAAACCAAAAGATAACATAATCATAAAAAAAGTTTTCAAGTACTCAGAGCTCAATTATATTGTTTACAATACATCACCCACTCGAGAGGCAAATGAGGCAATTCTTCCATTTGCAATCTTTGTAAATCGCCTGAAAACTAGAGACTGTGGAAGCTTTATATCATGATTTTGATCTCTAGAGTCTTCATATCGTCCAACACTAATGGGAAACTTTAATATTCTTGAATAAGATGGTCTTCCAATTTTACAAATGGTTATAGCTGGTTTAACTCTTCATACAACACTACCTGACAACTGAGTTTTATTTTATTAGTCTGATTAATCCAATCAATATGTCCACAACTTGAGCTTAATATCGCACACGGCTTTAGCTTGCATTAAAAAAACAACAACAAAAAAACAAAAAACATTGGTTGATTAACAACTGATAAGATTTGTAGGCCAGGGCATCTCTGCAGCACTATAGTACTTGATTATAATGCTGTTTGGTCAAACATTTTACCTTTATCAAAAAAATGGCAGGGTTTTGGATAAAACACTTTGCCATATGGTGATTTTGACAATATTGCAAGTAATTGTGCAGTCCTATTTGTAATTCAACTCTATAAAAGGCAGCGGTTGCAGCATGTTTTTGATTTAACGTCTAAAATATGGCCTTTGCAAGACAAACGTGAAGTGTAATGTGAATATTTTCTATGCCTTCAGCCAAGGGTGAGACGTTAACAGAGAAGAGCAACAACCAGCAGTAACAAAAGATACCGGCTGACCAACACACAATGTAGCACAGAACAACTTACACCAACTCTGTGGTGAAGAAAATAACTCTGCTCAGTAGAGGTGTCCTGATTTTCAAAATCCATGCTCTGTTTTGACTTTCGACTTTAAAGGTTTCAGTAAAGATCAACAGATCATTGGTTTTGTGCCCTTACAGCTGTCATTTACATTTTCTTTAAAAAGATAAACAGATAAATGTTCATAGTAAAGGTTTAGGAGCAAGGGTTAGTCAAAGAATTGGATACATCTCTGACTGTCAGTACGAAGTGCAGCTGCAGGCTACTGGTAAGCTACACTGTGCCGTGTTTGTTTTCTTTTGGGCTGGAGAAAAAAAAAGATACTGGGAGAACTGTCAACTCTGCTTTTGATTTCAATTTAGCTTATTTCTATGAATTTTCAATTTAGAAGTGAAATCATGACACCCCTACTGCTCAATCTGTTTCTCCTTTAAAACTCTGCGCCCACTCTGTGTCTCGGACAGCGACGTCTCTCCCCCGAGCTAACGGTGCAGCAGAGAGGCTGCTCTCCACTGCTGGAGATATAACATTATTAACAGCTCCGCCTCCCCCTCATTTTGTTATTCTCATGCAGGCCGGAGACTTTAGGATGCTTTCAAATTAATAAATTCATTAATTATTTTTTTTTAAAAAGGCTGCAGACCATTTATCTTAATTGCCCGTCATGTTTCATCTTGTATTTCAGTGGAATAAGGACAACAGTAAATCGTCCAGCATACACTACATTGAAGCAAGTGACTGTGGTGCTTTCTTTTTCTATTCAATCAAGAACTGATGCTGCATAGACCACCAAAGAATCAAATGGGGTGTAATGATAACATCGATCTGGATTGATATGTTGATTCAGTGAATAATCCAATATTATTGATGCAACGTCAAAATATCAATCTATATCGTCATATTCGAGATACACTTTTATTCTGAAAATCACATGCATGTCTGTGTCAGAAGTGTGTAGAAGAGCTCTGATAACCAATTAATCAGATTTTTCAGATGTGAATATTTTCTGCTTTCATTACTCCTCTGTGACAGTAAACTCAATATCTTTGAAGTGTGCACAAAAAAAAGGCATTTTAGGATGACACTTTGGCTTTGGGAAACAATGATCAACATGTTCCACCATTTTCTGACATTTTACAGGCAAACAACTACTGATCGATTGAGAAAATAATCAACAGATTAACTGACTATGAAAATAATAATGAGTTGCAGCCCTATTTCAGTCATAAAACTGTTAAATCATAATTGAGTTGCTTTTTGTGAACTGACATAAATGTAACTACTGTGTTAAATGGACTTATGATATTGTCTGATATCAGGGTTTCCTCCTGTGTACTGCAAGCCCGGTGGCCAATCAGGCCCAAGCATCTGAGAATTTTATTTTCAGGGGATGCACTTTTGAATATTTTCACATCTACGGGGCCCTAACTTATTGCTGCAATCAATCTGTTGCTAGCCCATGCAGGCACTGGCCTTCCTTCAAAACATATCTGCCACCAGGCGTAACAACCCTGGATATTGATCGCAGGCCCCTGAATTGAATCAAAATTGTATCGTGGCAGACTTGGTGATATCGACCAATGTCATATAGTTATCCAAAGAATCATATAACACTTTTATTTATCTTATTTGTGATTCTTGCTTACATACAGCATGTTCGCCTCAAGCCACACTAAAACACAGAAACCTCCATTTGGGAAATAATTTAATCCTCAAGTATGAATAAATAATAAATTAGAAGCTAAACTGGACTTTCTCACTGAGGTTACACAGCTTAACACTGGAGCCCCATGATGGTACTAAATAACAGGGTCTTTTAATGCCATTCTTCAAAGGTAAGCTGTGCGTTTACCTTGATGGTCATGTATCCCACGTAGGCGTCCTCTGAGCCCTCCATGAAGACAAACGTTGAGTCTCTAGTATTCTCTATCACCACCTTGTCTGCTACTTTACCAGGAGCTGAGGGGAAAGCAGAGAAAGCTCATTAACACCCTCATACATATGGACGTAAACACAGCTCAGAGCGTATCCCCTCTTAAGAGATATTGATTGTACACAGCACAAGCATCAAGGTAATGTCTTAAGGACTTTCCAGTGAAGACAACATGCTTACCTGCGCCAATCATGGTGATGGGGGACTCTATATAAATCCACTCGTCTGTATAGATGCCAGAGTGGACGAATATAAGACCGTCAAAGTGGGCCTCTTGTACTCCACCCAGCGCATCCTCGATGGTGTCATAATACTGCAGGAGGAAGGCACAAACACTTTCAGGCAGAACACACACGCCCACAATTCATCAAACGGCAGTTGGGGAAAATAAGCAGGTGTTTACATTGGCTGTGCTTTGCATAAATGTCAGCGCTATGGCCGGTGAAATTAATCCTGAAGGGTTTCTCTTTAGCTATGACTTACCAGCATGTTCTCTCTGCCTTTGTATCTGCCGGGGTTACTGTAGAAATGTTCCGCAAAGCCGGGTTTTACATGAGCACCTTTGTACTGCAACACAGAAAGCACACAGGGGTTAAAATATGTTGCCAGTGATTCGGCCTGTCACAATAAATGCCTTATGGACTTATCATACAATTTATGGCCACGACCATAATAATTTAGCTGACCTCAATATACCCATCAAGTTTACATGCATGTTTGTTGACACTGGATCCTCACCAACATTTTAGACATGATGCCAGAATAAACAGCAGGGTTTTTCCTACGATTATAAGACCCGGGCACAGCACAGAAACTGAGGCACGTTTTGCTGTAGGGTTGTGAATTTTCTGCACATTCCTTAACCAATATTTGAACATGAGAAACGACTAATCATTAAGATACACAATCCACATTTTCTCCCTCATTTTTGCTTTTTTTTTTTAAATTATCAGTTTAAATTTCCTTTTTTAAGAAATAGTTCTGCCAGACAACACAAATAGGGAACATTAACTGCCATTTTCTAGACTATTGACAACTAAACTTTTACATCAGTTAAATTCTAAATAGCAAATAATCATATATCTATATCTTGTTGTGTGGTTTTATTTCATTAGTTTTATTTATTCAGGATATCTCAATATTTTTTCTGGAGAATTAAAAGTAAATTGCTCTTTCAAAGGGTGTACTTGCATTATTATGATTTTATTTAATGTTTGTTTAGATTAAATCTTTGTTATTGAGGAAGCAGTCATGACAAAAATATTTGGTATTACACATTTGTCCTCACTTTAAAGACTCAGATAGGGCGAACAAATAAACAAACAAATACACTGAGACAAGCACACAACTATGGCACTCCCCCTTCTCGTTCCCAGGACTTTACACTGTGTTAGCAGCTATTGAGTTTGTATTATCGAATTATTAAAGTGATGCCAAATCACTGAATCAGATGTTTAACAGCACAAACCTTATTACCTCCTATTTCTTCCAGCTTTAGTGTGACAGGTGAGACTTCTGCTTTCTTCCAGCAAATTAAAATAAGTTTCTTTGCTATTATAAATGCATAAGATAACAACTGTTTTTGATATTTTTTAAGCAGGGAGAACTGATCAGATACTCCAAGCAGCCCACAAGCATGTCAGGTTTCATCAATATTATGGAAAATATCTGATAAAATTGGAATATGTTAGTCCAAAATGGAGCTGATTTAGGACAGAGAGAACTGTGGAAAAAGCATCTTCTTCATGATCATGTCAGCAGCATAAAATGACAATAATATCATTTATTGCATTATTTATGTGACAATATATTGTCCCACAAAAGAAGTTATTGCAACAGACCAGTGTGACAAGTGACACAATTAAAAAAAAATAGTTAGCAAATAATTATTCTCTATCCAACTTTTTGTTGCAGCTCTCCTTATGACCATTTAAAACAAAGCCATGTTTATTGTGTTGCCTGTCGCATACGTCTACTAGTTGTTAATACCTATTGAACAGGGGTAAAGGTCACTGGGAAAAGGGGCAATGGTTTAAACAAAATAATCTAATTTTGTGTTGCTGGAATATGTTGTTTCGGGTTCCTGTCCTCTTCGTGCAACCCTCAAGCCCCAAATTAGGAACCACTGGCATCCATAAATATATGCAACCCACAAACCACAGAGCAACAACATATGCAGGGGTACATCATTTCAAAGATCTCAGAGTGTTTGCCACAGATGCAACAGCAAAACCCTGCTCTAGACATCACACTTACAAGCCACTAACAGTCAGGAGTACAACTCCTACAAAAATTGAAGAGTCAAGTAATCATTACAAAAAACAAACTATGATCAATGTTTTGTTTTCACTTTGAATTTTACTACTACTTATAATGAACAGAGCGAACTTTTTGTTTGTCTACCATTAGCCTGAGGATCTCAGATGATGTTTAGTCCTGAGAAAAGCCCGTTGACGTAATTACATAATGAGATTAGCCCCACAGTAAAGAAATTTACACATCCTACTGCTGACAAAGCCAAGTTAGTGCAACAATTTTGATCGCATGTACACATATGAAACCGATCCGTTTGTGGATGATCTGAAAGTATTTGTGGGACTGAACTGCTGAGAAGTACCATATATGCAGTTTGAAATAAAAGAAGCAGAAGAAGAGTTCTGACAGCTGCTGGTCATAAAAGTTAAGACTAAAGCTGTCAAAAAAAAACATGCAAAGGAACAGCTTTTGAAAATTTTTATCTTATTGTGTTTCCGGAAAAGAATGACATACAAACACATATTTAAGTAAAAGCACTTTTCAAGTTTTTGATTATTGTTGTTTTCTATTAACTGCTTGCTATCACTTCATCAAGCAGATTTTCTCAAATGTTATACAGACAAGTGAGCTAAGGGTGCTTTTATACATGACCCGTTTGGTTCAGTTAAAATGGACCCCGTGCGTTTGCACATTTTGTTTTGGGCTGGTGTGAAAGCTGTCGATCAAACCCCGGTGCGAACCAAACAACCAGACCGAGACTGCTTAAAAAGGTGGGTCAAGTCCACTTCCAAACAGACTCTGGTGTGGTACGTTTGTGGCATCAAAATCCTGTTGTTTCCTTTATGATAAGAGATGATTTTAACATGATTTCAAAAGCTAAACTACAAATAAATACATCTGCTGGTCGTGAAATCTGTTCAGGAAGTGATCTTATATTACAAGCCATGTATAGGTTACGTATATTTATGCAAATCATTTAATAACCACTGTAAAATGTATACACATCAGCATGAGGGTTTTCCTGTTTGATAGTTCAAAAAGCTGTTAAACTGCTGTGTTTGTATCTGACTCCTTGTACTTTGTCAGTTAATTAGGAACATTAAAAAGTGTGTGACAGTGATCCCATAATAATGAGCCCTGAATCATTACCTGTCTCTAACTGTTAGTCATTCTTCATAACGTGCAGCGATTTGTTGTCTAATAATACTAAGGGTGCTTAGAATCAGTAATTTCTTCAAGAGCTCTTTGTGACTCCAAAAAAATAAAAAATAAAATAAAATAAAGATACGCATCAGAAGCATTAAACTGCTGCATAAACTTCTGTCAGTCACCAGAATTTGATTTCCCCATTCAGGCCCTGATATTGCATGGATGATGCAGGATGACGTCAAAACTGTGCAATCAACGGGTTACCGGTCAATTTGTATAACTTTATATTTACTTCTCTTGGTTTCTTTTGTAAGAACTGAGCGTGAGCACGAATCGGACCAGAACTAAAATGCATCAATTGATATTTTTTTCTTTTGATCCAGACCAAAAGAACTGAACCGCAGTAGTAAAAACACCCCAAGCTGCAGTCTCTCCCAGTACATATTGTGACATTTCAAAAATAAATATAAGACCTCGATTTGCTTTTAATGTGTGTGTGCAAAGTGATTTAAAATCACACTCCTTTTCCCAGGTCAGATATTATTACCTCAGTGAGTGGCAGGGCTTTTATTACAACACCGTACATTGTTTATTTTTTAATATTTGATAGGGAGAAAATATACGGAGACAATAAAATGAACTGAGTTTTTAGCACTTCAGAGAGCACTTTCTCTGTAGCTACAAAACAACACACAAAAATCTATGAGTGCAGACTTACCAGTTGTTGGAAGCTCTCCTTCCAGGGGTTTGGGTGTTCGTGCTCCTCGGGGCTGACCTGGTAGAATCTGCCTGGCTCAGGGTGCATCATGGGACGCGTGTACTCAAACACCTCCATGTATAGACGCTTCCTAGAACATTAAATACCACATAAAAGTAATTTCAGTTGTCCGCCTTTTAATGCCATTCAAAAACACGAACAGACAAGTTTCCATCTCTGCGGCAGCACTGACCATAGGATGGGGTCGTTAGCGAGCTGGCTGAATCTCTTGCAGACACAAGCTGCCTGACAAAGGTCCTGTTCCAGCAGGTAGGAGAAGATCTTCAAAACAACCTCATCTGGAAGCTTCTGCTGCAGATATTGCTCTGCTGGGGCTGCTAAAAACACACAAATACACACAAAAACACACACACACACACAAGAGAGTGTAAGATTTAGGGAAAATCTGTCCACCCCAAGCACATTAAACTATGGAGTCATGCTATTTAATGGATTGCAAAAAAAAAAAAAAGATTTACCAGCACACAGAGAAAAATCAATAAATATTAAAAAGAAAGAAAAAAAACCCTAAACGCTAACACTCTCCTTGCTCTAGTTGCAGAGATTTAACACACACCTGGCAGGTCGTGGCTCTTACCGGACACTCGTGCCCGCTTGGCTCGATGGCCAAAGGCCTCTGTTGATGAAGTGGAAGCTCCCTGTGAAAGAGGGGAAACAGGATATCAACTTCATGCCAAGACTCAAACACTAAGCAATTAACTGTGAAATTATCTGCTCTGTCACAAAACCTTTGTTTCTCCAGATGAAAACACAATCAACTAGCAATTCTCTCTCATTCACAAACATACATACACACTAGGGGTGGGCTAGGGGCACATCATTTGCATCTCTGGTGTCACATTCTGCCTCAACATGGATTTTGCAACAGCATCATTGCCATGATAAGTGTTCTACCACATTAAAACTAATGTGCTTTACTGTGGCTGCGACAACATGCAGGCAGACATAGTGCTAGGAGTTAACATACAGAAACTACTATTTTCTGTGCCAAAACCAACTCCAGTTCAACATGCAAACTGTGCAACAGGAAGATGTGGAAAGTAACATTACGAGCAAAGCACGCCAATTTCTCTGTTGTTGGCTATTAGGCAAGGAGGAAAAATTGATTCTCAGATGAGATTCCTTCTTGAAAGATTACGAGTTGTAGCAGAAAACCCAATAATCAGACATTTAAACCCCAATTTTCTTTTGTAAGACCAGACAGTATGTTCCTTTCAATTGGCTAGTGAAACACAACCAGGTAAACAAACAACTATAAACATATATGTTGCCGATGGGTACAATCTGACCGACACCCCTCGGCTTGAAAGCTAGCGTCTGGAAGCATTTTGGCTTCTATGAAGTTGAAAGGAAAAGGGGCCTGGACAAGAGCCACACTGTATGCAATTTGTGTCCAACTAAACTAATTATGGTTCATTACAAATATCCTATGTTTTAAGAGTAGCAAGTAGTCAAAAATAAATAATTCTGATGCATTAAGGTGCATTGAAATAGTCAAATCTCATCATAGCCCTCTAAATAGAATTGTGATGTGCCGAGACATTCCCATCCCTAATCTCATCCCACCATCCAAGGACCCAGTGAATTAATTTTATTTTTGATGAAAATGTCCCTTCAACAACTTGAAAACTCAGATGTGTGCATTAAAGAACCATTTCACTCCAGACTGCCTTCTACGAGGTAGAATCAGAGGATTTGTCTGAGCTGTTTGTATTTGTTTGGGTTCGTAATGCGAGGACAGCAAAATAATAAGAAAATAAGGAAATACAGGCATAGGGCATGCTCTCTGCAGACAGATACATACTACACACCTCTAGTTGGTCATGAGTGATAAATGAAAGGGACTATGTTAATATGAAACTATATATTATATTTTATGAAAATGTTGAACAATGTTAGGAACTAATGTTATGTCTGTAATGAGGGCCAGCACAAGGCAAGTCTTGATTTAAAACTGAAGCTCAAGGATCAATTGATGTTGATTTCAAACATGACAGCTGTAAATTTTGTTTTACTGTTTATTTTGCATGTTGTCCTGTTGTGCTTGATGTTTATGTCATGATATCTATTTTAGGTCATATCACCACCCCTGATACACACCTATGCACAGTGCAGTCAATACACAAAAAATGCACTGAAATATTTCAGTCTAACCTCCATTGGGCCCTTGCTGGGGCAGGCAGAGGCGGTGGCAGAGGCAGCAGCGGTTCTCTTGGGAAGCAGGGTCTTGCGTCGAAGCTGGTAGGGACTGTTCTGGGCTCCTGGGCCGGACTCCTCAATAGCCATCTCTGCTGCAGCTGCTGCAGGAGCCTCTTCATCTGGACAGAAAGGCAAAAACATTTCCTAAACAGTCACCATTTTGCAAAAACAGACACTTAAATGCACAAAGCTGCAGTACAGAAATTAAAAAAAAGAAAAATCACTGGGCATTTCTCAGAGAAGCCCAATCAATTCTCTTTTGCTCCATTACACAACATAAATTCCTCCAGAAATTGCACCTGAACCACTGACAGTCTTTTCCATTAATGACACAATTGTGTGTGCATTCAGCTCACATACAGTATTCACACTGCGCAGGCTAACAGACAGACAGTGTAATAGTTAGTATGGCAGACAAAGGTTAGTGATTGATAATGGCAGATGCACCCCCCTGCAGCCACATTACCAGTCTTTCATGTCTAGTCATTCCCTGCAGATACCGGGCAGTGTGCATTTGTGTCTGAATCACACTCATCTTTAATGGCTGCTGTCAAATTATGGGCCGCGGATGAAGTCGATCAGACGTGCGGCTAATGGCTAAAAACTGAACTGCGTAGCTGGTAAATCCGCGGTGTAAACAAATCGAGCTACTGCTAGCAAGGACCGCGAACAAGGAAGGGGAACACGGGCTCAAACTGCTCGCTTCAACGTTAGCTTCAAACCGAACAGAAACCGGACACGGTGAATTCACCTAATCACACCGTATCATCTATCACAGCTGATCCGTGTGGCCTCTTCAAGCTGGGGGGGGGGGCAGCTAAGCTAGCATTGCCCCCCATTCGCTGCTAATGTTTTTGTTAACGTTACACCCCAAAAATGGCAGTCCGAAGACGCCGCAGATTTACACCCTCAGAATCGGTAGTGACAGCTGGGAATGCAACGGCCCGAGCAGGCGCGGATTGCGGTTAAAGAGCTTGTGAAGTCGACCCCCCCCCCCCCCCCCCCTTTGCCTCCAGCTGAGGTTACCTGAATAAGAGCTATTAATGTTATCCGTGTAGCTACATACGCATTACGTTAAGCAAAAGACAACCCCCAACATCCACATAACCCTGGGAAGCTAGCTAGCGGTGTTAGCTCGGGTCGTGGCTAGAATGGAACCCTGCATTTGCTAAACTCTCGCGAGAATTGTGCGCCTCGCTCCCTATTATACAAAAATAATTGCGTTTTCTAACGTGACAACATTTTAAGTAAGATGTGCTCAGTGTATGGGAAAAATAATACAAAGTTAAAAATGTAGAACGATCATGGTGCGGGTTAAAATTATAACTCTCGCGAGATCTTTCGCCGGTCTGGGGTTCCTTTTCTGGAGACGATCGTATTAGCTAGCCCCAATCACTCAAGCCAAACAAAGCGCGGCCTGGCCTAAGCCACAGAGCAAGAAGCCTCGGTTTTTCCTGCTGAACCCGCCGTCTCCAAGGAGTGGAGACCGGGCCAGTAGCAAAAAACGAGGGTTATGTGAAGGCTGCTCCCGCCCGACACGGCTTCGTCTTAAATCACTAGCTAACCGCGGCCTGGCTTACCTCTGTCCCCGTTGTTCCGTTCGGGCTGCACCGGGCGCGGCCTCGACACTCGCCTGGGTCTCCTGTTGGTGGCTCTGACGGAGTTCATCTGGGGAGTTGGTTGTTGGAAAAATAGACTGCTATCCTCGACCGCCCGCTTCTAAATTTAGCCCTCGACCCGAACTACCACCCGGGCAGCCTTTTTCCCCAGATACACCCAAACAACTGCGATCAAAAACCCGCTGGTATTTGGGGTGTAATCGCTTTTTTTTTTCCTCCGTGGTGTCACAGCTCCCCCCGTATCGCTGCTCGGTGCCAGCTCCGTCTCAGTCTGTAGCAGGAGGAGCCATTAACCCACACGGGAAACAATCGCGAGAAAAAAAGAGCAGGGTGGCCGTTCGACCAATCATAGCGCGCGTTTTAGAATATCCTCCTATAGCGGCCAATCAGAAGCTTCGTATTAAAGGACTTGACAAACCTTTCTGTTGGGGTTCGGAATCGGTCAAGCGGCGATTTTGATCAATGCATGGGCACACCAATGGACCTACAGCTACAATAATTTACATTTTGCAGCCCTTGTCCACCATTGTCACACAATATAATTTGTAACAGTCATATTATATTAATTATATATATTTCATATATGCATTTTAGGGGCTGCACAATGTGGTGCAAAAAATTATATTGCATAATTCTGACATATATTGAGAGTGCTGTATGATTCACAATTGCTGGGAATTTTTGCATAATTTTCATTTTCACTGAAAAAAGAAATCATGATGACCTGACATTTGTTGGGTTTTTTTTTTTTTTTTTTTTTTTTTGTTTGTTGTTGTTGTTTTTTTTAACATTTGGAGAACAAAATCAGTACTTCATTGTACTGGTGCTTTGTCACACACTTGTCCATCAAAAAATTGCAGCTTCTGCAATTTGAATATTGCACTTGGCCATATTGTGATTTTGATAATATTTTTGATTGATTGTGCAGCCCTAATTTTAACTGTGTATTTGCACCACTAACTGTGGTTCTGTATTTTACTGTATTTCAGTGTACCCGGTTGCATAACAATCTAATTTCCCTCTGAGGATTAATTTAAAAAGAAACAAACAAACCTGAATACTTCCTGCATTAGTTTTGCATTACTTGAAATCAAACACTCCAAATACTGCACATAATAAAAATGGACGTAGCCACAAAAAATTGAGTTCCAAAAATAGACCATACTTTTTTCTCTTTAAAACATCTCAAAACATTTTTAAAACTTTGTTTTAATCTCATGCAAGGTCAGCCACAAAGTGGAGCAGAAACCCCCAAAACCACTCCTGGTGACTGAATTTGGTTTCCTCTGGTTACTGAACATTAATGGACTTTTTGTGGCATTGGCATTGGGCAATACTAACACTGCTTATTTAGGTATGCATGTACAATACATAAAGAATAATGTAATATACTCTATATATTCTGGCCTTTTTGTTCAGATCTGTCTTTTTCTGTTTTATTTTTGTATTTTTTATACTGGTGAAATCCTAAATAAAATATTTTTAAAAATGTGACCATGTAAAAGGCTGCAGAAACTTAATAATAAAATGCTCTGTGCTACTTTATTTGTCTCGTACATAAATTGTATGTGCCATAAATGCACATAATTAATCTCTGTGTGGGTAAGTTAGTATTGTGTGTGCTTGTATGAATATCTGTATGTGTGGCTTCATGAACTGTAAGATGGATCATGTTAAGCAGAGGCATACATTGGTAAATGGGATGACAAAAATTAAAATGTAAAAGCCCCTTTAAAGTTAAGTCTATGATTCAGTTTAATAATAATTATTATTACTTAATGATTTAAACACAGAATAATTCATCAGGAGGGCTGATGATCTTTTGGTCAATATTTTTTATTTTGATGTTTTATTATGCATCATTTAAATAGGATACAAACTGAATCAATCGATTTCTAATTAAAATGTAAAATGTAGACCTGGGTTATAAAAAAATATTGATATCTATTGGCAAAAGACACTTTATCAATAGCAATATGAAAACTGCTCCACAAAATATTCAGTAGTTTCAATTAAATGCACATAATGAATACATTATACAAGTGACATGCAAACAGCCAATCATTAAATAATAATGTATCCTTATTTATTCTTAGTTATTTGTGTATTTTTTCATTGTTGTGTTAACATTAAAATTGTCACCCCTGTGCCTTGATTAATGAAGTTGTTAATTCAAAATAAAGTGGCTACATTCAACCCTTTGTCCTGGTCATTATTAAAACCAGGTAATTACAAATTAGTCTGACTATTTCAGTTTCAGTACTGTTGGGATCAAATTTAACTCACATGACTGCGAGCTGAATCTAAACTACAAACTGAGTGTGTGAATCTGAAATGATTTCGAGTGGAGTATCGCTTTAATTAACACGTTTGGTCAATTAACATCATTTTCTGTAATTGGACCACCAGAGGGCATTGTTTGGCTGCAAAACCATCAGGATGTGATCACATTACAGCATCACACTGAGACTGTTTTGTTACATTGTTACAAGGTTTCATCTGGAGTTTTATTTTTTTTTCTTTTCTTTTGTCAAATTGTGTTTGTATATGAGAGCTCTCACCAAAACATTCAACATTCAAAAAAGCAGGGATTAATCATATTTTGTAATCAGGGCAGAAAAGTTTGAGGATTATTACATTTTTAATGTATGGGGGGTGAAATTAAAGTAAACAGATACTGTATATGAGGAAAAAATACAGTAGAAATAGTTTTAAACATTTTGATGTTGAGTGTTATTACTTTTTTATTGTGGTCTTCTTAATTATTAGATTGTTTTCAGTGGTGGGGGGAAACAAGGGAGAGAAAGGGGTGTGGCATGCAACAAATTCAGGTCAATAAGATACCCTGAATGTTATTATTTATCATACTTTTTTTCTAAAAAAAAAAAAAAGGAACGAACCAACAACACTTTCACTGTTTGTGACAACGAGGTTGCCCCGCTAATTGTACGCTATATAAAAATCAGGTTTATCTTACAGGTTCTGAAATTTTGTTGGGTTTAATAAATTAGATTGGATGCCATGAGATGCGGCTTCACAAAGACGCTGCTCATAACAGCAACAAAAAAAAAAAAAAAAAAAAAAAATCAGCACATTAATGTCTTTTTTTCTGCAGTCCATGTTGTGTCACATTATTCCACAATGCTGTTCTGACTGGACTTTACAATACAGTACACAAACACGTGAGTTGTTACTAAGGAACAAGAGATTAATGAATCAAGAATGACCTGATAACTAATGAATTATTTATGAGTAATTCCTGAATAAGTAGATAACTTTATAAATAATGATGAGTCACCAGAGAACAGATGGGGAGGTACTATATAAATAAATCATTAGGTAACAATTAGTTCATAAATATGTGTGAATCGACATAATGACCACTTTCTTCATGAGTCATTCCTGATTAAAACCAGCTTCTGAGTGGCACAAACCAGTGACGACTCATTAATTATTCATTAATTAAACATTAGTTACTCTTTTTGAGCCCTGTCAAGTAAAGTGATCCAGTGGTCATCATGATGAGAGAGTACTTAGTAACTCTTCATGAACAAAGTGGTCAGTATGTCGATTCACAGATATGTATGAATCATTATAATCATGAATGATTTATTAGTGTAGTATCTACTAGTTTGTTCTCTCGTTCTCAGGTTGTTTCTGATTAATTGCTCAGTGTTCCTTAGTAACTACTTACATTTTCTGTACCATGTTGTTGGGCTGTTTACTGACAAGAATCTGGCGAGACGATACATATCACCATACAGGGACTGTGAATCAATATATTGCAATATTTTGCGATACAGTAAGTAAAGTGAAAACATCTAATTTAAGCTAAACTGTAGTCAAGAGCACAGCACTGTTATGATTAAAATTCAGTTAAAAGGTTTACTTTTTATGCAAGTACGACAGTAAAAATAACAACACTACTATAGAGCAGTCGGGGGTTTGAATGCAACAAATCTTTGCATGTATCACAATATCATCTATACAGCATCACAAAATATAATACCGCGATGCACCCCTACCAGATTGTAAAGTGTTACCCTCTGTCTAGACACTTAATAGCCTGTCAGCACTGCGTGTGTTTTTGTCTGCAAGATGAGACGGTAAGGAGAAGGTGTTTTTCAGACACTGTTTCTAGTTCTGAGCTGCAAAGCAACATCCCACAGAGACTGTATCAGTCTAAACTTAAAGTCAGCCTTTCTCAGAAATAACATTGCAGACAGGGACAGAGATGCACTCTTGTATGCAACTGTTCTCTGTGCACTATTTTTTTGTTTTGTTTTTTTACATAACAGTGTCTGTTTTGCTACAAATCATTTTTATAAAGACATGTTTGGAAATAACGCCACGAGCTATGAAGACGGAGAATAGTTCATTTTATTGTTATTGTTCCGGTAAACCTCATCTTCAACACTGATGTATGCCTCTGTATCTAAATTCATTTTACCTCAGGCTGAACTGTGGTAAAGGTGTGCTTTGCTGTCACTGTCAATCGTTTGTTTGTGAATTTATAACGTCTGCTCAGCAGTGGTGGAAGAAGTATTCAGATCCTTTATTAAGACTTACTACTTTAAGATGAATGCATGCAGATTTGAATCATGTCGTGGGACGAGAGGGCAGAGTAGAAATGCACCACAAACATGAATATTAGTTGCTATTTGTTCTATTATGATTTTTGAGACCCTGTGGCACTGAAATAATGTTATATCACTCAGGAGTGGGCGCTTTGTTCCTGTGTTAAAGGGATAGTTCACCCAAAACTGAAAATTCAGTCATTGTCTACTCAGCCTCATGCTGATTGAAGGTCAGGTTTAGCTTTTTAGACGACAAAACATTACTGGAGTTTCACAGGAAAACAGAGCTGCAGAATCTCCCAAACAATTTAAGTGAACAACAAAAAAAAACAACAAACAAAACAAAACCGTAAAATGTCTTCATACTGCTCATCTGGTGTAATCCAAGCCTCCTAAAGCTCCTGCATGCCAAGTTGACTTGAAAGATGTAATTTACAGCATGTTTTCAGCCTGAATCTTCACTGTAGATCCTTAGCTCAGAGCCACGTTCACGTGTGAGTGCACACCGTCTGAACAGGGTGTGTTTGCAAGTGAACAGCATGTCGATTGTTTTCTAAATGAATCAATAAATCAGTTGTTTGGTATATAAAATGCCATAAATTCGTTAAAAAAAGTCACTGACAACAGATGATGTCCTCAGAGGACAGAGAAATTGATATCAAAATAGTTGGTCATTTATTTAATAGTTGACTTTGTTGCAGCTCTAATTTATTTCTTTGTGCACAAAAAGTAAATGTTATAGAAAAGACAGAGGCAATGATTTCTAGTCATATTTCTTTGGGAGATGGCGGACTTGGACTCAGGACCTCAGTATTTCTACAATCCTGGCTACAGCCCTGGCAAAGCATGCTGTGTGGTACTTCTCTGTGTGATAAAACACACAGGAAGAGGCCAAGAATCGCATTATATACTGTACAAAGGTGTACCATAAGACCCTACGGGTGGCTAGTCATACCTGAGAGTATAACTCACAGTGGTGACTCAGAGCTTTACAATTTGTGTTGAACCCTAAGAACGTTTGGTGAGCTGTATCAACCATATAAACACACTGAGCAGAGGAATGTATACAGGAAAGACCGCCAGTCCAACACAAGTAAAAACACTGCAGGAACAAGTATGAAAAGTAACGAGTAACTAAAGCTGTCAGACAAATGTAGTGGAGTAAAAAGTACAATATTTGCCTCTGAGATGTGGTGGAATAGAAGTATAAAGTTGAATAAAATGGAAATGCTTGAGTAAAGCATCTCAAATTGAGTACAGTTCTTGAGTAAATGTACTTAGTTACATTTCACCGCTGCTGTTGAGAGGATGACTGAGCAGAGATCTCATTAAATCGAGCACCGGCAGCATCACCTGGTGGTTAAACAGTATAAATGCACACACACGTTCACTGTTGGCATGTAGGAGGCAGTGTATCCATATCAATGAGAGGACGGACTCGGATTCCTTCCTGCAGCTGCAGCCTTGAAACACTGGGTTGCTGCTTGCTTCTGTGTGTGTGTGTGTGTGTGCGTGAGAGAGAGAGGAGCCTTATCTAGCTGCCATATCCATCCACCTCCTCCTGTAATAATCAGAAAGAGCAGCTGTGCAGTTTTCCCCTCCAAGATCCACCCACCCACCCTGACACTCAGAGCAGAGGTTGGGAGGGTCGCTTTGTCCTTGAAAGCTTGGATGCTCTGAAGGACAGCATTTCGAGATAAAATTTAAGAGTGTTTGTGTGAGTTTTTTAGCTTTTGGGGACATGAAGAATGAGACTACCCTCCTCACAGCTCCCAAAAAACACCAGCAAAAAATAATTTGCAGCCGTTTTAAAGGTTTATTCAAATCTTTAAGCTTCAGGGTGGGCTAACACAAAACAATAAACAAGTTGAACAACCTAAACTGACCTACTCAAATGAGAGAAACAAAAAGACAAGACGCTAACCTAACTCATTATCAAAAACAGGAGAAAATAAAGGTTAAACAAAAATGCTACAGATGCAACAACTGAACCTGGGCTGTTAAATTGATTAGCATTACATTTCACACAGAAACATTTTGGCTCACAGTTGGGCTCGAAGTGCAGAGAGAAGATTAAAGCGCACTTTTTTTTTTTTTTTTAAAGAAAGGGTTCTTTGTAAGACTCATGAACCCTTTTTGGAAGAAAGAGTTCTTCAAGGATTGTTGAAATGCTTGAAGAACTTTTTCATCAAGGATTTGTCAAGGATTCTTTGCACCATGACATGAAAGAACTCTCGGTGGAACACCCTCGTCTGAAAAATCTAAAACTTGAAAAACCTATTTTCAATTGACAGCAAAACATTTGACGACATCATCTTAAGCTTTGATCACATTTTTCACAATTTTCTGACATTTTATTGGCCAAACAAGTAATTGATTAATTGAAAAAAATAGTCAACCGGTTAATCGATGGTGAAAATAATCGTTAGTTGCTGTCCTAAAAACACTATATTAGGCTAAACAATTCATCATATTTCATACTGAGATAATCCAAAAGCAAAGGAAAGTAATCAAGTTACATTACTTGAATATTGTGATACTTTGATTATGTTACTGATTACATTTGCCCACAGTTACAATTAGTAATTGTATTGGAATTAATCTTTAAAGTAACCATCCCAACCCTGGCTATATAGCATGTTCCAAGGATCATGGAACCGTTCTAAGAATCAGAACTAATTTGATGGAAGGGTTCTGGGTGGAACCATTAAACCATAGAAAGGTTTGTTTTTTCACCAAATAAGCACTGGTTCTTGAGCTGGTTCTGCTCAAGATCTTTGGACCCGGTGTCATCTATTGAACCAGCTCATGTTTCTACCAGTTTTGAGCAGAACCATTGCAATCAAGGAAGTCAACAGTCAACAGACTGTTCTGCAAAATGAACAGCATCTTGTAGAATATGGTACGCCCTCTCTGGTTCCCAAGGAAGCATAGTTCACGTCCAGAACCAGTTCTTTTTGTGGTGGAAATGCTCATGTTGGTTCAAAATTAGATGCTTTAACTGGAACTGGTTCCATGTTGGTGGAAAAGGCCTGCCATTGGAGGTTCTGTTTTCTAGGTATAACCCTTTATGTTGGGTTCTAAAAAGGAACTCTCTGAAAGACTTCCAAGTGGAACCTTTAGAAAAGGTTCTACCATGAACCAAAGAGGGTTCTCCTCTGAGGACAAGCTGACGAATGCTTTATGGTTCTAGTTATCACTTTTATTTCTAAGAGTGTAAAACAAAAACATATTGAAAACGCTCATTCACCACACAAAATCTACTCAAACAGAGAGGATATAATAAGAAAATTTATGAATGACATGAAAAAATATAACAGATATATTTTATGCAAAACACACAGATATAAAAAAATAGCACATACTAGTACTTTCATTTACAGTCATAATTACATTACAAAGATAATTACACATCCTTCATTTAATAAAAAATAGGGAAAGTGAAGGGTAACAGAGACATGGAGACGTGGAGACATGGAGAGCTACAGCAGACAGTGCATGAGGAGATTATTAATCAGTACATCCCTGTGGTGTGCTTCTTAATGATTATCATTCAATCATGACATTGAATGTTAAATGAATGTTGATTTCTTGATGTGCGTACGCTGTAATCCCGAGCGTCAAACCTTTAATAAAACTGTTTCAAAGTACCTCAGTTTGTTCCATTGTCTTGGGACACCAGATGGATGGTGTTTTGTTACGTAAGGCGATGCATGAAAGTAAAATTCAGTTTACTTCTCTTTTCTACTCTTCCTAGTTTTACTTGTGAGCTCAGTTGTTGTGATGCAGTAAACGCCACCCATCTGGTGTTCCAATCAAGTTAAAACAAACACAAGGAATAATCTAGGACAGCTATTTGACCTAGATTTGGTCAAAATATCTGCAGTTGTTCTGTAGCTATAGTTGGATTTCTATGCACAGTATATATACAGAAGAGTTTAGCCATGGGTCACACGGCTTAAGAGGGGCACTTGTATTCTGTGTCTGTCTGAGGTTTAGGCCCAAAGAGTCCGCAGCTGATGTGGTGGACACAGATACAGGCAACATATTGAAGATGCATGAGAACCAACAAGATTTAATGTCATAATATGCATAATAATGATGAGTTGGTTCTATATTTGAGTTTGAACATTAAAGGTCCAGTATGTAAGATTTAGTGGGATCTATTGTCAGAATATGTCAGGAATTGAATATCATACTCATAAGTATGTTTTCATTAGTGTATAATCACCTGAAAATGGGAATCGCTGTGTGTTCGTTACCTTAGAATGAGCCATATTTACAGACCGCGTGGCTCTTCTTCCACGGAGTCCGCCATGTTTCACTGCCATGTTTCTACTACAGCCAAGAACAGACAAACCAAACATGCTCATAGTTGTCCTTTTGCATTTTATGTGAGGTCCAGTGTTGTCGTCAAGACCACAGCTAAACTTCATGTACTTCTGTACTTATGCTTCTGATTTGAGTGCATAAGTGCAAAGTGCCACCAGTCCATTTATTTGGTTACGTTTGTAAAGATTTGGTACCGAGAATCAAATAGAAATCAATATATTGGTGCCTTTTCAGTAGTAGGAGGAGGGAGGGCTGGCCTGTGGTCTACAGAGATTACGGTGTATTTTTAACCTCCCGAGAAACAGAGGGCAAACAAAAGCAAATATGAAATTGAATGAAGTGAAATTGAACACAAATTAATAAACAAACCGGTACATGCAGCTAGCTAGCTTTTCTAGCATCTGTTGCACCTAGCGTACCTTTCGTTACGCTTCTTTTCTAAGTGCTGATAAAAGTTCGAAGTGGTCCCAGCCGTCTCAGCAAGCACAAGAGTTGCACTGCAGAATTTACACGCTGTATTTTTCTTTTGGACACTGTTTTGCAGATGAACTCTTTGTGGTTTAGGAGTCAGATTTTATCACAGAAGATTTGGCTGACACCTCCTTTTCGGCAGCCACAGTTTCTTCTCCTCTCTCCCACATACACTTTCTTGGAGTAGGTGTGAAGAGGGGTGACAGCCGTTAACAGTAATAAAAATGTCAAATTAGCAATGAGTCAAGTTTCTGAGTGCGTTTGAAGCAAGAAGTTTTACATCCAATCACAGTAATGCTCTTAACAGATACATCAGACAATGCACAGGCAATTCATTAATATCCCCACAGATCTTCACTGGTCTTCACATAAAATCTTGAGTCCTCTTCGTCCGAGACAGAGACAAGTCAGAGCAAAAAATGTGACTGTTTCTGAAACAAGACCAAGACCTTCAGAAAGTACAGAAATCTTGAGTACATAGCTTTTCTTACACGCTTAGAAGGAGAGAGCGACACCAGGTGTTTGCAGTCTGCAAGCTCACCATTAGATGCCACTAAATCTGACAGACTAGCCCTTTAATATAGCAGCAACTAATTATTTACTATGTAAAGATATAGTGGAATAATGGCGTCTTAAGCAGAGAATGATGTCACACTCCCTCTGTGTGTGTTGTAATCTGAGTTTCTCTGTTTTCTGTTTTGGTAGCTGCATGGTCTGGTTGTGCATACATGGTAAGTGCATATGACTCTCTCCCTCTGAAACTTCTGGCCCTCTGTTGGCGTTTATAAAGGGAGTTAGAGAGTGATCTCCCAAGTTGGCAGAGGGCAGTTAAAAGCATTCAGTTGAAGGCATTTACATTCAATTAAAACCATAAAACTTGAGCCACCTAAATCATATTTTACTTGATGTTATAGGCAGCCAGTATTGGCAGGATTGTGAGGGAACTAATTATCACATTACACAGATTTAAGTCACTCAGAAGATTCAAGAAATAGATCCTTACCAAGGTTAATACGTTACTAATGAGCAGTGGGGTAAGACTGAGTGTAAAGCCAAAATATTTTTACATCTAACTTGCGAATTAAGGGTTTATTTTGTCCAAACCAGAGTTTGTGATCGTTGGAACAGTGGAAAGATGAACCAAGATGGTTTTAGCGATATAACAGCTGTTTCTGGTTAGGAGGGAGGTGTGAAAATTATTGCGCCCATGTGTTTTGGTCTGAGAGGCAGGTGCTCTAGTGTGACATCTAGTGGCAGTGGATGTCACATGTAGAACCCTGAAGCACAATTTAATTTCTCGTAACTTAAAGATGCATTAAGTTCTGTCAATATCTCTCTCAGACCAACGAGGAGTTTTCTTTATTTGCCTGAGAGAAATAGGACTTCTGTAAAGGAGAGAAATGTGACCATCCTGTTGACAATCCAGTAAAAAAGTCTGTATCTGTTTCTGAAAGACAATCAGCACTCTTGTTTCCCATCTAGACTTGATGCGTTGGCCATGGAGTACAGTGTCACAATGCTGGTCTTTGGAGAGGTCCACGCCGGCTGCTGACAGGAGGAACTCTCTGTCCGGTAAATCTGCGCTCGCGTCTTAAACAGGCCGAAGCGAGCTGTGAGGAGGAAGAAATCCCGCCTGAAGGTGCGGGTGAAGAAGGCGTACAGGAAGGGGTTGGAGCAGGAGTTGATGGGGTAGAAGAGGACCAGCAGGACTTTGGCGTCTGACACGGTGATGAGAGGGAGCTTGAGGGCGGCAGAGACGGCGAAGAAGGAGATGGGAGCCATGCAGATGAAATCGGTGAAGATGAGGACGGCCATGCGTTTGGCCACGCGGGTGTCGGCGTGGGCCGGCGCTGACGAGGGGTTGCGGATGGTCAGGTAGATGCTGAGGTAACAGAGGCACACGCAGAAGAAGGCCAGGATGTTGAGGAGGAGGAGAGACACCACGTAGACCTGAGACACCAGAGAATCCACATCCATGGGCAGGCAGATACTCACCTGCAGCACAAACAAATACACACATATTCAAATATCAGACAGTACTTAAGTTAAACAGCATAACCTGGGATATAAACACTACTCTGCAGAGTTCTGGACCAGTTGAACCCTCACTAAACCCTGTTTGTAAAGGACAAGTAGGTTATACAAACCGACACCTACACTATGAGCCTGTTTACACGTATCTCAGGTGATCTGATCTTTCTAAAAGCAACTAATAGTTTCTAAAAGCTAATAATTTGTGCCTTCTTGGACAATCCTCTTACTTTTCCATTTGTATAAATAAAGAAACTAAGCCTCCAGCTTAAGGTCAGTAAATAAATGTAATATATGTAAGTTATTGTTGTTAAATTCTTCATCAAAACAAAGCGTGGGGGTCCTGGTGGTTGAGGTGGTTTAAAATGCTTTTCACATAACCACAATTTTTGACTCCAGCTGGAGACCTGTGTTTGCTGTCTGTCTAGGCTACTGACAAATAAAGGCAAATATGCTTTAAAAACAAACAAAAGACCAAGCAGGGAGGCGATTATACAAGTTACACAAACACACAGAACTGATTTTAGAGTTTAGACATGATGCTCCACCACCCACTCTATCTGGGATCAGAGGAGAGGAGATTGAGGTGGTGACCGAGTATAAATATCTTGGTCTTATTATTGATCACAAACTCTTTTGAGACCAATGTGCTGATGCTATTTTTAAGAAAAGACAGCAGTGCATTTGTTTTCTTAGAAAACTGAACTTTTAAAATGCTGATAAAGCGGATAAACTCTGTTTTACAAATCCTTTATTTAGAATATCCTGTGTTATTATATTGTGTGCTGGTAAAGACACTCCAAACTTACTCACAAGAGGAAAATAAGGAACAACTGAGGACCTGTGGGAAAATCATGGAGCACTAGCAGCCTGACCTGTACGGTCTGTACCTGACCAGGCTGACTGAGAAGGCAGATGAGGTCTGCATGGATACATCCCATCCTCTCTCGGTGGAGTTCCAGTTACTCCCTTCTGGTCGGAGGTGCAGATACCCCAAGATCAGAGCCAACCGAGCAAAAAACTAATTTATTCCCATGACAATAACTCAATTAAACGAGATGCAGGGTGAGTCTGGGGAAATACATGGACTAGAAGAGATGAAATACATGGATACATAGAGGATGTGATGTATACTGTATTATTTATTTTTATGACAATTGTTGGAACACAGGTAGTGACATGCACCTGAACGCCTGCCTGGACCGTGATGATATTTAAGGCACTGCTACACTTGATCTTAAACCATTGTTGTTTTAATCTGATGTGCTTTAAATGTGTCTATATGTTTAATGTGTCTGTATGTTCTGTACTGTACCATAAATTGCCTCTCAGAGGACTTTTAAGTTTGAGCCCTGTTTCTCTAATTCTAGAACAAGAGCCTGTGCCTGCAACAGGAAAATGGACATGGACCAAGAGGAACTTTAAAATGGTTACTGTTCACATACATTTTGAAGTATTTTTCAAAAAATATCTGTAAGATAAATAACTCTCTGTAAAAACATAGATTTGATGCCGGGAGTGCATTGTTAGACACTGCAGACTGCATGCAATCCCACCTCTGGAACATCGTCTCTGAAATACAACTGGAGTTTTGTTGACCTGGGAATCAGACAAATCTGTTGAGCTCATGTTTTCATTTCATTCTGAGAGGTTTCAACACTTAGGTTTTGCACTTCATGTGCATGTGAACTTCATGGAAGAGGACCTGCAGTCTATGTGGATAAAAGTGGTTTGTTCTAAAGTAACAAAAACACAGCAATTCTTATTTCCAGGTGATTATACACTAATGAAAACATTAATATGAATATCATATTCCATTTCCACTAAAAAATCCTCCAAAATGTTTCACACTCAACCTTTAATTGTAAAAGTAATTTTTCAAGTGAAAATGCCAAACATATGATGGGTTCAAGTTCTCAAATGTGAGAATTTGCTGCTTTTCCTTAAATATCTTTGGGTTTTGGGCTGTTGGTTGAACAAAACATTTGATGATTAATTGTTAATGCAAATAATCATTAGCTGCAGCCACAGGTATGGTCTCGAGTCACATGACTTGGACTCAAGTCATACTGGAGTCACAAGCTGGATGACTTTAGACTCGACAAAATCAAAAAAGACTTGCAACTTCACCTGGACTCTAACACCAATGACTCATTACTTCACCTGCACTTGAGCCTTTTGACTTGAAAATACTTAACACCAAGTCCAAAGATTAAAAAGTATGTTATTTTAAAAAAGTGTGCCACAAATCAGTTCTTTTACCTCCAATTCCTGAATCAGCTAACGATAATGCTGTTCATTCCCAGCGAGTCCACACGCTATTCCCCAGATTCACTGTGGAGGACTGAACCATGAATAACTAACATTACATTACTGAGCTCCAGTTGTAAAAACAATGACACCAAAGATGCTTTGGTTTGTGTACAGAAACTACAACGTGGTTAACAAAAGACGAAATGCATGCATGGGTTGAAAATTCCAGATGAAGATGCAACAATTTCCAACTTCATTCAAAATTTGAAGTTGCAGAAAGAACGGTAAGTTGAGGCTCTATTGTTAAAATTGCATTGCATTTGGAGAAAAACGCAGAAAGACTTGTTTAGGATTCAAAACTCTAAGTTTAGGACTTGACTTTGGTACTTGACCTGGTGCAACAAAACACTGCATTTTCTTCATGCACCATTTTGCATCCCAAATTACCTGTATCTGAGCAAAATCCAATATAACATACAGTTTACAAACTGTGCTTTACTGTTCTCACAAACAGTAAAGCACAGTAGAGGTGAATGAGGAATGAAGCACCCACCTTGCCATAGCTGCTGACTCCAACTGTGGGCAGCAAAGCAGCGAGGGAGGAGAAGATCCACCCCGCTGTCATGACAATACACGCGTGTCTCAGGCGAATTTTGCGGTCGAGCCGTAGAGCATGTGTGATGGTGTGCCAGCGCTCCAGGGCGATCGCTGTTAATGTGAACACTGACAGCTCACTGGCAAACACCTGCACAAGCACACATATCTCCATTCAAACATGAACATTTAACATTTATGAACGCTGTATATATGTACAGCATAAACATGGACGCAGAGGTCCCCGTGCATGCATACACACCGTGAAAAAGCCAGCAGCACTGCAGCCCAGGCCTGTCTGCCAGTCTATGGCGTGGTTGTAGTACCGACCATGAGTGAGCATGTCTACAGTTGCTATGACGACCAGGTAGATGCCCATGCAGAGGTCAGAAAAGGCCAAGTGGCACATAAGGAAACGAGGGACAGTCAGTTTGGCCCGGCTGCCTGAAAACAGAAAGAAGAAAGAAAAAACATAATTCTCATAAAACTCATAATTTCAGTTTTAGGAAGGAAATGGAGGTAAATAAAAAACAAAACAAGCAAAGACAAACAAAAGAAACTGTAAGAAGGAAGGAAATTAGGAAAATTTGAGGAAAGAAAGAAGAAGTGATGAAAGAAGTTAGATCAGGATGAGGGAAGAAAATAGAGGAATAAAATACAAACTCCACACTGAGCGGGTCGATGCAGAGGTACATTGTGACCGAACACGAATTCTGATTGTCTCATTTCGTACCTAACAAGACCAGAAGCACCGCTGCGTTCCCCAGCAGCGCGAGGATGGAGACGATCCAGATGAGGACCCGCAGGGGGACGGGGGACATAATGTCCTCACAGGGGTTAAAGTCATCCTGCTTTGGGGTGCAGGTGATGGAGGTGGAGTTGGAGCAGTAGTCCCTGTAGAAGAGACGGTCATTCTCAGCCTTGGGGTGGGAGCACAGGGAGTTCCACCTCGATCTGGCACACAAGAACAATCATTTTTTCATAGCTTATAATATCAAAGACTTTCTCAAAATAGTGACTTTAGAAGCTAAGTCATTATTTTTTAAATACTAAGACATTATTTTGATATTGAGTCATGCTTTTGAGAAACAAAGTCATTATTTTGAGAAAGTTTCTTATTATAATGACTCACAGGATCTTTTCCCTGCACATTGTTAGAAATGAGCTGCATAGTTTCCCTGTTTCCAGTCTTCATGCTAAGATAAGCTAACTGTCTTTTGTCTCCAGCTTCATATTAATGTACAGAAATGAGAGCGGTATCTGCCTTCTTCTCATCAAACTCTCATCAAGAAATCAAGTATTTCCCAACAATCTGTCCTGTTCCCTCTGACAGTTACGCACGCGTACCTGTTCCTGTATATGTTGTGAAAAGCGCAGCAGTGTGACGGGTACGTCAGGTTGGCCTGGTGGAGTTTGGTGAAGAGCTGCAGAGGAGGAAGTTCCTTCAGGTGGAAGGCCGACTCTGCGATCAGTTTCTGGAGTCCACTGAGGATGTAGTCCGGCAGTGAGCTGAGGGGAGTGTGGGAAATGTCCCTGTCCAAACAAGTTGTTAAAAAAGTCATTTTTTTCAACAGATCTCCTCTTTGTTTGCAATATGTAATAACAGGCATTGGACCAATGATCAGTTATTTATTTTTCTTAGGAAAAAACTCTTTATGTATGAGTTTTAGGGCCAGACATGAGGCAAAAAATGAGAGGAGGAAGATTTCTTTTGTTTTGCATTTTGAGAATAAAGTTGAAATGGCATTTTTTAAAGTCAAAATAACAATTTAAAATCTCAAAATAATGACTGAAACGTCTCAAAATAATGAGAAATGTTCCCAAAATAATTACTTAATATCTTAAAACAATGACTTAATATCTCAAAATGATGAATTAATGTCTCAATTAATCATTTAATATCTCAAAATAATGACTTAGTATCTCTAAATTGCGACTGTGTTCTTAATATTTCAAAATAATTTTCAACATTTCAACTTCCAAAATTTTAAAAAAATCTTATTCCTATGGCCCCAATACTCTTCTGTAGGATTACGTAAAAGAAAATATATATATATATAGCAGAATTCCAGCTTTGCTTTGAGTAAAACTCAAATTTCTTGAACAGAAAATACATGTGAGGAGCCACTGTTTGATTGCCAAGTGAAGTGATTACCAGGATATGGAGAGAAAAACATTACAGCAATGACAGCCCGAGAAAAAACAAGTGCAGTTAATTTTTTCCTGATTGCTGCTTCAATAGAAATAGCCTCTGGGGAATACACAGGTATAAAAAAAAATGGATTTCACCTGCTCCTCGTTTATTTTTACCTTACATTTGGCATGTTTCTAAGGGTTTTTTTTTTTTTTTTTTTTGAGCCTCCCCACACATGCCACATTGTTTCTTGTTTCTCTCTCCTACATCCTGAGTTTAATAAGTGATGATGAGGAGGGTGAATCATGTAGGCATGAGTTACTGTTGGATGTCATGCTTACAGTACCACCAACTCACTGGAACCCACAAAGGCGTTGGGATTGATGTGAGTAAGCTGTTGGTTGCCTTTAAGGAACCTAAGAGAGAGGGAGGAAAAAAAGAGAGAAATTAAATATGTGAGCTTCTTTTTTTTTTTTTTTTTTTTGGTAAATCTTCTGCTTGTAATTGTGTCTCCGCCTGTGACTCACAATCTGTGCATCTTTGTGCCGTTGAAGGCGTCACTTGCCACCTCCTTGATGCCATTTCTGGTGAGCCGTCTGTCATTAGAAAGGGAAGCCAAATTACAGTCATGTGGCTGCAACACACGGAGCAGTCCCAACAGTAAACTTATCTGAACTATCAAAGCTAATTTTAGTGGGTGCAATTCTTTTGTTCTCTAAATGCTGTATGAACACACAAAACACACTTGATAAATTGTATTTATTATTGTGCAAGACTTCTCTTTCTTCTTCTCTTTCTTCCTTTGGAAGGCAAACTGCATTTGTTGTATAGATTTGGCAGTAGTGGAAGACATATTCAGATTTTTTATTTAAAGTCTGAGAAAAGGCTTTTAACCCTTTTAGAGCACATCCATGGTCATATTATGCACCCATTTAACAATATATGCCCAAAACAAGATATAAAAAATAATTTTCTTTGTATTATCATATCAAAATCCAATATGTTTTCTTCTCTTAAAGCCATAGACAGATTAATTAGTAGTAAGGGGACAGAGCTAATGTGAAAGTGCCTTAAACCTGCATTCTTTCTAATGGCCAGCAGGGGGCAACTCAGCTGGTTGCAAAAAGAAGTCCGATTGTATGGAGTCCTATGAGATAATTACCCTACTTCTCACTTGATTTATTTCCTCAGTAAACAGTTTTCTAATGAGTTTATGATCCCAATCATTAGTTTCAAGACTTCTTCAACACAGCATGACATTCAGTAGTAAATTATGGTCTTATTTAGCATAAAATATAGGCTATACTTTAGGGCGGGGCTACAGTGTGATTGACAGATCTCAGATCAAACTGTAAAACTGGGCAGTGTAGTATACAAGTTAAGATTCTGCTACTGCATTGCCTATTTCTAGCTTAAATCTTTTCAGAAATATGTTTTAGTGTCCTGTTAAGTGGTAAGACAAGAAAGATTGCGACCAGGCTGAACAGACTAGTCAAACTGAGCACAGCCTGCAGTGTGTCATTCACCAGCTCCACACCCTTGTTGGTACTGCACATGCTCTGCCTGCAAAAAAACCAAGATGGCTAAGCTACCCCAATAATGCCATTCAAAACCAGTGGGTGATGCTGCTGTAGCTCTGTCCACTTCTGTCTGTGGAAAACAAAATATGATGTATGCTTAAGCAGGCTTGAACCAACCAGTTTCAACCAATAATATATGGCATCAATCCAGACAGCAATCAATCTTCAACTTTTAGGGGCACAGAGCTAAGATTCATCACTTAGCTAGCTAGCAACGGCATGGCACGTCGGGTTATGATACCTCCACTTTTTAATGTTCACATCAAATTCCTCCCAATGTTATGTCCTGCCTGCCTATCCTGTTTCATATTTAATGTACAAACATGAGCCTTCTCATCAAATTCACTCCAGAATAATGATATTTTCCAGGATGTCTAACTTTTGCTTTCAGTTTAAGCAGCAACATTAAAGTAGCCTGTTACAAATGAACAGTCAAAATATTACTCAGACTCAGACAAGTTTTAGCAGCAAAATGTACTTAAAGTATTAAAAATAAATGAGTGCACTCAGTAGAGTTCAGATCTCCACCAGGTGTTTCTTTCCTTAGTCTGCAAATCTGGACAGGAACAATTCAAAAACACCAGCAATGTAAAATGCATCAATATTTAAGCTGCATTTTAATGTATTATCTATTTTATGCTCTGTGTGGTAGTTTAATTTATAAAACTGCATCATATTTTATAAACTAATGACACAATGTAAAATCTACATTTTTAAAGAACCAGTAACAACAATGGTTGTAAAAAGATGGAGTAAAAGGCGTAGTTAAAAGTAGAATATTTCCCTTTCAAAAATAATGGAGTAAAGAAGTAGAAGTAAAGAAGTAAAGACTAAGCAGCATATTAGCATGGAAATTAATTGTACAAGTACATCAAAATTGCACTTGTGCAGATGTTCTTGTTTATTTTCCACCAACATCACTTTAAATTTGTCCATTAACTTCTGAGAATTAGCAGCAGCAGTAGTTAGACTTACTTTAATCTGTGTTTTTTCCCCAAAATATTGTACTTTTTGAAAAAAAAAAACAACAAAAACAAAACATTTATGGCAAAATATTATAATGCATGTCACTCTGATTTACTGTGCCTGATTCAGTGGACCTACATGTAGACCTGTATGTGGTTTTCAGTTGCATCTACAGCTTAAAAGGACAATAGTGATATATATCAGTAAGTGTGTTAGACATACAGAAAAAGGTGAGAAGTAGGAGAAGACAGAACTCAGTAAAGAGGGCAGGGAGCATTTCAGGGAACATTCATCATCGCGTATATAATGCCCACTCGGAGCTGTGTGAGGGTGGAGCGCATGTTTCTAAAAAAGTGATGAATCTCTTACATCTCCGTGATAGTTTGAGTGCACAGGCCTCTGAAAGCATTGGCGGGGACTCTCTCGATGTGGTCGTTCTCTTCCAGGTCACTGAGCAGCACACAGATCACAAAACACACGATAAACAGAAAAGCATTTTCAATTAGAAAAACAGCAGATATATGTACAGTTAAGCTGCAAAATATTAGAAATGCATGCTAAAATCCCCTTTAAATCTGCTCGACTTCTGAAGCTGATTAATATCAGATGGGAGATAGCTCAAAGATGGATTTTTAAAGACTGAAGATGACTACGCAGTGCTAGGTTTTAACTGCGGTGTTAATGTTTAATGGTGTTATTTCTTCTCGGGCATATTTAATTGTGTGTGCATACAATAACCTATATGCTCAAATCCATATGGGAATAATGGTGTGGGTGTGTGATTCAGCATGCATTTGTATATATATTGTATTGTTGAGACCTACAACACGAAGGCGGGGGCTGTGGAGTGGATCTTGGTGAAGTCTGGGAAGATTCTCAGTCCGGTGTGGGAGATGGTCCTGTGATGTGCAGATTAAGCACCAAATGTTACTACTTTCACACTACGACCTCTAAAAAACAGACACTCTGTGCAGTGAGTCATAGTGATAAAATCAGACAATGTAGCATTGATTGTGTTGACTGAGATAGAAATTTTTACAAGTGAAGAGTTTCCAAGACAATTCAGAAAAAAAGCTCAGGTGGCAGAGGGATAAATCAGGCATTTAAGCAGCTCCTTGTTCCAAATATCTGTCTCTCTTTTTTTTTTTTTTCTTTTTTTTTTTGGCAAAAACACATGACAAGCCTCTGAAATATTCAACAGTCTGCAAAACACTGATGGTTCACAGCTGAGACAGTTTGGAAATTTGATTATTTCAAAACAAGACAAAAGCTAGCGTCTCTGAGGTTGTATTCATAGGCATTGAGTTTGAGCTAAATGCTAACATCAATATGCTCACGTTTTCACAATGATAAAGCAAACACATGCTGATATTTAGTTGATTAATTATCTACCATTTTCAGGCTATTAGTTTAGCATGCTACATAAGAATGTTGACTAAGAAGGACAACATGACAAAATGACCCCAAAACATCTGGATCGCCCCCCCCCCCCCCCCCCCCCCCCGTGGCTGGCTGCAGTAAAACATCAAAGTACCACGTCAAAATAATTGTTCCAAAAGATGGTTGCTGTCATTTTAGTTAGTTCCTATCATTCTGATATATGTTTAAGCGTTTATTTTTCTGTTTATTACTCTGATAAATTTGATGTAGTCATTTGATGCCATAATAAGTGGGTTTCATGGTTATTGTGTTTGAGTCAGCTGGGTGTTTGGGTGGGACCTCGACACACAGCTCCACCATGATCACTACTGCACAGACTCTCCAAATGATGCCACTGGCGCAAGATGGCAGCGCCTGTATCAGGAATATTTTGGCTTCATTTTTGCACAGTGGGAAGAAGTAGAGACATGTAATCCATGTTTGTAGTGTATCAGGGATATTTAACTTGCTTTGCCTAGGGGCTACTTTTGCAAAATGACAGGAGGCCAGGGGCCAGTTAATGAACAAACATTGTTAATAGTTTTGTTTATCAGATAATATCAATAAACATTAAAAGGCCATCTTTCGTTGACAGTCTTTGTTTTCAAGTGAACTGACTTATTATTATTATATAATTACTGCAGCTTTGGCAACATTTAAAAGAGTTTATGCAACATTTAAAAAACTGGAACCTTTCCCATTATGCAACCACTGAAATGCTGGACTGATTCATAAACATAAACTGCTCCTGCCAGGGACAGAATAAATTTATAGGATCAGAATTATTCTCATTTCTGTGTAACTTTTGCTCCTTTTTCAGCTAAAAGTTGTCTTCTTCTGCATCACTCACTGTCTGATCTCACTGCTCTTTGCACAGCCTCGAAGGCTGTCAGACAGAGATCAGCCTTCTCCGTTACTAATTTGTCCCATCATACAAAACTGACATATCTGTCCCCTCTTCCTGGGAAAAACAGTGTGAATCAATTTATTTTCATTATGAATTAGAAAATGGTTGGAGAGCCACCTGGCACCAACAGGGGCTTGAGTATCACTAGTCTATGCATAAGAGCAACACAAAAAGCTGCTGAGGCTGATGAATGCCATTAGTTTTGCAGGTATTTGGTTATATTGTCCAACCTTGAATTTTGACCTGATGGTGGTGCTGGATGAAAAGTCACAAGGTCACCAAATTCACATGGATTCATCCTGAGTGAGTTGCACCAACTGGTCTTTACTAAGCCTGGTCCTAACTGTTAAGTCAGTCTCAGTTGAGACCAGTCTTTAGTACGGACTTCACATCAGTTGCACCAACCAGACTTAAGCCTAGTCTTAACTATGCCTGGTCAATGCATGTTCACGTGAAGACCCACAAATCTATGGCTGTTGCTGAGCTGCATGCGTCGCTAGGATACATTGTTACCAATATTCTGCTGTCTTGCTGATTTGTAGCTGATAATTTCTCATTTGTGGCAACATTCTGGGGGATCAAAGATAAAGAAAGGACACTGAGGTAAGAAAATGACTGGAGCTGCACAGCCAGCACAAGAAAACACTGACTGCCAAGCAGTCAAACGTAATAACAAATAAGAAGCAGTGGATCAGAGAGAAATATCCAAAGACTTAAATGGTTGTTCACATAAAACAGATGGACAGATGTTAGTGAGCACACCGTCTGTTTTAACTGCTTTCACCATTGAACTAGAAACCGCAATATCCCCAGACTCCCTTAAAAAACATGCAATATTGAGAGCTGTTGAGTGAGGAGAAACTTAATAAACTTTGTGAAATGTTGTCTATGATAAATTCTTAATTATTATTATTTTCTTGTAAATTCTGCAAATGGTATTTAATTCTTATGTCTATGATTAATTTCCCACCTGTATTGCTTAAATTGTTCCACGCAGTTCTGTTGGCTAACTCGACTTTTTGAGCATTCATTGCACAGAATACAAGGTATCTGTAGGCTGTATATATCTGTATTAATGAGCCAAGATTTTGACATTACACCTGCTCCGGAGCAGGCATAAGATTTACACCTGGTCTTAGCAAGAAGAAGGCTTAAGCCTGGATGGTGCAACTGGCATGGACTTAAAATGCTAGCCAGTACTAGTACAACTAGTAAGTTGGATACATATTTTCTGAAGTAAGAAAGTAAGAAGGCCTGTCATGTCATGCTGTAAACAAACAACTAATAAAGTTGATAATGGGTGTGTTAGATTTGCAGTACATGTGCAAAGGATTAAGCATTAAAAATAGTCAATAGTATAGTACTGAGGTGGTGGAGGCTCCAAACTGAATTCTGGTTAGGGCCCCACAAAGGCTTGGGACTTTTTTAATTTATAGTTTTTAATAGTTTAATAGTGTTTATATGTCCCAGTTCTCACAAAATAGGACATAACATAACAATAACAGTTACTGATAAGTTTTGCAGAAAATAGATTTACCATGACTGAAATAATATTTAGCTCATTTTGTGAGCTTTTTATTCCATAAGATGAAGTGTGACAGTTGATTTCCCTTCCAGGGGATCCAAGCTCATTAAAAAATGATGTCTCTGGTCATGTGGGGGCACATCAGAAGTAGGCCTGTCACCCATGACCCATTTTGGACTCACAATCAGTTTGAAAAACACAAATTAAAGAAGAGAGTATCCCCTCCCGCTGCACTCACTCACTGAGTACTCACAGATACTGCAGTTTCACGATGTTCTTGAATGCATCCGGATGGATGTGTCTCAGGTGTTTTGACTTTTCAATTGTTCTGAGGGAACACATTCAGTCATGAACTCATTAATATGAATGACTTACAATTACAGGGTTTCACCACTGGCATTATCCTGCCAGTTATACTTACATGTCAATGAGTTCAGGGAGATCAGAGAAAGCAAAAGCTCCTACACTCTCTAACACCGCATTCTCAGAGATGAAACTGAGGGAAACACAAATGGATAAATTAAGAGTATGACATGAATTTTTTATTTTTTTTTAAAGATCAGCTCTTCATTCACACTTATTCTTTGACATATTTTGTCTCCACCACCCTGCAAAGCTTCCTCCTCGACTGTTTGGGTGATGAAGCTTTCTCAGAGTTTGCAGCTCCTCTTGTTCCATAACAAAGACTAAACACACAACCACGCTGGATAAAAACTGCATACTCACATTACACTGAGCCGAGGGAGGCTGGCGAAGGCAAACGCGCTGATACTCTCCAGCAGGTCGTTCTCCATTATGGTGCTGAAGTTGGAAGTGGTGGAGAAACACTTGTTGTTAATCTTACAACTGTAATTTTGCGAAGATCACTACACTCACATGCTGAGGTGCAAGAAGGCCAAAAACATTAAATATAGAGAATGGAAGGTTCTGAACACCAGAGGGGGAACCCTCAGGGCCTTCAGAGAGGACCAAACATATCAGCATTTCAAATGTTACATTTAAAAATATATATATGACTTCTTTCATTTAATTATTGGGCTCCTCTCTTCTAATTCTAATTTTATCCCCATTGTCCATCAAGTTTGCTTCAGAAATGCTTCAGTAAACTAGTTATTAAATCTATGAAATATAAAAAGTTATCCAATCAGATTTTTTTGTTGTTGTCTCTGGGCAGAGAAAGGTTAGAGCTGGCTCACTCATTGATTAGGACTTCATCACAAGGACAGATGACCACAGCCTGTGTGTTTGTTTAGAAAGTGACAGGTGATTTACAGTGGGTGGGACCAAAAATCATCCACACAGGCCTTCCTGAAGGCCAGCACTGGTCTTGCTCATCGTCTAGAGATGAAGCAGGTGAGACGGTTGCTGTTGCTAGGTGGCTGGCTTGATAGCGCAGCATTTTTCACGACAGGCTTTTGCAGCGTTGTGATCCACAAAGGACTGTGTTATTTTGGAGACTGAAAATGCACCTGTCTTCAAGCCTGTCAGAAAACAGACACTTGAATGTTCTTTATCAAAGCTACTTACAGTAGTGCTGCATAGTCAACAGAGCTATGATGGACAGAAATAAATAGGTGTTATCTACTGTTTAATACAAGTTTAACTACAGAAACAATTCCTTATTCTGCTGTCATTTTTTTTGGTGTCTGTTGCCCTTTACTGGGCTTGACAGGTGAAAACTTCACACTACAGACACCTGCTGTTGTCACAAGCTACCTGGCTGCCTGCCACTTATTCCAGCAAAATCTTTTGCCCCTTCTGCTGCCTTGTCTGGCTAAGTTTTGGCCAAACTGAAGTCCCAGTGCTAATAGTCACAGTTGGCCACTGTTGAACACTTAAGTCTGATTTAAGTATTTTAAAATAAAGACAACTAAACAAAATGGAATCTCAAAGCTTCTAACAACATCAACAACAGGAGACCCGGATGTTTTTATCAGAGTGGGACAGATGGCAGCTCGTAAACAGTACCAGTTGTCAGTATTTTGATATAGATAATGATTATGTGTCAGAGTAAACTGGGTTATAACCACTGGACTGGAGCAATTTGTAACCACATTCAGCATAGGGACGTGGACGTTAACATGCAAGGAGACAAGACTGCTGCTAGCAAAAAGCGGCCCATTTTTTCTCTATTTTTTAAATCTATTCTGGCTATTGTCTCAACCAACGTATAACTACTATGTAAAATTTGAAGAACATTAATATCTCCATCCAGAAGGTACCTTCATCAGTTACTGAGGGTCACTGTCTAACATTGTCAATCCAGTTATCCATGCAGTCAGCTGTCAGACAACAGCAGACACAGTGTCTAGAGGGGAGCCCCAGACCCGTGAAAGATCTCACAAGAGTAAATATTTTAACCCAAATCCTGAAAAAAATTTCAGAAATCTTTGGTTCCCCTCTAGACACAACCAACAAACACAGAGCGACACTGCACAATGTGCCACCACAGTATTGGCGGCCCCACTAGATGGTGAATCATACAAAGCAGTTGCCAGATTTATCGATAAATGTAATAAAGAAACAATAAATAGGACGATAGGTCCAGACTCCACAGTTTAAACACTGGAACATTTTGTTATTGATTTACAAAACATTACATGCAACCAGGTGTCTTTACAACAATATAATAAATATGTAAATCTACATTTTTCCAGGCTTCCAGACTCAATAATCAACCATCTTTCTGGTGTGATAGGAACATTTACTTTTTCCCTCAACATCTCTCACAATATTTGCTGCAGAGATGTTACTGCACACATGTAATTTTAAACTGAATACAGCCTCTCTAATCTCTAAATATACATTTTTACAGGCTTGCGTCTGGTGGAGATAATAAATCAATTAATAAACTAGCACAAAAAAGTGTTTTTTGTTTTTTTTTTGTTTGGCATCATATCTGTCTCTGAGTTCTGAGCGAGCAGTGGGACATTCTGAGCCCCAGGCCTGCCAGGATTTGTCCCCATGTGCCAGATTGGCCAGAATACCACTGTTGTGCACTGTACACGAAATTCAGCTAAACACAAAGCTGTTTTTACCATCAAATTTGATGATGAGGTCTGAACACAGACTCTTCACCCTCCTCCACACTCCTCCTCTGTTTGGACGATCCATATCTATCCGTGTTTTGACCTGCTCACTTTATTATGTTCCACATCAAAGAATAAACAGGAACAACAGACACACTCACTTACAGTTTCCTGAGGAGCTTCAGGCTGTTGAGGGCGCCTTGGGGAATCACTCTGATCTGCGTCTGCTTAACTTCCCTGTTACAGAAACACATAAACTCTGAGTGATACACGACACAACAGGAGAGTAACTTCTAATGAAAAATCCATAGAAATCATTAGTGCTCTATTTTGCTGTGTGGACAGCAAGGACACGTTGGGGATTTTCTTTTCATGCAAAAAACAAACTATTTTGTGTACACACTTAGAAATAGGGGTTCCAAAAGGGTTCTTCTTTAGAGGCTGAGGTTCTACCCAGAACTATTGTCTTCTGAGGAACCCTTTTTTGAAGAAAGGGTTTAAAAGGGTTACTTGTAAGGTAAGGGGTTGCTTTAACTACCCTTCAATCCAAAGAACCCTTTTTGGAAGAAAAAGTTCTTCAAGGATTGTTGAAATCCTTTAAGAACTCTTTTGTGCAGGGTTCTTTGTACCATAAAAGGGTTCTTGGTAGAACCGCCTGGCTTGGTTCTAGCTAAAACTCTTGGCATCTAAAAAGGTTCACAGTAGAACCCCCTTGGTGGGTTCTCAATTAAATCCTTGTATTATAAAAAGATTCTGGATAGAACCCCCTTGATGAGGTCTAGCTAAAACACTCGGAATATAAAAAGGTACTTAGTAGAACCCCCTGGGTGGGTTCTAGATAAAACCTTTGGATTATAAAAAAAGCTCTCTGTAAACCCCCCTTGGTGTGTTCCAGATAAAGCACTTGGAATATGAAAAGGTTCTGGGTAGAACCCCCGGGTGGGTTCTTGTTGGCACCGGTTCTAAATAGAATGCCCAAGAGGGGTTTGGGTGGAACCATCACACCAAAGAAAGGTTCTCTGTAAGTTCCCTGGAAGCTCTGGGTGAAACATTTTGACAGATGGTTCTAGGTATAACCTTTATGTGGGGTTCTAGGTAGAAATCTCTGAAAGGGAAAGGGAACATTCTACCAGAATCCAAATAGGGTTCTCTGGGGACAAGCTCAAGAACTCGTTATGGTTCTAGTTAGCACTTTTATTCCTGAAAGTGTACAGAATGTCTTTCCAAAGCTTATTTTGTATGTGGTCATTGTAGATGACATCTGAAATGACCATCCATTTCCTCCTGCATACTTGTAAAGATCCCCACTGTTCTTGAGCCTTGACCTTCGAGCAGAGCAGAACACACACATCGCTGCCTGGGAGTTCATAGTACTTCTCTTGGGAATATAGTCACTACTTCTGCCACAAAGTACGTCCTTGCCTGTGTGGTTGTGTTGTGTGTGTGTGTGTGTGTGTGTGTGTGTGTGTGTGTGTGGACTGTATTCGTTTGTGTGCTCCTTGAGTAAGAGCACTCTCCTCTCGTGTAAGTGTAAGTGCATGTTTGTGCTGAAGCTTCAGGCGATCCTAATCTTCATGCTGACCCCCACTGCCACCATCCCACCCTCTCCCCCCTTCTGGCCTTGAGATTCCTTCAAAAAGTTTCGACGGCCAAAACAGCAAGCCAGAGTGTTTACTCTGTGTGGCCATCACCCCATCTTGCCTCTTCCAGCTGTGTGTCACTCTGTCAGCAACACCTATAAAGCACTTACTAAAGCAGCACCTTCTGTCAGCGCCTTTGCAGACTAAAGTAACACTACGTAACTTCCAGGGGTGCAGTGCTATTTGTTTAAGAGCATGGATGCATGTACATTAGCGACGCACAGCCCGCAGCTACAACAGCGTGCACTGTGGTTAATCAGTGGAACAGACAAGGCAGGTCATAAAAATAAACTCTCTGATTAATAGCAGATGGGTTGCAGAGGAAAATTTGTGCATCTCCTCAATAAGAGACATGCTGCATGCGCATTTGTGCACGAAGGACAGCAGCACAGCAAGTTTCCTCTGTCCTGTCAAGTCAGAGCAAACTCAATTTATTACACTTTTGAGGTTTAATATGCAACAATTTCCTCAAACAATGCATAGACTTATTTAAACATAACCCCTTTCAATCATCACTGCAGGCACACTAGAAGCGTGTGTGTGGTGTCTATATCTGCAGAGACCCTGCCCACTGGCTGTATTTCCTTATTGTGTCATTAATATTGCCAGCCCAAACGTCAGTATTTGACATCCTGGTAACAAGACTCAACAATCAGCTATCTTTCTGGTGCAATAGGAACACCTCAGACAAATCTTACTGATTCTCCCTTTAAATGTCCCACAATATTTGCTGCAGTAACATTACTGCACGCATGGAAATTAAACTGAAAGCAGCCTCTCTAATCATTTGTAAATTCCACAAACATCAATACAATGCACAATAAAGTAATCACCTGTGAAGCTTGTGCTGTTTGACACCATTTGAAGGGTAATATAGCCTATGGAGAGAGGTAGAGGTGCTCTGAATTGATTTGAAGCAAAGAAAATAATAAGTTTGGGTGGAGCCGATCTTCGCATCACTAATGCTTAAATTGTGGCTCATTCCAGGTCACCTAACCACTGTTACGTTAGTCAGTTATATCTGACCACATGGTAAAATGTTAGACTGACTTTATGACTAGTTTCTTCATGTTGAGAATATTATGCAGCAGTCAGCACTCTTTCTCTCTGGGGACATCGAGTTTGCATTTACTCTTTTCTCATCAATATAGAAAACAACCAGAAAAAGATGCCTCTCACTGCAAAAACTGTCTTCTGTCTTATCAGGACCACACACTTTATAATGACTTTATATTCACATGCTTGGAAAAAAAAAAAAAGATTATACAAACTGCAAATATTCTATTTCCTCACTTGGAGGAAAAAAAAGTGGCAGAGCATCGCTTCAGTGAGCTCCGTCAGCACTACAAGTTTGGTAACTTCTGACAGAAGATATAGCCTACAATATTCTTCTTAAAGAAAAAGTTTGACAACAAGCTTATTCACTTTTTTAACAAAAGTTAGAAGCGTAGATTGATACCATTCACATGTTTGAATGCTAAGTATGAAGTTACAGACAGGCGGCTAAGTTTAGCATAAAGATTGGAAACAAAACAGCTGACCTGGCTTGGCCAAAAGTTAAAAAAAATCCTCCCTACCAGCACTTCTAAAGCTCATTAATGAACATGCGGCATCTCATTTGTTTAATCTGTACAAAAACCAAAGTGGAAAACAACAATCCAGCAGAGTCAGGCTAGCTGTTTCCCTTGTTTCTAGTCTATATGCTAAGCTAACTTAGCTAGCTGCTGTTGGTAGCTTAATATTTACTGTACAGACACGAGCATGGTATCGATCATCTCTAACTAATCATTTTAGCACCAGTAAGTGTTCATATTTTACCAAGATCAGCCTCCTATGAAGCAGTTTATTAACCTGATAAACCAGATGTTTTGTTACACAGAATCATCTAGGAAGTCGACCTTGGAAACCGTTTGGAAAAGTGCGTGCACTTTCACAGAATACCTGGCAAATGATTGGCAAGTATCTTTTCCATTGTGAAGCATCTATTATTGTCTATTAAACAGTCACAGTCACTTCTTGCTGTAACTCATTGCAGAGGCTGCAATCAGTGCGTGTATGTATGTGTGTATGAATGTTGGCATGTGTTGTTGAGCACTTTGAGTGGTTTGTAAATTAGAAAAGCACCACATCCATTTATCAGTAACATGCAAATGTGAAGATGACTGCAAGGCAGTAAACAGATGTAAGCAATGCACAATGTTAAATATTCAAAATTTTTGTGATACATCGAGGATATGATGTATTTTTCTGAAAAACACTGAATGTAAACATAATTTCTGTTTGTTTACAAGAAAAACTCCACAGGGCACCTTTAACCTGTTTACTTGGTGGCTGTAGATAGCTGTGAGTCGCTGAAGATGAGCAGACATATTTTGCATAATTTCCCAGAGAAATGAATGTTTAATAAAACCACAAATTGGCGAGTTCAGTGCAAAACTTAGCCAAGAGGAGATGAGCGAGGATTAGAGAGGAATAATCAAAATGAGATCTAATGCGTGCTCACGAGACGGGGATTGTCAATTTGTAAACACGCCATATCCCCTGAATCTATTGGTGTAAGATGGTGAATGGGAAATACCACTTTGCAACTCATTCACTGTGATATTGACCTATATCACATATTGTAGTTGAGTAAAGGGACAACACACAGATTTTAGATATGAAAACTGGTTTACCCACAAGAAGTAGAACCACTCAGACTCTGAAAACATCTGTATAATGTGTTCTGAAGCTCTACAACCAGCTAAAGTCTGAAAAATAACCCTGGTTGACTTTCAAAGGTATTTATGGAGCTAAAGATGCTGTCGAATTGCATTATGGGAAATGTAGGATCCAGTGTTTTGAGAGCTTGGCCCATAAAAGTAAGGATATATTCACCTTTGCTGCTTCAATATTACTACTAATATTGCTTAGGATTGGATTTTAGAAAACACCTTTATTGTCAGAAAATGAACTGAAATTAATACATATACAAATAAAACAGCAACAACTACGACAATTAAAAGGAAAGAGGAAAAGAAATAAACAAGGAGTCAGCCTCCATCACATTCACATCAGGCAGTAGATCAAAGTACATTTCAGTGAGGAACTGAAACGTGACATTTAACATGACTGAATCTGAAAACACAAGTTCAGGTAATTTTGTGATGATTCAAAACAAATTAACTTTAGTAGTCAAATAAACTTGTTTAAGATAAGATATTAAGATACCAACAATTCTTCAGTCGCACTGACAAACATTACAAACAAATTAAATTTCTTTTACTTTTCCTCCCTTTTTGCATTTCACAAGAAGAACTCACAGCAGGAGCTTCTTTTGTTGGAGCTACTTTGTTCCAGCACTGGCACAAAGACAATATGTGAAACTGCTCCCACTGAATTAAAAAAAACAAAAAAAACAACATAAAATAAATTAAATTTTACGTGTAAGGAGGTAGGGACCGAATCGAATTAACCACCATCATTTTTCACAGTGTTTTAATGTGAAAACAAGCAACCGTGACTCATCTTAAAGTGTATTAGAGACACGCAGCAAGTTTTCATCGTACATATTTTCTTCTATAAACGAGGCGGGTTTCAGGAGAGTGTTAACTTCTTGTCTGTGAAGGTATTAAAGCTGCTAACTCAGGCCTTAATTGGCAGTCTGGTCAGCTGTTGTTCAGCCATTTGGGGGGCAAGTTTTTGGTGAGATAGGGACAGCACAGAATAAAGCAGCTAGAATTATCTTAAGGTGTGCATGACACCCCAGCAACTGAATTACAATTAATGACATTGATTGATCAACTCCATTTGGTGAAAGATAGACAATCAATCAATATGAGAACAGCTACTGGTTCAAATTATATCTTACCAAAACCCAAAGAGCGTTCTCCTATCAGGCTATAGAATATTCAGTGGGTTTCTTGCTGTGTGCAGGATTTTATTTGCTGCACTTATGTGCTGCACAATGTATGGAGGTAATTGTAGGTTTAAACTGTTCTACTTATTTGTCTGTTGTTTACTGTTTTGCATCTATTAAAGTGATGTTTTTTTTTCTCTCTCTCTCTCTTTTTTCTCTCTTTTTCTCTCACTCTCTTAGAATAGACCAGTTGGGTTAAAAGAGATTCTAATTGAAAAAAACAAACAACCTCAAAATATCCATAATAATGTTCTGAAAATAACTCCCATACATTTTTTATAAAAGTTTATTTAACTTGAACAAATAAAACTTGTGTATTTATGTTGCGGTAATGCGAAAAGATCAGTTGATTTCACTAAATTCCTGTATGTTTTTTTTTCTCTCAGTGAAGATTAAATGGTCATGGTTTAATGTTGTTGTTGTTGTCATTCTCCTGTTGTGCAGCTTGAGGAGGATTTCACATGAGGCTCCGTAAAAGCTTATCCTGTGTTTTTCTGGCCACAGTTGCAAACAAAGCTAATCAGCATTATCATTACCTGTAATACCACAAAACATCTTGTCGTATTAGTATTTGAGGAATTTCTCTGAGAAGTGAAACAGAACTGTGCAGCTCTTCAGCAAGCAGCTAAACTGTAAGCATCTTCAGTGACTTTGCATTTGCAGACATTTGCGTGCATCAACTTTTCTTGTTTGTCTGTACTCACAGGATTTGGGTGTTGCTCGAGATGTTGGAGGGAATCTGCGTGACCCCGAAGCTCAGGGTTCGTTTGGCCAAGCTGGTCTCAGCTCCGGGTTTAAGGTCCATCCCAGAGCCGGGCGCCGAGGCTGCTGCCGTCTTTATCATCACAATCATTAACATTATGAGAATCAAAACAATCATCTTTGCAGGCTGTCCACAGTCCAGATGGTTGTATTTTATATTAAAGTTTCCTTATTTCTCCTCTTCTTTTGTTTCCTCTCACTCTTATGTTGTCTGTTTTCCTGTCTGTGTTTACATGTATGCAAGCCCTCCACCAGCATCCACCCTCCACATTTATAATGTTTTTGTCCGTCTGTCCACTCTGGGTTCACCACCAGGTCGATGTGAGAGGAAGTGTGAGGTGCTTTTGGTGCTTTCTGCCATGCACTGGTGAATGATGGGGGCGTGTGAAAAGCTTTATGGGTGTATGAGGATGTAGGAGGTCTCTGCTGGGTTTGTTAGTGTGTATGTGCATGTGTGTGAGAGAGCACGCTCTGGTCCAAAAATCTGTTTCCCCTTTGTGAAACTTCAAATCTCTCTTTCAACTCGAATTAACCAGCAAGTATTTACACTTTAGTCACTGAAAATAGCATGTATAATGGATGAAATGCTAATTAAATTTGAACAAGACTCCCTTTTTATTTATTTATAATTCACATTTTGAAATCATACACCATCACAATCTGCCCAGCAAGACTCCCTCATTTTCACCTAAAAAGTTGAGTCTTATGAGGAAAAAGTGGAAACTTAAATAGCAAATAAAGTTGAAAATCAAATATATTATACAGAGATGAGAGGATTTTTGTTAAAGCTTATGTAGCATTTCCATAATAAACTGTCTAAAAATGCTATGTTTCATATTTTCCTGACTTTTTAGGTTATGGTTTTGCTAGATATTCAAGAAAGTGACGAGACGACCCAAAGCGAGACGACAAAAACGTGCATCAGGCAAACAATACTCTGTGTGATGCAGAATGTAAAGCGTCCATGGTGGCCGCCATGTTGCCAGCAACGGCAACATGAAACACTGGCTTTAGATACGACCTTTGAACTTTGCAGTGATGCGGTTTTCCTAAATGCTCGAAAGGAGAGTGACACAATGTCTTTGCAATCTGCACGCTCGCCGCTAGATGACACTAAATCCTGCACATGGGTAATACCGCATTTAGTTTTTAAAATTATTATTTTATCTTGTAATGTAAGTCAAGAAAATCTGTTTTTCTATTGTTTGAAATGCAAATCAAGCAGGAGAAACAGAAGTTTCCGCTGCTGCACCACTCAGCTGAAGAACAGCTTCTCCCCTCAGGCTGCTTAATTCATCATCCACACTTCACCTTATTAATTAGTTTGTTCTATATTTTTATTTATCTCTTTAACCAATTCCAACCAATCAATCAAACTGGCGCCGGCACTTTTATCTCGCTTGTTTTTAAGCAGAAGGGGGCGTGGTCATTCTGACAGCAAGAAAATGATGTATGCTTGCTTTCATGTTGGACAGATAAACATTTAAATATATGTCAACAACAAAAACAAGGAAATGAAGGAGTTGAATTTTTATATACTTATATTTTACGTGGTAGTCAAGGAAAAGAGCTTATTTTCACAATGCATTTTATTATTTAACTAACAATTGTATTTTTTCAGTATTTATTCAGTATATTTTACTTGTCTTGATAATCTTCCTCACAGCTTATTTGGTTTTTTTGGTTGCATTGTTCTAATGCCAAATAAGTCTGCATTATTTACAGTTTTGGGGGTAAATAATAGGCTGCAGACAATGGGGAATTACTTATTTTTGGCTGATTGTCTTGTTTTTAGCTTCAAAGTCTGTCAGCAAACTAAACAAAAAAAAAATTATGGGGAACAGGCGTGAATCTGTTTTGTCTTCTGTCTCATATTTGTGTTGAAAGATGAGCACAGTTTGATAACGATGGACATAATATTCCCTTCTCCTCCACTCACCACACATCAGCAGGACAGCCAGCTTGCAAGGACACTCTTTCTGCATTCACACACACACACACACACACTTTGAAATACACACACACTTATGTAACAATCTTTTTTTTTTGTCATTTTCTCCTGTATTGCATGTTCAGCTTCTCCTCTCCACATGTATTGTTGCCTCCAGTACATGTGTTGGACACATAAGCTGAGTTGTGCATGTGTGTTATTGTGGGAACTTCATGTAGAGGAACACAGCTCTTTATGACTTATTCCAAAGCAGGAAGAAAAATGCAGCCTTGAGCTCGTGACATGACCACACACACGCTCTCCGTCTCTCTCACACGCACTCACACACTCTCCCACAGCTTTGCTTATACACAGAGCAAGAAAGAAACAGAAGGAGAGACAGAAAAGAGGGGAATAGACGGAGTCTGACAAATGCAGGTGCACAAAGGAGTTGAAATAAGGGACTGAGGAGGAGGAGGACGATCCATGGCATCTGTGTGTGCATGTGTGTGGCGATGCATGATATGACTGTGAAGATTAATTTGTTGCTGATTGTTCTGCACCTGTGCAGGGGGAGTTGTGAAAAATATCGACCGGCTTTTAACTCTGCAGAAGACACTCTCCTCGCTCAACAGGCCAATAAATGCATCAAATGAAAAAGTCAATAGGTTCTTTCAGAGCGGATATTTTGACTTGTCAAACAGAGGTGCAACTAATAACATTAATGATGGATGCATTCAAGTTCCAGGTCCCTGCTATTGTGCATTTTCATTAATTGAGATGCTTAGTGGGGCTCTTTCATGGGCTGCAGGCCATTGTTAATGTTAATAGAATATCTATAGATCTGTGTTTACAGCTAATGTAGAGGTGGTAGACTCAAGTGGAGACAAGAGCGGCCTAGAGAGGTCTGATGAGCTCACTCCCTTCTTATGAAGTCGAGTTATTTATTGTCTGAGGAGCAACGGTTACAGTGAAACAGTCATCATCAGCCTCCCTCCAACAGGGTTCATATAGGCATGTGCAGGAAAAAATACAATCATACAATCCCAGATTTTTTATATACCTTACTTTTACGTATGTTACATCAGAGCTGCCGTTGCTGTCCACATTTGTCTGTTATATTGTGTTGTTGCTACTGCACTGCATTGTGGGATTTTTATGCTAGCATAGTATGCACCTCGCGTACTATTGGTGTCATTCTAAGGTTTCGGACACACTAAAGAAATCTCACACAATTTTAGCGTACTAAATAATAATGTTCATGTAGAATTTCGGATGCAGACATAGTCTTTAGCCCCAGCCGACGCTGCCTCACGTGATACCATTTGAGGCAATGTATCAGATTTTGTGCAGCCACCTCTGGAGCCGTAATAGGCATACAACATTTTTTAATGTATGCAGTCGTACTCCCCAAGACCTGTAAAAAACTTTGCCAAACTTCCCCTTTAAAACGTGCTAACATGTTAAATTAGTTTGCATGCTAAGTGCATGCCAGTTACAGTACATACAGACTTGTTTCACCATCAGAATTTGATCCATTCAGTTGGAAAACATTTGGAAAGTCTAGAGGAGCCGCTAAATTAAATTGTTTTATCCCCATTTAAGGTAACATGAAAGTTGGCCAGCTTGTCTCTGCAGTAGGTATTAATCCGGGAATTTCTTTACAGCGGGAGGTGGCTTTTTTGGCTTCATGCACCACTGAGCAGCTTTCATAGGAAAGAACGAGCCTTGCCTATGACGCCATACCCAGTTCTTCTTTATGCATGCATAGGATAAACTCCTTTGATTAAGGTAACGTGGCCTTTGATCTGGTGGTGCCCCCAAGCCAAACTTTGCATTTTTTATTCCACTAATAAGGATCTAAGAATAGTGCATCTCTCTCTCCAGTTTCATCCTTACAAGTAGTATTTTGTTGAGTGTAATGAACTTAACAGCCTAATGAAGCTGCTGGTTTGTTCTATCTGTAAATATAAATGTTTGAGGTGTGTGTTAACACGAGTTACCTGATTGGTTTGTAGTGGAGTGGTGTCTTATTTACCACATGAATATAGCAGGGCTGTGTCTTTATCTCTGCGCTAGCTGGCTGTGGTCAAGGACAGCACCGCAGCAGATGGCTACAGCCGAACACAAGCCTTTTGTTCGGGCTGCTCGGCAGAAGACAAAGAAGCAAAAGTAAAAGAAACAGTGAGAGAACAAGACAGTTCGATGTTGGGAGGTGTTTATTGAAATAGCAGGTCCTTGTAGCTCCTCTCACCTGAGGACGCAAAGCTCCGCTCTGCAGTCTCGGGGATCTTTCATCCGGCAAACAGCAACTCTGCAGAGACTTATACCGTTCACTGCACTGAGTCATACTTCAAAGCTCTGCTCGGTGTGTGTGAGCGTGTTTTTTTTATGTGTGTCTACTGTCCCAGTTAGACTGAACGGGACTTAGAAGAAAAGGTGCAGCTTTACTCACTTTGATGAAGCAAGAGGTGAAAGGGAATAAGATCAATGTGGGGGAATCTGAAACGTGTAGGTTGTTAGAGGCACATAGTTAAAGGAATATTTCAGGAACTTATTCACCTTCTGATGGAGTTGGATGAGAAGACTGATACCACTCCCACACGTCTGTTAAACATACAGCTACGGCTGTTAACTAATGATTGTTTTATTATAGATGAATCAATTGAAACTGCTATTGAATCCAAGACAGCAGAAAAATGTGTCCGTTATTCTGAGCTTATGCACATAATAGCAAACAGTTTTTAATTTGTATTCTAATTTATAATAATTTATCTACATTTTAGCAAAAAGTTTGCTCAAAATGTCCCATTTCACACTCAAAATTAGGACATATAATCCACTTTTTGTGTTACTTTATTTACTTAGTTACATTTCAACTATTTCTTGCTTTTATTTGATTTATCTTCATACTTTAGCGTATATTTTTTATCTGTAATTTAGCTTAAATTCTATACTTACATTCTTTATAAAAGTATCTCCATATGTTTGCGGAAGTAGGGCTACTATCATTGATTATTACTGATTAATCTAACGATTTATTTCTCCGACTACACATTTAATTGTTTAGTCTAAAAATGTCAACACATAACGAAAAACACCCCTTACAACCTCCCAGTTACGTCTTCTTATGACTTGATTTGTCTGGTCGAAAACTGATTTAAAATCCCACTGACATCTTCAGCCACGCTAATAACAATAAATCCAGCTTTGGACAGGACTTGTCTCAACATTATGTCATGTGGCTCACTTCAGAAGCTGCCTCAAACTACAGATTACATAAAAGAAGTGAACGTAGCCACTGTGCCATCGCCCACTTGAAGCTGAGAGTTTCTTTGACTTCATCTTTGACTCAAACGTGGCCATATTTGGATGATAGACTAGAGCTGGGGAGAAGTGAGGGTAAGTTATCAACTAATGTTAGTACTAGCTAGCTTGGTGAAAACTCAGACAATGTATTTTCAAACAGTGTGCTTCACTCTTACAGGACAAAATGATTTGAGGATATGAGGATTAAGCTGGGTGCACTGGGCCTGGGCTGTCCAGTGCTCAGCCCCGGCACATAGACCTACAACAGAAAAACAGCGAGGTTGGAAAAGGGAGTGCAGGGATTGGATTAAATGCAGCGGACCTTGAGATGATCACTGCCCACGGCATCTTCTGACCACCCAGCCAGACAGAACAACGCTGCAGGCGTTGCAATCGCCCCAAGAAGAGAGGGAAGATATGAGAGCTAAGCTAACCCGATGTGGACAAGAGCTACGTCATTTTTCAACCTCCATGCCTGTAATTTACAGGACAGCTAAAGATGTGACAGGAAAGGGGGCAAGAGAGCAGGGGTATGACACACAGCAAAGAGCCATAAGCGGGGGTCAAACCCACGGCCATTGCAGTGGACTCACAGCCTCAGTACATGGGGCAAACGCTCCGCTAACTGAGCTACTAGTTCACCATCAGACTACTTTGATTATACACCTGATCCAATTCCTCCTTCTTAAAAGCTCCTCACAACAAACCCCAATTAACCCCTAGGAATGAGCCACTTTAGCCCAAGATGGTGATGGTAAACCAATCAGAGGCAGAGTAGGATGGAAGAAATATTGATGCACTGTAACTATGAATCCTAATGTTTGCAGCTAACATTAGAGCAGATAAAGACGTGTGTTCTTTAGGTTTCTGAAACATTACAAACCCCCCCCCCCCCCCCAAAAAAAAAACAAAAAACGCCACCCTCTGAACTCTTGAGAGCTCTGCCATCTGCCGTCTATCTACATGCACACTGAATCAACTTGTAGAGAAAAAGCTTGGCAGGCCTGCGTCTAGTTACAGTTATTAATGTATAGTTGCTGATCAGAGGAGGGACTTATCAAGGGTCAGTTAACTTGCCAGGCTTGTAATTGTTTTTTGCAAACTTTCATAGCAGCTGTGCTCACAAAGAAATAATGTTTGACTTTAATAAGAACAAAAAAAGGTTTAAATTTCTTTTAGCAACCGATGAAACAATAATATGCCAATTTACGTGTTCTAGACTATTTTTTGGTTCTGAGTAGTTGCCAGGCAACCAGCGAGAAGTCCGGCAAGTTACTGTTCCTAGCCAAGAAATAATAAAATAAATAACCCCCCGTATTTGACATTTTTAAACTTCTGATTCGTACAGAAGCAAACGATATAACGTGTCAATTAGTGAGCCTGAGAGGAGAGCTCGAAATTTTCCGCTGTGTCCCACAACTGTCCCAAATTGTACTTTCAGCTGTCCGAGACTTCCAAGTTCTTTTTTTTTTTTTCATTTTACATAATTAATGGTCCAACATGGAGGTTCTGCTACTTGTTCCCTGCACTTATGTCTGAAAAAACCTGAAATCAGCCAAGGTGTTTGGCTACAGTCAGTTGTCATTATTCTTCTAGTCATAGGTTCAGTCATTATTTATTTGTTTCAAATAAGGTCATAAACTACAGGGCAAATGCAACACTGATGGAAATTTACATACACACACACAGAATATATCTCATAGTAAACACTTTATTCTAAACACCATGACAGCGTGTAAGCGTGAGCATGTGATGTAGCGTAGAGCTAGTGCCAGTGCCACTGCATATTTTTCAAATTTTTAACAACTAACCATTAAAATTATTTATTATTCCATGACACATAATATAATAATTTTATTTGTAATGATAAGTTTCTCTACTGTCCCAAACACTGTATCTTTGTGTCTCAGGTGCTATTTTTATGACACATCCTTAATTTTGCTGAGAAGAGGTGGATTTTTTAATTTTCAGAGAGCGCCATGCAAGTTTCCCATTACCACGCCTCTGTATATCGAACAGACGACATGAGAACGTTCTCATTTAACTCTCCACCAGAAGTGAAGCACGTTTCCAAGAACTTTGAACTGTATATTTGCACCGATGTCACAGTTTGGTCATTAACCCGGATGCATGGCCATTTTGGAGATACTGTGATGTAATATTAAATTAAAACTCAATTTAGGCTGTTTAAATTCTGGAAAAGTTCAGGAAATATGCAGAATCTGCAAAAATTCACAGAAAAGGACTCTGTCAGCAGTAAAGAGTACAATATTTTGGGAAACTTAGTTAATAGGAGTGAAGACCTGTACGAGCTTGCTCCTTCGTCTTAGAACAACGACCTGATAATTTTGCTTCCTGACACTGTGAACTACCTCGTTTTTTGCCGCACACACACAAAGCTGAAGACCTTAAATGTTACATGGTGTGTGGATGGATGAGAGAGGCTCAGCATCAGCTCATCAATGAGGTATATTGTGAAAGCCAAGGTAGGTGATCAACTAATCTTTACATTTTGGACATTTAACTAAACAGACTTTTAGGATTTTGTGTCTACTTTTCTACTTGAACAACTTTTCGTCCCTCTTCTTCTTAATTTTTTAAAGACATTTATAGGTGGTTGACGAAAATCAACATTTTCTGCACCAGTGCTGCCTTCGAATGTTCTCGTGAACTCGTGTGCATGAGTCATGATCTCAGAGCTTTCAGACAATTCCCATTTATAAGGTCGTGAATACCACAAGAGAGGGGTGTTCATATGAACTCTTCTTGTGAATATGATAAACGTGACTCCATTTGAAGGCAGCAAATAATCTGGATTGATGATGCACCGTGAAAACTACTCTTTTAAGATCTGCTTGCTATTTGTTTGTCGTAATTAGGCTCTTATCTGCTCTCATGGTTGTGGGCGATGTGAGACAAACACAGCATTGTTGTCTGCAGGGCAGATGGGAGCAAAAACCAACACACAAAACGCACTCCGGGCTCACTTGGGTAATATTTTATTTACTCGTTAATCTTCAAAACTATTTTTCATAATAAATTTCCACTTTATGTTCATCAAAGAACCGTAACAATAAAAATAAAAGTAAATACTGTAGAAAAATTGTACATATAGAAAATAAACATGGTTAATGAACACCTAGATGTAGAATCCCATTGGTTTGAGACACCTCCTTTTTGTTTCAGATGGCAACACAACAGAGATAGAGGGAAAAGAAAGCCAGAGAGACACGGAGGAACTGGGAAGGCAGAGAGGGAAACGTACGAAACAAGGGGGAAAACAAGAGAAGGGAGGAACAGGAGGTCAGAAAGGCCAGTTAAGGATGGAGAGAATAAGGGAATATGTTAAGTTAATTTTTGACATTATACTTTGAAGTCTCACACACAGTCCTTTTCGTGTCCTTTCTCGCCCTGGTCGTTTTGCATGCATCTGACTGGTTGGAAGAACTCGAGGGGGCTTGTTCATGTCATGGCACTGTTTGTATTGATATATCGTGGAGCTACAATTCTTCAGACACTGCAGAAGTCCATAAACAGATAATTATACCGTAGCCCATCGGAAACCTGTCCTCTGTTGGTCACGCCATGAGTATTGATAATTCAGTCATGAGGACAAAAGGACGCAAAGAGAAAGGGAAGAGAAAAGGGAGAGCCAATGAAATCAAAGCAACTCAAGAAGTTGTCATATAGCCAATGGCTTCATGAACTGGACTTTTCTATCTATTAGCAACACATGGTAACATTTACTTTGTTCTGTTTTTGATTCTTTTCCTCGGCTGGTTTTTGCTATAAAAGGTGGTCGGTTAGAGCAGGTAATAGTGGGTGTGGCCGATAAGACATCAGGCTTAGAAAACAGGTCGTGGCCTGTGGCAGGCGCACACACATCCCGGCGTTGCAACCTCCTCCTCCGCCTCTTCCCCTCCACAAACAAACAAAACCTACCACCGCTGGACTTCACAGCACAGCTCAGAGACTCAGGCATGCAGCACACTCGAGATGGTCACACTTTTGTCGACAAGGATTTCGAATTCGGAGATTTGAATCGTTGTTGAGTCCCAAAAACCATTGTTGAAGTGCGTATTTAGGAATACTTCGAGCCAAGGTGGTAAGTTTATGATGGTGTGTAACCTCTGGAGTTTCAACGCGGTATAAATCACACGGAGTAACATAAGCCACGTGCAATAAGACCCCCCCCTCCCTTCCCCAAAGAGTCTATACTGCCCAAATGTTCTTCATATTCATCATTTATCATTGCCATAACAATTATCATAATGGTCTTTGTCATTTTTCACCATTTTCTTCTTGTATTCAGTCTTATGAAGATATGGTGGGTCTTTAGCATTGCAGGTATGTGTATGTCTGCTTTATATTTTAGTGTGTGTGCTGCATGTGTGTGTTTTTGTGTTTGTATGACACCGCAGTGGCGTCTGTAGGTAGCATCTGAAGTCTCAAGTATCCTGTCCAGGAAAATATCTCTCAGTTTTCTGCTGATTCCACCGTCGTGATTTACAGGGCGCCGTAAAACATCAGCTCTGCAGCGTGAAAACAACCACAGCCCATTCATTATATTAACGGCACCAGCCCTGCCTCCGCCTATTCACTCGTAAATTCACTGTCTCTATGGCTACACCCTGATTTTTCTGTCCCGTTGCTCGGGGCTTTAGACTTGGACCGTCGGTGTGCTTGTTTCTTCGGTGCTTCGTCGAGTCCCGTCTGCTAACAGGGAGGAAGGCCAAGAAGCTTGGAAGAGACACTTGGTGCTTTTCTTGGTACTTGTACATCATCTTTGTTCTCTCGCTCAACACACTCAGTCTGCCATGTGCTTCGCTTAAAGTCTTCCTCGACCTCTCTGAGTCCGACAGGAGAGGTTCTGCTGTGGCAGGGGAGTGACTGGTCTTTTTTTTTTTTATCTGGCTGGCCCCCCGAAATGGTTCTTAACTGGGAGTTGAACTGGTGCTTCTTTAAATCATTTGGAATGGTGTTTATGTTCATAAAACGAGCCTCTCTCAGAAGCTCTGCTCATTGGTAAATACTGTACAATAAGGGTCCACGCCCTTGGGCCAGTCTGTATGTGTGTGTGTGTGTGTGTGTGTTTGTGCTTAAATGTGTGTGTGTGCTTGAGTGTGTATGTTTGTGCTTGCAGGTGTGATTATTGGAGAGTAAACATTAACATCAGCATGTCTATGTCAGTGTGTATGTGTGTGTTGTTCTTTTTTTAGAATATATCTATTTATGTACATATACCATTATATATAAAGGTGTATGCGTATATGTCTGTCTGTATGTCGGACGTCTTCCGCCTCAGACGTAGTACTCCTTGTCTTTGTTCTTCTTGTTCTTGGAGATCTTGGCGATGCCCAGCGGCTTGTCCTTGGTGCTGCCGTTGGGCTGCGTGGCCGAGTTGCTGATGTAGTTGCGGCTCTCGTCCACGTGGTAGGAGCCCTCGTCGCGGTTGCGGTACTTGTACATGGCATAGAGGAGGATGAGGATGCAGAGGGCCGCCGCCGCTACGATGCCCACCACCATGCCCGTGGTGCTGCTGCTCTCCCGCACCACTTCAGACGGACCCGGGAACACCTTCACCTCTGGGAGGGGAGGGCGGGCTGTAAGGGGACAGTGGAGGCAGGCAATGTTACTACAGCCAGACAGCCCAATATTATCAGCACAACGGCCTATCACAGCTTTTTATCACACACATTTTTATCATCGTCATTATGACAGTTAGATTTAAGACTTTTTAAGACCATGCAATTTAAGATCAATTTCACATTCATACTTGCAAAAAACAATCTTTTCACAAAATCTGTCAATCCAAATTGTGTAATGTAAAACTCATTGGTTGTTTTTGGTTCCATGTTGGTTTTTCATGACATTTCATGGCCTGGAATACAGATTATTGGACTTAAGACTTTCAAGGACCTGCAAAAACCTTGTTTTCTAATTTATAGTTATTTAGAATGATTAAAAATGTGAATGTTTCAGTGTCCTGATGTCATTCTATGCCGTTATCTTGTCGGTAAGAGTTCACAATGATAAAATAGTCGCAATATCTGTGTATATTTGAAAAAAATGTGATCAGTCAAATTCATCTTCAACTTTATTGTGCGTTTTCTCTCTTTTGGCAAATAAATTATACTTGAAAAATAAGAGCATGAAGTTGGAAACTGAGTCTGTAACCAAAACTGTAAATGATTGAACACCATACACGATGTTTAAGAGGCTCTGGATTATTTACACAACGTAATCATATGTGTATTATTAACATTAAATCATATTTCACTTTTTAAATACTGGGGTTATTGTCAATACAAGTATATCACAACACCCCTATGTTTTTATTGGTGACTATATTATCGACATCTGTTTTTTATGCCCTAATATTGGTATCAACATTGGCCCCAAGTATCAGTCGTGCTCTAGATGTTACATTACAGTTTACTGCATTATTAATTTGAATTACATGCCAAGGTGATGGGTGGAGAGCTGTAGTGGAGAAGATACAATGCATCATCGTGATGAATTATTTGACGTACGTTTTGCATAATTCTACAAGCTGGTGAGGAAGGCTGCAGCTCAGAGCCAAAGCTGTTTCCATATTATCACGTAATGTGTAAACAGATTACATTACACCATGTTGAGAGGAGGGCCAGAGCACAGGTGCACATTACATCAATTTTTATTACATACATTTGACACTTTATGACGTACAGAGGCAGCGAGGGCTGCAGGGCGGTGATATATAACACCGTATTAAAAGACTGTTGGTGAAATAATTTGCATGTGAATTCTGTAGGCTGGATGGAGACGAGGTGAGGGAGGGAAAAGAAGGAACAGAAAGGAAATATAAGCAGATATAACCATAAAGGATTGGGGCTGAGCTAGCTGGACTAGTGCAAGATCCAAATCACAGGAGGCGCAGTATTTGTTAAAGGCAAAATATTTAAGTTCTGCCACCAGGGGTGTCTGTTACATTAAAACAATAACAAAAGATGTAGTTTGACATCTGAAGTAGCAAGGGATCATGGGAGCTGTTTCCTTCATTGTTAAACAACCATAGCTGATGGAAATCTATCTGACGCGATACAGGCAGAAATCATATTCGTGAACGAGGTAATATTAAAGTTTTATTCACGTTATGTTTAGTCACAATCGTCGACTTACTTCCTCACTTCTGACAGCAACTAGCGGCTCACAAGAAATGCACAGTTGCCTTGAATAAATTCTGGATTTCACTGGGTTTGACCATTGACCAAACAAGACATCTGAGGACGTCGGGCTTTGGCAAACACTGACAATTTTCACCATTTTCTGACATATTATGGACTGAACAATTAATCGATTAATTGAGAAAATAATCGACAGGTTAATTGACAGTGAAAATAATCACTAGTTGCAGCCCTAGACATTTTAATGGAGCAATGATACATAATTTATCTACATAGCAAAATATGTGTCAAAACACCATTCTGAATTAAATACTGTGGTGGCACAGAGACGTCCCGGCCTACAAATCATGCTCTACAGGCTTAAGAAAAAATCTTTGTTTGGTCCAGATGATCACAAAAAATATCACACCTTGATCATTTTAATATGTTTTTCAATGAAAACAAGAATAATGCTGCAAAAGTGACCATCCCTTCCAATACTGTGAATCACATCACAATTGCAATATCAGTTAAAAGAATTGCACTTGGATATTTTTTCCAAATCGTTCGGCCCAGAGAGGATGAACAGTGCAGCCAGCTGTATGATAATTATCGTATTTGTATCATAATTCTGTTAGCTAACAGACCCTGTTTCTAATGACTGTACGAGATAGAATGGAAGAAAGGCCACAACAAAACCTTGTTAGTGATTTGAGAGCACCACAGATCATGTTACTGGTAAAGCAGAGATGCAGTGATGTGTAGATATGGGGCTTTTATTATGATGGGTAAGAAGGTAAAGAGATGGGCTGTGATTGACTCTGTGTGAAGCGATATACAGTTATTCGTCTTGTTCAGACGGTGGAGCCTCCGTGTAGTATGGTGCACGATATAGGTTTGCCATTCAGTGCAGCATCCTGGCCCCTTCCCAAGTTTTTCCAGTATATGTGTCAGTTTTTGTTAAAATACGACCATTTCATTCACAAGTACAATGTATTCTCCATCTGGCAAAACTGGATGAATAAAAAGGGATCAGGGAAGGTGAGGGGAGAGGAGGGGGCGGAAGCAAAGTAAGTGACGGAGACAGAGATTGTGGAGTGGATGGAGAGTGTTAGGTAATGCCTGGAGGCAGAAACCTAAGTGGAAATGAAAAATTCATTGTAGCGAGCGACAAAGCGGTAGCAAAGAACTGAGCGACACTGAGTGTGGAGGACACATGAAAAACAGAAAGAGTCAAAAAGGCACAGTGTGATGTGTATGTCTCACCTGAGCTGGGGTCACAAGGGTCGATGTCTTCATCATCGCTGGGACACTCAGCCGACGCCACCAGCAGGTCGTCTGCCGACTGTGGAGAGAGGAAAAATTGGGAACATGAACACACACATATATAGACTCATTATCCACCAACATCTCCAAGCCTGCGCTCCACACTCCTTCTGTTTATTTTCTACATGTGTGAGCACACAGCACCAATCCATCGCCCACCCGTTCTCCAGTTTGCCACACAACACTTTTTGCCTGTTACGGCCCCCAGCGATGGCAGGCGGCCAAAGCTGGAGTACCAAGGAGAGAAGAAGAAAGGAGGAGGGAGGAGAGAAGCAGTGAATCTTGTTTAAATCCACAAGGGGACAGCCAGTTATCATCTCCTACTCTATTGACCCTCCCCCTCTTTTTCTTCCTCCTCTGGCCTCTCTATCTTCCACACCTCCTCTGTTCTGTTCTGCTCTCTCCATCTGATGTTGGCTATGTGTTGGAGAATGCGCAGTGTGAAGCCAAAGAGAGGAATATTTCATTAAAGGGATAGTTTGGGTTATGTGATGGTGGGTTGACAGTCAGCGTATTACCTACAGTCGATGGTGGTGGGCACGCCCCAGTTTGAAGAAGCAGAGAGGAGCACCAGCACAGAAGCTAAGCAATAAACTGCAGTGGACAGGTTCAGAAACAAAAGGTATTTTAACCACTTTAAACCTGAAAAAAATCAGTTTAAGTGGACGTTAAATTTAGAATATTTTCGCCAGTTTACCTTGGTGTCAGACAGCCTTTTCTGATGTGAAACTGCCATTATGTAAGCCAAATATCACTCTCTCCAAACTAACCAAACCCCAGAGGCGAAAATGAGTCATTTTAGCTGGCAGAACACAGGAGTTGCTGATCTACCGCTGCATTGATTTGTTAGTTTGTTTGTGTTTCTGTGTGACTTTGGCAAATCCAAACTATCCTCTTGCAACATCGAACTCACACGATGGCACCGACTAACTAACAGATTGAGGCGGCAGTGGACGGGCAACTCTCATTTCTGCAAGGTAAAATGACGGGGTGTCTGCAGGGAGCGATATTTGCCTTGGAAAACTGCAGTTTCCTGTCAGACTGACAGCAAGGTAAAGCAGCAAAAATGTTCTAAATATACTGCACACAAAAACTTTTTTAGGTACACCTTTTTTAAATGGTTAAAATACCTTCCCTTGCTGACCAGTACATTGCTTAGCGTCTTCTTTCTGCTTCTCGTCACTGAGGGTGTGCCGACCAGCATCTACTGTAGGTAATTCACACCACAACATAATGCACATCGCCACCTCAAGTAATCCTAACTCTCCCTTTAAATATTCCAGCTAAACACTTGACGGCTCATTAAAATCTCCTTTATTTTAACACCTCTCCATAAGCACCATGTCGATAACCCACTTACACTCAACCTCTCACCTACAGCAACCAACTAATATCTCAACAACCGCTCTTTCTCCGAGCTCCTGCTCCCTCTCTGTGGAAAAAAAGAGCCCTTTTTCCTCTCCATTCCATCCCTGCTCCTCTTGTTGCCATGGCAACTCTAAGTTCAGGCTGTTAAAAATGATGGGGAATAAAAAAAAAAAAAGAAAAAAAAAAAAGGAGTGTGCACCCTCAGTGGGGACCTGTGCATTGATTCCAGCCAGAGCGTGAGGAAGAGAGGGGAAAGGGGGGGAGGAAATGAGTAAAAGATAGATGGATAAAGGGAATTTTTAGGAGAATTGGGGAGAAAGAGAGAGAAAAGCAGACAAGATAAAAAGAGGAGGAGGACTTCAAAGTGCTGCGGTCTTTACTTAACACCATGCTAATGTGCTCCGCATATTCATGAACTACTGTTAAACATCGCCCGCCTTGGTGCCTCGGCATGAGAGATATGAATGTGTGTGTTTTGTGTGTGTGTGTGTGTGTGTTTTAACCACACTGGGCGCTCAGTGCCAGCACTAAATTAAAATTGGATTGTGATGCATTGCAGTAGATGTTAGTAACCCACAGAATAAAGGAGGAGAGGAGAGAGCAGCAGAGCTATAAAAGAGAAGAGCTCTAGAGAGGCAGATTACAACCAGACCAGAACAGATTCTGAACCAAATCAAAGTGCTAAGTGGTCGATGATGTCTTAGCTGAAACCTACAGGCAGTAATTCAAACAGAAATTCATTAAGCCTTCTCTCTGTCCTTGGTTTCTGTTTCCATGCCTCCTTCTCTTTGTTAGAACACAGATTACATAAGGTTAGAGAGGCAGCCACTTAGTTTATTCATCTGAAAAAAGCCCCACCACACTGTCTGAGTATGGTGTGGTCCTGGTGCTGACAAGTCTACTGTGGTTTTAGTTTGGCCTGAAACATACATTAGGTTATTGATGCTTGACTCTGTCTCTTTCCTCCACTGCCTTTCCAATCAGTTCTGCCCACTGGGCTGTCAAATGCTGCTAGGGTGAGCTTAGCCCCTGGAATCCAGCCAGTCAATAAACCGCGCCTTTGCCAGGATCCAAATAGCACAAGAACCAATCAGCCAGTAGGAAACACATCACCCCCCTGACTGTCACCGATCAATGCCGAGCCACCATGCTTGATTATTGATCCAAAAGAGACACCTATGTGCCCTTTGCGGGAGCCGGTTTTGAATCCAGATTCCAGCTAAAACAAAAGTAAATTCACCAAAGGCCCCTCCTCTCCTCTGATCTGTCAGCTGACCACCCCATTCAACCGGGAAGGAAGGTGTCAATTGGACTATTGATCCACCTATCACATGGGAGACAATGAACACGAGGACATGCCGAACACAACTTCAATCACATCGATGAACCACTGAAGTTTATAGAAGATGTATGCCCCAAAGAAACCTCCGCCCCTCCTTCTGTCCCTCCCTCTTTGTCCCCATCTTTTCAGTCTATCAACAGAGCATGCTGACATGATGATGGACACACAATGAAAGAAAAGAAGATAAGGACATCTGCATGCTGAAAGAGCAAAATCTCTACCTGAGCAGCCGAACAGTGCCAACGACCGTCCATGCCTCCCTGACTGCCTAGTTCACACATAGTAGCTGCACTCTGTCCTCACACACTCTTGCAGGAGATTCAACAGCTTGTCTGCTACTTTCACAACTGGAAATCAAACATACACAAGCTCTATGACAGCCAAACGTGCTGCATGGGTCTCTTTCTACTTAAGGCACATCTACACAGACACACAGAATCAGGCTGAAGTTGGCAGGCTGATGAATAGATCCTGACGAGAGAAAGGAGAGGAGAGAAGCTAGCTCCACTACTGCAGATGGTGAGATAGACTCATACACCGCCTGCATTAACAGCCTATCACTGAGAGAGAGGAAGGGAGGGAGGAGAGGAGAGGAGAGGAGGAGGGGTGACGGGTAAATATGGAAAGATATGGAGGGAGAGAGAGCAAAGGAGAGTGAGAAGAAAGGAAAAGAGAAAAGTGAGCAAAAGGAGGGAGGGAGGAGAAACTGTCTCCAGAAGATGGATAGCGAAAGAAAAAGCGGAAGAAGAAAAAGATGTCAAAGATGTGGAGAAAGAAGAAGCAAGGAGAAAACAAGACAGGGATGGAGGATGGGAGCGAATGAGAGATAGATGTTCAGAGAGGGCTTGTGGAAGTGTCTGGGTCAGCTGATTCCTGAGAGCCAATCGGGGCGCCGCTCACTCTGAGCCCTCAGGTTTCTTCTATCTATCTAGTCTTCCCATCAAACACAGGTACATACACACACACCTGGGCACAAACACACACACGCACACAGACAGACAGACACCAAACATCAAAACCAAACTGAAGCTGTGTGACTCAGAAGCAGCCTCTAGCATAAACACTCACACACAATCTCTCCTCCTCTCTTCTCCTCGCTGGTGCTCAGCTGTCATGCATTATTAATCCCTTCCACTTTTCAACACGCCAAAAAAATTCAATAAACTGTGGACTTCGGGAGGAGGCACATAACACACTCTTACTGCACAGCCGCGAGGAGTAAACCCACGGGGCGACTTAGGCGGATCCACTCACAACGTGCGCCCGAACTCGTGCGAGAAATCGATAAATTACTTTGGACCCCGACCACCTTTTTTTGGGAAGACTCGCTGCCCCTCCTCTGATGCAATGTGCTGCAATTCAAGCCTATTGTTCTCAATCCACCTGAGTGTTTGTGTGTGTGTTCATCCTACATTGGTTGAGGCCAGGTTGGTTGCCAGGCAACACTCAGGCAGCCTCAATGGAGAAGCTGTAGATTCTTCTTAAACAAGACAAACACACGCACAAACACACAAGAGTTTGGAGGCCAGCAGGAGTGATTTGACTTACGCACACACACACACACTGGCGCGCACGCACACACTCTGCAGCATGTTGAGCCTATCGTGGGTCTGACCTAGTTCTCATACAGTGATATTGACTCCGGTGCACAACTCTGCATCCCAGATTTAGCACCGACATCAGCATATCATAAAGTGCAGGAATAGTTCACTTAAAAAAACACATCACAGGGAGGGACGGAGAGGTGAAAGTGTGAAAACAAGCCCCTGTGACAACGGCTGTCACTCCGCAGCGCTATCCATCCCGGTCTCATATCCATTATTGATGCCTGAGGCTTAGCTCACAGCTCTCTGCGTTCTATTATTTATGTCTGAAACAGCTGGCGGTTTATACACAGAGGAGCTATTCTCTATGGGAGTCTGGATGGGAGAGAGCAAGCAAGCAGCGGGTAGTGGGGCTCACTATCTCCATGGCAACTTGTATCATTGGGAAAAAAAAAAAAAAAATCTTTTTCAGTGCGGCAGGCAGGCAGCCACAGTTTTATAACACAGAAGAAGAACTGCAGCACACACAGACGCCCACAAAAGAGCCCGACAACATCTCTGTAGTGATCCGAACAATGGAGCAAAAGAGTCTGAGGCGTACCTGCTGATAATGTATCCTCTGACATTAGCATCGACTCCACTATAAATACGCCTCAATAACACTTATGTGTTTCTATTGTAGAGTCCCATTTGCATCAGTTTACTAGACGCGTATTATGGAAAAGCTATTATGGCCTCCATTAACACAAACATTTCTCCTCCTATAATTTAGTGGGCAGGGACCACTTAGTAGAGAATTTGCCATCTAATCCATTCATGTGAATGTGATGCAGCAGACAAATTATATGTGCATGTGAGCTTTCTATTGATGAAATGTTTTCAGCTCCTATTTTTCACAGACATTTGATTTATATTTAAGTTTTGATATAGATGATGTTTCAGAGCAAACATTATTAATCAGTCATCAGAAACTAGACAAACATCAGAGAAAGGTTCATTTCGTAGCAGTGTTTTCTTATGATATCTGATTGTTTATGTCAGATGAGACTTTCATCTCATTACAGTAGTAAGAAGACCTTTCAGATATCTGGTGTTCATTGTAGAGAGCGACATTCCCACGGGACGGGAATCAATTTCACTACTCATCATGAGACTGGGACAGGAGAGGGAAAAAAAATCAAGAGGAGCAACCAGGATTGGAAATAATAATAACCATAGTTCAGTTTTTTTTTTTTTTTTTTTACAAATAATTGTACAGTCTATGATGAATAAACTCTATTTTCGTTATTTTGAACTGTTTTTTGTTCTCTCCTGTCTGGTCTGGTGGCTGGTTTCAGCCACCTGACCGGAGCATGACATGTCTCGACTGTGGATTGACGGAAACGTGATAGGACGGGATTGGGACAGGACAGGAGTATTTTTGTGGGAATGGCAGGGCTCCTACACCTTTCCTGAGGTTAAAAATGCAATAAATGCATAACTGATAAAAACTAAAATGTAATCTGGATCGGTATGTGGATCGGTGATAAATTAAATACGACATATTGGCTCGGATCGTCCCAACTCTAATACACATTGAACACTTAAATTGATTACTTCACTTGTTCCTTCCATTAAATAGGATGTTAGCATTCTACAGAAGGGTGACAAATCAATCAATTAATTAATTAACTGTAAGCATCATTTGTCCTTGCCAATATAAAACAATCACTATCACTATTTAGTCAGATGGCTATGTATTGTAAGAATATGCCATTACAGTTTAAATCACTTTCAAGCACTTTATCCAAAATCCAAGCACTTTTCAAACCTAAAAAAAATTCAGGCAGGAGTTTTGCAAATCAGTGATTAAAACATTATTTAACATGATACATTATACTGGACATTGTTCTGTTCCAAGGAGCTGGAGCTGACTGATAAAAGTCTTGTAAATCAAGGGCTAAACCTTTGATGTTTGAGCATACTGGTGGCTTAGAGAGCTCAGACACTGACCATGTAATCTCAAAATCAATGTCGCAGGTTTGGCTGGGGACTTTAAGGCTAAAATGATAAATAAGAAATGAAACAGTGAGCTACGGCTGGGATTTCAAAGTTGATGTGTTGTTGGACACTGGGTGAATTTTGGATTTCGCCTGCTTTTCAACTGCCCAAAAAAGTGGTTAAAACATCAACATGTCAGAAAATAATTCTGATCATTTGTTCAGGAGTAGGTTGAAAGAAAATGCACATGCATACTTACAGTACTTAGGCATATTGGTTACAGTTGGACTACTCTGAAGGTATATGACCAGGGACGCGAGGTAATGTGAGCCGTTAGTCTTCAGGTCTTTCTGCCACAAAGGTGGTAGAAAGGCCTGAGGAAGTCAGGTGACTATCTTAAAGAGCAATAAAGTCCACACAGGAAGAAAGATGTGGTGGATGAAAGGGTAAAATTGGGACTTTCATCTCAAAAACTATGGGTTGAGCCCTACCTGAGGCAATTTATTCCCCTTAGCGAGAGGGTTCAAAGTGTTGCTATTATTGCACTTTGTAGAGGATGAAAAAAATTCACTGTTGCAAATCCAAGTGAAATATGGTCTAAGTGTGAACGTTAAACGTCTTCAAATAGTCGATGAAAAAACTGTCACTTTTGAACCTAATGTGAAAACGCTCAGTGGGTAACCTTAACAACAACTTTCATGTTCTCACTGCCTTTAACCTTAACTTCAGTGTTCATTATTATCCATCTTGTCTTAGATCCTGAACAACCTTCTATTTATCTTTTTGATCGCTCTTAAAATATTTTTTTTCCATAAATCTTTTAATGTCTTCTGCTTTCTCTTTTAATGTCTTATGTAAAACAGTTTGAATTTCCTTTGTGCACCAAATATGCGACACAAATAAACTTGCCTTGCCTTGAGAGGAGTTTAAAACAATCCCACTCCTCCTGACATATCTTGCTCTCCTCTAGTCCTCGATTAGTGGGCTGTGTGCTTGCTAATCCTCTTACTGGTTTTGAGAAGAAACTTATCAAAGCAAATTAACACTTTTTAATTAGCCATTGTCACACCACAAGGATGATGGCAGAGGAGTGATAGGACATACATGTACAAGATATCTGAGGAATTACATACAACCACACGCAGCAGGGATTCAGTGGATTTTCCTTATACACAACAGCAAAGTTGTTAGGCCTGGTGGCAAGTATCTTTTGATGGGGGGCGACAGCTATTCTTGACAGGGGCCGGGGGTGGGGCAGCGACAGACCGATGCCGGCATTCAGATAGGGCCCTACAGTTTTTGTGATAACATAATCACAGCCAGACAAAAAAAAGCAAGATTTCATGGAGCCTTACAAAAGCTCACTGTAGATTTGAAAATATGAATATGTAATGTCTCATTTCAAAACATTAATAACTGTAGTAGAGTTTCACAAAGAATCTGACTGTTCAGTCTTGGATGGCTGAAATCCTCAATGCTTAGGCCCTGCAGGGTGCCAACGTTTGCCTGGTGGTCCACCAGGCTTGCAATACACAGGGGGGAACCCTGCACAAGCTGCCACAGAAAAACTTAGAGTAAAAGGTGACTTCTGTATTTTTCAACCCGAACTCTATTTTCTCATGTTTTTGTGTCTAAGTGACAAATGGGGACAACAATTTTTTGAAACTGGTCCAGTATTGAGGGAGAGCGCTACAGCCGGCAGCAAAACTGAGTTACAACGTTATCCCTCCAGGCAACTGCGCGCCGTCAAAGTGCATCCAGTAGGAGTGCTTGTTTTGCCACTGACAACATATGATCCTTTTTGTTTAATCAGAAACAGCTGTTGCATTGCTCCCGCCAAACTCATCCGGAGACGGTAACTGTATCATCGTCATCTTCACTCAGACTCAACAGAAACAAAATTAAATTCACCAAAACCATCTTGGGTTGTCTTTTTCCACTGTTCAAAAAATCAGTGCATTAGATGTGAAAATATTGGGGAGGAGCGAGGAGGAGGCCGGACATCAGAGAAGGAGAGGGGAGAAATGACGTGCACAGACAGAATATTTTCACATCTAACACAGTGAATTAGGGGTTTTATTTCAACCAAACCAGAGTTAGTCATTGTTGGAACAGTGGAAAGATGAGCAAATGTGGTTTTGGTGAGTGTTATTTTGTTTCTGTCAAGTTTTACGATGATAAAATCATAAATGGAACTGGATGAGATAAATAAAGAGCAAAAAAAACCAGCTGTTTCTGGTTAAACAACAACAACAATATATCTTAATCTTTAACAAAAAGGTGAATGTCTGTGGGATCCTTTCAACAATGTTGTCAGATACTTAGAATAACAATCTGAGCCTATCAGTGGCAAAAAACAACCACTTTCAGTGGATGTACTTTGACAGCGCACAGTTTCCCATGAGGATTAGTTTAGCTTCGCTTCTGCCGGCTGCAGCGCTCTCCCTCAATATTGGATTTTAAAAACTGTTGTCCCCATTAGTCACTCAGGGCACGTTCACACCAGCCTTGTTTAGTCTGGCTGGAGCATTTATCCCCTGGATGCATTTCATTTAGGCTTGTGTGGACGTCAGACTCGAAGTCTGGTGCGGTCCACCTTGAAAGGGTGATCTCCAACCGCTGTCAGGTGAACACTGGAGCGCTTCATTTCACCATTTGAACCAATCACAGAAGCGTGTGTGTCATTTCATTGGTTAAGAAACTGCGTCCTTTTTTGGTGACTGGTGAATTAGTAGTACATTTGCTAACAAAATGTGGACTGGCAGGGGACGAAACGGACTCACAACAAAGTGAGAAATGGCTGCATTATTAAACTATTTAATACCGGCTGACTTACAGGACCTTTATATGTGCAGTCCTCTAAAGTCGGCTGATATGGGATCCAGATCAACACCAACATGAAGAGAGCCTGATGGTGCTCCAGGATGAACGATATCCAGATCAAAATTTAGTTTGTTGTCTTTTTACCTGTTTGAGTTTTGTCTTTGTGAACGCAAACTGGACCAGCTGGAAAACGAAAAAATGTTTGGCTTCTTCTTGGTTTTAACAGACGACATCATATTACTCCAGTTCTGGCTTCCCTCCATTGGCGCCCTGTGTGTTTTGGAATTGATTTTAAGATTTTAGTGATCACTTTTAAAGCTCGTCTGGGTCTGGCCCCAAGCTATATAGTTGAAATGTTGACCCCCCTCACAAGCTAATGTGCAGCTTTAGATCTCAGGTGGGGCCCTCTTAAAACTAGTTTTATAGACTTGCTTTTATGTGATGTTGTGTTTTTTTTTTCCTTTTATTCTTTTTTATTTCTGTTTCTTTCTATTGACTTTAAGCAACATTGTATTTTTTTCCTTCTATTCATTTGTTTCTAAGTATTTAGAAATTAAAGAATAGTTTTATGTCTCTTACTGTTCTTAATGCTTTTATTTCTTCTTTATTCTGGTGCTTGTGTTATAATAGTTTTAGCTTAATTTGGTACTGCTCACTGTTTTGGCTCTCTGTTGTTAAAGGTATCCTGCTCTTGCTTTATTTGTCACAACACTTTGTAAACTCTGTTTTTAAAGGTGCTATATAAATAAAGTTATTATTATCATTATTAATGTATCATCCTCGTACTGTTTCGACCGGACCTTTAGGTGTGAACTCGCCCTTAACACACAAAAATATGGGTAAAATAGAGACCAGGTTGAAAAATATCTATGTTAAAACTTTAAAGTTTAAAACAGTGATTGTGCTCTGACCTGTTGTGTGGCGCCTTGTTTCCTGTTGGTGGCCGTGGTGGTTGTGATGTCACTTATGGAGGGGGCGGAGTCAGAGCGGTTGCCTCCAGCTGCAGCGCTGGACTGCGGGGTGATGGAGGAGGACTGGCATGTCGCCGACCAGTCGTGCACTGCCCTCCACTCTAATGTGCGGGTGCCCCTCGGCGGCCATGTTGAGGATGCGGAGGCCGTTGTAGTAGAGGCCAGACAGCTGACCCTGGAACATACCTGCGCCCCGCTCGCCTCCACCCACACGCACCGTCGTCTGGCTGTTGAAGATGGTCAGCTGGCGACCTACATGGACACACACGCGCACGCACACGCACACACACACCACACACGCAGAGGCACACACCAAGAAGGAAGGTGGACGGACACACGCAAAAATACAGTCACACACACACACATACCAGTGGTCACATACGTGCATACATACACACACAAGAGTGTTTGAGTGTTACACAATTCACCACCCCCAAGCCATGGTGAGAGGATGGGATAGATTAAGCATGGCAGAGCAAATCGAAGCCGTGGAGAACCGTGGAGAGGGCTGAGACTGAGAGAGATAAGAGTGAGGAGAGGAAACAGAGAGGGAGAAGAGGAGGGGAGAAGAAGAGGGGGGTGAAGAGACTGAGAAGTTGAGGAGGAGGAGGAGGATGAAGAGGCAAAGAACAGAAGGAGAAGGAAGAGGCAGCAGATGAGAGGAGTCAGAGGGGCCCTGAGAAGACGGGGCTGACAGATGGTTGCTATGGTGATGGCTGTGCGGCACGACATTGTATTTGAAGGAGCAACAGACAGGCAGACAGAGAGACAGAGATCTAGAGAACTGTTGTAACAGCCCTATGAAGCATGCACAGGTTATAAGCTCTAGCACTGCTCACTGTTAAAGGGACTAGAGGCTAATTTAAGGAGCTCTGCTTTAAGTTTAGGAGGAAAACTTTTACATTTTTTCAAAAAAGCATTGCTCTATTAAGTTCAAATTTACATAATTCTTACATGTCACAATACTTTGCATGTATTTTAATTTGATTACAAAATATAATCTTTAGTAAATGCTTTATTGTTTACAATTTGATAATAAACAAAATTATTTACCAGTCTTAATAAAGCATCTTTTATCAGTACTTCTTTTCTATTTTCTGATTTATTCACATTTAAATCTCTCCATCGTCCCTTTAACCTGATATTATCAGATACACACTAACAAGATACGTTCACAGGCACTACAGTTTACACAGTATTACACACTACAGCTGCCCAACTTTTAAATACTTAGTTATGGATTTAGATTTTTAGATGTTAGTTGATGGTGCACAATAAAGTATATTCAACTGCCTTCAAATTGTATTTTTTAAAGCTCAAAGTTTTAAGGAATTTTAATCAGGGTTTTTACCTTTGTCGAGTAGCCAATCGTCAACTACTCGACCGAGCCGATAGGGGATTCGCTGTCTGGCGATGGCCAGGCGCTCGTTATCAATGTTGCCTTTAATTTAGAGATGAAAACACAGTAGTAATTACGCACATCCAAACGTGGTACAGGAGCTGGATACAAAAAGAACAGCAATGAAAAGAAAGTAATGGTCTGCTCATTGTTAGCATGTCACTGCGTTAAGGTAAAAGCTTGGTGTGAAGAGGAGCTGAATTCACTATGTTTCCAGTGAGCGGACTCTTACTCTCTGTTCATTGGGTTTAATTTAAAGAGACATTTCAGGGGTTAACATCTGCAAGAGCACAGGGAAATAATGTTACAGCTGCCACAAACTGTCTATATGACTGACTGAGTTTAGAGTTAACATACAGGAAGAACCCTCACACACACCTCACAACAACTAACATTTAGCATTTTAGCTATCAGCTAACTAAAGCCTGCATCTCATTGTGTTAAAGACTACTATCTAAGATTACCACTTTAAATATAAAAACCAACAAATATAAAAACAAAGACTAAACAAAATACACTTTTACACTTTTTTTCTTATTTTTTCTCTCTAGTTAAACATTTAACTCAACATATGACATTTTTTAAATTATTGTAATGCACCAACTGTTATTATTTTCTTTTATGGTGATGAAAAACAACTGACATCTGAATTGACTATTTTCATAAATTACCTTTAACACTATTTAACAGGCCTAACATGACATAGCTGGCTAGTATACAAGCTATTGTAATAATAACTATCTCATTTTATGGTTTAAAAAGTCATGTTTCATATCAGATCACACATATTTCATTTCAAACACAATAACATAAAACAAAGCTGCAATTATATTTCTCAACCTCAGTGTTTAAATATAGAAACATTGACAGGAACACTGATGTGATTCATCAATCAGGAGGTGGGTTGTTTGGACTAAAGTGTCGTTAGCTCTGTCCCAGGACAGGCAGTGCTGTGGTGGGTCAGTGGGTTGGGCTTATGTGGGCGGGGCAGGGCCTACCTGAGGGATAACGCTCTATGACCGGCAGGTCGTCCAGTTGGAGGGTCGCATTGCCTCCGCTGCGGGTGAACCGAATTATGTGGTACTTCCCATCGTTGACAAACTTGGAGCTCTCCTCGATGTTGATGTCATCAGTGCCAACATTAAACACTACTCTAATGTTGCCTTTGTCCTGAGGAAGAGGAGGAGAGATAAATACCAATGAAGCGTGTAACTGTCAGGGAAGGATACGTTTTCTTTCATGTTTGCTTGATGCCTAACAATTAGGGTTGTTGCGATACCGATACTGAACAAATATCTCCTAAAATGCGGTATGTCGATACGTAAAGTTCTGGTATTCAGAACTGGTATCGAGAAGGAAAGAATTATCTCTGAACATCTCCACTAACAATTTTTATGCCCATGTGACCGCCTCTGTTTTTATATTAAAGGCAAACTCTTTGTCTGATTCTCCACATCAAAGTCTGTTTACAGGTCTTGGGCTGCATATGTGAAAAAAGTTGTATAAAGTCTTTTGTGGCTCCAGTGGGAGTTGATAAATTGTTTGAAAGTTTGAGAATGAAAAAAGTCTAGTGGTGTGGAGTTAGAGAGAAGTAAGCTTACCCGACTTCTGTAGCTCTCAGCCCTCATCTCTGCTTGGGCCATGTCTAGATGGTAACCCCAGATTTGCGAAAGTCTCACACATGCACATTTGATTCAGCACAAGCTTTATGAACAACAAAGTCTGAGTAGGGAGGAGGTTGTGGTGGATGAATGGGTCAGACCAAGGCTTTTCAGGAAGAAGACTGGAGTTGCATCCAGTTGAAACTAAAAGTCAAGGTTTGCTGGTCTGTCATCTATTGTATGTCTGTTGGTCCTGGGACAGGGATACCTTGTTTCTGTCACCTTTTCTCTGTTAAAAGGTTTTCCGGAGGGGAGTTTTTCTTACCTGAAGTGAGGGTCTAAGGGACGGTGTTGTACACTGTACAGACAGCCCTGTGTTGCACATTGTGATTTGTGATTATATACAAATAAAATTTGACTTGACTTGGCTTGTCACACGAACAGTAGCTTTCTGGCAGAAAGGCTTCCGGGCAGAAAACCTGGAAGGCAAACTCCTCCTCTGTGCAAGCCGCTTCAAAATAGGAAGAAACAACACGTGCAAATCTTGCGAGAATTTTGCAAATCTACAGTTACCATCTAGATATAACCCCCTACTTGAGGCTTGCATCTCAAGCTTACATTAGACGCTACTAGCATAATACATCTGAATCTGGACTGAACTGTCTGTGCTTGGGTTGCAGTATGGGTAATGAAGGCACAGGGTTTTGACAAAGAGGAATGTTTTTAAAAAACCTTCCATCCAAAGGAGTGCAGTACGAGTGCTAGTACTCTTTTAATTTTGTTATATTGCCATTTAGGCCAGGTCTCTTTTGTAAAGACGATAATGGGTCTGTCCATATTCCCACATTAGTGGTATACCAGGAGAGAAGTGCCTACTTGTGTGGTGAATTTTAGGCTAACAATGAGGATTAACGAGGCGCAGCAAGGGTTAACACGGTATAGTATTATGATTACAATTAATGGAAATATGCAAAGTGCCTATGCTGCTAAATTAAGGCCCCCTGTGGGTAATTCTGATCACAAAACAGCGCCCTTGATCCCAATTTAAAAGACAGTTTCGAAGAGCTGTAAAACAAAGACTAAAACAGTAGCTGTGTGGTCAAATTACAGCATGGTTTTCTCTGCACACAGAGAAGCTGTAGCCACTGAGGAATAAGAGAATATATACATTTTTGCACTGACAATGTGGTCGCAAAAAAGGAACCTATTATTTATCCAAATAACAAACTTTATAATACAAAAAAGATGAAAGACTGCATTAACAGGGGAAAAAAAAAAGCTTTTAAAACTCAGGACCATCTGGCACTCAGATCCGTGCAGACGGAACTGAACCAGCAGCTGAGAGCAGCAAGGAAACGACAGACGGATATTCTGGAGGAAAATTTTAATAGTTTTAATGTGGGACTCCACAAAGACATCATCACAAACTTGAAACCAGCTAAGAAAGTGCTTCGTCACTTCAGACGGCCTGAAAATGACTGATTTAAATAATTTTTTTTTTCATCTGAGATTTGAGAGAATCCTCTGTGACCCATCCCACATTCAGTACCCACAGTATGAGCTGTTACCGTCAGGCAGAAAGTATGCAGCTCAGCGATGTAAATTGAATCAGTTTAAGAACTCCTTTGTGAATGTATCAGTTGGAATTTTAAACAGTAGCTAAAATAACCAGAGGTTATGTAGGCAGTAGCTCAGTGCAGACAAACAAACTGATTAAATCCTCAGGGCATATATTTTTACATTGTTGTATTTCTATTTATGAACTATTTGTACTGTATTTATTTATCCTTTTTGTGTACTTTGTTTACTCATGTGTGCCCATACTGTACATGTGTTGATGGGTGAAGCTTTGTAGAGTCCCTGTGGCTTTAACAAAAAAATTAACTGAAATGATTTGAACCTTTTCATTTTCACTTATTGTTGCTGGACTAAAGTGATTCTTACGTTCTCCAACTGTAAAAATGTGTAGCCTAAACATTATAAGAAATTAAGAAAAAAAAAACAGCTGTAATATTTTATTAAATAAAATGTGTCATAGCCTACAACTTAGCGCCTTGTCCTCTAAATTTTGCTGGTGGCTAGTCAGTAAGTAGAAGTAATTAAATAAAGTTAGGCAAGTATTTAGGGCTAAAATGAGTATATAGAGAAAAGGACACAAAAGGAATATATCTGTCTAATTCTTCAATAAAAATATATGATATTTAATATTTGTTTAACTTCAAATCAATATGAAACATTCTTATGGATCTCATCATGAAGAATAGTTTTTGATTGATAGTCATCTGTGCAGTTTGTGCCATAATTGTGCACTGTTTTGATATGAATAATAATATTCCTGCTGAATTCAACACTTAGACGTTTTCATGTTTGTGTTACCCAACCACTGAACTGATGTTTCATGTTTCACCAAGCTAAATTTCAATCTTTTAAAGATGTTTTTAAGACTGTTATGAGTGCAAATTCATGCCAATACTGGCAAAAAAAAAAATTCATGCATCAGTGGTTACTGTTTCCATGTTGGTTTTCTTGTTGGTTTTGAAGTTATCACAACGTGATAAATGCATTTTTTTCCCCAAAAACAAATTTAAAAGTGAGACTGAAGTCAGTGGAACTTTATCAGAAGATTATCTTTATCAAAGTAACATCATCTTCATAATTCAGTCAATTTTGACCTGTCAAATTTCAGACATTTTATTTTTATTTTATTTTATTGATTTTAGACTTTTTTGAGACTTTTTAAGGACCTGTACAAACCCTGGTTGTTACACAGTAGACTGAAAACATACATGGTACATGTAGTGTGGCTATCAGGACAGACCCAGTGTATCTCATAAAACTCTGTGGTTACATAAAATGAGCAAATGATGCTTGTCCTCTCAGTATACAGTATGCATTGTAGAAAGAATTATTCTCAAGTATGAAAAATCATATTTTCTTTCTTTCCTTCTAAGGTTTGAATGTCAGGGTGTGTACTCACTATCTGCAGCTGAAGGTAGTCTCCCAGGCCAGATGCGCTGTCCACCCGCAGCAGAATAGCGTGTTTCTGTTGGGTGCTGAACCCAAGGGCGAGCCGGTCTGCCCTGGTGCTGGGACGCTCATTAGGAGGCCACGTGTAAACCACCACACCTCCATCACGGCCAAAGATATAAGTGGTCCCAGCTGGCCCACACAGATAAAAAATTTAATTGCGAGCATGTCTATGTGCCATAAACAGTGCTATCTATCATCAGAGAGTCCCTGCTGCAGATGGCAGCTTGCTAAATGTTTAATACAAAAAGAGCACAATGGAAAGTAATGATAAAACTCTAAAATGTCACAGTTGACTGGCCTTCTACATTCTGCTTGGTCCTCCTACACGCTGAAGAAAAAAAAAAAATCAGTATTTCCCGAACTACTTCTCGACATTACTGCAGGAAGCTGACTGTCATAACTGACTCATACAAATAACAGCATACAATGGTTTGACTCACTGTAGGGTGACTAAATAATCATTGCTTGCACAGTGAGGCTGCTGGGGATAATTTAGAGTCAAAAGCTAGAAAATGTAAAGAGGACATTATTACAAGTACACAGAGAGAGAGAGACCAGTTTAGAATAATCAAACTAGAGACTGAGCAGGTAGTATTTTTGAGCCACTTCAGAATCAACAGATGACAGTGCCCTCACGTGGTGAATCTGATAAAATGCACATAAAAATGCTTTGATTCAGTGTTGAAACCAACCAAGTCATCCAAGTGCATCAGTTTTTAGGTCTGCAGTTCTACATCAGGGTTAAAGTTAGACCGGGTGTGTTTTCTAAAGGTTAGAGACATTTAGGGTGAGGTTTGACAGAGAGTTCAGAACAAAAGGACACAATGTACATAGGATTTTCAAATGCATGTTTAAACCTGAGATACTCATCCTGATATCTAGTATTCATTATTCATACTAGGGCGGGGCGATATGCCCAAAAATGTTATCACAATAAAACATTTTTAAATGGTGATTTTTGCTCCTGGGAGAAATTTGAAGAAACCAGATGGTAAATTCTTTATTGTCAGAACATTTCCTAAACAGCAGAGCATTTCTGACTCTCTGCACGCTCTAAGGGGTGATATTGTTTTAAATTATGAAACAGGTTGGTAATGTTGCCAGTCATAGCTGGCACGTGTCTTTGGCATAGTTTGCTCTGTCTTTGTCAGACTGTAAATAGCTAAAATATCTTCAAACTACTGAAGCTGAGTAACCTGTCTTGTTGACAATGACTTCGTTCTGCTTAGAGCTGGTCAGGGACACTTTCCTCTGTGTCACTCTTACTCAGTTCATTTACAAGTGTTTTGTTTACGCATCCCCCTATTCCTGCAACCAGAGTTATTGCAGTTTTGTGTTTCTCATTAATTTTTATTTTGTTTTTAACTTTTGTTTTCAATTCAGTTTAGTGTCTGTTTTTATTGTTTGAAAATGTTTGGTTTCAGTTTAGTTTTTATTAGTTTCAGTATTAGTTTTATATGTCTTTATTATAATAAAGGGTCTTTTTGTCAGGGGAGAGATTTCAGAAGTTCAGAAAACTTTGTAAATGTGACTGACATCCAAGATTCAATTAACATATGCACCAGTGCATCTTCATGCATGTTGTGCGTTGTGTGTTTGACCAAATTGACTAAAACTAAGACATTTCCTGTGTGTCTTTATTTTATTTTAGTTACTTTTTTTCTTAAGTCCAATTTTTATTTTTATTTCAGTCAACTAATATGTTTTTTCAAACCTAGTGTCAGTCTTTAGTTTAGTTTCAGTTAACTATAATAACCTCGCCTGCAACATGATTGGCTGTTTGTTTTTGTTTAAGGTGGGTGGTTTAATCATATCTAACATTTTTTGTATTCCTATCAAGGAAAATTATATTACGCCACTTATTGTTATTGTTTCATCGCCCAGCCCTTGGTCACACATTCTATTACAACAGACAACAGCTCCTCCTACACTCTTACTGTAGCTGTCTACACCACAAAAACACGAAATGTTCCCTAATCGATCTTGGTCTGAGAGTGAAAATGAAAGCAAACACTCACCATCATTGCATAGCGGCCCAGCATATGAAGTCATGCTGCAGTCACAGGTGAAGCCCTCCCACTGCTGCAAACAAACCCCCTGATTTGAGCAGGAGTCCTCTTGACATGTAGTGCTGGGACCTGCAGTGAGAGACGTGGTGGGGTGGGAGGGTGCAAAAGTTAGGAGGTAAAGATAAACGCACGCACTTTTTTTGATTTTGTCTGGAGCCCAGTGTGTTCACAACAGTATGCCAGTACAGTATGGTTATTTTTAGACCACATTTCCTTCAAACATTTTGAAATGGCCGGGTAGACTGTTGTACTGCGATGGTGTCACGATTAGTAGTATTAGTAGAAAAGAATTGTGAGACTACAATATTGTGGATAGGCTCCCATTCTTTAGTTAGATTATCCATGAAACTAAACTGGAATCTGTGTCACTAGGTGAAAAGAGCCAAATGTGGAGAGCATGCAGGTGGTGAGGCTAGATGAGTGGGGCGAGGACAGGAGGAGGAGTTAAACATAAGAGGGCAGAGTTATGTTTAAAGGCCTTCATCTCAATACTCTTTCTTCAGCAGCCTGTCACCATTCTCTCCCAGCCTCGTGCTGAAACCACGCAGGAGGAGAAATGTCAAAGCTCCAGACTTACTTCTCCTCCGTTGCACTTCGAACTCGAGGCGTGGAGGAAAGGGTGTGAAATGATTCACAAATGGAGTATTGAAGTTTAGGTTGGGAGTCAGTAGGAGGGGTTAGAGAGCATGCTGCTAGGCAACCCAGGTGGGTGGAGCTGTGGTCAACTCAAGTCAAGCGGTGGTGATGTCACTACTGTGATGAAGTCACTATGGTGGCTAGGAGAGGACAGGTCACCTCTGACCTTTGACTCTGGATCACTGGGATCCACACAACACTGGACATCACTGGGTAGTTTCAACACACGCACACACACAAGCGTACACAACACACGTACATACACGCACGCGCTCACACCGCACATTTTCCCCGCCCTCATACACGTGTCTCACATGCTCACACAAAGCGATATACCTTGCAAGTCAGCTTTCATCAATGTAACTTTTGTCAGCCAAACAAAAAAGCAAACAAGCAAATTAAGTTAGATGGTTAGTCAATGCACACAGATGCCTGTGAACTGCTGAAAGAGTGGAACAGAGAGAGAAAAACACAATGTGCAGAGAGATCGAGGATACAGAGGACCGAAACTGCCAAATTCCCAAATAAATAAAGCAATAAATAAATGACTCAATAAATAAATAAATACTTATGACATTAAATGCATCAAAATATTAAAAATAAATGTATTGATGGTATTTTAGAGGGAGTACATATTTATAATGTCTAAATTGAGAAATATGTTAATGGAGTCTGGCAGACAGTCAATGAACTCCAGCTCCAAGCGTTGTTTCAGAGCATGGGCTTTTGTATTTAGGATAACATGTTTAGCTTTATACTGACAGACAACTGACAGTTATAAACAGGTGATCAACTTACAGTGGAGGACTCTGCATCGTCATGCTGCACTTGTCTTGAGATCTCGCCGTGTTCCTGCAGCCTGCCTGAGCTTCCTAAAGTTTGGGGAGGAGTGGGTAGGGGGAACAACTCACCCCAACCATAGATTATATATTAAATAGGATTTCAACCTATCTAATATACCATCTTTGGATCCAAGTTGCTATTTGGACTGCAGTCCTAATGTTGCTCCTTTAAATTTATTTCTGTATTATTTTCCCATTGCATTTTCTCTATTTATTTCCCCAGATGTATTTATTTCTGTGCTTTTTACATTTCTTGATGCCTTTCTGCTTCATTACGCAGATGAGCAATTTTTCTTCTCTCGGTTGATTGACATCACAGTGCATAGATGAACTATACACATGATCTATACACATGAATTTAGACATAAGCTTGTGAAGACAAAATTGGGGGCGGAAATCAGGGAAAATAATACACATACACAAACTTAAATAATGGCAAAAGCAAATTAAAGCAGCAATATCAATTTATGGGAGAATGTATAAATTAATTAATGCTTACATTTATTTTCTGTATTACCTTTGGCGTATTTAATGGTATATTCACTTATTTATTTCTTTATTCATTTTTGATTTTGGCAGTTTCGTTCCTCCACATGAGGAGGGGATGAGAAAAAAGAGAGTAAAATTTACATCTAGTAGACCAAAAAGCTGGGTTAGTGGGTTATCCTAATAAGAGAGAGCATGAGTTAAATGAAAACTGAAAGAAAAAGCAGTAGGGACATGGGACCAGGACAAGATCTACTGATGTGTCGTCTGTGTGTCTGTACCTCACCTTCACAGCCTCTCTCTACTTGTCCCATGGTTGCCAAGGCATCAGCCAAAAGGTCAGGGAGCCGGCCATTTAGATCAACTGTTGCTAGGCAACCCTGGAATCCCTCGCGGGAGTGGACCAACTTAGGCAGGTCTCTGTACATCTCTTTGGAGATGCCCCCGATGTACAGGTCACCTGATGAAGAGTGACACGGTGAATGGCAGCTTCATGAAACAATTACGTTGCCAGACAGTACCAGCGCCATTATTGATTCGTCTGGACATTTTTTAATTCAATTAATTGATTATTTTTCTGTTTGTAAAAGGTTAAAAAATAGTGAAAGATGTCTGTCCCAGGTTCTATCAGCCCAAGGTCTTCAAATTGATTGTTTTGTCTGACCAACAGTCCTGATATAAAACAGAGAAAAGTTGCACAGTTTCTCATTTTTAAAGCTGGAGCCAGTGAATATTTGGCTTTTTCATACCAAAATAAAAGGACAAACATTTAATCAGTTAAGTAAATTATTGCTCATTAGCACCATTAGCATTGTATCTTTGTGCATACCCTTCAGGTCGAGGTTCTTGGCACCCATGGTGGTCTGAGTGGTGACTTTGGTGTCAATCTTGACCGTGTGGAGATTGTTAGTGTCTCGGGATATGTGCACGTTGTGCCAGTGGTTATCATTTAGGGGACTGTTTGAGTTGCCTTTGATCAGGTGTGCTCCATTTCCCAGATCAGAGATGTAGTGTAGGTAGCTAGAAAGGGAACAAGGAAAGGAGAGAGGAGGGGTTTTAACATTTGAGGAGAGAAAAGGCAAATTAATTGTATTCATGATGAAGAACAACACAGGGTCATACACTTCAGGGCTTTATAATCTGTCTTGGAGAAATGTAATTACAAGAGGAGAAAAAGAGCTGCTTGACTTGTGCATTTTTCATATTTGATATTTCAGGCTCATGGTCTAGAATTTTCTCTGGTTTTGTTAATCAAGGACAATGTTAGCTGTAAATCCTCAGTAAAAATGCAAGTGCATTTCTGCAAGACAGATATTATCATAAACACACATTTAAACTGCATACTTAAGTATTTTCCCTTTTATTTGTCTTTATACATGTTATTTTAAATGTAATGTGAAGACATTTCACTGATACCGAACACTATCCTTTGTGTAGCTCACCCTTTAACCAGCTCTACCACTATGAAGTCATTGCCGTCCCCCCTGTTGAAGAGAATAAGGCCGTCGGGGGATGTCGTCTTGAACTGCATAAAGAGATGCATGGAGTAGTAGGCCTGCAGCGTGGGCAGTGTGACGAAACTGGAGCGGAGCGGAAGGTGACGGGTCCGCCACGATGCTCTTATAGCCGATGACAGCGTTGAGCTCACAGTAGTCGATGTCGCCGTTCTTGCACAGGTCGATGTAGGGCATGCCGTTCAGTGCCAGCCCCTGAAGGTGGCCGATGAAATTGGAGGGCACGGCAGGCATGAAGCGCTTCTCCGTCACAATACCCGTCTCCACATTGTGGAACTCCAACTGGGTGTGGTCGCCCGCCATCTGACCTAGTGGCGGGGGTAAACTTCAGAGGTGAGGGCTAGGAAAGTTGGGTGTCAAGTGGAGCTGTTCAATACTAAAACTAATACTAATGGTTATTTCAACACTTGAGCTAACAATGACAAACTGTAGTAAGTAATGTAACAGACACTAATACTAATACTATTAGGGCTGCAACTAATGATGATGTGACATTTGTTGGGGTCTGTACCAAACAAAAAATGTTTTCAACAAGACTTGAAGTCCAGAACATTTCTGCAGCACTACTCAACTTAATTATAATGCTGTTTTATCATTCCATTTTTTTTCTATCCATTCAAGAATTGCAGCTTCTCTGATTTGGATATTGCACTTTGCCATATTGCACTTTCCATTAATTGTGCAGTCCCACTCATCACAATTTCTCAGAGCTCAAAGTGACAACTTAAAATTGCGTCTTTTGTCGAACAAAACCCAAAGCCTCTTCATTTACAATCAGAAATGACAAAGAACAGCAGCAAATCCTCACAGTAAAGAAGATAAAACTAGCAAATGTTTGACATTCTTGCTTCAAAAATGACTGAAATGATTAATTAATTATCAAAACAGTTGGCAACTACTTTTCTTCCGATCGACTAATCGATTAATCAACTAATGGTTGCAGCTCTACATACTAGACCTAAGGTAAGTGTAGTGTAGTCATAAGGAAACTATGATCACAATTATGATTAAGAATGATTATTTTCACTTACACAGGTACAGATGTTCTCTAAAAAAAGAAATAAAACCCTTAATGTTGGTCTTATAGCATTAAATTTAAAATTATATATATATATATAGTACATATAAAATAGAAGTTTTCAAAGCGTGGGCTCCAAACATAGATGTGAAAAAAAATACTACACTAATTTGAGGCTGCAACTAACTACTAGTTTCATTATTGATTAAACTATTGATCATTTTCACAAATAATCTAATAGCTGTTTGCTCCATAAAATGTACAAAGTACTGTCCTCAAATGTCGTATTTTGTCCACAACCCAAAGATATTCAGTTTAGTGTCCTAGAGGACTGATAAAACAGAAAAAAATCACATTTGAGAAGCTGAAATAAAAAAATGTGGACATTTTTTCTTAGGAAATTACTCATAAAAATCAATCACATCAAAATAGTTTGATAATCATAAAATAATTGACTAACTGTTGCAGCTTCACATTAATTATTACAATATTTATCAAAAGGTCGTCACATAGGATAGGTAAAATGTGTGTGATTTGGTTAAAGAGACCAGAGATACACTAGTTTTCAGACATTCAGAAACTAATTAAAGCCTGTGGACGGACCTGTTTTTGTATTTGGTGTCTATGGGATCAAATAACATAATTATGACCCCATAGACATCCAGGAATTGAGAAAGTGTAAGCAAGTCAACTAAGGATAGAGGGGGCACCTTTTTTCTAAGCTTTATCTGTTGGAGCCCCACAGTCTCAGACTTTGAAAACCCCTGATATTAAACATTTTCATATGGAATACAAGTAGATACCAACACAGACTCAACACCTGGTTTTATAGAGATTAGTCATTTTATGGTGTGTAAGTATTGTTGCTGTGGTTACCTTCAACAGGCTGCAGGTCGTCCACGGTGAGTTTGAGGCTCTTGCCACGCCGGACAACCCTCACTGTGTGCCACTCATTATCATTGAGGCCCGACCCCGCAAAGATGGTCTCTGGGCCTTTACCTACACATAGCCCAGAGCACCATTAACATAATGCACAGAAGAGAGGTGGAGAGAGACAGATAGAAGGAAGATCCAGAGACAGAGACAGAAAAAGAGAAGTAGAAGAAGAATCCAGGCAGGTTGAATTCAAATTTAAGGACAGAAAGTGAGGAAATGGAGGGAAGTAGCAGAGGGAAGGAGGAACCATACATATCCCGGGGAGACAAACACCTCCGTGTTGACACACTCGCTCTACAGATAGACAGACAGACGGACAGGTCTCCTCTGCTGATACGCCAGTGAGACAGATGATGTGACACAGACAGACAGAAAGATTAACATAAATGGATGCCATGGGTGCCTAAGATGGAGACTGTGAGTCACAACAGGCCCACACACTGAGACAATCCATCTGTGGACACAGATCACACCGCCATGATGACCACCTACTGCCCACACATGCATGGACAGCACATTCACACCCCCCCGACTCTTAAACCGCTACACAACCCTCTCTCGCCCCCGCACACAGAACATATAGCCTGTGTCTACATGTCTTTTATTTTCAGCAAGGGCGCAGTACTGCAACGAGCCTCATGGTGGCACTAGACACACAGTGGAACATCAGAGAGCTCTCCAAGGTGCTGATGTGCAGCAGAATGAAAGAAGCTGAGCTGTCCTCTCATGATGTCTCTCTCTGCCCATCTACCAGCTCGCTTTTCACATAGTTGACTGCACACATTTGACAGCAGACTGTTCCCCAAACCTCAGCGTCCCCGTCCTCCTACTCTCTACAAGCACCCCACCAACCTCGAACACAACACCCACCGTCCCACCAACACACACACTCATACACACACGCTCTCCCCCTCCCTCCTCCTCTGAGCCCTGCTGGTTCGAGGAGTGCAAGTGAGTCTGCTTACGGTGACCTATAGGAGGTAATGATGGGGGAGGTGAGAAGTAAACTGACCCGAACGGATTCTGCTGCAGAAAATGTCAAGCATGTCTACATCACTCATGGAGGCACGCAGGCAGGCACACACACACAGACAGACACAAACACACATCTACATGCGCACACCAGGGCTGCAACTAACAATTATTTTCATTATCGATTAATCATTTAGTCTATAAAATGTCAAAGAAAAGTGAAATTGCACATCACAATTTCCCAGAACCCAGTGTGACATCTTCAAATTAAAGCTGCAACAATTAATTGATTAGTTTAAAACTATATAATTAATCCACAAATCGTTTTGAGCCATTAAAAATGTGCAAATTATTTGATTTCAGCTTCTCAAATGTCAGTATTTTCTATTTTCTTTAGTCTCATATGACAGTAAACTGACTATCTTGGGTGAGCTTTGGGAAACAGTAATCAACATTTTTTTCAACAGTTTCTGACACTTTATGGACCAAACTATTCGATCGACTAATCAATTAGTCGACTAATCATTGCAGCCTCACACCTGCAGGTAGAGAGGTGGAGAAAGAGAGCCATGTTGACATGCAAACATAATTAAATGAATACGAGAAGCCAATCAACGTGGATATGGCAGTGTGAAATGCATGTGTGTATGTTTGCAGAGCTAAACGAAATGTGTGTGGTGCGTTCAGAGAGGACACAGGGTTCCCCTGAGGAGACTCAGCTGTGCTCTGGGCATGAGCATCTCATCCTGTTACCATGGATCACTGCCTAACACTGAGTGAAGGAGAGAATATGTGTATGTATGTGTGGAGTTTTCAGTGTGTGTGTGTGTGCGGTGGGTGTGAGTGTGTGTTTTTGCATATGTAACCTAATACTCAAAGAATGAGCAGACTGATGTGAGAGTGAGGCAGTGATCTGTGTCAACCTGGGAACGGGGAGAGGCACAAATACACACCAATAAACACACACATCGAGACACGCACAAACACACATGCACCTATTTTGGGTCAGTGCTAACATTGCGTTCAGCAGCCTGGTGAGCTCGGTTTAACGTGGAGCTGCACTCTTAGAAATAAAGGCTCTGACTAGAACCAAAACAGGGTTCTTCTGCTTGTCCCCACAGAGAACCCTTTTTGGTATCTGGTGCCCTTTCCGTGGGTTCAAACTGGAATCCAACATAAAGGGTTATACCTAAAACCACCTGTGAGAGGTTTCACCCGAGAACCCTTCTGAGGTGTAATATTACCACCCAGAACTGTCTCTTGGAGTTCTATCCAGAACTTATCCACCTTTGACGGTGCTAATAAGAGCCCACCCAGATGGTTATATCAAGAACCTTTTATATTTAAATGGTGTCATCTATAACCCAGCCTGGTGGTTCTACTGAGAACCTTTTATATTCCAAGGGTTTCATCTATCATCTAAAACCAACCTATGGGTTCTACTGAAAGCCTTTATATTCCAAGTGATTCATCTAGAACCCATCTGGGGGGGGGGTATATGCAAAACCTTTTCTATTCCAAAGGTTTCACCCAGAACCCACCCAGGGGGTTCTATCAAGAACTCTTTTACATGCAAAGGGTTTCTACTGACAACCGTTTTCTATTCCAAGGGTTTCATCTACAATCCACCCTGAGAACCTTTTATATTCCAACTGTTGGGTTCTATCAAGAAATCTTTTACATGCAAAGGGATTCAGCTACAACCTGGAGGTTCTACTAAGAACCCATTTATGTTCCAAAGGTTTCAACCAACCCTGGAGGTTCTACTAAGAACCCTTTTATATTTCAGGAGTTTATAACCTACCCAGGGATCTAAAAATACCCTTTTTATAAGGGTTTTACTTTTAACCCTCTTGTCTTCTGAGGGTTCTATGAAAACATTATTTTATTTTACAGATGAGGCAAACAAGTATTTAACCCCAATTATCCCGATGATGGATGAGCCCCTTTGTCTAAAAAGGGTTCTTCTGAAGCAAATGGGTGGAACTGGGTAGAACCTCTGCCCTTCAGGAAGAACCCTTTTGAAACCCATATTTCTAAGAGTGTACTAGTGATCGCTGTGGCGGTCAGCAGACAGTCTGCGCTCTGTGCTGTTAAACCAGAAGACAACGAGGCGAGACAATTCCAACAGAAAGACAAAAGGGCACTGTTTGTTGCAGTGGAAACACAATTCATACCAAATGACAAGCTACTGGAGATTATAAGAGCAGGATAATGAAAACAAAATTACAAAAAAGCATTTAATATTTCATTAGCTCTAAATAACAAATGGCTTTTCTGCTGGATAAGCCTCAATCTCTCCCATGCCGAGGCTTTTATTTGACTGCTGAGTGGACTATTTCAGTGGCGCCTGGCTGTTAAATACATTTTTTCTCCCCCCCCCCTTGAATATGAGATGTATAATTTATTGTATGCACACGTGTGTGCCAGAAAAGTGGCTGCCTACTGAAATGTTCATTGAGACAACCGGTCTAAAATTGGCCGACAGGCATGCGGGATAGCAACAGCGCTGTGTGGCTAGTAGGGTTTCTATGGCAACTGCAGTCGTCCATTTCACCACCTCTTTGCCGTCACAGAGCATTCGTCTCTCTCTCACTCTCTTTGCTTTCTCTGTGGTCGTGACAGAGAGAAACTCCACGTGAGGGAATTAAACTTCATCAGGGATTCAGCTCCACTCGCAGCAGCATGAACAGAAAACACACACACACACACACATCACACACACGCAGATGAGCAATGAAAAGAATACAGAATGCACTAAACACACTGAATGAGACACTAGCCAAAAATCCCTCATGTACAGTTTAGACAGAGACAACAAGCAAACAAAGAAAGCAACCAGACAGACATCGGGATGAAGGTGCGACAGAGAGAAACAGAGGGAAAACACGTCTTTTGTCTCTGGCATGAAGGAGAAGTAATTACCCTGCAGCTCTGAGATGTATTCATCCACCAGTTACCACTCTTTCCCAACATGCCTAATTGCACCTGAACACCTCCTAAGTCAGGATTTTGTCCTCTTTTTCTTTGTCTCCTTCTTTTTCACTCCTCCCCTCCCTTCAACCCCCACCGTCCTCTCTTCCGTCTATCCTTCTTTGCTAAAATGGCCGACCTGGAAAACCCTGGCCCTCAGCAAAAAATCGCACCACTCCTGTGGTGTAGCTGAACATGCAGACACAAACACGCATATGTGCACCTCCCCTGTCCAACACACACTCACACACACACATATATGCACGCAGACACACAGTAGGTACAAAGATATGTCGAATAAGGGATTACAGGAAGATGGACTGACAAGACAGAGAGAGTGAAAAATAGTCAGATAGACACATTAAGAAAACCACACACACTCTACCAGGCGCGCACACACACATACTGAGGAGGAGGAAGAGGAAGGAGGGGGAGGGGTTAGGTGAGATGGAGGATCACTTACTGGCTGTACAGTTTATCCTGATACAGTCTGGAGGGAGAGCAGAGCAGAGGGTTAATGCTGCACACATACACATACTCTCCACGCCCTGGGGACGCACACATCGACACACCCTGCATGCATATATACAAACACGCACACACACACTGCTGAGAAAACACACACTCTCCTTTGCCACAGGACCTCAAGCTGGATCGTACATTTTCACACTACAGGGTGCAATTTTTTTTGCTAGTTAATAGAGTAAAATCTGGATCTGGGTTGGTGGATGTTGACATTAAACTGTTAAAATATTAAAGGAGAGTGGTGTGTCCCAACATGAGCAGTGTGCTCATTGGCTGCTCTGGACTGAGCGACAGTTTCAGTCACCAATCAAAAGCGCCAGGTGACTGAAATGGGTCATGTGTGTCAGTTTGTCTGAGGACATCGAACACATCCCATGATTTTTGTCGCCCACCCAGAGCACAAATCTCCACAAATGGGTAGAAGATTCAGCCCCATTATTATTACAGTGGAAACCGCTTATAGTAACCACGGTTACAGTGGTCAACCCCTTGTATGAATCAAATATGTTGCTCAAATAATTTTATTATAGTAATCAAGTAGTCTGCTTTCTGGGTTTTGTTTTGGGTCTCTTCATACATATAGAAATAAAATTTAAAACTATGGTAATTCTATTTTTTTACTGTAATTTACTCTCATGATAATGTCTTTGCCTCATGGTAACCCGTCTGGTTCTGGATGGCTACCCGAGGGTGGTGTGCTGTGTGAACATTGCTTATGGGTAAAGAATGTCATCAATGCAGAAACTGCTATAAATGCAAAGTACAAATTGCTGGAGGAGTAATTTCACTTTTTAGATGCTGGTGTAGCAACTGACAACGTTAGCTTTAGCACAGCTAGCTCCAGAGAGCTTAAGTTTGGTGGTGTCTGGCAAGTAAATGCTTTTTGAGAGGGTTCACTTGTAGTGTGTATAGTATATAAAGAAGAAGAATTTATAAAACTCATCCCCTCATTGTGATCAATTTGACCCAGACAGACGTGATCACTAAAAGCTGTTTCCACTGTATATACTTTTTGTTTTTACTCATAATGCCTTGGTGTGTCGTGTGGCGTCAACCACAGAAAAGACGCGGCTGCAGACAACCAGAGACCAACACATGCACCCCTCTGTTAAGTCTGTGTGTGTGTTAGCATGTGAATGTACTTGAATTTGTGTGAAAGTGTGCCTGTGTGTGTGAATGAGTGAAGTTGAAAAGGTGTTTTGCAGTTGAACTGTACAAAAAAAGACAGGCATGTGCTTTTCCTGCAATCATGTGTGGAGTGTGCTGCTTGTGTGTGAGAGTTTGTGAGTCTTTGTGTTGATTGTTGCAGGTGTTGGGGATGCACAGGTCCACTGGGAGTGAGCAGAGAATGCAGCTTGAGGCTTGACCCTCTGTTCGACACAAAAACAACTCCTCTAACCTTCAGTTGTGTATGTTGGTGTGTGTGTGTTCAAAGACAAGCTGTATATGCACTGTGAAGCAGAGGTGGGACCAAGTCATTGCTCTGCAAGTCACAAGTAAATCTCAAGTCTTTGCACCCAAGTCCCAAGTCAAGACAGGCAAGTCTCAGGTTATCCTGCTGCAAAATCTGCACCCAGTGATGTCACTGGATACTACAGGCTATTTCAGCTTGAATTTCTAGTCTTTACATCTGCGTAGCGAGGGGGCACACTTGATTAGTATTTTTGTCACCTAACGCTATGTTTGGCCAACACAGTAATAGCTAGAGGCTGAGGTGGTATGTGGAAACATGGGTGGCTCACCTGCAATGCATCCTGGTACATGTAGGCACTGCTGCATGGCTTTGTGAGCAGGAAAACTCAGTTTTCTTTGTCAATGCGGCACACACTGAGGAATTTATTGCTTCAGCTGATGACATTTACCATCAACACTGACTGGGCATCCACATGAGAAGTGCCAAATTTTCCCTCTAATAGTACTATGTGTTAAGCACAGCAGCATTTAAGTTAATTTACTGCTGACCACAGTCAAAGGAGGCAGGACTATGTGGGCACTGCAGCAGTTTGTGTACGTCAACTCTGTGTGTGAAGTGCTGCTGATACTGTGTATCAATACTGCAGAAAATAAGTATTGAAAGCTTTCAAATATTCAGTATTGGAATGTACAACACTAGTTGGGTATCTGCCTGTAATTTTCAATCCAAATGTTTTGCATACTGAAATTTGTTGTCATAGATGAATATAATTATCTTTGGTATAATTTTTTCCAACTGCAGCTCAGTAATGAAACGTTAGTTCTTCATGGTTCTCTCCTGCAACTTGATTGGATGCTGTTGGATTGGTTCAAAACAAAGTGGATCTAGGGCATTAAGGGTCAACTTGCTTTTTAAATAAGATACTTTCTGATCTTTGGGCTTGGGGTTACGTATCAAATATTTTCAAGTCAAAAGACTGAAGTCCATGTGAAGTCACGGGTCATTAGTGTTTAAGTCCAAGTCAAGTTGCAAGTCTTTTTTGATTTTGTCAAATTGAGTTTAAAGTCATCAAAATTGTGACTTGACTCTGACTCATATCCATGTCATTGTCCATGTCAAAACCAGTGAAACCTGTGTCTTCAGTATAGTGACTATAAACAGCAGAATTATCTGTAAGAATCATCAGAATTATCAGTTTACTTTCCAGGGACATTGTATTATTAATCAACATTTAATAACATTCCTGTGCAACAGCCAAGAGGCCAATATCAGCTGCATTCCCCTGACAAGTAATTAAAGTAACGTTAGAGAATCTACATGTTTGTGTTGCATGTGTGTACCTAGGTTGACAGTGAGTCGGACACGGCCCCCATCCAGCTCCAGACGGAGGGTGTCTGCAGGAGTTACGGGATGTGGTTGCCATGAGAACGCCATAGGCCCGCTGGGAGCGAAAGCGTAGCGAGACGTCCTCCGCCTCGGTGTGCATCGCCACAGGCAACTGCACCTTCATAAACTTACTGCCGTCGTACGACAGGATAGTCGCATCTGTACACACAGACAGAAAGAGAGACAGACAGACAGAAAAGGAGAGCAGATGAGAGAGAGGGAGGGAAGGCAGACAGAGATGATGGTGGAGGAGATTGAGGTGGGTGGAAAAACATAAAAAAAAGAGTCAGACAAGATTGACAAGGAGAAAACACATGAGGTGGGAAGAAACAAAGACATCTGACGTTGACTGAATCAGATTTAAACATGACGAAGTGTGTTTAAGCGTGGCGACACTCCCTTGTTCCCCCGCCACGTCATGTTCAAACTCCAAAATCTTGTAGCTCCCTACGAAATTACCCCATCACTTTCCACCCTTAATTCATCATCACTCCCTCACAAAAGAGGGTGTAAAAATAGCCGCAGCTGGTTGGCTCACCCCTATTATCCGGTTAAATCAGAATGCATGGCGATGAGTGTGTTAGCCGCCGTCGCTGACATCCCAGACCCTGGAGTCATAATGTAACAAGCTCAGGTGATCCCGCTTTAATGTCTTTTGCATACTCATTTACATATTCATAATCTTCTCTCCCTGCTACCTGCTGGGGCCAATCCCCGACCGCTAAACTGTTTACCTCCGAGGACCCTGTTTTTTATTGGCCAATTACATACACAGCTAAACACACTCTCCATGTCTCTGTGTCTTTATCTCTCCCTCTCTTCTCGTCTCTTTTCTTCTTATATCTTTCCATTCCATTCCTCCTTCGCTTTCTCTCCCTTTCGCTCTCCCTGTTTCCGTGGGAGACGGTCGGAGCCAAGGCGAAAAACAAGAGAACAGGAAGAGAGGGAGGCCTCATGAATACTGATGAGCTGAGAAGGAGGGAAAGAGAGAGATAGTGTGTGCATGTGTGTGTGTGTGTGTGTGTGTGTGCGTGCGTGCATGTCAGAATAAGTGAGTGAATTTAAGTGTGAACAGAGGAGGGTTTAGTAAAGTGAGAGCAGAGGGGGAGAGAAAATAGGGACAGAGCAAGACAGAGAGAAAGAAGGAGGGAGGAGGAGGGGGGAAAGGGAGAAAAGCTCTTGGCTAAAATGCAAATGAACCCTCATTAACTTGAGGAAAAAAGGAGGTGGTTGGCCTGTTATATCACAGATAACATAACTAACAGCCACACACACACACACACGCCCAGGCACACTCGAACACACACACACGTGCACACACATTTCTGATAAGGGAGACAGCTGACTAAATTTTCTCCACCACGGCACCTGACTCACCACCAGGCAAATAGAGGAGGGAGAGTTGGCTGGAAGGAAGTATGGGAGCCAATTTATGCCAGGGAAGGGGGAAAAAAAGTGCAATGCACACTGACTGTGTTGCATACCATCACATCATTTGATGCATGGCGCACACCAGATGTGCTACATGCTACAGATGTGTTGTCACTGGTGAAAAGACCGAAACCAACAGCCTGTTAATCCATCTATAACACTTTCTAACATCCCTGTGGTCCTCAGCTGCAAGCCCACTGGTTCCTGCTGAAGAGATAAATCTTACGTAGTTTCACTTTTAAAAAGGTCTTGGTGATTTCCTAAAACAGCTGGTCACTGGTATTTTCAGGAAATGTCACTCTAACTGGAGTGAATGATGCATTTCTTGGGGACTTGGTTCGCTAATGACTATTTATGACAGCATATGGGCACGTCATGCACTGCCCTTTGCTTTCTCATAATTTTAATTAAGTGGTAAGTCATAATCCTGAGGGAGTATCTAATATATTAGACTTAGGGAGTCCAAATTTTGACTTGTGTCATAATTTTGACTTAATTTCCTCATATCCACTTAGTATCTTGTAATTCTTTTTTGGATGGGGCATTTTTCATGCCTTTATTCGGATCGGACAGCTTGTAGAGATACAGGAAACTGGGGCGAGAGAAGGGGGTGGCGGGGACCCACAGTAAAGGTCTGCAGGCTGGAATCAAACTCATGCCTGCTGCAACGGACTCACAACCTGAGTACATGGGGTACACACTCTACCAAGTGAGTTACAGGGTGCCCCAGTATCTCATAATTCTAACCTAAAAACATATGTTCAATTATTTTGAATGACTTCTCTCCTCTAGTGGTGGACTGATCCGGGTTTTTCAGTGGCCAGTGCTAACAATTATAAATCAGGCCAGCCGATGGCCAATATCTCTAAAGAGAAAAGTCAAGTGTGTATCCATTATGCCATGCACATTATAATCTAATACACATAGTCTACATCTTAGCCAGAAATATGCTGTTGTAGATGAAATATTTTCAAGTTCATGAAAAATTCATCGGGTTATGTTGTCAGAACATGAGTGGTATTTAAGGGAGGGCGGGCTACAGTATTCAACTGTATTATTGTAAAGCTTATAACAATAGTCAGTAATAGTTTTAGAGTAGATCTATTGTCATTTAGGTGAGAAAAACAGGCTAAAATTTACAAAAGACAACAGTGAATGAGGCAAAAGTTTACAGCATGGTGCATTAGAGTTATACAGGGCTTGAAACTAACTTTTCCACCACCTTTCCAAAACTCACAAGGGGGAGCGCCAACATTGCTCCCCAGCAGCCAGCAGTTTATCAGTATTGTGAGCACAGACATCAGCCAATGCCAACTATCTCAAAATGACAGATAATCATCCCATCGACTCATAATTTTGATTAAGCATGGGTATTTTTATTATTTCAATCCTCAAAAAAACTAATTGTTTGAGAGCAATATTAACTTTAATTAAAACCAGGGGTGTTAAAGTCAATTGCAGATTGACTTAGACAATTATTAGGGCTATCAATAGTTATTAAGAGGTGGAGATTTGAATATACTTTGTTTTGAATAATGAGTTAGGTTGAAAGAGTCCAGAATTTGCTCTTTTCTACTGAAAAATGAAGATCCAACTTTTCACCCACTGATGGGTTAAGATTAGGAATGATAACAATTAATTAACGACTGATTTATTGGTTGTTAACAAGAAAAGAAGAAAATTTAATTGATGTACTATCAAATAAAGATCTGAAATATGATTATTTTTTGAGTGTGCTCTGCATGTTATCTGGTATTCAGTTATATGGGTTTAATATGTAGGCCCCTACATCTTAATATGTGTTTCACAGGCTATGTGATGCTGTCAGAGAATGTGCAACATGTTGCTGAGGAAATAAAGCTTTGATTGAAGAGGGAAAATGTTTTTTAAATTGTGATTAATCGACTGATTGATCGTTAATGTTGCAAACGATCAATTAAGGAGAGTTCTTACAATTTGCAACCCTAGTTAAGATAAAACTTGTTAATTCCTCACATTTCATCTTTTTTTGTCTTTTCCTGGCAGGGATGAGCTTCCATAGAGAAATCAGGACAGCAAGAAAAAAATCCCACCAGTGTGAACAGCAGCAAGCGAGCAGGAGGAGGAAAGAACGGAAAATGTGTTAAGAGGAGATGTGCAAATGTGCTGCAAGAAATATGTGTGACCGCTCTTTACAAAATAAAAATTCATCTGGAGCTTCGAGCGTGCCAACCATCTTTGTTCATTAAAGAAGAGAGAGAGGGGGAACAAAGGAGAGAGGGAGAGAATGAGGAAGGGAGGAAAAAAAGGGAGGAGGAAACCGCAGGTAGAAGGCGTAAACATGGCCAATCACTCTCTCCATCTGCTTCTCCATCTGTGCTTCCTTTAATCCACTGAACCACCAGTTAGTGACCCCTCAATGCACACAGAGAGGGATGAAGAAAGATGTAGAGGAGAGGAAGACAGAGCTGAGAGGAGGGAGGGTGCACTGCTACGATAAACATACACTGCGGATGTTTGTCCTCAGAAATAAAACATTTTCATATCAACGCCTTTCAGAAAGTCTGTGTGTGTGCGTGCGTCTATATCTCCTGTTAGATGATAGTACAATCATCACTTGAGACGCGTCAGCAGTTGTGGCACAAACAACATTTCTTCTCTTCTCCTTGTCTGACTCCATCTCGCTTCTTTCAACAGGCCCGTATCAGTCGCTCTGCCAATCTCTCCTGCTTTCCATTTCTCCCTCGGCCTGAATTCATACCTTTTCTCATAACTCTCTCTCTGTCAGATTTTCTACTCCCGTCTCCCCATTCCTCCTCATCTCCTCACCTGCTGTCATATGGCGGTTCCAGCCCGCTGGTTCCACCCTCCTCTGTCACAGCTCCTGCTCCCTGCTTTCTGCACATTTCCTCTCCCATCGATTCCCAGTCTCTACATCCACAGCAAGTCCAATAGTCCTGTCTGCAGCTCTGCTTCCTCCCACCTCTTCTCTTTCACCCTCATTTGATCCTCTCCTTTCCCAGCCTCCACCTTCCTACTCCCACTTTAACATTGAAAATTTGTGTTTTTGAATTAAAAAAAAAAAAAAAAAAAGATACAGCCAAAGATAGAAAAGCTAGACTATTATTATTATTGTTGCTGAGCAGGCTGGTTCATTTTCCCAACCTATATCTCTACCATATTTACGTTCTACCTGCCATCCTTCCAATTCTACAGATCATTTTCCAGGACTTTTCCAGGTCATATTCAGTGACGATCAAACTGGTATGACAGACATGGATCACACCATACACTGATCTATTCCTCTCTTTGGGAGTCTGATTTAAAAGTATAGGCCTACGGGCATAACTTCAGATGCTTTAATGTCACTACTTTTACAACTGTCTTCTCATATAGTTGTTTTTTTATGTTTTTCCTCATCTTAAAGCTGTGTTTCCATATAATAGTCATCATATTTATTTTTTATAGTCTCAGTCATTTGGGTACACTTTATAATTAACCATCATCAATAAATGGTAAATTGTTAGTTAATTTAATCGCTATTTCACTGCTAACAAACAACATTACGCATTTATTAATGTTTACCAAATGATTTGTAAATCTTTAAGAGAGATGGCCCAGATATTTGAAACACTTTGTTGATTATTAATAACTAGTTTGCTAACCATTAATAACATTAATTGGATGGCTATTAAAACCTTATGTAGTTACATTACATTGAGCAACATTATGTACATGAACTTACATAAGTTTCATACATATTTTACCCCAAAGCATGATATTTTCATTAACCTGCCCAAATAATTTTGTTTCCTGAGTCTGAAATTGTCGTTTTGAAATTCTGTTTTGCCTAAACCTACCCAATAAGTCTTGTGCTTTTATTTTGAAAGTCCATCTGGATGTTGCATATTTATTATTGCTGACTGGACCGTGGAGCCCTGCACGTGCAAAAACTGACATTAGACGAAGCGACGAGTTGACAGTGAGAACATGTTGTCTATAAACATTATGTGGATGGTTATTGTAAAGTTGCCTCTGATGTTTATAATACTTTAAATAGTTAATAAATACTGTGTTGTGCATCTACAAACATCATTTGGATGGCCATTATAAAGTTGCAGCTGATGTTTACAAAACTTGTTTAAAAAACCTGTATACACATTATTTGAATGTCTGTCAATAGTAAAGTCACTATAAAGTCTGATTAACTATCAATTTAAAGTGTTATCTTCATTTATTCTCTCTCATTGTCAATTTTACATTATTCAACCATTTAAAACAAGTTGGGAAGAAAGCAATGTTAATCTACAAACCTTATTAAAAACTACCACATTTACCAGCCAGCAGTGATTAACATTTAAGGGATAATTTGATTTACATTTTTCTGAGTTTTTGACATTTAAGTCGTAATGACATCCAACCTGCAGATGCCACCATGAGACATGACATGGGGCATTTCCACAGTAAAACCAAGAGAAGCCTATTCTCATTACATAAACTACCATTTGAACAATAATATCATCCTAAATATAGCTTCACTGTAAATGCAAACAGTGTCCTTATTTAAATTAAATAGTGCATTTAACTTAATTTATACCAGTCTTTTGGGTTCGAATCCCCGGCCGGCTTTCTGTGTGGAGTTTGCATGTTCTCCTCGTGTCCGCGTGGGTTCTCTCCGGGTACTCCGGCTTCCTCCCACAGTCCAAAGACATGCAGCAGGTTAATTGGTGACTCTAAATTGCCCGTAGGTATGAATGTGAGAGTGAGTGGTTGTTTGTCTCTATGTGTCAGCATTGCGATGAACTGGCGACTTGTCCAGGGTGTACCCCGCCTCTCGCCCAATGTCAGCTGGGATAGGCTCCAGCCCCCCGCGACCCTCACGGATAAGCGGTTACAGAAAATGGATGGATGGATGGATGCTTTCACTGAGTTTCCAGTACTTTCAATACTTGCTTGTTTCATTCGGTAATATTTACTTTTTTCTGAGAAAGTCTTTTACTTACTTTTCCCACCTATTTTTCTGAAGTAAACTTCACTTGTTAGCCCCTTCAGATGACACTGTTATTTGTTTTGATTTGATCTGATTGATCGTTCAGGATCACTGAAATAATTTTCAAGGACAACACAAGATTTTTGAGGACATTTTATGTTTTCTCTCATTTTCCATGTGTTTTCCATGACTGGAAAATTGCTCAAGCATTTTCCAGGTTTTCCAGGTTTTCCAGGACGCATGGAAACCTTGTTAAAGTTACCTAAACTAAACTTGGAAGCCTTTTAATCTCAGTAGTTTAGTCAGATTTTTATCTGCTATAAATCTTTATGAGGGTTCCTTTTTAATGCACATCAGAGTGAGGACTATCAAACTGGTGTAATCTCTTAGGACGGTCCTTTTAAAAGAAAAAAAAAAAACATAACTTAAAGGTATAATGAATAAAAAATTTATGGCCTCATATAGCTGATGATCATAATATATCTTCAGCGTTTGATGGAGTTATTTCTGACTTTAAAACTTCAGACTATCCACCACATACCATCTGTCTTCTGTCACTCATCCACTTGGCATTACTCAGTGTTCTCAAGCCAAAAAGCAAATGACAAAGCTGTCATCATGACTGTGTTTTCTCTTCATGACATATTATTAATTTTTCACAAAATGTTGCTGTTAGTAACTGTAATTAGCCAGCTTACTCATTCCTATTGTGAAATGTGACTTCAGCACGCATGCCAATTACTACACTGGCTGCCAAAAGTCCAGCTGAAGTGTTATTCTCGTCCTCCTCCTCCTCCTCCTCCTCCTGCTGTCCTACGTCCCACCACGTCATTCTCACCTCTCTCACAGGAGCGTCCCAGGTATCCCGTCCCCGAGCAGTCGCAGACGTAGCGATTCCAGCCCTCCCTGCAGATGCCATTGTGCTGGCAGGGGTTGGACAGGCACTGTTTGGGCGGCTCTCTGGAGCACGACGGCTTCACACCCACTGCCCTCTGGGCCTCGGCCAGCCGCCGGATGTCTTTGCTCTGCCCGTCCACAAACAGGTCTCTGATGCAGCCCACATAACCATAGTTCAACAGAGCCGTCCACACCTGAGGAAGAGGTCACCGGTGTTTAGTAATTTCACTTAAAAGACTGTGAGCACATTTGTAGGTTTGGTGCTAGAGTCAAAATGAATGATGTTATTAAAATCTACTTCAAGGTAGAATAGTTACGGTTTGTTAATTGCTGTTTGTAAACGCACCAGAAAGATAGTTATTGTTGAGTGTCACTTCAAAGATGTCAAATACCAACGTTTTGGGTTGGTTAAGTGTCACGAGCACAGCAAAATAATGATAAATAAGAAGGTGCAGGCAGAGGGAGGTCCACACACTTCTGGTGGGTTGTGGGTGATGATTGAGAGGGATTATTTTGGTATGGGTCTATGCATTATTTTTTGGGAAAATCCTGCATAGTTTGCCTTTAAAGTTTGTTCAAGGCTCAGTTTAAAGCTACAGTGAGCAGCTAATCTTGGCTTTGAACTGCAAAGACATTTTGTCCTGCTTTCGCCTTGATGTATTTTTACATATATGTTCCTTACACAAGTTGCCGAAGTCAGGTGCTCAAATACTTTTTTAAGATTATTTACTATATCAAATTCATTTGTTTAATTTTTATTTTTTAAACAAAAACCCCAAAATGGATTATTTCATCCAAATTTAGGTCCAGACTGCAATCTACAATCACTTACTGGTTTTTAATTTGCATCTCGACTTCCTCTGACAGTGAACTGATTGTTGCAGCTCAGATTATGTCATAAAGTAGATGCACAATGTTACCAATGTGCATTGGTGTATTGTGGTATATAAGATATTTTATTATATTTTCCATATCTATAATGTATTGTGGTTTTATACTGGAAGATAGATATTTTAATTATGCTGCATATGTAAGAGCCCAACTAGGGACAAGAGCTGAAAATTAGCAATATATATGAACTGTCTGTGCAGCACAGCATCAGTTTCATGCTCTGTGTTGAAACTACATATGTTAAACTGCATGGCTCCTATCAAATTAAATTAAGAAAAAAAACCAAACAACAACAATAAGCAAACACACAAACCTCTGTAGGGAAGATGAGTCCAGCGCGGTCCTCTGGTAGTCCTCCGAGGTACAACGTGTCATCCAGGTCTAGGATCTCACTGTCTCCCGGAGCCGTGTACGCTGTTCTTACACTGTTCACCGAGATGGTTCCTGAATTCACACACCGCAACGAGACATCAAAACAACCTCAGTAATCGTTACGACCTTCAATGTGAACATCCTCATCACAATCATCATCACCACCACCACCACCACCGCCATTATGACTACCATCATCATCTTTATCATCGTCATCCTTCTACCTCTTTGTCCTCCTCCTCCTCCTCCTCCTCCTCCTCCTCATCATCATCACCACCACTCATCACTGCTATAATCAAAAGCAATGGAAATAACTACACAGGCTGTTGGTTTAAAACTGTCATGTCCAACACTTTGTCACAAAAACAGTAATAAATCATTAATACATTTATTTTTAGACATTTGTACAGTTATAGTAAACAAACAAGACCCCCATTGAGAAGACTGGCAGCCTCTACTGTAGTTTTCTAGACTGGAATTAACACTGACATGCAAACTATGGCTGGAAAACATTAAAAATCCTGGAACTGTAGATATAGTTTCAGTCATTTGGCTCATGTTGTGTGGTCGATGTTCAAAGCACTGAAATAAAAATTCATTTAAGAAAGGGATGCAGCATTTGTGAAAGACAACAAAAGGCACTGTCTAAGTATATTATTTGAATCTACCCACAGGAGGCATGGGTTTAATGGTTTAATGGCAAATGTGGCCATAACTTTTAAAAAACCTTAACAGCACTACCAGTAGCATGAGAAAGAGGCAACCAATCGTTTTAATTATAGTCTCAGTGTTATGGTAATTACTATACCAATGCATTACAATAAATTTGACAGCGCTACTGTATATTGATTGTGTTAAAAAATATGTGTATTTAGTTTATGCAGCACCCTTAAAGGGATGGTTATCAAGCTAAGCAATGTACTGCTGTGGACAAGGTCAGCAGCAAAACATATTTTAGTCACTAAAAAAGGGCCCATCTACAAAACTCTATACTGGTTTAAGTGGATGCTATATTAAAAATATTTTTATCATTTCACCTTGCCATTGGACAGCTTTTTCCAATGGGAAACTGCTGTTACACAAGTAAATTATTGCTCTCTTTCACTTAGCCAGACTCCACTGGCAAAATGAGCAATTTTACCTTGGCGAACACGGGAGCTGCTGGTCTACCACTGCCTTGATCTGTTAGTTAGTTTGTGTTTTTGTGTGACTTTGGTGAATCTGAACTAACCTTTTAAAACACTTAAGTCACACAATAACACAAAGAAACGAACAGATCGAGCAGCAACTCCTGTTTTCTGTAGATAATACACTCACTAAAGTTCGGTACCTCATGCAACCCCACTTCAAATAATTCAAACTATCCCTTTAAAATCACAAGTTTGAATTAAATACAGACAGCAGGCGGATGAGAGGTGCTCACTAAAACGTTAAAGTACAATCTTGTCTACTCCTCAACCTCCACCTTCTCCAAATCAACAACCATGGTCAAGGTTAGCATCAGAGTTGAGAGACATGTAAGTGTACCTGAGCGTCCGTCCCTCTGGAAGTCCACATGATACCATTCTCCATCGTTGACCTTTCTGTCGATAGCCTTTGTTTTAGTGGTTCCCGAGCCCATGTCCAGCAGCAAGTACAGGTGCCCGTCCAGCATCTCAATGGCAAAAAAATCCACCTGTAAAGATACAGACAGCTCAGCATTCGGTAGTAAGCAGGGACATTTACGGTTAAATGCTAATTATAGCTGCAAGTTACAATAAGGTGATTAGGCTCCAGTCAAACATTCATTTTGCAATGTCATTCAATTTTTAGTGTAGATTAGTAAAGTGATCTATCAACAGGGTTTACAGCTTTTTAAGAGTAAAATTCAAGCATTTTCAAGGTACCTAAATCAAAAAGTTCAAGTCACTCAGAGCCTTAATCATCATTATTTGTTACTATAAATGCAACTGCAAAAAATGAAGTTTACAGAATTTCTTTATACTCACAGCAATCAATGTATATTGTCATTTTGTAAATTTTATCGGCTGTTCATATTAACTTTGATTGCATGTTTTGATCATGATTATTTAATGCATGATAATTTCCAGAGAAATAAAATTAGCAAGCTGCTTAAAATGATACGTGTTGGTTATGTGATAACAAAATCCACCTGTTTTCTAATAGTTGATGAGCAGGTACAGTAGTTAACTGGCTACCTTCAATGCCTGCCTGCACAACGTCAAAGGTCAGGGGACATGCACGCATTGGGAGAGCATATGGTCACTCTCACGACGCCAGGCGAACAGGAAAAAATGGAAAAACACACACACAACTTTTCATTCAGGCCCCCATGTCAGTCAGTGTAGCTCTGCTCCATGCATGAAGCCAGGAGACAACAAACAAATATGCCAACAGGATCTTTTCACTCCAAATATTAAGATTTTTGCTTTGTATGAGTAATTCTACGGTTACTTTGTACAAACCCTGTATAGGAAAACTTTCAATACTTAGAAGAAACTTCTGTTCTAAAAATTGATAAAAGATTTTACTTTCACTGGCTAAATTAAACTAAAATAAAAAAAAACTTAACTATTTACTTAACTTTTCATCTATTACCACCATGAGTTGCCCACATTGTTTATGATTAAATACCTGTAAAATTAATGACATTCCCGACTGTTTGCATTTAGCTCAAAGCATTGCTGTGTGCCTTTGATCTGTGTACAGAGCCACCAGCATGGCTGTAGACTGTTTCTTTTAGTTTGAGGTTTGCTGTGTGTTTCTTCAAAAACTACATTATATTTTCACCTTGAGTGTAGGAGGTGTGCGTGGGTCCTTCCGTTGCTGCTGCCGGGGTTTGCCATGGCTGAAAAGCATCAACCCATTAGGCTCTGTTGTCCTGAAGTCAAATGAAATCGATCCCGCCTTCTTCGCCGTCCACTTGCTCAGCGCCACGAAAGACTCAGGGGTGTCGAAGGTCACGGGGTCCAGCGTGGCCACACTCTCGCACTTAAAGGACACCACCCCGCTTACCTGGGGAAGGTGTAAAGAAGAAAGATAAACGTTTAGGGGTTCAACAGTAAAATATGGGTTGTTAAACTGATGTCCAGTGAACATCGAGGCCAACATGGTTCCTTTCTAGTCTGGCATTGAAATAAAGCCAGCTGCTCCCAGCTGTGAACTGACTAAAAGACAAAAGCTCATGGCTACCTCTCAAAAATATAATCCCATTTACTTAAAATTCCAACACTTTAAGCCGTGCAGGGCCTGACAGGAGGTTTTGGTACAAAATGATGTCTTTGTTCTGTGTATAAGAGGATAATGTGTTGTCTGGCTCAAGATGTACGTGCTGTTGAAAGTGCATACCTTCATCTTTGGGTCTCCCTGTTTAGCCAGTCTAGACAGCTCCAATCGTACATCATTGTTCTTGTAAACCACCTTCAGGGGACGAAATTGAAGGGAACAGACAGAAACATTAATTCACTTTGGATTAAATAAAAAGAAAGCCTTTTTCTTCACTTTTGGTCAATATATGCATCCTCTCATTTGATTCCTTTCAAACACTAATGGTGTGCCATAGAATTTGGACTATTGTGATAAGAGCTGGGTATCGTTTGAAAAAAACGACTTTACCAGTACCAATACCAGTACCCTTAAAGTGTTACCAATACCAACAGAATACTTCATTTGATACCTTTTTTTCATGGAAGCATTCCTTAAATAATTCTTTCACATTTTATGCACACGTTGCATTAAATTGAAGAACACTTGCGGTGATTGGCTGTGGGCAAAACTCTAGAAATACACTGTTTTACACCAAAATTTAACCAGCTAAAAAGAGCCAACTGACCCTTTTCCCATTGTCAGTTGACAAGTTTGCCTTTCTGTTTTTTCTGCGCAGGAAAGCCAAGTCACAACTCATGTCTGTGCTGGAGAGCAAAGCAAAAGATGTTTGTGTCTGTGTCTGTGTGTTCAGCTCTCAGCACTTTGGTAGCTTCTAAATGAATCTCTGCTGTTTGAAGTTTAGTTTCTTTCCTGCATCGCTGTTTGTACTTTCAGGTATCTGCTTTCTTTTACTGTTTGCTTTCAGGCATGTTAAGCGACTGCCAACCAAACATTTCCCAATTTTGCTGCTTGATAATAAAAGCTTTTCGGTAGCAAAATAACATGGATTAAGGAAGTTTAAATAAGCATGGTGCAAGGCGATCAACTAAAGACGAGCACCTTCAAGCGGGTGCAAATTCTGCCATGCTAGGCTGATGCACCAAGTCAAAGCAAGTCAAGAAGCATGTGTATGAAAAAGGAGCAAAAGAGTCGACAAGTCTTCATTGCCTCTGCAGAAATCAAAAATCAGGGCGATCAAGCTGGAGAATGCATCGAATGTATCATTTGACCAGAGAAGGTCTGATACTATTTGGTACTAGGTTATTTCGGTTGGTACCTTAAAGGCATTGAGTACTGACACCTAGCCCTAATTGTGATATTTCTTTATTTTAACCTTAGTGTTTCACAACAATAAGTGAAAAACAAGCAGAAAAACTAAAACACACTGTCATTAACCTTTTCAGAGGGCAAAAAAAGAAGAGAATGTTAAAGAGATAAAGAGTGGACAAGACACTTTAAAAATGACCAGACATCCATTAATCTTTCAGCCAACTTTTTTTCCATTCAAGTGTTTTGGTATTTTTATATGAAAGTGACAACCTCAAGAAGAGCGAGCCACTCCAGCCTCATCTTTTGATAACTCCCATTTGTCCCTGCCACTTGCATGATCGCTTTTGCTCTTTCTCTCCTCTTCCCTTTTCTGTTTCTCCGCTCTTCTCTCCCTGACACAGTACGCTCTCTGACTTAGCAGCGTGAGTGTAAAGAGTGTGCTTGTGCTGAGCATTTTGATGTCGAGAGAGACGAGCACACACAGGCTCTGCTTTATTAATCCAGACCTCCTTCTATGACCTGTGAGCAATTCAGCAACATCACAAAATTTCTCCTCTGCGTCGGCTCTTTCACCTCGGCTTTTAATGTTTTGTATGTCATGTGCGTTTTGGGTGATTGAGGGTGATTCTTGAATAAAAGTGCTGCAAAATGGGCAGAATGGTGTTAGTGTGTGGGTGTGTGTGTGTGCCTGTGCCGCTTCAAATGCACAAAACTGTTACAGCCGTGATCGTTCATGCGCGTGATTCACTGCATACATCTTAATTTGCTCACATGGATTATCATATCATCGTATTAAATATGTAAATGTGCCAGTGGAGGGTTCACTTTGACAGCGGCAGCCTCGTTTAAACACCATCAGTCTTAATGAAGCAACACAGAGCGCATTCACCACTGATACAGATAGCTCTCTGTTTGGCACATCATCTGTCGGCTTGTTTGGTTGTTTGTTTATGCCTCTGTGTGAGTCTGCGTGAATGAAAGTGAGACTCAGACATGGTGTGTATATACGGGCTGAGAGGATGTATTTGGGAGTTTTGTTGTGTCAAGTGCTGTGTATGCATATGTATGATTATTTGTGTTTGACTATTTTTGTCTCTGTGTGGTATATTTGTGCGTTCCTGCCCACATACACTTGTGCACACATCTGTGCATACATGCTGAGATTGTGTTGATGTGTATAGGCAAGCGTATTAGTGTTTCCATGAGTGTGTCATGTGAGTTTTTGTTGTTGCAGTGTTGTGGCCCATTTCAAGCACAGCGGATGGATGGAGCGTCTCTGTGGCGTAGCTAATTAGCATGTTAGTGCTTAGTGCTGTATCTACTCCCTCAACGACACTCATCACTGATTCTCTCTGATGCTGGGGAGGGTGTGTGTGTCTGGGACTGTTTGTGTGAGTCTGCCAAATGGAAGCATTTCTGTGTGTGTTGTGTGTGTGTGTGTGGAGAGAGAGAGAGTGTGTGTGTGCTTTATAAAATAATGTGTGTAAAGTGTTTGCGTGATGCATGACAGAAGACGGAAAGGAGGAATAGAAAAAGAAAGAAAGTCAGAGAATAACAAGAAATGTTTGTTAAAACCTGAGAGTATACAGAAATATGAGCAGCATGAGTGTTTTAACAAGGCAATAATTAAATATTAGCATTCATCGTCTTTCAGTGGAATCATATTGTGAAGAAATGATCATGTGGAGATTATTTCTGCAGCTCATTAAGTCTGTCTAAATTAATAATTCTGAACAAATTATTGCTAAAAACTAACAAAATTGGCTATTAAAGATGTTGTTTTACATGTGTGCAGTTTTATTTGTTATTTTTCAGCCATACTGCCTGGTATGCCCTAGTATGAGTACATCAAAAGTGTTTTCTTTGTGCAGGTGTACACCAAGGTTATTATAATTAACTAAAACTACACTAAAAACTAAAACTAGGTTTAAAAAAAAACATTTTAGTTAACTGAAATAAAGACTTTATATTAAAAAGACAGCTAACTGAAATACAATAAAAATATACAGGGAATGTCTTTGTTTTTGTCAATTTGGTCACATTTGTCAACACAAACATGAGGAGCCTTGCAAATGTTTATTGAGTCTGAGATGTCTACATGACTGTGAGTCAAATGGCTTCACAAAGTGTAATGCCTGGTCTCAACTTCTTTATTCTTGTGCCTGACAAAAACCCCATATGTTATAATAAAAAGATACTAAAACTAATACTGAAACTAATAAAAATTAAGCTGAACTCTAAAAAATTAAAAAAAAAAAAAAAAAAGCTAATGAAAAATACAAAGCTTTAACAACTCTGATTTACACACAGACATTCATCTCACATGCATCTCACCTCTTTGAGACAGCCCATGAAGTTATTGCTGACTGGAGAACCGGGCAGGTCAGCGGTGCTGGGGCTCCCTCCCACGTAGAAGAAGTCGTCTGAGCCCAGCATGGTGTAGTCCTCCTGGGTGTAGCCCGTGGTGGTCAGGATGCCGTCCACGGAGATCGTCACCTACACAACAAAGCACAGGGAAAGGACACGCTATATACTCACACCAAAGGCAGCGCTAAGCGCTAGCTAGGCGCTGACCAGCCAAATTAGCCCCCGTTACTCTGGTAACCAATGTGTATGCAGTCTGGTGGGGAGAAGGCCTGATTGGTTTGGGGAATTGGCTAGTTTGTGCTGTTGGGACTTTGATTTGGTGTTGAATGGATCAGTGCTAACTGTGTGGTGTGATTGAGTATTGCTACTGACATTATGTTGCTATGCACTGCTAGATGCCACTCATTTAATCTGACTGTACGCTCTGTAGCCACATCTACCACCTGAATACTCCAACTGGAATCAGACTGTGTGGTCTGCCTGCTTCTGCCTGTCAACAGCTGTAAGTCAGAATGACAACTAGATCCTGTGCGTGATCAATAAAGATTCACTGATACCCAAGGTTTCAGGGCCACATGGATTGTGACTCTCGACACCCAAACTTCAAAGCCACGTCCTCCACTGTAATGTGCTGACTACAAAACATCCGTGCAGCATTGTATTAGAAGTAGGGGTGTCACAATTCTCCAAATCCACGATATGATTTGACTTTTGATTTTAAGGTCACGATTCAACTCAATTTTTCAATTTAAACTTTTTCTTTTAGCACTGACAGCCATGCCACAGACTGTCGAGTCTTGATTAGAAAAGATCAACGGATCATTGGTTTTATGTCCTGAAAACAGTCATTTCAAATTCTTCTTAAAAAAGATATAAGGTATCTGGTGTGCTATAACGGTCATTAAGCTACACTGTGTTGTCTTTAAAAGGTTGTTTTTTCCTTCACTGGATGCCGCAGGTGTGCCATCTTTCAATCTCATCCATGTCACTGCCTTTACATACTTGCATTGTTTTTATCTCTGTATTTTTGTGACGTTTATATGTATTGTACTGCTTTGTATTATTACTGAAGCACTGAACAGACGACATCAGACACTAATTTGTTATAAATTGCCCACGAACTATGGATGAAAATTAGCTTCCTAGCTAACTCTGACAGATTTATGCTGAAGTGTAAATTGCAATGCTGATTAATGTGCACTGTACCTGGTAAATTAATTAATAAATAAAGGAGAAAAAAAGGGATAAATGTACTGGGATAATTGCTGATTCTGCCTTTGATTGCAATGACTGAAACGAAAATCTCATTTCAACTGATTTTTGATTTAATATTGAAATTGTGACACCCCTAATTAAACGACAAAGCTCATCTTCTATATGCGCTAGATCAACTTTCAAATTAAAAGTCTCTGCTACAGACTCCAAGCTGCTTTATCTAGTAGAAGATGTGCTTTGATTTACTTCCTAATATACTAACAACAACTTCCCTTAATGCTCCACTTAAGGTGACACTGACCGTGTTGTTCTTAATCATTCAAACAGCTCATTCTTCTATATTAGAGCCTGTATGGGGGCTTTTATCTTGCACTGATTGTAAACCCTGTCACACGTAAGTCACAGTTAGTGGTATGTTATCACCCTGATATTCTACAGACCATAGACAGCTCTTTACTTTCCCACTACAGTATGTTCCCTCTCACTCATGGTGCTTATCATTGCCGGGCAAACTTGCCCAGCCAGGCAGGCAGGTGTTAGTAAAGTCTCCACAGGCTTCTTCGTGCTATACAGGTAGGTGTTAGTACTATTTACTTGTTAGTAGTTGTTAGTTGTTGCACTGCTGACAGCCACAGTAGTGTTACTTGTGTCAGGCCAAGCTGTGTTGGGTTGCTGAGGTCAGGGTTAATGATTTCAATGCTGTTAGTAGTTGTGATGATGTTATGTTGTTGTGTTGTTAGGGTGATGATGGTGTTAGTTTGTTAGTTTGTGGTCTGGGGGGGTTTGTTAGATCAGCGATTCTGAATGAGATGACACATGGACAAAACACACACATTTGGATGTACACACACACGCGCACGCACAGGTGTTAGATGGGTTACGGCTCATTCCACACACATACACACGCACATAAATATATAAACATGCAGCCTGTTCCTCTCTCTGCATGCAACCGCTGGCAAAGAGGACACAGCAGATTTAAAAAAACACGACAACAAACGGAAGACAGGATGAATCAGAGGCACCATGGAGAACATGCAGTGGCAGAGTGGAGGACGAAAAATCAAAAGAAGAAAGAGAAATAAAGAGTAAAGGGGGGGAGGAGGGACCTCTCTTTCCATTTTACGGACCAATCAGAGAGGGAAGGGTTTCTGAGTCACGCCATGCAGGAAGGGGGGGGCTCGCCATTTGCGTGCAGGTGAGGGATGAGCCAATCAGAACACGCCTACATGTCAGTCACAGAGTGATGGGGTGAAAAAAACGGTAGAGAAAGGGAGGGGGGATTTAAAGAAAAAAAAAGTGGTTGGCAAGGAGGGGGTACGGGGGGCTTTTTAAGCGTAAAAGATTACCAACCGCATTTATCCTTTTATTGGTTTAGTTTTGATGTCTATGGTTCAAAAGGAAATAGACACGGGGCAAACCCAAACTAAGAAACAATTAGAATGATATCTACCGAACAATGGAGTTTGTTTACCATAGCGTGTCCAATGCCTGAGTGCTTTGTAGGAGAGGGGGAGAAAGGAAAGCAAAAAACTGTGAACAGAACAACTTCGGGAACAAAAAAAAGGAGAGCTAGAAGGCCTCTGGTGAGGTTAGTAGGTTGGTTGGAGTGGTTTCGCTAGGAGAAGGGCACAGGTTAGGTTAGTAGAATGAATCATTCCATGGATGGTGGTTAGTTTCACTAGCAGGTTAGTAAAGTTAGTAGTCAAGTTAGTAGTACAAACAGGCAAACGGTAGAGGCAGGGCACAGGTGGGTTACAAGCACCTGAGTGCTCGTCACCCTCGTTGTTCTGCAGCTCGCTCTCTCTTTCACTCAACACATTCATTCACACAAACACACCCACAATTGAAGAAGCACTCACCTAGAGCTGAAAGCAGTGCTGGTCTGGTGGTTAACCCACTGTAAACTAAGACCAAAACCTCAGGTATTTTCTTCCTACCACAGCATCACTGCAGTTGGACAACAGACCACTGACCGTAGCTTCTACATTGATTAGTTTCTCGCTGCGGACTAAAGTCTTTCCTGCTGCCCACTGCCCCTGAAACATCTGCGGCAGTAGTCACTGTGGTTCACCAAAGTCAAACACACACTGGAGCTATTTAACAGGGAATTAAAAATTAACGCGGCAACTAACAAACAGTTCAATCTTTAATTAATCTGTCAATTCTTTGTCAAATAAACAAATTGATCATTTAGTCTGAAAAATATCATAAACTACAGTGGAAACCGCTTATAGTGATCACAGTTACAGTGATTAACTGCTTACGTGGACGAATCAAAAATCTTGGGACAGAATCATTCCTATACAAATGCTGTTAAAAATAATTCACTCAGTAATCAAGTAGTGGGTCTTTTCATACAAGACAACATGTGGAACAAAGATTTAAAGGAGAAATATGTAAGACCCTACTGTTCAAAAATGAGTACTGCAGTCCAAATAGTAAATTGGAGCCATAGATGTTGTATTAAGTAGTTTGAATCCTTGTTTAATATGCAATCTATGACTGAAGCAAATTGTTTCCCCCCGCCCCTCAATTAAATCTTTATAAACATCTGTTATCTTAAAGATTAGTAATGATTTCTTACGACTAAGACACTTAGTCGTTCAGCAAAGATTCAGCATTAACTTGAACTCTCATTAACGTGAAGACGTTCCAGACCAGAATGGAAATTTCAAAGGACAACAAGCCATTATTTCAATTTAGCAAGTTTCCTTAATCTCTGATGAAATATCGCAGCCATTACAGTAAATATATTACAGATTTCTCCTTTAAAACTACGGTAGGCTAATTCTATGTTTCTTTATTTCACTCCAGTCCCCTGAAGTAACTTGCCTGCTTCTGCAACTGCCTCTGATTGCTGTGTGCACAATGAAATCATGACGGTAAAAAAAAAGAAAAAAAAAAGTCATTGGCAGCGAGCCTGGGAGAAGACGATTTCAAAGTTTCCATAGCCTGGTGAACACTGTGTTTAATAAAGTGCATGTGCAGGCTGCTGAGACTGACACAGCTGTACTGTATTTTGAAACAGTCAATAAAATTCAGTAAATATTAATAAAATAAATTCTGCACTACTTTATATTCAAGAAATAAATGATAATCTGCATGAAAAATACAGAGCGAGAAAATAAATTCTGTTACAACAGTGGTCAATTTAATGGGAACAAACTTGATCACTACAAGCAGTTTCCACTGTAGTCAAAATTGCTCATCAGTTTGCCAGAGACGCCTTCAAAGTTCTTGTTTGGTCCGATAAACAGTCCAAAACCCTCAAATATTAAATCTACAATGATGTAAAACAAAGAAAAGCTGCAAATCCTCACATTTGAGAAACTAAAACAAGCAAATGTTTGGCATTTTTGCTTGATAAAAGACTAAAAGGATTAATCAAGATGATCAAAATTGTTGTCATTTAATCATTTCATCACTAACTGAAATCCAAGCATGCTTTCACAATTAATCTACCACTTTCCATCTTTTTTCCCTCCCTATGACCCTTTAAATCTTTCTTCTTCAAGGCTTATCAATACCATAACTAATTTTATATCTCCTCCGCTCTCCTCTCTGCTCGGTTGCTCACTCCTCCGCCTCCTGTTGTCTGGTTACCTGTCTCAGGTTGCGGGTGACCTTGACGTCGTGCCAGGCGTTGTCGTTGAACTTGCCGTTGACGGGCTCCACCAAGGCCTCAAAGGCCCCGGAGCCGAGGTTGATGACAAGTGACACGGCACCGTTCTTCAGTGCCAGGTTGACGTAGTCGGCTGACTTGCCGGTGTGCAGCATCAGGCCGTTGCGCTGCAGCGTCTTGAAGGAGAGCGTGATTTCATCGCTACTAGACTGGATGGGGTTGGGCGACAGGTCATAGCAGAAGTACTCAGAGCCCTTGAACGTGGCAACATACTCCTCACGAGCTGTGACAGGAAAGGGAGAGGTGGAGGAGGAAGAGGAAGAAGGAAACGGGGAGGAAGAACAAAGAAGCATGGAGCCATTATACTCTTGTTGAACATTATCATAATGATTAGAACAAAATCCAAGCTATGTTGCTTCTACCCACACTCCTCTTCACAATATGCTCAAAGATGATAAAATGGTGGGTGTTCATCAGAGCCAGCCGAGTAAAACAAAGCTCTGCTGGGCCTGGTTAAATTTGATTCGGATGTGCAGTACAAAACATATTGTTTAAGATGCCTGAAAATGTTGTTACTGTCAAGCAAAGCCTCACTGATGCCAGCACTTGGAAGAAACACTTCCTTCCATACCTCTAATCGTACCATGGAGTGGTGTGTAAACAAGCTTTGATCACTCATGTGGGTTGGAGATTAAACAGTGTGGATGCGAGAGAGACAGTCGTGAGTCTGTAGCATTCCAAACTTGTTATGAAACCTGCCATCCTCTCTTTTGAGAGAACAGCTGTGCTGGCAGTCTGAAGTGATGTGGTCTTGTTTGACAACATGGCTCATTTCGTGATGTTCATCAAATGCCAGAATGTGTGTGTCTGCGTATGTATGTGCAGCAGCAGTGCAGGTTAGGAAGGTTTTGAGGGAGAGGATGGCGAAAAATGACGATGAGGATGGAGAGCGGCAGCCTGGAAGCATCACGGCAGCCAAAGCAGATGGGATTGGCCAATTAGAATTCAGAATAACAAGCAGACAGCCAATGGCAACTTACCTTGCACACCCTTCGTGACCCCCAAGGACACTAGACCAAGGTTTTGCAATCCATCATCCTTACTCTCTTATCTACTCTCTCACACCTACTCATACAGAAGTGCACAGCCATATACGCAAGCAAGCAGAGGAACAAATATGCACACCTACACACACATCTGCGTGCAAATAAATGATCATACTATTGTGCTGGCAAGCCGGGGTGACATTATCTGTCTCCTTCACACCCATCCCCCCCAAAGCATCACCCTTCCTCCGCAGCCACTCTAGCATTCTCCTCACCACCATCCTTACATCTCTCACACCTCCCTTCAAGCTTCACGCCACCATTCCTCTCTCCGCACAGCTCGTTGGCCTCTTTTTCTCTGCTCTGCGGAGCCTCCGGCGCAACCGCCAACTTGTAGTTCACGATAATGAGGAGAACAGAGGGGAATTTAACACACACTAGGTCAGGCTGGAGCAAGACAGACACTTGGTGAGGAACCGCTGGAGAGGAAGGAGTTGGCGGGGAAGGAGAGGGGGGGATTGCCACGTAATGAAAAGACTGAAGTGTAATAGGTTATTAAGGTAGTGAGAAGCAGGGGGAAGAGTGTTGAAATAGAATCGGCTGCACTTGAGTGAATATAACACAGGGAGAATAATGAGAAGGAAAAAAAGTGAGAATATATCACAATTCAAAGAGCAATTGTGGCAAATTGTCTTTCTTTTGCTTTTGTTGCATGAAAAAAACGCAAAAGCGTGAATGCCAATATATGAGTGAGAAACAACAAGTTGTTTGCCAGCATGCGTGTGAGTTCCCCCAAGTGTGTGATTCCTTCCCTCCCAGCATGTTAATTAAGAGTGTGTGTGTGTGTTTGAGCATGCCTCAAGAAGAAAAAAAAAAAAAGCGTGTGGAAGTTTGTGTTCCAGCACGTGAATGTGTATGTGTGCGCGGACAAGAAGTATATGTGCATGAAATGTGCAGGGGTGTGGGTGGGTGCTGGTCTCTGTAAATATTGGTGTATTGCTGTCAGAAAAGCTATTACCAACTCAGGGCCTCGGGCTAGTCTTTACTGAGAGGAGCGAGAGCGAGGAGGAGGGAGGGAGGGAGGCAAGAAAACACACACATACACAGAAGGAACAGCCACAAATGCCAACACAATCACACAAATGCACTGACACACACGAGCAGCAGACACGTAGATAAATGTAGATGAGGTGGCGGAGTGAGGAGGGGAGCCAAGTTGTTCACAATGAGAACACACGCAGCCGTCCAGCAGCATTCTAGTGGTAATTTACAGAGGTGCCATTAGGTTTCAGTGTGGTGCTCCACCATTCTGTTGCTAATTTACAGACATGTCATTAGACCAGACAGGAGCACATAAAGCATCTCTGCATCGATCTGGAAGCCCTGGCCTGCAACAACAACGCACACGCACACAAATCAGCCAGGAAAAATGCATATTGGGTGACACAAACACAATGAGGAACATGTGTCGTGCCAAGCATGTATTCCGTGTACAGACACGCCTAAAAACACACACACACACACACACACACACACACACACACACACACACACACACACACACACACAACACACACACACACACACACACACACGTGCTGCAGAAACACGCACACTCTCAAGTGGGCAGGTTGGAGTGGATCTGTTGTAGCTCAGATTAATGGAGTGAGTCAGTATTAGCTCAGAGTAAACAGTGAGACAGACACTGACATACACACCACATGTCACACTTCATCCTGTGGAGAGCACTGTCGATCAAAGCAAGCGAGCAGGAGCACGAGCGAAGACATTGAAAAGACAGAGGAAAACGCAAATGAAAGGAAAGATAGAAAGTAAATCTTTCAAGCTATTTCAATTCATTTATTTTTATATTGGTTGTTTAACTGATGCTTTCTTGTGGGCTGGCTGCATCTAAAGACTGAAAGCAATGTGTTTCTCATTGCTTTCAGGTCACCTTGATCTTACAGTAATGACACTACATGCTTGAATAAATATAGTAAGCAACGGACAGGAAAAAGAAAATCTCTCAAGATAGGTTATTTCATTTTCTGAGGAGATTTTAAAGCTTTACTATCTGTTTTTATAACTCCTAACCTGTAGTGGATTCTTGATTATGTCTTGAGGGTTGCTACACATTTTTCATTTCAAAATTCAGTACTTCTTCAGACTCAAATTTCCAGACTTCTCTGTATATTTTCAGACCATATTTGACATCTAGTGTTCTTTTCCCATTTTGAATCCTTAGCCAATCACTTGCATTTGCCTACTGTGCCCATTTATCATACTGTGGCCACTACATAGAAAGCCAACAAGTCTCTTTCTTGAAAAATATCTTTACTGTACATCAATGAGACAGACAGGGAAATCTCTCAAACAATATCTAAAGTATTTCATGTCCTTTGGAGATTTTTAAGCGCTATTATCTTGTGCTTTATACGACTCTTGTAGTCATTTTTCTATTATTTGTTTAACTAATGGTTTCTTGCGGTTGTATGAAAAGACAAAATGTTTTTTCATTGCTTTCAGGTGACCTTGATCTTACTGTAACATCACAACATGACTGAATAAAGTTAGTAACTAATGGAAAAGAAAAAGGAATCTCTCAATCTAGGTTGTTTCATTTTCTGAGAAGATTTTAAAGTTTTATTTAATGCATTTTATAAGACTCTTATAGTTATTTCTTATTGCCTGATTATTGGCTGCCTGTGTGTGATTGTATGTACTTTATTGATCCCTGGGGGTAAAATGGCCACATTATATCAGTGAGACAGAAAGGAAAATCTACTTGTAAAAACAACTCCTAAAATATTTACTTTGCTGTGGAGACTTTAAAGCTTTACATGTTGACTCTGAGTTAAGCTTGGGCATGGTCATGGAAAAGTCATCATTAATTATACATTCCATGTGTAGCCTATATATGTGAGATATACCTACTGACATAAACCTGTGCATCTGCTCTTGTAATCATCTTGTAATCATGTGTGACAAACATCTATTCTTATAAAGCTCTGTCAGGATTATATATTTTATGGCCTAAATTATGTTCTTTTTCACCGATTGGCAATACAAGTATTGAACTTCTCAATTTGATTCATAAGCATTTAAATTTTGCAACATTTAAGTTACATGTTGACATGATAGCATCATACAGATGTTTAAGATTTGTTGGCTGCACATTCATGATGCAGTTGTCTCATTTTGATGGCATTTTTGTAAGAAGTGTGACTCTCCCTTCCTGATTTATGTCTGGTCTCTGTTTTTACCGAAACCACCACCACACAGACAGACCTTAGACACCTACACTTAAGTCTCACTTCCTTAGCTTTTTATCAAACCAAATGTCAACTTTTTTTTGGCCAGAATATCAAATTTAGGTGAAAGGTACAAGGCGTCTAGCTGTTTTACATTTCAGGGCGCTGTCACTCTGGATTGGAAGAAACGAGTGTCAAGAAACTCGGTCCAGGCCGTGGACCAACGAAGGGAGAGCTAAGTCTAAACCGCGGCTCCTCCCCATCACTATAGACCAATTAGATATTTGCACATTTTCATTTAAAACACTGTGTAACGTTAAGTTAGGCACTCTTTCTTTAGGAAGTGGCTACAGCTAACTACTTGCAGCTACCTGCTCGTGGACTGTGGTTTCTGATCAAAGAAAGATCCATGTACATGAAATTCTATTCTGCCAATGTTAATTAAATTCTTTAATTGGAAATAGATAGCTTCCTGGATTTCTTGCAATAAACGAACACGAACTCCACAGCTCCCTTTGGTTAATACCACTTGTTATTGCCAAAGTTAATGGGTATAGATAGGGGCAGGTCAAACTGCCCCGACACTGTGCACATGAGGCAAGCAGCAGGATGTACACACACACACAGGCCAAAATGAACACACACACCTTGTATCAAGCGAACACAGCACACACACATTACACCAACACATGTTACATGGGATATTGAAAGGGAATAACTCAAATGTAAGAGACTGGGCAGTACCATGAAAATAAAACGAGATAACTTCCTGTTGTATCTATCTGCAGACTAACTCAGGTCTTTACTATTGCCAGTTAAGGTCTTCATCTTCCTGAATTCCTCTGACTCTGTGAGTTCTTTTCCTGAGTTTAGAGACTCACTACACCGATTCAACATGGCAGCAGGTAAATAAACGGCAGAGCCTCCATTTTAATCCAGTGGGTGTAGAGATATTAGCGCCTATGCACATTAATTGGATGAAGTGGGGGTCAAATGTCAATAAGTTAACACAATAAAGTTTTACTCAGTGTTGTCTATTAATCATTTTACATTTTAAATATTTATTCTGATAGGGACAAAACACAGGAGGCCAGCTACTGATGATGAAAAATATCGTTGAGGATTTAGAAAATATATAGATTACAGACAAAGAGACATGATTGTAAGCTCATTATATGACGCAGTTATAATGTGTTGTAAAATACACCAGATTTCAAAATTTAGACTGTTTGTATCTTGGCTCAACAGCATTCAGTGACTCAGCTACTTTAACAAATGAAGTAAATCTAAACATTGTCACTGAAATGCTGTTAAAACATGTTCAGAACTAAACACAGCCTGTTAAAAAAAACAAAAAACTCCCTTTCAAACAACATTCTGCAGCTGCACCTCAATCCTGCTCACTCAGAAGTATTGAAACATAATCTCCAATATTTTAGGAATTCTGTTCCACTAGTTCGACCAATCACATCATGAGTGATGGAGATCATTCACTGACATTTTGTGCAATAAACATTTTAATGGAACTGCTCTAGCACTTTGACAGCTGTTTTGTGTGCACGGTCACGGTGAACCTCCATTCGCAAAAAGGACATACTGTTCAAAGAAATTACTCAAAACACATAAAAGTGTTAACTTTAGATAGTACTGTGTAACAACCAGGATTTTGATTCTTCCTCACAGCATAAAGCTATAGTTGTCTGCTGTATGTGTGTGTAAATAAGCCAATATTGATAAGATCGTTATGATTCACAGACACACTTCTTGGTCACACTGCCTGTTACTGTATCATAAATGACACAGTGTCTCGCTTTAGACTGTATTTACAAGCTTTTAGTATGTCACTTGAAGAGGTGTCAGGGTTAAAATACGGCAGATTTTAAAATTTAGGCATCTATTTGCATCTTGGCTCAGCAGCATTCAGTGACTTTATTTCAGCTGCGTGAACAAATGCAGCAAATCTAAAACTTAAAAACTCCCTGTTGAACAACATTCTGCAGCTGCACCTCAATCCTGGTCATTCAGAGGTATTAAAATATAATCTCCGATATGTAGGAGTTCTGTTCCACTAGTTCTGAGTTTGTCACGTCAGAAGGATCAAAATAGAATAAATCAGAATAACATCAGACTGATAATTTGTTATTAATATTATGTAGATCAGTAACAGATTCTGAGGATGATGTGTTGCAGCGTCTTCACTGTGTTTATAAGATGCACGAATCATTAAGCACAGGTGTGTCACAGTTATTTTAAACGTCTTTTCAGGAGCAAAGACTAGAGAGAGGAGAAAGGATGAAATATATCAATAATTCGTTAGTTAAGATAACGTCATTGGTGCAACAGACAAGTGAAAACACATCAATAATACTCTGACATATTGTGCAAAAACAAACAAAGCATTTTAGCATCTAACAGCAGGGATTAGAACCTGCACAAGTGATTTGATCAGAACATTTTTATAGATTCATATGTTGTTCATATTAATTTTCAGGAAAAACAGGACAGGATTTGGGATTCAGGACGACAGCCAGCAATTCAGGACTGTCCTGAACTTTCCAGGGCATCTGGTCATCCTAGGTGTATAGTGAGTTGTATTTTACGAATGTTTATGCTTGTCTTTCTCTCAGCTCTCCTTTCAAAATCAAATCTTGATCTCAGGGAGATTCTCTGACCAAATTAGACTACAGTATGGTATGGAACGGAACAGGAAGGGAACGGAAGGAAAGGAAAGCAGGAATAAAGGAAAGGAGGGAAGTACAAAATTACGTGAGAAATAACCAGGAAAATATGCAAGTAACTCGGGTGGGAAAGACGACTGAAATTAATTACTATGGAGGCTATGGGGAGAGCAGGAATGTAAAGATGGAGGGTTATTGTCATTAGACTTCGATGGCTGTCATTATTACCACTCAAATGAATAAAACTGTCTGTGGGGAGGCAGACCTCTTAATAATCAATTAAGTAATTTCTCAAGTAAAAAACAGCAATACATTTGCTCAAGCTTCTGAAATATGAGGATTTGCTGCTTTTCTCTGTTTCTGTTTTATATCATATTAAATTAAGTATTTTAGATTTTGGGCCATTAGTTGGACAAACCAAGCAATCCAAAGATGTCATTTGGGGTTTTGGCAAATTCAGACGAGCAATTATTCTTTATTTTATGACATTTTATGGTTAAACAATTATTCAACCAATTGAAAAAATGAATAGTTTAAGTGATACTGATAATAGTCTTTAGTTGCAGCCCTGTCTGACTAAAAATGTTTTTCTTTTTCTCAACTCTCCCTTGAAAAGCAGATCTTGATCTCAATGAGACTATCTGATTACACTAAGCTACAAAAGGAAAGGAAAGGAAAAGGAAAGGAAAGGAAAGGAAAAGGGAAAGGAAAGGAAAGGAAAGGAAAGGGAGAGGAAAGCAAGAATAAAGCAAAGGAGGGAAGTAGAAAATTATACACAACAGGGCTCCCATGACTATGGAGGCTATGGGCAGAGTAGGAATGTAAAGATGATGGGTGATTGGTATTCGACTTGCTATTATTAAACTACTACTCTAATGAATAAAGCTGTCTGTGGGGAGGCAGGCTACTTTAATCGATTAAGTCATTTCTTAAGTAAAAAAGCCAAACATTTGTTGGCTCAAGCTTCTGAAATATGGGGATTTGCTCCTTTTCTCTGTTTCATGTAATTGTAAATGGAATACTTTAAGGTTTTGGACTGTTAGTTGGACAAGTCAAGCAATCGGAAGATGTCATTTTAGGTTCTGGGAAATTCTGATGAGCATTCATTCTCTATCTTCAGACTAAACAATTAACTGACCAATTAAATAAATGACCAACGGCTTAACTGATAGTGATAATAAGCTTTAGATGCAGCCCTATCTGACTGAAGATGCTTGTCTTCTTTTCAGCTGTCCCTTGAAAGCCAGCTCTTGACTTCACTGAAACTATCTGATTAAATTAAGCAACAAAAGGAAAGGAAAGGAAAGGAAAGGAAAGGAAAGGAAAGGAAAGAAGTAGGAAACTGTGTGGGAAATAACCAGGAAAATATGCAAGAAATTAGTCAGGGAAAGAAGACAGAAATTAATTAATATGGGCGGTGTAGTAATGTAAAGGTTGAGGGTGATTAGCATTAGACTTCAATTGCTATTAAACTACTGCATAAAGCAGTCTGAGGGAGGATGACTGCTTAATAATCAATTGACTGTTTAAGTAATTTTTAAGTAAAAATGCCATTTTTTGGCTCAAGCCTCTGACATATGAATATTTGCTGCTTTTCTCTGTTTATATCACCGTTAATGGAATATTTTAGGATTTTTGACCTTTGGTTGGACAAACAATCAATCTGAGGATGCCATCTTTGGCTCTTGGAAATTCTGATGGGCATTCATACCCTATCTTCAGACTAAAGAATTAATTAACCAATTGAAACAAGAACCAATAGTTTAAGTGATACTGATAATAGTCTTTAGTTGCAGCCCTATCTGATTGGAGATGCTTTTCTTCTTTTCAGCTGTCCCTTGAAAAGCAGATCTTGATCTCAGTGAGACTATGCTTAAATTAAGCTACTAAAGGAAAGGAAAGAAGGAGAGGAGAGCAGGAAGAAAGGAAAGGAAAGGACAGGAAAACAGAAACAAAGGAAAGAAAAGGAAAGAGGTAGAGAACTGTGTGGGAGACAACCAGGAACATATGCAAGGAATTAGTATGGGGAAGAAGAACGAAATTAATTACTATGGAAGCTACGGGCAGAGTAGGAATGTAAAGATGGAGGGTGATTGGCATTAGACTTCAATTGCTATCATTAAACTACTACTCTAATGAATAAAGCAGTCTGTGGGGAGGCAGCAGGGAGAGTGGGAGAGTGAATAACTGATCTGATGGTTGCTGCTACTGGGACCAGCTGCAACTGCACCGCCCCTCAGACGATCAAACACACATCACTTGGATTTCTCTGTGTGTTTGTGTGCATATGGCGAGAGTGTGTTCGTGTATCTCATATGGCTTTGTTTCTCCTCATGGGTCCCTCCTCAACATTTCACACACTAATTTGTCATTTCCATGGCAACCCTGTGTTACAGGGGGCTACGGCAAATATGTGCATGTGTGTTTCAGGGAGGGAGAGAGGAAGAGAGATGTGGAAGGAGGGCAGGAGAGAGAAAGAGTGATTGAGTGAACAGTACATTATCATGGACAGCTGTACTGAATCAAAATGGCGGATGGAGGCTGGGAGCACATCAGGGGAGCCTACATTATACAGCACCTGATAGAGGGAGCAGGGTGGAAAAAGATGCAGGGTAGAGAGAAAAAGGGGAGCGATGCATAGGGGGAATTTGAAAGAAGGAGGAATAAAAGAGGGGAGATGGAAGGGGCTCATTGAGATGGGTAACACAAAATGGAAGAGAGGAGAGAAAAGAGGTAGAGGGGTAGAAAGAGAGACAAGGAAAGGGAGTGGCAAAAAAAACATGGGATGGATGGCTAGAGAGGAGGAAAAAGAGAAAAATGCTGGTGTATCTAAATCCTAGTGTAGCAAGCCTCAATCATGGCAGCCCTGTCATTCTGGAGATAGCACACTGCAATTCCCCTGCACCTCGTTTTTAGCCCACCATGCAGTTCTGCTATCAGCTCCTCTCAGACTGTCCACACACGCAAATGCACACACACACACACAGCATAAACTCAAACATCCTGCATGAAGGCACCCCTCCTTAATAACAGACAGGTGGATTAACTATGCACTCATACAGTATACAGATAGATGACCAGCGTTGTAAATGTATGTAAATGTATGCTAACATATGCATAGTCTCTATATTAAGTTAAAGTGTGAAAATCCATACAGCCAAGTTCACTAAAGGCTACGACTGCCGTTTCCATCTCTATTCAGTGATATACAGCATCTGGCTTTGAAAGCGATTGGGCTATCACATCACTGCCAAGGGAGCAATACTGTAGAGGAGGATATTACTGTCAGGGCACAAGTGACAGATTGGTGGTCTGCAACGTCGAGCTCTTATTCCTGTTTTTGTTGTTGTTGTTGTTAAATTGAAGGCATTCATTTCCAACAAGAGATATACTGTTTTAAAAATTGGACACCGGCTCTGCCAAAGGTGTTACAGCCCCCGGAGTAAAACTAGAACAGAAACGAATCGATTAGTTGAGCAACAGAAAATTAATCAGCAATTTTGACAGCTGATTAATTGTTTAAGGACTAATTGAGCATAAAGATGAAGATGTCACATTTAGGGCTGCAATTAACGATTAAAAACACTCATCACAACTTCGCAGAGCCAAAAGTGACATCTTGAAATTGTCCAACCACCAGTCCAAAACCCAAAGACTCTTCATAAATGACATATTCAAGAAGCTGGAACCAGCAATTGTTTGATATTTTTGCTTGGAAAATGACTGAAATGACTATTAGATTATCAAATTAGTTGGCAACTAATCATTGCAGCTCTGGTCACATTTGACTCAATTTATCACTATTTTATGTCACTTTATAGATCAAACAGTTTATTGACTCTTACTTTAATGATCTATTGATCTGCAGATTGTTTTCTTGGTTAATTGATTTGTCGTCTTTTCTATGTGAAACAGAAAGTGAAAAATGCCCTTCACAATTTCTCAAAGCCTAAGGTCATGTCGTTAAATGTCTTGTTTTATTTGACTGTCCAAAATCCAAACATATTCAATTTATTGTTATGTTAAGACAATGAAAAAAAAAACTGATTCTCACTTTTACAAAGATGGAACCATGACATTTGGGGCATTTTTATTTGATAAATGTCTTAAACAATTATCAAGCTCGTTAATTTTCTGTCACTCAAACGATCTCTTAATTATAGCAGCACTAAACAACTGAAACGTAGCTTTAAATGGCCAACACATTACATAATTAGTGCTAAAAGAATCTTTACTATTAAATTAATTGTAAACTATTTTGGTAAACAATTAATTGCTTTTTTTAAGAGAAAAAAATGCCCAAATTCCCTGATTTCAGCTTCTCAAATTTGAATATTTCCTGGTTTCTTTGGTCCACTATGACAGTAACCTGAATATTTTTAGATTGTGGACACAATAAGACATTCACGTTGGAATTTTGGAAAAAGTGATCAACATTTTCTGACATTTGAAGGAACAAACAACTAATCGACTGATTGAGAAGACCATCAACAGATTAATCGATAATCTGCAGATTGTTCTCTTGGTTAATGGCTTGAAAAGTTAAAAAATGTCCATCACAATTTCTCAGAACCTAAGCTGATGTCATCAAATGTCTTGTTTTGCCTGCCAAACAGTCCAAACCCAAACTATATTCAATTTATTTTAATGTTAAGACAATGAAAACTAAACAACTAATTGATTAATCGAGAAATCATAGACAGATTAAAAGTCGTTAGTTGCAGCCCTAGTCACATGGGTTTATTTTCATAATCTATTCATCTGCAGATTGTTTTTTGGTTAATTAATCATTTTGTCTATAAAACAAAAAGTAGTGAGAAGTACCCATCATAAGGCCTCAACACTTATGATCAATCAAATATCTGTCCTTCTAAATCCCAAAGATTCTCAATTTATTATAATTTTAAGACAATGAAAGCAGCGAATTCTCACTCTATGGACGCTGCAAAAATCACATTTGGAGCATTTTTATTTGAAAAATGTCTTTTCAGCATCGCTCATTTTCTGTTGATCAATTAGTCAACTAATCCTGGCAGCAATAATCGACTAAAAACAAAAATGCTACAAATTATAGTAATGACACACATCACTGAAAAGAATCTTTAGTTGCAGCCCTATAGTGAGTAAATTGTTTGATTTATAAAGTGAGATAAAATAGTCCAATGTGATGTCTGCAAAACCCAAAGCTATTCAGTTTACAGTGATAAAAACAGCCATAAGAAGCATTATTAATAGAAAAACATATTAAAGTTGAGATTGTTTTTGAGCAGATATGGTCTTATCTTTTCTAAGTGATTTTCAAAATGAATTTCCTTGAGACACAAATAGAACTCAACAAAATAATATCTTATATTGTTAATCCCTTTGAATTTCATTTTAAGAAAAAAAACTATGAGCAACACACTTCCTTCCATTGTTTAATCTTTTATTTCTTGTCCCTTTTTGTTTCTTTTATCTGTGCTCATCTCTCCTCTCTCTGTCTGTTGCTTGAATTTGGCCTTCTCTCTGGTACCCAGGGAAACCAGCTTGTTTCCATGACAATGTCTGCAGGCAGAACAGTGTATTTGTCTTAAGCTGGATAAGATCAGAGTCAGTTTCATCCGTGTTAGACACACATACACACATATACACACACCCGGGCAGGCTGCACACAAACACGCGTACATCATGGCACATATGCACAGACTAAGACCATAGAGAAAAGATGTGCATTTGTGCATACAGGCATCTGAACTGATTTGAAACAATGAAGTTAAATATACCCACACAAACAAATGCTCAGATTTGCATGGATGTAGATCCACACACACACACACTGCAGTGTCACACATACACACACACGCCTAATGAAACCCCCCTTACAGCAGGTTGTTAACAAGTAACAAGAGCATAAAGACCTCTTTTCATAAAGGTAATGTAATGGGCTTTTAATGAATGCTGTGGCTATTTCAGTTGTTGTAGTTACGCCAGACAAGTGCCACGAGTAAATGAGTGTTTGTGTGCGTGCATGAGCAATGCCTGTGAGTGCAACTGTGTGTACGCTTGTTCATGTGTTTGTTCTTGTTTTGGCAAACAGCAAAGAAATGAACTTCAAATGCCAGATGGGGTACTGGAGTGAATCGCCAATTGGGCCACTACCCTCAGCACCCGCCCAGACACAATGGAAATTGCTAGAACAGGTAAGAGACAATTGGAGCAGTGACTAGCCTGTTTCTTTTTTCTTTCTTTCTAAAAAGGGAGCATGTGCATGTGTGTGTTTGTGTGGTGTGTGTGTGTATGTGTTGGATGAGGTATCTGCATCTCTGATGAATACCATCCTGGCTGATGCGAGACTGTGTCAAGTCGGGGAGCCCAAGGAGAGATGCAGCGCCCCTGCTGAGAAACGCTGCAGTCTTATCTCCCTTCCTGTCTCCCTCTGCGTCTCCGACCTTCTCTTTCCAACCCTCTTTTCCCACTTTCTGAATGCGCTCCTATCTTTTCTCACCATCACTTTTCTACACTCCTTTACCCTATCCCGCCCACCCCTCCTCCCGCCCTCCCTCACACACTTGCAGCCAGCCTCCGCTCTATCTTTCCCCTTCATCCTCTGTAAACGGGGAGTCAGTTTGATGTCTTTATTTTTAGGCGATTACAGGGTGCAGCGGCTTTGTGTGTTCCCTATTAGTGTTGCAGTGAATGTGCGAAAATGTTAATGTGAACACTTGTTAACAGGATGGTAATTGCATACAATTACCCATAAATGTATACATTTACTAGTGGGATTGCTACACATTTCCCATGGTGAATTCAGTAACTGTGCATCTCCCTGATAATGTGGGGGAAGAGCTCTGTATGTGGTGCTGTGACTTTCATTACAAGAACTGCATGGGTGTTAAGCATTAATGAGCACTGTAGTACAGTACTGTAATGGTTGTTAGTAGCGGAGGGTGAGGCAGAATTAGTCCCATTAGTGTAAAGGGTATATCTAGAAAAATTGGGCTTTTTGCAATAAAAACTTTGTTGCAATTGCTTTTTATCACTGCTGATGGCCAGAGCGGGCACAACTTAGTTTTTAACAGTTTCTTTTTCTTGCAGCTCAAAATGTGGCCATCGGGAGCCAAATTCATGCCAGTCCGTCGGGCAGGCAGCCAATCACCAGACACTTGCCTCTTAACACCAAGCAGCTCCCTCTCACCTCGAGTTGGGTACTGCTCACTTGCCCGTCTTGCTAAATTATGTAAGTATTACAACTACAGTGGCTAGTGTGTGGCTGACAAATATGTTCTACTGACAAATTTACAGTATATTACAGTATTTATCTCATCCTGGTTGATTATGCAGATTTTACTATCAGGCACAAAAAACTGGCAAATAAATATTAAATATTTTTCCATTTTGGTGATTTTAAAAGTGTAACATTCCTATTATACATGGGGAAAAAGGGACATTTGATTCACTACACCCACGGGAACAAACATAAGGAAACTTCCTCCACTGCTGTCTACTAGACCTGCAACTTAACATTTATTTCCATTATTTATTTCGTTTAGTCTATAAAATGTCAGATTATAGTGAAGAAAACCCATCCAAAGTTGCCAAATCCCAAGATAATATCAAATTACCAACAATAGACTGACAAGTAAAAGATATTTTACTCTAGGGCAATGCCATCAGTCAGATACTGGCCAAAATCACAGGATCAGATATCTAACTAAACTTTGAGCAACGTGCGTAAAGAGAGATGTGTCATGAGTAACACAGATGAACTGAATGAGTCACGTGAACAGCAGCTAGAACGTTAGTGAGACCTGTCAGCAGTGCTGTCATCATGTCAGCTGTGTGGAGTTATTTTAAACTCAAGTAAGAAACTAGAATTACCACTTCGCAGTTGTATGCCTCTGCCAACCAGTTTATATCCATGTCTGTATAATATATGTAGTGAGGACTTTAAGGGATTTAATAAGAGGTTGTTGTTTTTTTATCACATTATTGAAAGTATGATTCCAGTGATTAATTTCACTTCTTCACTTAGAGACTATTTTTACAAAGTACAGAGGACTTCAGCAAGTGTTTTTGCAGAACATTATGTCACTGTGAAGTTGACTTTTGACCTTTTGGATATAAAATTTCATCACATCATCTTTTGATCCTATTAGATATTGGTGTAATTTTGTCATAATTAGATTATGAACTTTTGAGTTATGGCAAATTACATTTTTTTGTGAGGAAACAGTGACCTTTGACTCCCAAAATCTAAATCAGTTTATCCTTGAGTCCACAATGACATGTTTGCCTAATTTGAAGAAATCCAGTCAAAGCATTCTTGAGATGTATTCACAAGAATAGGAAGTATAGATGGATGAACTTACCACAGACTGGCAACCCAAAAACATAACACCGCCAGCCATCACTGTTGACGGCACGGAGGCATGAAGAGCAAAACGGCCAAGGGCAATTTTTGTATCTATGCAATTTATTTAAATTTCATTTGGAATGTTTGACTGGATCTGACACAATCAAAAATGCAACTAAGAGTTATCAATAAAAAGAAGCAGCAGTATTGTATAACTGAGTCATGTTGTGAGCTGTGTATTTCTTCCTTTATGGGAACAAAGCATAAGGCTGAAAAATCAATCAAAATTTTATTAAAATTGCAATATGGTCTACTGCAATTTTCAAATTTCAGGAGCTCCAACATTTGTTAAAGGCACAATTGATGTCAAAACACCATTTTAAATGAAATATTGTCAAGCTGCAGAGACGTCCTGGACTACACATCATATTCTACAGACTTAACAAAGCATCTTTTTTTTTTTTTTTTTTTTTGGTGCAGATCCCTGCAAAAATCACACCATAATTCAATATTTTTCAGTTTTAACTGAAGATATCAACTTGGACTGTTGAAAATTAAAATGGGTTTCACTATTTCCTGACATTAAATTAGGTAAACAATTGATGAAAAAATAATCAGCAGATTAATCGATAACAATCTTTCATTGTGGCCCTGAATAATTATTTAAAAATTCGGAAATCCTCACATCTTAGAAGCCAGAATCAGTTAATGTTTGGCATTTTTTCCAAGAAGTAACATATAATATGGGGCTGGGTGGTGTGGACAAAATCACAATATTTTTGACCAAATGCCTCAATATTGCAACAATATTCGGGCAATGACTGCCGGTGCTTACATAATCAGACTTTTGATAAATAATCATCAGTAATGTGGATATAATGACTACGTGATTATATGCAAGTAACAGAAGAACTAAAAGAGTCTAGAAAGTTCAGAAAATGAGATCACTTTGCTGTAATGCAGCCTTAAAATGAGGAAAAGACAACTCATACCAAAATCTAAGACAATATCTACTCTCATATCACAATATAAATATAATACTGATATGTTGCCCAGCTCTAACTAATATTTCCAATTAACTGATGAATATATGAGCCTATAACAGTCAGAAGAGTGAAAAGTACCCATCCTAAGTTGCCAGATCCCAAGCTGACATCTTCAAATTACCAACAATGGACAAACAGGCCCAAACCAATCGATATTTAATTTTTTTATTTAATAAAGCTGCAACGATTAGTCAATGAACCATTAGTCAGCAGTATTTCTCAAATGTCAGTATTTGAGGCTCGTTTTTGTCACACATGATAACAAATTAAGTGTTTTGGAGTTTCTGATAACTGGGATTTTGAGAAATTATAGCGAAACGATTACTTGATTGATCAGAAAATAAGTCAGTAAATGTTTGGCATTCTTCCTTACTGTCAGAGGTAACATATTATTAATCATTTTTTAAAGTTGTTGATTCATTTTTAAATGGTTGATAGTTTAACAATCAAATTATTTGAGCTCTCCTACATAAAAAACAACACTTGAGTGAGGTCATTACAATGGCATAACTAAAACAACTTAAACATGTTTTTTTTTTAATTTTGTTTAGTTTAATTTAGCCTGTGTTATATTAAGGAGTAATCAGTCAATGTGTGATTTATAATTAGGATTGTTAGATGATGATGAGCAAAAGGGAGGAGACATGCTGTACTTTGCTGGTACTGACTGGTTCCTCTTGTCTTGGCGTCTGTTACCACTCCCAACCCCACATATGGTGGAGTCAGCACGGAGCTCATCCTCTGCGTGAGCGTGTGTGTGAGTGAGTGCGTGTGTTTTTGTGAGAAAAGCACGCACATGTGTAGACAGCGCGAGAGAGGCGGAGGGACAAAAACAATGGAGACAATTCAGAGAGAATTCCAAGTGCGAGTGTGACACTAAACATGTGTGTTGTGTGTGTGGAGTGTGCGTCCATCTGTGTGCTTTTGCCATAAGACAATGTGTTAAAATGAGCCGCTTTGATTGCCGACGCTTTATGAGTCACAAGTGATGACTCACAATCCACCTCCCTGAACACGCACTCATGCACCGACACACAAACATACGGACGCACACACCTCGTTCCCTCTCCTGCCTTCATCCACTGACCGTGAGGAATATGTGCAGGCAGCCTTACTCATGCATATTTACACTGAACACACACACTCACTCACCTACTCAGCGGGCACTCTCTAAAGGTTATTGTGTGTGAGTGTGTGTCTGCTTGTCCGTCCGTTCACGTAAGCGCGCGTGTGTAAAGGTCACTTCAAGCGAGGCTGACCACTTGTTTATGCCGCGCACAGATTGCTGGATTGATATCGAGAGAACACTTGGACACATGCAGACAAACAACCGTTATTAACTGGACAACCCGCCTCAAAGCTTAAAATAAATAAATAAATATCTTAAACAAGCATCGCTGCCAATTACGTCCAAGAGCCCCTCCTTGATCCTATTCAGAACCTACAATCACTCATTCACCCAGAACCCCTTCACGGTCTATTCTTGGCCAGACAGAGAGAAGAGAAAGGGCAAAATCTGCTACTTGGCTTTAAGCACATTTTCCATCCAGATTATTGCTGCTCAATACTTTTCAAAAAAAGAAAAAAAAAATCCATTTCCCCCTCTTCCTTTTGCTGCTCGATACTTATGAAAATCCAATTTGGCTCCCTCTTTTCTTTCTTCCCTCCACAATTCGTGCATTTTCACCCACTCAAAGTGATTAGTGATCTGTGGGTATCGTTTCCAGGGAGAATGATAGCTGTGTTTTATGGAGAAGGGGAAAGGTCCAGGGCTCCCCATCAGGGCTGATGTCCCTTGGAGAATGACTGGGCTGGGAGGGCAGACAGGAGCACCGCTGTCCCTTTGCAGATACAGGCGGTTGCTCTACATCACAGGAGAGAAGACGACTCACTTTATCTCTCCCCCCGCTTCCTCTTTCCCTCTCCACTCCCTCTATCATTCATTCCTTTAGCTCCCCTCTCTCGCAGGCACAGTCGCTTTTTCTCAATTTCTCCGGCACACACACAAGCAGACACACACATGCTATATATCTTTCTAAGACACCCCTCCCCGCACCCAATCCGCCCCCTCAAAGAAACTCATTTCAGCTTTGCGGGCTCCTCAAAAAGCCTCTTTACGCTGAGCTAACCTAAGCTAGGCTTCGTCTGCACCATTTGACAGCCTTTACATCTCAGTATGCAGAGCAAAAACACACTCGCACAAGCGCGCACACACACACACACACACACACACACACAGCTTTTTCATGTGTACAGTTTCTGAAAGAGACTTCAAAGGTTTTTTTTTAAAAATAAAAGAAAAAAAATCAGCCACAGTTCTACTTTCAGCCTATCACAATCCAAGCATCCGTAATAGTGAGGGCATCCACTATACACAAATACACTGAATACATTGTGTAATAATGCTGCAAACATATGTTAATACATGTTGGTCCTTAAGAAGGTGATTTAAAATGCTGAGCATAAGCCAGATGAAGCAATTAAATTTTCACTGCCACCTGGATGATTCATGGCAGACATTTTAAGGCAGAAACTTCAGCACTGGGAGCTTACTAAGCAATCAAAACATAGCTCAGATAGAAATATACTTGTCAGAATAGAGATGTCTCACTGTGATAGATGGTAGAAGACATAATTTGCGCTCTATTCAAGATATTTCTATCCACCAGGCTTTCATTAAATAGCACATTTCACCGAATTCACGGCGGCCCTGTCACAATGGGAGACAGCCGTCATCATGTCCTCTCTCATCCAATCAAAGAGCACAATAGACGCAGATCAGCCTGTCACGGTCAGGCCTGTCTTCATGAGGGTCAATCAGTGTATTCATCAGCGTCATGCAGAGCCGGGCCGATCCAGCAGCACCTACCTTCAGATTCTCAAAAGCACCATAGGCCCGGAGCTCCTATTCATGCATGCACACTCGCACACACATGCATCAACAGCTTACCTTACCGAAAAATTAAACATTCCAATTTAACCGCAAATAAGAACTTGAAGCTCTGTACATACAAGAGCCTGTCAATACATTCAACTTCAAAACCATCCAGAACAGCCCATTAGCCATACACATGAAAAAAACAGGGGGAGGGGGGTACCTCTGAGCTTTCCTAAAATTCACAGAGGGTGGTGTCCCAAACAGTGAGAGAGAGGGCAGGAACAAAGAAGGGGAAAAAGAGGAGACAGAGGGCAAGAAGAGAGAATTTTGTTCATCAGTGAACAATTTTCAAAAAGGCAGCGAGCAGTGGTTGCACTTGTTTTTGGGCTGTGTTCAAAAACACTGGACAACTTGGGGGGTTGAGGTATAACAGCGTTGCTTTCATACGCGGTGAACATCTGTTCGGAATCACATGTGCTCGCCAATGTGTGAGCAGGAGCCCATGTGAGGACCAGCGACGGCAGAGCAGAGCAGAGCAAGGCATGCTGGAAGCCAATGAAAAAGCGCACGGATGAATGTGGACGAGTGTTCCTGTGAAAACTGCCACAGTCACTGGTTTAAACAGTGATGTAAAAAAAGTACACATGCACACAGATGTCCGCCTATATGTCGTGCACGCACACACACACACACACTTCCATCCCCTCTAACATACAGATGAGAGAAAATGAAATCAGGTGGAAGAGTAAAGACGTATTCAAACCATCCATGGAGTCAGTCGGTCCATTCTTAGCCCCATTTCCATGACCACATCTAACCCAGCTAAGCACCATCAAGCTGGACCCTCCCACATCAGCAGCCATGATTACAGTATATCACAGCAGAAGTTGCTCTCAGGCTCATCACTTTCTTAAAAAAAGTCATCTTAAGGCCATATTTCATTTATTATCATTTAATTGTTCCACTGCAAATGCCCAAGAAGTCATCCATTTCAGTTTAAATTAAAACTGAAATTTCTGATGAGACCAAATGGGACCGTTTTAAAACGAAGAAATCTCAATTACAGCAGAAAAAAAACTGACCTTACTTCTGTGCCTAGAGAGACAACTTCCTCCTGCGCCAGGTGGTGATGAAGTGTGGGGGGGAGGGGGGATACAGGGAGTTGTGAGTGTGGGAGTGAGGAGGAGATAAGGGGGGGATGATGGTATAGCAGAGGACAACAGGAAGTGAGGTAAGAGGAGGCCATACCTTGGTCGCCAATCATCAGGTGTGCCAGACCTTAAAGGAAGACAAGAGCACAGTCAGCACAGCAAAGGTTCATGGGGTGTGAAGTGTGTGTGTGCAAAATATGTGTTTTTGTGATACAGGAGTTTGTCAATGACATGCCAGTGAAGGCTAAAGTGTAAAAGTGTGTGTGCAACTGTGCATTTGAGTCTTCTAAATTATTCCAAATGTCTAAAAAAAGACACTTACTCATCCTAGGCAGCGTTCCTACGCACAAACAGGTACGCACACAGACGTTTGCACACAGCTATGACCTAGCTCGTATACGGTACAGTATCTGTGTGTGCCTAAGTCTCTGTAACCTTGAGGCTAAAGCCACTTCAGATGATTACACAGGGGATGTAGAACTTACCAGATGTCAGCAACCAACACCTACATACCCACACAGACCAACATGTACATTTACGCTGGCTACCTTGTACTTTTTATTTCTACAACAGAGAAAGTAATGAGAAAATGAAGGTCAGAAAAGAAGAATATAGAGGACAAAACTGACATGGAAAACATATAAAAGGGTATAGAGAGGGTGAGCGGTGAAAAAAAGATAACGATAGAGCTAAAGGAATGTGTACTTAGTAATTATTTAATAAATTCAATAACATGGAAAAGAAGGAATCAGATAGAGACGAAGCAAAGAAAGAGATGTTTGAAAACAGACAGAAATGATTAGATAGATAGACAGACAGATCGACAGTCGATAGATAGATAGGTCGATAGATAGATAGATAGATAGATAGATAGATAGATAGATAATAGAAGTGCGACCTACCTGGAGTGTAGCTGTGCTCTGGAAAGGTGTCGCGGCCGGCCGAGGAAAGAGAGAGACAGACATTCATTAACATGCATGCTAAGCCCTTGGGTTACCATGGCTACTTACTGTACATGCACACCCGTCCAGGGTTACCGTGGTAACATACATGCAAAGTCCACGCAAACGTCACAATGGATACCATGCTGCACTGGTAGCCAAAACTGAGGTTTGTCTAAATACATAGAAAAGCGGCATTAAAGTAATGCACAATCTCTCTCTATGACTCGACATGTGTGCAAATACACTTACATAAGCGCACACACACATCATACCCACCCACACTTGTAGATAGATACAGAGGGTGGAGGGGGTGTGGGGCGGGCAAACATATACTTTCCTACCTGTATGTTTGGATTCAAGAGCCGTTTTACCCCAGAACTTACCTTGCAGCTGCTTCCTCTCCCCAGAGCCCCCCGACAGATAGCATGCAACACGCACGCACACAAACACACACACACACACATTCAGTCTCACAATCTCTCCCTCACTCACACACACAGACACACACACGCACACTAACATTGACTATGGCAGTAATAATGATGTGGAATAGCAGGAAAACATGTAGGGATGGATTAGCAGTGCAGGAAGACGAGGGGCATGCATGGTTCAATACTGGGACTGGAGTGTGTGTTTGTGTGTGTGCGTCATTGTGTGCATGTGTCAGTGGTTGTATTCTGAGCTGTGTGTGCTTGTCTGAGTGTTTCCTTGCCTCTGCCCTTGTGCTAGTAGCATGGCAGAAACAGGTGGAGCCATTAGCATGCTAACAGCGATTTGCCCTCAAGGACAATGCAAGCCAGGCCAGGCCTAACAAGCCAGGTTCACTCTGCCTTCACTGAGGGCACAATGGCTTTAGACAGTAATTATATTTATGCATAGCCCTGCCCAAACTCTCTCTACATGATTTTGAAATATCTCATAATAAGGTTTTTTTTCAAAACTTGACATATTGTTGTGCACTGGAACAAAAACCTGATAAATAGCTTTCTTCTCGCACTGGTATGAAAAATGTAATATACTGTCTTTCAGGGGAGAAATAATGCTATATAAAATATTACATTGCTTTGCAAAAGTTTCAAAGCTTGTCACAAATCTGCAAAAATATGAGTGTGAACAAAAGTGGATCATTAGGGAGCCTTGAAGTAATTGTAAACGTGTACTAGCACTGCCACAGCCAAATTGCTTATTTCTGGCTTCAAACACGGTCCTAAGGATCCATTTTTTTCCTCTAGCAGAGCAAATTCATTCTGTATTAAAGATTCATAGCTGAGTTTTTTTTTTTCTTTAATTTTCAGAGGGTTATAATTTTATCTCAAAGCTTTATTGTGCAGCCTCAGTGAGGTTGCCGGGTTCAAAATAACAATAATTTCAAGGTACCATATAAGAGATAAACCTTTATACCCGACTGCCTTACTCTTAGAAAACAGCTACACAGCCCAGACTCACATACTTGCAAATAATGATCACCCTCATTTCTAAAGAGACAACTATGGTCCAATCAACACTTTACAAAACCTCCAGTGCTGTTAACATAACAGTTTTCCTTATTCAAAAAGGAAATTTTGACCTGAGCTTTTACTCCATTTACTCCCTATGCCCTACACTTCATTTCTTTCAGAAAATACCTTTAAAATTTTCTTCTTCTCCAGAGTGTCTCAGTGCACCTGAAGAGAGATTTCTTTTGACATACATAAGTTTGTATGAGTTATTCATTGGTAGCGATATTGATGCATGGATATTAGCTCAGCCTGGTTGGAGATATCCCACTGAGCTGGCATCTTGTTATACAGAAATGAACTGAATGAATTTTATACCACAACACAGCACTCCAAAACACTTAAACCATCCACAAAGAATACATCATCTGCTCATCTCTGCTTTCAGGCCTCTCTGTATTTCTGAACTATTTTCAGAGAATGAGTTTGATGATTCAGAGAGGTCTAAGATAAAGAACCAAGAAATCGGAAGATGCTGTTGCACTCTGCGATCCAAGGTTTATGTTTTTTGTTAACAGGCCCTGTTTGCTGCTGTTTATATCTGCCTGAAAAGATGCTCGTTCATTGGAATTATACCTTGAATCTCCTTCCTGAGCTATGTCCATGAATTAGCGTAATATCACTACCAGTGAGCAGCAGCAAAAAAGACACAAAGTAACCTTTTAAAACCAGTCATTAAGCTCTCAATTTCCTCTATCATCTAACCATCATACTTAAAACCCTGCAGCATTTTCTACCTAAACTCTGAAATATTTAAAAGAGGCTCGTGAAATACCAGTCTACAATACACTCATACAACACTCAAGAAGCAAGCTTTGTATTTCCAATGCAATCTCACAGCAAAATTCAACCCAGGAACAACTCCTCATGTTTCATCCTAAGCTGCATTTTCATCCTGTGCAGTATATAAGTAGGGCTGAGCAATATGTGTGATATTATATCAATATAGTGATATAAGACTACATATCGTCCTAGATTTTGGATATTGTTATACCGTTAAATTGCACAAGCGTTGTGTTTTCCTGATTGTAATTAGCGTTGGGTATTGTTTTAGTTTTAAAGATTCTGATGATTATTACAGTTCTGCTTATCAATTTTGGCCCTTACCGATTCTCGATTTTGATTCTTTGTGTAAAATATTAATGAACTTGGATAAATGTTATTGGCGGAAACACTGAGCTAAGCTAACGCTAGCTAGACAGCTGTGCCAATGGTGGTCTTTTTTCTGCTTTCTTGAATATTCTGGGGTTTGCTTCGACTACTTGACTGAAACGATAAAGTTTCCTTTTCTTGTAAAGTGTTGTGTAGCGTAGTATTGGCTAAATTGAGGTGATTGTTACAAGACTCACACAACTCTTGCTATTCACCTGCTAGTCAAGCAGCACAGCAACGACTGAGATTGAGAATAATGTCAGACGCATGATTCAATAAAACAAATGCATCAGGAAACAGGAAGACATGCATGCATTCAACTCGCATGTCTTCAGGCTCAAACAGATAGCCAGGTCGATATACGGTAGATATTTACAGTACATGGTTTAATTTGAAACTAGCCCAAGTGAAATTTGTTTAGGAATCCATAACTATAATCAAAATTGAAACTTCAATTATTTGGAATCAGAATTTGGTGATTTTTTTTTCTTTTTTTGCAATCTGTCCTCACTGACCACCTCTACAGAAAAGTGATGCACTTTTCTCTTTCTGTTGTTTCTGTTCTGGCTGTTCTATTATTTGACTTTATCCACTTAGTCATTTTATCCAAATTACTGATAATTATTTATCAAAAACCTCATGGTGTTAATATTTTGTGAAAGCTCCAATAGACATTCCTACAACATTCTCTCAGTATCCATAAATATTGATATCCAGGTATTTGGTCAAAAATATTGTGATATTGTCCATATCACCCAGCCCTGATTTATATACTATCGAGTAGTCTTATTGCAATTAATTTGACAGATATTGCGATATGATTCACAATTAGTGGGAATGATCATTTTTACATCAAAGTTTTAATTTTTGATGCAAAAGAACCTACTCAAATCATGACAATGTGACATTTGTTGGGGTTTGTGCATATCAAACATGTTTTCTTACATCTGGAGACAAAGATTTGTTGGCCAGGGCATCTCTGCAGCACCACTGTACTTCATTATAAAGCTGTTTGGTCACACATTTTACCTTCATCAAAAATGTTCAGCTCCTGCAATTTGGATATTGCACTTGGCCATATTGTGTTTTGGGAATATTTTTGATTAATTGTGCAGCCCTATTCTACAGCAATACATCGTTTTTTAGAAGATCATGACTATCTGAGAATTTACAGCATGTTATTTGAGACAAAATCTGTTTCATTCAGATATATATCGTAGCATTGCCTCTAAATATTGAGATATACATCATATCGCCCAGCCCTTAATATAACCATAATTTATTCTGGTAAAGCTATATGATTTCACAGGATAGGAAATCCACTTCAACCAAATATAGTACATCCATCCAAGCAGACCTCCTAACTGGAACCATTTTATGAGACTACTATTACTAACATCAGCCACTACTGCCAAGAGAAAAAATTATGTTAGCACTTGTTCTCCACAGCCACACTTGGCATCATTCACAATTGAAATGTGAGTCCATCTCTAGGAATATAAAACAGCCCCTTAAAAGGTATAAGTAGCCTCTTGTTGGGCAACAAAGTGCCAGACCAAAGCAGGTATCTGGTGAGAGCATTTATGTAAAATGTCTGCACCTCTTATTTAGCCTGTAGAGCTACACCGCTATTAGGCACCTCAATGTGTAGTGACTAATGGTGGTGCTGGAGCCTGCACACCGTGTGAATGTGTTTCTGTGTGTGTTTGTATGTGTTTGTGCAGGTATGTGTGTGTGTCAGTGCTGTCTGTGTCTCCCACTGTGCCCTAACCAGCAGCAAAACAGCAGACTGGATTAGACTGGCTCAGATCACACACGATTCTGAGCGCAGCACTGAGTTTCTGCAGAGGACTGATCATAGCTTCACCTGTCACTTCCTGAGCGTATAGACACCTCACAAACAAAATCGAGCATTTTGGCAAATAACGATTGTTTTCTTTATTGATCAACCCTCAATTATTTGGCTTACTAATTAATTGTTTAGTCCATAAAATACTGAAAAATAGTGAAAATGCAAAATCTTTCCCTGAGTGAGGTCTTTAAATTGTTGTTTTGTTTGACCAACAGACCAAAAACCAAAGATATTCAATTTACATTGATGCAAAATGGAGAAAAACAGCAAATTCTCACATTTTAGAAGTTGAAACAGTGGAATGTTTGCTATTTTTAATTAATGTACCAAGTATCTTCAATGTAAAGCTGCAGATAACAAGAATTTCCAAAATTAACTATTTACTTGTTTAATTGTTTTGTCAACAAAATGTCACAAAATAGTGAAAAATGTTTTCTACAGCCCAAATTGATATCTTCAGATAGCTTGTTTTATTCAACATAAGGCCAAAACTCAAAGATATTCTGTTTTCTATCATATTTGACAAAGAATAACATCATATGCTCATATTTTAGAAGCTGAAAGAGAAGAATGTTTGGCATTTTTGCCTAAAAAGTATCTTAAATTATGGCTGCAAATAATTATTTTCATGATCGATTATCTGCATTTTATTTACTTTAGAAATTGTTTTGTCGATAAAATGTCACAACTTAGTGAAAAATGCCTGGTTTCAACAGGTTTCCTCAGGTAACTTGTTTTATTCGATATTAGTGTTGCAACAATTAGTCAATTAATCGATTAGTTGAATGCAAGAATTTTAGTTGCCATTATTTTGATAATCAGTTAATCATTTCAGTCATTTTCCAAACAAAAATGTCAAACCTTTGCTGGTTCCAGCTTCTTAAATGTAAAGATTATCTGCTTTTCTTTGTCATTTATGATAGTAAAAGACAAGTCTTTGGGTTTTGGACAAAAGAAGCAATTTGAAGATGTCACTTTCGGCTATGAGAATTTTTTCACAATTTTTTAAGCATTATTTTGAATAAACAATTAATCTATTAATTGTGAAAATAATCAGCAGATTAATCAATATTGAAAATAATAGTTAACTGCAGCCCTATTCAAGTTCAGTTTACTGTCATATATGGCAAAGAACAGCATCAAATTCTCACATTTGAGAAGCTGGAAGCAGCAAATGTTTGACATTTTTGCTTGAAATGATCAAAAAAGTTGAATTAATTTTCTGTCCAGAAACTAATCAATTAATTGACTAATCTTTGCCACACTGCTTAAATTATTGATTATCCCTCTGTCAATCAACAAATCATTTCAGCACTAGTGAGCATAATGCGCCAGCCACCTTCCCCACCTGCTTGGAAAACTAAGACCAGTGGTCAAGAGACAGTCACTACCGCTTTAAGGATGCCTGTCATACATAACCACACATGCACACACCACAAACATGTAAATACAGTAGATTTGAGTGGCAGACATGATGCCTGAAGTCACTCAGAGCTGAGATAGAGCTGTACGCAGCAAGGAGTCCGGAAAGAGAAGACTGAAGCCGAGGAGTGGGGGTGGGGAGGAAGGAAGAGCGAGGACGGACGGAGAAACACTCCTGGCATGAGGTCTCCCTATTAGTCCTGTCTCCATGGTAACCTAGGCCATCCCACTGTCCACTAAATGCTAGGGTGTGATACAGTGGGTGGCTAAAGGGAGGTGTGATGCTTACAGCGGTGCTGGGTGGGGTGTGAGGTCAGGCCGGTGACAAATGGTGGCAGTGCAGCAAGGCCACTCAGATGCATTTGTGCCATTAAAATATCAATAGATGGGGCCAAGCTGAAAGGTACCTTCAGCGTTGAAAAGCAAAAAAAAAAAAAAAAAAAAAAACAACATACAGGAGGAGTTGAGAGCGCTATTGATTAAGAATGCAGATTTGCTCTGTGAATGAACTGAAGCAAATCTGACGACACACACAAGTGAGCAGGGGGAAATGAAAGCATTTGCAGTAGTGGCCATAACAAGGTAGCGGAGTTCATTAAGCAGCTGTTTCGTTTTTGTAATGGCCATCATTACAGTGCCCTGTGTATTGGCACTTGTATTGACCAAAGGCTTGTTTGACAGTAGCAAGGGAGGGCTGAGATATTAAATCATTTGTGAAACAGCATTTTTCTTTTTGCCTCTTACACATAAAAGCTTAATTTTTCTATCAGGCGGTTTATTGTCACAGTTCTTCATATTTATAAAGTGCTACTGACAGGATACTATTTCCTCTTTTATAATGCATAAGAAACACATACTATACACGCTCACACATACACAAACAGAGCATCTTCACAGGCTGCAAACTGTTCAAATTAATGGCAGGCAATAGATTGTGCACACTTCATTTCAACAGCCTATGTATGGTACCTGTGAAGGCCATCTAGAATCAATGAAATCCATTAACACAGGCAGCCAGATATCAGCCATGTAACAAACCACTGATTTCCAGCCTCTTAGCCTAGTTCCAATTAAAGTCTCTCAACACGAGCCAACAAACACATCCATAATGGATCTATATGGTTATTGTGTTTTGCCAAACACACCAACTGAGCTCATCAAGGCTTTAACACTGCCAGCAGCCAGGTAACGGGTTTTCAGCGAGTTCCAGGAATTTGTCTCCAAATCTCCTGACTCTCAAGCTTGACGGTCTGAATGCAGCTCAGAACAGCTGTTCTCAAGCTCTCAGCTCCTGCTTCACTAAACTGACTGCACTTCTTGGGAGGGGGCTTAGCGCTGAGCTCTGGAGGTACATACTAAATTGGCATTATCATTGGCAGCCATAAAAAATCAATATCAAACATAATCAGTATGCATGTCTTGCACTGTTTGTGAAGGCTACTGGTCCATAAACACCACTTGAAGGCAGCTATGAAGGTGTGAATGAAGGTAGATGTCTACACTGAAGGATCTGGTGTTTGGAACTGGAGGTATAAATTTGGAGATATGCATCCACAAAAGTCATGTGCACGTGTGAATTTAAGTGTATGTGTGTGTATGTAAAGAATGAGATGTATATGATGGGTCAGCATGGTTCTGGGCCTTACCTTCGCTGCAGTCGTTGCCTTGGTAACCGGTGTCGGAGCAGTCGCAGACGGCCTGGTCGTTGACCACGCTGCACACCCCTCCATTCTGGCACTGGTGATCCGGCCCACAGCCAGCTGTTACTGTGACGCCCTCCGAGCTGTCCAGTGTCACCAGTGAGCCGTTGATGCTCACCGCCGTGATCCAGCCACGGAAGGCGGGGTGTTCCCGCACCGAAGGGGATGTGAGGCGCAGGGGCGAGGAGTGGAGTTCTGGCGTCACCCCACCCATGAAGGTGTGGCTGAATACTGTCATGTCTCTTCTCTTGCTCTTCACTTCCGCCCATCCCTCCAGTCGCCCATCCACCTCCAACGAGGTGTTCCTCCAGTCCCGCTTGACACGCACTGCGTGCCAGTGCCCGTCGCTCACCGCCACGCCTGACTGCAGCTCGGCTGGCTCAGCACAGAAGATGGAGAAGCGCAGGCGGAGGTGGCCGTGGAGAAGCAGCAGCTCCAGGAAGTCGCAGAAGCCCTCATCATCCAGGTAGAGGAGGAGGCCCTCCTGACTGTGAGTCCGCAGGCTGAAGCTCAGCACGCTCTCGCAGCAGGCGTTCCACACCGGGAACCGCCCCCACTGGCTGGACACGCCTCCAAACTCCAGGACCTCCCCTTGGGCTTGGCCCCCCACGCTGCACAGGCACAGCCCCAGGAAGAGCAGGGGGGCTGCCGCCCAAACACACACCGCCATCACACTCATACACACACTCGCTCTCACACTCACACACACACAGGAGGAGATAGAGGCTAGAGCTGGGGTGTTCCCTCTAGCCTACAGCTCATGGTGACTACTGTAGGGCACTTCGTAGAACACCTTCTCTGTGTCTCAGGTGCACCCTACTTTCTTGGTAGTGCTCTTTACAAGAGGAAGATCCTACACCATACAGCTCCAGCAGGGGTTGGGGTCAAACAGTAGCTCCCGCCGTCCTCTCAGCACACTTGGGGAATCTTCTTCTGCCTTGGCCTGGTGTTTGTGTCTTCTCTGAGATGTTCAGTGTCTTCTTTCCTTTCAGTCTTTCATTCTTCACTTCACACATATGAGACTCCAGGTGTGTGTATTTGTGTGTGCATCTATGTGAGTGTTAGATACGTGACGAATAGGATGTGAACTCCATCTTTGTGCCCTAGATAGGGCCTTATCCCCATGAAGGCAACTCCCCACGGAGTATGAGTGTGTGTGTGGGTGTGTGGCTCACACATTGGTAATGGAGAGAAATGACACCGTCATAGCAGAATTTTCTCCCCCTCTTCCCTGTCTTAGTAGGGCAAGACTTAAAGTGTGTGTGGGCAAAATATGTGTGTGTGTGTGTATGTGTGTGTGTGTGTGTGCGAGTGAGGTATGTGTGTCTCTCACTGCCACGTCATCACTCTCTCCAGCGACCTACAGAGAGAACAGAGACGGCACAATCAACCAGGGTCACACACACGCAACACCACACACACGTAAACATGCACGCGCAAACTCCCGCTTTTATTCTCAAATTACTCTCTCTCATGCATTTTGTACACACACACACACACACTCTCTCACACACATACACTGACATCACATTGTCACATTACACATTTAACAGGCCCAATTCAAGACTGAATATGAACATACTGAATATACACAGAAGAAAAAAAACAATTTTTTACTTTCATACAGCACACACACACACACACACACACAAAATAAAAATGACTTAGACACATACTAAACACATACGGTGTAATCACACCACATACACATAATACATATACAAACAGCACCTCCTCAGTAGAGCTCCCATCATGCCGCAGGAGATTTTTATAAGGTGGCATACCTGCGACTGCCTTAATGTATTGAAGCATGTTTTTTTAGTCACTTCTGAGACTTGACAGCATTTTTAACACGACACCTTAACCAACGCCCGTTGTTTTTTTTCAGTTTTTTTTTTTTTTTGGCTTGTTTTTTATTCCAGTTTTGAATTAGTAACGGTTAAAAACGGTTAACGGTCGAATTCCGTTAGCTACATCACAAAGAGCGGGAGCAGCAGTGCCGCGCGCGCTGCGGCGGATGAGTCAAACCGCCTCGCTTCTTTATCGAATTAACGGCTCGTTTTCTAACGGCTGAACACATTCACGCACGGGGACAGAAGACAATGAGCTTTAAAAGGTAGGCTTCACGGTTTATTCTCCGCGTCTTGAACATCTTGAAAGAGGCGACATCATAGTTATTGATAGACGGGGGTGAATGAATGCGGTTGAAATATCGATTCTCGATTTGCGGCCATACCTCCTCTCCATTTTTTTTTTCTCCTACGCGCCCGCTGCTTGACTACACCGGGGGTTCAGTCAGTCTCATCACCTGCGCTGTGACTGCAGCTTATCTAACCGGTGACACGGTAATTAGTTTTTTTTTTCTACCGTTTTAATTGACACCACAACCTGTAACGGTGATGTGACAGCCTCACCCCGGTAGGTAAGTTTTAAAAAAAAAACAATGCAGGCTAGAAAACCGACCTACCTTACTCGCGTCCTGTGGTTCCGTGGCAAGAAGAGTGCGGCGTACGACTCATCGATTTCCCTTCCCATCTGAGGAGAAGCTCAAAGCACCCGCACGCCCGGTGGTAGATAAAGCCGGTGTACCGGACAGCAGGGACAAAATTATCACAGGCTCGCCTCCAAGCGACAAGGTGCTATTGGTCTCCCCCCCCACACACACACTCTCTAGTTCTCCTTCCCTCTCTTCCCTTTCTCTCAGTCTGACTCAATGTCTCTCTCTCCTCTCTCTCCGCTCTCTTGAGGAGGAAAAGGTGCAGTCTGATGCTCTCCGCCAGGCAATTTTTTTTTTCCCCAGGATGGCAAAGTCATGACCCGCCCTACTCTGACTCTGATTGGCTAGTATTCGTTGCCTTCGGTGGTTTGAGTCGTCTGGATTGGGTAGATTTACCCTGGTGAAAAATAAATATGCTAAGTACATTAAATCTTAGCATACTTGAGTGTACTTACAGGCAGACTAATCATCAGTATACTTTAAAGTGTGTCATATTGGAACAAATAATTTTGTACTACATATATTTTAGTTGTAATTAAATAATAGAAAAGCGTATTAGTATTCTTTTAAGTGCTAAAGTGGAACAACTTCAAGTATACTCACACTTAGTGTGTATGGCTTTGTATGTACCAATGAAATTAAAGTGTACCTTATTTGTAATAATAAGTATATATATATATAATATATACGTAATAATGGTGGTGGAAGGCTTCTCTCTCTTCGTTGTAGGACAGAGAGATACAGAAGATCTTTCATACCAACTGCCATCAGACTCTATAATTCTTATACAAATAGATGAGACTACAGACAAATGAATTTCCCCTTGGGGATCAATAAAGTATTTCGTATTCGTATTCGTATTTATTCTACTACAAAGTACACTGAAGTACACCTTTAAATGCAGTAAAAATAAAGCACACTTTCAGCATACTAATATTACAAGTATTACAAAGGACTTGAATTCTGCCTTTCAAAATTAAACTAACTTACAACTACAGCTGCGCCTAATGATTATCGTTATTTTCTCAATAGTTGTTTGTTCCATAAAACCTCAGAAAATTATGAAAAATGTTGACCACTTTTTTCCCAAAGTCCAATCTGATGTCCTGAAATGTCTTGTCTTCTTTACAACCCAAATATAGCCTATTCAGTTTACTATCATGTACGATTAAAGAAGCCAGAAAATATTCACATTTACAAAGCTGAAATCAGAGAATTTGGATATTTAACATCTATTTTGAAGTACACTTTATAAAGGTATACTTTATTCTTTAAATTAAGCAAAAAAAAGTACTTGTAAGTATACTTGTGATGACTTTTGTATGCTTAAATTATATTTCTAAAACACTAAAGTCCTCTACTTTTGTACCTGGGTAGGTATGAGGAGTGTGATTGGGTAAGAATATGAGGTAAGCCAATCAGAGGCAGAGTAGCACAGAACATGCCCTCGCCATCCTGGAAAGAAAAATATTGCCTCCGCGAGACTCGGCAGAGAGAGCGTCACGTGGTCGCGAGAGAGCGTGTGTATGTATCTGTGTGTGTGTGTGTGTGTGTGTGTGTGTGTGTGTGTGTGAGAGAGAGAGATCGAGAGGATGGGCGGGGCCGCGCGCTGCTGCAGCACCTTGGACAGCGCGCTCTCACCGCCCGCACGAAACAGAAGAAACGCAATTACCGGAGGCAGAAAATAAGGCGAGAAGCGGCCGGGGTAGATCCGAGTGATTAAATCCGTGAGTGACAGTGACGATGGCCTTTAGCTCTCTCGTGCTACAGGCGCGAGAGTAAAGGAAGACAGCGATTCAGTGAAAAAGAGAATGAAAAGGAAACAGAGAAAGGCCGTCTCAATTTACACACACATTCTCACATAGTTCTACTCACGGAATACACATTAATCTGAGCAGACATAAACACGGTTCTGAATGGGCAAATACACTTTATGGTCAAAAGTATATGGACACTGTGCTTGTGTAGTACTGGTGCTTGTACTTGTGGTTTTGGCAAGGCCCCTTGGTTCAAATTCAGGAAAATCTAAAGTTTATAACATACAGTGATATAGTAAAAAATGGTGTGCTTTTTAACTAAATCAGTGTTGCATCAGTTTGAGTAAGGCTCTTTCCAGTTTCAGTGTGACCGTGCCACAATTACAAAATCAGGTCCATGGCGAGTTTGGTGTGGAAGACCTTAGCCTACCTAACCTTGCCTTTATATTGTCCTGACCTCAACCCTGTGTGACACATTTGGGATAAACTAAACGCCAGCCTTTATCACCCAACACCAGTGCCAAACCTCACAAATGCTCTTGTGCCAGGGGCGCAAGTGCAGGCAGTGTATTTGCACCGGCGCCCATGGGATGGGGTTGGGGGAGCATAGAGAAAGTGGGCTCTCCAGATGTGTTGGGCAGAGAATTGACCCTTGTAAGTGATTTACAGAAGTACTCAAAGAAGAACTCACATTACATTTGAGTGGTGCTATTTACTATATATGCCCTTAAAAAAGGGAGCCCATTTCTATCATGGTTTTCATTTTTATTTTTTTGTAAAATAGTCAGTAGCAGTCTGTTCCAAAATTATATGCTGATTCAACATAACTATTTTAAAAAATATTTAAAATCTAATCAGTTAAATGAATAAACCTAGTTTCTTTGGTATTTTTGCCATATACAGATACGCAGTGATGATTGCTGGGTAAAATGTATGTTGATGCTGTGAAGTCTTTATTTGATCATGTGACAACTTTGGCCATCAGAGCGCTCACCATGGTTCTTATAACTTTATTTTGACCTTTTTTCCCAAAACAATAGCCTAAGTAACTCATTCAACTGTAAAATCCAACACATTGTTGGTAAAACATAAATACACACATAATGATGTGTGTATGTGCTTCATAACTAACCAGCCAGGGTTGCCAGATCTGTGATTCCCTGTGGAATTGAGCTACTTTTCATGTGTTGCCGCAGGTTGAGTTTTTGTCCACTGGTTTAAGTCGACCTATTTTGCATGCCAATTACATTAAGAATATCTGTAAATATATATCATAAGTATTGTATTGTAATTTTAATCATGTAACGATGCTAAGATTCTACAAAAGTGACTCCAAATCAGCACGTACCCACACAGACATGGGACACGTCACACATACACCCACGTAATACACACACACACACACACACACACACACACACGATGTGCCTATGCTCTCCACCCATCAGCACCGGTATTATTGGCCATTGGGCTGGTTTTAATCTGCCATTTGCCTGGTTTTGTCACACAGACCTGGCAACCCTGTAACTAGCGTGCAATAATAGCATTGTGGCTCATCTCTAACTGCCTCACACCACTGCCTGGGGCTGCAGCCAGGTTCCAAAGTCTTGTGGAAAGCCTTCTTCGAAAAAAGTGGAGTATAGTATTGTATGTTGAGATGTTCAATAATCACATATGGGTGGAACGTTCAGGTGTCTGCATGCTTTTGGCCATATAGTGTATGAGATCCCACTGAGGTTTACTCATTAGAGCTGCAAAGATTAGTTGATTAGTCATCATGATTAGCCAATCAAAAGAAAATTAGTTGCCAACTATCTTCATAATGGATTAACCGATTTAGTAATTTTTAAGCAGAAATGTCAAACACTTGCTGGTTCCAGCTTAAATGTAAAATTGCTGCCTTTCTTTGTCATTTATGATAGTAAATGAAAAGTCTTTGGGTTTTGGGTTGTTGAACAATTTTAAGACATCACTTGCAGACTAAACAATTAACCAATTAATCATGAAAATAATCAGCACATTAATTGATAAGGAAAATAATCGGTTGTTGCAGGACTGATTTGTGTGCGTGTGTGTTTGCTGTACAGTAAAGTAGTGCAGTCCGGTATGCAGGTGTATTCACTTTATTTGATTCTTGTTAGATACATGTTGGTTCAGGCAGTAAAACAATCACATATGGGCGTAATGTTTAGGCTCTCCCATACTTTTGGTCATGTAGTGTATTTACATTCATGCTGCATGTACAAATATTAAATTTTTCAATCCAATGCAAGATCACACATGCAGATAGGGATTTTTCTAGCATGTCCCATGGAGGGACTCCAGCTGTGTTGAGCCCAGCTCAGAGGTGCTCTCCCTGGGCTCCCTGGGCCAGCTGCTCCTGCTGCTCTTTTCGTCTCTCTCTCCCTCTCTCTCTCTCTCTCAATCTGTGTATGCCTGTCACTGACTAGCCAGCACATCTGCTTTATACTCCTTTTACTCTGCTTTAACGCTCACCTTCATCGAGTGCTTTAGCTGAAGGAGGAGGAGTAGTAGAAAATTGGCAACCAAAGGCTGGGGCTTCCTGTTAGAAGAACAACCCTGACCTGATGCAGAGATGCCGATTCAAGATGAACTCAACAGAAACGGTGAATGGAGCAGCATTCACCACTTAAACTGCGCAGCCGTCAACTGTGCATACATCATTTCGTTTTTGTACAGTAGTTGTCATCTTTATCTGTGTCTGTTTGCAGTGGAATGTACTGACTGTGCCGGCTGTCTGGTGCTGTGAGATATTTGCTTATGTACATATTTACTCCAGCAAGGCAAGCGGCTGCTAGAGAGGCAGTTGAGCCACAGTATATCATATGACCACACAGCTGGAACATGAAGGCTCACATTGATTTGAGCAACAGATATTAACGCAAAAGGGGGTTGACCACAGAGACCAGCACTGGGATAAAGACGGGAGGTCTGAGCATGCAGTTGTGCACATGTTTTTGAGAGTGTTCAAGAGGAAAGAACGAGATTGGGAGGAGTTACTATGGAAACTATCTCAACATCAGCACCTGGTTTCCCATTGGACTGACCACCACCATCACCACTCCTCAAACCCCACTCAAACTCTCCTCCCCCCCCCCCCCTCCCCTCCCCCTCCCCCTCCCCCTCCTCTCTCTCCCCCCATCCCCGGGCCAGGCTGACCTTTTGGACCAAATGGCATTATCAAATAATAACGTTCTTCCATTTCTTCCCCGTGCAATGAAAATGGAAAAATCTGGTAGAAACACACTCTCAGTCTAGAGGACCATGTACAAACAAAATAAAAAATGAAAGATTAATTACTGCTCTGACAAAATTAAAGTTGAAATGAAATAATGGTCAAATAATTCACATTTAATGCAGTGATGTTCATTCTTAACTACAGATATTTCAAAAAATCACAATCTTATCAAGTAGCTTTTGTCTATTAAGCCACAAAAGTGATGTTTTCTTGAAACAAGAGAAAGTGAAATGATCTGCCAGTGAGATTATTTCACCTGCTTCTCAAAACAAATCACCAGACATTTTCAGGAAATGCATGTTAGTATCTTGAAAGAGGACATGATGAAGCACCTCGCTGCACTAGAATCAATTAACACTAGAAGAGGTCACTCAGTAGAGTGCAGATCTCCACCAGACAACAGATGGTGAGGCACCAACTGCAGTGCCACCATAACCACCACAACTGCTAAATGCAACTAACAAAGATTTTAATTAAGTTTTTTGTGAAGTATAATTTCCTTATATAAATTTATGCAACATTTTTAATAAAATGATTTTCTACACTAGCCTGTGTTTTTTTTTAAGATGCATAGACCAGTGTAATGGTGTTGTAAGCATCCTCAGTTCACCGAAATGTATAACCTTAATAAGGAAACAATAAATTGGAAGATAAGTCCAAACTTATTATTATTATTATTTATTAAGAACATTTTGTTATTTATTTTTGAATATTACACGCTACCGGAAGGCTTTAAAAACAATATAATAGATATCCAAATATACATTTTTGGAGAAACTCGCAAAAGCTAAAATTCTAAATAATTTACATTTTATGTTGGTCAAGGCCTGCATGTCCAAGAAATTGTGGCTTTTCAGAAGGTTAATGTTTTGGCATAGAGCTGACTAACTTTAGTGGATCATAACAAAATGGGTATGGAATTAACCTGCAGGCACTCATTTAAGATGAGACGAAACAGTTCTATGGATGTCAGTTTTTGAGCCACAACAAAGACCAAAATGGCCTGCGACAGACCAAGTAAGCCTTGCTTTTAACCTAGCAGTTGTTGATGACTTGCAGCCCCCACCCGCTGGTTGTGCAGAGCAGTCAATTAAATAGGTTTTTCAAAAAATTGCGAATCATTGCAACCACAATAGGTCTGTGAGCATACAGTCATGAATGTCCACAAAAAATATTAGGCTTATGGGTCCGGTAGTAGTAACTCCAGCCCTGTTGGTCATGCATACAAACACACACGCGACCTATTGCAGGACCTTCTTTCATCAGATAATAATGACACTTTCTTCTAGAAAATTATTGAAACAAATTGTTTTATTTTGGAAACATAATCACACAGGCATTTTTTTCACTTGTTTCAAGAAAATATCATCTTCATTACTCAATAATGAGAGTTGATCATGTAGAGGTGTTTGCAGCAAAGATATCCTAAAAATATATTCACATTTGGGGTAAAAAATCCATTCTGAGAAAGAAATTAAAACTCGGTGACATATCCTTTGTGGCCTTTGTGGGAGCATTGCTTTTGCCTGACAAAACCATAAAAGAGGATATAATTATCTGCAATAACTCTGAAAGATCGAGCAGTGAACTTCAGGTAACTTTTGTTTTTTAAATGGATGTCATGTGAAACTTCTTTGTAGCCGATTAAGATAAAAACGAGCAAAACAGTCAGGCATAATGGAGGCCCCCCATTCAGCATGCATGCGGAGCAGGTTATCTGTTTCTACAAGAGCCATCAAGGCGTGATGTGATGCATCATCAGTCTGTAAGAGGCACAGGGAAATGCATTATACCATGAGCATTTTAAATTGCTGCGACTCTATCAGCCAACATTAACCGTGACAGATATGGGCCGGCTCTGATTGCATTAGTCTTTATTGAATGATGAGGCGGAGGAGCTCCATTCTGTACATTCCTCCAACCACGTTTGCTCTTCCTCTGCCTCTTCTCACTTCCCCTCTCCCTTCCTCCCTCTGACAGGCTGACAGCAGGCACTGACCCCTGACTCTTTGCCTACTCAGCAGAGAGAAGGTCACTGTATATGTGTGTCTTGGGTGTGTATACATATTTTCTTTATATATATATGTGTGTGTGTGCAGGAGCGCTTGTGCACGGGTAATATGTGTCTGAACTGCCAGCAGAGAGAATATACAGCCAAAAATAAAAACTCATCTGTCAGCATCCAGTGGGTATGTGTGTGTGTGTTTGTGTTTGTGCGCCCATATTTTGTGCTTGCATTTATGTCAGTTTGTGCTACAGTGTTCAGAGCTGAGCCTGAGACGGTGAGGTTTACCTAGTTTGTGCTGCGAATGGTGACAAACGGCACAGAGGGGGGGTGAGGAAGGGAGGAGTTGAAGTGCTTCATGTAGAGAAATCTTAGGTTTTTAATGCTGATATAGTGGAAACAGTGGGATTAAATGTATGGGGCAGACCTACTGTGTCATTTAAAGCTCCTTACTTACACAGTGGTGAGACCATATGATTATAAGGGTATCATTTTATGAGTCAGACAGACGCCCCTGCTGTCGTTCATACAGTGAGGGTGGTCTTTGTGTAAGAACAAATGTGTGTGTGTCTGTGCATGCGCATAAGTGAGTTAGTGTGTGTATGTGTGAGTGTGTTTGACAGGCAACCACCCTTTTCTAAATGAGATTAAATGGGAGGTTTGTCTCTAATCGTGTTGTAATGAGTTTCTGTGTAGCTCATACATTTACTAATTCCACTTGCCAATAGTGCAAACAGCCACGTGCGCATGTGTGTGTATGTGTGTGCGTCTCTGTGTGTGTGGTAGGAGAGGTCACCTCCCTGCAATCTTACTTCATTTATAACAATAGCGCTGACCTGTCCTCATCAAAGGATTGCAATTTCTAAACACAAATAACATTAGCTCATGTGCACAAACATGCACACATGGATGCCCACACACGTGCACAGGCACGCATGTGCACACACACACACACACACACACATGCAAGCAAGCACAGGAGCAAACGTGCAGTCCATCTGTGAATGGATCTCAGTGTCATTAGAACTCTCAACAGGCATTAGCATTGATCATCTGACTAGCAGATGGAGAGTGACCGACAAGAACCAAACAAAGCCCGTGTGATTGTGTGTATGTGTGTGTGTTGGCTGAGAAGAGGGGATGTGTGTTTGTGTGTGAGAGAGAGAGCGAGTGGGCTTGCTTACATGTGTGGCCAAATGGAAAAAAAATCTCTAGATCCATAGTTCATTAGCCCTTGCACCACTGATTTACGTTTGTGTGTGTCCACATGTGCAGAGCTTTGTGTGTGTCTGCGCGCATCAGAGTGACCATAAATCTCGACCTACGAGCTGCTACCGGTTGTCATGGCGATGCAGCCACTCTCAGCCCGCGGCACTCCGTGCCCTACAGTAAGAGGTCAAGGGGTCAGAGCAGTTTTGTGCAGTGAACAGACTTTAAGAGCGGATAATGAACAGGGAAACCAGTAACAAGGAACACACCGACCCCCTTTTACCTTTAACTTTTGACCTTTTACCTCGTGGCCTCCAAAATGTCATGATAGCTGCACAGCACAGAGACCACTGCAGCGCCCGACAGCCTGAGGCTACACGGACCTCACAGAGAGAAAGAAGGAAATCAAATAAAGTGGATAGACCTGCATACCTGACCACACATACTGTACAACACACACACACAAATCATGAGTCAACCACCCAGACATAGGCCAACCCATATATGATGGGTCTTTTTCATAGTAGACGTTTTGACACGTCACAGCAGGAAAAGCAAAGGTGGGAATTAATAAAATTAATGATGCCTGCACTCCATTTAGCTGCTCCAGTTTCAGGGTCCTGGTATAATACGCTGGCTCACACTGTCATAGCTTAGTGGGACACTTAAATGCAGCCATCGTCAATGTTATTATGCTGCCTTCAAGTGGAACTCATAAGCTCATGATTACGACGTGGGAAGTCGTGTACATGATATTCTTGGCGTTCAAGCAGGCTTAAAACAATAGCATATGTACTGTCAATAGAGACATCATCAGTAGTAGTAAGAAGATTGTTCAGTCAAATGTTCAATAGCTTCTCTTAATGCATTAGATGCAAACCACCATGAAGGCACATAACAAATACACCCTGGCTCATACACAACTTGTCATATCCCTCGATAATGGAGTGCTGCGCAAACAGCCAGTCGTTTAACAGGTGTGTTCAGCTGCACCATCGACGTGACAAACTCAGCTCAACTCGACCCAGCTTTATTTATATAGCACCTTTCATACACACATGCAGCCCAAAGTGCCTCACATAGCAACATTAAAACAACAGAAAGGAAACAAATAAAAAAAAGCAAAGATTGATAAAAATCCAAATAAAAACAAATTAAAATGCAAGAATAAAATTACAATACAACAGTAAAATTAAAGTTGTTAGAATTAAGTAAAAAGAACACTGAGAAAAAAAATAATATAAAAACCTAATGATTGAGGTTAAAAGCACAAGGTTTTAACATTACTCTCAAATTAACAATTGAAAGGCACACTAAAAAGATCTAAGAAGGTCTTTACTTTGTTTCCTCTTAAAAACAGAGAGAACTTGCCGATCTAATGTCCAAAGGCAATGAGTTCCACAGTTTAGGGACATAAAAACAGAAGCCACTCTCGCCAGTACGTTTGTGGGACACATAAGGAACATTTAAAAGAAAAGCAGTGGAGGACCTTGGTGATCTGGCTGGAACATAGCATGAAAGAAGATCTCTGATGTGTGGAGGAGCAAGGTCATTCAAAGCTTTATAAACGAGTAAAAGACCTTTAAAATCAATTCTAAAAGAGATGGGTGGTCAGTGAAGTGTTTTAAGAAGCAGAGTAATGTGATCAGTTTTCTTGGTTTTGGTTAAAACTCTGGCCGCAGCATTTTGCACTAACTGTAGTTTCTTTAATGACTTTTTGGGTAGGCCCGTAAAAAGTGAATTGCAGTAGTCTAAATGGCTAGATATAAAAGCATGAATGAGAATTTCTACATCCTTCTGAGTTAAAAAGGTCTGATTTTAGCAATATTTCTAAGATAAATGTTGAAGTTTTAATAATGTTAAAATGGGAATTAAAAACAACAGAAACAGTGTAGAGAGAAAATGAGTGATGTGTTTTTCATTGTTTTGTTAACATTAAAATGATTACCTGTGTGCCTTTTAGTTGCTAAATTCAACCTCTTTAAATTAAAATTAAATTAAAATGATCAATAATTATCCATATTGGCCAAAATGAAACATTTTTAGTGTGCTAAGTTTTTCAGTTATAATGCAGTTTTTACCTTTATTTAATGAGGATGTCCCATTCAGATTCAAAATCATTTTACAAGAGAGACCTGGCCAAGGCAGAAGTCAATGACAACATATTCAAAAGCAACAAATACATTTTAAACAGAAATCCACAATAATTTACTAAAAAAAAACTCCGTATGACTAAAGTGAAAATAAATTAAAACCACTACAAGGACTTTTTAACTGGTTGTGAAACAGTTTCAGTTTAATATTGATGCCTCCATATGACCTACATGACGAGAGCATCTGTGAGAAGATCACCTGTTTCTGTGTAGTTATTCTTAATCGTGGATTCTCTGTGAAACCAGATGAAACAGGCCTGTGTTTACATTTTCCCAGGCAAAGTTACAGTGAGAAGCACGGTCAGTGGTCACCTCTCCTAACCTGTGCCTTACACAGTGTTTTGCCCCCCCCCAAAACACACACACACACACCCGGCAAACAATCACGACTTGAGAACTCTGAGCTTTTGAAAAATTTCCACCTCGGAGGTCTGCATACCACAAGAAGGGGACATTTTGCATGCACTCTTTCCATGAATACGATACACACAACCCCGTTTGAAAGCAGCATTAGTAACACCTCTGCAAAGTCAAAATCTCTGCCACCATTCCAAACCACAGGCATTAATCTGCTGCTTTAACAGCTTCTGCTCTTCTGTGAAGGCTTTTCACAAGATTTTGGAACCTGGCTGCAGGGATATGCTCCCATTCAGCCACAAGAGCGACAGAGAAGTCAAGAACGGATGTTGGGTATAAGGCCTAGCTTGCAGTTGGCGTTCCAGTTCATCCCATGGGTGATGATGTGCAAGCCAGTTCTTCTGCACCAAGCATGGAAAACCATTTCTTACTTGTCCTGTTTAAACCGGAAAGGGCCTTCAAACTGTGGCCGCATACTTGTACGCTTTGTATTGTCTGCATCATCATAGTATTAAGATTTCCCTAAATGAAAAACAGCCCCAGACCAGAATCACAGAAAACACAGTTTGTATTGATTATACACACAAAGTGCCCCGTGTGTGTGTCTGTGTGTGCAGGAGCATGAAGGCGCAAGTATGTGCACCCCGGCCACAGCGGAGAGGGGTAGCATGAATTAGGAAGTGTGAGCAGGGAGAGGAGGGTTACTATGACAACGGGGGAGAATGTTCCAGGTGACAGTGAGATCGTTGAGATGCTAATTGTCCATTTTCAATCCTCCATAAAGTTTAACAGCCACTCTGCCTCCACATGTTATTCTAACTCAGTCACAGAGTATACCTCTGGGATGTACAGCTATTCCTCTGTTTCTCCCTCCCTTCCTCCTTTTTTTTCTCGTTTATAATGACACCCCATCCTCCCTTCACACCCCTCCATCCCCTCCTCCCTCCCCCTGCCATCACTGGCAGAGAGAGGGAGACTGTGTAAATATCATAGACGAGCTGGAGCATATGTGTGCATCTCTCTGGAGGCCAACCAAACACCTGATCATCAGACTCTCTTTCCATCCATCTCTCGTTTCATTCGTCTCGTCCTTGCTCTCCTCCCCTCTTCCTTCTTTTTTATGCCTGTCTCCCCTCTCCTCATTTCCTCCTGTCCAAATTCATCTCCCTCCAAGTTCCCTCTCCATTTTTTCCTCCTCCTCCTCCTCCTCCCGCTCATTCCCCGCTGTTTATCTCTACCGCCGCTCCCTCCCAATGCAGTGCGTTTAACCACTTTGTTCCCCTTTAAGATAAAGATAATTAAATCAGCAGCTAAATGAGAGAGAGTGTGCTGCTGGCGTCACCATGGCAGCGCTTTGATGTTCTATTTCAGCGCGATAGTATCAACATCAACTCATCAGTCCCAAACTACTGTTGCTCACGCTCGCACACACACACACATACATATACACACACACATATACATATATAATATATATATATATGTATACGCACAATTCATGCATTCACACCCCACATTCCTCCTACCACCTCCTTCCTCCTCAGCCTGCTCTTACAGTACACACAAAGACAGATTGGACACGCTAAGCTCTACTGTCTTAGCTCTTATTTCCTGTCATCCAACCACAGCATCCTTTACTGTTGATCTCACCCACTTCTCTTCCTTCTTCCCTTCCCTCTCCAGACCTCTCCATCTCTCCCTTTTCTAATCTTATGCCTCTCTCCCTCTCTCTCCCCCGCCTCCTTTCTCCCGATCAGCAGGTTGCTAGGCAACTGTGCTCCATTGATCTAGAGGAGCACGATGACAAGCTCCCATAACTGTCATGCAAACACACACACACACTCACACACAGGCACACACACACATGAACACACACATAGTTATTGGAGATGTCTAGTAGCACCTTTAGAATGAAGGCGTCCTCGCTTATCTGATAAGGACAAGGAACGGGAGGGGAGAAGGAGGAGGGACAGAGTGATACAAATGACAGAAGAAGAGGAGGAGGAGGAGAGAATGGCTCTTTATGTTGCTTACCTACTCATACCCTCCCTCCCCTCTCAGTCTTCATTCGCATTCCCTATTTCTTCCTTTAGCTGTCCCATGTAACCCTTGCCATCCCTGGAAAACAATTACCTTCCCTGGTGGCCTGGCTAAATTTTCCAATCTGACCCATCACACAGTCACGGCCACCTCATCATCGCCAGCTACAAACTGGTTCCATTCCATTTGCGCCCCCACTTCACCACTTATAACACGCACTGTCACAATAAAATGAAACAAAAGAGGAGATGGTGGGTGAAAGAAGAAAGGGAAGTAAAGCCTGGAAGTGGTAATAGGTCCAAGGCTGTGATGTAAAATGGATGAATTTTCATTTATAGATGATGCAATTGTCAATATACATCTCAATTCTTTAGAGTGAAATATTACATAAGTGATGTCAGGTTTATTGATGCATTTGCTCATCATATAAGGTATATCCATCTCTGGGAAACACACTTATTCTCTTTCTTTGCAAGAATTAGATGAAAAGATACCACTGTAATATATAAATCTATGAAAAATATTAAGCTACAGCGAGACGGCTAGGTTAGCTTAGCATAAAGACTAGAAACTGTGAGCCTGGCTCTGTCGAAAACTATAAAAAATCTACCTAAATCACCTCTAAAAACTCATCATTTAGATGTTATATCTCATTTGTTTTATCTTAATGAAGGTGATAAAACAACTAGTTGTGGTTTTACAAGTGACCCTTCCTTAGTCCCGCCCCTTTTTGCTCAGTGATCCAATAATTAAGCAAGCTTGGTACCTCAGTCAGCTTTCTCCATTCCAGTTTCATGTACATATATGCTATGTGCCAGGCTCATCTATGTTGAAAAAAAGTTTTAAAACCTGTAAGGACCTGTAAATGCAACATATATATAGTCACATCTTAAGATAACTAGCTAGTTAACGACTGATGTAGATTTAATAGCTGATAGCGTATTTAAGTACAGGAAACAGAAAAAGAGAATGTTGACAGAGGCATATGGGTTCAACCCAAGCCCCCAGGAAGGGGTTTGGACTTTGAAGCCAATGTGGCATAGTTGCCAAACCATGTAATGACAACATCATGTGATGCTCAAAGGCTCAAAAAGACTTTTTCCCTCTTGACTTACTTTGTTAAAGAAGTGGCTGTAACATGGCGGATACATTTTTCTTTTCACAGCCCCTGTGAAATGACTCATTTCACTATCAGAATTTGATCCATCCAGTCAAATAACATTTGAAAAGTCTAGAAGAGCTGTACAATTAAACAATTTCATCCCTTTCAAACTGGAAGTTAGCTGCTCAGCCGAAGGAGCTGTGCTTGCTCTCTTGGCCGCACAATGTGGAAGCATATGTGAAAGCTCCAACACGGAAGGTGGCTTCATGCGCCCCTGAGTAGCTCTCACAGGAATGAACGGAGGCCCGCCTCCAATGCTGTATCCAGTTCTTTATAATATATCCATGATTCAACATAGGTACTAAGTTTGCTCAATATTATTGGAGCACAGAGCGAAAAGGTGCAGGACTTCAGAGGGATCAATTGTTGTTTTACAGGGACTGCCCACTGATGCTACAGTCCATTATTCCAAAACCACAATATTCTGAAAAATGTCTCATTGGACAAAAAGCCCATTCCAACCTTTATACCAAATACAAATGCGCATTGGTCCGAAAATACACTCTTCCTGCAGTTGGATTAGGGTTAACCCTAAAGACAGGAGCGACATTCTAACTGAGGTAAAACACTCATGATTTTATTCTGACACTGAAAATTTTGTCTGCAGCAGTAAAATCGCTTGAAATGTCATTTGTTGTAAGGTCAGAAAGATACGGTATTAAGGGCAAAACCTCTGCCGATTCAGCACCACGGACAGGGCTGGCAGCCACTGAATTAACAGCTGCAGTTGGTTCAGATTAAACAAATGAGATACAACTTAACTATGATTAGTGAGCTTTACAGGAGCTGGTAGGGTGTTTTTTTTTACCTTTAGACAGAGCCCAGCATGCTGTATTTCCCTGCTTCTAGTCTTTATGCTAAGCTACAACTGGCTCTAGCTTCATACTTAACATACATGAGAGTGGTATTGATTTTCTGATCTAAGTCTTGGCAAGTAAGCAAATAAGCATCATATTATTAAGATTCAATATTATTATATATTATTAAGTTTCTCAGGACCTTCATTCAGCATCCCTGTGTACAGTAAGTGATATACAATTCAGTTATAATTAGCTGAGTGAAGAACATATGGTCAACATTTCAAACCACTGTAATGATAGTCAGTAGTTAGATCAGTGAAAGGGAAAATGCATCTGTTTTTCATCTTTATAGTCACTAATTACTGATTTAACAAGACCATATATCAAAAGCCTTAATTTGAAAAGAAGACACTCAATCCCAAAGAATCACATCATAAATGTGATTCAATCAGCTTCATTTACTTTGTCTGCTCTTCCCATATTCAATGGCTGATGTTTGTATCAAATTATGTTTACAGATTATACATGTCTAAGAAGCTCACGATGAATGCGAGTTGTGATTTCCTTCTTTTCGTTCCAGCATTTCATCAGTGTTATTTCGTTGTGTCCATTACATGCTCTGTGTTGTGGTGCTATGAGCAGTGCACTTACTAGACAATTTATGATTTACACGATTTACTGGTCTACTATTTCAGAAAGCACTTTTTGCATAATCTTTTCTCTCTCAGACCTAGTTCAGAAAAAGTAGAAAATAAAATGAGGCTCTGCACAAGGCTGAGGCAGAGAGAGAAGAACGGATCATTGAGATAAAGACCTTGAGGTGCGTTAGTAGAAAGACTAAAAGCAGGATCTGAGGACGAAGATGACTTCATGGATGAATGAATGTTTTGCCCTGAAATTTTGTGGCAATCCATCTCAAAGATATTGAGATGTTTTGCAGGATAAAGGCCCGTCCAGACCAAAAACAATACCTATAACAATAACAATGTGAGGAGGACGCACTAATGAACGATAATGTTCTGTAACCAGTGGCGCCAAGCACGTGCTTTGAGCTCCAGTTGTGTCAGCAGCTTAAGAAAATGGATATTAATGACCTGTTACCTGTGTGACCTGTTGTAGGTTGTGCGGAGAAAGAAAAAGAAAACCATAAGAATATGGGTTCTTCGAACACGAAAAGAGCTGGGGAAAATCCCACACTCTGCTACGAGAGACAAATTTTATTCATACTTTTGCATGAGTCAACACCCGTTTGATGGTATCATTGCAATCATCAAAGAGGACCAAATGAACTTCAGAGACCCCATCAGTGCCAAAGACAGTTTGGCAGCATATCTCTGGTAAAATGATGTGTTTTATGGATAATTTGCTGCCTTATTTTATGAGATGTAGGCTATACCTTGTAAATTAGGGTGTGGATTTTGATTGGCTGTCTGTGTTTCTATCATTCATCATGTCACTTGGAAAGTGATCCAAACAATATTGTTCATCACTGTTGTCGTTTAGATTCTGGTGTGGACTCTGCAATCCAGTTAAGTTGAACCAATTTTTAAAGGTCAAGGTAAAGGCCAACTTTATACAATCATACAGAGCAAAATAAAACAGCCAAATTCATTCTCTGCATTAACTTATCCTGTTATTAGGAGCATGGGCAGCCATTGCACAGTGCCTGGGGACTAACTCCAGTTGTTAGCCAGCACCTTGGTCAGGGGTACTGACAAGAGAATTCACCTAAGTATAAATGTTTTCAGAGTTGGCACCAAATGAGTTGTTTTGCCTGCCCCCTCCAGAGCACCTGGAGGAAACCCATTCAGGCACAGGGAGAAACACTACAGCACCGTGCCAGCCAAACAATATATTTCTAGATATTGTCCTAGTTAGTGTTCTTGATGTGGACAGCCCTTTAGTGAAAGCTTTGACCTGTTAGTGGCATAAGAGGAAAAGTCAAAGGATTACCAAAGTCATGAAGATTCATTGTCTGGAGACCACGGATGTCTGTACAAAATTTCATTACAATCCATTCACAAATGTGGCAAAGGAGGACTCACACACAGAGAACTTTCCCCAGTGCAGAATGAAGCATGCATGATGAGCCAGCCCATTTAAGCGTTGCTCTACAGGTGCACCTAAGCAGTGATCCAGGGCTTGATAAAACACACATGAAGCACATCACATCAGAACAGAGAAGATGCTCATACATATACTGATATATAAATACAAACATCAGCTTCTACACTGACAATGGGACCCACCGGTATGGGAAAAGTCACAGAAAACAGGTCATATCCAATTCTTCATTTAGGCCACGGGTGTCGTGGTTTAAGCCAATCCATTCACAAAAATATGCAAACATGGACCTCCCTCTGGAGGCGGGAAAGATCTTTCAGGGAATATATTGCGGAAAAATAATATTCTGTTCCCTTAATTAATGGGTAAGGTAGAAAAATAAGGAGACAAAAACAAATAAAAAGACAGTGCAATGGGTGTTGTTTTGTCTGAGATAAACAGGAAAGAAAAATACTTTGACAGACTTTGATGGAGGAAGACAAAAGGACAAAACTGTCATTCAGGATGCCTCTATAGGACATCTGCTACATCAGATTATTTCATTTGAAAATTAGATTAATGGCTGATTTGATTTTGAGCTCTGGAATAGTTGTAGCAGCTGCATGGGTGCAGGTCAGGGTAAGAACTGCAGATGACAATATTTACAACAAAAAAAGAGAAATGTTCTTTTCTGTGGCTACCAGCAGCGAGGCTGTCAAGTGTCCAGACCAAAATGTTCTGTCTCCAGCCGGAGTGACAGACTCCCTTTCATCATATCAAATCAGGCCTCTTCACCTGCCAAGCTGAACATATTCATTGACAGCACAATTTTTCTTCGTCAGCTTCACACTGTTCTCAGCTTCTAAATTCAACACATCGTTAAGATCAGAAAAGGAACGGAATGGAGGGAGAAAGAAAGAGAACTTTCATGAATCCTCAGTCTCTTACACCTCTTCATCTCAGTTCTCCTCCCCCACTCCAGTTCTGTCTCTGACTTCAGTAGAGACTCCAGCAGCTTTATGCTGGCTCCTCTCCAGCAATTATCTGGTTGGTTCCACTCTGACGCAACTCAGACTCCACTCATCGTCTTCTTCGTCATCAGCTCTTTCCTCAGTAAAAGCGAGACTCCCTCTCTGACATCAACTCCTACTCATCTCCAGAACGGGCATCAGCTCCAGCTTTGCTCAAATTTTTCTCTGGCACCGGCTCAATCTCGGCTCCATCTCCTCCGTGGCTCTTCGGCCAGATTGGCGCCAGCACCGGCTCTGCTCTGATATGGTTATGACTCCACTTTGGCCCTGACTCCATTTTGATTCCAAGCCAGCTCTCCACCAGCTCTGGCTTTGACTCATCTCTGCTCTTAAACCTCAGACTCAAGCCTGTTCTCTGTCCAGTCCAAAAGCTGTGCCAGCACAGTGGTAAGACTTTATTTCCTTCCAGGAGTTCTGCCTGAACTTATGCAGCCTGTTACAGGCTCCATTTTTAGCCATGCTAGCAGTGAGCAGCGAGCCATAATTGTGTGACTGACTGACAGGCTGATATCAGTGCTGGCCGGTCCACCACCTTTGTCCAGACTGAAATATCTCAACACCTACTACAAGAATTGCCATTAAATTTTGTACAGACATTCATTGCTTCTAGACGATACATCACAATAATTTTGGTAACATCCTGACTTTTCCTGTAGCGCCACCAAGAGGCAGACTTTTTGAGTTTTACTCGAAAGTCTTGACAACCATAGGAGAGATTGGTGTGAAATTTGGTACAAATATCCATGGTGCCCAGAGAATGAATCCTAAAGATTCTGGTTAATCCCTTGACCTTTTCTCTATCACCACCAGCAGGTCAAAATTTCAAGGTCAAGGTCAAGGTTCATGTCTTTGGCACCTCTTTCATGTGCCAGAGGAAAATTTAGGTGACCCCCCCAATTTTTGTATAGCAGCACTGTCAGGTCAAAAGGTTTGTCCAAAGCTTTAATTTATGATCATATACCTTTAAAACTAATGACACTACCATCACCCTCAGCCATACTGTGTACTGTGTTTAGCGCTTATTAGCTAACCCATAGAAATTTCATTTTCATTTCAATTTCATAGAAATTACATTTGTATATTACTAAATTGTTTACATAATTACTCTGTGGAGATAGGAAAGGTATTTGGGTTGGCATTACGTTTCCCTCAGAAAGCATTTGCTGTTGCACATTAGTTGCATATATAAAAATAATTCCTAGGAGACAGACATGCTGAACTAAGATGGTGAACATAATAAACATTACATGTGCTCAACATCAGTACAGCATCACAGAGTTGCTAGTATCACTGTTCTACCCAGGTTTCTTCCTGAATAGTTATGAGCAATGCAGCCGATTTCAGGGTCACTTTATCTTCACCCAGCCCTCTCCTCTACAATACCACTTAGATGTGGAATAATTGTCATTGCTACTTGAGGACCGCTGTCACTCCAAATACACTTCAAATACTGTAGCACCAACTTGAGCTGTATAACGTCTATTGAATGTCAAGTTCTGAGCATAGCGAAAACTCATTTTGAATGGTCGCATCTTTTCTTTTTAAAAAGAACATCTGAGCCATTCATACTTTTAAATGAGCAAAAACACATTATGGAAAACACTTTGGGAGAAAAAGCCATCCAGGGTTTTTGCTGAGATTTGTTATATCAATCCAGATATATACCACAGCTCCTGTTTCTGCTCTGCAGTTTATCGTTACTTTTTTGTCGGGGGGGGGGGGTTACACTTTATTTAAAGAGATGTGCATAAGACTGACAAAATATTACATTTCATTTTTAACAAAATACTTTAAGATGTTGTATTTGTGTATTTAAAACAGTTAAAATACATTGTTGGATGTCATTTTATCCCCAGGTTTAAACTGTAGAATCACCTGACATGTCCTGTTGGATCCAGCAGCGCGCTCATTGTGAATATTTCATTTGTATTCCTCATGACCAGTAGCTTGAAGAGAGAAGCTGTTTTATATCAACATGTTTTCATATGTAAACAACAGAATAGGTCGATTACCAGTGATTCCCAAAACATATAACAAGACTATATGAGAGTACCAGTGACAGGCATACTGGATGTTTAAGTATGTGATGTAAGGGTTTAGGCAAAAATAAGATTAATTGAAATAAGTTACAAATAATAAGTGATGTCAAATGTAACTCAAGTATGTAAGTATGTAAATAAAACTTTAAATAAGTCAATGATGAGGTTTCACATGGGACATGAACCTGCATTCTCCTGGATGAAATCCCTCTGTTTGACCCATCCCTCCTAATGCTTAGGCTCTTTATACTGCTCTCACCATGATTACTACAGCCACTAGAGGTCGCCACCCAAATAAACAATAAACCTCTGAATCTGCAGTATCCACCTCCAAGATTTGCTGATTGGCCGCTTTAAATCTATGATGTATGAATCTTTTCAATGTTGGGGGTTAAAGTCAGACCCATATTGAGGCTACCTAAACTGTGATAATATCAGTTTGTGCAGAATGTATTTTTGTATTTTTAAATGAAAAATTACCAGCTGCATGCAGTTTTGCATTTTATTTAAATACATTTAATGAGCAAGTATTTGTCACAAGAGGCTTTTTGATATATTTGTGCCCATTTCTGGTCATATTAGTGAAAATTAACTTTTTTTTGGGAACCCTAACCCTACATTTGCATTAAAAATTACATAATTGACCCTTCCTAAGTCCTGCCCTTTTCGCTCTATGTTCCAATAACAGTTGAGCTAGCGCATAAGGTAGGTTATTGATGTAACTACTTTGCTCAAGTTTTGCTAACATTAGCTAATCTAAGATGTGACTATTCATTTTACTATTCATTCCTACTCCATTCTGAATTTAATTTAATTATCTGTGTTGAATATTGTGTTATTATGAGGGAACAACAACTCTATTTTCATCGCACAACCCCATGTTGTATAATCATAATCATTACAAATGCTTAAATCCTTGCATATGTGTCACTTTCATATATCATCACCAACATTTTTTTAACCATCTTCAAAGTTTGGTTTTCTCTTCAACATAGACAAACTTAAGACACAGCGTTTTTAAGTACAAAAAACAGGAAAGGTTTCAATTGTCATTGGTGAAATGGGGCAGGATTTAGGACTGAATTACACTTAATGACAGCAATTACATTCATAAACGGTGTATACTTTTTTTTTTTTTTTTTTTTTAAGAAGTAGATTTACATTTTTTACAGCCCACATATCCTCCTGTGGGTCAAATTGTGATTTGGAGTCTGCCAAATATTCTGCTATTCCCAAGATAGGCAGTCCCTGCTGATCAGTCTCCTATAACACTTCATGGTTCTCACTCAAACATGCTGATAAAGTTATAGACTTTGGTTAAGCTTGAAGCAGATTTAGAGTATTAGTTTCCATTGCAGCGACTGGACTTAAGCCTTATTTATACCAATTTTGGGGGGAAAATATCTCAAATCCCTTCAGCGATGTCAGTTCCAGGCGAGGAATATACATCTCTCTGTAGTTACTCACCACATGCAGGAGGAATGAAAATACAAGTTGGACACTTAATAAAATTTTTCTGAGGTTACAATGACCCCAATTTAGACATTTGATTTATCTAACTCAGAAATTAAATGAGGAAAAAAGAGGAATGTTTAATTGCACTGCTGACAGAGGTTTTACTATTTGATATCAGTCAATGAGGAAAAGTAGCCTGTGGTTCATTATTATAAAACAAATTAAGATCAGCAGTAATCTAATTTAGGTATTAAAAAAAAGACCCATTTTTAAAGAAAATGAATTATGTGGATGTTACTCTCGTCCTAGTGGTGTAAAAACCAAATATAGAAGAGTGTGCGTCTTTCATTTTATTGTCAGCATCTCAGTCAAAAGACCTTGACAACAACTGACGGCTTTTGTCTTGAGATGTGTTTTTGGCAGAAACGTCAGCTTGATAATCAATCTGAATATATGTATTAATTATCATCACATGGACTCCAGCTGTTTGGCTTTTGTTGCCGCTGAGACAATAGAGAACGGAGCATTTATCATCTATGAAACTCTATTTTATCATCATTTCTATTATTATATCTTCAGTGTTTGAAGACAGGAACAATATCAGTCATGCCAATGAGAACATGATTCTTATTCTATTATTCCAAGTCAATGCTTGTGCCGGTCCAACATTTTTACAAATGAGCTTTTTGCAGCCTCAGTGTAAAAGCTGAGCCAAAATAGATAATATTGACTTGCTAATAATGACTTTCTTATCTTACAGTCCTTCACATCATCATTATTAGTTGTTATACTCGGAATAGTACCACATTCTCAGGCAAGAAGTACAACAGTGCTGCTGATAGATGTGGCTGCATTCAGCGAGCCTGCATGTGAGCCTGTGAGTGAAATCTCAGGAGTCATATGAGCAGTTCAGGATCAAACAGTCTGAGGCCTCAGAGCCCAAAATGGCCCACTCAACTCTGCTCTCTACATATAGTGGACTTTTATGGCTCAGCTGGCCAATTTCTCACCATGGCTGCTGAGATGGAGTCAGGGGTTCAAGAGCTTTTTTGTGTGCAACCACTGCTGCTAGAGTGAGTCAATATGGAGCGGACCTTTGGATGAGTTTTGTAGACCTCAATTGCTGCAGGAGAACGACTTAACATTGGAGGTTAGTTATAGCACGATCTTGCAGGTGGATGGAGGAAAAAAGAAACTCTGCTAACTGAGGCAATCTCCTTTTCGAAGCTCATCCGGGGAGGAAAGAGCAGGTTAAAGGAGATACAGACCATGTAGACTTTTTTTTTTTCCGAGAAAGAAAGCAACAGAGGCGGCACGTTTGCTCACTATGAGAAATAACGGGAGTGGATTGATTAAGCTAGCAGCGTGGAAGAAGAACCTCTTATATAGTCTTCAACCTTGGCTGGAACAAACAAAATCAAAAGAAGTTCTGGATGCTGAAGGCTCCATTCAGAGATGCACAATGTAACTGGGTTAAAGAGAATAAAGCCTCGGCAGAAAATACAAAAGAGTAAGACAGGAGAACAGACGCTCTCCTGGAATTTTTTGGTCTCAACAAGAAAACCCACTCAGGGCAGGGACAGACACAGCAAGAAAACAAACAGAGGGGAGTCTGATTTACTATTGCACTTCCCTGAATTTGGAGGACACGCAAGCAACAGATTGAGAAAAAGAATCGTCAAACTCAATGTGGGAGAAGCTGTGATATCTTGATTTTCACTTCCTTGCCTGGTAAAGGCCCACAGATTTCAACATAACACTTCAAGTTTGTAACACAGGCTTTCTTTTTTAACAAGTCCTTAAAATTAAATGACAAAGCATGGTGTTATTCTTTGCCCCTTAGAACAGCGGTTCTCAACCTCAGGGCCGGGACTTCCGAGGAGGTCATGAGATAATTTCTCAGGGTCGCAAGACAGTCAAGGAGAGAAAATATAAAATAATATATTGTTGCAAGCAGCACAGAGAGCCAGGAGGCAGCTCTCAGCGACACCAGGCCTGTTAAAAAGACGTTCAAGGTTCAAGCACTCACAAATATGCAAAATACAGCTGGCCTCAAGAAATGTAAAAGGCCACCTCACTAATTGTTGAAATTATAAACCAGCACAAAAATGACAGTTACCAACATAAACCACCATGTTCTAAATAGACACAAACTATAAGAAAAAGTAGCCTTTGTATTTTGTACAATAACAAACTGCTCAGTCCAGCACTAGGCACAATGGGGAATGAGGGCTGTATTTTAGACATGGGAATTTATAAGTTTTCTGATTTGACACCCCTATAGTTAGGCTTTGGTTAGCTTTAAAGGGATAGTTCACCCAAAAATGAAAATTCAGTCGTTTTCTACTCACCCTCATGCCGATTGACGGCCGAGGTTCAGATGTTGCGCATGTGTAAATGACGTCTTTCAAGTCAACTTGGAATGTTGGGGCTTTAGGAAACTTGGATTACACCAGACGAAAGCATGGAGGCAGTTGTTTTTATGTTTGGTGTGAAAACCGGTCACCATTCACTTCAGTTGTTTGGGACATTCTGCAAATCTGTGTTTTTTTGAAACTCCAGCAATGTTTTGTGGACCGAAAAACTAAACCTGACCTTCGGTAGGCATGAGGGTGAGGAGATAATGACTGAATATTCATTTTTGGGTGGACACAAAACAAGGGAACTTCATCCTCCTAAACAAGTCCTAAAGGGAGCATTGTCATAAGACCTATAGAGAACCATATGGTAACATTTTACAAACATCCCAAAAGTTGTCTTTGTGATGCCATGTTACCATACGAGAATGAAAATGGAACATACCAACTTAGATGCTGTCCTGAATGAAAGGTTCCCATGTGACTAACAGGGAACCATATGGGAATGTCCCAAATGTCCTCTTTGTAATGTTGCAATGTGACGATAAAACATCCCCATAAAGCCATATAGGGAAATACGGCACTTTAATAACCAGAAGAGGAACGTCTCTGATGTTCTGTAAAGGTTCCTGTCTTTCAGAGAACTTAATAGTGGTCTTAATAGTGAGTGATAGCCAGGAATACCATTTTGTGAAGCTTCATATTTTATGTAATGGGATTATCTCAGATTGGTCCCTGTATCTAGAGCATGGGAAAAGAAAAGTGATTGGTTCCTAAGTAATTGTATCTAACCCCCTGCTGTGTGTCTTCTCTGCCCTTGTGTATTTTACTAAATTGAACCTACGCAGTGCTGCAAACGCTCTGATGAAGACTCTGTGCAGAAACGTGCAAGTGTTTCCTTATTGTAATGTGAGCCAAATAAACAAGTGAAATGTGAATATTTTGTCCTCCTTGACTTGAAGACTTGAGACGTGCAATCTTTTTTAATTTTTTGGAATATGCTCACTGGATTTTGGGTTTGGCACTCCAGTGAGAATTAGCTTCTTGGTTACGGTTAGGGAACGCCTGTGGCCATGGTTGAGAGAAACCAACACTGAAAGTCAGTAGAAAACAGGGAAAAAAATGCTTGAGTGCCCCTTTGAATACATGAGATGTTTTTTAATAAAAAATGGGGACTTTCCTAAATGAAAGGAAGCTAGTACAATTGAGTAAAATAAAGGGAGAAAAAAGGTGGAGTAAACCTCTATCTTGGTCACCTCCTCGATGAATAAACAGCAGAAGAAAAGAAGAAGGTTTGGAGTTGGAAAAGGAACACAAAGAGAGGTGGAGCACAGGGAGAAGAGCCTGAAACTGAGAGGATGTGCTCGTCAGAGAGGAAGAAGGCCTGTGAGAATCAAATGAAGTAAATGTAACGTATGGAGAACGGGAGAAAAACGCTAATAGAGGGAGACACAAGGGCAAAGCCACCTACATACCAGCACTGATTAATTGTTTTGGAATAATGACTTATTTGATTGTGTTTGATTATCGTGTTGATACAGTGACTCTTTTGATTAAATCAGGACTAAAGAGTGGATTACAATAGATTTAATTTGGATTTTTGAAGCCATTTAATTGCTCATGGTCTGTATTAGACTTGAAAGCTACGGCTATACTGTAGAGTTAAAAAGAAAATGTTCTTATTGATAGAAACAGACAGGAGAACACATGATATTTTCCCAGTGGATTCTGCTCACATTCATCCCTCTTGAGTTATCTTCATATTTACTGCAACATCTTTGTTTTCCATCTTCCAGAACAAGAGATAACACATTTGCTAAATTCACCTAGTGGAGGAACACACTGCAGAGCAAATAAAACATCATAAAAACTGCCACTTTTCTTAACAGGGGACTGATTTTATGTTATTTGTCATCATAATGAAATATATGCCGGGAAACAGAGCAGATTTTTCCCAATAAATGTGTCCCTGTCTAAGGCAAATGCTGCAGAAAAGGTGAGCCACACGGGACAGTTTGCAAGCTTTTTGTGCCACTGTTCCACATATGAATGAGATAACAATTATGTGTACTTTTGGTTTAAGATATTTGGAGCAGGATTTAGCCTGTGAGTACACTTCTGTGTAGCTCTGTCGAGGTATATACTTAATATAAATAGCTCATTACTTTCACAGTAGGGAACAGAACAATTGGAAATAGCTGCATTTACAGAGCAACGTGTTTTAAATTACACTATGTGCGATGACAGTAATTTAGGCAAGAGGATAAAAATGTTTAGGTTCATTTTCATGTATATTTCACACCCACGCATTTACACACATTCCCCACCTGAGAGCTGACCTTTCAGGCTGCTGCTGACCAACTCCACTGCACCGGGTTTGGCTCTGAACAAGGGGTATCCTCACAGCAGATGTTTCCTCAGCAGCATTTTCCAGCCCAGCTGTGGCTCTCAAGTACAGATCTGCCTCTCCAAACGCGAGGCTGTGAGTTACATAAAAAGGGTTTTGCTGACTGGCCTCTCTGAGAGGCAGAAAGAACGAGCAGGGCTGCTGTTCATGCGGCTGACATTACAGGCCAGACTGTTGCTGTCCACTTTATTTGGTTCTGAATCAGTGCTCACACGGCATACATGAAGAGCATGAGTTATTTGGGAGAACACACAATGAGGGAAACACTGAGGGGAAATAGAAACTCAGCACCCCCTGGTGTCAGGATGGAAGCCCATATTTGTCCTAGTTCACATTTTAATAAGTGCAAAGGCACAGGGAAGGAATTAATTTATGCAAACTAAAAGCAGCGTACAGGAAGATATAGAAGGTTAGGACATATTAATCAATAGGTCATTTGGGTCATAAAAAATAAGAAGAACATTAGTTCCGAGACTTAAAACAGCTTTTTTTTTTCTGCAAAAAGACAAGGGCACATCAACACATTCATTATTTATTAATGTGTTTTTCTTACTTTTTAATTTATTCAATCAATGCAGCACACTTACAACAATATGAAGACTTTGTCTGGATTTGACACTTAAAGAAGTAAACATAAACAACTAGATTTAAAAAAAAAGAGGAAAATCTAGTTTACTGACAAGTTATGTTTGTGCGTGACTATTACAATTTACTTCCATTGTTCAGCTAATGAGAATTTGATAATTAATGCTTTGTTTGTTTGATAATTAAGAATAATTAAGACTGTTGAGATGAAATACAAATATAAATACATTAAACTGATCTTTATGCTACATGGTTTTTTGTTTGTTTGTGTGATTAATATAGACCCACCACTTGAGTTAAAGGGAAGTTCATGCCAAAATATTTTTTGGGGAATCTGCTGCCTCACTATCCCTAATTCTGGTGCCTCGTGTCCACTATTTGATCCTTTGATCCTTCCTAGACTCCAGCCTGCTCCAATTAAATTATAGCTAAAACAGATGTATTGCATGTACTGTGGGGTTTCCAGCCAAGGCTTATTAATAATAACCCCTGTCCCCGGTCAGGCTTTTCTGCTTAAAAGGGTTATGACATAAAATAATCAAAAAATGTATTAGTTAAATTTAGTAGCCTGCTTAATAAATAGTGAAGTGCATAAATAGAAACCATTGTTGTTTTCAGATCAAATAACATAGTTAACATATATGGGTATCAGTTCCGGGTCCTTTGGCATGAAACCTAAAAGGTTTATCAGATGTTGGTTTGGACAGGGTTTGACTTTGCTCGGATCTCGACCTTTAAACTAAATTGAAAGAAACCGAAATACCCGGAATGGCGGCGGCTTGCTTTCAAAATAAAGGCATAAAGATCTGAAAGGCTTGCCTAGAGTGACACGGAAAAGGCTACGAAAATAAAATGCTACGAAAAAGCAACATTTTTTTTTTGTCATCGGCTGCAAAGAGACACTTTAAATCGTTAATTATATCATAATATGTGCGATATGTTCGGATGTTCCCGTTTATTCTGAAAGTTGACAAGCGGATGTAGGTGTTTTTACGTAATCACGATGACTTGACAATCCTAACCCGGTTGTGTGTAAGGGGAGAACCCCAGACCGTGAAAGATCTCGCGAGTGATCATTTTTTTTAACCCAAACAATGATCTTTTCCCTAACCGTAAGCTAGCGTTTTCTGCCCGTAAACCTGCTCAGATATTTAAATAATCGTGTCACATTATTTAATAGAATTAATTTGCGCAAGGTGTATAAAAGAGTGAAAATCTCGCGAGAGTTCGCAAATCAAGGGTTCCCCTTTTAGACGCAACCATATAGTCCCGGGGCAGAACCTAAATGAGCGTGTGTTACTACCGTTACACTGCTACACGGGCACATGTCAGTCAGTATAATGTTATGACTACCGTTATAAGCTAGGTATCAGGCTAAAACCATTTAGTGTTAGTCCAGTTGTAGCCGTCCTTGGTGCCGTCACGGAGCCGTTAGCTTAACGTCTTATGATCATGTGGGTTTTCGGTTACGGGTCCCTGATATGGAAAGTGGATTTTCCTTATGAGGAAAAAAGAATCGGCTACATTAAAGGCTTCAGCCGTCGGTTCTGGCAGGGCAGCACCGACCACCGGGGGGTACCGGGGAAGGTGAGTGTCTAACCCGTTAGCTGAGTCCTGATAATAACTGATGCAACGTTGCCTTTACCGAGTTTGAGCGTCTGTGGAGCTCAGTGTTGTCATGTGGGGGAGAATCAGCTGTACAGATTAATCAGCAATGAGAATAATCGCAGTGGCAGTATTTTTTGACGGATATCCTTGATATCAATATTTATCAATACTGTGACAATATTGTAATATTGACATAACGATTGAATTTTTTTTTTTTTTTTTTTTTTTTTTTTTTTGATAAATAATCGCCAATCAATGGATATAATGACTTAAGCGAGTAAAGGCAAATCACACAACAGCTAGAACAGTCGGGGAAGTTCAGAAAAATTAATACAAAATTTCAGCAGTTTTACTTCAATATATCACAATATATCCATACCCAAAATCTAAGAAGATATCTAGTCTCATATCATGATATTGATATAATATCAATATTAGTGATATATTGCTAAGCTCTACTATATACTGCAGGTTGCCATAACCTTTTCATAAAAACTTTAGGAACACTTTCTATGATGCCCATGTCTATAAAGCGTTATAAACATACTTATCATGCATTGTAATATGCATGTATCACTGGGTAATTACAGTTATAAGCACTCAGAGATATTCATAATTCTTTAAAACAATGATCGTAACACATTATAAGGCATTTTATAATGACTGATGAGGTAAAGTATCATAATACTTTTTGGCAGGGATCAAAGTGTTATAATTCTCATAGTTGTAATACATTATAGTCATAATTCAATGCAACATAATCACCGTTATTATAAGGTGATTATAAGTCACTCTAAGTGGTCATTGGGTGCTTTGAGTGAAGTAATTAAACTCCCTAATGAAATAAACCCAACCCTGCCTCTGGTGTTTCTCACCAGAAAAGTAAAAGGCATTGTTAAATAAAATGAATGCCTGCTATCAATAATTTCTTTTAATTTAGCCATTATTTTCAGGATTTTCGGGTCAGGTGCTACATGTATCCTGCTTGGTAGCTTTAATGTATGCGTTCTTGCTGCTGTTTCTAAGTGTTTGTTCCTCTGTCTGCGTCCTTTACAGCCTGGCCGAGTCGTGACACTGGTGGAAGATCCCGAGGTAAGACATACCCCTCCTAAACTTAATGATACCAAATATTACCTTCTAATTGAGCTTCAACTAACGATTCATTTCATTGTCTATAACTATGCCAGTTACTCTCTTGATGAATTTTTGTCTATTAAATGTCAGAAAATGGTGAAAAATCTCTATCCTATTTTCCCAGAGCCCAAGGTGATGATTTCAGATGTCCTGTTTTGTCCGACCAACACCACAAAACCCAAGTTTACAATAATCTGGAGCAGTGGATTGCAGAAAATATTCACATTTGAGAGACTGGGACTAGAACATGTTGGACATTTTTGCTTGATAAATTACCTAAGAGATGAATTGATGATCACAGTCATTATATATTAATTTTCTGTTGCTTAATCAACTATTTTTTGCAGCTCTCCTTTGTAATATATCACATACATTTAGAGTATATGTACATCCTATATGCAATAACAACAAAAGGTACATTTCAACAATTGTGTGCTAAAATAAGGACACTATGCACTTTATCTGCTCTTTTATTTAAACACCTAACTAACCATAAAGATTTGCCATTAATAATAGGTGGGTGTCCTATTAACAGTGATAGAAATCTTTATAATATCAATTAATTTTGACATAATGGCTGTAAATGTGATGCTTCTGTCACAGAACAGATTGTGTTCAGTGGAAAAGCAAACAAAATCACGCTTTATTTACACAGTAACAACAGATTATCAGCACCTGAGGGTCATAATTCACTCCCCTCGCTACTTATAACTGCATTATATGGTGTAATTAAGAGGCCAACAAAATAACAAAGCAGTGAAGTTAGAAAATAAGATTCCACTTAATAGAACACAAGTGAGTTTTCAGATTATATTCACTTACAGCTGTTTGGAAACAAGACTTTACTGAAGCATAAACAGTGAAGAAATCCATTCTCATTTGGACTGTCAGAGAGTTATGTACTGTGTGTTTTATTTATTGGTATAGATGCAATGACGTGAGACTAAGACACATGCTGAACAAGGTGAATGAGAGCGTGTACCGCTTAGGAGAGAAGATGGCATCTTATACAGTTGAGACAAAGGAGAGGACAGTGTGTTGTATTCTGACCTTGGATTAGAAGATAATTTGTTGCAGTTGATGTGCAAAAAGACAGAGATGATGCAGAGCTTGCCACATAATGTGACAAGAACATGGTAAGCATCTGGAAAACAGTGCATTCAGAGGTGACTGATTTACATCTTAAAAATGTTATTGATAAGGTTAAAGTACAAACAGTGCTGGGAAGATTTTTCTCCTTATTCTTTTCTTGTTTTATTAAATTAATTACTTGGTCTGTAAATTGTCAGAAAATAGGGAAAAATGCTGAAAAATGCTTATCGTGTTTCCCTAAAAGAACAGTTTGGATTATTTGAAGTTGTATGAGGTCTAGTTTTAGGAAGACTGTCGTTGTATACAGAACACACCACCGTATGCATTAAAAAGTTTACTTCTTTACCCAATCAGAGCCGTGAAAGTAGATAACAGCACTGCTATCTAGCAGTCAGCCACTGCCGCGAGTTTTTGCATGTATCGATACAGTATCACAAAACATAATATAGCTATACTCAAATGTATTGATATTTTCTTACACCCCTAATCGATAGTCAGTGTACTACCCACAGTAGACGGCGGCTGGCATGGCCCTAGAAGCAGCAGGAGTACAGGTGTAGGAAGCCAAGCAATGTACTGCTGTGAACAGGGTCAGCAGCTAAATGTATTTTAGCCACCTAAAAAAATCAATATCTTGCTGTCAGACAGCATTTTCCAATGGGAAACTGCTGTTATAGTATATTAAGTTATGTTATAGAGTATCACCAAATCAACCAGACTCCTTTGGCAAAAAAAGTAATTTTACATCACAGAACACGAGAGAGGCTAATTCCACTGGGCTGCGTCGTGAGTACCAGAGCTGCCATTCAACACAACCAGTAACACCGTGGCGCAGCCTAGAAGTGCCTTGCCGCTCTGCTTCACTTTTAACTATGCGCAGGGTCTATGTTTGACGGATGCCGGGGCAAGGTGCACAAAGTAGATCAAGTGGGCAGCAAGCCAAACACAGAAACAGCATAGAGAATCTGCTCAGTTTTCAAATTAAAAACACCCCGTGCAGACTTAGGATCATAAAACAGACAAAAAAAGAAACTAACAAAGTAATCTACAATTGCAGAAGCATGAAGAGCTTGTGGGACATGCAGCCATGTGGAGGACAGATCAAAACCGTGGCACAGATGTTCCCAGTGGAAGTAGAGGGTGTATGTGTGTATCTTCTGGGTTGCAAAAGGTTCTTTTGGGTTAACCAAAGTCACAAAGTAGCACTAACTAACTAACTAACTAATTGAGGCACAGGTAGACCAGCAACTTACATGTTCTAAAAGGTAATGTTACGGTTTTTGCCAGTGGAGTTTGGTTAAACAGAGAGTGGATGATATTTGGTGTATATGATAGCAGCCTCTCGTCAGAAAAAGCTGTCTGATGGCAAGATAAAGCGGAGAAAATATTCTAAGGCCTTTCTTTTGAGAACATTGCTGCTTCTCCAAACTGGGGGCATGTCAGCCGCCATCTACCGTAGGTAATACACCGAATATCGATAAGTGCTTCATACAACCCCCTTCAAAACATCCAGACCATCCCTTTAAAGCCAAGCTGATGTGAGGATTATTTATAACTGATGATTACTGATGATTACAAATCAATTAATGATGATTTTCTAACAGTTCACTATCCAAAGATACTCAGTTTTACTCTGATAGAAGAATAAGAAAACCAGAAAATATTCACATTTGAGAAGCTGGAGTCAGTGAACTTTTGGCATTCATGCTCAAATTATTCAAGCTCAATCATTTCAGCTCTAGTTGCTGCTAAAAGTTACATAAGATTCCACAAATTTTGTTGTTTCTGTGTAGAGTTTGTCCTTCTGAATTTTTTCCTACAAATGTCAAACCACCTGTTTTCCTTCTGTCACTCTCTCTCTCCTCAGGGGTGCGTTTGGGGCGTCGCCTACAAGCTGCCAACGGGACGCGAGCAGGAAGTGAAGAGCTACCTCGACTACCGAGAAAAAGGTGGTTACCAGGTCATCACGGTGACCTTTCACCCCCGTCCGCCACTCGCTCCCCCGCCCAACCAGACGCTGCTCTACATCGGCTCTCAGGACAATCCGGACTACCTCGGCCCCGCCCCTCTGGAGGAGATAGCCAACCAGATCGTCAGCTCCACCGGTCCGAGCGGGCGGAATACGGAGTACCTGTTTCAGCTGGCCGATGCCGTGAGGACAATTCTGCCCGAGGACTCGGACGCGCACCTGTTTTCTCTGGAGACGTTAGTGAGGGAAAGACTTCGCAATGCACAGAACCACTCACACACTCAAACCGGTTGATTGTAACAAATAAGACTTGATCAATAATATATACCATGTTGGATCTGTCAAATAATCTCAGGGTTTAAGGTACACATGGGGCCAGTTTATTTCTGTCCAGAAAATATGTTGACGAGGTCTGTTTTTGTCTGTAAAAAGTAACACAACAATAATGAAAGCTGCATCAAAATAGAGACAAACGGTATCTAAACTACACGTTGATTTACTGCTTGTACAATATTCAACACCACAACTGATGGATGTTTTGAATGAATAAATATCCTGAGTGAATATAACTGCATTCACTGATACATGCGGTGTGTTTTTATTATTTTTAAATGTGTTGTGAAGTGTGAGGGCACTGCTCTCACAACTGAGGTGAGCTGTAAGGGCCCACGCATCATTTCCTGTAGGATCATTTTGTAAAAAAAGTTTTAACACCCAGAGCAATTTTGGCGCATTTAAAGCCCCTGATTATTGATTATTTCTCTACAACATTAAATATTCATTACTAAATAAGCAACAGTTGAAAGCTTATAAAAACATTTACCATTCAAAAACTTCGCTAATCTGCTTCACCAGGACTGTGTGGGTGTAGCTGATCAGATAGAATAAACAGTATGATTGCTCGCAACGTTAGCAAACACTATTTGATTAAATAGAGCAAATTGAGAGATAGAGATAGTCAAGAAAGAAAATTAATTGCCAACTATTTTTATGATGGTTTCAGTCATTTTTCAGGCAACAGTGTCCAACATCTGCAGGCTCCAGCTTCTTAAATGTCACGATTTGCTGCTGTTTCATCACCTTTATCATTTATGAACGTAAATGAAGAGAAGCAATATGAAGACGTCACTTTAGGTTCTTGAAAATTGTATTTTTTTTTTTCACAATATCTTGAAATTAATTGTGAAAATGTGACATCAGCCTTTTCCAGCTGAGCACCGCCGCCTTCAAACCAGTGAGAAGATCAGAGAGAAACAGACTGGACAGAAATCTCTCAAGAAAAAGAAACAAAACTGTTGGGAGAAAGTTGTGTGTTCATGTAGGCAATTTTTGCTCAACACAAAAACCCTGAGTGAGAAAAATTGTTTTCAATGCCTTTAAGAGTAAAACTCAACAAGACTTGGATGATGATGTTAGGATAGCAAAAAAAACAAACACAACTATTATGTGTCATCTTGGCTCAAAAACAACATAAAAATATCTTGGATGGGACTGATTCATCTTTCTCAGTGTTTTTTCAGCCAGTTGCTAACAGTCAGTTCCTCACGTTGGTCCAGGCTGAGATATCGCAACAACCATTGGGTGGATTTTAGAGGATGAATCCTGCTGACTTTAATGATCTTCTCTATCTTTATATTTAGTGACACCAGCACGTCAAAGTTTTTGTGTATCTGATTAAGTATCACCACCATGTACACAAGATCTCGCTCAAAGTTCAGTTCACACAAGTTAAAATTAGCGCACATTCATAATTTACTATTTTAATTTTGTTCCTGTTCCCAAAAAATGAACTAGTTCCCTTTCATTTCTTCTGTTTTCTCCTACAATGTAGTCTACTTGTTGGGAATCAAAGGTAGCTGGTCCTTTACAAAACTGCTGTGAGTTTGACTTGGGTGGAGGAACTTTGTACCTGCTTGTGATCATCATTCACGTGTGTCGTTTCAGATCCATTGCCAATGTGGCTGACATTCAGACTTGTTTTCAGCTACTGCGAGTCCACAGATGATCCATAGACTGTATACAAAGACGAGTTGGGCCTACTTGGGCTTGCAGGGTGTGAAATTTTTGTTTATTGTTTATTTATGGATTTGTCTAGATTACTGATATTTCAGAGCCATGGTCGGGGCCGTAGCTTCTAACTTGCACAAACCTCTTGGAGATAAAGTATCACTAGCTGTGTTTACACTAATGTTTCTCTCATAATAGGAATAATTGTCCCATCAGAATAAAAATGCATCAGGTAAACACCTCAATCAGGCAGACTAGACACAACGTTAACACCTCTGCTCTTGCACAAGGGGCATGCAGTGTGGTCATTTTGATAACAAATTACAGACTGCACAAACTAGCAGAAGATTAAAAAAATGTGATTAAAATAAGGAAGCTTCTATACCCTGCCTTCTTCTTGATTTTATTGGGCACAGTTACATGATTTAATTCAATTATTTTAAGAAGAACGAGGTTTGGCAAAGAATTTATGATACATTTTGAATCTCTAAAATAAAACTTAAATATTAGGTTTAGGGGCATCATCAGTTATGCCCAAGTACTTTTTTTTGAAAGACACGATTATAAATCTTTCCAAAGCTGATTGTCTAACCAGATTAAGCTGCTTTGGTAAAACATCATACTGCTGTAATCACACTAGTGCACCGTGTACAAACACACCTGGTTTGTTGGACTGGACTCTCCAGCTCTGCTCCTCCACATTCAGCCAGCACGTCTCAGCACACTGAACATATCAAAGTCAACAGCACTGCATCAGAAAAATAATGCAGAACAGAAATGGTGACAGCTCTATCTGTGGCCCTGTCTTTTTTTTTTTTTTTTTCAAACATAACCACACACACGAACACACAGTTGCATCCAGTTACAAGAGTTGTTTATTTGCTGCGGTTTGTAGCAGCAAAAAAAAAACTAACTAAAAACTATCCGTCCAGAGAGAAACATCTGATTTATATTTGTGCTCTGTCTCGGTGCAGATCATAATCCGCTGTGGACAGCGATGTGATATGGATGAACGCAGTCAACCCTGACAAACATACAGCACGCCACACTCGCTCTTCCTCTCCAAAATAAAATACACGTCTCTTTACGAATGATGCAATGAATTTATTTAACAGGAAACAACAGTAAAGTCTCAGTGTTGAGCTACACCACAGCAGGTTGTATAAGAACATGATATAATGATATTACAGTTATACATGTAATTACTTATTATAGGTTTATATGTGCTTATAATATACATATATATTAATTACATAATTTATATCAGTATGAAGTTATATATTGTACAATATTGAAATAATGATATTACATGATAAGTGTTAGATTACATTTAACTGTAGAAATAGTTTGTAGTATTCAATACTATTAAAGGCATAGTTCATATTTTTTAAAGTGAGGTTAGGTAAGGTTTTTATCCATATTACCTACAGTAGATGCTGGTCACTTTGGAGAAGCAGCAAGAGTAGTTTAAGTAACTACTGTTACATTACTAAAATATTACTCAACTACAAATAAAACTACCAGTGTTTTTGTTAAAGTACTTCTCAAAAACTACTTAGAGTATTAGTTACTTTTTAACTGTTGATGTTGAATGCATTATCAGACGTTCAATCAAAGGGAGCCTCCGTTTCTATAAAGTCTAAATGACGCCCAGCTTCATCGATAGCGACCATAGAGCTGTCTGCCTTCTCTCGGATATAACAGAACCAGATGCTCAGTAGTCACAGTCACCTCCTCTGACCTGTAGATTACATAGTGTGATGAACACTTAAGTTTGTGTAAAATTACAGACTTCAAACAGTGCTCATCAAAGTAAAGGTACCCAAACAAATGACTTAATTACAGTAATTTGAGTAGTTGTAATTAGTTACTTCCACCCCTGGTTAAGTGTACGCTATATTTAGAATGTTTTCACTGCTTTACTTTGCCATCAGACAAAAACAGTCATTTTACCTGCAGAAAACAGGAGCTGCTGATCTACTGCTGTCTCGATCGGTTAGTTTATTTGTGTTATTGTGAGACTTAAATCTGAACCAGCCATTTAAAACACAGACAGTCGCAACATGACACAAACAAACTGACCCACTGAGGCAGCAGGAGATCAGCAATGCCTGTGTTCTGTGAGGTAAAATTACTGTTTTTGCCAAAGGTGGCTTTGCATGGAGCAACATTTGGCTCATATAATGGTGGTTTCCTGTCACAAAAGGCTGTCTGACGGCGCAGTACAGTGGAGAAAATATATCGTACACTTAAAATGATCCACAACAGTACATACATAGTTTATACTTAGGTTCCTACAAGCTATTTCTGCTGCTTCTACAAACTGGGGGCGTGCCGACCACCATCTACTGTAGGTACTTCATAAAACCCCACTTCAAAAATCTGAACTTTCCCTTTAATGTCATTTTTTAATATTTATTCTACATATTATTTTTTATCATATTTAGTAAATTAATTGACAGTGGTTTTAAAACCTTCTGAAAGTAGTAGCCAAAAACAATGAAATGAGAAATAAAGAAGTGAAAATATACAGATGTTTCTGGCAGATGTGAATAAAATAAGTGTCTGAACATATTCTACAGCAGAAACAGAAAAAAAATCCACCTAAAGGGTTGTTATCTCTAAAGTAAAGTGGCCACCTTTGGGGCTATAGCGCTGCTTGGCGAGACAAAATAAACACACCAAGTAAGTTAAATATTTGAAACCGTTCTGCCCAGGACTGCTTCTCTACCGGGTTCACTGAAGGCCAACATCGGCACATGAGGTTCCAGAGGCAGGGCGCACAGCCGCTGCAGCAACGTCAGACATTATTTTAACAGGCTACACAACCAGAGGACCGGAGTTCCCAACAGTTTGAAAAGGTTTAATTATTCTCTATGGTTCTGGTCAGTCAGTCTGTAGAGGACCTGGCAAGGCAGCTGGCCGTCTAGGCGTAGTAACAGGGTGACACCAGCAGGTCCGTGAGCACGAGCAGCTGGTCCTCAGTGAAGCACTGCCGGTGCTCCTGCCAGTTATCGTGGTGAGTGCGCCTGAACTCTGACAGGGTCTTCTTCACCGTCATCTGGGGACAACAACAAAAAAAAAACAAAAAACATCATCGTCATTAGTGACAGCATGGAAAAATACAAATGATCATGAACGAACAAGACAACACTAACCGATAAAAACCAGATCCAGACTGCAGCACATACATTTTTAAACATTATTACAAGAAAGCAGTGATGGAATGTAATTAAAGTACATTTACTCAAGTACTGAGGGGAGCAAATCCATGTTCACAGGGTCCTTTGTTCTAGGCTAATCTTCTAACTCTTACCTATAATGTGCTACATAGAACTGGGGAACTTTAAACCCATTATGTGCCATTTACAGTAAATCTGACTAACAGGAGTGACCCTCTGATTTTGATATAGATACACATACTAATTTATACTTATAGTCACTACGTAATCTACGTAATCCCTGTATTCCGTTCCAGTTACAGATTTAAAAAAAAGGCGTAATCAGATTACAGATACATTTAGTAAACATGGGGATTATTAGCAGGATTACAATTTTAAAACAAAGAACGATAAACTACAATGCACAGTGCGCACACAGTTGCTTCATTTATGTAATCTGTTGGACTCGTTTTTCTGTTACTTAAAGGGACAGTTCAGTATTCTTCCCTCTGGCCTGTAGTGCTGTTTATCCAGCTTGTGGAACATTTACTATAGAACGAATCACCATGACGTCAGGCTGACAACAGCAGCCACTTATGGGTAGAAAACTGGAAGTGTATTTGAATTGCAGAGATGTTCAAATTAGTTAACACCTGATTTGGGCTGAATTATATTTATATATATATTTTATACTAATTATATTTAGTTTTGGGTAAACTCAAGCTGTCATTTTCTTCAGTCTGTGGCCCAGTGGGTAAAGTAGTTCTCTAACCTAACGTTATTGAAACCATTAAACATATTTTACACTAATATACACTTTACTTTGAAATAACATCATGAAAAGAGAAAACATTCAACACTGCCATTAAATTAGATGAACTTGACACAGGGGTTTTATTCTCAGAGGTTCTGGTAAACTGTCTTTGTATACATTATTATTACTATACTAACAAATAACTGTATGCAGCCTTTTTATTGCCTTAGATATATTTCTTTTTATTTTTATATCTTCCTTTACACATTCTGTTCCCTGTAATTGAGCCTCCCAGCTAAATCAAGTCAAGTCAAATTTTATTTACATATCCCAAAATCACTATTTGCCTCAGGGGGCTTTACAATCTGTACAGTGTACGACACCGTCTGTCCTGAGATCCTCGATTCAGGTACAGAAAAAACGCCCCAAAAAGCCAAAGTATTTCACATAATTACTGATACTTGTAGAGCCGGAGTGACAATAACCATCTCAAATCTTGAATCCACATTATGATTCCGGAGACATCAGAGTAAATACTAATTAAAAAGGCCCGTCTTTCTTTTTCTTTTGAGAGAAAGTTTTGCAAATTTGAACACATCGATCATCTGTACACCAGAATATTTCAGGGTTTTGTTGAGTCGTAAATCAATGTTGAGTTCTTAAATGATCACAGTATGTACAGTGCGTAATTTAAAAAAGTTAATCACAGTGTTGAATCGGTTTAAAGTGCTCAACATAACATAACCATTTCTCTTTTATTTTATTTCATCCTACGTTATTCTGAATCTGTTAGTGCAGCATGAATGGACCACAACTTTCATTTCGTTATGCAACCCTGTGTGATATAATGATAAATAAATTACCTTGATACCTTGAACTAAACATAATTGGCTTCTAGATGAGATGTAATATATAACCCAGGGCCATACTTTTGTTTTATAATACATGAATATAACATACACACACTCAACTGGATATTCATTCTTCTTATTGAAACTTGAACTGTTCGTCATATCAGCCTCTGATAAGACTGAGTAGAGCTCTTTCACTCAATGTTCCATCATTAAGAGTAAAACATTTTAAAGTATTGTGTTTGTGTCTCAGAATTAGGACATCTCCATTAAACCGTGCAGTAAACTCCTGCAATAAAGACGATGTTGATAGTTCTTTCTGTTGCTTCATTTGTTTTGGGGAGCAAAGAGCTGATAACAGCCCTTTTTGATAACAGGCACTATCTGTTCTGTACGATGAGAGCAACCCTCAAGTTTAACAGTGAAACTGGAACAAGACTGGAGACGACTCGCAAAGTAAATAGTTTCTGTTTTGAAGGGGTGAAACAAAGCCGCTGATTCAACAGCGGCTGACAATCCTTTCACCAATGGCCTCATTTGTTTATGCCAATTAAAAACTAATGAGGTAATAGTGATTTATTTATGTTAAAATGCCAGATATAACCATTTAAATGCGCAAAGTAGAAATTATTTAAAGTGAAGCAAGTTTAGAGTGAAAAGTTAGCGTGGTTCAACAAGGACACAACACAGGGAATTAAACTGATGATCACTACAACCAAGGATGTATTCATGACTTAAACATCCAAAGTGCATCCATTTTACATCATGGCCTTCAAACAAAATGATTAGATTAGATTTTAAAGGAAGGAAGGAGGCGCCTCTAGCCTGGCAACAAGAACTGATTTTCACTGCAGATTAGTCTGCCTGAAGAAGCCGAGATATTGTGGCCTTTATTATTCAGCACGAAACTTGTAGCCTACAACTATTCTTTTCAGGAGATTTTGTAACAGACTGTAATTCATCTACTTGCAAATATATATTTCAACTGTATTCCATTGTATTTTCTTTCTCATCTCTTTCACTTTGCAACAGGAGAGGAGCTAAATTATCATCATCATTGGCTCCCCATCACTGTAATGTATTATTCAAACTCTGCACTACGGATTACATTGTATGTCTTCTTCATGCCTGACGTGAGGCCAAAGACACAATTTTCTCCTCAATTGGACAATGAAATTGTATTCTTTGAGCTCACAACGTGTCAAGCTCGATGTTTGTATGTGACGCTGTGTGTGCTCTTAAAAAAAAGGTTCCAAAAGGGTTCTTCCTCAAGGGCTGAGGTTCTACCCCAAAACCATTTACTTCTGAGGAACCCTTTTTTTGAAGTAAGGGTTCATCAAAGATTGTCTGTAAGGCTCATGGTTCTATTAAAACCACTGTCATTCAAAGAACCTTTTAAAGAGTTGTTGAAGGATTGTTGGAATCCTTGATTCTTGGTAGAACCCCATAAGTGGGTTCTAGATAAAACCCATGGAATATAGAGGATTCTCAGTCGAATATACTGGGTAGGTTCTAGATAAAAGCTTTGCAACATAAAACAGGTCTTGGTAGAACTCCCTGCTTGAATTCTAGATAAAACCCTTGGAATATAAAAGGATTCTCAGTAGAACTGCCTGGCTGGGTTCTATGTAAACACTTGAAATATAAAGGGGTTCTCAGGAGAACCTCCTGGGTCAGTTCTGGGTCAAACCCTTAAGATATAAAAGGGATTTGGTAAAACTCCTGGGTCGATTCTAGATTAAAAAAAAAAAAAAATGCCTGTGCAGGTTCTTTATAAAACCCTTGGAATATACAAGGATTCTCGGTAGAACCTCCTTGCTGAGTCCTAGAATCTCAAAAGCTTCTTTTGTAGAACCCTCTGGATGGGTTCTTGTTGGCAACCTTTGAAGTTGAAAAGGTTCTGGGTAGAACCCCCAGAGAGGGTTCTGCCTGTAACCTTTACATCATAGAAGGTTCTCTGTAGAACTCTCATAGGGCGTTCTGGATAAAACCTTTATCAAATGGTTCTTTGTATAAATCTTTATGTTGGGTTCTAGTAAGCCTTTAAAAGGAAGGGACCAAGAGGAACCTTTGAAAAGGTTCTACTAGGAACAAAAAGCGTTCTCCTATGGGTACAAGCTGAATAACCCTTTATGGTTCTAGTTAGCACCTTTATTTCTCAGAAGGTGTGTGTGTGTGTGTGTGTGTGTGTGTACCTCTATAGGCTGTGGGTCGTTGAGATGGTCACTCAGGTCCATCAGTATCTGAGGCATCCAGTCTGGGACGTCGTAGGGGCTTGACAGGATGCACGCACTGAGGCCGAGCACTCCAGCATGGCGCCGCACCAAGTCTGCACGCGTCGCGCACACACACACACACACACACACACACACACCACACACACGTACACACACACACAAAAGGAGAGTTAAAATGGGCTGTAGAATTTCAAGGTTCACAATTCCCCTGGGATAAGAAAGGGTAATAGGGCAAGTATTACTGTGATTGCCTCACTGTGTGATTGTGATGTGCACGTAAATGTGTGTGTGTGTGTGTGTGTGTGTGTGTGTGTGTGTGTGTGTGTACCTGTGGAGGCCAGTTCTCCTCTGGCCTTGGGGAGGCAAGTCTGACTCAGCGTCTGGAGCTGTGTCTGCAGACTGGAGTCCAGAGGGAAGAACTGGCACTGCAGTAAACCACTGAGGGTGGTGCCTGCCATGTCCCTCACCTACAGGGAGAAGGAGGAAGAAAAGGGGAGTGGAGGGGGAGGGAGGGACAGCAAGGAGAGAGAAGGAGTTAGAATATGAAAAAAGGAGACCCGTGAAGATTAGAACCGACAAATAAAAGGATGCGGCGGAGAGCACGAGGCAGTTTTAAGGGCGAGAAACGCATACACAATTTATTAAAAGAGGCGAGTGCAAGGAGATTGGGGGGAAAGCGAGGCGCACAGGACAGAGACGAGCAGAAGAGGAGGAGGAGGAGAAGACGGGGGAGGAGGGATAGATGCTGAGTTGAGCTGAGGTGAAATTCACTTGCAGAACATCACTGCCTTTCCTGCATCACTTTGCATAAATTATGAATAAGCGCTGAGTGACGGCTGACGCATTCAAATAGACAATGATACAAAGACAACAGCTGTGCACGCACGCAGTTTACAAAATATTAAGACAAGCAACTGTTTTTGTTGAGTTGGACAATCCGGGTTTAGCCCAGTGCTTATTGATTTTCACCTGCACGTCCAGATCAATGGAAAGAGACAAGCTGGAGAAGGTTTTAAAACCACGGAGACAAGTGAGACATGGATTGTACAAAAGATGACGGGCTCAATATTAGAGGAGACGGTGCACGAGTAGTAAAGTTTATTGCATTCAATAAATAGACATGAATAATTAACATAACAGCAGTTAGTCAATATTAACTGTCAAAACAAATGTGTGTTGCCAAATTATAATTTGAGAATTTGATTGATTAGATTATCATGTTAATTTTAGATCACTTAAAGGGATAGTTTGGATTATTTAATGTGGGGTTGTATGAGGCACTTATTGATAGTCACCTACAGGGGTCAGCAACAAAATGTATTTTAGCACAAAAAATCAATATCAGTATAAGTGTACGCTATATTTTGAATATTTTCGCTGCTTTCCCTTGCCAGACAGACAGCCTTTTCAGATGGGAAACTGTTGTTACACAAGCCAAGTATCGCTCTCTACAGACCAACCAAACTCCACAGGAGAAATCAGTGATTTTATCTCGCAGAATACAGGAGTCTCTGGTCTACTGCTGCTTCAATCTGTTAGTTTGTTTGTGTTATTTTGTGACCTTGGTGAGTCCAAACTAACCTTAAAAAACAGAAGTCACACACAAACACAAACAAACTAACAGATTAAGGCAGCGTTACACCTGCAATTCCTGTATTCTGCAAAGTAAAATGGCTGATTTCATCCATGGAGTTTGGTTGGTTTGCAGAGAGCGATATCTGTCTTGTACAACGTTGGATTCCCCTCAGAAAAAGGCTGTCTAACCACAAAGTAAAGCGGTGAAAATATTTTAAATATAGCATACACTTAAACTAATATTGAATATTTTAGTTGGACCTTTTTTAAGTGACTAAAACAGGGCTCAACAATTAGGATTGCCTGCTCTCCCGTGGCAAGTAAAATGCCACATTGGGCTAGTAAATCTGGCAACTCACTTGCCTGACTGGGAAAGAGCTAAAGGGAATTTAAGTATTTAATTATTTTGATAACAGATTAATTTTCAGCCTCTCAAATATGGAGATTCCTCACTTTTTCTTCATTTATTTTCATGTTAAACTGAAAATCAGACGGTCAAAACAAGACAATTAAAGGCATCACCTTGGACTTTGAAAAACTAGGATGGACAACTTTCACTAGTTTCTGACATTTTATAGACACTGAAGCCCTAGATTAAACATGACAATTAACTTCTGTCTTTGTTGTATTTCACAACCGCTAATAAATAAAACATAAGATATGTCAAGTAAAAACTGACTTTTTGTGCCAGTAGTTTTCTGACCCACTTGCCCGACCGTCTGAATGTTGAACCCTGTAACTTATTTTTTGTTGCTGACCCCGTCCACAGTACGGCACCTTCCGTGTCTCCAAACCGTGGGTGTTTCGACACCCATCTACTGTAGGTAATAAATAACCTCATGCAACCCCACTTCAAATAATCTGAACTCTCCCTTTAAATTACAACCAACTACAAAGAGGTGCAAGATGGCCATAGTGCTCGATCAACATCCTTGTAACCACAGAAGAAAAAAAGGCACCAAAATAGGAAAATAAATTAACCGTCGAGGAGTGCGGTAGAGGGTTATTTTTAAGCAATAACTGTGAAGAGAAAAGAGGGATTAAGATTTAGTGAGGAGAGACTAAGGGACAATAAGTGGCCATTTATAATCCTGTGACAATTATACCTTACAGAGGGGCGATGGCTGTATTAAACCAGTGTTTGCTGCTTTTTTGTGCATACATTACCTCGAGCTGTTCATCAAGCAGCAGCTGCATCACCAGCGTTTGGATGCGGAGCACCTCGGCAGGCGCACTGAGCAGGGTAAACAAGTTGTAGAAAACCATGATCTGGAGGTAGGTCAGTACTGAGAAGCGTGCGTGCCATGACCTGCTGCCCGCCATCTGTAGAGAGGTGGGAGAAAGGAGAGCAGCGAGAAACACAGTGGTGGGTTGGGGTTTGCACAGAGGCCCATAGATGATGTTTTTATGTGTCTTGTGCAAACAAAATATTAGGCTGTAGACACAAGTTAATATGTTATTTACACAGGAGTCATTCCGCTGTGTGCACAAGTTATTATCCTGTGAGACCCAGATAATTTTGTTTCAGTTCATATTCTTCTCTACCAGTTTATCAAGTTTTATTTTCAGCTGTCATACAATTAAAATCTTAAAAGCCGTGCTCAGGAATCTGTGAGGCTGTGCTTAGGTGCAGTAATGCTTTAAGCTAATGCTAATGTCAGAATGCTAACATGCTCACAGTGACATGCCAATGCTAAACAGGTACAACCTTTACCATATCCACCATGTTGGTTAAACACACAGCATGTGAATTCTGCAGCTAACAACACAAGATATAGTTTGATGATGTCATGAAGTAGTGTAGGATCATGGGAGTTGTTGTCTTCATTGATAAACAACCACCACTGCCTTGATAATCTATCTAACATGACTCAGGAAGAAATAATGCTCACAGACAAGATATTGTGTACTTACATCATCTCAAAATGGGATAATGTAAGTACATAGATCTACTGTTTTTAGACATTTTATTGCAGAAATGTTATATATGATGCCTTTAAGCTTGTTAGAATGCTAAATTTTGCCAAGGACTACACATTGTCATTAGTTTTGCATGTATGAGTCTATAAAGCAAATATTGGACAAATTAAAAAAAAAAAAAACCTTTTCCACCCAGGCTAGCTGGTTCCCACTGCTAAGCTAACCAGCTAAGCTAAGCTTGTAAGAGCGGTACCATCTTTTAAATCATTTCTCAAAACTTAGTTGTTATCTCATATAATTGTTGGATATTTGATTCAATTTTAGTCTTGTATTAATTTAAAAGTACCAATGTATAGGCTGTAGTGCCATCTAGCGGTGAGATTGTAGACTGCAAACAAATGAATATCCCTCCCCCCACCCTTCTGTTCCAAGTGTGTAGGAGCACCCACGGTGGCTGTGAAACTCGCCAACAAACACAAAAGGCCCTGACTAGAGTAGGGTGACCATATTTTCAAATCCCCAAACTGGGACTCTTCAGTGTCTTTCATGCACGAGAACATATGCGCTTATGCACACCCCACAGGCATTTTCATCAGGATGGGTGGCAGTTATTTTAGTGCCCTAGCATCCCCACTGAGCAGACTTTTCAACAGCATGGACAAAACGAACGCAGCATTTTTGTTGCCTGGTACTTTACGAAGGAAGAAGGAAACTTCCTGGAGCTCTTTAGAAGAGACCGACTGTCTTTTCGGCATGACAGCTAACCAAGTTTTATCAGAGAGAGCCATAGCAACAGCCATTGTAACACTGATTTATTGACACAAATACAGAAGATACATATAAACAGTTCATTCTAACATAATAAAACACGATTCTTCTTTTCAGGGTTATATACTACAAATGTTATATTCAACTTCTGTCATGTTTTGCCAATAAATCCCAGTTTTGAGTAGTAGTAGTAGTATCTGTTGGCTCTTGCTCAGAAATACTAGTCTACAAGTGTTATTGATTAGTATTTCCCAAAGTATCAACTTATTTCCTGAAACAATGTTTGCACACAACATGAGAGCTTGTTCCCACAAGATAAAAAATTTAGCTTTGGGTGTCAAGGTGCAACCAGAAAATGTTGTTGCAACGCTTTCTCATCTCTCCTACCATCAAATATCAAACTGTTGATGTGATGGTTAGATATTCTGAGAGTACTGGAGGCATTTCTCCACAGGGGTGCCTCGCACATACACAACCCACGGCAGAAATACAGTAAGCATCACAAAGTAAGCAAATTAAAATAGCACAGGTTGTTTTTAGTCCAACAACACCTTGGAGCAGCATTACGCTCGCAACACTGACAGCAGGCAGGTGGGGCAGTGTGTGTGCGCGTGCATATTACCTCTTCCAGCGCTGCCAGAACCAGAGGGATGTGCTCGGGATACAGCAGGCCCTGGGACATGAGAGAGAGACACGTGCGCGCATCCTGCTTCATCTCATCATAGCTCTCATCAATCTCCACCGGGGCAATCTGCAGGGAGAGGGAAACAGAGAGAGAGGTGGAGAGAGGTAGGAAGACACGGAGCTACGTACCATTTTGAGTAAATGAAGAGAGAAATTGAGTTTAATGGGCAAGTAAGATTGAGTGGGTAATAATGCTGCGCTGGGACCTGAGTGTGTGTGTGTGAGTGAGTGTGTGTGTGTTGTTACCTTGAAGAGTAGAGGCAGGAGCTGTAGTTGCTGCTGAACAGGAGTGGTGAAAGTTCGCCCTGCGCTCGCCATCAACCATTTCAACACTGCAAACACACACACACGCACAGAGGAGATTTTGGGTCACTGCCAAATAATAAAAACAACAGACTTGTCGCTGTGACCTTACTGCATTGCTCTGCTAATAAAACACAATCTATCATGATTTGGTATCTAATGATTTGGATAATTTCATAACCAGATATTTATCTGAATAATGGAGATCAGAGTACAGTCGTGGTGACAGAAACTGAAAGAGCAACAACGCACTAAAGTTGAATTCTAGTGCTGCAACAATTAGTCGATGAATCAATCAATTAGCTGTCAACTATTCAACTATTCATTTCTGCAAATTTCACCAAAACTTCCATCGACTTCCACCAATCATGCGAATGTAATACATGTACGTCTTAATTTTTTAACATTTACTTTTCTTTTGCATTTTTATTGTTTTTAAGAATTGCTGCCATTGTTATTGACATGTATCAGCGCTCTGTGCAGTTTTATAGTTCATAATTTTGTGCTTGCGGTTTTGAGTTTGAGCTCTAAGCTTCATAGCTTCTTTGTTGAATACCCACCAGGTGCTCTTCTTCTTCTACAAATGAAGCATATTTTGTTAGGATTTTTGTAATCCTGAGCATGTTGAAGGTTACTCACTCTGTTCTCTGGCTCAATTTTCATTTGCTCCCACAATTTCATTGCAAAAAAATAAAAATAAAAAATAAAAAATGCCCGAAAACATTGCAACGATCCATCACATCACTGAAAAGCCACCTTGCAATCAGGCTTTTTAGGGCACAACAATCCCCCCAAAAAGTCCACAACATCATGGACAGACTGATTAAATTAATCCCCAACTATTTTGATAATTGAATTGAAAACTGTATTAATACTGCATTATCTTGAGAAAGTGTCTCATTGTAAGGACTTGGAGCTGGGCAACAAAATGTTTTTGGGCTATGCCATAATATACAGTATATATTTTGACAAACACATTATCTAAAATAATGGGCTGGGTAATTTGGACAAATTCAGATATCACAATGTGTTTCTCCAAATATCTCACTATTAATATTATGTTAATATTGGAGAGATAACTACAGGTAATTTCACAAAACATTAGCACATATTTTTGATAAACAATAATTAGAAATGTGGATATAATGACAAAGTGATTAAAGCCAACAGAACAGCTAGAAGAGTCTGATAAGTTCAGAAAATTAAATCACTTTACAGTAATGCAGCCTTTAAAACCAGGAAAAACACTTACACCATTTATCAACATCCAAAATCTAAGACGATACCTCGCATCATATCACTATATCAACATAATATTGATATATTGTCCAGCCCTACTTTCTTTTCCTCCCCTCATATTGGCAGAAATGTGCTTCCATCCCCCGTCACCTCTTATCATAAAGATATGTCACTGATGATTTTCTTTGCGCATTTGAATAAAACACTGCTGCTCAGGATTTTTTAAAAAAAGAAAAAGAACTATGCACAGCTTGGCAAACAAACAAACAAACAAAAAACAACAATAATGGCATCATGTGCATCTACATAGCCACGTCTCCAAAATAAATAAATAAATAAATAAATAAGATAAAAATACCTTAAAAGAAACAGATGGTCAAATTCACAACTACTTTGTAAGTCACTACAGCATCTTTTCACATTGGTAACCCAAAATAAGCACTTTCAGGAGTGCTGCTGTTATTTTTTCCATAAAGTAAACTTTCATTAACTTGTTGTGTCATTTATGTGGGGTGGGAGGCAGTGGTTTGAGGCAAGTTATTTTTTTTTTAACTACCAATAAGGATAATGCAGCAAGTAAGTCTTTCTCTTTTCTGCTGCTGAACCTTGGAAATGTTATTTTCTCTTCAAACGACCTCTTGCTAAGCCCTGCACTCCTTAGTTGCTGTTGCTACGTCTGTCAACCCTTCCATTCTAGCGCTGCACATAACAGTTCACAGTGATAAGGCAGAGATTTACATGAAGTGCAGCAATTTTTGAAACACTGAGTCTTCACTTCCACAGAGAAGAAAACTAAAGCAGATCCTCATTTCTAGCTGATGACCGTGGATTTTGTCAGCTAAAATGATGACTCTGGCTAGGAGATTTAATTCATTGCAAGCGTAGCTAACTAATGTCAGCTAATCCTTACGCTCCTTCAGTCAGCTGAGAAGTCTGTCTCAAGCTGGCTTTTTAATGTTTCTACCTGACACATTTTAAATAAGGACAAGAAACAAGACAAGAACCCTGTAAATATGTGAAGTTACTTAACAGCAGCATACATGACATTAAACACTGGTTAGACTGAGAAATATTACATACATGCCACATTACATGATAAAGATTAGAACCCCACTCATTAATGGGAAAAGGAAGTGCAGGGATTATATAAAGTGCAGCGGACCATGAAACAGTTACCCAGCAAGACTAGCTGGATCGTCATCACCTCAGGAAGCGAGGCGAGATAAGAGCTAAATTAACCCCGCTTAGACCTATGAGAGCGAGAGAGATCCATCGTTGTCGGTCAACTTTGATTCTGCACCAGCCCACGTCCTCCTCCTCAAACCCCCCCCCACATAACAAATCCAGATTTAAGCCCTGTAAATGACGAGCTTAGTAAATGCAGTGGTGTCTAACACACGTTTGGTTGGATGTAACGTTACTGCAGGTAATAAGCTAGTTAGCCAGACATGCTAACATTTGCATCTTACATCACAGTAGGTCAAGTTTAATCTATTCCTCACTCGTTTGCTTTCTTCTGATTTAGGATTTTGAAAGACCACAAAAAAAGACGCCACCCTCCAAACTCATTAAACACTGAGAACTGCTCTTTATAAAGCTCTATAAAGCACCACTTCAACATACAGGGAAATGCAAAGCTTGACAGGCCTGCGATGCATAGTTACAGTTGCTAATCAGTGATTGGAAAGCTGCTATCCTGAAACCCTATTTGGGGACTGACCCTTTAACTGGATATAATAACACAGACAGAAAACCAGTTATTTACTGTTTTTGGAGACTAGCCTGTAACTGAGAGGAAAACAAAATCAATAATGAAATCTAGTACAAATTACTGCTCTGTGCGGCCTGTACAAATGTTAATATTAGATACACCCTCCGAAATATTGAGTTAGACTCCTTTCCATAACTTTTTTTGAAAGGCTTAAACATGCACCCTTGAAATTCCCCTTCATCTCCACTTTGCTACCTTTTAAAGTGGATTTGAAAGGTGAAATCAATAAGAGATCACAGCTTTTAGCTTGTTTCATCTGGCTTCAGTGTGTCTGTCTATTTCATCAAGAGAACAAGCTGCCCGGTGTGTGTGTATATATTTATATATATGTGTGTGTATTTTATCATAGCCACTGTCTATCCCTGTCCTACACCATGTCCATCCACCACACAGTTTACATGCATCCACATTCTGACCCGTCTTGAGCAGTTTGACAGCCTGGGTGCGCTCGTCCGTCTCCTGGGTGTTCTCCTCGTGGACGTGGTTGTGGATCTCAGGCTCCGACGTGAGGGGCTTGAGCCGCTCTAGGACCCGGGTGACGAACTCTGCCACGTGGGGGGAGGACGTGGGCTGGGTGTTGGGCAGTGCCACGTCTATCATGAAGATATAGGTCAGGACACTGGAGAGAGGCGGGGACAGAAGGAGGGAGGGAGGAAGGAGAGGCAGGGGAGGATGGAGGAGAAACAGAGAGGAAGAGTCACAAAAACAGACGCAGTTGAGACAGACAGACGTGGATTCTTAGAAATAAGGGTTCTTCCCAAAGTGCTGAGATTCTACTCACTTGTGAAGAACACTTTTTTGAGGGAAGTGTTCTTCAAAGGGTTTCTGTAAGACTAGGGGTTCCATTAAGAACCCTTTCCAACCAAAGAACCCTTTTTGGTCTTCAAGGAGAACTCTTTCATCAAGGGTTCTTTGTACCATAATATAAAAAGGTTCTGGATAAAACTCTCGAAATAAAAGGGTTCTTGGTAGAACCCCCCGGATGAGTTCTAAATAAAATCCTTAGAATTTAAAAAGGCTCTCAGTAGAACCTCAAGTGGGTTCTAGTTAAAACCCTTGGAATATACAGGCTTCTCAGTAAGACCCCCTGAGTGGGTTCTGGATAAGATTCTTGGAAAATAAAATTGTTCTCGGTAGAGCCCTTTTAGTGGGTTCTAGATAACATAGCTCTGGATAGGAGCCCCACTCAGGGTTCTGGGTGGAACCATTAGAACCTCTCACAGATAGAAATGATAGATATGACCCTTTATGTTGTGTTCTAGGTAGAACTCTCTGAAGGGTTTGCAAGTGAAACCTTTATGAAAGGTTACATCGGGAACCAAAAAGGGTTCTCCTCAGGGGACAAGTGGAAGAGCCCTTTCTGGTTCTAGGCAGCTGCTTTATTTCTGAGAGTGTGGAGATAAAGAGGCTTAGAACTGAACAGGCCAAACAGTGCACACAAACTAATTAGATTAACCTATTTAAGTGTGATTATGTAATGCAGAGGAGATAACACGGAGTTAATTCGGTACCTTCCAATGCGCTCCCTGACATTCTTGTACACCTGGGTGAGTTTGGGCTCCAGGTACCCCAGCAGCCTGTGCAGCAGTTCAGAAACTCTCCACTGCTGCTGGGCCAGACCTCCCTGAAGCACATACAGCAAACTGACAGAGACAAAGAGACGGGGGGATCGAGGGATTGGGGGGAGGGGGGGATTGTCGTGTTATTGCGGCACGTCAGCTCGGCGTACGTCAGCTCAGGTTACTACTGCAGTCTGAAATCAGAAACCTCTGAAATACCGTAGATGACATAAACGCATACTCTGTGCCTATAGTTATTCATGCACATACGTACACACACATGCACATACCTGGCGTCCCGGAACGAGCCGCCCTCTCCGCTCAGCGGGCTCTCCATCAGCAGTTCAAACAGCCAGTGGAGTTTCCTGGGGTCCCGGCCCTCCTATTGGACAGCAGCCAGTACAACACAGGCTTATTTTTGGAACTATTATTTTAGGTTGGCAGCATGTATACATCCACAAAGGCAGAGGTTCTCAGTTTTTACAAGATTGAAAATATGCCTTGGACCCTCAAATGAATGTCCGCTGGATTAGAGGGATGTTACAGGGTGACATGTACTTGACTGGCAGGAGGAACATTTATGTACATATATTTATTTATTGTAATGTAGATTGTTGAATTAGAATGCAATCTGTAAACTATTTTAGAGTTTATAAATGACATATCATTAACTGAACTATGAAGTATTTTGTAAACCCACATCTCAGAACCCCTGCACTACTGCATGCATGTTCCCATACTTTCACTTCCAATACAAACAGAGAGACTAGTCTCTGTATCAAAACAGTAGGCGTTTTTTGTATTATACAACATAAACAAACTTAATGTACGTTTTACTCCTACAGAAAAGATATATATTGATTTCCAAGCGGATGACTGCAAATCAGCAGAACAACCAAAAGAAGATGGTTTAGGTATGTATGGTATGTTTAAGAGAAGAGCAAATCAGTCAAAACTTACTTCAACCAAATTTTAAGTCCTAACTGATTCAAAAATTATGTTTCCTGCTGAAACAAGATGCAGACAACAAGTTTCAATGTTGTCCTCCAGTGAAGAGCACAGTTTAAAAAAAAAAATCTTCTGGTTATAATGAAGAGACGAACGGGGAAAAATGCAGTTGTCAGTTAACAAGGCTAAGAGTCTGCAGCCATGCTAGCGCTCTGTGAGGTTGTACTTTGGTGCTAATACAACTGAAGCTGGTCGAAATGTCGTTAGTTTTGAAGGTATTTGGTTACATGGTGAGCACCAGCTGAGATCTACATGTTGATTTCTAGTCGACAACTGAATGATATTTGGTCAAAAAAGTCTAACATCCACGTGTCACAAAACAAATTTGTTCTGTTGTAGGCATGGGCTCAGTTTGAACCGGTAAAGGGGGATCACTGAGCCCCCAAGTGGAACATTAATTCTCATCTTATTAGGTGGTATGGTAGCCTGTAGTGATGCGTGGGTCAGCTTATTAGATAATAGTACAGGTTCGTGTGGGGGGCCTGTTTTTTCTGTAAATTATCATAACTTAAAAAAACACTGCATGCAATAGTCCATAGTCCACTAGACTGTGGAGAATAATGGGCTCTGTATCTGGTTTACTGCCAAGTTTTGTGGTTTGTGTGAGTTTAGATTTTATGGTCATTCTCGAAATGTTCCATCACTCCTCAGGCATAATAGTTGGGATATGAAAATGCTCCTGGTGGTATCCTATTAATTTTGATATATACAAAACCTCAACTGTACACATCAGTTTTTTGTGAAACCCCAAACTTAAAGCTCAACCTGCGCCTACAGTTGTAGGACGAAAGAGAGACGATAATAAAATGATAATATAGGCCGTCTGCTGCCAACAAGCTTCCAGTACATCATCAGCATTAGCTTAATGTGCATGAGTACTTAGGCGTATTGGTTACAGCTTTGACTACTCCAAAGCTATATGCACCTAGACTTGTGGTAGTGGGAGAAGTTAGTCTTCTGGCCTATTTTCCAAAAAGCTTTCTTCCAAAAGGGCCAGAAAAGGCTTTAGGAAATCAGGTGACATTGTCCAGGCAGGAAGACGTGGTGGATAAATGGGTTTGACACAGAGTCCTGCGTGAGATATGTTTTTTCTTCTTTTCTGGCTTTGAACTGAGAAATGTTGATGTAGTTTCCAAAGTGATGAAAAGCTTTTATTTTCACACGGTAGACGATAATTTTCTTTTAAAAAAATATGGTTAAGTGAGAATGTTTAACCAATGTCTTCAACTCGCCTGTGAAAAAAAACTTTCCCTTTTGAACCTTCTTGCACGTCTTTTCATTCGTGGTCATGGTCGTTCTTTTAAACATCTTTTTAATGGAAAAAAAAATCACTTGGCGAAGCAAAATATTGGACAAATTAAAATGGGATCACCAATTTTATTACCATTCATCTTGAGGGGGACTTGAATGCCTGTACCAAAGTTCACCTAACATTCATCCACGGTGACGCAGCTCTCTGTTGTTATGGACCAAATATCTGGAACAAACTCCCACCAGATGAGCAACTTCTGTTGATAATATTAAAAAAACAGCTCAAAATGTACTTTTATTAACTTGCTTTTAGTCAACTTTACCTTTTTAAAACTGTTTTACAGTTTTGTATCTTGGGAAATTTACATGTTTTTATTACTAGTATCATTCAAATTTACTTAAGCACTCTGACCTGCTTTCTATGTTATGAGAGCTGCTATTTAAATAAAGTTTATCATTCTTATTGTTATTGGAATTAAACATTTCCCTGAAAACTACAAGTGTCAGCCTCACAGTGGTGCTAGAGGAAAAGTCATTTGGATTAGGATTCATCATCCGGGAACTATGAATATCTGTACAATGTTTCATAGCAATCACGCTGAATAGTTGAGATATTTGAGTCTGGATCAAAGTGGTGGACTGACAGACTGACACTGCCATCCTTAGAGCCATGGTAACGACATAACAATAACAAGAAAATTTAAAGTAAAGAGTGCTTGTGCTCCAAATGGTGTTTTCAAAATCCAATTTTCACCCAAATGTTTGTTTTATTGATTTTAAAAAAAAAAAAAATCTGCTATTCAACATTTTTTATCTGGAATTGTATTCAGACAAATGCCTGATTTTCTGTATTGAGCCCTGAGCTGTGGTGTGTTGTGTTGTAGGCTATTTGTATGCATGTGAGCAACTCACACAGGCAGTAGCGATGCAGGTGCCCCAGTCTGTGTAGGTTTCCACTGTGATGTTGGTTAACGCCGTCCTGATCAAAGGGCACAAAACCTTCCATAGCCTGTCCACCTGAGCACACACACACACAATAATGAAAGTTTTTATTAATATTGACTTTTCTTATCAAAAAGTAGTGCAGCGTGTGTATTTGTTGCTGTGTGTGTGTGTGTGTGTGTGTCTCCAGCACCTTGCTGAAACTCCAGAGTTTGCTGCCTCTGATTAGTCCTGCAGTAATCTCACACACACAGCGCTGGGAGCTCTCGTGGGGGTCGCTGGCAAGCTGCTCCAGGTGAGGCCATAGTAACGGCAGGAACACGTCGCCATAGTTACCAAACAGCCCCTGTCGATCAAACGTGAGCATGAAGGTTTGTTCCAACCAAGAGCGTTTTTTTTTGTTTGTTTTTTTTTTACCAAAAGAGAGACAGATTATCAGTCATTCGCTTGACGCAAGTGAGCTGTCAGCTGCCTGACGGACAACAATGAATCACAGCAGCTGATGACACAAATTCCAGCTCTACGTAGTTCAATTCAGCCTTGGCTCACGGTGGTATGCTGTGTCACTTCTTTGTAAAAGGTTTGCCAGATCGATTGAGGCTGAGATTTTAAATTGCACCTTGAAGAGACAGAAGCGTCGGGGGTTGAAGCTGTCTTTTCCTTTCCGATCCTCCAGAGAGAGAAACTCTATCAGCTGATCGATAAATTCCGGGTCTGAGAAATATTCAAAGATGATCTTCTCACCCTGTGTGACACAAAAGACAAATGGCACATGTAATAGTAGTAATATTCAGAGGTGACAAAAGTACACGCATTCGAATTCAAGTAGAGGTACGATATGATATGTGTAAATAAAGCAGGAGAACTGATTCAACTTCATTACTCAAGTAAAAGTGACAAAGCACAAGCTCTGAAATGTACTCAAAGTGAAAAATTAAAAAGTCACCCTCTATAGGACATTTCTACCGGCTGTTTCTGTGTAAAACTGGACCTCACCTTTTCTCCACGGCAAAGGGCTCCCTTACTTGTCATTTTCATCTTGTTACATCTTTCAAGTTGTTTACATCTTGTTACATTTTGTCTTGTTCTATTTTTGATGTCATTTTTGTCTTGTTACATCTTTCATGTCTTATCACGTCTTTTAAGACATTTACATCATGTGCACCTATTACATCGTTTTTGTCTTGTTAAATTTTTACGTCGTTTTTGTCTAGTTACGTCTTTCATGTCATTTATGTTGTGTTGGGTCTGTTGTGTGCGATATGCACTGATGGATAGACTAAGGAATTGTCATGTGTTATTGTCCTGTCCATATAGGCTGAAATCAGTCTTGATATTGGGAAGGCAGCATGCAAAATAAAAACAAAAACAATAATTCCCCTTAAATACTAACCTATTTTGAAAATGTATGTAGTACAAAGTACAGATGTTTGTGTTGAAATGTGTGGAGTAAAAGTAAAAAAAATGTCAGTAAAATAAATACTCCTACACCTAGTTCAGATTCCAGAAAACTCCACGTAGGTACAGTAACAACGTATTTCTACTTTGTTACTTCCCATCTCTGGTATATATGGAGGTATCAAGTCAGAGACTTCGTGTGTGGTACAGTGTGAGCACACACCTCACTCATCTCTTCATACGGCAGGTCATCTTTTGGCTTTTCAGAAGCTGCATGGATCATCAATTCTCTGAGAGGAGCGGGAGACAAAGAAGAGGCCGCTGCTGTGATTTATAGATAACAACAAACAGGAAAAATATGGATAGACACATACTGTCTTCACGTAAGCAGCGAGGATAAATGAATGATTAAAAAGTCAGTTAGTCAGCAAGCCGTCCGCGCACCAAGACAGCCTGCCAGCCCTCCACCTATACATCAATTCCTCTATCTAGGCCAGGCAGGAAGTCGTTCAGTCAGCCTTATCTAGGCCAGGCCATGACAGGGAGTCACTTCAACGGCCTGCTAGTTATCCAGCCGCCCAGATCAGTCATCCAGCAGTTAGTCGGACATAAAGTTAGCCACAAAGCCGAGCATCAAATCAACGAAGGCACTTAAGTCAATCAGCGATTTAGCTCCGTCCAACCAAGCAGTTAATCAGCCTTCCAGTTTCTAAATCCACCACCTAAACACTCCGTCACTCTCTTTACCTCGGCCATGAGTAGTAGCCCCAGTGTGTCTTCTCCACATACTGCAGAGAGTCCCACTGTTCCTGACTCAGAGGTAGGTTGTTGCTGTCGTACTGCAGCCAGCGATTCGATTCACGATCCCCGACGCACACACCCTCTGGATCGTCAACACCACCTGGACAGCATGCAAACAAAATGCAAATACATGAAAAGTCTTGGACTTGTTCCACCAGTCGCAGTACAATCTTTTTTTTTTTGTTTTGTTTTTTGTAGGAATTCAAGTGTGCAGTACTGCATGCCAGCCATTCCCAAATTTAAGAATGTCACAGTCCAATTTGAAATCTGAAAATCTTCTGTGGCTCACCCAAACCTTTAATCACAACTCTGATCAACACAGAGATTAATCCTGCCAATGAAGAGATCCAGTATTTTTGTGATGAGTCACCAAATAATAAAACTAGGTCAGAAAAATGAAGAATTACACATAATTTAAATCCCATGGTTTTGTTTTATTAGTTGTGATTGCTTTTTAAAATTATTCATGAATATTTCACGTAAATTTCAAACTTACAAAACTAAAACTTAAAAACATTTTATTCATTTACTTTAATGACCTCTCACAGCACACCTGCAGTACCGTCACAAAACACCAGGGGGCCACAGTCCACACTTTGGGATTCACCGCTCTATGAAATAATAATTCATTGCAACACTCTGGTTCACACTACCATTAACACTGCATTCATTTATTTATACTGTAGATTTCAACCAACCAATACTCTTAATATAAATGTTCTCCTGTCTTACACACTTACTCATAGGCCCCGTTTTTCAGCATTATCGTTTCTGTTTATTGTTTATGTACACATTTATATATTGCTAGTATACATATTTTTTTTACACATTATTCTTCCATGTATAATGCACATGTTTTTACATACTCTTATTTCTATTTTCTTATAATTTCTCTATGTTTTTCTCTATTTCAATTCTTGAATAGGAGAATCTGTAGCGTAATCCAGTATCCCCATATCAATAAAAGTCAAAATATTGCAAGTATCTAAGTATGTTTTGAGTTGCATTTGCAGGTGAGTGTGTGCTGGCCATTGTTGAAAAGGTGTCTTGGTTTTAGACATAAAAGAGAGAAAGAAAGAAAGATTTTCTAATTTCAAGCAATTTATCTTCTAATAGAAAACAAATGTAGATTTATATTCCAGTCTTATTGCTTACTCAATGGGAAATTACCACACAATTAGTCTTAACACCATGATGTATTATTTAATCAAAATGAGACGCTGAGATTGCATCTGGTAATAGCTGAACTGCGAGAAGGCCTCGCAGAGATTCTCACTAGAATTGCTGCATTCTCCCCACAAGAACTAAATGTAAGAGTCGTTTACTGTATGTGATTGTTACTGTGTGACTTGTGTGCTCACTCACTGATTTCTGATGGCTTCACAGCCACTTTCTTTCTTGGTCGTTTCAGCTGTTTCAGGATGCCGGCCATTGTCGAGATCGCCACCTTCGGGAGAGAAAGATTAACGAAGGTAAGGTGGAGTCATGCATGACACGATAGAGGGCTGGAACATGCAATGGTCAGCCTCAGTTTTACATTATTCTACGGCACTGCTACTTACTTTTTAATATATTGCCACTACTTTGAATTGTACTGTTCATATTTTTTGGCTACACACACTTGCACTTTTTCCACAAGCCTTTTTGGGACTTGCTTATTTGTTACTGTCAACTATTGTCTCTATTGTTGCACCCATGTTATGCTTTTATTTTGCAAACAGGCCCCAGAGAAAAATGCTATTTTAACTGTGTCCCAAATCAACACTACACACTAGTCCTAAGCAGGTTTTGACAGTGTAGTTTGTTCAGACTTGAAAATGAAGTATACTCTCTATGATATGGGTCTGTATCTGTCACACTGCCCTTTATACTCAAGTTTTTATACTATATATTTGCTACTGAATGCTTTTACTTCCTTTTTAATTGTGTTTTATTAATTGTATTGCATTGTACTTTTTAATTGCTTATATTTTACTTCATTCCTGTCACTATTTTGTTTTGCTTGCACAATGGCAATTACGTTCTTGAATCTTTCATCTAAAAAAGCCAATGTGCAAACAAACAAAAAAAAAAAACACTTGATTGTTGAGTGTGCTGTCAGTGGATACAATTGTACCAAAATGCAAAGAACAAAGTAAATGGAGCTGAGAAGAAAGTCAATAAATGCAGGTGGTTGTGACAGCTTAAGTAAGAGAAAAAGAGAAAGAAACAGAACTAAATCTCCAGAAAGACATTTTGCTTTCTCTGTGGGAAAGCTAATTGGAAGTGACGATCTGAAGTCTATTGACAGTTTGACTGACATCCAAGGGGCGCACCTTGGAAACGGTCAAGTACGTTTACTCCTTAAAACATTTGTTTGCCTTAATTTTCAATTAGTGCTTGTTCTTTGATTAGTTCAGGGCTGGCACCTGTTAACATTATCTTTTCGCTCAGTCGGCCTTTTAACCCTAGTACTTATAGTCCATATTTGTCCTGCCAACAAGAATAAACTGCATTTTTCTAACCCTTTCTGCTTCGACATGCCTCCAAGCTCTGAGTCTCTCTTCCCCTCTTTTTCTAGATCTCCTCTCTCTGTCTTTCTTTCCTATTATGTGTGCCCTGTCCTCTTCCACGTCTCCATGGGGGAGAGAGATCATATGGCTCAGGTCCCATTTGCCAGTACCTGATGTTGCTAAATATCCTCCTGGATCCACATTCTTAACATATATTTTATAATCTACACGCATCAGGAACATTGAAATATCAGATACTTGTCCATAAATTGTTTATCCACGCAAACACAAACTCAGGTAGACATACAGTACACCAGAGCTGCAGACCTTGCGTATGCTGATGGAGTCATGTATGAGGCTCTGTGTGAAGAAGAGGACAGCGTCAGGGGGCAGTGGGTGATCTTCTCTCAGCTGGAGCGACAACAAGTCTGTGGCCATGTGCTCAAATTTCCAGGGCCTGAAAGACAAGTATACGCACATGCAAACATAAGCCTTGTTGGTAATTCTGTATTACAACATGGGATCTTTTCACTAAAATTCTGAGTTAATTATCTGCTCTAAAAACTATATATTCTCTCTTTTCAAGCATGACTTTTTTATTTACAGGCCAAGATCACTGTCTAGAGGCTACATGAAGAGTACGTTTAGATTTTCAGTACAGAATATATAGCTTGCATAGTGTATTCTGACATTTTTTTGTTATAAACAATTACATAGCGAGTGCATATACGCATAACACATAAACAAGTGGAAAGAAAACCTACAGATTACTGTCTTCAAGGCAATCCAAGAGATCATTGACCAGCTTCTCATATTTTCTGTACAAAAGAGAAAGAAACTGTTAGGCAGTTGTACTACTTCAGTACCACTAAGTTTACTAATGGTAATAACAGTAAATAAAACATGTTGGTGCTCTAGCTCTTCTGTAACCTTGATAAAAACTAAGACGGCATTAAAACTAAATGAATGAACAAATAATACCAACTCCAGTTTATATTCCTACCTCGCAGCGACCACATTTCTGATTCGCTGGCGTTGAAGCCCCTCTTTCAGCTCCTCTACAGATGGTGCCTCGAAACAAGGCGTGGGATTTTGAGACTGTGCAATATGATTGGCGACCTCTACGCATCTTTCATCCACCTACAAGTGAAGAAGGGGAGCAATAATTTAAAAAAGATAACGGTAGCATGTTGACTGTTAATGAACACGTTGCTCACAGTAAAGTAGATCCCGATGGTGTCATGCTGGCGATGGATCCTGTCGACGATGTCGTCGAGCAGTCGACCAACAGAAGGCTCCTCCAGGGTCATGGTGGGCGACAGGCCACAGCGGACCAGAGCGGGCCACACCTCCCCGACACAGTCCCAGTCCCTCATACTGGCCAGAGAAACACTGCTGTGAACACCCAGCAGGCAGTACAGAGCGCCCTGAACAACAGAGACACACACAAGACAAGGACACAGGATTTAAATTGAACTGTAGACGACAGCACAAACATCTGAAGAACAGAAAAAGAGCTGGATTCTTCACAGTCTGCGTCAGAGACATGTGACCTTTTGTCAGAATTTGAAGGACACAACCTGTGTTTTTTAGACCAGATCTAACAACTACAAATAGCTGGATGTTTACAGTACTATGTAAATGAATGATTTTAAAATTCAACTGTTAAAATGTATGTTACATTCTGACGATGGATGCTATTACATTGACAAATAATTGCCAGAAGATTGTAGCTAAGTACTGTAGCTCATACAAAGACACATAAAGTTGGATGATGATCCACTATCACACCTCTGCCCGAAGAAGAAGTAAACCTCTATTATTTTCCCTTAGCATATTGAATAAATAATATTCTTGTTACCTCCATATTTTTAGTAGAACTGAAAATAAGCCGAAGAAGTTAAATAATTTAATTTCCATGACGTCTCTGCAGACTTGTTTATTCACTGTGTCCATGGAAACGACCATTAACGCAGCCATAAAGGTATGGTTTTCTCACGCAGAAAAGATAGTTTGTTTACCTTTCTGATAATTACATCACTACATAACTCATTAATATTCAGACAAGCTTAATACCCGATTATTTGTGATTTTATGTATATATGCAATTCAAACATAATGCTGCATTTTCAGTCAAAACCAATTCGGTCACAAATGTCTAGATTTGGATTATAAGGCCCTTGGACCAGAGTTGTTTGTTCGCTCTTCGCATCTTAAATAATCTGTAAAATACTGATCAGTTGTTTATTAAAGCATTTAACCTGTAATCTGTCAAATATGTAATTTTAAGACCAATTAAAATGCTACAGCAGGATGTTAATAATATAAACTTTGAAATCAGACATAAATCCATTGCTCTTGTTGGTAGAATAGACATCAAGTCAGTGTAATTACAGGGTGTTATAGATGTTCACCGTTCTCACCCACTGTCCATTATATATCAGCACTACAAACTCACTATATGAATTTTGTCCCAGTTTCCCCACTGGTATTTGTACCTTGTCTGCCATTTAAGGACAACTTCCTAGTGGTAAAACATTTCACTTTGTGAGTTGCAAGGCAGGATGAATCACCTGATTGGACCCTTTGCTAAATCTTCTGCAGAGCAGTTATCGTCATAGCTCAGTAACCCCAACTAGGCAAAGCACCTCCGTCAAATTTGTCCTGCTGTGTTGGATTTAGGCAAGTTAGAAAAGAAAAATCATCACCTGGTCCTCATACTAGAAGGCATTACTCTTGTTAAAGTAGTTTGAAAAATGGCTAAGATCTCACATTTGTGTCGCTGACACGTTTATGTTTTGGGCAACATTAGAAGAACAAAGTTCTGTGCAATCGCAGGCACATTTTTCCTTATAATGCGAGGGCTAAATGATGACATCATGTCGCCTTTTTGCTCATTTAAAGCTTTTGCATTTTTGCATCAATATGGTTTTGAGTTTTTCCATTAAATTTGCCTTTTTGATCCAGTACCTGTAAAAGTTTTTTTGTACATGCGTACCTGAGCCTCTGTGCTCTTTTTTACAGAGGCATGTTCTGGAGACACTGTTTCCCAGCTCAGCTCTGATTGGTCCAGCATTGTGACCTGACTGACCCTCAATGAGAAGATCACAAGTACCTGAGTGACGAATGTGTTTATGTCCACATGTTGCCTGTTCTGCTTTGTGATGGTGATCTGACAATGACTGAGGAAGATCTCTGTTAGATCAAAATGTTGCTCAATTAAAATTGCTGAGAGGTATCAGTACAGTGAGCGGATCTTTTGTCGCATTTTTGCCTTAAGTTTTAGCTATGGCATTTTTGCATCCACATGGTACTGACTTAGCATGATATCATGTGTTCTAATGACAAAACTAATCTTAATTTATATTGCACTTTTCAAAAATGTTTCAAAACAAGTTAACAAAGTGCTTCATAAACAAAAAAATGGATAAAACAATGAACGAACTCAGAAGATCACAAAAAATATGAAAGATAAATATTCAACTTTAAAATAAAAGTTAAGTGTCACACTATTTAGAGACCAATTTGTAGAAATGTATCTTCAAAGGAGTGTTAAATGAGGACACTGATGTTGCTCGCCTTATGTCCAATAGAAGACTTTCGCAGGATTTCTCTTGCCCTGACAGCCTCAGTCTTCAATCTAGCTCTGGGGATAGTCAGCAAAAACTGGTAAGCAGACTTCGGGAGTGAAAGGAGAGAAAAGGGCAACAGCGTAGGAAAAGGAAAGGCCTGACTGCCTTAAGAACAAGCAGTAAAACTTTAAAATCAATGCTGAAGGCCACAGGTAACAGCGCAGGGAGGCCAGCGGAGCCATCAAATACATACTGAAGACACAGTTCTGGACTGACTTCAAGTTTCAGCACCATGGACAGTGACCGTAATGAGCAAGCCCAGAGTGACAACTGTGTGTGTGTCACCATGTGCTACAGCGTGTGTGGGTGTGTGTGTGTGTTTGTGTGTGTGTGTGTGTGGTACCTTAAACTGCTGCTGTGTGCCATTGGTCTGTTGAGGTGAGAGCAGTTGCACAATTCGTGGAATCAGGTCTCTGTAGGAGAAGCTGAAGGTTCCCAACGCAGCCATCAGCACCACCTGGGCCCTGCTACGTACCTGCAAGGACACACACACACACACACACACACACACACACAAACACGATGTACATGCATACATTCTCAATTAGATTCTGTTTCACCAGAGATATTTATGTTAATACCATCAGGTAAATGGGAACCAACAGATGTTCTGATTGAATTTTTCTTGTTAATTTGTCTTGTGTGTGTGAAGTGTGCGAGTTTTACCTGGCTGTAAGTGCTGGTAGAAAGCAGCAGCAGATTACAGAGCAGCTCTGATGAACCACTTTATATTCACTGCCCTCAACCACCAGCTTCCTCATCTACTCACACAGAAACACAAATTTCAAGTATTATAAAAAACACCAACTACTGGCTGAGAATTTAATTCAGTTCAAATCAAATTCAAATTTTATTTGAATAGCACCATGTCATACAAAGTAACTTAAAAGTGCTTTACATAAAAATAAAATAAAATGGCAAATAAAGTGCATATAAACAGAAACATCCATGCATACACGCATGAAAAATACTTACATACAAAAAAAATGCTGTAAAAATACAGTGTTTGATTTAAGAAAAAGCTGAAAGGTCTTTAACAGAATAAGTGTTGAGCGACTCTAAGATCAGCAGGCACACTGTTCAATTCTGCCAAAATAAATGGGACACATAACTACATATTCTGTGTAAAGACAAGTACTATCTGTTTAAAAATTATTAAAATAAAATCCTCATTGCACCAGAGGCAATGCAAAGTAGCAGAGAAGCCTTGTGGGTGTCTTTACACGGCACATTAAAATAAATCAATCACACCAATGTGTTTCCATGACCCTCTAGTTAAAATAATCTAGTTAATTAATTCAGAACCAGTTAATATAGGCTATGCTTCCACACACTGCATAAACAACTTTATGCTACTTTAAATCCCCTCAGAAAACACAGCTGGCTCAGTGTAGAGGGTAAAAACATCGCTCCGTCTCACCTGTGTGACATGTTGTGTCTGTGTCCCATGTATTTCTACTGTTGGGTGCATAAATACTGAATGTCATCTCACCACCCTTTGAAAATGCCTAAGACATATGGAGCAAATTCCGACCTTTCTGAACAGACAGATCTGCTGGGATTGTAAACTAAGAGCATGTCTTAAATGTACTGTGGAGCCAGACTAGCAAGTGCTTTGTAAACCAAGAGGATTTTGAATTGTTGCTGCTGTCAGCTGTGTTGTTGTTGTTGTTGTTGTTGTACCTTGCGTGTGTGTTTGTGTATATTTGTGCTGCTGCTGTATGCAATGCTAATTTATTTGACAGACATGTCCTAAAGGTCAAACTGCAGGAAATCATTTGCTTGGCGAGGTTATGTAACTGTGATTGGCACCTATTTAAGCCAGCAGGTGATGTGCACCGTGCACGTGCATTTCACATGGATGTGACTACAGCTACGTCTGCAACCCTGAACAAAGTGTGTGTGTTGTTGTACTAACCTCATGCTGGAGCAGAACTCCGGTCAATGAGCAACGCTCTAATGTGCTGCTTTTTCCCATGAAGCTGCAGAAAGAACGACAACATACTTAAATCATGCTGTAATTGAGTCACTGACACTCACAACAATCGGCGGCCTTGTTGCACTTTTCCAACTCACCCTGTTCTCCATGGACTTCTTGACAAGAGTGAAGCTTTTCCAGCGTGAGTCAAACTCCTTCTTGTGAGTGCCGCGGAAAAACATGAGGTCACTGATGATCTGTAGTCAAAAAGACAGACAAAGGGCGCTGTGAGACCTTGGCGGGCCTACCACAGGATAGAATAATAACATTTCACACATGAATAATAGAGGAATCACAGGGGCCGGACACCTTAATGATGATGAAGAGTGACTTTGTGTCATCCTCAGAGTGCTCCAAGATGTGATCTGGATTGGAGAAAGTGTATAAGGATTAACTGTGCATCACAATCACAGTCCAAACAAAGTGAGGATTTAGGGCTGGCGTGTAGTGGAGTTAAAGTCTTCACTCACTTAGCAGCAGTCTCATGGTTTGGCAGATGGACTCTCTGTAGTTCTCCCGTGAATCATCTGGAGGGGAGGAGACACACAGACGTCCCGTATGGACACAGAATGCACGATGAGCGGCTTTATCATCACTCACTGAAACTGTCGACAGAGCGACTACTTGTGTGCAAGTGTGCTATGTGGCAGCTTGTTTGTGTGTTCTCTTACCGTAGTCAACACCTATATGCAGCTTGATCTCTCCCAGATTTACCATGGAGGGCACGCTGAGAGGAAACAAAATGTAAGGAGCAAAAACGTGACAGGCCTGCACAAATATGTGTTTGTTTTTTAGTATATATATATATATTATGTGTGTGGGTGTGTGTGTATGTGTGTGTGTGTAAGTGCAGGACTCACAGGTCAGATACGTGTGGTCCATCCAGAGGGGGCAGCATGCTTCCAGCTCCAAGAAGGCAGTGTTGCACAATAGCAAGACTCTGCAACAGCTCCTCCCTGTGAATCAGACCACACGTTACAGTCCTGTCACAGCAGTGTGCAGGGGCCTCATCAGCATCATGATGGCCCTCAAAGGCCCAGTTATAAATGTAAGGCTGTGGATTAGGTATGCACAATTAATCGCAATAGTATCATAATTGCAATTTGGCCAAGAACAAGATCCAAATTGCAGAATCAGAATCAAATCACTGTTTTTTTAAAAAGGAATAATGTACAAGAAAACAGTATTATAAAGAGGTACTGTACTGCAGAGATGCATATTTTAATATTAATTTTTTCCAGTAAAAATGAAAAAAGTGGTTTGTGGGGAGCCACAAATAATTTTTTGACCCCATTTGAATTGTGTCATAAAGAATTACACGTGATGTTTGTCAATTTTAAGATATTTTTAAGAAGAAGGCATACTTTATTAATCCTCAAGGGGAAATTATATTTTTTTCACTCTGTTGTAATGTTGTACATATGTACACGCACAAACAGGACCTACAGACATGCATCTGAGGGAGGTGGCAGAGCAAGGGGGCTGTACACATACATATATATAGGCACCCTGAGCAATTAGGAGTTCAAGAGCTTGCTCAAGGGCACCTCGGCAGTGCCCAGGAGGTGAACTGGCACTTCTGTGGGACTTGAACTGGCAACCCTTCGGTTCCCAAGCCAAGTCCTTACAGACTGAGCTACTGCCGCCCCCTTTTCCAAGACGAGAAAGTTTACAGTTCGTTGTAGTTTAGTGTAGTTTTGTGCAAAACTGCTCAGTGAACTACATCTCTTGTCTCGCACAATATATGCCACTCTCACCAATCTCACTGCTCCTTGTAACGTTATCTTACCTGATGTGAATTTGTCCTGGAGGAAATGTGTACCATGTATTAGCTAAGTATTATATAAATTTAAAACATATGTTTTCCAGGCATGGTGCCCGAGAACTTTAAGCCCTGAGTGTGTCTGCGTTTTTTTGTGAATCCGCTTGGCGAGTCTATATTTACACTTGAGCAGCTAAATTCAACTTTTCCCTGTCTGTGCTCTTGATTAGGCTTCATCAAGAGCGTGAAGACAGATATTATGAACAGATGTTAAACTTCAGGTTTCACTTTTAAACACAGACAAATGTAATTTATTAGTAATGAAAGGCTGTGGGTTTCTTTGTTTTGTTTGTGTGTGTGCCTGATTACATCTAAAAATGGAAAAACTAAGAAAAACGACAGCACACCTGCTCATTGGCTGGTCTCCAGAGACGTGGCCCTTGATTCGCTGCAGCTCAGGGTGCAGGAGGCGGGACAACAGCTGGAAAACAAAGTTCTCCTCCTCCTTACTAGGCACGTGCCAACACACACCCAAGGCTGCCACATCTCCAGCTCTGCCCCAGTCCTGCAGAAAGAGAGAGAAAAAATAGCTTTTTCTCAGAAAGTTGTAGAGAGTTTTTTCCACTGGAACAACTGGCAAGCAAACCAGCACAACCAGTCCACCTCAAAACCACAGTCCTGTGTCTTTTGCTGGTATTTAAGTATTTGAAACACATGAAGCAGGGAAGGACACTAATCAATGCACAGAAGAAAACAAATTATGCAACAAACTGATCTACTATCAGATGACAGACGAGCAGATGGATACGACAAGTAAAATAACTCAAAATGAAAGAAAATCAAATCAAAACAAAATACAGAATCAGTGATCATGAACTGCAGATGAAAAAAGGTCAGTACTTGACATTGTGGAAGCAGCAGAAGAACGTAGGTGTAATTACTGCCACCTAGACTTTAAACCAGACGTACTTTCCCCTGAACTCATGTACAAAAACATGACAGAATATGATCAAGGATTACAAAAAAAAAACAAAAAAAACTATTTTCTCTTGGAGGACGACAGAAATACTGCACGGCAAGCAGCTGCTGTTTGTCTGCTGCCAGAAAGTAAAACAGACAAAAGAGACAAAAGAGAGATCACCTTTGAACTCAGTAGCATTAAAGAGAGATTATGCAACTTTTAAAAAGGAGAATTGAGCACAAAATGAAACCTTAGCACAAAAATGCACTCAACCTCACTGGGCCCTGTTTGACCAAAGCTTATGTGGCTAATGTTAATGTGTAAGTGACATTCCGAGTCACTTTGCTGACTATTCTCTGCTTGTCCTGCTTTTAAACTTTGTTTTAGCATTCATCATTATCTTGTCAACCAATCAGAGCTTTGTCAGTGCAGTTAAGAATGTGAACTTCCTCCACAGATAGCTAGCTACCTTCAAGAAAAATACTGACAGAAAAATGTCTAGCTAGAGAAGCAACAACTCTTAACTCTGAGCAAAATGTTACACAGACTCACTGTATTTCATTATGCAGTCAGTCACTGACTGCATGTAATTTACCTTTTTACCTTGTAATTTAACCTTTTTCTTACCAACATGTTTTCAGAATTATGGTTTGAAGAATCATCAGATAGTATGAATAGTGTTAGTGTGTGTTTTTGGTACTCTGAATCTGTGTGTTACAGCCCCTGGAGGGTGGCCTTGTAGGTAACTTGTGTATGTGATGTGGTCTAATGCGTTCGTTGTGGGAAGTGAGAGAAAAGTACCAGCACACAGCCACAGATAAGTGCTTTATGGAGGCCAGTTAACTTACTTAAATCAGCTGTAAATCGTGTAGATAAGCTCAGGTTGCAGCATAACAGTAACTTGAAAACCTTACAGTGTGTAGAGTTTGTTGCCACAGAAGACAAAAAAGGTTCATGGCGTCTTCCTACATTCTTCACAGCAGAGTTGGTCTCCACTGGAGAGCTAGTTACAGCTACGAGCCAGGCTAAAGTAAATTAAATGGCATAAAAAAGCTTTTCCGACCATGATTTGGAGCTGTGCATCTGGAATGGTAACATGCAATCATGTCAATCACTGAATCAGGCTTCACTGGTAGAGTGACAAATGTGTTGCACAGCAACAGCACCCCCTGGCCTCAGTATTGAGAAAGTAGATCAGGTGATTGATTGCATAATTTTTGTTTGAAACACTGGAATCCTTCCCTACACCTGCAGGCTATTATAGCAATAACTACCCAAAACAGCCCAAACTGGGGTTGAGCATGACGAGACTGTCCTCACCACCTGATGTCATCTAACATTACATACATTTTTTGCTCCCCCTCAATGCTTCATCCATTAAAACAAAGCAATATCTACTTGTGATCTCCCATTGCAGATTAGGATGTGTGGATATGAGCAGCTCATCCAGACTGTTTCCTATCAGATGAAAGATTTTTAAAAGACGTTAAGTATTTCACGTTATACAAGAAAAAGTCAAGAAGTTGAGATAAGTGTGAAAAAATAAACAGAATAGAAAGTTTTTTTCTTTGTTTATCACCTTGTCAGCCCCTCTGATGTATCTCATTTATCTAATGACCCTTTTAGGGGTCCTGACTCCAGTTTGACTCCTCTCGCTCCTCCTGAATGAGGGCATCTTTACAGTTTTGGAAAACATGCATTTATCTGCATTACTTCTTTACATAAGTCTATTTGTTGTACAAAGAAGGAAACATGAAATCAAAACTGAGAGATAAAGACAGACATGACAGAGAGCAGTATCAGCAGTGTGTGGTCCAGCGGTGCAGCCATTTAATTTCAATTTGATAAATGTTTTCTAATTCTCTTTATAGAAACAGAAATTGCATTGCAATTACTAAACCTGTAACATCCCATTTAATTAAACTGCCAGAAAGTGCAGTTTTAAAGGTTGTTCTTCTGGCATTTTCTGTTTTTGACTAGATACTGTAATAGCTGTGATAACAGCCAATTTGCACTGGAGGATGTTTGCAAATAAGCCATAGTTGAAACTAAGCAGTTAGAGTTGGAGGGAACGGATTTAAAGGGACAGTTTGGATTTTTGAAGTGGGGCTGTATGAGGTACTTATCCATAGTCAGAGTATAACCTTCAGTAAATGGCAGTCGGCACGCCCCCACCTTAGAGAAGCACTTCGAATATAGGGTATGCATGTAATGTCACAGTAGGCGGAGTCACTGCAGTTGCAAAAAGACTACTGAGTGACGGTGTTAGCATTCAACTTGAATGCCACCACAACACAAAAAAGACATTGAAAATGGGACAGAGCTGTTGTGTGACTGACGCAGCAGCAAGAAATCAGAGCAATCTTTTTACAGACTATTGAAACACGGACTTAGTTGGATTTCATGGTAAAATCATACTATTGACTAATGTACTTGCATCTTCATTTATATTGTGCAACATTGTGCTTCCTCACACTGTTGCATCGAAATGTCTCTCCAATTGTAATAAAATAAAAAATATCTGTACAGACCCGTCCACATACAATTACAATATCCTTTGGTGTCCTCGTCACTTTAATTCTGTGAACAAATCTAAACTTCTAGTCATGTTACAACCACATCAGCACTTTTTTGTGCCTTCTTTGCTTTGTGTATTTCCTCGGGCACCAAAATCAGGTTCATGTACCCATACAACCCCACCTCAAAAAATCCTAGCCCTTCAACTTTATTAGCTTGTGGGATTAAATATTAAACGTTATTTGGTCACTTAAATGAATCTTCGTCTGTGCCGTATAGCTTTGTAGATGTGTATTTACCCGTATAGGGAGGTCAGCATCAAAGCCTCCAGAGGTGCTGCGGTACTCGGTGGGGTAGATGAGGGACAGCGACCGGAGTGTGTGTTCTAGCAGATTGCAGGCGAGTGTGTATGCACGTTTACAGCGCAGACGCACACACACACACAGGATCCGCTCTAGGTCCCCTTGGTATTTTAACAGCTGTTCACCATCCACACGGGTTACCTAAAAACAACACACGCACACACATACACACAGAGTAGAGTACATGCACACACACAGACACAGGCAATTCACTGGAGAGTTGTGTCTTAAATATTGAGGTTCTCCAGTAAATCACAGCATCTGGCTTGCTCCCACTCGCATTAAGCTCCCAGGAGTAATAAAACAAAACAGAAAGGGTATCAATATGTTCTGGTTAACGACAAAGCTCTTTGATATTTATGACCGTGCAGGGTGCACGCTGCAAAAAATGTCATTTGGTCATCATTTTTTCCTCATACAATGTCACAATGATATTCTTCTTCTTTAAAAACAAGCTAAATTGTATCACCTTCCACACATTTTAAGTGTTTCGTTTTGTAGAAACAGACTGAAACCTTGATTCAAAGTAGAAAAGACAAATCACTTCTGCAGTAGTTAAGGAAATGAAGCCTGACTCCAACATATTCTTAAAACAAACTGATCTGTAATGAAATATGACGACCTGACAGGCAGGCTTTTTTAACAAAAAAAAAAAAATCTTTTTAAGATTAAATAACATTTCAAGACACAAAGTAGCTGAAATAAATGTACGATTCATATTTTTTAGAGTGTTGAAGCCCTCGGGAGGTGATAGATCCTCGTCTCACCTCGGAGAGCAGCTGGAGATTCCACAGCAGCTCCTTATCCAGCTCGTCTTCTCCCAGCAGCTCCTGATCTACACACACACACATACACACACACACACACACACACACACACACACACACACACACACACACACACACACACAAGCATGCACACACAAAGGAGCTGAATAATGTACTGTATTGCTCCCCAGACAGACTGAGCTCATTTTGCTGAATTTCGGGGTCATCTCAGTTCTCAGTCACGCTGTGGCCGGCAGTGTGGGTCTGTCACTCAGTAACTACTTCCAGACTGAAATATCTCAGCATCTACTGGATGGATTGAAATGAAATTTTGTATAGACATTCATGCTCCCCGGAGGATGAGGCCTACAGACTTTTCCACTAGCGCCACCATGAGGTTAACATATGTGGTTAAGATTAAAATGTCTTAACAACTATTAAATGGATTGCCCTGGAATTTCCTTTCAGAATGAACTGTAACAACTTTGGTGATTCACTGACTTTTCATTTTGAGTCACCATCATGTCAAAAATGTAATTTGTTGATTATGATCAGATACCTGCAAAATTACATTCCCATCGGTCTCAGCTGTACTTTCTGTAATGCTATTTAGGAAATGTTAGCATGCTAACACACCAAACTGAGAAAGCAAACACGATAAACATTATGTCTGCTAAAAAATAATGATATCAACACCTCAGCAGTGTAATTGTGAGTATGTTTGCATGAAAAAGTTAGCAAAACACAGCTGTCTCAGGGGTGTAGTGGGGGAATGAACCCAAGCAAAGTCAGTTTATCCACCTCTTTCAAATGAGGCTTAAAGTTTACTCACCTATTTTGTGCTCACTGTATCAATCAATGAGGGGAAACAAGGTCATAAAAATATAGTTTGCTCACAGAGTTGCCTGTATGGCTGTACTTTGATGCTGTTAACCTTTTATAATTCTATGAATTTGACTGTTTTTTATTAAAATAAAATAAAAATAATTTAAGCTAAAGCCAGACTCAGACTACAGAAGTTTTAAAATTGGGTCATGTCACACACATAAGGAAAGAAATTCACAGATGTTTTTCTGTCTTATCTCTAACATCCACACAGTAAAAGATTTGACAATAATGCTGCATCATACACTACAGGATATTAATACGATTAGCTTGCAAGAGGGAGCATGTGATCATGCAAAACGGACAAAATGGAGGTGACTGTAACAGTTTGCTATAGTAATGCTTTGTCGTGAAAAACAAAAAAAAACAAAAGCAGAAGGGTAAACAAGTCTGGATGAGAAAATGTTTGCAGAGTGCAGTCAACAGGGGTTGTTTATTCTTTAGCAGAAACCACTGGTGAAATTTTAACTCAGTTTTAATCAACAGTAACATGTTAGTTAGCAGCAACAGTAGCATGCTGCAAAAATTAGCCTCATGGGCTAGTATGTTTACCGATGTTGGCAACACTGTCAGCTCTACTTCACTCTGGTTTCCCTGTAGACTTGTCTCTCTCATACACTATCACAGTCCCGCTTGGAAAACACTTATATAATCACCCAGACTTTAACTTCTAAGTATCAAATATGTTTGCAATTTATCAGGCAGCCCTGATCAGTCTGCAGGCAGTCTGAGAGGTTTCAGACTGGATCTATAAACCTTTCACATTGCCAGATAATTTGGGCTGAACGTTGGTACCGACAAAACACCAAGACCAGATTTCTCCTCCGATGAGGCCCAAATCTCTCGTAGTCTAAGCCCAGCTTAAGTCATCACATAATTGTTAACTCAAATCTTATGTTCTTAAAATTAAATTAATGTTAATTTTTTCCATCGAGCCACTGCTTTATTAACCAACTAAAAGGCTGCTTTGGCTAGGCATAAAGTTATTTAATCAACAAATCATTTTGATTTTGAATTCTCTAATGACTTGTCATTGTGTCTAATTAGATCAGTGAAATGTTCTGAGATGGCGTTGATCCAATAACCTGTTAAAAACCTGCAGATTTATCCTAACTGTGCAAACTGCAGGTTTCATTTAGCAGGGAACAGACTTGTGAATAAAAAGCTCATTAAATTCTAGAAGCCTTGTACAGTCTTCATGTAAACACACATTGCACTTGTTCCTACTCTACACACATACACTAGACTGTTCTACACCACACACACACACACACACACACAGACAGTGTGGTACTGACTGTCAGTAATGTGGAAAATGACGCTGCAGCAGTGAGGGACGAACAGACGGAGAGACTCAGCGGGATGACACTGCAAACAGACACACACGCACACACATTTAGATGCCCAAGTAGAAACACAAGCATGCAGAAAATGAGAGCAATAAGGACTGACTTCTCCAAAAATTAAGCAGAGTACAGTAAAGTAACTATAAAAATTAAAGAAAATGAGAGAACATGAGGATGTTACTACAGTATGACTTGCAAGTGGAGGTGTTCAATGAGAAAAACAGATGGAAAACATGATTTTGTATCATACATGACCTTCTGCGGTTGTATTTCCCTGCAACTACATCAATATCTTCAACGCATCAAAATATGAAAGATGACAGTCCACAAATCCTTCTTTGTGGGGCAGAGAGATAAAGAAGAAAGAACCAGACAAAGAAGAAAAAGCACTATCTGATGAACACACGCACACATACCTTAGCTGCAGCTCTGCACATGTCTGCCACCATCCTGCCCGACACACACGTCTCAAAGATGTTGGAAGTGGCAAAGTTATAAACCTTCTGCAACGCCACCTACCACAAAGGCAAAGTTTGGACAGATCAGATGTGTTCAAATGGGATTTTTTCACATTCATAACACAACAGTGTGACTTATTGATAAAGTATAATTGATAATATAAGCCTGTTGTACATGTGTGCAACAACAGTTCCACAGAAACAGCTGCTACTATACATCAGGTGTTATATGAGGGTAATACTGCAGAAATGGTAGAAAACTTTAGTATTCATTATATTGAAAGTACTGAGCTATATCAAATGTGGCTGCTAAATTTTACTGTAATAGTTATAGTAATGATATTATATCTTTATGATACAATCACTTCCACAAATGTATATTATTCTTTAACAACCAGCTATTAAGATAAGATATGATAGAACTTTATTACATGCAGTTCATCCAGTCTCTATAGTTCACACACAGTAAGTGGCCTTCCTGTCTTTTCCTTTTTATATATATTTGGACAGTTTACACTATATAACCTAGTAACAACACTTTATTAACACTTACTGAGTAATCACCACATAATAACAATTTGTTTTACGTGGGTATGACTAAATGATGCCATTACTATGTAATTACAACTTGCCATTACATCTACAGTAGCTCACTTGGTTATGACTTTTTTCATCTTTACTGTTGAATCCTAGCTCTACATTTTCTTATCAAATTAACTTTACTGTGTAATTGCCTGTCATTATTAAAGGGACTTTCATTTGACACATGAAGGTCAGATAACAGTTTGGTTGTCATGAGAACTACTAATCAGGCACCAGCTGCAGTAGCGGTGGAAGGAGCTCAGATCATTTACTTAGTAAGACCTAAATTTAAAATGTTACTAGCATTTGGTCAAATTGTATTAGCAAAATGTACTTAAAGTATGAAAAATAAACATATCCATTATGCAGAATGGTTCCTTTCATTAGTAATATTTCATTGTACAATATTATGTGTATTACTCTGCTTTCATCACTAATGAAAACATGTAAGAGCAGTTTAAGATCATCAGTGTGGGACATTCTTTCTTCATTAGGATCCCCATTAGCACCTGCATGAGCACTGGCTATTCTTCCTGGGGTCCACACTCATACGTACAGTCACACTTATACACACAACAACTATGTACACACAACAAACATAACAGCTCATCTCATTAACTTTACAGTTAAATAAAATAAGGTAGAGAAACAAATTGTCATTCAGCACAACATACATTAAATCGTACACAGAATTATAAAGCCATCAATACTAATCCTGAAATCATAGAAACTGGATCCTTTCATGTGTACAAACATACAATCAAACATATAATCAGAATGACCTTTAATAACACATATATCCATCCTGTGCTTTGACCCATTGAAATCCAAGAAAATAGGGCACAAATACATTTTACATTCTTTGCTCTCACCAGGTTTACATATTATTTCTTACACCATTTTCCTTGTCTATGCTTCACATAACAACATTAACATAAAGCCTACATTAGAAACTAGAGTGGTGGGGTTTGAATGAAGTGTGCATTCATGAGGCATTTATGAGGAATCTGTCTCTTGTGAGTTCTGTATGAAGCAAATACAAATACAGGAGTATCGCTTTCAGTAATTAACGGTTACCTACTGTACTGACGTAAACAAACCTTTAACTGCATCATAAATCATTAATAATTTTATGTAGAAGTTGGATGGACGGTGAATTGTGTTGGATAAACACATCAGTAAAATGAATATAATGTGATGTATGGTTTCTCTTTTGCAAACATCTGTATTATGAATGGATATGTACCTTTAAAGCCGATGAAAATTTAAATATTTCTCCATAACATTAAATATTCCTGGGTAAGTAAGTCATTATCAAAGTTAAAGTCTGAAAAACAAAACATCTTTAGGTATTATTATTACAACTCTAAACACTTAAAAACTCAGCTAAGCTGTTGCTAAATCCTGATTGGTGCACACCGCAAGTGCCACTGTCTTTTTCCAAAGAGTCGCAACCACCTAAAACTGGTGAGAAAGGCATTAACAAAAACTCACATACAGATACATAAGTAAATTAAGTCAAACTGTTCTAACTTTGGGAAAACATTTTGTATTCATGAAGCGCTCATAGTAAGAAGCTAATTGAGGGAATCAGTTTTCAGGGCCTTTAAGGTTAATGGTCTGTATTTAAACAGTTTAAGTCAGGTTTGGGATTAGAGAATTAATAGATTTAAAAGAGAGTGACGCTACCTTTAAGTCAAGGATACGCCTGTGAGTGTGTGTGTGAGTGTGTGTGTGTGCTACCTTGTATATTTCAGTGGAAGCACTGCGTTAGGATGGTGCTAACAGTAGAGGACAATCCCAGCTCCACCAGGCTCTCCAGATGAGTCTGAGTATCCGTCTCCATCTCGTCTCGCGTCTGTTCCAGGGTGCTGCTGTCTATCAGAGCAAAACACCTGCACGAGCACAGACACACACACTTATACACTTGTCAGCTATGAAAATGTCAACAGTGTTATGGTGGAAAAGGCTGTTTTACGTGGCCAGCAGAGCCGGTGATGCACACCGTTGAATTTCAAACAGAAAGAGATCCGCTCATACTCAAACGTTGACAACGAGGCTTCACAAAGTGACAGTTTGACTTGTTAATTTGTCTCTACCTGTCCAGAAACTGGAGAACGAAGTCTTCAAACTCAGCTGAAGCAAAGCACAGATCTTTCTCAATCTAAGTGAGGGGAATAAAAATGATCGGTTAGTGCATTTGAATCACAAGGTGCTGTAAATCATGACTCTGTACGTATGTAAACTGGATTTTTTGCAAAGAAATAGTTAATCATTTTGGGAAATAAGCTCATTTGATCTCTTGCTTAGAGTTCGCTGAGAAGATCAATATCACTCTCATGTTTGTACACTAAATGTGAAGCAGGGGTCAGGAGGCAAGTAGCCTAGCTTAACATTAGGGCTAGTGCAATAACCACAATACTGAAATACTGCATTACTGCAGTTAAGAGAAACTGGTGGATGTTAAGCCTCATTTAACCTCAGGGCAGCAGGTTGGGTACACTTAATTTTTTGTTTTTGCACAGACAAACCAAAGACGATATAATGTGTTAATCTGTGTGCTTTAAAGGTGCTGACTGGTGGATTTTGTTAACTACAGACAGAGCCAGGCTAGCTGTTTACCCCTGTTTCTGGTCTTTGTACTATGCTAAGCTAACAGCTGAATTTTTACTGTTAGTGTTAATAGAGTTACAGATTTTTCAATACATATCAACTCTGAAATTTTAAACTGTTTCAATACGTAGCCCTGCTGCTTCTCACTCACAATGCTGCCTTCTTCTTGTCATTTGTCTCGTTCACTCATGTTGAAGATAAAAATTTTTAGCTCACAACAACCCAAGGTATTTTGCCAGTTTTGGTTGACCGAGATAACAACAGGAGTGCTGTTTGCAAATACTTCGCATTTGAGGCAAATGAAGAAGGAAAGGCAAAGGATACACACAACACGAAGCACTTTATACTTTACTTAACGTCTAACATTATATAAAATAAGAAATAAAAAGAATAACGTTTCTAAAAGGGTTTAGTTTCTCACTGTCATGCTATAGTCTTGTTATATATCTTCAAATAAAAATCTGAAATTTTATGTCTCAAATGAACCTGTCAAATACCAGTGGTATCAAAATGGTATTGAATATCAATATATTTCAAAGTACTGTATCAAAGTTTGAACTCTAGTATTGTGAAAACATTATTTACTGTACAGACATGAGAGTGGTTTTTATCTAACTGTCAAAAAAGCATTAAACTGTTCCTTCAGGAAAAAAGGATTTTGTTAAATGATTTATGCAATATTAGTAATGACTTTCGTTAAAATGTTGTAGATATTATGTTTATTTAATCTCTTTAGTGACTAGGTTAATGTGTACCTCTGTGAGATCAGTGTGGCGAGACGGAGCAGATGAACAATCCACTAAAGGCACCAGAGTGGTGAAGGTAGCGATGAACTGGAACGTTATCTGGAGAGGGCGACACAGCGGGAAACAGATCAATTTACATCATCTGATGTGATCAAGGCCCGAGTTAAATAACTTACCAGATGTCGGTGGTAGAATAACTTTCAAATGTGTTAATTTATTCTGGTGTGATGGATTAATGTAGTCTGGAGACAATGAGCAAAGGGAGAAAGAACACCAATCCATTTTACAATCCAAGCAGAAACTGAGGAGTGAGCCTCAGTAATTGCAAGTTCTTCAAACTGAGATATTCATTCCACTTTCAGGAATTATTAATAGGATAGACCAGAGTACGCTAGAAGGGAATTTAATCAGGGAGAGCCCTATTGTCTACTTGTCTAACAATTCTTCTTCATTACTAATCAACACATCCATTACTCACCATGCACTTGCTGAAGTCGTTGGGGTCCACTCCTGGCAGAGAGCCTATGAGCAGGGGGAGCACGTGCGCACGGCCCTCAGGGTAATGGTTGTTAGGGGAAACCAGGCTGCGAGCCATGCCGATCATGCAGCTGAGAGTGGCGGTGAGGGTGTGCGGCTCCGTCAGGGTCTCCATCGCTGCATAGGTCCTGTTACACACAAGATACAAGGAGGTTATAACAAAATGAGATGATTGGAGAGTGGGAGGTGAAGTTCAGGTGCATGTCCGTTTTTCTGAAAACAACTTGTTTATTTTCATTTTTATTTAACCTTTATTTAACCAGGAGTAAAAGATTTGTTGAGATTTGTCAAGAGTGTCCAGGCCAAGGCAGGCAGCAGCAGAGATAGCATGGCTGAAGATATAAGACAAGCATAAAATGATGTAAAAAGAAAATAAAGAACAAATTACAGGATTATATGATATCAAAACATTCAAAACATTCAAACTCTACAGACAGATGCACCTGTTTCCAAGACATTCAGAATCACTTTAAAAGTGAGATTAAACAAGTTCCCTAAGATTTAAGTTATTTTGCAACTGATTCCAAGCTGAAGGAACAGCATATTAAAGGCTGTTTTTCCCCATTCAGGACAGATTTTGGGGACAGTTAGTAGATATAAGTCCTTTTGTTGGATGTAGATCATTAAGTAAGAAGGAAGCAGTCCAAGAACAGCTTTACAAATGAGAATACGCCAGTGAATAATTCAACAGGTGGACAAGGCGGACCATCTAACCTGATCAGATTATGAGTTAAGATAAATCTCAGTGCTCAGTGGTAGAGTGTATCCAGCATGTGTAGGCATTTTGAAGATGCATGCCATGTATAAAACATTTCTATAGTCCAGTGCAGACATAAAGTTGGCAGCAACAAATCTCATTTTGTCCTCTAAGGAAAAGCAGGACTTGTTTCCAAAGTAAAAAAAACTCAAATTTCAGTTTTAGTTTATTCACCAGTTGCTGAATGTGTCTTAAATGTGAAAGAATCATCAATTATGATTCCAAGGCAGCTGTATCGAGACGCAGACTAAATCTTGGAGCCCTGCAAAGTGGTGATAGATGGAAGATTTGGCTTTGATTTTGCATTGGAAAACATCACAAGTTTTGAACCTGAAGGTAATTACTATAGTTTGGTCACTGATTTGGATGCAGGAGTTGTGTAACACACAGCTAAAGGAGGCAGTTAGGATATTTTAAAACTCTTAATGCCTGATTGCTGCAGTTTGCATCAAAATTTACTGAACTTGCCTGAGAATCTTCATCTTTCAAGTTTTCATCAGGATGAAAGTAGTCCAGTGAAACAGGAACTGCTAATAGCTAATTCAGCATACATTTAATGGAGCCAATTTGCCAAAATATAAACAAATATAGGATTTTAGCGGGGCTCAAATTGTACCCAACAGCTATCTAACAGACTCTTGGGCAAAATTAAACTATACTTCCTGTTTACATCGGAAAAAAGTGCAGAGTCAAAATGAGACAAATAATAATAGAAATTTCATGTTGCACAATCATTATTTGTTTTGACATTACACCAACATGGATCGGTACATATGTCTCACACAAATACTTACTTCTCCAGTACAGGTGGTATAGCGAGTTCTGGTGTGAGGAGAGCCAGGTTCTGTAGAGCGTAGGCTGCATCGGTGCTGCCAGTTTTACTGCACACCGCCAGGAGAGGGCAGATGAACAACAGACAGTACAGCATCATCAACAACAACAACAACAACACAAGCAGGCAGATAATCACAGGATGACCTGTCTTTGTCCTGATTAGGCTTCTTGCTGCTGAGGCCTCTGTCTCGAGGTCAGTGACAGCACTAGCTAGTGAGACGCAGCAGGGTTTGGACTTGGTAGATAACTGACTGGCACCGAGTCAAATGGCATGTTGACATGGCAACAACCCAGTTCACACTGATATGGTGACATGTGGGTCAAAAGCGCAAAAAAATAGTTAAATTTGGCAGAAAAGTGAAGGTGTTTTGGAGATTTAGTTATCTCAGAGTCTGTATTTTAATATGAAGCACCTCCTAGCTTCAATAATAGTTATATTTAAAGTTAATGTCTCCAGAACTCCACTTTTCAGCCAAATTCAGCTTTGCAGATCAACAAATTTCTAGGAGAATTTTGCTAGCTGTGATATTTAGCAGAAAAAGAACATTATTCTTGAGATAAAACTAATAACTGGGAGGTGTGAAGACAAATTTGCAGTCAATATCTATTTGTGAACTGTTCTGGCTGAAAACATGGAGGTCTGAGGAAATCGTGGTCATTAAACGTGGGTTAAGTAGACCACTGATTGGCTCTGACTGTGCAACAGAATGCTCACACCTACTCCCACAATGACACCTATATGGCTTCTATTTCTGCCTGAGTAGAAATAGTTTCTACCGGTGTTCCCACACACACTCTTTGTTTTAAATGTCATCTTACAAACTATTTTTACTGACTGACTTCCTCTTAAAAGCTAATTTTATTTTCTTATTTTTGGGCTTCTCTTGTGTCTTTCTCTGTTGTTTGATTCTATTATTGTAATTTTCCACTCATATTTTTCTGCCATGTTGTATGAACATTTGTTGCTTAAATTGTTTTACACTCTTGCTTTCAAGGACTCTTATGTCCTTTTATTCTCTTTCATCTTCTTCCCACTTTGTACATCTTGCTTCAAAAGTGCTCTATAAATAAATCACTCACTGAATAATGCTGACTCACTGTATTGCATTTGTAGTGATCCAGCTGTTAGCAGAGTCAGTTCATAATGTCATCTCAAATTATCTGTAACACTCTCTATCAAGGCCATATTTATATTGCATTATAAGAACATTCGTAAGACATTATAATGGGCTAAGGTGCAGGACAACTTATAAGAAGGTATTATAAGAGGTGGACATGATATACTATTATAAATTCAGCATTAATAATGCTTTATAACTCCATGTTAAAGTGACAACAGTGTTTGTAAGAAGAATCTAAGTATTTATAGTATAGTATATGGTGTGTATGCATGTACATGTGTTATAATTCATGGTTTCATAGTTTTCATGGATGTTAAAATTTTGTGTCTCTCTAACGTTGAAATAGAGGTCTAACTATGCAAAATTGCAGGAAGACAGGTTGTAGTTTTTATGGCTAACAACTACCAATGTGCAGTACCTGAACATGGCCAGCAGGGCGGCTCCAATGAGGCTGCGGGTGAACTCCTGCAAGTCCTCATCAGTCAGCCTCTGACTCTCAGGAACCAGCGTGATCCAGCTCGGGTCAGCGTGACGTTCCCGATGCACGCGGCGAACAACACTCGCAGGGAGACGCTGCAGCAGTCGCATGAGTCGGGACTGCAGGCACACGCGCGCGCACGCACACACACACACACACACACACACACACACTCAACATTAGCGTTATCATCCAGAGACACATTCACGCAGTCTGCAGTAAACAGATCTGTGATATCGCTCTTTCTCTGGCACTTGTGCATTTCATTATTGTGTTGTTAGTGCGACGAGCGCAAGCCAAGTCCTGAATGACAGGTTATAAATCAAAGGAGGGTGACAGGAAGCAGCTGAAAATGTGTTCACAACTCGCTCACAGTGTGTGCCTATGTGTGTGTGTGTGTGAGAGGAGAGAGAGCGAGAGACTTACCTGCCAGCGACCATGATTGGAGGGATGGTAAAAGGAGGCGATGCTGTTGAAGAGGCAGGTCAGCTCTTTCTGTGCCGGGTTTCCTGGTCCACCCTGCAGGAAGGTAATCAGCAAGGTGATTAAGCACACTTCTATGACGCCCATGTCTATAATCCTTTGTAATGCATAAGAATACTAATAATGCATTATACTGTGCTTATAGCGATGTATGATTATAGTTACAACAATATTATAACAATAACTTAACAATTCCTAATGCTTTATAGCAATGATCACATGATAACACATTAAACACATTATAATGGCCTTGTCTATAAAGCATTAGAATAATGCATTATAGACAGGTAATAGTAGTAACAGTATATATTATGTAAACGGCAGTGAGTGTCCAGCAGTTATGAAGTATTATAATACTTGACCTTATAAGTCATTATACATGTTATGATTATTATAATACAGCAGTATGAATATTTATGAGTGCTTCTAACTATAATTATACATCACTATAAACACAGTATACTGCATTAAATGTATGTTTATAATGTATTGTAGACAAGGGCGTCATAGAAGGTGTTACAAACAGTTGCAATAAAAATATGCAATGTATGTTTTTAATGTATTTTTATGAGAGAAAGTCAGCAGAGTGTGTTTAGTACCAGAAGCGCTGTGATCCACAACACCAAGTGTCCAATGTCATAAGAGTTGGTGAGATACCGCGGCGCCACCATCTGACTGACCCCGACTGGAAGGTTCAGACTGCGCAGGATCCTGGTGAAGATCTACACACACACACAAACACACACATACACACACAGTGCACAGTGTAGAGTTTCAGCTCACACACATGGTCCAGCAGTCCCAGATAAAATACCTTAACAGACACACTTGCCTGATATCCACATAATTCTGCTAATGACTCACTGTGGGAATATAAGGGGTCCAGTCCACGTAGCCGATGTTATCGTTGGCGAGGCGAGCAAACAGGTTCACTAGGTGCTGCGAGACAACATCAGACAAACAATCACTGCGAGTACAAAGAACATTCCCAGAAGTGAAGGCTGTCATTCCAAGAATTAAATATAGCCACATTGAAAAAAAAAAAAGAGGAGATGTTCAAGAAGAGAGGAAGAGTGCACAGCCAGGCCGCTTTGGGGCCAGGAGGCTGGATGAAAGCAGAGCGGAGGCACAAATGGAAAATCTTATCTGCATGCCGAGTGGAAAGTGCCAATATTTTAACAACATTTCAACATTTCAATCATCATCATAGGGAAATGTAGGAAAGTGTGTCAATCCAAATTACTCAATCCATTTTTAGGAAACTGGAGAGCTACGTGATTTATTCCTCAATCATTTAAAAGTATTTTAAAAAATCCACCACTTGGTGTTGCAGATTTATATGGAAACTTATGAGGTGGAAATTTCATTAATTTCAACTTCATGTGATTTTGCTTTGGCATTATGATTTTAAAGGGATAGTTTGGATCTTTTTGAAGTGGGGTTATATGAGGTACTTATAGTGAGTCTATTACCTAGTAGATGGAGGTCAGCATGCTGCTGAATCAGCTGCAGAACAACTCTGATTGGGGGGCATAGGGTAACCACAGGGGGTCACAAACTGCAGTTCAAGAACTCAATATATGATGTAAATATTTCCTAATATGTGTCTGCGAAAAATAACCAACACACCAACCCAGCTCTAACTCCAGAATGCACACACATAATGCACCATGCACATCATTACAATATCATTTGAAATAGACTACTCCACTCTCACCAAATTAATTCAGACAAACCCAAAGATCATTCAGCATCCTGCATACTAAGGAAAGCCGAGGATGGCATCATACACTGAAATAAAAGCATGTCTTACACTTAGAAGAGGTGGAGGCAACAAGCGTTAGTACTGAACCTCGTAAGAACAGTGTCTTCCACTCAATTGTGCAGTTTTGGGTGAAGTCTCTTTCAAATGCCAGCGAAACCAACTGGGTCTTTCTTTTGTGGGGCAGTCTGTGGTCTGAAAAATACGTTTCTCAGGGTGGAAAATGAGTTCTCACACATTGCTGTGGCGGCTCCAAATGTCAACATTTTCATGCTCAATATGATAAATATAAATGAATTTCTAAAACACAAAATTTGACACCAAAGGTTTGCCCTGCTTGTGGGTGCATGTAGGGGGGCACGGCTGAAGTACTGGTGTAGCAAGATAAGCAATGTACTGCTGTGGACAGGGTGAGAATATTTTCACTACTTAACCTTGCTTTCAGGCAGGCGTTACATGAGCAAAATATTGCTCTCTTCAAAGCCACCAGACTCCATTGTTAAAAAAGGTAATTTTACCTTGGAGAAAATGGGAGTTGCTGGTCTACTGCTGCCTCATTTGGTTAGTTTTTTTTTGTGTGTGTTATGGTGTTATTTCTTTGAATCCGAACTAACCCTTTAAAACACCGAAGTCACAAAATAACACAAACAAACTAACAGATCAAGGGAGCAGTAGGCCGGCAACTCTTGTCATGTTCTGCAAGGTAAAATGACTTTTTTTGCCTATGGAGTTTGGAAAGAGCAATATTTTGCTTATTTAACGGTGGTTTCCCATCAGAAAAGGCTGTCTGAAAGCAAGGGTAAGCAATATAAATATATATATAAATATGGTGTACACTTAAACTGATTCCAATTTTTTAAGACAGCAGTACATTGATTAACTCTCTACACTCAGGCTGCTGCAGCTTCTCCAAACTGGGGCATGTTGATCGCTATCTGCTGTAGGTAATACACTGACTATGGAGAAGTACCTCATATAACCCCACTTCAAAAAGCCAAACTATCACTTTAACTTTCAAGCCAGTGAAAAGATTGTAAAACTTTGTGTCAAATCATTCAAAAATGCGCAGAAAATACCTGAAATTTTGTGTGTGTGAGTGTGTGTGTGTGTGTGTGTGTGTGTGTGTGTGTGTGTGTGTGTATGTGTGTGTGTGTGTGTGTGTGTGTCTCACCCCTTCCCAGCTTGGCTGATTTTGCACTGACGTCCAAAGATTCATCAACTCTTCAAACCACAAACTGAAAACAGACACACACACACAAAAAACAGTATTATATTCACACCCACTGACATACACACCTGCAGCAGAATTCCCCTCATCTATCTCCAATTCCCCAAAATATGAACCCCACTCCCTCCCTTGTAGATTCTGGGGGAGAGACAGAAAAACTGAAGCGGAAAAATAGAGTATTGAAGATGATGTATTGTGGAAACTGTGCGGAAACTGCTGATGAATCCAAGAATAAATCCAGACAAATAGCTTGCGAAAGAGTGAACACAGTGAAGAATGCAGCGAACGCTGTGAAGAGGCTCGGTAGCTGGAACAAAACCATGAAGGGTGAGGAGAGAGAGGTGCAAAGGTTTTCCAAGGAAGCAAAATATTATCAAAACAAAGAGAGGGGGGAGCACTGTTAAAGCAAGAAGAATTATTTATTGAGACTCCCGGGGGCAAAGGTGTTATCGCTTACAGGGCCTGAAACGTGGTTATACATGACAGGCACTCGTTAGACCACAAGATCCAAACAAATGACTTAATGAAGCAAGGTTTCCATCACAGGATCAAAAAAAATATTAGATCTGCTGGCTGAAATTGTTCTATAAATAAACAAAGGGTGCTTTTGCTAAAACTTTATAAACCTTTTGTGTTAGCTCTGGCTGAGACAAGCTGCACTTGGCATCTAATCCCATTTCTAAACAGAGCCATTCAAGTTGGCCCACTTACTGGAAGGCCTGGCAGTGTTCCTCCGGGGGCATGATGGTGGGCAGGAACAGCTCCATGTTGCTGATGGCCTTCTGCATGACCACGTCAAACACACACAGCAGGGGGCGCCACTCATCCAGCATCTCCTGGGTGGAAGACGCGGGGAAATACCTAGGAAATTCACGAGAACACACACACACACACAGACACACACACAGAGACAGGACAGACATGAGCGCAAATAGATGCAGACAAGCAGACAGAGTGTAGATACAAACACACACACTGATCTACAGTACACAGCTCAACAGAAGATCAAAGCAATACATTATCCCGAGAACAAATTACATGATCACAGCGGATGAGACTTACAGTCTGCAGCTTTTGATCAAAGCCTTCAAAATGTGGTCCACTGAGCTGCAAATAAGCAAAGAGAGGAGGTGTGTGAGTGTGCGTTTGTCAAGGGATTCTGCTTTTACTATCTTGTGCGTCCACGTGCATATCAATGTTTTTAAGTTACCTGGATACGCAACTGACTTCTGGAAATTTTGAGATGTTTGCTGTCTGTGCTTGTTTATTGTATTTTGTCACCTTTTGTTGTGTTTTTGGTTTGTAACTATGTGTTTTTTTTTATTCATGTTCCAGACTGTCTTGGCCAGGTCTCCCTTGACAGCAAGTTTTTGTTTTTTTTTAAGATAATTTTTTTTGGCCTTTTTACCTCTATTGAGACAGGACAGGCAAACATACACAGGAAACAGAGAAAAAAGTGAGGGGGAGACTCGCAGCCAAGTGCCGCAGGCTGAAACCGAACCCATGGCCGCTGCCGAGGACTCAGCCTCTGCACATGGGTCACATGCTCCACCAATCAACTAACCAAAATATTTTCAGTCTCAATGGAACTCTTCTAGTTAAATAAAAAAAAAACATATATTGGCTATATTTAGAGTGAATCTTTGAGTTTAAAAAAATGCCTGAAAATTGTGCCCAGAAAAAGATCACAGAGCCTAAAATGACATCATAAAATTGGTTGTTATGTCTGACCAACAGTAGAAAACCTCAAAATAAAAGGTTTAAATCCTATACTTCAGAAACCAGATACTGGCATCTTTGCTTGATAATCTATCATTCTTAATGATTAATTATTTATTTCACTCAATAAATTCTTCAGGAAAGAGGTTTACTTTTTGTGTCACTGGAGACAAATCTGCTCTACCAGCCAGACTTACAAAGGCACAGTTTGGGTTCGCTCTTGCAGGCTTCCTTAATGCTGCCAGGATTATAGTACAGAGGTGGAAAAATACAAGTACACCTTGCTATAAGGACTGGATGGAGCTCATGACTACTGCAGTCTCATGTGAGTTAATGCTGATGAAACTCAAAGATTCTGTGTCGAAACTTACTGAAATATGGGGTTGTTTCCTCAAATTTATCAAAGGTGTGCATTATTAGATATGTACTGTACCTTAATTATATCATATGGAGTGCTGTGTGTTGTTTGTGTTTGCTCTCAGTTTTTTCTTTGTCTGTGCTTGTGTTCTTTGTTACCTGCAGACAATCACGTTAAAGTGTATCTGACACTGTAATAGTGCAGGATGTTTGAGGGAGAAATAAAAACTGTAAATGATAAAGAGAGAGTTTGACTTTTGATTAACCTCTTTCCTGAAGACCTTTATTCAAGCCCTATTCCAAATAATGTACTAATATGTCTGTTTGATTTCTTGCTGCAAGTTAGATATGAGGGGAACAAAGGTAAACATGAAGCTACAGCCAGTAGCTGGCTGGCTTAACGGGAATTGGCTAGCCTGGTTCTGTCAAAGGTAACAAAATCTGACAAGACCAGTTGCTCTGTGTTATGTCAAAGTCTGCTTCCCTGTCAACCAACAAAGACTCCAGAAACTTACTGATCCCGACTAAGTAATAGTCTGGCATATAACCCACCATAAAACGGCAATTTGCCTATTTGCAGAGGGGCTGGTAAGTGAATTTTATTACCTTTGGACAGAGCCAGACAAGCTTTTCCCCTGTGTCCAGTCTTTATGCTAAGCTAAGTTAGCTGCCAGCTAGTGGTAGCTTCATGATAAAGGCCACAGACCTGAGAGTGGTATCAATCTTTTCATCCATTTCCCCAAATGCCAAACTTTTTCTTTGATGCAGATACAGACAGGTGACAAATATAAGGAAAAACCTGAATAAATAAGTGGTGAAGTAACAAAATGCAGTTAATAATGATGATAATCATAAACTTGTATAATTAACCTATATAACAACTTATATTAAGTGTTTTACATGGGAAAAACAAACTTAAAACAATTAAGCAATACAATTAAGGGAGCAATATGTAAGACTCTACCAATGGAGCCATAGATGTATTTGTGAGTTTTTCTAAGGTACATAAAAATAAAGAATGAAATGAAATAAAATGAACAGCAAGAGAAAACTGTGAACTGAGTGATAAAATATCTTTAGTTGAAAAATGAAACCTTGGCTTCTTTTTTAAAACAAAATTGTTTAAAAGATGTTACTGATTCTGCAAGATTTTTTAATCCTGATGCTTTCATACTTGTTACAAGGGATAAATGCTTGTTTTAAAGAGTGTGAAAATAAACTGAATCACAGACTATGGCCTCTCTGGTGTGCTGCATTGAGCAGTGCTCTCCACCACCATCAAAACACCTAATGAGGTATGATACAACAGTTAGTTCTGACCAAGTAATCTGATTGAACAAGAGGCATTCAATAAGTGCTAATATAGAGTACAACAGCAGTGCAACTTTAAATTACGGTTAGAGTAACACTACAATGACTAACAGGTAGAAACCATAAAGATGCGTCTTGTCCAGTAATTATTCAGAGCTTATTACTGCGAGATCGCTGTCACACATGTAATAATCCGACAAAACACACAGAGTAACATACAAGAACAGCAGTTTTAACAGCTTTTGACCTATTAATCAGAGAAAATACATACGTGTTGTAGTTAGGAAATTATTTACTTAAAAATATAAGTCTTAAACAGATCAATTACACAATCACTTCGTGTACAGATTTCATGATCAGCAGATGGATTTATTAGTAGTTTAGCTTTTGAAATCAGCTAAAATTACATATCTGCTATCATAAAATCCTGCAGTTGGCTTATTTGCTTTCAGACCACAAAAACAAACCACTTGAAAGCTAACAAAAGCGAGCAAGCTAACGTTAATGTACAGGAAAATGTCTAGTCCCAGTCTATTTGTGTTGGTGGAGCCAAATAAATAATTTAATAAACGAACAAATCATAAGCTGTTATTGACTCTCACTGTTAACTAATGAATGCCGCTTGTTGAACTGCTGTATAAAAGCACTATCACACTTGAGGTCGTGCCTGTGAGCTCTTGCCTACAACCAAATACCAGCCGTGCTGATATTCAGTACAACTCTCAGGTGATATTGCTTTAACATCTTTTGGCAGAATGGCGTTCATACCTCCAGTAAAGTTCCAGAGACCTTGGGAGTCAATGCCAAGGAGCATTAAATCCGTTCTAGTGGCTCATGTTGGAAAAACACCTCACTAAGACACTTTTTGTTTGTTTTTCCTTGAATCTGTCACCCATCTGTGTGCATTCAAGATAAGGTTGGGGTGGCAGCAACCTTAAAAATAAAATAACAGTGTATAAAGCCAAGTAAATTCATAGTAAGTACATATACAGAGCTCCAGCTTCTAACAACAGGTCAATTGAAAGGTAAAACTTCATACTTGGGGAACCAGATGAGTCCAAGGTGCTCGGTTTTGGAATAGACGACCCTCTCGTACAGGTCATAAAGTGGTCGCCATGGCAACTGAAGGTCATCCCTTGACAGCAGTTCCTTCTTCCTGTTTGAAAAATAAAGTCGGTTATCTACTGTATGTCCTATTCATGAGCATTTTCCCGGACTTCAGTCAGATTCTTTAATATTCAAACCTTTGAGGAATAAAGAAACTCTATAATCATGATAAAATGACAGTAATAATGTTATATTGAAGTGAGAAACCACAGGGTGTCTGAAAGAGTCTGTAATTGTGGGAAAATGAGTCACTACCTCACAGGCTGAAGTGAACATGATGATGACAACTTCCAGACATGTCTGCAAACACAGCACCGTGATTCTTTGTATTCAATAAGGCATATAACTGGACTGATGGCTGCAGACATGAGTAATTTGCAGGTGCAGACTCCCCTCACAATACAACCTCTCTATAAGCAGCTCCGTAGAGCGAAATTAAGACGGTTTAAGATCTGAAACTGGCTATCTGCAAGCAGTGGAGTAACCTTTTACTATGTTTCTTGATTTTTCAAACACCCTGTTAAGCTTTTAAATTACATGGTGCCACTTTATAATCTTTAGAGCACAGCAGTTTTTTTTTAATCCTCCTGAGAAACTTTCACATTGCATTCTCCGTACCCTATTACTTATGTCTTTGTAAAAATCACAATTTATAGGAATAAACCCCACAGAAAACTTGTGAGTGAAGAATATGCGAAATTTCCAAAGCCTCAGATTCCTCTTGTCTCATCCTCTCTCATTCATCTAACAGCTATGGAACAGAGTCTCATTGGGGAGATTTGAAAAATGAAGGAAAAGAAGAGACAATCGGGGAAATGACGGGGAAATGCGAGGGAAGAGAAAAAAAAAAGAAAAGCCCTATTGAGACCTGATGCGTGATGTTGAGTATCAAATTCATCTCTCAGCTGTGAGACCTGGCACTTAATATATGGTTAGCCCAGATCTTTCGCTTTTCATCTAATGGAAAACACTCAAACAAATGACATCTACATTAGGGTGTTGTTTTGTGATGGATGTGAAAATCATGGAAACAACTGCAGACAAATGGGAAGTGATGAATGCGACCGTCTTGGAGAATATCCTGCAGTCGTTTTGAGAGGTGACAGATCTGATTTGAGAGACAAAAGCAGGGAGTTACGATGTAGGTCAGGGCTTAAAAAGTCATAAAAGCACTGTTAGGCCAACATACTTTACTGTCCTTTTTACTTACTGAGAGTGTGTGTGCTTGATCGCGTGTGTGTGGGTGTGCAACTACTTACTGTACTGTCCAATTTTAAGGTACTACTCAGGTATTTTCCTTTTCTGCTATTTTATAATTTGATTCCAGTGTACTTTTTACTCTAAATTTACATTTATTTGACAGTTACTAGTTACTAGTTCCGTTTCAGATTGTTACTTCACATTTAAAACCATATGCACTTATGAAATTACAGCTAAACCGTACACTAAAATGAGTTTCTGAAAATATTTGAAGTGAGAAATTGGAAATAGAGTTAACAAAATCTTGATTTGATCAGCACTGCCTAATCTGGCAGTTTGAGTTGAGATTCCTGAGCCTGGTGTGTTGCGCTTGAAACGTGTGATGTCACTAACATGTGACTTTTTAAATCTGGACTGATGACCCTCCTCGGTAAAGTCAAACATATCAAACTTGACACATTAAAAATAAACAGCTGTGACCGGCCCGACCAGATCCAGGACAGGTGGGAATCTGGCCAGATGCATCTGCCAGAGCAAATGAAACATGAACTCGCAGATCTGTCTGGTTCCTAAGCTAGAAGTTATCACTATATTGACATGTATGTTTCCAGTGAATAATTTCCAGTGAGAAACATGCTGTCTTCACTTATTCACTTCACCATTTTTATAGAGGAGGACAGAGGACTGATAAAAAGCTTTGTCACACTGTGCAACAATCATCTGAAGCTCAATATCAGCAAAACCAGTGAGCTTCTGGTGGACTACTGCTTACCATAATGTTGGTCTATTCTGTACATGCAATATCTGTTGCTCTTTCTGAGGTTTCTTCCATTACCATTAATGGGAGCTGTTCCTCATCCAAGTCAAGGGTTTAAGGATAGAGGAAGTCACTTGCTGTGCAGATTATGAAGCCCAATGAGGCAATTTTTTGATTTGTGACATAGGGATATAAATTTCATTTGACTTGCTTTTGTTAAGCTGTTAAGCTCTTGTTCCTCTGTATGTCTATTAGTCTCTAAGTCCATTGAGAGAACCAAAAAAAAAAAGAGTAAAGTACATAGAATAAGTAAAATATGGTGTTGCTGCAACAAATTCTAAAACATGTAAACTTCATACCCATCTTCAGCTCGGCTGCAGCACAGAAGATCTCTACATCAGCATAGTTTCAAGTTGGATATCCAAGATTAGTGCCACAAATTCAGTATCCAATCAAATGTGAAATATGGTCACAAGCATAATGATGTTGTAGGTGATGTCGCCTTTTGACCTTTTGGTTATAAAATGACACCAGTTCATTATTTTATCCTATTGGACATTTTTGTGAAATTTTGTCCTAACTATTGTATGAATTCCTGAGTTATGGCCAAAAATGTGTTCTGTGAGGCCACAGTGATTTTCCGATCAGTTCATCCATTTGTGCCAAATGTAAGTAAATAAAAAAGACAATAAAAAAGACACCTAGTTGGAGTAACATGTCTATACGTTGTTGGCAGTTCCACTAAAAGACAAATTTTCCTTCAAAACTTCTAAGATGGTTTCATTTAAATAACTGTTGAAGTTAAATTAGACAATATTTCTCAATAAAAGCAAAGATTAGAGAAAATGACAAAAAAAACATAATATAATATTCTTTCCTGCAGCACATTAATCATCTAATGACCTGATATTATGCTTATATTATATCTGTACCTTTACTTCAGCAGGAATTTTGAATTAAGAGCTTTTCCCTGTAATGGAGTATTTTTGTTGTACTGGTATTTTTAATATAAATTCTTCCTCTGCAACTGGTGCGTGCAAGTGTTGAATTCAGACAAAACTAACTACGGCTTTGCAGACTATTTCATACGATTGCCATTTGCTTTTTATAACCCCTACAAAAAACTTCAAAACATTAAAAGATCTATCAAAACTTCAGTGTTACCAGATGTGTTTTGTACTTTTGTTGGAAATAATTCATGCAGCATGAAAGGAAAACCACCATAAACTGTGGGTAACATTTGAGGATTGATCTCTTTTTAGATTTTTGCTATTTACTTATGAATCACTGCAATGCACCTTAATTGATATCCATCATTACGTCTATTTTGCAACATTTTCTATTATGAATATCAAATCTATAGGACTGTGCAGTCTTCATGTGTGCATCTGCTCTCCGAGTGCTTTCTAAATTACTTTCTCAAGTCTGCAGGTAGTTCAAAGCTCCATGATGGTAGCATTCCAAGTGTCAGAGAGGTAAGAGAAAAATCCACTTTAACACGTCACGTCTTGACGTCAGTATACCACTTGCAGCACAGTCATGTTTACCATCCAGACTGCTGACTGATCTCATTACACTAAAGCAGTGGAGAAGGAAGAAGTATTCAGATCCTTTACTTCAGTACATGTTGAACTCCTGTAGTAATGTAGTATTGTCAGCAAAATGTACTAAAGTATCAAAAGTAAAAGAACTTCGAATTTGTGCTTACAGGACCAGTGTGTAGGATTTTGCAGCATATAGTTGTGACCCTGCAGGTAGCAAACACTTTGACTCACCCTCCCCTTCCAAGTGTGTAGTTGTACCTACAGTGGCCGTGAAACAAAAGGGCCAGTTTGTGGTTTGTTCTTTCTGGTCTACTTCAGAAATCAAGGTTAACAAAAGTGGCAATACTTCAATAAATTTTTAATACCATATGTTTAAAACAGGTATAACCAGACAATAGGCCTCATGCATGAGTTTTTCTTACTTTTCTCTCATATTTGTTCTTAAACAAAGCACTAAGATGAAAATACGAAAATCCTACATGGGATTCATGAAACGTGTACTGAGAGCCAAGTCTGTTCTTACCCACCCGAGTATGCTGATGAATCGTGTCTGATCATAAATTGGAAGTGCGTGCCAGGAAGTTTGTAATTAGCATATGGAAATAACCTCATAAATCCATAGAAGGGCAGCAGACTTAAAAGCTGTGTGCAAACCACAACGCAACAAGCCTCTGACATTTGACAGGTGATGTTAAACTCAGAAAAAAGAAACGAAACAGGAAAGATAGCCATCAAAGGGCCACAGAAAAAGAAACTCTTCTAACAGACATGAAGGAACACAATGGAGCATCACTGGAGAGGTTTTGAGAAGTTTCTCTGTCGGGGTGCAGCAGGTCATGTGCTCCCCCACTCCCGAACCCCCTGGCCAGCAGGCCCTGGCACATTTAAGATTCTGTGCATGACATATTATTTGGACATTTATTGAATGGATTTTTGCCTCTTGAGAAATGAAAGTGGGGATGTATGATATGTAAACAGGATGAAGTGTGGTGATAACCGGAGAAGTTTGTGGAGCGCACTGCGCGTCCATGGTGTCCACAGCTGTCCGTGAATACATCTGTCTGGGAGTAATCCAGGCTTAGTACTGGTTAAACAGTGGACTGAGACTGAGCTAAATCTTACACACTGCACCTTCAAGTATCATGATCAAACATAAATAGTTACATTCCACTATTGTACTGGAGGGATTAATGGGTTTCTGAGTTCACAAGCTTTCATTGATCACTCAGCTTTCATTGATTTATCAGTCATACAGTGCTGTGCTGTGCTGTGCTGTGCTGCATAGAATAACTCATCCATCCCTCCAGCAGCAGCCTACCCTGACATGTTTCTCCCTAGCCACGTCCCCCAGCTCCTCCTAGGGGAACCTGAGGTATTCCCAGGCCAGATGGGATATGTAATCCCTCATGTTCTGGGTCTGCCACAGAGAGGCACCTCAACTGACTTCTTTTATTAATATGATGGAGCTGCAGTCCTCCAAGCGCCATCCAGATGTCTGAGTTCCTCACCCTGTCCCTGAGGGTGAGGAGGAGCTCAGACATCGTTCATGCATGTCGTGTGTGTACCTGTGTGTTTGTTTCACACCCACTTGAGAAGCTGAATGAGCAGCCTGGCGTAGCTCTGCATCATGTGAGGCTCCAGGTTTGGCAGCGTGACCAACTCATAGAGCAGCTTGATGAAGAGAATGTGGTCCTCTTTACTGAACCGCCGGCCGTACAGCTTCAGAAACCTGAGGGTGGGTGTGGGGGGCGGGGCAGGTGAGAGGTGAGACAATCAGTGAGCGGCTGATCACTTCCCGCTTCCTGCATCTGACCCATATCCTCACACAGACACTGTAAATAGACAGCTTCAGTGGCCCACTTTCCAACCCCATTGAATCTGAGCTGATGCCAAGCGGACAAAGTGAATTAAAAGTCCAGGCTTTATTTAAAGTTAAAGAGCAGAACATGAGGCCCTGATGCACTCTGGAGGCAGACAGACTCAGTAGTTCAGGGAAGGTCAGTAACACCACATGGTCTCCTCTTTAAAGATAGGTATGCAGGACTTGTCAGTTGCTGTGACCAAACATACCAGAGAGATAGCTGATTGTTGAGTCTCATTCCCAGGCCATCCAACGCCAAACACAGCAAAATAATAAGGAAATAAAGAAATACTTCAATGTATGCCTTTAAATACTCCTATGACACTGATATTTGGCTTCCTAGTCCTCATTTTTTTAAGTTCAAAAAGACTACTAAAGACCTAATATTGATTATTTAGGTTTATAAGCTAACACTTGGCCACCTTTAAGTAAATACTGACACAATGCACAATGTCATTCAATATAGTAGCCTGTGACAGATATTATTCCACATTTATGAAGGTCATTCATTTAGTTTTTGTTGATATGATCCCAGAGAAATGTTTATGCAACTCTATGATGACTAACTTTTTAGCTAGAAAGGAGCGCAAAGCAGCCTTAAGTTAACACTTTTACATGTTTCTATGTTTTATTTATATTTTTTTAATTGGATAAGCATGCATGTTCACGATGATCAGCTCTTTCATTTTGGTGTTTTGAATTGTGCAGTAGAGCTCTGCTCGGTTTTAAAAGCGGGTTTACTACTATTGCTACTCATTTTAAACAGTTTTGCTAAAACTGGAATTATTATTCAGCGCCTAGATGACTGATTACGGGTTTATCTTGAGGACAGCCTTGCTTCAACACTTACGAGAAGAGCTTCTTGGACCAGAAAGCGACCCCGGGCCACAGCTCTCTGAGGAGGACAGCTCTGGACAGGTTCGCTTTGATCTCCGCCAGCAGCTCCGCGGCCTCCCGGTCCAACCGGTCTGAGTAAGGCAGCAGCCTGTTATACACGATCTCCTTCTGAGGGACAAACCCAGCCATATCCTCATCCACGGTCATGTCCCACTGGTACTCGGGTCACTTTTCCTGCTGTATGTTTAAAAAAAAAAAAAAAAAAAAAGGTAAAGAAAAACGGTTCCTCTTTATGTAATGAATGTGGTGCCTTCTGAGGAGTGCTCTGCAGAGAGAAGTTAGTGGGCATAATCCGCTGTGTCCAGCAGTCGGGCGGAAGGCAGGCGATCACAGGGGGAAAGTGTGTCACGCTAATTGAGCTGTGCAAAGCCCCGAGCAGCGCGCATTGAGGGCCGGTTCCGCTCTGACCTGCAGTGTCACCTGCGCTGCGTCACCTCTCACTTCACGCCGGCCTGCCTGCGCACAGGTTGTGTGTGTGTGTGTGACAGGGTTCGTGCACCTGCAGTGACGCACGACAGGAGGTCGAACAAAATGGCTTGCCCACAGGTTGCTGCGGAGGGTGCATTACCGCGCGGGCAGGCTTTGATTTCTGCACCTCTGAGCCCAATAAGGGAAGGCTTTGATATATGAAGGCTTTCATGTGGCGGACTAGGAAGAAACATCATTCTGGACTACAAATCCCAGAGGCGCTATATCCGTGCGTGCTGCAAGCTAATCTGCAGAATAATAGGATCATCTGATAACTGGATTAATGACCCTCTCCCCTGTTCTACTGACCCACAGTGGCTGTTACTAAGATAAACAAAGGGTTGTGTGTCTGATGCATTTAGTGAATCAGCGTCTATCATCTATCTATCTATCTATCTATCTATCTATCTATCTATCTATCTATCTATCTATCTATCTATCTATCCCAATTCCAAAAAGGTTGGGATGCTGTGTAGAACAAAAAACAGAATGCAGTGATTTGCAAATACTTTTCAACTTGTACTCAGTTGAATACAGTACAAAGACAAGATATTTAATGTTTAGGATAAACTTTAATGATTTTCTTGTAAATATACGCTCATTCTGAATTTGATGCCTGCAACACGTTTAAAAAAAAAACTGGGACAAGGGAAACAAAAGATTGGGAAAGTTGTGGAATGTTGTGGTTGTTGGAAAGTGGGAAAGTGGAAAAGTGTGCTGGGTCTGACGAGTCCACGTTTCAGTTTGTTGCTGGAAATCATGGACATAGTGACCTCCAGGCTAAAGAGGAGAAGAACCGAGCAGATTGTTACCAGTGCTAATTTCAAAAGCCAGCATCTGTGATAGTATGGGGGTGTGTTAGTGCCCATGGCATCATGGGTAACTGTCACACCTGGGAAGCGCCCACTAATGCTGAGAAGCACAGAGAGGTTTGGGGCAACATATGCTGCCATCCAGATGTCTTTTTCAGAAATGTCCCTGCTTATTTCAGCAAGACAATGCCAAGACACATTCTGCATGTGTTAGAACAGCATGGCTTTGTAGAGTTCAGGCACTAGACTGAACTATGTTCAGACCTGTCTCCCATTGAAAATGTGTGGTGCATTATGAAGCACAAAATATGACAATAGAGACCGTGGACTGTTGAGCACCTGAAGTCATATAACATGCAAGAATGGGAAATAATTTCACTTTCAAAACTTCAACAATTAGTGTCCTCAGTTCCCAAACACTCACTGAGCTGTATTAAAAGAAAAGCTGAAGTAACACAGTGGTAAACATGCCTCTATCCTTTTTTTTTTGTTATGTGCTGCAGGCACCAAATTCAGAATGAGTCTATTTATTATGCCTGCATGCTTTGGCTGCATGCCACAGAGGCATTTATTTATGAGTGCACTGAAATAAATAAGTAAACACTTCCTAACAATAAGTCCTGGATGTTCTTCAGGTCTCCCCTTGCTGTCTTATGACACCTTTATCCTTGACCTTCTCCGATCTTGTGTTACTGTGCGCCCTTCCATGTAAATCCTTTTACTTTAAGCCCATGTAATTCTCTGACCACTACATGCTTAGACTGATGCAATTGCAGGATATTGTCTGGCTTGCCTAGCAGTAAGTGAGGGCTTAGAGCAGAATGCAAAAGCTCTTTGAGTTCTATGGTCTGGCCACCTTTAGAGAAATGGGGCAATTGCTGCGGTTCCACCTCACACACTTTCTTAAGCTGCCTGATTGCATAAAGTGCCCTGTTTCTCCACCCTGGCTCAGTCTCACCAGCAGTCTTTTTGCAGGCCTGTCTACAGCCCACAATGGCCCCAGCAACCTTCAGTCACTTTCACCTCTCTGAGACACGAGCGGAGTGCCTTCTTTGAAACTATTTTCTCTCTATAAACACAGCTGAAGACAGACAGAGTCACACATTGAGACTTTCAGAGAGATCCCAGAACAGAATGTGCCTTCCGTTCGGCATATCAGTCCCAGAGTGTCACACTGGACTTTGCCAAGTAATCTCACCCAAGTCTTTACCTTTTATATCCCCTCAGATCTTATTACTTTGGGGCTTTTTTCTGCCTCCCAGAGCAGCGACAGCACCTGCTTTCACTGTCTCCACCGTTGAACCACTTCCAGTAAGAAACATGGTGTCTCCTCTGTCCTCGTTCCGTTTGTTCTTCTGTTGTGATGTTTCCAGGTATCTGGAAGTAGAAAGTTTGTTGGAATTGTGTGTTTGTGTGCAAAGTGTTTTTGTATGGGCACATGCGCTTGCGTGTGTGTGTGCACACATCTGTGAGATTCATTATTCCACAAGTGGAGTCCACAGATGGAAAATGTGATTCAGGATGATGATGCCTCTTTGACTCAGCAGGGAGAAGACCAAACAGAGAGACACAGAGAGAGAGAAGGAGGAAAGTGATGGAGGAAAAGAACACTGTAAAAATAAACTATTCATTTTAACTTAAAAAAAAAGTTAGTGTTCGGGCTGCCTGAAACGTTTAAGAAAAAAAGGAAAAGAGGGTGAGCAGAAGTATTTGAAGTTAGAAGGAAAATGGAATATTTAAACAAACAAAAATACTGTATACATCAGATGATTATTTTACAAAGGACAATTTTTCAAGGCATCATTTTTCTTTGTTTGTTTTTAATATTGTGATAAATATACACACACACACATATATACATATATCTTTCAACGTTTAAAAGTCCATGCCCAGACTGCCTTCAATTTTTAAGTTGACCGAAACTGAAAAAACAAATATAGCTAAATTCAAAACAAAAGACTTTTCTACTCAAATAAACATGTTCAATAAGCTGAGGATATGAAGTTCAACCAACAACTATTCGGTCACACTGATGAACATTTATAACATTTGTTAACATGTATTTACTTTGAATGAATGAATTCAATACTAACCTACATCACGGATTGCAGAATTTTCATTAGTGTGAAAACGAGCAACCATGACTTAGATCTTAAAAGCTGGGTTGCACCAAAAAGGATTAATTTTTAAATCATATTAAATAGTGGTTTAACTGTAAATTATGTTCACCAAACTTAGAATTAAAGATTAAATTTTAACCTATCTTTAAACCTCAGTTTAATTTGAACTCTTAGGATTGATTAGATTTATTTTTGTTATTTTTTTTCTATCATGAGTAGCTAGGCTGGGCTAACTAACTTTTTAGTTGGGAGCAAACAGTGTAACATTTTGTCAACTTTTTTGCTAGCTAGCAATCAGTCTAATGTTTTATTAAATATTTAGCTAGCTAGGAAAAAAACCTAATGTTGCATTTTGGAATACAGAGGAGTGAGTTGCATAACTTTTTATACTTATTAAGTCCCAACCCCACAGCGCACAAATGTATATAATTTTAAGAGAGATTAGGTTTTTAATTGTACAACAGAGCTCTGCTTAATCTTAAATCCAGGTCTCTTTGTTTTAAACTTAGTTTTTCTAAACCATTTTGCAGCTATAAAAAAGAAGGGTCTCAGGAGAGTTTTAACTCTCAAACAGTCAATGCATGCTAGTCTGCTAATATACTGATTATGCTTCTTTAGAAGCTTAATTTAATCAGTTGATTGAACTCTGTACAGTACATTCATTCAACTCATCATTTCAAGTTAGAAGAACTCATGTTTATGAGTTCTTAGTAACAAATATTTTAAGCTTAATTAACTTGAATAAATAAAACTTGCATATTTACGTTTACTTAATGAGAAAAGATCAGTTGATTCCACAAAATTCCAGTATGATTTTTTACAGTGGGAGAGAGAGAGAGGAAACAGCGATGATGGTCCCGATGGAAGTAGATGTTTTTGTATTCCACCAGCTTGCTCATCTTTACTTCACGATCTTCTGCAGACATCAAGAAAAAATCAGAAGAAATGCACAGACACATGCACACACACACACACACACACACACACACACGTTCAAACACACACATTAATTTCCTGAAGACTTACCCTCACCCTACCCATAACCACTAACCCTAACCCCAGCATTAACCACTGAACCAAAAATCTGCGTTGGGACACGGCTTTTGTCCTCATTTGCACCTCTCGTCCCTAATTAACTGGTCTTGAGCCTGAAATGTGTCCCCACACACAAACAGTCCACACACATCAAACCTCTCATTTTCACTAGGGATTTATAGTGATGCCAGTTTTCTCGCTCCTAAAATATTGGAAACTCAAGTGAGCCAATAAGTGTGTGTGTGTGTGTGTGTGTGTGTGTGTGTGTGTTTGAATGTGTGAGTGCGTGTTTTCGTGTGTGTGTGTGTGAGAGAGTTTGGAGAGTGAAGAGTGTAAATGATGTGTCTGGGAAACCTGCATCGAGACGTCAACACACACACACACAGAGTTCCTTCCATCCAGCTGGGTTTCTCGCTGGGAGATATGCAGCCCAGTTCATCGCCAGACAGACGGGTAATATATGGCCCCCGCTCCTGCCTCACACACACACACATACACACACACAAACACACACACACACACACACACAGACACACTTTCTCAAACAAATACATAACCACATTAGAACTTTCTACAGAGCTGTCTGCATGTTCTTCACTCAGATTTCACTCGCACTAGCCTCTTTTATTTCTTTTGGATGCTTCAACAAGAAATTACTGAAAGGAAGCCGTGCCGGTCCGGATGCCAAGGTGAGAAGGAAACAAGGAGGCAAGGAAATAAGGAAGGGGAAAAGGAGGCAGACATTCCATCAAGGCTCCCGTGGAGCTGCGGCAGGGACGAGCCTACCAGCCGTGATTTCTTATCGGGGAGAAAGGCAGAGCAGCGAGGAGTACACAGGTATGCAAGGTTAATTCCCTCTTCATCCTCTTCTTCTTCTTTTATCTCCTCTGCAGCAGTCCAGCTTATATTGTGGTGGTGGTGTAGCTGTATACTTGCTATATTTCATGGTGACTGCATATGTGATTTATGTGTGAACAGGAATGAGTCCGCTGAGAGGTTTCCCCTGGCTTCTAATATTCCTCCATGCAGCAGCTGTTTGTGCAGGTACCACACATGCTCTCACGCCTGCAGACACAAATAGTAAACCTGCATTCAAAATATACGCACAAATTTCGTTCCTTTGCCTCTTTTTCCTCTCCATCAGAAGTATAAAATGTAGCGCAGACCACACATACTTGTGCCTCCTCTACAGGTGTGGGTGGTGCAAAGGTCGACAATGTGTCGTCAGAAATCTGTCGTCATCCCTGCGAGGAGCTGGTGGGCTTGCTCACTGAGATCCAAGGCCTGCGGATTGTCACCAGCACCCTGCTCGAAGACCTGGAGAGAGTCGTAAGACACACAAATACATGCACATGTATCATCTGCATGCTGTTTGTTTGTTGTCTTTAACTCTTTGCTACAGCTGTATGACATGAGCAAGAAATAGGATTTTAGATGAAAAAGAAAAAAGAAAATTTTAGAAATTAAATCTAAGCAGTTGACAGTTGAAATATGACAGCATTTATGTGAAAAAACAAATTATTACTGGTGATAGAAGTCATTGTAGCATGTATGACATTGTTTTGCTTGCACTGCTTTGCGTCTAATATACAATTAAATTTCTTTGACAAGTGTTGCTGGGTTTAAATACTTGTGGATTAATGAATACAGAGGAAATAAGCACCCTTATTCCACGGACCCGATGACACTTGTTGCTGTGGATACCAACACATCATTTGGCTAAGCAGAGATGATTAACAGATGTCTCATGTGGCTAATTGACTGTTTTTATAGTTGGAAGAAGTCGTGTCAAAATAAAGTTATGTGTGGCAATATGGGAGACCTAGACTGTAGAGCAGAAATGAAAAGTCAGTTACTTATTTTCTACCTCCAAATAACTCTTATGTTGGCTTCAGTTCCCTACTGAAATAAATTAACTTCATAGTTTTATTTTCCATCATTAACAAGCACTTCTATGTTTCAGATAACTTTATTCATAATGACAGTATTGAAAAATGTAATAAAAGTCCAAGGTGATGTTTTTAAATGTCTTGTTTTGTCTAAAACCCACAGGCATTCAGTATAATATGATAATAAACAAAGAAAAGTGGGAAGTCTCCATATTTGAGAGGTTGAAAACAGCAATTTCTGCAATTTTTGCATGAAAAATTACTTAAATGATTAATTTATTATCAAAATAGTTTAATAATGTAATTCTTCTTTACCACTTGTCTGGTCAGGCAAGAGATTTGCCAGAATTATTTGCCTGACATGGCATTTTATTTGCCTTGGGCAAGTGGGTAATCATTATTATTTAGCCCTGCGTTTATGTTTCTAGAATATAATTCTAAACATATTAAAATGTCAAGTTAAAGGTGTTTTAACATTAGTAAAACATTGTAAAAAATATTTTTGATGAATTTTGTGGTTATAATAACCAAATCTAAATAATTATACAGAAAGCTGTTTAAGTCTACCAGCCTATGCAGTACACGTAATGTTGCATTTGATGGGGTAGAGCTTTGTGGGAAATCTGTGTGACCAAACCAACGGAGAGTAGCTCTTCTTTCAGTGCAAGTGGAACAAGCTGCGACATCCTTTTTTCTGGCAGGAAGCTCTGAGGTTTGTGGTAAATGTCTTGGTAATTTTTTTGGGGAAAAAAACAAGCAGAAAGAATACCATCAGTGTTAAAATGTTGGCGACTAATCAACTAAACCACCATTCTGGCCTAATTCTGCAGGTCTCTGCAGTCTTATACAGGCCAATGACATAAATAGAGAAAAATATAGGTTTTCCTGTGATTATTTTAATGTTTTAAAAATGCATCATGTGTGTTTTTGTATTCTCAGTCAAAAGAAAATGAGGAGATGCGCATATCTTTGGCTGAGCTGAGCAACAGCAGCAGTGGACGTGATGGCGGCCGTGGTGGCAGCCATGGCTACGGCCTTGGTGGCAGCCATGGCTACGACCGTGGTGGCAGCCATGGCTACGGCCGTGGTGGCGGTTACGCTGATGGACGTGGTGGCAGTCATGGCAATAACCGTGGTGATGGCCCTGAAGATGGTGATAGCCATGGTGGTGGCCGTGGTGATGGTCGTGATGGCGGGCATGGTGACAGCTGGCTTGATGGTGATGGCCGGGACAGTGGTGATGGATGGGGCGATGGTGATGGCTGGGGTGAAGGCCATGGCTATGGCCTTGGTGGCAGCCATGGTGATGGCCATGGTGATGGCCATGGCCATGACGATATCTGGGTCGATGGAGATGCCTGGGGTGATGGCCGGGGCGACAGCCGTGGTGGCGGTCATGGCGATGGCTGGGGTGATGGTGATGGCTGGAGCTGGGGCGATGGAGATGGCTGGGGTGAAGGCCATGGCAATGGCCGTGGTGGCGGTCATGGCAGTGGCCGTGGCAATGGCTGGAGTGATGGCGATGGCTGGGGCGATGGAGATACCTGGAGCTATGGCCGTGGCGATGGCTATGGTCGTGGCAATGGCTATGGCCGTGGCGATGGCTATGGTCGTGGCAATGGCTATGGCCGTGGCGATGGCTATGGTCGTGGCAATGGCTATGGCCGTGGCGATGGCGATGGCTATGGTCGTGGCAATGGCTATGGCCATGGCAATGGCTATGTCATGGTAATGGTAGTGATGATGATGATATCGACAGAGACAGAGACAGAGACGGGGAGATCTGGTGCATGCAGGATGGACGGATATACGAGCAGGGGGATGACTGGGAGGTTGACAGCTGCACTTCCTGTACTTGCCAGGTCAGTACTGAACAAATCTTATGTGACTGCTGCAGTCTAAAATATTAACAGTGAAGTGTTTCCCCATAGAGCACCATGCAAGTCTCTGATTGACTGGAAGATCTGTCATAGATACACCTGCATCATCTAGATTAGATGGTAAATCTTCTACACTGCAGTCACTTCCATCTCTAACTGTAGCTCTATTTTGTATGAACTGTAGCCCTCTGTAGTTTTCTTTGGGGAAGTCCAAGCCAAGTCTCGTGTCCTCATTGTAACTTAAGTCAGAGTCCAAGTGTCTGTCTTATTTTGTTTTATTTATTTAAATACATGACATCTCTGGCTTTGGACTTGGATTACTTAAGATTTCACTCTAAAAACAACTTAACTTGATTTAGGATTTGAGAGCCATCACATTGAAGTTCCCCTCCACTCAAACATATGTTTTTCTTCTTCTTCCTACAGTTGAATGTTTGAGCTTCACTGTACATAATGATGTATATGCAGAGATTGACACTGGAAGCATGTTTTACATCCATCTGCTTAAAGTGGAAAGTTTCTTTGCGCTCACTGAAAATCCTATTTTCAGGGGCGGGCCTTAAAGCATAATTTGTGACATCACAAATAGTTTGAAAGCCAATCCTGGTTCGATATTCAACTTGCAGCATTAGTGTGTATTATTACTCACATACATTACATATTTATAAATTCTGGATTTTTAATGAAGAAAGAAGAAGTAGATGCCATTTCAAAGATTTTAACAACTTCTTTGTGTGTGAATCAGATCAGATACATATTATTATTCAAAATAAAGCAGTTTATATGCATGTTAAAACATGTCTAGGTGGGATCTTTACAGAATAATCTAGAATTGCTCTAACAATATAAGTATAGTTTGACATTGTGCTTTCCTGTTGAGAGTTAGATGAGAACATTAATACCACATAGCTCATCGCTGTTAAATAAAGCTACATCCAGGAGACTGTTAGCTCACGTTAGCATAAAAATTGGCTCTGTTCGAGGGTTAAAAAATCAGCCTGTCAGCCTGTCAAACTCATGTTATGTCTGGTTTGTTTGATCTGCATGAAAACCTAAATGTAGAAAGGACAAGTTGTGGTTTTGCAGATGGTAATGCTCTAGTCTAACCTTCTCCTGGCTGTAGCATCAGATAGGAGCATGTTATTGATCTTCTCATCTAAGTCTTGGCAAGAAAATAAATAGGCATATTTTCCAAAATGCCAAACTATTCCTCTAAAGTGTATTAACCAGTTGGGGAGATACTTAAGTTTTCCCTCTGTCCAATGTGGTTTCATTTATTTCCAGAGCTGCCTTTGTTAAGTCTCTTTATTTTATGCTTGCTTCATCCTCTTCTCTTGGTCTGTTTTTCTTTATAAAACATCATTAGTTTTGTAAAGGATGGATTGAGGGAGTAGCCAGATGTATTATGAGTCATGACAGCATACCATTGCTCTTCAAGGACTGATATTTAACAAAACATCTGGCTCAAACTTGCATGGTTTGACTAATACACAAATTCTGGTCTATTCTGTCTTCCTCACCTTGTGCAGGATGGTAAGGTGGTGTGTCACCAGGTGGGCTGCCCTCCTGTATCCTGCATCAATCCGTCCTTCATTGATGGAGAGTGCTGCTGTCCTGTCTGTCTCAGTGAGTTTAATTTGTTTGTAACCATGATTTAGACTGTGTTGCACCAGCAAAGCTTAATTTAATAAGATTAGTTCTAATCAGCATAGATTTAAAATTAAGCAGCATCGCCTGGTAAGTACAAAAGAGGTGGAAAACTGTTTTAACTACTCTGTATTTCTTAACAAAATATTACATTGTTTGCTAGCTAACTAAAAAGTTAACAAAACCTCAGGCAACACTGTTTGTGGGTTTGATAGCTGGCTAAAAAGTTAGCGAAACAGTTTGCCAGCTAACTAAAAAATTAACAAAATGTTTAATTGTTTGCTATCCAGCAAAAAAATTAGCAACAACATTAGGCAACATTAATGGAGCAATATGGCCAAATAATAGAAAATTTGAAAAACGGCACAGCACAGTAAAAACAAAAATAGACTGCCTGGAAACAACTGGATCAACTTTTTTTATGGATCATTTGTTTTATGGATCAACTTAAGTAAAATAAAGAAGAGATGCATCATGAAACCTAATTGGGTTGAGTCTTTCTTTGAGGAACTTGATTATTTTGCTCAGTTCATCTCAAAAAGACAGCCATTTTAAAACCTCCTTCAGTGTGATTAAATTAATATTGGATCACATTTTTAATTGGAGTGTAAGGTTTTTGTGCAACAGAATTCAATTAAATCTCAGTTTAGAGCAGAGGTTTAAAGAGAGATTTAAAATTAATCTCTTTTAATTTCAAGATAGTTTTAAAGTTTGGTGCAACATAATTTTAAATTAAGCCATGATTCAGTTGGGTATAAAATTAATCCTTGTTGGTGCTACCCAGCCTAAAAAGTGTGGAAAATGTATGCTAAGATCACAAAAAGGTACACCAACAGTGTTTGTGTGTATAAAGGAAAAGAAGATGGCTGGTCCCCGTGGTCTGAGTGGACCCACTGTTCAGCCACCTGTGGACGTGGAGGGCAGCAAAGGGGCCGATCCTGCAATGGCATCATGCCGTCCTGTGCCGGCCCGTCAGTCCAAACCCGCAGCTGCTTGCTGGTGAAGTGTGACCGCAAGGGTAAGACATCAATCTGCATGTCTGATCTGTCACATGTCTTCATTTAATTTATTTGTTGATTGATTGAGCACAGCCTGTCCAAAGGAATGAAATGAATACTCCTCAAAGAGCAAAATTATAGAACTTCAGACGAAGTTGAATTTTAGAGATTGTAATCATAATTGGAAACATGTTGTGGTTTTGTAAATGTATACACAGTGTGGAGCTGTGGTGGTGGTCTGTGTTGAATTCTACTGAACTTGACTTTTCCAGGCTACTGTACAAAAAACCCTGGACATTTTACAATCTCGATGCGCTTGTTTCATGTGTAGTGCGAGCTGATGGGAACTGGGGCCTTTGGTCTCCGTGGTCTGCGTGTACGACCACATGTGGTGAAGGAAACGTCACGCGGGTTCGTCTGTGCAACAACCCCCCACCGCAGAAGGGGGGCAGAGGGTGCAAAGGCAGCGACAGGGACACACGACCTTGCAATAATACACTCTGCCCTGGTGAGTTTATAAGTACAAATGTACATACAACCTGCACTGTAGTGCTTAAAGGAACAGTTCAGATTTTTGAAGTGGGGTTGTATGAGGTATTCATCCATAGTCAGTGTATTACCAACAGTTGATGGCTGTAGCAAGCTAAGCAATGTCGGGCTGTGCACAGGGTCAGAAGCAAAATGTATTTTAGCCACCTAAAACAAGGCCCACCCAAAAAAATCAATATCATTTTAAGTGTATGCTATATTTAGAATATTTTCACTGCTTTACCTTGCAGTCAGAAAGCTTTTTCCAACAGGAATCTCATGATATATAAGCCAGATATCACTCTCCAAAGCCACCAGACTCCTTTTGCAGAACACAGCAGTTGCTGCTCTACAGCTGCCTTGATCAGTTAGTTGGTTGGTGTTATTGTGTGTTTCAGTGAATCCAAGCAAACTCTTTAAAACACCAAAGTCACACACTAACACAAACAAACAAATGCTGAAACTGATACCTAGACAGTGATATTTGGCTTATATAATGGTGGTTTCCTGTTGGAAAAGGCTGTCTGATTGCAAGGTAAAGCAGTGAAAATATTCTAAATACATCATACACACTGATATTGATTTTTTACTGTAGCTGAAACGTTTTGCTGCTGAAACTGTTCACAGCAGTACATTGCTAAGCTTCCTACACGGCACTCCTGCTGCTTCAAACTGGGGGCATGTCGACCAGCATCTACTGTAGGTAATACACTGACTATGGACAAGAACCTTGTACAACCCTGCCTCAAAACATCCAAACTATCCCTTTAACTGGTCTACAGGTAAATAATGTGCTTGTGTGTAGTTGCTGGAGGCTGGACAAGCTGGAGTGAATGGTCACTGTGCTCGGCGACGTGTGGTGGAGGTCTTATAAGTCGTCAGCGGGACTGTTTGAGCCCTCCCCCTCAGAATGGTGGGAAGCCCTGTGCTGGAGACGCTGTGGACTATGAAGCATGCAACAAACAGCCATGTCCTATAGGTAAACCTTAACCCCATCCATAAACCTCAGGCTATACAGTACAGTACATCTTAACTGTGTAAGCAGATATAACTCTATAAGTAGGCTAAGCCTCGCATCCACGGATAAACCTTATTCCATTGTTAGTGGATGAAACATATTTCCAAACAATAGAGGATTACAAAATACTATCCGACAGCATTTATTCTGCCTTCATTCAATTATTGAGGCTTAGGACAAAACAGACAAATGTTTCAAATGTAAACTTCCCAATCTTAACCCAGTCTTGGATTATTTGGATTGTATGAAAGACTCTTTGTCTTAATGTGCACATTCGTATGTGTTTTCAGATGTATGTTTGCTCTCAAATCCATGTTTCCCCGGAGTGGAGTGCACATCATATATCGATGGATCATGGGAGTGCGGAGGCTGTCCGCTGGGTTTATATGGCAATGGAACTCATTGTGAAGATGAGAATGAGGTAATACAACCAGGCAAAGGATCAGACTACATAACATCAGCCAGATAAAGACACAATGTCAACTTATCCTACATGTAGGCCCTGACATACAGACAAACATATTCTGCCGGTCTCTATCCAACACTTTTGTCCAGTGGATTAAAATTAAATTTTGCACAGACATTCATGGTTCCCCCAGGATGAATCTTAATGACTCTGGGGATATCTTGACCTTTACTCTAATGTCACCCCAAGGTACATTTTTGGTTTTTAGTGAATTGTCTTGGCAATTATTGGATGGATTGTCAACAAAGTTGAGTTTTTTTCTGATACAGCAGGTCAAAGTATTCACTTATCCTGTGAAAAATCTCAACATTTAACAGATGGATTGGCACAAAATTTTGTCTAGATATTCCTGGTTGCCAGACCAAACTGTTCTAGGGACTCTCTGACAAGAACCGCAACTCTGAAGTGATGTACGACAGCCAGCGGTAGGTGCAGTAACATCACAATATACAACAACAACATGGAGGACACCATGGTCGGAGGTTGCTGCCAGTGCTGCTGGCTGCTTCAACCAATCAATGTACACTTACGCCTACTGATCGATCACCAAACACTTACATCACTCAAGATTCCTCTTATGCTGTGAGAGAACGTGCTGAAAAGAAGTTCCTTAAAACAGCGTTCGAACAAGAACAATGACACAGAGCTGTTAGAATGGCTGTAGACTCCTGATTTTACTTTCTTTGGCCTAGTTTAACAATGTCTACGACATGCATTGTGACAGTGGGGTTTTACACTTTCTAGATCCCAAAAGTTTCTCATTAATGTTGCCTGATTTACTTTGGACTTTACGCAGGTTGTGTTTGTAACTGAAGACACTGTGATCGCCTAATCTGACATAGTGACCGTCTCGAAAGAAGTAAATATTGTGTAGCGTGATTCTGGCAGAGAGCCCCTCAGGTCAAAACTTGGTATTTAGGGGTTGATATGCTGAACATGTTTAATCTCCGTATCTCTACAGTGTGAAGTGGAAGGCGTGTGTTTCACAGTGTGTGTAAACACAGATCCTGGGTACTACTGTCTGCCCTGTCCTCCACGTTATAAAGGCACCCAGCCGTACGGCCTCGGTCTGCAGGAAGCGCAGACAAACAAGCAGGCATGTGTTCTGCTCTTTGAATATTAACTACTTTCCTCGCTTTGAGCTACAATCATGAATCATTTGTGAATTTTCAAATGCTTGCTTTGGTTGTAGGTGTGTGAGCCCTACAATCCCTGCAAAGACAACACACACACCTGCCACAAGTATGCTGAGTGTCTGTACCTGGGCCTGGCATCTGAGGTTTTGTTCAAGTGTCGGTGCGCCGTGGGGTTCGCGGGTGACGGCTTCCTGTGTGGTGAAGACTCTGATCTGGACGGCTGGCCCAACAACAGATTACCCTGCAAGCAGAACGCAACCTATCACTGTCAAAAAGTAAAAGAATCAAAAATCTAATCTGATTGGCTGGCCGTGTTCTGGTTTAATGTGATTTCACTAAACCGAGTTGTGACTGGCTGCAGGATAATTGCCCCAGGATACCAAACTCTGGACAGGAAGACCTGGACTATGATGGACAAGGAGACGCCTGCGATCCTGATGATGACAATGATGACATCGTAGATGAGAGGGTGAGACACTGAGTAGATTTGAGGAAACCAAAAAACAGACAAATATTCACATTCTCTGTGTGTGTGTGTGTGTGTGTGTTGTGTGTATGAAATGCACGAATGTGTGTCTGGTATAGGACAATTGCCCGCTGGTGTACAACCCTCGGCAGTTTGACTCTGACAGAGATGGGGTCGGAGACCGCTGTGATAACTGTCCGTTTGAGAGCAACCCGCTCAGACTGACACTGATGATAACGGAGAAGGAGACGCCTGCAGCATCGACATAGATGGAGACGGTAGGAGTAGCTCACTGAAAAAGGCCTGAAATATGCAGTTACTTTACCAGTTATTTCAGACTTCATTTCATGATTTTGCATTAACAATTATTCAACTAATCGTTTTTAGATCTCCTTGAGTGTTGAGTGTTTACTCAATAAAATTTGGGGGAAAAAAGTGTCATCTGAGCAAACACTGCTCACAAAACCCAGATCAAACTGTCAGGCAGTGCAGATGAAATGGATCAAGATTATGTTATGCATCACTTACTTCTTGCCTTTCAGAAACATATTTTAGTGCACTGATTAGATGTTATATGAGAAAGTTACTCACCAGGCCACCATGTTTAAAACGGAGGAGGGGGAGACTTGCATGCATAAATATGCATGTGCACACGCATGAACATGCATGCTCTGCTGTCCCAGATAAAGTCTGTATAATACACAGGGAGTGTGCTATCATTCTCTGCTCAGGTTGCCATAACTCCTGCTACATCTTTACACAGCAAATATTTGTTTGCTGACATCTAGTGAGGCTGAATGATGCATTTTGCACCTTTAGATATGGATCAAATTACACTTACCCTTGATTTATATTGGTTGGAGTGTTGTTATTCTGTGTAATAATATTAAAAAAAAGCCAAAAGAAATGCAACTTTTCTATGTTTGTGTCTTGCTCCAGAGGTTCTGAATGATCATGACAACTGTCCCTTATTCTACAACACTGACCAGAGGGACACAGACCTGGATGGTGTTGGAGACCAGTGTGACAATTGCCCCCTTCTACACAACCCACTGCAGGTCCTGAAAAACACAAAACAAAAACGCCTAAAAGCACACATGTATCTACATCTGAAAAATATTTTGAAAAAAGGACATTGTTGGTGTTGTTGCCTCGGAACATCTGGTTTTGGGTAACAATTTATTAGTGGCAGGGATGGATGGATGTTTTTTTTATACGTGAAAAGAAAATCTTTGAAGTTTATGCAGGGAGTGGGTGTACAGATTATGGTAAAAGTAAACATGGAGACTCGTGATTTAACACTATTTAAACATATGGAATATATTAACTGTCTCAGCTTTAATTTATATAGCACCTTTCATAGACACATGCAAAAACCAGTGATTGAAGCCAAATTAGAATAAAATATGTGTGTGTACTGTATGTGTGTGTGTCTGCAGCTTGACTCTGACAGCGACCTGGTGGGGGACATGTGCGACGACAACGAGGACATCGATGAGGATGGCCACCAAAACTCTCTAGACAACTGTCCCTACATCGCCAACAGCAACCAGGCCGACCATGACAATGACGGGAAGGGAGATGCCTGCGACCACGACGATGACAACGACGGTATCCCAGACGACCGGGACAACTGCAGACTGGTGCCCAACAGGGACCAGCTGGACTCTGATGGTCAGCGTTGCTACGGTTTCTCTGACAGATGCAAAGAAAGATGTCAGCTATAATCAATCACAGTCTAACTGAGAATATCTGTGATATCATGATACAGATGTGAACATGTGCTGATTAATTTGCTGTCACATGGGGAAGATATTTTGTACAATTTATGATGAATGGATTTTGCAGTCACGCAGTAAAATCTTGTGACTATTTGTCCAGGTCGTCTCCAGTGATCCAGGTCATGTTAATGTTGGACATCAGCATAAAGAGTTTATGGCTCTCAGTGGTGTGTTTAATCATACATAAAAGATTCTTTAATCTATCCACCATCATACAAGACAATCGCACTATATTCGCACTTTATATTTTTTCTCTTTCTCTTTTTCCCCGTCTTGGCAGAAATGAATCCAGGAAATCACATGATTTCATTCTCTGTCTTTATTCTCTCTCTCGTCCAGGTGATGGTAGCGGAGACGCATGCTTTGACGACTTTGACAACGACAGTATTCCAGATGCTCTGGATCCCTGTCCCATGAACCAGGATATCGGGTCCACAGACTTCAGGAAGTTTCAGGTTGTTTTGCTGGACCCTAAAGGCACCACGCAGTCTGACCCTCTGTGGGTGATCCGCAGCCAAGGCACTGAACTGCTGCAGACCGCTAACTCGGACCCTGGCATCGCTTTAGGTAAGATTAAAGAGTAGCCTTGGTATTTTTCAACCTGGATTTTTATTTTCCAAGTCATTAATGGGGACAAAAATTTCTGAATTTGGTCCAGTACTAAAGGAGAGAGCTCTCCAGCCAGCAGAAGTGAAACTAATTTACAAAGGAATCCGTATGGGCAACTGCATCCACTACAAGTGCTTGTTTTTGCCACTGACGGGCTCAGATTGTTATTCTCAATGTCTGCCAACATTATGGAAAGGATTACCACAGAGAGAAACCTTGTTTTTAAAGAGTAAGATATGTTTTATTTAACTAGAAACCGCTAAGAGTATGAATACAAGCCATAGTCTTGGCCTTCTTGAAAGGCCATGAAAATGATATAGCTAAATAAATAAGTGAATGATTTTGTTCTCATACAAAGAAAGTTCTAATGCAAATTAGTTGTTGTTACACAATAGACACCTGTTACAGCTTATTTATGTTTCATAGCTGTGTGTGAGTATGAGAGTGGGAGGAGGTAATGGGGTGGCTTGTGCATCAGCTGTGTGATTGAATAGACACCTCAGCATCTGGTAGCTCTTCAAATGTACAGGGACACAATTTCGAGCAGGATTTCCGCACGTGGCAGCCGGTATTTAGACAGGATGGTGCTGTCTGAGAGGACATCGAGAGGACTGAAGCTGCTCCTTCCCTTTGTTTAAACAGGATATGACAAGTTCAGCTCTGTAGACTTCAGTGTGACATTTTACGTCAACACCAACCGAGACGACGACTACGCAGGCATCGTGTTCGCCTACCAGTCAAGTCGACGCTTCTATGTTGTCATGTGGAAACAGGTGAGGTTTGAAAGCTGCCAAACATTTACAGTTACTCTTCACAACAGTGCACAAGTGCATAAAAGAACTGACTTTTCAAAGACGTCTTTTTGTGTCCTCAGCCATGTACCATTGTATAAACTTTAATATAACCTTCACTCTCTTTTATCTTCCACATTTTTCTTTTCTATGAGAGCAGGTGTCTCAGGCCTACTGGGAAAAAAAGCCGTCCAAAGCTTTTGGCACAGCTGGAGTCTCGATCAAAGTGGTCAACTCCACCACAGGACCAGGGGAGTATCTGCGCAATGCCCTGTGGCACACCGGAAACACCAGACACCAGGCACGAATATCTTTGTCTATTTATATTCTGACTGTCATAAATCATACTAAACTTCTTACTTGAACAGATAACCCTTCCCTAAAACAACCTTGGACAGACCATCCTTTATTAGATTGGCGCAGTAAAGCTCAGATAGTCAAGTGCAATGTTCTTATCCACCTTGACGGTCTGTGTCTGTGTGTGTTTGTGTGCGTTTCAGGTCAGAACATTGTGGCATGACCCCAATAAAATTGGCTGGAAGGACTTCACCGCCTACCGCATGCACCTCATCCACAGGCCCAAGACTGGGTTCATCAGGTACTGTACAGCGTCTGTCAGTATAACTTTCAAAGTGCAAGTTTCTCACCTTGAGTTTTATCGCTGTACGATCCAACAGTGGTTAGATTTATTCAAGTGAGATTCTTGAATGAGACTGACCCCAGAATATGTGAGGAAATTACTTTTTCCCTTCTGTTTTCATATCATCATCTGGAAAACATTAATTTGCTATTTCTATAGGCAAGTGGTCGCAAACAAGACAACTGATATACGAACCTGTATGTACTAAAGCTTTCATCGCTTGGCTGGTTTTCCCCTTTGGAGCTTGAATTTATATTTTCACGTCGTGCTGCAGCTGGGTTATGGTCATGGAAATCACCCAAGTTTTAAAATTACAAAAACAAAGATTTTTGGACTTCCTCAGAGGAGCAACAGCTCCTCCCCAGTGAAAACACCCTGACATTAGCAGTAACTTACGGAAGCCCTGAGAGGCATGTGAGAAAAAAAAACAAAACTTCTATGTTCCTTGATTTTTTTCCATCTGTGAAACAAGTGGGGGGAAAAAAGTTTTGCCAGTTGAAAATAAAGTTTTGCCAGGATAATTTTTCTAAATTTCTTCTTTTTTTTCTTCTTTTTTTTTTGAGATGATTTTGAACTGTGCCCTACCCCATGTTGGCGATTTTTCATTTTTCCATCTACCCTAAACACAAGGTATATATATTGTGTTAGCCAGTTATGTAACATTACTGTCATGTCTTTCTTTTGGGTAGAATAGTATATGAACTGTATGTGTACCTTAGTTTAGAGTGCATGGAGAAATTAAAACTCACCTGTATGAAAACATGAATGCATTTAGTATGATTTAGATCAGAAACTTTGTAGTGCCTTTCACACTCTTGTGGCCAAAATGAGTATTACAACAACTAATTTTTTTTTTCTTTAGCTGCCGAACTTTTTTATTTGGCAAAACTTTTCTCCACCTGTTTCACAGATGGAAAAAAAATCAATTAATTAACATAACCTGACAAAACCTCTTTTCACCTGATCTTAAATGCATAATATGCCACATTTTCCTTAAAAAACAATGTATTGACTCACGTAAACATAATCTCTTTCAATCATCACTTATAACCCACTAGAAGTGTGTGGTGGTGTCTCCATCTGCAGAGACGCTGCCCTCTGCCTGTTTCTAATTATCTCGCTGCGTTCGGGACGACGAGAGGAATCCTTCAGATTCTACCCTCAAGTTCTCTCACAGGAGAGAAAACAGTTTAGATCAGACTTAGAAAATGGATCACCAGAATATTTTTCCTCACTTGCCTCTTGGGGCTTCTGTGGGTTTTCCTCTTTGGAGCCTAAATTTATAGTTTTATGTCATGAACCGCAGCTGGATTATGATTGTGGAAATTGTCCAAGTTTTTTGGACTTCCCTGAAGGAACAAAAGCACCTCCCAAGCGAAAACACCTCGGCATTTGCAGCAATATTTACATTTTAATTTACAGCTCAGAATTTTCCGGTACAGTTTTAAAGATTTTTCAAGCAGTCCCTGGTTTCTCTTTATGTCTGTACAGTGTATGATAATCAAGTTGCAGAGACTTTAGAAGCTGCGGTAGGCATTTATTTTTGGCAGCATTAGGAAAAAGTTCTATAATAAACTTTAACCATAATGTAATTCAAGTGGTCCTAGAGCAAACCAGACTTCTGCTCCTCCTCCTCTTGGCTTTGTTTTCAGGCTTTAGAAAAACTAGCTCCTGGTGGGAGACTTTGGCCAATCACAGGTTAGTAAGATAGTTCATCGTTGAGTTTCATTCCGAGAACATCAGTGTTTGACATCCTGGGAGTGAGACTCAACATTCAACCATCTTTCTCCAGATGCCTGCACCTGTAAGACAGAAAACAATTTAGATCAAAATGAATCACCAGATTTTTTTTTTTTTTTTTGCCTCTTGGGGCTTCTGTAGGCTTTCCTCTTTGGACCCTAAATTGATACTTTATGTCATGAAACACAGCTGGATTATGATCATGGAACTGATCCACTTCCTTAAAGAACACAACAGCTCCTCACAAGGGAAAAAACCTGGACATCAGAAATAACCTTTACATTTAATTTACAGTTAAAACATTTGTTATTATTGGCTTCGCTTTTAAATGGCCATTCCAGTGTTGTGACCCATTTACTACACATCACATATACCTCATTTTCCCATATGGTTTTAAAAGATATGAATCTGTTTTCCCTGTTCATTTTCAAGCAGCCACTGGTTTCTCAAACCTGGGAATAAGACTCAACAGTCAACCATCTATGAGCCACCAATCTGAAGGCCTGGGAATGAGACTCAACAATCACCCATCTTTCCCCGAAATCGTTTTCTGGACCTTTTAAGATTGACGAACATCATGTCTGTGTTTATTTTTGTGAAACTAACATACCTGATTTGTACAAATTCAGTCCAGACTTTTCAAATCAGTCTGCTTTTACAATAAAAACAGACACGATGGTCACTTGGAGATCACTATTTTAAAGCAGGTTTTAGTGGCTTTTCCAAGAAAAACACTTAAGCAAACAAGTAACTCTGTAAAGTTAACGTGATCTGTACTAAATGGGATAAAACAAGCAGAAAACACTGTCGTGGTCCTTTAACTCAAACTTTCGGGGCTCCTTCAGCACCAGTTCGGGTCCTGTAGGTTTTAGTACAGCAACAATCTGCTGAAAAACTTCTTAAATCACACAAAAATCACATCCAGAACCACCTCTGAAAAAAGAAACTCACCCTCAGATGTTCTTACACTGGAGGATATCATCAATCTCCGGAGTTATTTTATAACAGTGTAACTCACTTTCTTTGTTGTACCCGGTTCTCCTCAACCTGCCACATCTACTTCTACTTAGTTGTACTTCTCTCTAATGGACTTTATAAAAACACCCCCCGGGCACTGAGCTCTGTGTGCTTTGCGCTGTTTATGTGCAGATGGAGAGAACAACATCAGTACTACAGTGATGTTTTTTCAAGCTGAGAAAAAAGTGATGGGAAAGAGAACAAAACTGCAACGTGCCAAGCTGTTCGAATTATTAAAATACTCTTAAAGAAAGCTGTCTTTGAAGATGCAAGTGGTGTTGCATTCTGGGTAGTGAATGATTGTGGGATGACTGTATGCTTATTGAATGTGAGACTGAAAAGAAGCTCCTGCTCTTTGATTGTGAAGGACAGACACACATTGATATTTTAGATAGTTGCTATGAAGCGACACTGTAATGGCTTCAAATATAACTCTGTTTGACGTCATGTCCTCACTGTTTATTTAGTCGTAGTAAAATAGGGAGCACAAATGAAAGTACATGAATTAAAAACAAACTTGAGAACCCCGAGTAAAAGTACCAAAAAACAGAGTGAAAAATATACTACATAAAAGTCCTGCACTGAAAATTTTACTAAAGTACGAAAAGTAGAATATGACCATGAAACTTTCCCAGTTCATTACAACATTAAGACAATTATTTTTATATTACCAGTGTGCAGTTAAATTTTATGTTCAGTTAAATATGTAAACGATGCTTTATCTAATTAAAACACACTGATTTGCACAGATTTGCAGAACAGAAATCTGAACATTGGATCAAGCCAAGTTGAAATTCTTGTTTCATTTTGTTGGCACATCAGAGTGAACGATTTTTATAGAGGGGCTTTTGGATATCTCGTTTTATTACTCTATGAATCAGAAAATGCTGTCAACAGCCATTTAAAAAATCCATTTTTGCCATGTTTTCAGGAATAAAATGTTACATAAATCAGGCTATGAATGATATCTGAACACACCCCTCTGTGGAAAAAAAAAACCCTGGAAATATAAGTGCTTCTGAAAGGGACGTGAGAAAAAACTCACTCTGAGAGTACAGCCTTTAAAATCAGCCATTTTTCATATTTCATTCATTCATATATTTGAACAGAATAAACAAATTTAACTAATAAATATCACTGTGAAACTTCCCCAGCTCATTACTTACAATAAAATTATTTTTTTGGATTGCAAGTTTTCTGAAATCAATATTTAAATATGCATTGTCTAATTAAATATGTGCTATTTTGCAGAACGATTAATTTCCAGAATAGAAATCTGAATGCTGGATAGAGCCAAATTCAGATTTCTTCTTTCATTTTGTTGGCACGTTAGAGTGAACGATGGAATTTACAGAAGGAATTTTGGATATCTCGTTTTATCACTCCATAAATCAGAAGATTCTTTCAGCAGCCTTGAGACCAATCCATTTTTACAATGTTTTAGGAATAAAATGTGATATAAATCAGGCTATAAATGATATGTGAACAAACCCCTCTGTGGTGTACGTAAGAGGATATGTACGTCAGATACATCATACAGTGAGGAAGGAAGTTGCTGAATGTGACTGAATGTAACAAGAATAAAACTTTAATTCATTACCTCATCCAGAAACATGATTCGTTGTCATGGCAGGTAGATTTTCGTCAGCTGTGGTGGTTGTTTAATAATGAAAACAAATGTTCTCATGATCCCACACGACTTCACAACGTCATCAAACTACGTCTTTTGTTCTTATTTTAATATGAGAGAGACTTCTAGCAGCAGAACTTAAACAGTGTGTTTAAGTAAGGGAATAGCCATGAAAAAACATTTTTTTTCCATGTTTTCAGTAGTTATTATTTTATTATTTTATTTTATATAAAACAGGCTATAGATAACATATGAACAACCCCCTTCAGAATAGGAATAAAACTAGAGAGTTTGGTGTATTTAAGTGCTACTGAAGTGGATATTTCTGTCTCAGAGTATGACAAAAAAAAGTTGTTTTGAGAGAACAGCCTTTAAATATGTGTGTTGGAAATTTTTCCAGATGATACAGGTGAAAAAGTAGAAAGAAAATAGTTAAACTTCCCCAGCTGATCACTTAAATTAAGACAAGAATAACAAGTTTTCTGAAATTTTCCATTTAAGTATCCAAATGAGGATATTATTAGGAGGTTATCTAATGCTAACTTTTGGTGACTTAACAAATCTCTACCAACACAAACAGACAAAGTGCAGTAAAATAAACAAATGTCTATTCTAGATGTTTTCTTTCCACTAATCTGAAACTATGGAAGCAAAAGAGACCAAAATCTCAAATTTGACCAGTGCATGAAAAGAACAAGGTCCCACAACGCAGGCAAAATGGCCTCTGCCAGAGTTACTGGATTATTATTATAGTAATAAATTAATGTGTAAGCAGAATTTTAATGTTGTAGTTGGCTGAGGTGGAGCTGATTTCAGCTATTTTATGTACTGTTGGGTGGTTTAATTTACTGTATAACAATGCATCATATTTTATAAGATTACATTATACTATGTAGGTTTCTCAAATCTTGAAATACAAAACCTGTGATACAGTTACAGCTATCAGATGTAGTCAAGTAAAAATGACAATATTCTCCTCTGAAGTACCTCAGGACTGTACTTGGTATTTGAGTAAATGTACTTAGTTACTTTGCACCACTGATTTTACCATGAATTTAAACTAAGAATATTGATTAAAAAAGTTTTTTTAACTTTAGAACTAAGTTTTCTCTCAGGTATCCAAAGTTGTAGGAGGTGTGTGTCTTTGGAAAAACACATGATAAATGCTCTGTATGATGATTTATGTTCCTGTTGCAGGGTGGTGGTGTACGAGGGCAGGGAGATCTTATCCGACTCGGGGGCGGTGTACGACCACACCCTGGCTGGAGGCAGACTGGGACTGTTTGTCTTCTCTCAGGAACACGTCCTTTTCTCAGACCTCAGATATGAGTGCAGAGGTAAGATATTTTGTCCTGACTATTAATCAATGGAGGAAAACGACCACAGACTTAAGTAAAAAATACCGATACAACAATATAAACATCATTACAAGTAAAAGTCATGCATTCAAGGTAAAAGTACTTAAGTTACTTAAATCTATGTAAAGCATCAAAAGTAAAAGTACTCTATCCACAGAAAAATAGCCCCTGTGACTGCTGTACCCTTGCAGTGGAAGCTATGTTTTTGATTTGGTTTGTTTGTTGGTTTGTATGTAGGATTATGAAAAAAAACTACAGGGCTAATTTCCACGAAACCTGACAGAAGAGTGTAGCATGGGCCGAGGAAGAAAACAGTCAAATCTGGGCAATTTGTAGTGGATCCAAATCACAGGTTCAGATAGATACATTTTTTTTGTCCTCCGATAGAGGACATTTGTCACCACAGCCTGTAGAGCTGACGTTGTCATGATCGATGCCACAAATCATTTTTCACTTTCATTAACTTTGTGAGGTAGATCAATTGTAACATCAGTGTCTTTGACAAAAATGGACTAAACCTGTCGTGATTGAAGCAGGCCTAAGATTTTAATAACAGCTGTTTTTGATAACAAGCTGCCATGTTCATGTTTTTTTTCAGTCTAAGCAAGTGATATTTGTATATGTACATGATGATAATAAAGTGTTCTCTCTTATATATGTGAAATATTTCCAGTTTAGAACAACTTACAATCAATGCACAGCAGAGATTCTGAGGCTTCAACTTGGCGCAACCTATTTTGATGTAATTCTAATAGTTCTGTAAATATACTCAGACATATATAGCGGTTGCAGCACTTGCAGATTTGCACATCATAGAAGACTAGTTTATTGGCCTTGGTGGAGGTCTGTGCTCTCCAAGTGCCCCTCCAGTCATATATAGATTGTTAATGTTGATGCATCAATGTGTGAGCAGTATATTACTGCTGTAGCTTGTGAAGGTGGAGCTATTTTTAACTACTGTATATACAATTAAGTGTTTAAGTCCAGTGGTTCTCAATCTCAGGGTCAGACCCTTTCAAAGGGTCACAAGCTAAGTCTGAGTGGACGTAAGATGATAAATGGGAGAGAAAAAAACCCATTGCTACACAGATTTATATTAAAGTTTTGGACTTTTCTTTAATCTTTACCTTTTTGTGAAATATTGGATTCTTGGACTTGACCTCTTTGGGCCTCAAAAAGTTATTTAAATGAAAACAACCACCAGCCAGAAAGGTTGAGAACCACAGTTTTAATCTTTAACAGTATTTGTATTTTATAAACTTCCATCCCACAGGGTTTCAAAGTCTACGACTAAAGACAAAGCTTGGAAAAGCAATTTTAATTGTTGCAATTATCAATTCTTGCCACTTTACATGACTTGGGACGACACTAAATACATATAAAGGGTCTGTCTAAAGATCTTTATTTGTTTCCGACTGTGGGAAAGTGGGAAAAACAGTAACATTCCCTTATAGTGTCTCTCTTTAACCAAATCACACACATTTAGGTTATTCTGTGTGATCTTTTGATAACTAATGTAATCATAACAAACATTTTTTCATCCACATTTTTCATTCTAAAAATCTTAATCTGTAGCCATAACTACATCTTTCAAATTCATGTAGTGGAGTAAAAAAAAAAGCATTATTTCTGTATGAAGTGTAGGGTTTGTTGTTAACAAGTTTAAAATATGTAAATCTCAGATATTCTACTTACTCACAACTTTATGATGCATGTGACTCCCCATGTTACATTATGCTTCAGGCGTTCATAAGTTTGCTCCTATTTTGGGTGTTCAGGGTGACATTGGTAGGATTCCTGGTTCAATAATGCAAAAATGTGAAATAATAAGACTGTGGAATCGTTTGCTTTATATGTCAGAAAACAGAGTCAATATGAAGATTTTGCTTTGGAGTAAATTGCACAATCTCCATGGACAAAAAAAGATGTATTATATTGTTGAAGAAGCTGAGTTACAATGTATGTATAGCACTAATTTATCATGCAGCATGAACATAATTAGTAGAAAATGGCAAAATGTTTTGTTAAAACCAAAATTACAAACATATATTCAAGTCATGCACAATTACGTCCCTGAATCTTATGTTGCAAGGAACTTATCAAGGGGTCAGAGGTCTTTAGTTGCACAGCTGAGAACAGGATATACTTCCTCTGAACCTTGAAGCTGGCAGATTTAAAAACATCCAAGAGGACGACAGGGTGTGTCAACCAGGACAAGTTGAGAATAAATCACATTTTCTTCTGTTGTCCTTTTTTATAATCAATGAAATGTCTGTTCAAAATCCAGAAATGTTCTGTAGCACCGATGATGACAGAATGGAATGGCTGTTTCATTTTAATGTTTATAAGTTGGCTGCCTTTCTTTCTAAAGCTTGGAAAAAACATCAGGGTGGCTCATTCGTTTAGTATTACATGAAATTTATGCTGCTACTCTGGTTTCTGGTCTGTTTCTCTAAATAATGGTGTCCTGTAAGCCTGTGAGGGCTGGCTCATTGCTTGTGCATGACACAATAATAAAAAAAAATCAAATCAAATCATGTAAGGGGAAGTACAGAGTAGCATAGAATGGACATACTCAAGTACAAGCACAATAAGTGAGTAAATAGTTACTTTCCACCACTGTTACTGATCGCTGTGCTCCTGTTCTCCAGCATTTACAAATGTCTCCAATGACCATTTATCATCTGTGAACTGTTTCCCTCCTCAGATAACTGAACAACCCACCAGAGATCCACATTCATTTCAGAAAATCTGAATACAACTGGGAGAGACAGAGAGAGGATGCACCAGACCTTTATCCTGCCAAGACTATCAATTAGTGACCATCATCTATCTATCAGCTTTTTTTATGCGGCGGTATTGATTTCGGGCTGTCTCATTCGCTGTATATTACTGTAACACTCACACAGCATTTCTGGCGACAGTAGCCTTTGTTGCTTCTCATTTGCTTTTTGCTAATGGTTGTAAATAATTATTTATTGCCAGATGTCAGATATGAAGGGGAGAGATAAGGGGAGGATAAATTCATAATGGAGTCAGGAGAGCACTGTGCAGATGTCTGCTGGTAACTTATCAATAAAATACTTGTGTTTTTTTTTTCAATTGTTTCTTTTTTTCCCCTTTCATTTCTTATGACACCAGTACAGCACATGTAGCCTACAAATGTGGAAATGTGGTCTCTAGCACCTTTTAGTGGTGAACGTCATTATTACAAATGATGTGTGGGAGTGAAGAAAAGCTGGCAAAGGTTAGTTGAGGTTGAAAAAGTCAAGGAAGAAGTAGGAAGTATTTGAATCATTTAATAAAGTAAACATAGTAGCAGCACACAATAAAGTAGTCCATTATAGTTAAAAGGCATGCATTAAAAACATCTCAGTTTCTGAATGATTGATTGAAATGACCAGAATAGCCAATAGTTTTTAAACTGAATGAGGGAATTTTTTTGCTGTGTATGATATGAATGATAACTATATGATTATGTTTTGGTGTTATCAGTATATGTGAGGTATGGCCATTCTCAAATGTAAATGGTAGCAATATATTGTGGTGTTTTCCATATGTGCAATTATAGTTTTATATGTGAATAGCAGCAATATGTTCACCGATACTTGTCCTGGCTGTTTCGATCATTTTGATACAGGAGTGATAAATATACTAATGCCAATGTTTACCCTGTGAATATTTTTAGTATGACTTTACTTTTTCTTTTCTTTCTGTTTTTTTTCTGCTGTTTTACCTGTTTGTTTGGTGTTTTTGCCTCATGTGAGGTTCTTGTTCTGTGGGATGTTACCTATTTGTAAGGAAATAAAAAGTGAGTTACAAAAAAAAAAAAAGGTCATGCATTAAAAATCCTATAGGTAAAAGTACAGCATTATTAACAAAGCTGTAATTTAAGTACGTCATTAAAACTCAATATTTTCTTTGTAAAAGCAGAGACTTAAAAGCGGCATCCAGATAAATACAGTGGAGTAAAAAGTGGAATAATTCCCTCCGTAATGTAATGAGTAGAACTATAAAGAACAGATCATGTTGGCAGGATAATGGAAATACTCAAGTAAAGTCCAAACAAATCAAAATTGTACGCGACATGGCTGATACCAGTAAGATAACTGATGATTTCACGTGTTTGTATTTTTAAAAGAAGTTCATATAACCTGCACTGTTAAGTTTGAAAACTAAAATTTAACTCTCCACACCTCTGATCAAACCAAATCTGACTGACATCATTATTACAACAAAACCAAAGAACAACTCTGACTCTTTAGAGCTAATATTTATCAACTAATGCCAATTCTGATATTGACTGATATGCTGTGATAGGCCAGTATCAGTCAATAATTTATCAGTACTGATATTTATTGTGTGTCCCTGCTTATATAAACTTCTTTTCAACAGAAGCAGGTAAAAGAAATTTAAAGAGAGAAGAATTATCAGTTATCGGTATGGGCTGAAAGAAAAATCCATATTGTGCATCGTGAATATTATTTATCTGCTGAACTGAAAATAGTGCCACCTGACAGCTCAGCTTTCCACAGGATGTTTACAGTAGCTGTCAAATTTCTTTCAAAATGTGGCTGTAAAGTAGCCTCGTCATAAACATTTTTACCTTGCCTTAATTAACTTATTGACATTAAAGTTGCATCAGTGATCCTGATATGAACAAATAAGGAGGATAAACAGGCTCAATAACCAGAAAAAAAAAACAGGTAAGTTGAGCAAAATTATCCAACTCCATCGTCCATCCTGACGCCCATCCACCTTCCGGTTTTCGAGTAGTCCGCCCACGTAAAACGCTAAGCCGATCCTCCGAAAAGCTCTAATATCTCCGAAACCAGCCGATCAATAATCTCCCTCCACGACACGGTGAGTTGGTGAAAGCCAGGTCTTCATTCTTCTCTTTTTTGTCCTCTATTTTCTTCTTTCACAAACTTTTGGGGCTTGATTTTCTGTTTGAGAGTGACGCGAACTAAACTATTGTAAAGTCTAAAAGGTAACCCTTGATTTGCGGAAGTCTCGCGATATTTGTGCGTTTGTTGCTTCATTTTGTACCTCGTGCAACCCAATTTTGTTTTAAATATGAGGACGCTGTGGTTAAATAGATATGGTAGATTTAAGGGCAGACACTCGGTTATGGCTGTGGAAAAAAATCATGGTTTGGGTTAAAGATTGTAACTCTCGCGAGACCTTTCGTGTGTCTAGGGTTCTCTTATTTGGTATACTTCCGTGTTTTGACCCTGGCTTGTCTTAGCGGGAAATCCCGGAGTGGAGTTTTTGTGTTACCTCATGAACCAGGCTGAATTACATGGAACTCGACTGACATAAACCTGTATGTCTCTCCTTTGTAGGATTTGATTCTGATTAAGCCATTTTGTCCTGTAAACTCTAAGACAAACTTGCACCTGGAGTTGACTGTGGCAATGTCTGAGATTTTGCTTTGAGAGAGAATTATTAATTTGAGATGCTTTAGGTTTTTTTTTCGTATTCGTATTCGTATTCGTATTCGTATTCGTATTCGTATTCGTAGGTTTTACTGAACCAAACAGCTGAAACCTGTCCAGAGATCTCTAATTAACTTTGTTAGGGTGGCAATTTACTCTTTGGGGTAGAAACTAAACTGAACCACTAAAACTTTTTCATAAATCCTTATTTTATATGTTTCGGTGAAGAGGGTCATTCTGAGATACTGAATGAACTGAGTTCTTTTTGCTGTTTATTGCTGAAGCCCTGAATAGTGTTGTTTTTCTGTTGAACTCTGATATTTATTTTGGACTTTCTTGAAAATTGCTTTCTCTCTGGTTAAATGTGTGTGTGTGTGTTGTTTTTTTTTAATTGTTCCAAATACACCAGTTTATACTGAACTGACTTGTGCTCCATTGTCACCCTGATTATTTGCTGTGCTTATTTGTTCGCTGTTGGTCTGGTGGTTCATTTTTGTGAAAAGTGGGTTTATGACAGACTGTATTCATGCATCCATGTGGGGGAATGACCTTTAAAATCACAAACAGTAAATTGTCAGATTAAGTCTAGCTGGCACCATTTAAAAAACAAAACATATTTTTATGTTTTGTTTTTTAAATGGTTAAATATTTGGCTGCATCATAGTGATTTTGCAAAATGTTGAGCAGGGGTGGAAGTAATGAATGACAACTACTCAAACTACCATGATCTAAACATCTTTTCATAGACGAGCCCTCATTCAACAGAGTTTTTCCCACAATTTGAAATGTAGTTACCCACATCCATCTGTGTAGACATTGCTTCGTATGTTATTCCAGTCTACTGACCTATATTTTCTGTTCTTTCAGGTGATATGTGCTGCAGACTGTCGTCACTAACATGGAGCTCCAGAGTCTTTCAGGCCTCTTCTCTTTTTCACCAACAGTCACAGGTAGGCTGTTTTTAATACTTTGAAACACAGGGTTATGTGACATCTCTGAAAATAATTACTTTTATTGTGGTTGGCATTATTTTCAAGCCCTTAAGTGCATTCTGTGTATAGTCAATCCTTATTTCTTAACTCAGGTTACATGTGTTTTGTTCTATTTGCATTTTTGAATGCAAAGTTATTTACATTTATTAAAAATATTGGTTAGTTTATGGTTTTATTGCCCTGATATAATTTGGGACAATAAAGTAAAATCTAATGCCTCATTACTTGTCACAAATGTTAACCACTTTTGAGGGATCAAATAAATGTGTTTGTGGTCTATATGCTGTTCAAAGAATATCAGCTGATATATTTCACGTAATTATAGAAGACAGATGAAATAATGATGTGGAAGGCGCAGGAATAATTAATTAAAATCATTATTTTTTTTAAAGATTACATATATTTGCTGCAACTTTGCTCACTATCATTTAACCTTTAGACTGAATTTATGTATGTTGCTTGACTTTTGAATTTTACTTGACTAGTTATAAATTTTAGTTTCCCGTATGTAGTACTCTCTGTGCTGTTTGTCCTAAAGGGATAGTTCACCCAACAATGAAACTTCAGTCATTATTTATTTGTCCTCATGCTGATTGAAGGTCAGGTTTAGTTTTTTTTTTTTTAGTCCACAAAACGCAGCTTGGAGTTTCACAGGAAAACGGTCTTGCAGAATCTCCCAAACAGTTTAAGTGAACGGTGAAGAGTTTTCAAATGTAAAAAAACAGAATAAAAACCTGAAATCCCTCCATACTGCTCATCTGGTGTAATCCAAGTCTCCTAAAGCCCCCACATACCAAGTTGACTAAAAAATGTTATTTACACCATGTTTTTAGCCTGAATCTTCACTGTAGATCCTCAGCTTGGAGCCACGTTCATGTGCACATGCAACGCGTCTGAACTGTGTGTGTGAGTGTTGTACGGTGTGCATACGGCATGCTGGATTTGGGAGACTTGGATTATGCCAGATGAGGTTTTTTTTCTGTTTGGGAAAACTGGTCACATTCACCTAGATGTTGGGAGATTTTCTGCAACACTGTTTTCCTGTGAAGCTCCAGCAGTGTTTTGCGGACTAACAAAATAAACCGGACCCTCATCAGCATGAGGGAAAATTGACTGAATTTTCACTTTCAGCAAAGGTCATCAGTTGTTGTTCATTCACAATGCAGCAGATACCTTCAGCTATGTGTAATTTTTTTTCACAAAAAATGTCATATCTTCTATTTATTAAAATAATGGTGCCATTTGAAATTCTTAACTTAGTGTTTCCCCTACCCTGGTCCTCAGGGATCACTGTCCTCCATGTTTTAGACGTTTCCCTGCTCCAACACACCTGATTCAAATGATCTGCTCGTTATCAGGCTTCTGCAGGTGCTTCATCACGAGCTGGTCATTTGAATCAGGTGTGTTGGAGCAGGGAAACACCCAAAACATGCAGGGCAGTGAGCCCTGAGGACCAGGATAGGGGAAACACTGACTTCATTTATTTGATCATAATAATCTGTAAATCTGCATATTTATCTCTTTAGGGATGACACTGTACATCTTGTAAATTAATCAAGTTTTTATTTACATACAGAATAAGTTTTATTTTTTTTGTTTCATTCAATGTTTTTATTTCAGTCATGTAAAATTTTCACACTGGCATCAGTTACCATGGTAACCGAATACTTAAAAATCAGTGCATCATAGTGATTTTGCAAAATGCTGATCAGTGGTGGAAGTAATGAATGACAACTAATCAAACTACCATGATCTGAACATCTTTTCATAGACTAGTCCTCATTCAGCAGAGTTTTTCCCACAATTTGAAACGTAGTTACCCACATTCATCTTTTTTAGACATGTTTTCTTATATTATTTCAGTCGACTGACCTACATTTTCTCTTTCAGTCGATCCGTGCTGCAGACTGGCCTGGCTCAGTTCATCGCTCCAGAATGTTTCGGGCCTCTTCTCTTTTTCAGCAACAGTCACAGGTAGGCTGTTTTTAATACTTTGAAACACAGGGTTATGAAAATAATTACTATTATTGTGGCTGGCATTATTTTCAAACCCTTCTGTGTATAGTCAATCCTTATTTCTTAATTCAGGTTTATCATATCCATGTGTTTTGTTCTATTTGCATTTTCGAATGCATAGTTATTTATAATTGGAGTTTATGGTTTCCTTGCCCTGATATCATTTGGGACAATAAAGTAAAATATAATGCCTCCATTACTTGTCACAAATGTGAACCACTTTTGAGGGATCAAATAATGTGTGTTAATGTGTATATGTTGTTCAAAGAATATCAGCTGATATATTTCATGTAATTATAAAAGACAGATGAAATAATGATGTGGAAGGCAGGAATAATTAGTTGAAACTCTTTAGTTTAGCTTCCCTTATGTAATATTTTCAGTTCTTAACCACCATTGATTTAATGTTTGGTTCTGACTCTCTGTGCTATTTGTCCTAATGCCTCTGAACATTTGCCCTTGGGGCAGTGAGGGTCAATAAAAAGTTACTCTTAATATACACTAACTTTGTTCTTGGTTCTTCATGTTAGAGCTAATGAAAGTGAATTAAGTGCTTAATTGATCAAAAGAAAATGCACAAACTGACTAAATGATCATTCTATTGTCCTTTTTTCAGCAAAGGTCATCAGTTGTGGTTCATTACCCTCAGCTATGTGTAATTTCTTCACAAAAATCTCATTCTATTTATTGAATTAATGTTTCCATTTAAAATTCTGAATTTATTTAATCTAGTTTAATTAATTTCATTGAATAATCATTTAATATTTATTTAGATATTGAAATGTTTTATATACATTTTGTCTATTGTCATTGAAACAAATGTCACCAGTCATAATTATCAAGGATGACATAATATAAAACATAATAGACTCTATATGATCAACATTGCATGATAATCTGCATATTAATCTCTTGTGGAATGATGGTGTATGTCTTGTAAATTAATCAAATATTTATTTACATTTCAAGAAAATTTTGTAATCTATCAGTTTTTGTTTCATTCAATATTTTATTTTAGTCATGTAAAATTTTCACACTGGCATCAGTTACTATGGTAACTGACACAGAATTTAAGTTGCCCAAGAATGCAAAGTTCTGCTCTGGGGGTCAAGTTTTGGGGGATGTACAAAAGGTGTTTGTTGTCCTGTCCTGAGAGTAGAACCTGCTGACTTTTACCATATCACTAGATCATTGTAACTGCTCTGTATAATTGGGTGTATGTCCATTATTTCTGCCTTGTTAATGCATATTGTTGGTTAATCTTTCTCACAAATAAAGCATTTTTAAAAAGTCACGTCATTGTCCTCATAGCAATGTACTTTTATTAAAGAAGAAGATAGATGTACATTTGGTTGTTGCTGCTTGTTAGAGTGCTGCCTTTTTTGTTAGTAACTTCTTGTTTTGAAATAGAATCAATGTAAATTGTATGACTTAGAACATGCAAGGTGCCTTCTGAAAGAGAGAAACATGCAGATTATTTACAGGTTTTTATGTAATTGATTATATAGACCCTTTGACAGTTTGTAAACAATGAGAAAGCTGCATGCGCATGTTGGCAACGGAAGTACGGTGGACCACAATAGCTTGTCAATGGGCCACTGCAAACACGAGCAGTTTTAAATGTGTTCTCAGTCTAATCAACACGTTTAATAGCTTGCAGCCATAGATGCCACCAATTGCTCTGAAACGGTCACAATTTTTCGGAAGTTTAAGCAACTTATATCAACCACTGGAATATCAATTCTGAAGTATCATATAGTCAAACAAATGTTTTGGTGCTGGTAAAATGTTTAATTCAACCTTTGCAGCTTGATAACTCGTCTGGATGACTGGAGGAGACCGCTACTTCTGTTGCCAAAATGTGTGTGCAGCTCTTTGATAATGTCAGCTGTAAAAGGGTCTATACAAACTGTTATATTCATGATGTCATGTTTGATAATTGTGACTGTTACAACAACAATAGGTGAAAGGTGAGTTTCATGTTACGCAACGCAACGCAACGCAACGCAACGGTCGCGGGCTCGGCCGGCGCCTCCTGAGTCCGGCTGGCGTCTGACGGGCGCCCGACCTCGCCGCGACGGTCGCGGGCTCGGCCGGCGCCTCCTGAGTCCGGCTGGCGTCTGACGGGCGCCCGACCTCGCCGCGACGGATTTCTGAGGGGCGTGGCCATGGAATTTTGATGTCTCGCCATGAAACAGGAAATTGCTATAACTTTTGTATAAATGATCCAATCTTCACCAAACTTAACATGTTTGATAACAGCCCAGGCCTGTACACATCTACATGATAATATTCTGCAGTAGTCAAAGTGCCACCTACTGACAACAGGAAATGACATGTTTTCGATTTTGATGTGCACCTCCAAGCAGGTTTACCATATCCAACTCAAATCTGGTCAGAAAGGCCTTAAGACTTTGGTAATGTTATATTGTGAAGATGTTGATGTAACGTCAAGCGGTCTTGCCATGACAGCACGGCGAAGGTCAATGTTTCACCAAAACACAGGAAGTTGCATTAACTTCTCTTTATTTGGTCGAATCTGCCTGAAACATGTTCAATAGTTGTCCAGTCCTGAATATATGATATCCATTTTGTTGATGGGCGTGGCCAAATGGCTTGGTCATGCCTTATAAAGTGCAGCCATGGTGGCACGTTTCGTCGACATGAACAACAATCATTATGCACATGTATCATCACCAGGCACATAAAAAAGTCTCTGACCCAAATGTTAAACCTAACAGGAACATTTTGAATTTTGTGGTCAATTTTGGCATTTTTCACACATTGTATTTTAATGAACTCCTCCCACAGAAATAATCTGATTGACTTCAAAATCAGTTTGTGCCATTTAGACTACTTTGTGATCAAAAGTTATTAAAAGATTTGGTCAGTGTTAAACAGTGTGGCCATGGCATGGCATCAAGCTTTGGATTTCTGAGGGGGCGTGGCCATGGCATGGAATGTTTGTCTCCCCATGAAACATGAAACTGCGATTATTTTACTAAAAACTATCCGATCCGCACCAAAATTCATATGTCTGTGAAGTTAAAATGTTTTTAAATATTTAAAACTTCAATTAATTAATGAAATAAATTAGTTTTTTGTGATTAAAAAAGTGCATTCAATTTAGAGCATGTAATTATTCTAGTTATTGATTTATAGTATTAAAATTAATACAGTAATCCTTTTACAGTCGTTGGATTAGTGTTGTGATACAATTACAGCATGTTGATTATTACTGTCATAACAATTACAGTACTGTGATACTGTGAATGGATTTACAGTAATCATACTGTATTTACAGCAACTTAGCAGCTAATTGCTGCCAGTAAGTTACTTTAAATTTAACAGCATTCTTGTTACGGTGTAGAATAAGCAGACTGTCTGCATTGCAATTTGTACATATGGAGCTGCTGTTATATTACATTGCTATATATATTATATATATATATATATTTCCTTAGACCAGGGTTTTCCAAACTTTTTTCCTGGGGACCCACTTTTTAAAGATAACAAACCATCGTCACAATAAGGCAACAAAATCTAGGATGAGTTCAGTGTTCATATTCAGTGCATAAATGAACTTTCCTGACCATTTTTACTGCCATTTCTGCAGTACCCTATATTATCTTGATTCTTTATTGAAAACATGCACATTAAAACTTAATAAATTAGAAATAAATTAATTTAGGCTTAGTAAATGGAACATCTCATTCTTTTTATTTTAAACAGCAAAGGACATTATCGCCTTTAGGCAGAATTAACAGGTTCTTGTTTTTTTCACACACTTTTTAAATGCTTTATAAAAGGTGTACTCAGATATTAATCTTACATTTGCAGAATTTCTTCCACAGTCAGTTATTTATTTTGGGAAAATCTCCTGTGACCCTCCTGTGGGTCCTGACCCAGTCTTTGGGAATGACTGCATTAGACATGGACTACTTTAATGTTTTATCCTTAGCAAATACACTCTGCAAGTGCAGTTTTTGGATGTTTTCCCCAACTAAACTAACCTAAGCTGAAGAACCAATAAAAAACATCTAAAAAGCCATACAAGGACATTTTAGTTTACTGAAAAACAAATTAGACTCAAGAGAAAAAAGAACCAACTTAAATTATATTGTGCACTTACAAAACAAACTAAAATAAAATGAAATACAGTAAAAGTCATTAGTTTTAGTCTTTTATTAATTTTGTCAAATTAGTCAACACAAGCACAAGGACACATTGGTTCAAATGTTTGAGACTGAGATGTTTACATGACTGGGATTCAATAACCTCCACAAAGTATTGTGTTTATATTTTAATTTCTATTCTGAACTTAAAAGGGCAATTCATCCCAAAATCAAAAATACGTATTTTATTCCTCTAACCTGTAGTGCTATTTAACCATCTAGATTGCTTTGATGTGAGTTGCAGAGTTTTGGCGTTATCGGCTGTAGAGACATCTGCCTTCACTCAAGTATAATGGAACTAGATGGCACTCGTCATGTGGTGCTCAAAGTGTCAACAAAAATAGTTTTGAAAAACTCAGCAGCACTGTCTCTTTTCCAGAAATCATGATCCACTTCCTCAAGACAATCCACAGACCTTGTTGTGAGCAGTTTCATGTAGGAACTATTTTCTTTCCAGTAAAAAGAAAGTAGTTTCAGCAGATTCTACCACAGACAGAAAATAGTTATTAAATAAAACTGCTCACAACAAGGTCTGTGGATTAATATGGATCATGATTTCTGAAAAGTGATAATTCGTGTTTAATCTTTCAAATGCACCTATTTGTTGCTCTGAGCGCCATTTAGTCTCATCATAATGGAGAGAAGGCAGACATCTCTATGGCCGCTATCTCCAAAACTCTGCAACTCACACCAAAACTATCTGAATGGCTAAATAGCACTGCAGGTAAAAGGCAAAATATGCATCTTTGACTTTGGGGTGAATTTTCCCTTTAAATCTGGTCCCTGACAGATATAAAGTGAAACGAGCAAATCTACTCTAGAAAACAACAGAAAATAAACTGTAAAATTGAAAACAAAATTTAGGGAAAAAAAAAAAAAAAAAAAACTAATGAAAAATACAGTATAGTTTATTCCAGAGTAATATGTAGCCAACATTCCTTCATAATTGTATTGCATTCTACTCTATTTAGTCTCTTTACATAATTTTTTATGGTCTGTTTTGTTGGGGGGAAAAAAAAAGAAAAGCAAAGTTTTCTCGGTCATAAATCTGAGTCTCTAAAGAAAAGAAACATGACCTGGAGTATCAAGTTAAAAAAAACAAATCCTTTGTAATGACTGAAAACACTAAACCTGTTAAACCGGTTGGAGAGGGGAGTGCAGGAACAAAACGACACACACACACACACACACACCACACACACACACACACCTACCTGGTGCGGTGAAGGAGCGACGTCACTCGTACCCGGAGATGTGAAGAATGAGGAAGACGCGTCAAACAGCAGAGGATAGAGGTCATTACCATAAAAAACTAGTTATCTGTCTCGTTGAGTGAAGCGTGTTAAGTGTAATTAGTAGATAAATAAAGCGTGATTAGTTTGTGTAAACTGCTAAACGAGTGATGGTGCGCGGTTGTACTGGAGGTTGGTGCTCCCGGTTCGTGGAGCGACACCAGTCAGCGCTGAACTTAACGCTGCTGATCGTTTCTTACATCCTCTACCTGATCATCGGAGCCGGGATCTTCTCCGCCATCGAGCTGCCGTACGAGCGGGAGCTCCGGCAGGAGCTGCTGGAGACCCGGCGGGACTTCCTGAACAACCACACCTGCGTGTCCGACGCACACCTGGAGAAGCTGCTGGCCCGGACACTGGAGGCCAGTAACTATGGTGTGTCCGTACTGGGAAACGACACCAACCAGAACTGGGACTTTGTATCCTCCCTGTTTTTCACCAGCACCGTGCTGACCACCACAGGTGAGACCCGGCTGGAGAGACAGGTGTAGAAACTGTGAAGGTTTACTTATTACAGTGAGAGCAGTAATCTGTGGTCATCTTCCTTTAATTTAGTAGCACTTTCTGAGAGGTCACACTTTATTTTGAGTTTTAGTCCTTGTAATAAATGGCTGTATGGTTAAGGATCCCCTCCAGACTTGTTTTAAGAAATATTGTGAGGAAATATCTGCTTTGAATCATAATTTGTGTCTGATATGACAAAAAAAATGCAACAACTTTCCTAAAATTACATGTAGGGGAGACTGGGGATGGTTGCAACACTTTGAATTTGGAGATGATTGCAAATGATGTGTCTTTTAACAATTTTTATTTGAATGGAAGAATTGGGACAGTTGCAGCACAATCAAGGGGTGGTTGCAACAAGTTAAAAATATAATAAATTTCGCTAAATTAACTAATTAGCTAAGACTTGTTGCAACCGTCCCTCGCCAGAATCCAGTGATATGCATATTTTTCTTTTCAAAAGTTTAAGTAGTGGACAAAAGACGTCGCCTCCCTCAAGACTTAAGATTACTTTATTTGTCCTGAAATGAACTGTCTTGGACATAAAGGCTGCTGCATTAAAAAAAACAAATAAAGAACATACAACTATGGTGCAGTAACAGACATAAAGTGCATTCAAACGGAGGCCGCTAAAGGACTCTGTCTCAGTCTGTGTAGGCCTGTGTGTGTGCTGAAAGTTTAAATTTCCTAACCACACTTGTGTAAGCTGAATATTGGACCACACTTGACTCCCAAACAAATCCTCCTTGTACATACACATCTGAAACTGATATTTAAGGTGAGCGCAGAGAAACTTTCCCACTTCGGCATATGAATGAGGGGTCAAACTCTTCACATACGTCTTCTGCACAGTCAAACAGCAAAGTGAAGTGACGATTACAACACATTTCCCATATCTATTTGGTAATAATGCAGTTATAAATGTTAATCCTTTGATAAATACTTGTGGGTTCCACGCTATCTAGTACACCATCAAGTCTAGAGTTGTACATGTTAATAAGCTGTTTTTGGTATAGACAGATCATGAAAAAACAGGCCCCTGGGGCACAGATGAGGCCACCCACCTCTCCCCTGTTACAGCACTCCCAGACTAAAAGGGACAGTGTCTCTGTAGTCATTTTGTAGCTCTTTGTGCTGGGTTTATGTCTCCTTGTGGTAGTTTTGTGTCTCCTTGTAATTGTTTTGTCTCCTTGTGGTAATTTTGTGTCCGTTTGTAGTCATACAATTGACTTTTGCAAAGAAATGTCACTTAAACAGAAAAAAAATAGTAAATGATTCATTAACCCTTTATACTGAGTGACTTTTTGAAAAGCAGCCAAGGTTATCTGGAAGTCATGACAAGGACAAAATGTATATGACCTGGTAACCTCTGAATGACTATACTAACATCTTGTCAGACTTTACCTGTTGCACCACTTGTTATTCAGTCAGCAGAAGCAGGTTTAGAGGTGTTCGTGGGGATTTACTGTGGGTTTTAATGAGAACGGATCCCCCTGAAGCTCCATAACAGGGTAAAGGTCTAAATGAATAATTGATTTATTTGATTAGCCTATTATTTATTTATAGATTTAAAATTTAATCATTCTCAGATAGCACTTGTTTTTCATAAGAAGACGTTGTTGTTGTTGAATGAGCCTTTGTCTTTCTTTCCTTCTATGTAATTGTTATGTGTGTTGAGCTTTACAGGGGCCAAGTGCCTCCTTGAGAAGACTGCCACTTCTAATTATAACCCTGTAATTAAAGCTCTACTGCATGTCTGTTTGTGTTTCCAGGTTATGGCCACACTGTTCCTCTCTCAGATGAAGGGAAGGCCTTCTGTATCTTCTACTCCCTCTTTGGCATCCCCGTCACCCTCTTCTTCCTCTCAGTCGTGGTACAGAGGATTATGGTCCTGGTGACTCGACGTCCAGTTTCCTACTTCCACCGTCGATGGGCCATACCTAAATCGAAGCTAGCTGCCATTCATGCTGTCTGCCTGGCCGTCATCATGATCCTGCTCCTCCTCCTCATCCCTGCGTGGATCTTTACCAGCCTGGAGAGTGACTGGGACTTTCTAGAGTCTCTGTATTTCTGTTTCATCTCTCTGACAACCATCGGCCTCGGGGATTACGTCCCCGGAGAGTCAACCAGTCAAATCGACAACCCACACCCACAACTGTATAGGCTGGCGATTACAGGTGAGCAGGTGGCTGAATATACTGCCAATGCTGTCATGTGGAAACCTTTTATCTCTAAAAAACTTCAGAAAACTAAAGCAATTAAGGATGGGACAGGGATTTGTTGCACCTTTTGTTGCAGTCATTGGCTTTAGAAAAGGTTTGAAGAGCTCAAGCGTTAGCGAATTTCCTCATCCTGTTGGGTACACATCACAAGTTTCATCATGATACGATATTTAATCTATTCTTTGGAAATGAAGGGACATTTGCTGATATCACCAAGTTTGCCACAATAAGATTTCACTTTAATTCAAATTGGGGTTTGCATCCATATGACAGAATATCATATGCCCATCTGACACCCATTTCTTTTCTGCTTTTGGCCATAAAACAAGACAATAACATAAATAATTTTAATCAACCGGTTAAGCACAATGAAGTTACTTTAAACAGACTCCGCAAACAGACATAAAACATTGCTTAACAACAAGAATATTTAACTGAAGTACAAAATTCAGATGTTTGTTTTTTTGCACATCACCATTAGCCTATATAAAGCCTATAGTATTTTAAGTACCCTACTGGCTAGCAGACAGCAGCTGCCTCAAGATTTTTTTCTTTTTCTCTTTGACCTCTTCCTCTGCACCTTTATACCTTTATAAACGTTGTTTACCTGAGCCTCACTGTCTCAAACAGTCTATTAGTTGTTTGCAGTTCAACCAATGAGTGATTGTCTCATGTTTCTACTGAATGATCATAGAGGTCTTGGAATGTCAAACTTATCCAGTATTTCACAGGGAAAAAGAAACAAACCAAAAAGTTCGATATCGGACTAGTGTGCATGTGGAGGTTTTTTTAAACGTGGCTAAAAATAGGTAATTGACTCCTTCCACATTGCCAGCAGACCACTAGCCTTTCTGTCTTTTTTAGTGATGTGCACCCCAAAGCCTCATTTCTGTGCAGGAGAGCAGAGAGAAAGGCATTTTTAAAAGTCTTTTTGTGTTCAACTGTCAGAACTTTTGTAGTCTTCACTAAATCTCTGTGGTTTAAAGTGCAGTTTTTTTCTTCTGCGTCCCTGTTTATACTTTCAGGTCTCTGCTTTATTTCACTGTTTTTAATGTTCACAAACTCCGCTGTGTTGGGCTGACGCACTCGGTCCAAACCAAGTCAGGCCAAGCAGCATGTGTGCATGAAAAGGAGAAAAGAGTCGCAATTCCGCCAATGGCGACAAGCCTTCATTGCCTCTACTGGAAAATTAGCATGTCCACCAGGTGGTATGTTTCAGTCACTGCTGATTGGAACTGGAGCCGTGACCACTGCAGAGTCAGTTGACCCCTTTTGCTCTGTGCTCCAATAACAGCTGAGCAAGCTTTGTACCTCAGTCAGCTTTCTCTTTTTCCTGTTAAAGTGACGTATAGGATCACATCTTAAGGCAGAACGTTAGAAAACACTAGCTAACTAGCCAACTTATTTTATAAAAATGCTAGCTAGCTAGATAACTCTAGTTTATTAAGATTAGCTAGCTAGTTGTTGCTATATGTTGGTTTTACAGGTCTCCCAGCAATCAAGTAATCAAGTTTGCTTAGCTGTTATTGGAACATAATTGTTTTTTTATTTATTTTTTCTAATTGACAAGGTTAAACAAATCCATGACTGTTAGCTGCTACACCCTTTACTTGTTGACCAAACCCTGATATTAGTCATACTGCTCTGGTCTTTGTTTCCTCATGCTGCCATTGTGTGTGTTGCACTTCCAGTCTACTTGCTGCTGGGCTTGGTGTGTGTCCTGGTTGCTCTGGAGACATGTTGGGAGCTGCCCCATATGACACGCCTCAGACACAGGTTCTACCGAGAAAAGGTTCGGGAGCTGGACTCTGAGACCACCAACATCATAGACCGGGATCACATGAGCGACCAGCTGACCGACTCCTCAGATCACGTGACAGACAATCATCCATCAGTCATCACCTCTGTGTCAGAACAGGCCGCGTCCCTACGGCAGGACAGCAAGTCAATGCCTTATACCCCAGCATCAGAATCTGCTGTCAATGGAAAACTGAGATGACAGAAAAGTTCTTCTGGAAGGGCTGAGGTTCTACCCAGAAACATTTACATCCGGAGAATCCTTTTTTGGAAGAAATATTTCTTCAAGGATTGTTGAAAGCAGGGATGTTAAAGGATGTTTTCTGGATTTAAACAACAGTAATTGTAACCTGGTTTGTTAAAATGATGGGTGACAATAATATAGACAATCTATGGAACCATCGGAAGATAATGGGTTTATAGGTGAAAAAGTCTTATAAAATATATTTTTACATCCCCTGGGTGGGCTCTACATGGAACCTTTGGAATATAAAAGGGTTCTCGGTAGAACCCCTCTGGGTGGGTTCTACATGAAAAAAACAAACGAACAAAAAATAAACCCTGCCATGCTCAACTTTGAGTGTCTTTAGGATATGATGGGTGCTGATCTAAAAAAATCTCAAATGTTCAAATGAAACTCTTGGTTTACTGTAGAACACCGTGACAGGCCATTTCAGCATGGAACAGTCTTGTGCTGGTTCCTGCACCTAGTTTTGAACATTCTGGACAGTTCCACCAAAAATAAACGGAAAAATCAGTTCCTAACTGGAACCAAAAAAAAAAAAAGTTTTCCTTGGGAACCAAGGTAGGCATGTAATATTATACAGGTTGTTGTGTATTGTTCAGCGCCCCCTTTTGATAGGTATCCTTGATTACAATGGTTCTCCTCCAAACTGGTGTAAACAGTCTTGTTCTCTAGATACCACGATAGTCAAGCCCTTTTGCTTGTTCCTTGGAACCGTGAACCAGCCCACATTTACACCAGTTTTGAGTGGCTTCATTGTAACCAAGGATGTCATCAACACTGCAGTGCACAACAACCTGTATAATATGGCGTGCTTACTTTGGTTCCAAGGTAAAACCAGATATTTTTTTGGTTCTGGCCAAGAACCAACTTTTCAGGATACGAGCCAGTTTATTTTGGTGGAAAAGCTCATAACGGTTCAAAATTAAGTGCTAAAGTGTGGGACTATTTCCATGTTGGAGGAAAAGGCCTACAAAGTTCGAAGAATCCAAGAAGGGCCCCTTTCCACCAAATAAGCTCCAGTTCTTGAACCGGCTCTCTCCAAGATCCCTGGAGTCTTGGTGGTATCTAGCAAACCATATTTTTTCTTCCAGCAGGGAACCATCTTTTCTGAACCAGTTTATTTTTGGTGGAAATGCTTAGAATGGTTCAAAATTAGGTGCTTGAACTGGAACAGGGCCGGTTCCATGTTGGTGGAAAAGGTCTAGAATGGAACCAGATCTAATTTGGTGGAAAAGAACCGAGTGGGTTCTTGTTAGTACCCTCAGTAGGTGGCAAGGTTCTGGATGGAACCCCCAGAGAGATTTGTGCATGGAACCATTTCACCATAAAGGTGTTATCTGTAGCACCCCATTGGGGTTCTGGGTGGAGACTTTCACTTAGCACTTTTAATTCTAAAAGTGTAGTTTTTAAGGGACTGGCTGATAAACTTTGCTCCATAACTGCCCATCACACTCTGACCTCTCTGACTTTGCCTTAAATGTGTATGTATGAGTATAAAAGGAGCCGTAGCACACGTATTTGTGTATGTCTATATCAAGCACTTAATCACTTATAAAGGGATCTGCCACTGCCAACACCAACAGACATTTGTGGCGTAAAAGCAGGAACCACCCACAGACTATCAGGATGGTATTGTTTCCTTGTTCTCCCTGGTTACGCCATCTCCTGCAGATAAGAACTAGATCTCTGACACAGAGGAAGGGCTGGGCCCCCAAACGGGGGGGAAATCTCACAAGGTTCCACTTCCTGCCAAGGTCTTGATGCTGTACAGTAATTCCAAAGCAGCACAGTTCGCTCTAGAGGATTTCACTCCTGCTCTCTTAGGCTCTTTATATAATCTATGATGGTATTTGCATAGGAAATTTGCCTTCTTGGAGGCAGTAAAGTCACACCAGAACAATCATGCAAACCATCTGTTAACCTTTTGTACATTGTGTGTGAAAATTCCAAGAACAAGATCAAGTGATGGCAGCAAATAAACAAATGTTTCTTCCTGGTTCCTTAAAGGTGATTACTGGTCATCAGTTCCTGATGGCTTGTTGAAATACACTCAGTTGCCAGTTTATTAGGTACACCTTCTGTAGTTAAAACCGAAGTCCAGCAATAAATATTTTATGAAGGTTAAAGGGATAGTATGGATTATTTGAAGTGGGCTTGTATGAGGTACTTATCAATAGTCAGTGTTACCTGGATGGTGTGCAACATGCCCTCAGTTTGGAGAAACAGAGGAATACCAGGATTGAAGTTGAGCAATGTACTGCTGTGGACAGGGTCAGCAGCAAAACTATTTTATACACTTAAAAAAGGCCCACCTGAAAAATATCACTATATTTGGAAAATCTTCACCACTATACCTTGCTGTCAGACAGCCTTCAATGACAGGAGACCACTGTTATATAATCCAAATATTGTTCTTTCCGATCCAACCAAACTCCATAGGCAACATCAGTAATTTTACCTCACATAACACGTGAGTTGCTGGTCTACCACTACCTCATCTGTTTGTCTGTGTTGAATTAGGTGTTTTAAAGGGTTAGTTTGAATTCACTAAAGTCACACAATAACACAAACAAAGCTGTAGTTCAACATCTCCTGTGTTCTGGGAGGTAAAATTATTATGAGTCTGGTTGAGTAAGAGAGAGCAATATCTGGCTTATATAATGCCACTTTCTGTCAGAAATAGGTGTGTGACAGCAACTTAGAGCAATGAAAATATTCTAGTATACCGAAAACTTAAAGACTTAAAAGATTGCTGCTCACTCTCTCTGCTTCTCCAAACTGGGGGTATGTCGACCTCCATCTACAGACTACATCGATAAGTACCTCATGCAACCCCACTTAAAATAATCCGAACTATCCCTAACTATCAGAATGTTCAATTTTTGTTAAAATGTTTTCGAGAGGTGTTGATTCAACTGTATGATCATTTTGGAGGCTGCAGTTTGTGGTGAACTTGACAGGGTGGCTACTGGTCCTTAAAAAGTTTTAAATTGTGTTCGTGTTCTTGACTGTATTGCATCATACATGTTCACTTAACATATGTTCATCAACTGATAGAAACCTGTCATTACAATACAAGTGAATGTACTGCTTGGATAGTTAATCATTAACATAGTAATGTGGCCCCTTTTACCACTAGAGGGCAGCACTTTCATTTTACATACAAAAGATAGATCTGCATGAAGTTCAGTGTTGCGTGGCATTTATCTTCCATGCTGCTTAGGGGAGTGTTTCTTACAAAATGTAACTGTTGCAAGAACATGTCATTGTTGCAACTGAGGGTGAGGAAACATCCATACATATTGTGTCACAGCTGTGCCAGTTTACAGGAGTGCTAAACAAAATGTGCAGTATATGGTGGATGTTTTATGTCTCAGACCTTTTTTTTTTACTCATTATTCGTCAGTGTAAATAGCTTAAAAATGGCTTCAAATCACAAGAATGTCTTCTCTAGATTGTTTTTGCTGCTGTTTTCATTGTCGCTGGTTTATTGGTTTTAATCAAGAGCAGAACTTTGTAATGGTAGTTTTTATAAAATTCAATAAGCTTTCTGGATAAAGTGCATATAAATAATCATGCTACATTAAACCTTTTATAACTGGTTATATCTTTACAAATCCACAAATGACAAGCAAATAAAACATCTTATATAAACTTGGGTTATTTTATTTATACATTATCATATTCCCGTCATAATTCAAGACACATACATGCAGACTGATGTGGGTGCACTCATTCAAATTCACACATTCAAACTCAACCACACACACAAACAGACGACTGTCCTTCAGAACTGACTTTCCAGTGAGAGAAAGTATTTGTCCTTCTGAAATGTCCTCGAATCCACCTGAGCTGCAGGACTGTTGACCTTTGACCTCCCCACAAAGGCTTGAAAGTTTTCTACATATTGGTAGAATAGCTCCCACCAACACACTTACAAGCCCTCGCATACATTCCTTCCATCACTGTCACTCATACATACATCCTTTTGTGTTTGTTTATATAATCTGAGGCTGTTTGGAGCAGCGGGGCCAGAGAGGACGCAGGCTGAGGATGAGGAGGACGAAGAGCAGTATTGCCATGACGGTGACTATGGAGACGTAGCTGGCGTGGGGCAGAGGGGGAGAATCAGGAGCCTCGGCTGGAATCATGTTGGTCAGATTCAACATGTAGCCCAGCGTCCAGCCTGCGTCGCTGCCTTTTATCTGGACACAAACACAGGAAAATTGTGTTCATACTGTACTTCAATACACATTTAATTGAAAAAAGACAAAGTAACATAAAGATGTTTCTACTTTGCACAATAGGTCACTGAATGTTAAGTAGAATGAGTAGAAAATCATGTGTATCATCAATCTCAGCCATCAGATCTCAACCCAAATAAAACCCCAAAAGATTTTGAACCAACATGTCATACAGCGCTACCCATCGCCATCGAAATACCAAATAATGGAATATATTTTGGAAGAATAGTGGTCATCCCTCATTTAGAGTTCAGGGACAATGAAGCTGGAGTGAAGGCTTACTAAAATGCTTTACGTCGTTTTTTTCCCCCTTTAATTTATTAATATGACATTTCTGAAATGCTGTTGGAGTAATGTAAAGATGTTTTTACTTGAACAGCATTTCAGAAATGTCACACTTATTAGCCATAATCTGATACAACATTTGAGCAAATAGCACTGAATTATGCACATTTAATGTGGGGTACACACTTCTGCTTACACACTATAAATATTGATACTTTTGCTGAAGTGGGATTTTCAGCGGAGAATTTCATTTATTTCTCCCTGGAATATTTCAAATTCATTTGAGTGAAGGATATATGTACTAAAACTGCACTAAATGTATACACATTTACATACACAAAACAAAGGAGCCTGATAATGCTGATTTAAAAAAAAATGGTGAATTTAGCTATATATTGCTTTTTAAAAATTTTAAAACTGCAGAATGAGTTTGGTTATGATTTCTTATTATTTTATTTTATTATTTATTATTTTACCAACTCAGGGTGTTTATTTATGGAAGAATTATCATTTACATTTCATAATTCTACTTTTTTGTTGTCTACAACGTTTACGTGACAACTGTGATCCTCGCGGAGCCACCATCATACGCCCATTCTCCGCTGCTTAGCAACCAGCTGACCAATCATATTCATGCAGGTGTGCAGCGCGGCCATTACAACCGTTTTTTGGCGCAGCTGGTAACATTTATCACGTAGCTGGTGGCTGTTTGGTCTAATGACTCTGTGGTCGACTTGGTTACTATAACAACCGTTGTTTCAGACAGTAAAGTAAAGTTTCTCAGTGTTTGCTGTCTGGCTGCTAACACCTGGGGATAGCCACGGGGGCCACTCACCTGTTTTCCAGTCGCCATTACGCCTGTGTCAGAGGTAAGTACCTCCTGAAGTGCCGCGTGTGTTTTTATTTGATGTTTTCTAAATCATGTGTTTGCACTCATGTGAATCCTTATTTAACAGAGCAAATGAGCTAACTCCCCGCTGTTCAGTTACATGTGGGCTACATTAGCTACTTGCTTTGATGACCAGGTAGTGAAAGTTACTGCTCCTCTTCTGGTCTGCCTGAATTGGTTTTGGTGATGTTTTTCTTCTAATAGTTTTTTTAACACATGTTTTTATTGGGAACCAATGCATTACACAAGTCTGGTTGAAGTTACAGAAATGCGTTCCCCTGTGGTTTTCCCCGCTTTTTTAGGAACGGTGTGCCAAAACAAGAACAAGAACAGGGCAACACTTTCCTTCCCCATCCCACCCAACCCAAAAATCTCAAAAAAAAAAGAAAAAAAGAAAAAAAGGAAATAAAAATCATAAAAGTAATAATAATAGCAATAACCACAACAGTAATAGTAACAGTAATAATAGAAATAATAATATAATAATAATAATAATAATAATAATAATAATAATAATGATAATGGTAGAGACGACAATAATGATAAAAAATAATGACGGGTGTAAAATAAATTAAGTTAAATAGTTAACAGAAGCAAAGGAGAAAATAAAGAAAGTGAATATATATATATATATATATATAAAATAAGAAAAAGAAGAGGAAAAAAAAAAAAAAAAAAGGACAATACTACTACTACTACTAATAATAATAATAGTAAAAAGAATAAAGTAAAGTAAATAAGGTGAAGTACAACAGGGGAAGATGTAAAATAGGAGTGCTAAGGGTGCTCATTTTACAGGATACCAAGAATCCGAGAGTCAGTTGGGATCCAGAGAGGTATAATTATTTACATATGAAATGACAGGCTGCCATCTTTTGTAGAATTTAGCAGTCGAGCCTCTGAGAGAATATTTCATCTTTTCTAGTGACAAGAAAGACATTAGGTCGCTCAGCCAAGATGTGGGAGCTGGAGGACTGGGGCTTTTCCACTGCAGCAAAATTCGTCTGCTTCTTCTAATAGTTGTGGCATTTTTGAGTGTTTCCCGCTGCCTCACTACAATTAAGTCTCTAGTAGATGTAGGGCTGGGTGATATAGATGAAATCAAATATCATGATATTTTTGACCATATACCTTAATATTTATAATGTTGTGACTATTTTAGGGATGACTATTTGTACTTTTGCCTTAATACCAGAAAAAGACAACACTAATGCTATATCATGTTATGATGATTTAAGACAATATCTCATGTCTCATATCATGACATTGTGATACTGTATACTGGTTGTTTTGCATGTACTATTTCCATGTAATATTGGCTCGTGGAAATGCTGAAGGATAAGTCACATTCATAACTTCTCATTATATGGTATTTAGCTAAGCAAACCGTTTATGCAAGCCTTTACTTTTCTTTATACCATATTTAAGTCCCATTTCCCCGGCTCACTGCTAATTTGGCTAACTTTAAGGATAGGGAAATGGCTTGGCTTGCTTTGCATTGTTTTCCATATTTATATATATATTTAACTGTTATAAAGGTACTTCAAGGTTGGCTGTAGTTTATACCATAGCACAGGCTGTCCATTTAATACCATGGTTAGCTGTTTAGTTCCTGGCTCCTCATTCTGCAATAGTGAATGTGAGTCTCTGTGTGTGAATGGGTGAATAAGGGGCAAATTGTAAAGCACTTTGTCTAGCTAGGTAAAAAAAAAAATCCCAGTATACAGTCAGTGAGCCCATTTGGTCCATTTCATTCAGTATACTTATTGAGTTACGTCTCAGATGAGAAGGGCTGTGCTTCCATTCACAGGAGAGTGAAACATGACCTTTGCTCCACATAGGTTAGCTACCTTTATAATACAATAATCCTTTGAATAAAAATACTGTTAGTAACTTGTCAAATGCTCATCTAAGGCAAATATTCTGAGTTACATTTCACATGAGAGAAGCTTTTTTTAGCCTTCAAAGGAATTGCAATATGCTATCTAATGCTATCAAAAGCAATGTGTAAAAGTGGGATATTAAGTGCCGAGTGGTCACCCAGGAGAGAGGTGGTTGGACAAGGAGTAACATCAAGGCCAGGGATCAGGGACAGCCAAATCTTAACATAAGTTTAACCTGAATCAACTCTTTTAAATAGACCAGCCAAAGTCACGAATTTTTCAGAAATGTCCTCACAAATATAGCAGTACAGTGGCACACTTGCAGACATGTACAGGGCGATGGCCAACACAGTAGGATATGACTTAAATGGTTTTGTAAGACAGGAAAGGAGTGGACTGTGATCTACTGACCTTTTTGATGAATTTTATGCTGGAGTAGCTCTCTGAGGTGAAGTTGTATCCTTCTGTCAGCAGGGTGAGGATGTATGTGCCAGAGAAACAGTACTCAGCCAGATACTTCACTTTTATGCCTGGATGCTGCTGATTATCTGTTCGAGAAACGATATCATCAATGTACAGTATAGGCAGGTTGGAGGACATAGATAAGACAGGAAAGTAGATAAAAATGGCAGCATATTTTTCAGTGCGTGTGTTCTGGATGCATAAATTTGCCCCTGACCTGATTCCAAGGGGTAGCACAGTAGCTTGTTAGCTTTTCCCTGACACTCTCCAGAGAGATGGATGTATCAGTCAGATTGAGGAAGTTCATCACAAAGTAGTATGCAGAGAAAGCCTTCAGAGAGGAAGAGGAAGAGAAAACTTGTCTTGGTATCTTAGCAAATGAATGATTTTATAAATACATAATTGTATTTATTTGACACAAGGTTTTCTTTTTGACTCACTGAGCCCTCTTAGTGTGGGACTAGTATTACCAGGGGACGTTGTGTAGAATTTAAAAATTATCCTCTCATGTCTACGTTTTATGAGGCATACTCTCACGGGATAAGTGAGGTCTGTATTTTACTCGAATGTCAAGGCTCTTTGTAACATCAGCGTTTCAGGAACAGATCGTCTATTCTTCAGCAGCCACATCAATAATATAGTTAAGAGTTGTTTTGCGCACTTGGTGCAAATGTGATTTACAACCATAAACACACATTTGCAGCTTGTTGAGATCAAATAACAGATGCTTTGTGGCTGTAATTTAATAAGACAAGCTTTTGTTGCTCCTAGCTAGGGCTGCATGATATGCTAAAAAAATCATATTGCGATTATTTTGATAAATACTACAATTGTAAGATGTTTTAGGATTAGTAAGAATGACCATTTTTGCATCACAATTTTCATTTTCACTGAAAATACTTAATTATAATGCTGTTTTGTAGCAGATTTTTCCTTTATCATAAAACTGCAGTATTTGCAATTTGGATATTGGGCCTGCCCATATTGTGATTTCAATAATATTTCAATTAATTCTGCCGTCAAACAATGTAATACAATACAATGTAATACCAATATATTGCCCCATCCTATGTCTGACAACAGAAAACAGATGTTAAAAAAATTATGAGTCAATTTGGGAGGAATTTTTACTTCACAAATAACATGGCCTAACATGGCAGTTTTGCATGTTATTAAGATCACAGACAATTTTTACAATTATTACAAATTACTGTAGCTTTCCAGGTAATAATAGTCTCAGTTATTTGTCTTGGGTTTGCAGGTGGCTGTGAGGCTGTGATATTAAAGGTCCAGTGCGTAAGATTTACAGTGTAGGGTGGAAAATGGAATATAATATTCAGCATGTTCTCATCAGTGTATAATCACCTGAAAATAAGAATTGTTGTGTTTTCGTTAACTTAGAATGAGTTGTTTATATCTACAGAGGGAGCAGGTCCTCTTCCATGGAGGCCGCCATGTTGCACTGTCATGTGTCTACTAGTAAATATGCACGATTAGTCGACTATACAATTAAACGTCCCCACCCTCGCTAGTCGGCACCAGAAATACTAGTCATTTAAACTATTTATCAATATTTCATTCACGCACAATGCCAGTTATCTGTTGCTGCTAAGATTTTATGCAGCTGCCCGCCACTAGTCGGGGCTGCGGCACTGTCAGACAGCAGCCCCTCTCACCCAGCGTGTATGCCCCAATTGCCTAGGCAACCCTGGATGTTTATATACCAGCAAAATCTGACAGATGACAGCTTGTAAAACCAGCAGTTTGGCAGTGTTTTAATCTAGAAAATGGAAATAATGTTGAATGTAGACTGTTATAGAATAAGCTGATATATATTCACTCGACTGGAGAAACATGTCCACATTAAGCACAGACACGGGCATAAACCTGGAAGTGGAGCAGCAGCTACTGCTGCTGCTGCTGCTAGCGTTGCTAACGTTAGCCACACTGTGCGGCAGGCTGGTAGCTAACGTCAGCGCTGGGTCCTTTACCTGCAGACACTGTCATCTGCTTCAGTCTGAAAAGGTGAAGCATTTAGTGAGTTGTTGTCATGTTTTGTACATTAATGTGTAAGGTTTGTATTGCACAGCGCAAAGTAGCATGATATTTCAGCAGCATTTAAAGTACAATTTGGCAATTGTAGACTGTGATTAATGGCTTCAAATGACTCTTAAAACACACAGTATTTTTTTTCGGGCAGTGTCTAACATTATAAATTAATAAATTCTGCTGAATTTTAACTGCTTTCTGAGTGTTTTCTTAGTGTTAGACCAGTCGACTAGTCTAAATTAAATTTTGTGTTTAATCAACAGGGAAATTAGTCGCCAGGAACATCCCTAGTGTCTACAGTAGTCCAGAATGGACAAACCAAACACTGGCTCTACACATTTTCATGTTGTAGAAGAAAAAGATTATCTCAAGTCCAAAAGCTTTGGCTGGTTCAAGATTAGTTTTGTTTACTGTGCAGCAGAGACAGCCTCACAACACAGTGGCATGGTTCTGTCTGACTAGGGTGACTTTTGGTCAGGTTTACTGTATTTTACAGAATCCCAAAGATGTGTACTGGGGGAGTCCAGAGGGAGGGTGTCTGGGGAAACTCAATCTACAAGTCTGTCTGAGTGACTTAACAATACAAATTGGGTTTCTCCTTGATCAACAGCAGTTGATTGCTATTGTAATTACACAAGATTAAAAGGGAGAGCAGCTGGGGTTGGGTTTAGTGTGATTTCAGGGGACAACTGTGCTCCCCTCACAACACAACAAAAGGTCTCATTCACAGTATGTTAATTAATGTAAAATGGTTGACTGTCCGCAGAGACACTCAAATAAGAATATACAAAAACCATACAAAGAAAAGAATAAAACTAGTAGGAAATGAATTGTTTTTTTTCTACACTGTCTTGCGTGAGTTTTGCCGCATCTGCAAATTCACTGCTAGATGCCACTAAATCCTACACACTGGTCCTTTAAAGGGTGAGTTCATCAACATTATGTGAATTGTTAGGGAATTCATATTCTGCCACAGCTCAGGAACATTTGAGTTGGCAAGTAGCACTTGAAGCTCCAATCATCGTTTATTAGAAAGACAACTCAAGCCAAAAGAAGAAGTAGAAGTAGAAGTAGCAGAAGTATCTCAGTGAACTGTGACAAATAAAATTTACAACTGATTGATCTGTATGTTATGTAACCTCTGTTTGTTTAACCCTCCAAGCAACACGTCACGTCTCATAGGCCACTGATAAATGAGCTGATAAATAAACATTGTGATACATTACCCCAAATGGTCCCTGCAAAAGTGGTTGGAAGACCCCATTGAAAGAACATTGGCTGTATTTGCAGGAAGTGAAGTTGAAGACACTTTTGACAACTTTCTGGCATTGCTGGAAGTCCCCTGTCCCTGTGTGACTGAAAGTTGCAGGAGCTTCTGGGGTTTTCTGGCCGACACACATGGACTGTCATAGAGGACTGAGTAGTTCTTTATTACAGAGTAGCCCGGGTTGAAACAAGGATCTAATATTTCTGCAGGACCTGACTAGGAGAGAGAGCAAGATAGAGAGGTGTAAGAGACAGAGAGGGGAAGCTAATTAAATTCAAAGTCAGCATAATTGCACATTTCAGCATATCACATCTCTCTTAAAAATTATTCACTCTCAATATCTTAGATTACAGTAGATTTGTTTTGAACAGTCCATGAATGTTAACAGAGAACAAAAATCAGACATCTACCTGAGTCTGCTGTGCCAGCGTCAAACGTAATGCTTGGTCTTTCCCGTAACACAGGAAGCTGTGAGTGTACAGGTTGTAATCATTTCCATAGAGTCGGAAGGTCACAGAGTTGCTTGGCGACTCTGAACCATCATAATTATCGGATACAAAGCTGATCTGAGTGGAGGCCCCACCAAGGTCAAGGGCGCCGGTGGTTTCCAAGCCCTGCAGCACAGATAAAAAGGCGCTGAAGTCTATTTAAGCAGAACCATGTTAGTCATGTTTCAATCCAAATATAATGCAAATTCTGACAGAATTTCCAGTAAATTGGCAAAAGACAAGGAAAAGGTGTGCTTGTTTCCCTCCACGACGGTTAGCCTAAGCCTATTAGGAGTTGGTTCATCGAGATGGCAGTAGGTGGTGCAAATTCTCCAGTCAGAAAACCATTATATCATTGCAGAAGAAGAATTAATCAAAGTATGATAAAAATCGCCATTTGGCAGTGCAATATCCCAATTGTAGGAGCTGCAATTATATTATACATATTATTATAGATGAAGCACTGTGGTGCGTCCTGGCCTGCAAATAATATTCTCCAGATGTTTATTATGTGTTTATTTAACAGGGACAGTGCACAGCTACTTAATTGTACCAGAGTAAACTATAAGCTAATTTTGCATTATCCCAGATCAAGGAGCTATTGTTTTGTTTCAACAAATCACATCTTCATCTTGTTTTTTTTTTTTTTCAGGAAGAAATCAAATATGTAAACTGATCAGCATCACGATATGCAAATGATACAGTTATTTTGTATATTGTTCAGCTCTTGGGATAGCAATTCATGTATGGGTCAGTTCACCCCCTAAATCAGAAATACATGTTCTTTTTATTTTTTGATATTTTTTTCATCTAGATTGTGATTTGTTTGAGTTATAGAGTTTTGATGATATTAGCTGTAGAGATGTCTGCCTTCTCTCGAATATTATAGAACTAGATGTCACTCGACATGTGGCGCTCAAAGTGTTAAAAAAATACATTTGAAAAACTCAACAGCAGTGTCTCTTTCCAGTAATAATGACTGTGTTTCTCAAGGTAATCCGCAGACCTTGTTGGGAGTACTTCCATGTAGGAGCTACTTTCTTTCTATGACAGAATCTACTGAAACTACTTTCTTTCTGCTAGAGAGAAAGGGGTCACTGATGTAGTAGTAGTCAGTCATGTGAGTCATGTGAGGCTATGTAGAACTCATTCAGAAGTGTTTCCATAACCTTTTTCCCTGGTACTTTAAAACATGTTAATGGAAACATGGCTATTGGCTGATACACATTCTTGACTGACACATAAAAAACACATCTAAAAAAGGGAGAAACATGCACGGACATGTGTGCAGACATACGCTTATTTACCTGTTTGAGGCGGTCATCCAAGTAGTTGACGGTGACCCAGCCAAAGGCGCCCTCCTCCTGGCCGCTGAGTATTCTGCCCCCTGGAAGGAAAAGGGGAACTTTTGCAGGGCTTCCTCCACACCATGAAAGACCTTGTCTGACGCTGAGCTGTTCTCCATACTGCACGCACATGCAACACAAATTCATTAGAGTGACTCACATCCATAATTCAAATCAATACAGCAGCCCATAAATAATAAATAGACTGTGTCGTATATAATGGATTCGACAGTAACATATTCGCTGCTCTGGCAGTAAAGTTCAAGTGGCGATAAATCACACAACAGGCGGAGGGAAAAAGGCTACAGATAGCAGCACTTCAGCTGCCATTGTGAACACAATTACAGAGTTAAGGCTCGGGATACAGTCACCTCAGTGTCAGCATGAAAAGGGATACTGTTATAGATGTGTGTTTATGTTTGACTATAGGGATGCATGTGTGTGCACGGGTGCCGTACTTCAGCAGTCTCATTCCTGCCGTAGCCCCCAGATAAAGAGGAGTCTCGTGGTGTCTTCTCCTGGGGACCTTCTGCTCGGCCTCCTGCATGCACAGCCTCAGAGACTCCCCTGCCCTCCATGGAGCGGACGCATAGCTTGAGATACCTGGACCTGCAAATTAAGGCAAATGTCAAGAGGAACGTGAGGTCATTCAGCCTAAATTTAGTGGCTATAAAACATAATAAGAGCCTTGAGTTCAGAGATGCTAGCCTGCTTCGGGATTAAAGGTCATCTTTACAAGTTCATGAACTGGGAGGGAAATTTGCCCTGGAAAAGAAAGCTTGGAGAAGACATTACCAAGATGTTTGCTTCCTGTAAAGATGCCTGTCATACTCTCCCTTAAGGAAGTATTCAACCCTTAAGTCTCCCAGAGGGTAATATTACAGCCAGGAGTTTCCCTGATTAGATATCCAGCATGAATCTGCACGTCCTTCCATGGGAGTAGGTTCAAGTGTTCTTAGTTAATGTAGCTCAGTTAAAAGGATATGTCTTGTGTTTAAAAAAAAAAAACAGCAATACTTCAGTTAATATTTCTGACTTCTTCTACTTAAGTAGTCCAGTACATTTTTAAAAATAAGTTTAAAAATGTGTTTAAATATTTGAAGGAGCAATATGTAGAAATTGTGCATCCAAAAGTAAGTACTGCAGTCCAAATACTGAGTTGGTGTCAAAGACTGTATATTAAATAGGTTGAATCTTCAGTTCAACTTACAGTCGTAAACTGTAAGTTGACCAGCTGTTTATAGTGGTCAATCTCTGTCAGTGTAAAGCTAAGCCTGTTGTCCTGAAAATAAAAAACGCACTGTTCTGAAAATACACACTCTGGAGTTTGAGTTAAGTGCCTGCCTGCCAGACTCCATTAACATATTGATCAGTTTAACCATTATAAACATCTACTCCTTCTAAAAGAGTATTAATGATTTTTTATTATACCAAACAGACGCTCACTCATTCAGCAAACATTTAGCTATTCCAGTCTGAAATTGAAATTTCAGAGGAGACACTGCGGCTCTAGCGTTTGTCAGGGAAGTGAGTATTTCAATTTAGCATGTTTCCTTGATGACATATTATAATCATTTTATGATAAATTACAGTAAATATATTACAGTTTTCTCCTTTATTCAAAAAAAGCACTGTAGTTTTAAGCAAACCTCACTCAGAGAAGTGTGCTGATCCTATTGTCTGCAGGAATCCGTGGTCTGGTGCCTATGAAAGGCTTCTACTTAAAGCTTTGATAACCAATGTAAATTACATGATGTGGGAGGCCAGCACACACCAGCGGTGCTTTGATAGATAAAAGCAGTTGTTAAATCAACTTACAGAAGATGAGCTAACAGCAGGAGTAGGTTTGACAGACCTGTGTCTGTTGTACAGTGCGGTGTGTATTCAAAAGGGCTTTAATAGACCAGCAAGAACAATACATTGCATAAGAAAGTTGCCCCGAGGCTGAGTCACTTTGGACATACTAGTTTCAGGACAAAATATAACTTGACTTTACATTATGCATGTATACACACAGCACAGGCACAGTAAGTGCCACTTTCTATGAATGGGCATGTTGTAGCATATGCGTTTATTAATGATTAATATATAATTTGTTGAAGGGATAGTTAGGCATTTTAGAACATACACTGTGTGGACTGTGATCCATACACTAAGAACTTATTAACATTTACAACCTGACACAGACTCAATGATGTATTAGAAAGGAAAACCCAGTGTCACTTTGTCAGGCTTATCACACAGTGACTAAGTTTAATGAGCCATCAAGACTTGCAGCCATAAATGAAAGTAAATCATTAATAAAAGGTTGTTCTGATACAATAATCCATCAAGTGTGGAGTGAGTTGTAAATGTTAATGAGTTTTTAATCATTTTGGCCCTTTGCCAAAAACCTCTTTACAGAAGGTAAGCATTTTAGAGCTGAAAGAATTAGCCAATAAAATGTTCAGCAAATATTTTGATAAGTGATTGAATTTTTGAATTGTCACATTTTTTTTCAAGTTAAAATACGAGTCATTCTTTGGTCCTGGCTTCTGCAGTGTGGGTTGTTTGTTTCTCTGTTCTATATGATCATAAATTTATACATAAATTTGGGTTTTGGACTGTTTCTGACTAAGCAAAGACATTTAAAGATGTCACTGGCATTTTCCATGCATTTTACAGTCTAGAATATATTTATTTGAACTGTCAGATTAGAATGGGCGTCTTGATTAAAGAAAGAGCTTGATTGCAGTACAAAGCAAATAATGCTGGAGGCAAATAAACACCAATTAAAGGGATTTTTCACAATCTGTAGTGACCCAAAAGTTGTTCATACAGTATTAGGCTTAATTGCTAATTTATGGTGGCATTGGAAACTCACAGACTGTTAAGAAAACACATGCAGACAAACCACAAGCAAATTAAGTAAACACCAATTTCAAAACACATGTGCAACATTTAGAAAAAATGCTGTAAAGTAATAAAACACAACCAAATATAGAAATCCTGCAAGTAGGACAGACGACGGCAGACACAGTTTCCAGGGGACACTAAGTAGTGATGAACATGGCTGGGTCATGCTTGTTCTTGCCTGTAGCCGTGTTTTGTGACTCATGAAGTTTATGCAGTCGGCTATCAGCAAGTGTGATGGAAAAAACTGACATTTTAACAGTGGGTCAACAAGCATGTCCCAGCCCTGTATGGGCATGTTCATTACTTTTTAAAGTCACCTGGCAACAGTTTCTGTTGTCATCAGGCAGGGGAGTTACTGCAATACTAGGGCTGGGGTGATTCTTTGACGTAATCAACGTCATCGATTTCGAAAATATATCAATTTGCATATTATGCGATGATGCGTCACGGTGAAATGCTGCGCCTGGTCAGAGCATGGATTCACCCGGAGAATAAGCTGCAGAGGGCATCACTGCGATCAGCTAAAGGGTGGGAGTATTTTAGACAGAGACACAACAGTTTAGCTCTCTTAAGCGCCACAAACTGAACATGCAGCAGCAGCAGTATCGGCCTGTTTACTTTGTGTCAGCACCCAAGCACGATATATGAGGATTATCAACACGCTGAACATATTTCTGTTAGTAGAAGTCACTTTAAATAGATTTTCTTGAAATGTCTTCATCACCCTGGTGTTAAAAGTGAAGTCTGCACCACTGCTGTTAGCTTTACACCATGCGTCATCTGATGGTGTTATTCAGCCGTTTTGTACTTTCTGTTCAATTTATCAGCCACGTATGAGACAGAAATGCCTAAAAATAATGTTACAGACTGTCTGTAATTAATTTCAGTCAGCAGAAAAACTGACAGAAAAAGTGACGAAATAATGCCATGTTATAACCAGTTTTAAGTTTGAAGTCAAAATACTGATTTTTTCAGTTCAGTGAAGGGTTGACAGTAATTAGTTATTAAATTAAGATGCGTCATAGCTCCTTTTGATTTGAGGTCCTGTATTTTCTGATCAGGCATCTGACACGGAGTTTATTAAACAGGGTGGAAACTGGATTAAAATATGCCACTATTATCATTATTCTAAGGTGCTTTATATGTCTGTTTTTCAGGATTATAATTTAATAAAATATTGAAATATTAATGAGACAAGTTTTGATATGTAATGTAGGTAAAATAATTGTTATATAATTGAATTATTTAAAAAATTCTCAGCGTGTGGATATATTTATACACCTAAGGATCAGCGCTGCCACACACAAGAAGTCAGGAATACAGCCTCTGATTGGTTAACAAGTCATCAACATAACCTCTGATTGGTCAAAAGACTCAACCCAAGTTGCGGGAATATGGAGGATTTTCACTACTGAAAAAAAAATAAAAATAAATAAATATAGTACAGCCCCATCGTCAGGGCCTCTTTAAACTGTACTAATTAATGATCTATAAAGTATGAATGAATGAGGTTTTGACCATTATTTAATCAATTGTTTGCAATTTATTAGCCCATTATGAAGTATGTTTTCTTAGAAAATGATATCAGCAAGTTTCCAAACTTGAATTGTTCTAGTATTGCACAATGAGTGTATTTAAGTGTACTAAAGTAACTGTCTTAACATGTGCACATTCATATAAGCTTATGATTGTGCTTTGCTAAATATTTGCACCAGTATGCTTTTGTGTTGGAACACGTGAATATGAGGTGATTATGCAGCGTACCTTTGACTTTGCAGGAATGCGTCTGTTCAACTCTTCCAGTGTTGTTATCCTTCTCTGCCGGCCACTCATAGATATACAGAGCTGTGTGGGAGGAACCAGCGTCCAGCACAATCCCATACTGGAGTGGAGACAGAAGGAGGAATTCCACTTCAGCACTCAGTGACATTAACTCTGGAGGAGTTCCATCCAAATGTACTGTTTAAATATTCAGTGCAATGATTCTATTGAATAGCCCACAGACAAACTTCCCAGAACTATATCAGTAGCACTTTTATCATGCAAAAAAAAAAAATTATTAGCTTAGTGCTGAAACTTTTGAGTAAAACAGCACCCTAGACATGTGATGAGTAAAAGCTGTGAGGCTCTGCATTTGTGACAAAAGTAAGTGTTGACTTAATATTCTTATCAACATCCACTGGCCTTATTTGGTCATGGATTTCTAGAGCCAGTAGTACAGGTTGAGGTCATATTGACAAGAGACCATATTTGGCTTGTGGACTTAGGACAGTGATCCTACTGTAACACAGCGGGCTCCCACACAGAGAACAGGCTACAACATTTTAGTATTTTCCTCTTCCATACCTTGTACTTTTGGGGGAGGGGCCTGTTCTGCAAAACTGCTACCGTCACCAAGGCAACAATCGCTATGACACCAATCACAGTGATGATGATGGTCACAGGCGTGTGCCAGGGGTTCTTCTCTTTCATCTCTGAGAGCGGGGGCGGAGAGACAGACAGACAGACAGACAGGAAGGAGAAGCGAGAGGGGTTGCCGGGGGTAGAGAGGGGGGAAGATGGGGACGCATTGGAAAGAGGAAGAGGGGTGTGTTAGCCAGACTTGCATCCAGATGTGAGTGGTTATGTCACAGCATGTGTTTGTGTGTGTTTGTATGTGTGAGAATGAGCCTGTGCGTCTGGGGGTTGGTGGAGAGTGTTTAATTGTGTTGTTCTGTAACCAAGGACTACAGATGGATTTCTGATTTGGTGTGTCTGAACTCGCGCCAGGCTGTTCATTGATTCTGGGGGGGGATTGTTATTTCAGCCACAGCACGTTTGAAAGGGTATTCCACCGAAGTACATAACTAATGCTGTAAGATCAACAAGATTTCCGCCATGGGAAATGATTAAAGGGAAACCAGTTTCACACTCATTATTGTGGAAATGCCTGAAGTGTTTTGCGCAAAACAAGGCAACAGTTGAATTCAATCAAAAAGATAACGCGAATATTACCGGAAAATTGATGATTAAAGTTATAACAATGAGTCAATGGTGGCAAACGGTTATTAATTCATTTCAACAAGGACCAATACTGGATTTTGTTTTTGTCTTTTTGTTTTTTTGGATACTGATTTTTAGGGTAAAGAAATTCCTATATTGATAATCAGCCAACACTCTTTATACAGATCATAATATACAGAATATAAACACATTTGGTAACATCTTGTTTAATGGGGTGTGCGTAAGACTGTCATGAACATGAAGGAGTCTTATGAGTGTTTCAGTATCCGAGACGGTAGCCACAGGGAATCTAGTATTAATGTGATTTTGTTGCTGGGTTTGGCTCCTGGCACCCTAGGTAAGAGTCAGCTAATAAGGCGGCTAGCTCTATGGCTGACCAAGCCAACTAGCCAACATCATCTCCAGATAACAGCAAACAGCTGTTAGCTCACTTTGGCAACGAGTAAGCTAGCTAATCGCTATCTGTCCATCAGCCAGCTCTGTTAGCAAACCTTGTAAGATTTAATGACATCTTTATGACAAGCCCAAAAGGTACCACTTAAGTTGAAATCCAGGAAGGTATTCATGACAGTTATAAAAGCATTTGACAGTGTGATAAAACTTAATGACAAGTCCAAAATGTACCACTTGAGGTCAAGGGCAATATTCATGACACACTTATAATGGTCTCATGAGGACCAGTGTCAAAACCACTTCCTATGACAGTGTAATGTAAAGTTAAAACATAAAGCTAAGCCTCATAACAAAGACATTTCAAACAGTCAATTTAAACATTCATAAAGACATCTTCATGTTCATGACAGGTGTCATGGTATGGTAATGACAGTGTGTAATGACAGCCTCATGGAAACCCCTTCAGTGTTATCCTATGTTTTTTGCAATGATCCCTCAAAAGTGGTTGTGACACTTTTGACACACTTGTGACAAATACATGTAATGGAGGCAGGGTATTTATTTTACATTTTAACAATAAACTTTATTGCCCAAAATGATATCAGGTTACTGAGAGAGTAAACTTTTGTATATATTTTTTAAATAAAGAAAGCACACAAATAAAGCAAATTATGTATAAATAAAACTAAAGAGATCAAAATGCTGCCTGTAAACCTAACAAATAAAAACAATCTGTATTATTTTCTTTTTAAAAAATAATGACAAGTGCACATTGAACGACCGATAAAGACAAATATTAGAGCTGTATATTGGCAAGAATCTGGCGATACGATATGTATTGCGATACAGGTGTTACAGTATATTGTGATATATTGCACCACTGCAAGCAAGGTAATATAATGCTAATTTTTAAATCTGATTTTATGAAATCTGCCATAGTATAAAGAATACACCACCATATGCATAAAAAATAAATAAATTTATTCAATCAGAACAGTGAAGCTATATAATAGCACTGCCATCTAGTGACTAGGGGTTTAAACAACACGAAATGGACCACTGCCACAAATCTTTGCATGTATCACGATATTGCGTTTTTTTGAGAATTTATAGTGTCACTAAAGATAATATTGCAACACTCAAATGTATCAATATTTCCTTTCACCCCTAACTGATATAGCTGTGATAGGCCAGTATCGACCAATAATATCGGTCAACCAATATATCGGTTGTCCTCTTATTTCAACATCCTGTTAAAGGTATGATTTTATCTTGAGTGTACATGGTCTGCTGCTGCTTTGTTCGGGTCCTTTATTCCTTCCTAAGAACTCGTTGAGTTTCCACTGTTTACCAATGGGACACACACATGCGCACACGCCACACACACACACCCACACACATAAATTAATTCTGTTGTCGATAATATGAGCTAATATATTCACAGTTTATACAAGGACAAAACCAGGCTGGCTGTATTCACAAGACTATTGTCATAGAGAAGAGTGATGAACAATATAGTAGCCTGAATTGTTAAGTCTACACACATGTAGGCACAGACACACACATGCACACGCACACACGGTTGTTTGATTATTATTGAGGTAAGTAAACTGGCAGGCTCTATCTAGGTACACATAACAGCTGACAAAGTACACACACATTATCAAAACAGGTCCGACTGTACAGCACACATTTCGTAAGGACTTACAGTAGAAAGGCACCCACACACACATATATACACAACACTGCTTTTGCATCAGCAGGACCTGGAGCAGTGACAGTAAACCTGACCTTTGTCTGCTGTGGGAAAACACACAAAAACCTGCAACTTACAGCACATTAAAGCAGTGAGCCAGCGGCGAGTGGAGAGCGGAAGAGAGTACTTACCTCTGGTGTCTACTTCAATGAACTTACCACTGACAGGGCAGGAGGGAGAGGGACAGACAGAGATAGTGTGAGGAGGAGGAGGGAGAGGGAAAAAGAGAGTGTAAGTGGATGGGAGAGGAAAATATGGGGTGGAGAGGAAGAGGAGAGAACAGACAGAGGGAGGTAGCAGGGTGATAAGATGAGGAGAGGTTTTTCCGTTCTGTCGTGGCCGGACAGGGGATTAGAATAGAGCTTGTGTGTGTGTGTGTTTGTGTGTGTGTCTCTGAAGCAGTGAGTTTGGCATTTCCTCCCCAAGCCGGGGCAGCCAAGCTGGTCACTATGGAGACACAGCTAAAGCGTGTTTGTGCGTGTGTCAGTGCGCTCTTGTGTGCATGTGAACCCCTTAAAAGGGACTCTCTTTCTCCTCCTCTCACTCCTCTCCGACTTCCACTTCATTCTGTGGGATGTGTCGGTTGGAGGGGAAGTGGGGACTCCCTTGTTTAGCTGTTTTTTTCATTACTGGCAGGCTGTGATGTCATCTGTGTGACGGATTGGAATCCCCTGCTTTTCTCCAAGGCGGTGTGTGCGTCCCTATGTGTGAATGTTAGAAGAATAGGGGTTGCTGCAGAGCTTGTGTGTCTGTGTGTGTGCGGACCCAAAACATGACTTGCCTGCAAATCTGTTTATCCATTCTGCTATTTCACACTCTCTTGCTACCACACACGCAGATACACGAACAACATGCACAAGATAATTACTATCAACTTATTTATGTCACTTATCATTCCCTAACTATCCTCCCTCCCTGGAGAGAGCTGTATGACTAAAAGCCTCTAATCATTAAAGAAACACACTTATGCACACACACGAAGCTGAGATAAAGTATCCTGTAATTGTTTGACCATGTCAGCTCTGAGCAAACAACCAAAGTTCATGTCCATTTTTCTTCTTTTAAAAACGTGACACAGCGGCTGTCTAAACCAGATATGGTATGGCAATGGTTTATTTATTCACCGTGAATTGTATTCTAGAAATTAATTAATAATTTTGTCACCCAGCTGAAAAAAATATAAATTACAGTTGGATTTATGTACTACTTAAAGCAATAATAAAATATTTTGAAGCATCACCAGAGTTAAAATGCACAAATAGAGTGCTATAGGAATGACAGATTTTTGCAGGCCAACCCAGAAGTCAGCATTGCTCTGGTTCCCTCTGCAAAAAGCTAATGGGATTATTACATTGGATTTTAGATTAGTGCTGAAAATGAGCTCTGTGGCAAAGACAAGTTATTGATACTTACATGTTTAGTTCTAGGCAATCTACCTCTAATGATTTTCGAAGCGCAAATGCTATCGGCAGAAGTAAAAAGCTAACATTAGGCTATAAGCGAACGACACTACAGTTGCATAACTTCATATCACCACCACTAAGTGACTAGTGTTCGGCGTGATGGTGTTTAATGTCCCCAACAGCTTCTGCAGTCTCTTTTAGCCACTTGCTAGCAACGGTCTTTGTTTTTTAAGACACCTAAAAACTTGGATAACAGCCATAGATGTAGAAAAAACCCAAAAAGTTGTGATGTTACCCTTAGGTTTCTGAATATCTTTTATGGATTTTGATTTACAGCTTTGTCTTCAACTTTGCCAACTAATGAAACCAAATCTGGGCAAAGCCAAGGAAAGCTGGGTGGAGCTGTGCTAAGATAAGAACGAGACTACCAGGGCTTACTGTTAGGCTGAGGCACCTGAAAAGCAATCAAAAATGCTCCCAAACATTGTTGCCTCAGTGTCTTGTTAAGACATGTCCACTTTGGCTCCAGATTTTGTTACCTCTTTATGGAAAATATCAGCTATAAAAAAGGCAAAACTTGAAATAAAGAGAAGTTTATAGACATTGTTTGGTTACTGTGTAGATGGGGTACATTGTGTCAGATCATATAAATGATGTTTCAAAAACTTTTTTACAAATAAACATCCTGCCACACACTGTAATAATTTAAACCCTCAAGTTTCACGTATCACTGGAAAAGTTCTATTGGCTGAATGAAGACTGTGAGATGTGACTGAAAGAACACAACTGAGATGATTTTGTCAAACAGAGAAACATTTTGCTAACTAAAGATCTTTCATTCAGATAATTCACTTTTTAACTTTGCAAAAGACTGAGTTACCCAAACAGACTATTTATTTTACCGTTTTGCATATTGAGTAAACTCATAAAAGCAATGTAGAGATGTTAATCTTTTAGCATTATAGCAATGTACAGTGTTGAACTGTTGGTGCAGCTCAGACTTTGAAATACCATATCAAGTGTTGTAGGCAGTATCAGTGGCATTTCTGATACTAGTGTTGGTTACAATTACAAGGAAATTATTTAAACAAAACAATAGTTTTTAGTTGGCTCAACCTTTTTCTTTTAAACTTTTGCTCAAAACCGAGCTCAAATTATTTAACATTTAGCTAAAATCCATTTAATAAAGTTGTCTTAAGTGTATAGCGAAAAACATTTGCAATATGTAAATGAAAAGTCAAAAGATATTAACAGTCAACACAAATTACAAAATACAGACAGTGTCTACATCGCAGCGGCCACATTGGTGTCGACCATCAAAGACTCATACAGTGCCAGTCTTGTTGGGGGTCAAACTGCTAACCCTGACCCTGATTACTGTCTGAGTTGCTTCATACATGACCAGCATCTTGTTACAGTGGGATTATGGTTTTCATCAAGTCTTTCCTCGACAGTGTTCAGCCGAAATGAAGCAAGGATAAAACCACATGTGATTTCCACATGTTTACTTGTTTTACAACGTCTTTGCATGCCTTGATTTATACTGTCATTACTATGGCTGTTTGTTTGGCACATTTAAAATGTATGAGAACATCTGTGATGTGTCTGCTAGTGATGTCAACAACCAGCCTTGACATTAATGAATGTCTCCATTAATGACAGCTGGCTCCAATTACAAAACTCCTGCTTTGTTATATGACAGAGTCAGTGAGGGAAGTGGTTACAGTAGAGCTGTACTGGTGTCCTGGACTGACCTGAACCTCACCCTTCCTTCCAGTTACTTTAAGTTTGAGAAATGTTTGGCAAGAGATTGAACATGTTTCCGATCAAAGTCCATGAATGTATTTTCAGATTAAAGTGGGGAAAGAATGCAACATTAAGTGTAGTCAGTTTGTGATGATGAAGTTGTTGGCAGCAGACTAATCAGAGTCATAAACACATGTTGAGACAGAAACGGGGCTTACCTGAGTAGCAAATTAAGAGCATGAGATCATAAAGGGAAGGGAATTCTCTTGGAACATCAGCACAGATGAAACATAGGCTTTAGGCCACACAAACACACACAGGTTTGTACATTCATACTTGTCAGGAATTTTACTGACATCATGCACACACATCATCACAACAGCATGCCTAACCCCAGCCCTTGAACTATCCTAAACCTAATCTAATCTTCAATCTGAAGTCTTAACCTTTCAAACAACTATGTAATGTAGTGAGGGTCTACCAAAATGTTGTAACTTTAGGCACACACACAATCTCTTATCCACAGTCACACTGATTTGCATATACACAGACAGACATGGCCATGAGCACACTCACACCGCAGCGTTTCCATTTACGACCCTTCTGTAAACACAACTGTAGTGTTAAGGTGAGGCCAGGATGGTTCAGACTTTGACATGACGAAAGAGGGAGTGCATGGGGAAACACAACTGGAAAACGTAACCGCTGCTATCACTCAGTGTACCTTTTTTATGAGTTTAATGCAAATATTTTAAGAATTTTAAGAGATTTTTTCAGCAAGTTGAGTAAATAAGAAGTATTTGTGAAACTTACTGACTTGTCAGTAAGCAGGAAATTTTAATAAGCTGTGAAGGGAGACTTGAGATTTAAAAACTTCTGTTATACACATCAGAAATTGTGTTGTGAGAAGCAGCAATCAGATCTTTCACCTATAAAAATAATGTTTAACAACTGTGTCACATAAAATAACATTCACAACACTATCTAACAAACACATTTTTCTTGTGTCTGTATTAATTCCCTAATCCTTCAGCTTTAATCTTCACCAGAGCTGGGTATTGTTTTAAAAATTCAGATACCAGCACCCTTAAAGTAATGCCGATACCAATAGAATATATTTATATTTTAAACTTAATTCAAAACCCATCATGTTAATGAAAGCATTGCTGAGATAATCCTTACACATTTGATGCATTAATTTTTATCAGACGCCACAGGCATGTAGTGTAGTCATACTTCGAAATGTTTTGTTGCGTCTTGGCACACTGAACTGCCAACTGTGACGAATTCACTGCGCTCGACTTCGCCACGTGACAGACTGTATGAGTTTGTAGCTACTGAGGCGTTGGGGCAATCACGTTTCATTATGAGAATGTTTGCAGTGATTGGCCGCGAGCAGAACCAAACAAATAGTCTGGGCACAAAAAGGATCCAATGCAGTATCATTTGACTGTAGATGTTTCAACACTTGGCACTGGATTTTTTTCAATCAATATCGTTAAAGGTATTACGATTCTTGGATGCCAATTCAATATGCATTGCGATTCTTCAAGTATTGTGATTCAATATTACTATTTATTGCAATTTTTGTTTGCTTTTTTTAACACTAGACCATGGGAAAAAGTTGAATCATACACTTCAAGAGACTGTATAATCATGAGTCATATTTCCAAAAGCAATGCAGAGCCATAAGAAAATAATAAATAAAAGAAAATGTTGGACCAAAATCAATCCCCTGAAACTGCACACAGCACAAAGAGCCTCCAAGTAACATCCATCACATATGAAATTTAACTTTGAAACTGTGACTTTTGACCCTTTGAGGTTGCTGTAGCTGGTCACTGTGGAGTGTTGAAGCCAGAGTAATAGATTGAGTTAGCAATATGAAGTCAGTAACAATTAGTTTGCACAAAGCAGAGGAAATTTATGCCTTCAAAGTATGAGTTCAAATGCCGTTTTATTTAAGCACGTGAAGTAAAATGATCCGTTTCTTGAGAGAATATTACTACAGTTGGATGTTAATTTCTGTTCAGTTCTGTCTCGGTAATGGGAATTCCCATTATATGTTAGCATCAAGCTAAAGGACTAAGTGCTAGTAATTCATATAAATAAAAAATAGATACTTAAGCAAATCCATTTTTTTTTCTCACATCCCTAATGTTTTGTGGTTTCTTTACTCCTGTGACATTAAATGGTGTACGTTAGTATTGTGGATAAAACAACACATTTTAGGATGTCATCTTGAGCTTTGGGAAACACTGCTCAATATTTTTCACAATTTTCAGACATGTTATAGACTAAACAACTAGTCAGTTAATCGAGAAAATAACCAACCATAAAAATAATGACTAGTTGCAGCCCTATTCCTGATTCTAAGCTACCCAAGTCCAAACAAAATTAAATCTAAGGTTCAAACTGTTTTCATAAGTTTAAAAGTACAGCGTTTATAAGTAGTCATACAAATAAACATAGGCCCTCACACACATACATAAAGGTTGGCCTAATGTGCCATCCTCACACAAAGAAGCACACAGCTATGGAGTTTATATTGCCAGGTCCTTGTTTGAAATTTTTATCACATATGACATAACAGAGTCCCCACCCCTGTTGATCTAAAACTATGGGGCCATTCTCTCTGAAACAAATAGATATGAAGCAAAAGAGAGGAAGAGAAAGAGGAAGGAGGGTGTTTTTGAATCAGCAGAATGTTGTTTCTTTACACTCAGCGATGAGTCAAAGGTGACACAGTATGGGATCAACTCTGTGGTCTCCTAATAACAGGAAGACAAGACAACAATGTCCCTGTAAGGCAGGTCTTAAATTTGTTGTGCATGTCTGGTGGTTACACTCTAGCGAGTCATAAGTCTGTGCATGGACACATGCGCATGACCATTGTGGAGGCAATTCATGTGTTACATAGCCACAGTCACCGCAAGTCACCTAACAATAGTGGTAAAACAAGTTTAATTAGCAACTCCACATTGGAAAATTACTCAATTACAAGGTAAAGTCCTACATTAGGTTTTTAGTAAATACGTGTAAACAAGTATCGGCTGAAGTCTCCAAAGTTAGAGGCTGTGTCCATCAAAGCATTTTTCCCAGCTGAAACAAAGACACTATTCTGGAAACACTCCGCTGGGAGCGCTTTAGAAGTGCAGCGTTTTTTCAGCTGAGATGCTTTGGTTGCTATGATACAGAATATCCATGGAGGTAGCAGTTAATTTATATGTTGCAAGTACCAAATGTCACAGGCATTTTGTGTCATCAACAAGTTCTGAATGAAAAAAAAGTTGGCACAAGGTGGACTACTTCCTCTGGCCCATGAACCCACTGGTCAGTGTGGGTTAATGAGATATAGTGGGTAAGGAAACATCCCGGTGAGTGCTATTGTTTGGTTCAAGAGCTGAAGCTGGATGGAGCCCAGTTCCTGGAATACGTGCAGGACTCAGTTTATGGTATTTTTCCTGCCCCTCAGCTCTGGCAGCTGGGTAAAAAGTGGATTTTTTTAAAGCAGAGTTTAAGAAAGAAGTAATTGATGAAAAATTAAGTGAGAAAGTAATGGATAAAATGAAGCTTAGTGAGCAGAGATGGTGATATTTTTTTGAGCCTCTACTTCAAATGTGGTCCCTGAAACCTCAAATTAATACAAACTACAGCTGTCAGCGCTATGAAATGTCAGTAGTCTCAATACAAAATACTTTAATGGAGAACCAGTAGCTCAAAATTGAACAACTTGGACATTTCTGAGTACAAACCTGGAGACATGCTCTAATGCACAAGAGCTATTCTTTGAAAAAGGAGGAGAAGTGGGAACATTAATTCGAATAGAAGGCACTTAAAAATGATGGATATGAAGTGTGACTTAATTATGTAGATCGTAGTAAATGGACCATGTTATTTTAATCCTTAGGTTAACACACATACACATACACCCACAAAAATCAACATAGTGCCTCCCCTGGTGGATTACCGCATCCATCGTTCCCACACACATCACACACACCATTGTGTTGCTGTCCTTGAGTTGTCACTGGGCTTCTCGCTTCAGCTGTTTCCAATTAATCAGCCAAACTTTTGTTTGTCTTAAATGTTTGAAAGACACAACAGCACTTAGCTCTATAAATATTCTCATTTCGAGCTATTGTGCAACTGCTGCATCCTGTAAAAAGGGAACCTCTGGCAGCGTCATATGATGGGAAATGAGAGCAAGCATCTTGGCTCGCTACAGGGAAGTGGTCTGTCCTCGATGGTGTCTAGTCTGACCTCGCCGACAGGACAGGCTGACACTAACCCTGGGCTGGGCTGGTCTACCCCGACCTTCAGCAGAGAAGAATATGGACATTGCGGTTTCATTCTAAAGGATCTTGCCTAACATTCCTCGTTTTAGAGAAATAATAGCTGCTAAGCTAATATTATGCTCATGGTAATTTGGTGTTTACTTTAATTTCACCAGTCACTGTACATTACAAAAACTAACTTTTGTGTACATTTACGGGATTGTTCTTGATACCTAATTCACCCAAAACAAACCCTGTTGTAATATTAAAGGGTCAAATCACCCAAATTACAAAAAATAACTACATTTTCTCATTTACCTGTAGTATTGTCTCGGCATATAGGTAGTTTTGGTTTAATTTGTCCAGGTTTTGACATACTGTATCTCTGAGATTTCTGCCTTCACTCTAATGCATTTGTGGCGCTCACAGCATTGTCCAAACATTCTTGATTTCACTGATAGCCAAATATGATATTGTTTATTTTCTCCATGTTTCTCTGTGATTTCTGCTTCCACACCAATTACTGGAGGTGATTATACCTGGACATCAGTTTTGGAGAGAAATAATGCTATCGACTTTTTAAAATTGTGTTTAAAATTGGTACCACAAATTATGTTCCATTCACCTCCATTGTAATGGGGTTGGGGCAAAAACATACTACAGTATACGGTATACATCTTAAAACCTTGAAATAAGACCATCTAAAACCGTTTGCATGGCAAATGATCTTTTTGTTATTTGGGTGAACTGACCCTTTAATGTACATTCTCCAGATATAAGAGCCATGCGTCTTATTTTGACAGTTTAAATAATGTATCACCCACTTTATCTAAACAAGTTCAACTTGTATGCATTTTTGGGATTGTCCAAAAGTAAGTACAAACTATAATAGGCTATAATTAGACTATATTGGGCTCTGTTAATGTTACAGGGACAAGTCACCCAAGTACAAACAATTATTAATTAATTAAACTAAAACATCGTTTTACTCATGGTTTTTCTGAGATTTCTGCTTACACAACAATTTGTGGAGGTGAATGGAATTTCAATTATGTTGCTCACAGCAATAAAAATACCAGAGTAAAAGAGATACCCGGAGTATTTTGGAAATTGTTTCTGGAAGTACACATTGTTTTTGACTTTTTAACATATAGTTTACAGTAAGCACCACAAATTAAATACATTGCACCTATTGAGATGGGCTGGAGGCAGAGACCATGTAGACCATGACTCTCTTTACTAGAGCTGCAATGATTAGTTGATTAATTGATCAGTCAATCAAAAGAAAATTAGTTTCAAACTATTTTGATAATGGATTAATAGTTTCAGTCATTTTTCAAGTAAAAATGTCAAACATTTGCTGGTTCCCGCTTCTGAAATGTAAGGATTTCCTGTTGTATTTGTCATTTATGATAGTAAGTGAAGAGTCTTTGGGTTTTAGACTGTTGGGTGGACAACATTAGCAATTTGAAGTCGTCAGTTTGGGCTCTGGGAAATTGTGATGGGCATTTTTCACATTTTTTAAATATTTTATAGACTAGACGATAATAAAAGTGATCATAAGTTGCAGAACTACTCATTATTCAGTACGATGAATCAAAAGTACACGCATGGCATATGATAAATCTGTAATTTGGCTGAACTGACTTTAATCTGCATGAAGGAGCCAGGTGTCTTATTGTGAAACATCAGTCACCAAACATAAGCAAATGCAATTTCTGTATACAATTTTGAGATAGTCTAAACATTTTTGAATTATTAATGACTCGGTAGCGTAAAAAAACCATACTGGTACAAACAATATTTGCCTCAATTGAAAACTCCAATTCTAGCTTCTATTCTACACATTACTCAACAAATATGGTAATGCCCATTCAGGTTCACATTGAGGATGAAACATGATTGCTGAAAGAGTAATTAGCTAATTGCTCTGTTGAATCATCTGTACATCAATAAAAATGATTGGATCATAAGTCATATATACTGATGATCAAACTTTAACCATCTCCCTATCAAATGCATTCAATTAGTCAGATATGGCTGCATAATTACCCTCAGTCACATGCACTTTAAACTGTCATAAACATCACATGATCTTAAGCGTGCTTCTGTGTAAGTGTGCCAATGTTTTTATCCACAGCAGCTCAATCACACGGAACCCATACCGAATCCCACACGCAAACACACTCACGCACGCGCACAGAAGCACCTGCTTATGCCGCCCGTATGCACGCTCCACGCATGCTATGGAAAAGTCACACACCTGCCCCACACTGCTAGACAGCTGCTACATGCAGTGAAACAAGTCACACAGTTGGAAGGGAACACACACTCACCTGATACTTAGCATGTACTGTACATACTTCTGGTCCATCCTACTGCTGGAAACACTGGGTCATGAGGATTTCCTACTCCTGTGTGTGTGCATGTGTGTATTTGTGTTTGTGTGCCAGTCATAGCAGTACACCTACCTCTTTGTGCAGACATGGGTTCTCTCTCAGCAGCAACACAATGCTCTTTCTATTCTTTACCCCTCTCCCTTTCTCTTTCTCTCTAGCCCTCTCTCTCTCTCTCTCTCTTTCTCTCTTCCTCTCTGGTAACACAGCTCTCTCTGCTCAGTCTAACGTTTTTCAGCACCTCCTTTCACATACACTCGCTTTATTAGGAGAAGCAAGAGCTTCCCTCCTCCCTCCTGCTCAGCCCACTCCCCTCCTTCCCAGGCGCCTTCTGTTTACCCCTTTCTCTTGCTCTCTTTCTCTCTACACCTTTGTCATTCTCTTTGCTGCTGTCCCTCTTTCACTCAGTCTTCCTGCCTCTTTGCACTTTTTGCATCTTCCCTCTTAATCTGTCTCTCTGCCTCAACTCCACCGCTCTCTGCCACTGGTGTCTTTTTCATCATTTTCCTTCTGCCTCTGTTTCTCTTTGCCATTGTCTCTGTCTTGTAAAAGTGGGTCAAACATGAAAGCACTGTTAGATCTGGATGGGAGCTGGAGCTGAAGCTGGAGGGTTATATGAGAAAAAGCAGCGGGTGAACTGTCCTCTACTGCTTAAATCCTTGATGCCCAGCACCCTTGTTTCAAAAGATGTTATTGTAACTCTGTAGAGAAAAATATGATCTCTTAATGGCTCCAGTGAAGTCTTTAACCTCAGATACAGAGCCTATAAAGTTATCTCTAAGGCTGGGCTGCACCAGCGAGGATTAATTTTTAAACCAGATTAAATCATGGTTTAACTTTAAATTATGTGGCGCCAAACTTTAAAGTACCTTAAAATTAAGAAAGATTAAATTTAAACCTTTATCTAAACCTCAGTTTACTTGTTACTTTCAACCTAGATTAAATTGTAAAATAGGCTATTCACTGTAACTTATCATTAAATGACCATAATACATTTTCAGAGATTAAGGAAGCATGCTAAGTTGAAATACTCAATTCTCTGACACAATGCTACAGTTGCAGTGTCCTTTTGAAAGGAATGAATAACTGTTTTTCTTTGCCTGCTTCACATTGATTAGGGTTCAAATTGATGCAGAATGTTTGCTTAATGAGTAAGTGTCTGTTTATGAATTACAATAGTCTTTTAGAAAGAGTAGAACGGTTAAATCAAGCAATATGTTAAGAGAGTTAAGAGTGTGTGCTTTCACTAGCAGTGGGCTTTTGTTTTCAGGATAACAGGCTTAATTTTACATTGACAGACAAATGATAGTTCACGATCAACTCACAATGTAGGGCTCGCCGTTGCATGTAACAGTTTATAATGTCGTGCTTATCTCGTGTTCCTACAGCAAACTTACAGCTTGCATGAGTTTCTTTGCAGCTGGAGAGGACAGGGTTGGGGAAAACCACTCACTACAACCATAGATTGTATGTTTAATAGCTTATTCAGCCTATTAAAAATACAGTCTATGGCTCTTACTCGCTATTTGGACTGCAGTACTCATTTTTGGCAGGCAATTGCTACATATTCCCGTACTGTGCTGTTGTTTGTTTGCTAACAAACAGTGCAGCATTTTGTTAACTTTTTAGCTAGCTAGCATACAGTGCAACATTTTAACTTTCTAGCTAGCTTGCAAACTATATAATATAGTATAGTATATAATTTCTTAACTGTTTAGTTAGCTAGCAAATAATGTATGCTAACGTTTGGTTAAGGAATACCGAGCAGCTGTAAGTTAGTGTCTTTCCCCCTTTGTCCTGTCTTCTTCCCCCTTCTTCCTGTCCCAACGGCATACAAATTTATTTTTCATTTATTTTCATTTCAGTAAGAAAGCATCTCCATATTTATTAAACTCTATTTAATTTCAGTTTACATAAGTTTATTTATATTACCTAATCAGAGATTAGTTTTCAACTGTGCAACAGAGCACTGTTTAATTTTAAATCTGAATTAATTAAACCAGAAAACACTGATCAGAACTAACCTTAGATTAAATTAATCTTTGTTGGTGCAACCCTGTCTAAGAGGCATTATATCAGATATCTCCATGCAGAAGCTTCAGTTCAGGTTGACAAAAGAAACCTTGAGTCCAGGGTCGTAGCATGGACACTGCTACCTGTGTGTTGTGTTGTGTTGTGTTTCCTTGTTTCACACGCTCTAACCAAGGCTGAAAAACAAAGCTCTGCCTGTTTTTGAGCCACGGTCACACACAGGGGGAGTCCTATTCAAATTCACACACCAGGCTACACTTTAACCACGACAATAAACCACCGCTCCTCAGCGCTGATACTCATATGAGAAAAATCTGCCCCATCAGCAGAAAACAGTTAATATATGGGTGTAATCAGTATGCATACTAATGTGTATAGCGCAATCAGAATGAGTGGTATTGGGGGAATGCTTTGTTTTTCATTTTTATGGTGTGACCACAGACGGAGGTATTATTTTGCTTGGAGCTCTTCCAGTATTTTGCGTAGTGATAGAAGAAAAACACACAGTTATTATGACAACAGTAATCCTCATTTAATGATATTCTAAATGACATGCAGAATATTTTTTTCATGATGGCAGTAATGTCCTATCATTCCGCTTTAATCTGTAAACGCTCCATCAGTCTGTCACTAAATATGAAAATCATCATTAGTCGTGGTAAATATCTATCTATCCAGTGGTGAGCACAGTGAGAGGGCAGGGGAGGGAGTTACTGCCTTTGCTACTTATGTTCTGAGCGCCCAAGTAAAGTAACCCTCCATACCCGTCTGGTTTTGTCCCCCGGCTCAGAGTGCATCTCTAGTTAGTCCAAGTGTCTCCTAAGTGCTGATGTGGTAGGTCCAAATGCCCCTCTGACCCTGCTGGTCTGAACAATTGCACCTCTTGTCCGTTAAAGTGCTCTTTCATTTGTTCAAGTTGCTCCTAAGTGCCCATCAGGTCAATTAAAGGAATATGTCAACATTTTGCGAAGTACACATGATCATTTTCTTGATGAAAGTTAGATGAGAAGAGCTATTCCACTCTCATATTTATATAGTAGAAATGCTGGGGGTGTGTCTGCTCTGCTGTCTCAGTGTCAAACACTACTACAACCTGAAAATGACCTCAAACATGGACGCTCCATCTGGCAGCTTTATTGAACATATCCAGACATGTTTGAGCCACCAGAGCCAGTGGACGGTGACAGGATTGTATTTTTTTTTCTTCTGTGTCGGGTTTTTGGAACCGAAGTGAGCTGAAGTGAATTGCTGATTGAGAGACTGAGAGACTTGCTGAGGTACCTTCGTAACTGATCATTAGGGAGGTTGAGCGGAGGGGGTAAGAGGGGGTAAGAGGTGTTGTTTGTGTTTCGGGCTTACATAGTGTTGGAGGACCATGGCTCCGGCATGTCACTGAGCCATAGTTGAGCTCCACCCAAGAAATCCTGAACACAAAAATCATGAACAACAGCTTACCTGTGTGACTCTACAGTTCAGTTTTACATAGTTCTCAGTCTTTTCACATGTTTTTAGCAACCATTGTTCTAACATGTATAATGTGTTTAGCAGAAAAACGCCCTTTTTCCTTCACTGGGACTTTAAGAGGGATGCTGTGTGTGCATTTACGCACAGCAGCACAACTTCTTTGATTATTTAATTTTGTTTCCTCTGCAGAGTTTCCTTTCTCCTGTCAGATGTATGACTATAGTTTTAGTTTTGCTGTTAATATTTAATATTAACAATATTTGCTGCAATGACATTACTACATTGAAACATTTAAAATGACTGAAAGCAGCCTCGCTAATCGTTAAATAAATAAATAAATCCTGAAAGAAAATCCTCATACATCAATACAGCACACAATAAAGAATTCTGCTGGAAAGCTTGCTCTGCTCTACGTAATTTAAAAGGCAATGTGGCCTACAGGGACAGGTAGAGGTGCAGGTGCGAGTCTCTAACTCTGAGAAAATATTATTTTGGGTGGGTGGTGGCTGGATGATTTATGCCTACATCTGGATTTCCATGAAGTCAGAGCTTGTCCATGCATCACTACTGAACAGTAAATATGAAAGCTACAGCCGGCAGGTAGTTAACTGTGTTCATAAAAATGAACACAGTATATTTCACATTTGTAAGTGTGAAAATGTCAAGTTGCATTTTGTGGTCATTTATGTGCCTGATTACTTCTTGGACACCTGCAAAACAGCGACTTATCATTGGATTTTCACTGTCAGGCAGAAACCTTGTATCTCCGCATTTATTTTATTTTTTCATACATCACTGCTTTTGGTCACCCTTTATGATTCTCCGTGGGTTTCACAAATATTTAACCAATGAAAAGTTGACACCTTTGGACAGAACTAGGGCAGCTGTTTTCCCCATTTCCTGTCTTAATGCTAAGCTAAGATTACCTGCAGATAGCTGTAGCATCATATTTCATTGTACAGACTTGAGAGCAGCTAATAAGGGTCATCCAAAACTCTCTGGGTAGCTCAAATTTCCCTCTGCTGTGATCAGAGGGATAAAAAGATGCCTCTTTTTTTGCCTTCAGTGCAGTGGTGTGCACTGATTGGCTATCTCCGCTGTTTCTGCATTTTTAAGACAAAATAATGATATTCAAAACATTGTGGTCATTGTTAATGCTCTATTAATACTCCACAAGTCTCTGTAATCAAATATGTACAATCAGCAATTTAATACACATTCCCTATGTTGTGACAAATGAGACAGAAGCCTAATGCCTTATTCATAGAGAACACAGGTGGTGCTAAAAGCTATTATAGTTTTGATGCTTTGATCACTCTGAATAAAGCATTACTCTCACAGATTAAACATCTTGTCACAATTCGCACAGAAAAGCAAAGTAAATTCATCACTGATCAATCCAAATCACTTGACAATGATCAATTCAAATCACTTGACATTGATCAATTCAAATCACTTGACTTTTACCACCTACTTAACACTTCACACACAAATCATCATCTCATCAGGATGTGTTTTCATCGCATCAAGGAAAAAGTGTTAATACCTATTTGTTTGTGTCCTCTACAGAAAACCACACCTATTCCCTCCTTAAACAAGCAAAAAGATATCCATCTAATATTTGATCAATGAGCAGCATATTGAGTCCTTGTAGGCCTCGATGATGTATAAGTTTGGTGCCCTACTTCGTCTGAATTAAACTGACAGTGAAACATCACTGGTGGCTCCTGAGATATTTACCTTTCAGGTCTCACCCTTTTTGTTTGTCAAATGCAAATACCAGAGATTTACAGGGCATTTAACAGACATAAATAAACTGAGCTACTACAAAGTAGTTCCCAGGAGTACTAGCAATGTGTAATGCATTATTGATTTTTGTTTGGGACAGAATTGACTTCTTGCACATTCTTCTATCGACACCATGAAAAGTAACAGAACAGAAAATGAAGAAGTGTGATCTGATGTAACATCAACCTGTTGAAACCATTGCAACTAGAATGTTTTTTGTTTTTTTTGTTTTTTTTTGAGGCCTTTCACAATTTTCATTGTTTCCTCATTTTACAAGTCGCTTACTGATGCAACTTCTAACAGTTCCTCTGACCAAAAAGAGTACAAACCGACAGACAGATAAAAGAGGAGAAAGGAACTAAGAGGGAACCAGACAGGGTTCATGATGTTTGTTGGACCACATATTCAATCAGCAATCACTGACAATCAATAAATCTTAATTCTATGGCCTCTCACTCTGACTGGCTCCCGGGAGGCTTTTAGTTAAAGAGCAGTTGGTTAATGGAATGCAACCATAGCAACAATATTTCATGTTTAATGTCTTTTGTTCATCTGTGCTGACCTCTTTAAAAGAAACCCCTTACTTTATTCAGTTCATATATATTGATGTTCTAATAACAGATGTCAACAAGCTGTATGGCTTGGGGATGTTCTATTTCCTGTTTTATTTTATTTACTGACTGAGGTTGTGTTGATGTTTTAAACTGAAAAGAGTGCATGTTATAAAGCTGTCTGTTGCAAATGTAGCAACAGCGGAAAGGCAGTGACTCAACTTTAGTGGTTTTGGTCAAATTGTGTACATCAAGAAAATTTATATTTTATTTAAAACCAAACAAAATAGTTGTAAATTTTTATGAATTGCAGAAAGTTTATAAATGCATCTGCATCCAAATGTGATAAAAACTAGGTGCTAAACAGAACGTAAATGCCAAAAAAGGAAAAAGAGAGTCTGCACACTAGTGAATTCACCCAGGAACATTTATTAACATACCACCATGTGACATTTCGCACACAAGCCCTTTTTCAGATATGAGACAAATTGAGAGGCACACCTTACAAGTACCTATCCAAGGCTTAGTCAGAACAACTTCAATATCATGTGACTAGAGCATCAGGTTTGCACCGTCAAAATGTAATGCAGTGATCAAGAAGTAAAAGGAAAATGTATCGTAGCCTATTTTAAAGGTGCCTCTGCAAGTTTAAAGGTGGTAATGGCAATAAAAACAATACCAGAGCAAGCAGAAGAGATACATAGCCCACAATATGAGAATATATTATCCACATCAGCAATCACACAAAAAACACTGGGCATGTCTTAAATCCATACACACAAATAGAAAAGACAGATCAGAGGGAGGCTGCAGAAGAGAGTCACTACAAAAACCAAACACAAATCAATTTCTATAAACTGAAAGATGATGGACCCCCACTGTTTATTAGAGACCAGTTAGTGGGGACTGTGGTTTCTTGATACCACCATGTCTCTCGCTTACAAATGGGAGGCAAACCTGAACAGTAGTGGTTTAAAAGGTTTAGAAAGGATTGTGGTTGAGGAAGTATTGATTCACTTTTACCGTATATGCCGCTTCAAAAGTAAGACAAGAATAAGCGTGTGACGATTCTCAAACCAAGGCCGTATTCAGCCTTCAATTCTATTAATTAAATATTCCAAATTGCAGTTGTTTTAATGAAACCCAGCAAAGTTCTCCCTGTTTTTTCTTATTCAAAAAGAAACAAACAAACAAAAAAACAAGGTATGAAGAGAACTGTAGCTCAAAAATCAGGGTGTAAACCAAATTGTGGATTTAGAGAATTATTTGGGAATGACGGTTGTACTGTTCGAGTGAGGAGACAGCATAACGGGGTTGTTCATGAAGCTGTGACTGTGCCTTTATTTTCATCCCTTTATGACACATGCATCAAAGACACGTGCTGACTCATTTTTTTAAATGCCTCCCTTCTGGCCGGGGACCTCTGACTCTGCAGTGTCAGACCTCTCAGCCTCACAGTCTTTATCCCGACGATGTTTGGCTGTTTAACCCAGATGCACAAAGCACTCTCTAGGAAAGCCAGTGAGCACTCTCATCATGTGTTACCACTGGAGTTAGCCCTGTGGGGGAATTCACTCAGCATCAGCATGGTTTACTTCAGTTTCAGTTTAGTTTTTCTGACAATAAAAAGCAAGATTTACAACTCGGCATGTTTGCCAAAGATAGCACAATTAAGTTTAGGCTCCGCTTCATTTGTGGTCCTCGATATATAAACAACAAGAATAAAACATGTCAAACAATTATGTCAACAAAAAATCGTAGCAACCTGAAGAACAGAACAAAATAACAGTAGATAAAAAAAATCAAAAATTGGCGTTCATCCTAAAACAAACTGGATTTGAAGTGGACTTAACAGGCAAACACTCTCTTGGGTATCTAACTTTCCAGTCATTGTGTGAGATCTAACCAGACTAGACCAGCAGTGCTTTATGTTGTAATGCAGCTGGGTGATGTGAGAAATAATTTGTGATGTACGTAGCTTGGAGCCCTGTTGTTAATTATTTTTTATGTGTTTTGATTCTGTCTTCTCAGATTTTCATAATAAAATTCTGTCTTATTGTTTGCTTTTATTGAGCTTCATTAAAGCTATTTCTCAGAAACGATGTTAACTAGGCAATAAAATATATAATAAACTCTGTAATTAGTAATTATAGGCCTATAACCAACTTCCTTTTCTTGGTAAGATATGTCCTCAAGCAACTATTCAGCTGTTTGTAATTGGATGTTTTGCATTCAGGTTTTAATGCAAACAATAGCAGATGGTTTCTACTGTGGTTTACTTGCTGTGACACAGTTTATAAGATTGTAACTGTGGCCAACTTGGTTTATCTGTAATTTAAATCTGTCTCTCTTGGTAACTTTAAACCAGAAAAATAAGTGTGGTGTCCCACAAGGGTCGCTTTTAGGACCCTACAGTTTAACTTGAATACTTCCTTTAGTAATAAAAAGTATAAAAAGTAACATCCCATACCGTAGTTATAACTGACATCTCACACCTTTGCATTCTCTTCAAGTGATCTTGTGAGCCCTGCTAACAAGAGATTGATAATAATAATACCTAAACATTAACAATAATACCTTAAAATCACTATTTCCACTGAGAAACATGCTGTCTTAACGTAGAGACTATTTTTTACAGAGTTCAGAGGACTGATAGAGAGCTGAGCATCAAGATGTCACAGCACATATGACCTTTGACCTTTTGGAATAAAATATCACTCAATCATTTTATCCTGTTAGACATTTGTCTGAAATTTTGTCATAATTAGCAAATTAATTCTTAAATTGTGGCCAAAACATATCTTGTGACATCACAGTGACCTTTGGCCACCAAAATTTAATCAGTTCATTCTTGAGTCCAAGTCCAAGTGGATATTTGTGCAAGATGTAACTAATGGAATTTCCTCGAGGCGTCCCTGAGATACTGTGTTCACGAGAATTGGATGGACATAACGTCAAAGTCACCTTGACCACTAAAATCTAACCAGTCCATTTTATTTAGTCCAAGTGGTCATTGGTGCCATGTTTGAAGAAATTTCCTCAAGCTGTTCTTGAGATATCACAAGAATGGGATGTAAGTATGTCCAGACAGACAGCCAGAAAACAAAATGTCTCTGGTCACGGCTGTTACCGGTGCTGAGGCATAAAAAAAACAAATCAGCTAAAGATAATATTGCTGCTAGAATGTTTCTACAGACATGAATAATCCTAAATATTTTAACCATTCTAGGGCTAGCAATGTTGCTCTGCCAGTCAGTTGGTACATCTGTTTGATTATGATGGGTGCCATTTGATGGATTTCCTTGAAATTTGGTACAAATACTCAATGCCTAGAGGGTGAATCCCAAAGACTTTGGTGGTCCCCTGACTTTCCCTCTAGTGCCACCATGAGTATAATGTCAGAACTATTGGATGGATTGCCATTAAGTGTTGTGACATTCATATCCTCCGGAAGGATTGCAATAACTTTTAATCTAGCACCATCATCAGGTCAAAATGTTACTTTTGCCATAACTTTGGTTTATGATGAAAAATGTGAGAATCTCTTCAGCCTCAGCTGTACTTTGTCTTTAAAGTTAATTAGCAAATAGCATGCTAACATCCTAAACTAAGATCTTGAACATTGTGAACATTATACCTGCTAAACATCCTCATTGTGATTATGTTGCCATGTTGAAGATAGGATTTAGCTCAAAGCACAGGGGTGCTAGCTTGGTTGTAGACTCTTACGCCGGAGATAGACTTGCTTTTAACTACGCATTGGCATATGCATCCCTACGCATCATAGCTGCCTCGCATATCCTGCATCCATTTGAAGCAAAGTTTGTGCTAGGCCTGGACGATATAGCTGAAAAAGCTATCACGATAGTGAAGTTTCATATCTGTCATTATTGTTGATTCTTGATCATGTAAGTTGTGACTGACAACATGTTGTGTACTCCAAGGTGTGGAAGCAAATAAGTGTCAAAATGACTTTGTTGTATTATCGCTGGGCGATATAGACAAAATACCTCAATATTGATATTGTAACTATATTGTAGGGATGACTATTGGTGCTATTGGTGCTCTATCTCCAACCTGAGGGCACTTTCACACCTCCCCTGTTTGGGTCAGTTAAAACAAACTCAGGTCTATTTCCTGGGTTAGAACAGTTCATTTGGGCTGGTGTGAAAGCTGCCCAATTTTGTTTTAAGTATTTTTGCTCATGGCTTAGAGCTACAAATAGGATAGGGAATTTGAAAAGCGTTGAAAGATATGGACTTATGCATTCTTAGTTTTGGTCTTATCATGAAATTTATTGACACTAACAATAATATCACAGGCTTATCCTTCAAGCAACGTAAAACTGAATAAGCAGCTATGATTTTATCATATTTGCTTTTAATTGTTCCCTTTCCATCTATGTTTTGTTTTGATATATTCTGGATCCAAACCAAGCAGTTAGTCATTGGAGCTCCTGCTGTATTTCCTGAAAAAGAAGCTTGAAAAGTATATTAGGCTGATGGAACAAGGGAGGAATAGAATAACACTTGTAATGCATTTTTGGGGGCATTGTGTCACATTAACATCCCAGTAAGAGCTGTCTGATTGAATTATGATAAGACTTAAAGCGTCTGTTGAGGATGTTTTTAGTGTAGCAAGACATTGTGCTGTGAAAGAGAGACAGGGAGGGGAAGAGAGGGTAAGAGGGAAAAAAAAATTAGTCATTATCAAGCACATGGCTCAGAGATGTGAAGTAGACAACAGATGGAAAGACAGACAGGATCTCCGGTTCATTCATAGGATATTAATGATGCAGTCTCCATGTTCTACCCTGTGCCTGTCTCCTCTCATCAGCCACAACCACACTGAGGCAGGAGGAGAGCGTGTTAACATGGTCAGGTTGAGATCTTAGAAACCACACTTTTGTAGCATACAAAATTTTAAAAATTCAGACTCGTTTTTACTTTTTGCCAGTACAGGGAGTCAACCTTAGGTGTACCTTGTGCTTTGTGCTAATTAGCATATATTAGCATGTCAATCAGCATAACATGCTAACATACAAAACTGAATGGTGGAACATGGTGAACAATATGGGCCCTATTTGAACGACCTATAGTGGATGGTCTAAAGCAGTGGTTCCCAACCTTTTTGCCTTGGACACCCTCTCTTTTTTCCTCATTCCCCTTTCGGGGGTTCTTGTCCCCAGGTTGGGAACCAGTGGTCTAAAGTACATAGCCTAAGTGCACTTAGGGTGTGTCGAACTCTACTTTTACTGTGTGTTTTTGGTGTAACATGAATTAAAATGATCAGAGTGTCATCTCCCATTTCCTTTACAAGCCAGGTGCACCTGCACCTGCCACATTGTTGTTTAAATGGCTGATTCAGCAAAATGGAGAAGCAAGTGGTTTTCTGCTGAGGAAACGGATCATGTGGATGCTGGAATGACCCACTTGCAAATAAATGCGGGGCAATAGTGACTTTGAATGAGCGTGCATATGAACAGCTGGCATTAGTCCCCTGGTGGGATAAGCGAAGTTTACAGCATCATTCGTCTTTGCCGAGGGACAGGTATATGGTCCTTGGCCGGTGGACCCTCTGCTTCTGCTGTCCCCCAATCCACTGTCCCAACAACAGCTCCATGTGACTGACTATGAGCAAATGCGCCGATATGCGCTGCTGTGTGTCCCTGTGTGTGTAACAGAGCGTGTACGCATTGTGAACCCACTGTGAATGTAGGCAAATCTCACTATCTGAATAATATGTCTTCAAAATATCAGGTGTATTACTGCACCATTGACTTTAGACCACATTTTTGTTGGCACATTGTTATCTTGAGGCAACAGAAAGCGATTACGCTATTAACCAACAATGCGCCTGACCACACCTCACTTTCAAATCACCACCCCCAAGGGCGCACAGATGGACTAAAGAATGTGGGTGCCGGGTGTGAAAATGTCAACTGCATTGGTCGGAAACTAGCAATGATAGTTGTGCTGGACTGTTCGTCACTTTGCTCATACTAACACGCTGACGTTCACATTAGCTCAAAACACTGTTGTGCCTAAGTACAGTCTCAGAGAGCCAGCATGACTGTAGACTCTTCTTGATTCTACAGTCATGCTGGCGTCTTGTTTTATCAGCAAAAACAACATATGTCTTGTGTAGCAAGAGCCGCCAGTGATCTGCTTGAAAAGCATGTTGAGTTTGAAGTGAAATAATTCTGTTCTCATGTCTTAGTGAAGGAGTGTTTTTACATGGGGAAAGTCTGTGGATTGATCCATCTTTTAACAAATGTGAATGACAGTGCACTACTTTGCTTACTGCTGGTGTTTTGGTCTATAAGCATTCTTCAGATATGTTTTTCAGAATTCCCCAGTACTTTATCAGTATAAGAAAATGGATTCCATGTGATAATACAACGTGTGTAGTGCCAAATACTTGTTTTTTAGGCATGCGTGGTTTTGAATTTGTATTCCATTCAGGAGACTGTGAAAGGAATGTGAGCATGTTTGGGAAAAAGTGACAGAACAAGTGAAAAGACTTTGCTTGACATACACAGTGTAATCAGAAATCTGTTTCCAAAGCCACACATGAAAGCCTTTGAGCAGAGAGGTCACAGTGGAGGCCACCCTGCCAATAAATGGCTCATGTTCCACATTATATTAGAAAGAAAAAGGGAAGCCTTGTGAAAGACCAAATATAATTAGTGAAGGGTCAATCAAAGTAACAGAGTCAGTAAGGGTTAATACATAATTCATATGACCTCTTCACTCATGCTGACCTTTTTTGGGCTACAGCCCCTCCCGTTGAGGAGCGTTACCATGGTGGCGGGTCCCACAGGAAATGGAAATTGTCAACAAAGAGGCTTTTTGTCAGTTGGATTTTTCTGCAAGATAAGAAACATGATTGTTTGACAAAAATAGCTCCAATTTACTCCTCCCTGTTATTGACTGGTGGCAATAACATGGATGACAGCTCTATGTAAAAACCTATATTTGGAAGTAGGAGATTTTTCTTTTTTTTTTTTTTGTTTTGTCCATGTATCTTGGACATAACACTGAAAGAGGAACTTTATTGGCTGTCTTGTAATGGTGAATGGTGCTTCATCAGTTTCTGTCGAGAGGGCATATTTACTTGAATTTCTTGTACGAAAGAGATCCCTTGGATTTACGTGGATGTGAAAGTGTTTCCGATTCAACATGAAGAATAGCTGTTTTTTCAAGCTACAAATAAGACATATGTTGCTTTGCTTTGTTTCAATTAGCCATTAAGTGTGTAGATTAGCTTAGAAAGGCTGTTTTGTGTTTGCTGCCACAGAAACAAAATAAAAAGTCCCTGTTTATGTTACTTACTACACTGTCCTCCTGTACTCCTCACAGCAGCGCTGGTCTGTGAAACGTTAACTAAGCTAATTGGCAGCTACGTGTAAGTGTGATTTTTTAAATCTAATTTTATTTATTTATTTATTTATTTTTGACGTGGCATAGAAAAAAAAAATAACATGAGAAAACACGACTGGTCATCTGATCACATTTGCTATTCGACCCACAGCTTCCAGCTCCGAAAAGTATCTGGAAGACCTCTGGTTTTAGTGTATTTTAATTGTCTTTAGGCTGACTCTTAACATTATCAATTTTAAAGATTGTAAAGTAGTAGACTCCATACAGAACAGAGCTGCACGCTGTTTTTTAGGTGTTCATAAGTTTGCTCCTATTTTGGCTGTTCAAGGTGATCTGGGTTGGATTCCTGGTTCAATAAGACGTAAATGTGAAATGATTAGACTGTGGAATCGTCTGCTTAATATGTCAGATAACAGTGTTAATAAGCAGGTTTTTCTTTGGAGTAAATTGCATAATTCTCCATGGGTTAAAGAGATTCATTATATCTTTGAAGAAGCTGACTTACAGTATATGTATAGTGATAATTTAACATGCAGCATTAAATGCTATTAGAAGAAAGTTACTTCTTGAATTTGAGACAAAATGGTTAAATGATATTTTATTAAAACCAAAATTACGAACGTATATTCAAATCAAACATAATTATGGCCCTGAATCTTATGTTACTGCAAATTTAACGAGGAGCCAAAGATCTTTAGTCGCACAGTTGAGAACAGGAATCCTCTGAACCTTGAAGTTGGCAGATTTAAAAACATCCAGGAGGACGATAGATTATGTGAATTGTGTGATTTAGGGGAAGTTAAGAATGAATCACACTTTCTTCTGTATTGTCCTTTTTATGATGAGTTAAGAATACAGATATTCAATGACATGTTTGTTCAAAATCCAGAAATGTTCTGGTGGTCTGATGATGACAGAATGGAATGGTTGTTTAATTTTAATGTTTATAAGTTGGCTAACTTTGTCTCTAAAGCTTGGAAGAAGCGTCTGGATGGGTTATTTGTTTAACATTAATTGTAAGTTATGTTGCTACTCTGGTTTCTGGTTTGTTTTGTTTAATAATGGTGTTTTGTAAGCCTGTTTGGGCTGGGCACATTGTTTGTGCATGACACAATAATAATAAAATATTCATTCAGTTCATTCATTCATTATCCACTTTCACAACAAATCCTTTTAGTCACCACAAGTCCACATTTGTTGAAGGGAAAAGCTGTAACACAGGTGCAGTGGGTGTGTAACTCAAGTCTATTACTGAAGCAAAAGTACTAATAGTCCTAGGGATGCACCGATCGAACCGGCCAGAGACCAGAACCTGCCGGTTTTTAGCATGACCGGCCCTGACCGGTGACTGGCCGGTCAGCGCCACATATCCAATTCTGTCCCTGTCATATTCGCACACATACTCCGCACGATGCTCGCATGAAGTCAGTGCTAGCAACAGACTCCAAGAACAGGATAAAGAGAAAACAGACAGTCTACAACGAGACAGAACAGCTGACGGTGTCGCCAAACAGCGGTAAACTTTGTAGCTCTTCATGCTAATGTTAGCCAGCAGCAGACTGCTGTTCACAGACTGACAGTTAAAATTTCACCTCTTGTTCTGACTGAAGAATAAACAACCTGTGTTGATGCGTCTCCTCCATTTTCTCATCCAGACTCATTGAACTTCTTCTGTTTTTCTCACTGCAAAGTTTTACTACAGCAAACTGTTGCACCGCGTCAGTCTCCGGTTTGCTTACATCGGCTTCTACACAAGATCACGTGAAATCGCGTCCCGCGAAATCTCGCGAGATCGCGTTTCTTCTAGTACATAATATTAATTTAATCTTATAATAAGGCCTGGCTGTAATCTGGAGCACTTTTGGAGAAAATATATGTTATTTAATAGTCAGTGTTTTATTATGAACATCCAATTTAGTTTTAAAAGTTTTAAAATCGGAATTGGCAGGTCAGACCCTTAAAAAAAAAAAAAGAACGGAAATCAGAATCGGCCAAGAAAATTGGAATTGGTGCATCTCTAAAGAGTCCACACTGAAAATATGTATGTAACTACATAACTATTATGGCAAAAATTTACTTTAAGTGTCAAAAGTAAATGTAGCATTACTCAATGTGCCATAAACTGGTCCCTACCAGTTTTTTACTATTATATCTAATGTTTTTGATGAATATTTCTGTTGCATTAATATGTATGTTGCATTTTACTGCTGTAGATGTTTAGGGTTCTGCTCATTTTAGCTACTTTATATACTGTTGAGTAGTTTAATCTACAGCAGTGCATATTCTTAGGTCATCATATGTTTGCACTATTTGAGAGAAAATGTATATATCGACATATATGTCATATATTGTGGAATAGCCTATAAATATGGAGATGTTATTTTTACACCATATTGCCCAGCCCTATAAATAAGCCCCTCTGCTTGCTTTTAAATTAGAAATCGTTGATATGAACCATTTTAAAACAGTGAGGTGATCCAGTGAGCCAGTTTCTGAAGTTCTGAAATTTTTTATTTGACTTTTATGGTTTGGTATCTATAATCTGAATCCAGATTTCATGAAAATCATGCTGACATGTAGGGTTGCTTGCAGTTGTAGTTGATGCATTTTTCACCATCAGTAGAGCAGTTTCAGCATTTGTTAGGATAACAGTCCTAACAATCAGTCTCGCTTTTTGATAGTCAGTTTAAGGATAGATTGAAGTAGTGTGATATTACAGGAACTGACAGCATATCAGTTGAATTTTCCCTTTAATTAATAGTTTTCTCATCTACATATAGATTGAGGTGCACTGCCCCCTGTTGGATCCAGCGAGTACTTACACAGGTCAAGAAATCAGACTTTATATCTCAAACTGTATTTCTGATAGTCTTCAAGAAGATGATACTAAATATACCTTCACTGGTGACCCAGTTTTTTTTTTTCATTGAACAGAACAGAAATATGCAAACTCAAGTGTTAGAGACAGGAAGAAGTGAACCTTTTTGTTACCATGCATGGTTTGAATTAGTTTGAGGTTTTTCTTGTGTTTTGTTTTGTATCACCGGTTGTGATTTTTTTTATCCAAATTGCCTTAAGTTGTTTTGCATCCACCTTATTGTCCTTTGTCTCTGGTCCTGCTGGTATTTAATCCCTTGTTCTCGCATTCTTGCTTGGTGTTCTTCTTGCTTGTTGGGGTACTTACTCACTCTGTCTGTGATTAATGCATACAACAAGAGATATTTTAAAAAGTAGCAAAATAAAACTGTGTACTACACAGAAATTTTAACTGTTAGTCTGAAACAAAATGCCAAAGTTTGAAGTTGAACTAAAGATGGTTTATAATTGTGTTGTCTTATAACAATAGTCAGACGCCCATATGAACATTGAAGCATTTTTGCTTGCTGTTAATCGTTCCTCTTGTTCATATTGACCATGAAAAGATCCCTTTCTAATGTGCTTTCAGTGGAAGTCATTAGGGACAAACACAGTCTTTGTCCTGTGCAAAAATGTACTGCAATGTTTATCTGAAGCTACATAAGGCACCAGCCACCTGGGTTCGACAAATTAAGTGCATATGTTCCAAAGTCACATCCTTTTTTATTAACTTTTCCTTCTGCTACAGCTCAACAGGGAAACACTGTTCAGGGGACACGCATAAAGGGAATTTTGTACCAAAATGACTGTAACGTATTGACTTAATTTGACTAACTGAGACTACTACAGCCTGATATTAACTTGGTATGTTTGAACACTGCACAGAAAGAGGATTGTCCCCATCGCTTACAGTATATTAAAAGTAAATTAGGAAAGGATCTTTTAATAATCAAAACCTGTTTGTATGCTTATATGGTCACCTGACTTCTGCTGTAGACAGAATTGTGAACCTATCCTTTAATGGCAGTGTCCTGACTATTTTAATGATAATGTAGAGTTGAGATTAATTGATTAGTGATTAATCAATCAGTTGACAGAGCTATTGTTTTGATTTTCAACCAAAAAATGCAAAACATTACACTACTCTATTCTAACATTCTCAGTTGCGAGTAATTGCTGTGGTTCTTTGTAGTATGTGTTCTTTGTTTTTACAATGTCTGTTGTTCAAAGCAATTTGATTTATATATTTATTCATTTATTTGTCCGGGACAATGCAAGAGACATTGTAGTAGGTCACAATAACAAGATAAAAGTGTGTTGCATGTAGGGTTTCTAACCAAGGCTAATTTGCAGTCCCTGTCTCTGGTTTGGCTTTTCTCCTTAAAAGGTCATGACATTACAGAACAAGAATTCATTAGTAAAACTGAAGTGCATAAACCTAAATCAGTCATCAGTAATCACAGGTTTGGTTTTGTTTTAGCCAGTGTTTCACCTTTTCATCAAATGTTCTCACATCAGTTTGTGTACTGAAAAGGATGACTCTGGCGGAAAGTGTACTTTTTTCTTCTCTTTTTTTTTTTTTTTCTTTTTTTTTTTTTTTTTTTGCTGTGCTACGCTGCAGTTGCAATTTGCAGTTCCTGTTATGGCTATATTTTACTGTCTGACTCTTTTTTTTTTGTGACATTTGGACAAAGTGCAGCTGGGGCAAGATTGTTCACACATTTAAAAATCAATCAGATAAAAGCGAACTTGTCAAAACTGAGCACATTGTACTTTCTTAAAATTGTACAGCAGTGCCTTTTCATTTCCTTTTTTCATGTTTTGATTTATTATTTTCAGTGCTTGTTTGTATAATAATGTAACAGGTATCAGAGTGGCATCATGGTGTACTTTTGGAAATTGCTATGGCCTTACCTCAATATTTTTTGACATTTTACTGACCAAATTATCAAGACAATAAGTGTCAGAATAACTGTTCATGAAAATAAACCGTAGTTTCAAGCCCTAATATCATTAAGTTTAATTATAAGTAGAATCAGACCATTTTAAAACAATGATTATGATGAACATTGAGATTTTTAGATCCAACTAAATATTCTTGTGCAGATCATCTGGTTAGAAAGCAGAGAGAGAAAATTAGTCAATTAAAAATAATACAGCTATTTTAAGAATTGATAAGTTGGCTTTCTTAGTCTTCTGTGATAATTGCATTGAAATATTTTTAGGGTTCTGAACTACTGGTCAGACAAAATGGGACATTTGAAAACATTAACTTGGGCACTGGTAAATTATAATCAACATTTTTCACTATTTTCTGACATTTTATGGATCAAATGATTAACAGATCGATCGAGAACTATTCAACTGTTCCATGAAGTGCCAAAGAGTTCCATAGAGTGTATTATTCACATGAATTATATCTATAGTTTCAGTGGCTTGAGCAAACCCCAGTACTGAATGTCTCCTCCAAAGCTGTGAGACATCAGTATAAGCTGCTGCACGGTGGCACCAATAGTTTTTCTAAACACTATGAAAGACAGTTGAAGAAAACTTTCACTGACCCCCACAGCATTTTCAGATGAATTTAATATTGCAACTTGCATTTCAAAGACACTGAGAATCCAAAAAGGGATAGACCACCCACAGAGAAAGAGAGAGCAAAGGCAAAGAGCTGCAGTCTAAACAGACCCTCCTCAATATTCTTAAAAGGACGGAATAGACAGAAATGAAGCCATGGCAAAATAGACTCCGGGTTCTTTTGTTAAGTCTCTTCCGCTTGTGCTGCACCTCACATCTCCCACAGATAGCACACACAAAATATGACCAATCACTTAACAGTTCCTCGCTGCTCAGCTGCTTTCACAATGTTAGCGCTTTGTCATGTAGTATTTACATACAGCATCAACAAAATTACACATCTCATTGAGGATGAAAGCAGAGCCCGATCGAATCGTTCCAAATGTTTGGTTTGATGTCGGAGTACCAGATGGACGGGGGGGGTTACTGCCTCAGAAGAAATGCTGTTTCACATTCAGATACTTTGCTATGAATTAAACTACCTCTAGATACTTTTCAACCTGTGTGAAAAAAACAAACCCACATATTCTAAAACATATAAAGTAACTGAACATTAATAGTAGTATGTGGTATTTTGTTGCTCTGGCATTAAGCAGGCACTGAAGCTCCACATTTTTGTATTGTGGCTGATGCTCAGGACTCATCTAATTTTACACTTTGAATACTGTCCTGTGTGTTAAAGGGATAGTTCGGATTATCTGACGTGGAGTTGTATGAGGTACTTATTGATAGTCCATGTATTACTCACAGTAGATGCCAGTTGACATGTTTGTAGAAGCAGAGAGGAGCACCATCACGGAAGCTAAGGAATGAACTGCAGTGGATAGGGTCGGTATCAAAATGTATTTTAGCCTCTTTAAAAAAGGGTCCCCCCAAAAAGTCAATATCAGTTTATGTGTATGCTATATATAGAAAATTTTCACTGTGTTAGCTTGCAGTTGGACAGCATTTTCCAACAAGAAACCACTGTTATAAAAGCCAAATATCACTCTCATTCACTCAACCAGACTCCGTTGGTGAAATCAGTCATTTGACCTCGCAGAACACAAGAGTTGCTTGTATGCTGCTGCCTCAATCTGGTAGTTTGTGTCTACTGTGTGACTCAAACACACTGGCAGTGGTATACTACTAAACTTGTGACAACACCGGTGTTAACCGATTAGTCTGGACAGTAAAAGATATGAGTGATGATGCTCGGTAGAGTGCTGGCTTTGATCTTGAACATTAGCTCTTTAGCTCTTTCATTATTAAGTTTCGAGTTGCAGGTTTATTAAACATCCCCCACTAGTTGTAAAGTGACTAACATTAAGCATAAGTTCTTTGTCAGGACTAACTTGGTTTAGCCAAGTTAGCCTTAGTTTTGACGCTATAGCACCAGCTAACACAGTCATGGTAATGTGTGGAACAACAGAATACTCAGTTTTATCTCTGCTCACATCCTACGACTGTTTGGTCATGCTGGGGCTCAAAACAATTGCCCTTCCAGCAGATTTCAGTCTGAACAACCATATCCAGGTGTTGTCCAACCTCTGTAATTAGCCAACTGCATACTGCAGTGATATAAGTTTTAAGTTGGAAATCTGACTCCCTCTAACGGAGTGAATGGCTGTTGAATATTAACCTTAAAACTAACTTCAACACATTCTACAGCGCTTGAAATCTTACTCCTGCTAGTCTGTGCTGTGACTCTGCTGCTGCTCTACAAAACAGACTCTCATTTTATAATGTGGCATCCATAATTCAATTAAACATTGATAACATGGTGAGGGCGGTGGGCAAGTGATGTAATTGGTGTAAGTTGAAACACCGGTAACACCAGCTACCACAGCAAACCTTCTGTAGACCTGCAAGTCCTGTGTCCTGCAAGGTACAACTACTGATTTTGTCAATGGGGTTTGGTCTCTGTGCTTTTCCAAACTGGGGGCATGTTGACTGTCATTTACTGTGGGTAATACACTGGCTATTGAAAAGTACCCCATGTAACCTCACCTCAAATAATTCAAACTATCCATTTAACTGTGTACCTGACACAGTTTGTCATGAAATCGTACTAACTCTACTGCATTTAGCGACCAAACTTTCCTTAGGATTACCTTTCAATGCTCAGCCTTCAACTTAGGGTTGTTCTACTTTTCCACGTCTTAAAAATTTACATATGGCACTGATTTGTGAAAAATCTCTAATCTATAATATAAATAAAGCAATAAACATACTCTTGAATATTGCAGGTTCTTGGCAAAAGGCGTAGTTATATGTGCTTTTTAATGTGCAGTCATTTTAGCAAAATACTTTTTGCTCTCTACAGACAAAAGGCAGACTGTAGTAATGTTACATCCATGTTAAATGCAGTTGCATACCACTTTTTTTGAGGTACAAAACCAGTTTAATGGTCTTTTTCACAACCCTCTGATAAGTCTAACTGTGAAACTTCTGCCCAGATACATAATGGAAATCAACCCCGGTGTCGTCACCTCGGCCACAGTTGCATAACTTTGCGTTCTCTGCGTTATGGCTGAAGTGATTCATTCTTTTTCTGACAATATTTCCATTGGAAAGAGTATCACATTCGTGATGGGCGTGTAGCTTGAGGACAATGAAAAATAGTTAAAATCTAATCTCAGATAGAAGTCATCAATAAATGAAAGAATGTACTGTATGTTTACATTAAAAAAAACAAAAAAACTTAACATTCCCATCATGTTATCCAAACTCAAGAATGGAATGTCTTCGTCAATACATAAATACATTTACAATAACTACAGCTTTTAAAAATATTACGTGGTCAATCCAAAATAACACTTAGATAAACATTTAAAGTACAGTATTATACAACAAAACTGAAATAAAAGACCAAGTCTGAAACAACACTTCATGACAAAATAATTATCATACATGATGTGAAATATACATTATTAATTAATCTGACTTTTTTCATTTACAATTTTCATCCACTGACATACAATATATTACAGCGAGGATGGAGTTTCAGTTAATGGTAGGACAAGTGCATAGCAAAATAGATCATTTGACCAAGTTAAAGAAACACATAAAACTGACAAACCAGCTTTAGAAAACAACATTAAAAACCATGTTTAAGGCAAATCTCGTCATTTAAAATTGGCATAGTCTGAGAAAATGTCGACAAAGTCTTGTACCACCCTGTAGCAGAAGTCATACTGTTCCTGTGGAAGAAAGAGAAAATAGAAAAGATGGATTAGCTGGTGGAAGCAAAATAAAGCAAGAAACAGGCACTATTTCTTAACATTTAGATAAAGATCCACTTAATCTTGATTAAGTGATTGTGCTGGACTACGCAGTGAACGGCTGCATGTTTGGAGCTCACGATTCATACAAAAACTGGTAAAGCTCCGGACGAGGGGTTGTCGGTAGGGATGAGCAAGCACCCCGTTATCTGTTTCTGTCTCTGTTTAACCAACTCAATTATCTGTAAATGTACTTGGAATGGGTGGGGCTTAAACTCCTTAAAATTACTATATTTATTGTCTACTAGAAAACTACAGAACAGACTCAGAATTGAGGTTCAGATAAATGTTTTTGAAAAGTAAGAGACTAATGTAAGACTTGAACGACTACTCAGGTGAAACAGGTATTTGGTATGGATGATGAATGAACAATGATCTGAAGTTCAATTCTGAAGCCGTTCTGTAAATAGTTTTCTAATCAATATAGCAACTTCTGATCCACCCAAATCAGTTTCAGGCTTAAGTTAACAAGTACTGGTTTGCTCTGCCCACTTCTGGCTTACACCTCGGCCACTTTGAGTTTGGATGTTGACACATTTTACTCGGATGATGGTCGTAAGAAGTACATTATCAGTACTAGATAATCGTTTCAGCCAAGTACTTGCTCCACCTTAGCTGAATGCAACCTTCTTATCTGCCATGCAAGCAGTATGCTGTTGGGTGTTGCCAAATGTTTTTCTGAATCTTGAACTGCTGACCGCGTTTTATCCTACTTTCTTTTAAACTTGCAGCAAACTGCACAATATGTATTTGGAGTTTTGCCCACATTGTCTAACGCCACCATTTTCTCATGAGTTCCCAGTCAGTACTGCACGTGCAACTCTCAACAGAGTTGAGAAAGAAGCAAGATGGCTCATTCCTTAGCTATTTCCATCCTCCGCTCCAAAAACAAACAAACAAAAAACAAAAACGTGTTATATCCTTTTTTAGTTGCTAGATTTACTAGCTCAACGTGGGGATTTTATTTGCTTCAGGCTGTTGAGCAATCCTTATTGTTGAGCCCGGCTTGTGCTGATACTTACCACTGTTTGGACCATATGAGGCCTCTGCATGCGTAAACTCTTCACAGTTTGGAACACGTCCAGCAGGCCTTCTGCCTTGACCCGCTCCAAGATATTGCTCAGTGCAATGAACGTACCTGTTCGCCCTGCACCAGCACTGCGACACACAAAAACACAATAAAAACTTTTAAAACTTAAATCGAGCATGAACAGCGGCTTGCAAATGCAAACAGTTTTAAGCTGTCATATGCAAATCACTGCAGCAGAAAACACAAATGTTCCAATCTGAGAGGCTCAAATGTGTGCCTGCATACCTGCAGTGTACGACGATGGGATGGTTCCCAGACTGCTGCTGCTGTCTCTGCACCGAGGCGATGATGTCGATCATGCCTTTCCCCTCGGCCGGGATGCCGACCTCAGGCCAGCCGTGGAAGTGGAAGTGCCTGATCACCCTCGTCTGCTTCTCCTGTGAGAGGAAATGCAGAGGCAGACGAGAGATCATAATACCTTTCAAATGTGATTTATTAGCAGCATATGAAAGCGTAATGGCAGGTGCAATGTCAGTGGAGGTTAAGTGAGCAGCAGATGAGTGGTGGGCTGAGGGAGGCAGGAATGTACTCCTGAGCCTCTGAGAGGTGATGTGGGTCGAATTTAATGAAATATATGAGATGGGAGGCTCCCACCTGATAATCTTAAACACATCCTGCCCACCACATTTCCTCTGGCTGCCTAAAGAGGTTTAAGTACTCATTTGGGTTCTTGTTCTCTATAAGACAATTATGTGAGGCTAGAGCCTGTACAGCTTTACAAAGTCAGATACAAAAATGCCGTTAAAATATTACGTCATTTTTGCATTTTACTATGTTCAGAAATTATGTTTTAATTTTCAAATATGTGCACATTATTGTAACAATAGTCTCCACGCAACCTGTTTTTACTGTTAAAGCTCCACCAAAGAGACTTTTAGACTTTTTATATGTTTTAGGGAATTCTGGTCCACCAGTGCATACACTGGCAGTTTTGCTTATAGTGATGTCACTTCTTGGATTATCTTCAAATGCTTCAAATCCCTCACATCTGTATAACCTTAGCTAACATATTATGCAAGTAAATAAACCATAATAATTGATTTAAAAATATTGAAAGCTGTCTCAAAATAAAAACAATACAAAAATTGGACATGTTTTTCATCACATATTACTAAATAAATACACAAAACATTGATCCATAAGATTTCGAACTATAGAAACAAAGTACAAAATATTTCTTAACACACCTTGTTTTTTCTCATTTCCTACCCAGTCTATCTAATAACCGATCAGATTTATCTTGTGACCCTTTAGAGGGGGTCTATACCCTTGGTTGGACGACACTGGACTAATAATACTGAATTTATATGAAGTATTTAAAACCTGCCGCACAACAACCAACTATATCAGTAAAATGCTGATAATGACTGATAGTTTCTAATAATTTTATATATAATAATATCACTCAGGGACAATGTTTCTGCAGAATTTTATGTTTAAGTTCATTTTGTATAATACTTTTGTACTTTTACTTAAGATTTAGAATTTTTGAGAATGTACATTGAGTAAACAATGAGTTCTTCTTCCACCACGAGATGTCATTGCAATGAATTAAATGTGAGAAAAATTAAAAGTTGTTCAAGTAACACCATAATGATTTAAAAGTATAACTAATCTTAAAATGTTTTGTTTTATCAACAATTACAAATTGCAAAATAATTAGTTCGCCTCCCTCAGAAAAGAATGGAATGGCATTAAGAGAGACAATGACTGTTTTTCATCCTGACAGATTAAATGTAATGTGGCGTTGCTATCTCATGAACGGCTGTGTGATAGCGCGAGGTTAATTTGCTTACCGGGACAAAGGTGAGTACCAAGTCTCGTAGACTGAAGGTGTCACACAAAGTGTCTCCCTTCAACTCTACTGTGTAATCGCCGTAGGTGACTGAGTCCTCTGTGGGCCAGTACTGACAACATTTGTCCTGCAAAAACAGACAAAAACAGAGTGTTTGTTGCAGAAACTGAAGCTTCATATATGAAATGTATTGTAAATATTCCAAAGCAGATATAGCTTGAACTGAAACACTGTACAAAACAAGGTTATTAGTTAAATAAAACTTAACTAAAAACTAAAACTGGGTCTGAAAAAACATTTAGTTTTAGAAATAAAAAAGAACTGAAACGATATTGTGTATTAACAAAACTAAGATAAGATAAAATAAGGTTATAGAGGAGATGTTTTTAGTTTCAGTCTTTGTCAATTTAGTCAAATTGGTCAACACAACCAGTCTGAGGAAGCTTTGGTGCATCAGTTTCCTGAAACTGGGGAAACTAAAGCTAATACTGAAACAAATAAAAACTAAACTGAAACGAATAAACCCACTCTGGAAACTAACTAAAACAAAAGCTGAATTAAAAATAAAAATGAACTGAATCTAATGAAAAATACAAAACTATAATAAGTCTGGTGCAAACATGATCTAGTACGAAACTATGGTTTAGTGACAGAAGCAGGAAATCAGAACACAGATGTTTATGTGGCTCTGCTGTAGCTCTGCTGTAGTAGTTATTGAGGCCATCAGTCAAAGCCTGCCTGCAGCTACTGGTTATAGCAGCTTACCTGCTCCCTCTCCTGGAGCTCAGTGAGCATGACAATGGAGTGACATTTCCACTCCCACACCATTCTCCAGAAATCCTCCACTGTGTGTGGGAGAGGGCCCTGGGTGGCAATGAAGTAGTCTTTCTGTCTGTAGCCCTGCGTCACAGCAAAACACACACCCTCAGCTTTACTGGCCCAGTAATGTGTGTTAAAAGCAATACCTATGAACTGTTGCAGATATAAATAAAAGAAGGAAGGCATTAGGCCATAAAACCTGTTACTTACATCTATGAACGATGCGTTGATGTAATCCGTGAACTCCTGACCTCGTCTCATGGAGAGAATGACTCTGTTGAAGTCATCTGAAATTGGAATAAAGCAGCATATAAACATGTTTACAGAGTATCAGGTATACAAAGTGGTCTGAACAGTCAATGAATGCTGCAGAGCACAGGGTTAGAAAAATATGTTCAAATTCAAAACAGAGACAGACAATATAATCTGGGGGTCAGAATCTGCCATGTGTTGATACATGCAACAGACATCCAATCTATTTTTGGTGGTTCATTTTTTATTTTTTTTATTATTTTTTGCTTCTTCCTTACATGGAATAATTTGCAGAACTCTGTTCTTCTTCATGTTGGCAGGAAGGTTCCCCGTTCTCATGTTCTCCTTCATTATTCGCATGTTGGTCAGTTTCTGGGTAGAAATCAAACAAGCATAGTCAAACTGTTACACACCTGCAAATGTTCAGTATCCTTTTGTACACAGATTTCAAAAGGGGAATTAAAAAAGTTAGTGTTGATTCTAATTCACACTGTACTGTGCATAGTGGCAGAATGAGAAGACTCTGATTTATTCTATTACAAGAAGGAAGGCTTGTTTGTAAGGCTTGAGCTTGAGAGTTTAGAAGTAAAAAGGCCTGTTTTCTAACACACCTAATTTATTGTATTAGTAAGATTTTTTGTGAGAAATTTAGGTAAGTTTATATGTGTAGCATTTTTCAACAAGGTAGGTAATGATGCATGTTAATTGGTCAGGTCTTTATCTGTACATGCTGATATGGCTCTGGAGGAGCATTTCAAATCTATCGAATCACTGTATTATGTAGTTTTATGTTTTTGTTTTTGTGTCTAACTACGCAGGGACGACAGATGGGAAGTAGCTAAAGCTGGTACAAATTCTCTCATCTATAGCTTGGGATCGTTTCCTGTATTGTGTTTTTTATACAAATATATTATAATGGTCTATAGATTCTTACTTTATCTGAATAGTTTTTTATGTAAGTGTTATATCTTAACATTTATATAGTGTTGATTTTAACATCATTAGCTGTTTCCTTCAACATATTTTTATCTATGTTTTGAAGTATCACATTAGAAAGATGCAAACGGCAAACTTACTATATTTCACAAAAAAGTTTTTAGTCTTCCTTGAGGTGGATTTTGCCTTTTTTGAAAAAGAGATGGAAACATCTTTTAAGCATAAGTTTTGACATAGCGAACACAGAAGAAACTGTTGGTGTCGACTGCCCCATTAAAGAATAATTACGACTTGCCCAACTGAAAAAACATCCTGAAGACCTGTCTCCATGTTTTCTCTCATAGATAGGTGGCCAAGGCGACTGGTTTTGTTTCCTCTTCATGGTTTATTGGCAAACAGCTGGTTTTGTCTCTGGTTCACAGCCTCTGTGCCTAGTCTATTATTGTTGCTTATACCAACAACTTTTGATGAAACTATGCTCTGTGTAGCCTGGTTTATTTGCTCATAACCAGTTGATGGAATCTGTATTTTCTTATTTTTTTTGTGATATTTCAAAAGTTTGCCTCAAATTCACTCAACATTTATATGGAAACATTACTACTGATAAATTAAAAATGGGGTTGAATCTCTCAGTTTGGTGATATTTGATTTGTTTGTTTTTATGGGCTACAATGTGAAATGAAAGGTCTTACCTTGAACTCTTCCTCTAGGCCAACCCGGTCACCGTTTGCAAAGGTGTTGTGCAGTTTGTGCAGATGTCCTTCTAGAGACGACACGTCCAGCTCCGTGTCTCCGTAGAGGTAGTATTCAAGCAGGGCCTGGTAGATGAATGAGTACTGCATCTGGGGTGAGAAAACACACACACATACACTATGCATGAGCACATTTGAACTTTAACAGATGATTAAGGGTGGGATAATTCACACTGACAATTCATTCATTAAGTTGAGTATTAAGTGTTGTGTCATGTGGCTGACATTACAGACAAGAGGGAACGTGTCATCGCTCCAACTCACATCTGTCTGAATGAGCTGCGAGCGCTGCTCTCGTATCTTAGAGACGAACCCAAACACATCAACTTTCTGCTCTGCGTGCATCATGTCGATCATGGCATCTATTACGATGAAGGTTCCTGTTCTCCCAACACCGGCGCTGCAGGGACACAAAACAAACCACAGACTGAATGAACCACAATCCTCAGCTGACACTCGCTTGGTAATAAACAACAGCAGTGAAACAAAGGGACATCTGTGCTTGGAAACACATGTATCGCTATAGTCACTCAAAATGTTTCCAGCCACAGCTGACAGTTTGTTTTCCAGCTGACACACAAAGCGTTTATTTAACCGTAAATATATTTATCTCCGTAGAAACAAATTGGATAATTAAAACCATTAAGTAATGTTCAGATCCAAGTAAACAACGACCCATGAGCTCAGTGTTCTGGTACCTGCAGTGGACCACGATAGGCCCAGAGAAGGGTGGATTGACCACCTTGACCTTTTTGAGGAATTTGAGCATGCCGATGGGCGAGAATGGAACTCCAAAGTCGGGCCAGCTGGTGAAGTGGAGCTGGGTGACCAGCCTGGGAGTCTTAGCGGCATCGCTGGCTTGCTACATAAAGACACACACAAACACAGTTAACAGTGTTAATGACGCCTGTATAGAAAGTTTGAAGACCCAGTGTGGCCCCAGGGCAAACTTTTAATAATGACAGTTTAAACAGGAATCTGTATCAGTAGCCTAGAGCAAGGTTTTTATCAGAAAGTACTCATTATTTCAGTTGGCTTACTATGAAAAAGGAACTGAACTACACATATTACAACATACAGTAATGTTTCACAAACAATTCCCATGTTCATATTAACATAAGCCACATTATAACACACACCAGGGGTTGTGGTGAGGTGTTGACCACTAGAAAGTAGGACAACAGTGTTGCACACTCTGGCTCCATATGCATTTCTTTTATTCAGATGATGTTTCTGCCTTTATGCCTTCTTCAAGATCAACAATTCTTACCTGTTTCCATCCAAATCTATCGCAAAGTTTAACTGCATTTTGTGTTAAATGGCAAAAGAAAATGTGAGTGAATGCTTTTCTGTTATATGATAATTAGGAGTTGGTTCATTGAGATGGGCAGTAGGTGGCGCCAATTCTCCAGTTGGAAAACCATTGCAGAAGCAGAGTGTGCAACAAGGTGATGTAATTGAAAGACCACAAGTTGACAGTGGAAAAACAACATTGAAAACACAACGGAAATATGGCATTTCTGTTTGTTTCATGTGTTAACATGAGGAAGGTTCAATCAGATCTGTGTCAAACGATCATGGATGTATTATAGAGTCACGGAGCGATGAGGAGACTGAAACAGCTGATCAGTCATGTGAGTTAAACCTTTGCTATGTCAGAATGCTTTGAAAAGTTTCTTTAATCTGCCGTTAAGGTATTAATTCTTTTTTGAAAGGTAAAAAAACACCTCAAGTGCTTTATTTAGCACTTTATTTGAAAGGGTGTACATAAGACTGTCATTACACTGTCACAACAAAGTCATGACACCTGTCATGAACGTGAAGGAGTCTTTATGAGTCTGGGTTTTGTACGTAACGTAAGATGTCTTTGTTATGACCACTTGATATTAACCAAGACAACATAACCTGCCAATGCCTTTGTTATGACAACTTTATGACATTACCAAAGTCATTATCAAGAAAATTAAATTAAATTATCAAGAAACTGTTTAGCTTTGTGCAGTAACATGACATTATACTGTCATATGTAGTTGGTTTTGACACTGGGAGCCAGACCCAGCAGGAAAACCACCTTTGCAGTAAAAATGACATAACTGACCAAATTACACTTAATGACAACAGTCATAAACAATTATAAAGACTCCTTCATGTTTGTGGCAGGTGTTGTGACATGGTTATGACAGTGTAATGGCAGTCTTATTTACACCCCATCAAATTCAAATAAAGTGATCCTGAGGGTTTTTTTTTGTTTTTTCTTTTTTTTGTTTAGATTTTTACCATTTCCATTAACTCGATACTTCTAAATGTGCATAAAATATGTTAATGGAAAAACAGCTATTGTTACAATGTCTATGAAGAACAATAACTACATAAGTACTTCCTCAAACTTACATATTGTATGCAGAACTTGCGTATGGTGTAGTCCACAAGGACAGTGAAGTCTTCTACCGCCACCCTCACATTCCCATAGGTCCAACAGCCCTGATCTGGCCAGTACTGGTAACACTTGTCCTGGGGGGAGATAATGACAACCATTATTCAATAAATTAAATAACCTAAAAGGGGAGTTGTTCTTCTGTGTCTTATTCAAGGACTTTCCTTTCGTGAGACAGAGTGGTTAAAATTCAAAAGCGCACATGCTTCAATTTCACAGCCAGTCAGTCCAGATTAGAGTAAATGAGAGAGGTGAAAGCACTCAATATGAGACGCTGCTGGGTGATTATGATACTGACTTAGAGGACTTAATAACACATTATGTAGCCATTGATTTCAATCCGTCACATGCTGATTTAAATCTTCGCCAATTCTCTTCTTATTGATCTTCGTAGCCTCTCGCCCTTCTCATTGTTCAGTGAATGAGCTCTGGTTCACACAACGGTTCACACAATAAAGACTGTGCAATTACAGCAGAGAAAAGAGATGTCAGAGGGGAGATTACAGGTGTGAAATGAATCGGTTAAATTAAGCTCCATCATTTCACCTTGGACCATAACCAGTGAAATCTATTTGAAGCACATTTCTTCTCAAATCTCTTTGTGATGCTCCATTAATCTTCACAAAGTGTCAGAACAGAGACTTGGCTGGAACTTGTAGGAATGTGTTATTTTGTCTATGACACTTCAGCTCTGTGAGGAAAACAGTTCCCCTGAGACACATCAAGAAATAAACAAGACTAAAAGTCACTCACTTCTTTCCTTTCTTTCAGATTTGTCAGCATGACAACAGTCGCTACTTTCTGCTCCCATATCATCCTCCAGAAATCTGCTGTGGTGTCTTCTTTTGGACCTGTGGGACAAATAAGTTCAATTATAGTAAAATAAGATTTATTAAGACATGAAATGAATAACCAAGGTATCAACATAATTATGTATGTCACCTTTAAGTGCACTATATCTCACCTTGTGCTGCTATGAATTTGTTCTTTTCCGTAAAACCCTGTTCAAAAAAATACATTAAGTTATTTAAGAATATTAATAAAAAGCTCGAGAACAGCTACAAATAGACTTAGTTGTGAAATTCTCTCTTCAGCTGCTGTCAAGGTCAAAAATAAAGAACTCTTAAGCAAAAAAAAAAAGGAATTACATGGAAATGTCAACATCTGTAATTGCACAACAAATGTGCAAAATGCTGACAACTATTGTGTGATACTATTGAAAGCCACAGAATAGCTGCAAATGGATGTCGCAGGCAAATTGTTACCAACCAACCAACCAACCAACCAACCAATATTACGTTGATTTTATGAATCAACCAGAACATTATTTGGACCAGAACATAATTGTTATAGCTGGTACAGTTAGTGTTTAACAGAATGATGAAAAACCCCAAACGTGTAACTTACATCAATGTAAGAAGCATTCACATAGTCTGAACAGGGATTTCCATCCAGCTGAGTCAACACCACTCTGGAATGATCATCTGTAGATGAAAATACCATTGGAAAATTTAGAGGGTTACAGTGGAAAAACAATATACACAGTCTGTCAACGTACTCCTATTAGACACTAGGCAGTTAGCATAAAGAGCATCAAAGGAATCGTTTGACTGAAATACACCAGTGTGCTTTTTTGCTGGGAATTAGACAAGAAGATTGATATCACCCTCTCGTCTGTACAGTGAATATGAAGCTACATCCAGCACCTGGTTAGCTTAGCTTCACATAAACACAGGAAACAATGGGAAAAGCTAGCCTATGTCCTAGGGCCACCAGATGGAGAGTTAGTTGGTAATGGTCTGAACGTAAACAAGCTAGCAGCTGTTACCTCTTCTTTTGCAATGATTTAGCCAAGTGTTCCACCAAAACAGATTCCCTCCTGACACTATTTTGCAGGGCACCGTCACTGCATCTTGAGCAAACATGATTATGATTGTTTTTAAGAAATACAGACAAGAGGCACCCAGGTAGCTCAGTTGGTAGAGCCTGCGACCCATGCACTGAGTTCTCCGAAGTTGCTGTGGGTTCAGTTTCAGTTTGCAACCCTTTGCTGCGTGTCGTCCCCCCACCCTCTCCCCCTGTCCTGTCTAACTTCAACTATTTTATCAATTAAAGGTAAAGGCCCCGTCCAAAAAAAAACAAAAAAAACAAAACAAACCAGAGCATTATGTCCCCTACAGCAGAATTATAATGTTTGGAACCAGATCTTTCTGTCTGCTCTGGCTATGCAAGACCATCTGATAACCTTCCATAAAACAGCAAGTTGCCATTTGTTGTACAAATTAAACATTAAAGTAGAACTTGTTAACTAGTGTCCTTTAGAGGTGCTGGTAGGCAGATTTTTTTCTTACAGAGCTGAGCCACCAGTTTCCCCCACTTCACTTTCATTATGAGCTAACCAGCTGTAGGTACCAACCACATATTTACTAGACGATGGAAGAGCAGCATCAATCTTTTCACCTAACCCTCGGCAAGAAAGCCAGTAAGCATGTTTCTCAAAATGTCCAACTGCTCCACCACTTTTTATGTGGGCTCCAGTCAGTGTTGATGGTAAATGTAGCCAATTAAAGCAATACATTCCTAAGTGTGTGCTATATTGACCGAGAAAGCGGAGTTCTCCTGCTTGCAGAGCTGTGCTGACAGTGCCTACATGTACTAGGATGCTTTGTGTGCAAGCTTCTGACACCCACGTTGTTGTGTATCACCACCCAAGCCTACAGCTATTACTTTCTTTGTCAAAACATAGCATTAGGTGACTAAAATGCTCATCTAGCAGGACCCATGACTCAGTAACCATCAACACTGATTGGACACCCACATAATCTCTTTAAAGATCAGAATGCATGGGTAAAGAAAATATGCAGTGAATTATTACGAAGACTGTGATCTGTGATGGGAGCTGCAGCTGTAAAAAGGAAGTAGGGTGAGGAACATTGTGAATGAATACATAAACCGGAGTATCTGAATTATTAAAAAAAAAAAAGAAAAACCCTCATAAAGACAGAAAGACACGTGCACACAGACAGGAAACTGTGAGCTCTGGGTGTGTGTGAAAGAGAAAACCTAGTTCCTGCAGAACAGAAAGCACACTCACAGGGAAGGATGTTGGGGTATCTGTTCTTCTCCTTGTTGTCGTCCTTGTTGGCCTCCTCGTACGTCCCCTGGGCATTGCCCCCTGGCAAGGACTATAAAACAAAATTACAGTTAGATTCTACACCTCCCGTACTGTAAAACAGTCAGGCAGGGTGACTTTTAACTGCTCATGTGCATTGTGTTCTGCCGTATGTGAGGCTTTGTACGGCACTTCCTCTGCTACCTACAATAAACAGTCCTCCGTTAAAGGCAGAGAACTGCAACTTCCTCTGTCTGTGCTGACAAACTGTCTGAATAAAATCATACTTGTATGTGTTACATTGGCTGTGAGTCACGCACATTATTTTACTCAGATCCTCAATCATAGTCAGAAATAGTCAAGAGGGTATTTTTTCATGCATTTGGGTGTGTATGTGTACAGTATGTGTCACATACAATGTGACACATATCTCCAGTAGTTTTCCGTCATAAAAAAAATCCACAAGTCTGAATCTTCTGCTTTCACATGAACTTTAACTTAAATTTGATTTATTTTATACGCGGTGAAAACAACAAACACTGAGAAACCTCTAAATTTAAAGGAAACTTACAACTTACTTACTAGGTTTTGATCCCTCTTAAGTTTTGAAAAAGTTTTATCAACTAATGTTTTGTTGATAATTTACACTTGTTCTTCAGATAAACTTGAATCTTTGAGTTTTAGAAACCCCAAAATTTATATTTCAATGTATTTCAAAAATTGTTGCATAAACTCACTGAACTGAAAGTAAATAATATTTAATAATTTAATATTTTCAGTTGCAACCATTACATTTTCAAGCACCCAAATAAGGACAAATCAGATTCCCAGCTCACCATGAAATAGTTGTTTTGTATTGTTGTGAATTGTTTTTTTCAAGTTTATCTAAAGAACAAAAGTAAATTATCTCAACTAAAGATTATAGGCCAGCAAAACCTTGTTTAGTTTATTTAAAAACTTAAGAATTTGAGTTTGATTCAAAACTCAGAAATGTAGTGAAGGCAGTTACCTTGAAATTCTGAGTTTTCTTTTTCTTAACAGTGTAAGTGTTGCCACAATTGAAAGCACAAAACACCCCTTTGTGTTCCAGGTAACGTTTCAAAAGCTGCACAAGTTGCATAATAATTTTACTGTTTTATTATTTAAGCTAACTTGCAAGGTTAAACAGAGCTTCAAAAGTACAATACAGATGTGGTCACAATCTAAATCAACAGTCCTAAACCACACTTCATACAAACATAAATTTATAAATATACTGCTGAACAGAGCTCAACCAAAATCTAAGCAATCCTACAAATCATGGAGTTTGTTTGCACCATGGTGACTCAGTGCTTTAACCCCAGATGCCTGATGTAAACACTACTGCCAGCACTCGCACAGAATACAGAAGACTCTGCCGTGTGACCACCTGTTACTCTAACCTCCAGGCGGAGAAGAGAGGACACTTACATTGTACTCCTCCCTGAAGAGCTTGCCATCGTCTGCTGAGCGGAGCCTGTACTCCTCCTCGAGGTGGTCCACCGGGATGGGGAAGTAGGTCTTAGAGGCTGAAGGGGATCTGGGCAGAAGGACCACCGTCTGTTGCTCTGTGGGGAGAACAGTCAGTGGGTTTATCGTCCCTGCTGGACTAATAGGGTTTAATGTTGTGGTGGTGAATTATTTGTTGTGTTAAACAATAAACTGATTTCACTAATGCAATTATTCAGTCATTATTAAATTAACGACTCAGAGAAATTAATTATAAAACAGGATTGGGTTTAATTAGACCAGTGGTTCCCAACACTTTTGTCAGACGTACCCACGTACCCCCTCACAACACAACTTGTCCTGTTTCCAAATATGTCATTTGAGTTGGTTTCAAACTGGATGTTAAATTAATAATAATTTTATAAAAAGTGAATATTGTTACAATGTTTTCATACAACTGCCAGTGTTTTGGTTGCTTTGTTCAATTATTTACTACCAGCACTTGGAACGGCTTAAGCTGGATATGTCAACCATTTATTCTTTATTTTTATCTATTTTAACCGTTTTATCCATTACCTTAAGCTATCTATTTCAGCTGTACATCAGTTACTTTTAGCTAACGTAGGGATTCTAACTATTTAACCATTTATTTTTAGCTAACTATTTTAACTGTTTAGCCATTACTTTTAGCTTACTGTAATCTATTTGCTCGCTTGGTAAGTAGTTTTTATGCACTCTCAATCACAACACACAGTGTTCAGGTGTTACAGGTGATTTAATGTATATACTGTATTTCAAATCAAATCATAATTTCTGTTTTTTCGGTTTGTTTCCATTTGCAGTCTTGCAACAGCAGAAATACCCCTGGTTGGGAATCACTGACTTTGACACAAAGCTGTGCTACAAGAATTTAAAAAACAGCTCTTCAAAGATCAAAATAAATGTCAAACTGATTTAAAATCTTACATGTTGGTGTTTGTTTTCCAACACCTTGATAATTTAAAAAAAGGAGTGTAAGTATTCAATGATCACCAAACATCAACAGGTGTTAGAAAACCAAAGAACCCTAAGAAGAAGCCACTTACTGCACCCCGTAGGCACATTTTGAATAGAAACCCCCTTCCGACTACTGTAGGCATTCAGTTAGCGCTCACAAAATTTAGAAAATGTAGGTTAAAGAAGTACTGAGAGAGTGTTAGTAACATGAGGTTCCCTTATACCGCCACCCCGTATACCTGACCTGGTGGTATAATGGTGTATAACGACTCTGTACTGTATCCGAACTCTAAAACACAACACACATCAAATGACACACAGCACATACACACATGTACAGTCATAAAGGTACAACAACACTCGTTAAAAATAGCATTTGATTCATTTTGACATGATGTTCATCGGACAGAGCGCAGTTACTATGCCCACACTTCTGCTTCAGTTTTATCAGTTAAAGAGTTAACAAAAACTGCCTTATGACAATAACTCAAAATTAATTCTGCATAAAATCTGTAATGCTTTCCCGGCAATGTTAATCATTAAAGATCACATCACTCTTATACAAAAAAGTAGACCACAATCACAGTAATTTAGCAGCTCAGCTAACACCTTAATATTTACTCGGTGTTTGTTATTGTTACTTTTGGCTGTGTTGTGTGTTTTACAGCCATGTATCCTACTTGCATTCCTATCTGCAGGAATATAACCTGCGCTGCACAAGCCATTGTTAATGTCAGATAAGAAAACACTTCCTAAAGAACACTCACAGGTTTATCAAGATGTCTTGTTTCCTGTGAAGTCCAATAATGGTTAGCATACTTCACACAAATCGGGGGCCTCATTTATAACATGGACTTAAGATATAATTTGACCTTTAGTACGACTTCAGCAGAAAACCATGTATAAGTAGTTATTAATAAAGCTTTCCTTTGACTTGGAAATGTTCTCATCTCTAATCAAAGTCTAGACTTGACTTGCGTGGTTTTCCTGTATGTTATTGTTGAGGTATTGCAGTTTGAGATGCATACACACTTGAGCCTGGGCTGAACTTTGCATCAGCTTTATGAACCGTGTGAAAGAAATGATCAGTTAAAGGTGTGAGGAATTAATAGTGACACACTCCCACGCCATGTGTTGGGCGTTGTTTGTCAACCCACTATTTACTCCATTAGCTCTCAGCCGTTTTAAGTCACGACCCCCCAGAATAATCAGGTTGGCGTTGGTGACGCATTTTCTGGTTTCTTTTCTCCTCCATGACAGTAAACTGCATATCTTTGGGTTGTGGGCAAAACAAGATATTTGAAGACGTTATCTTACCCTATGGAACAAACAACTAATTGATTAATCGAGAAAATAATGTACAGATTAATCCATCATGAAAATGATCGACGGTTGCAGCCCCAGTGAAAACAAAACTATTCCCCAGTCTAAAATACAGTCTTCATTTCCCATCATGCTTTTCGGACTGAGTAGTTTGTTAAGTTTGCTTCTTTATGTTACAAAATGCAAACGTTGCATGATACCATCTGGCCAGAGCCACAGATTTAGTCCACCAAAATGTTTGCTTTTCTCTTTTGGTCCATGTCTAATCCAGACAAAACCTTGATGTCTGCTAGCATTTCATAGAGGGGAAATCACTGACTGTAAGGCAGGTGCCGTCAATTTTAAATTAATTTGAGATCAAAGGTGCTTACATTACAGATTTTCTTCTCAGAAGTACGTAAGCAAAGTTTTTTATGCTCGGCATCTGATATGAATCAACCTTAACCACACCATTGGAAATGATCTTAACTTGACTAAGTTCAAGTACAAATCTAAGAACATTTTTATAAATGAGGCCCCAGGTTTCAATTCAAATGATGCCACTAGAAGCTCAGCGGCATTTGCTCTAAACTTTGCACCAGTAAACTAGTACACTGACTCAAATGCAGCATGAAAAAGCTATAAAAGAAGGCGATGATAAGATATATTTTTTTTGCTTCATGTTAACCACAGGAAGTACAACACAACCACGATGCAGTGGTGGGACAATCTGCACATACAGTCACAAACACTAAACCCTGACACCTTACACCTCCCACTATCTGCCTCAACATCTTTCTTTTTCTTTACCTAATTTTTCTCCTTTACATTCTCACTAGGCTTCTTTTGACAAGCAGCTATGTTGCTCTCACAGTCAACAATCTGTCAAGCTGTTTCTCACAGTGTCCAATGTTTTTATAACAATGTTACCTTGTTCCTCCAGGATGCCATTTGGTATTTTCTTGTCGACTGTTGTGACGACTGCTTTTCTCTGGTTTTTTAACCTGCCAGGGAAAAAATGCAATAAAATGAGACGAACAATTCAGTCATGTCATGGTAAAATAAGTTCAATTTTATCATTGTATCCGAGCTAAACAATATTTACGATGTAGGTAGCCTTGAACAAAAGCCTGTTCATCCTACCATCTGAAACTTGAGAGGCTATTCTTTCTCATTAGCTGATGTCTTAAAAAGACGGAGATCTAGTCCAAATGTGGTACAGAATTTGTTCCTTGTTCTCTCCTGTTGCCTGACTGGGTCCACTGCCTGTTCTCTTCTCACTAAGCATGAGAGGGGAGTCAGCTCTCAGCACTTCCTGACCGGGCTCCGCCTCAATGACTAAAGGAGGAAGTGTTTGTCACCCTCAGCTCTGCCCCCAAGCCTGGCTCTCAGCCAGTCAGGGAGGCCCCAGGAAGGGGGCGAGGTCGATGGTGAGTCCTTTGCAGGGGTGGGAGAGTTTACCTGAGGAAGTACCAGGCTAGCAGCGCGATGATGAGCAGCAGCAGGGACAGGACCAGCACGGTGGGGAGGATGTGTGGGCTGGGGGCAGCATTTTCTGAGGAAGAAGGAGAGGCAGAGCCGGGGGTCAGGGAGCACCATCAACAAAAGAAGCAGGAAGAAAGGGGGCAAGGACGACGATATATGTGCATATGTTTGTATGTGATGCATTAAAGGGATAGTTCAGATTATTTAATGTGGGGTTGTATGAGGTACTTATCAATAGTCAGTGTATTAGCAAGAGTAGATGCCGGTTGGGGAAGCAGTGAGGAGCACCAGCACAGAAGCTAAGCAATGAACTGCTGTGGACAGGGTCAACAACAGAATGTATTTTGGCCACCTAAAAAAGGTCCGCTCTAAAGGAATCAATATCAGTTTAAAGGTACACTAAATTTAGAATATTTTCACAGCTTCATTTTGCCCCGAGTGATTGTTTTAAGACAGGAAACCATTGTTATATAAACCAAACATCGCTCTCTCCGAATCAACCAAACTCCATAGGTGAAATCAGTAATTTTACCTTTGCAGAGCACAGGAGTTGTTGGTCTACCAGTGCCTCAATTGGTTAGTTTGTTCGTGTTATCATTTGACTTCTGTGAACCTGAACTCTCCTTTTAACACACCGAAGTCACACAGTTACACAAACGAACTACCAGATCGAGGCAGCAGTAGACCAGCAACTTATGTGTTCTGCAAGGTAGAATTGCTGATTTTGCCAATGAAGTTTGGTTGGTTTGGAGAGAATGATATTTAGTTTATATAATAGTAGTTTCCTGTCATAAAAGACTGTCTGATAGCAAAGTAAAGCACTGAAAATATTCTAAATATTGATTTTTATTTTTTATTTTTGGATGGAGCTCTTTTTAGGTGGCTTAAAATACTTTTTGTTGCTGACTCTGTCCACAGTAGTACATTATTTAGCTTTCACGCTACTGCTGCTCTCTACCTCTCTCAAAACTAGGAGCATGCCAACCACCATCTACTTAGATAATACACTGACTGTCAACAAACACCTAATACAGACACACAACAAGTAATCTGAACTGTCCCTTTAATGTGTTTGAGCCATGTGTAATATCAAAACTTGGCACAGCAACACACCTCCCATGTTCTCTTCTGGCCACAGGCCTGATTTAATAACTGACTTCAGCAGTATTTTGTCTGCAGAGATAAGCATCAGCTCATTTCGGCCTGTCGGTACGTCTCACAGAAAATCAGAGGCTTTAAGAATGGAGACTCAGCCAAGAGTCACAGCCACACAGCCAGCTATTAGCTGAGTTTATACAGACGCACAATAAGCCGTAAATTACTGTCCGGGGCTGCTGAAGTTCATTGTGATCCGTTAATAACAAGGCTGTAGAAAAGGCTATTATCAAGCAGATGCATGAGCTGAGGAGGATGCATAATAATCATATCTTAGGGGAAAGTGATGACTGCAGCGGAACGCAATGGGATTTTGTTGCTATCTCAAATCATTCAGTGTTGCTCAGTCTCACATGTCGAGGTGCATCGCTCTTGTTATTGTTCTTACCTTGTGTACTGCTGCCATTGCCAGTGGAATTAGATGATGTTGTGGTTGCCACCAAAAACAGAAGTGGGACCATTGTGACTGCAGAAAAACAAAATGAAGACGGATATTAAATTTAGTGCCAGACATGTCTGCAAAGTCCAGATTCATGAGAACATGGCCGCTGGATAATATCACCATTTAGGAAACACACAAAAGCTATTGACAGATCTGAAGCATATTTCTTGATTGGTGACTGTTGCTTTCAGGAATGTGCTCATCGGTGCAAAGTTCACGGAGGCACAATGGAACAACACACTCATATCCTGGTCATTCATTAGTGGTGTCATAAAGCTCACCATGTAATGCCCGATGTGTCCACATGGGGGCACAATACTGCAATATTTAAAGCACAAGACTGGCCATGATAACATGGTTTCTCACCAACCCATTGAGAAAAAAAATGACATCCTGCTCAAGGGAAACATACATTCTACATGTCTAATTTATGTGTATCAAAAGAAAAAAGTTCAGTATTATGTATATAATGCCCTGTCTCTGTTGTTTTCCCTCTGTCCTTGTTCTTTTTGACCTGTCTTGTAGTTTTTTTTATTTATTTATGTACTGGTTCAGCCTGTTTGTATGTTCTTTTTTCTCTCTTGTGTTTGTTTGTTTGAAAAATCAATAAAAAAAGAAAATAAAAAATTTTTAAAAAAAAAGAAAGAAAGTCGTCCCCCCCCCCCCCCCCAATTTTAAGTTCCCTTATTCAAATGCCTCTACAATCTCAAATGAGGTGAAAACCCTGCTATTTCTAGACTATTGATTAATTTTCGATCAATACATTTCTAATCAGTTATATTCTGTAATTTCTTGGCAATTAATGATTAATCACTAACATTTCTAAAACAAACATGATTTCTTACATCTGGAGAACAAGATTTGTAGGTCAGAGGATATCTGTAGCACCACAGTACCTCATTATAATGCTGTTTTGTCACATATTTTTCCTTTATCAAAAAACTGCAGCTTCTGTGATTTGGATATGGCACTTACCCATATTTTGACCAATTGTGTAGCTCTACAACCATCTCAACTCAATGCAGTGGTCCTTACTACTCTAATAAGGCATATGTTCATGCTATAATCAGAGCGTTATCAGATTGAGCAGTAGTAAAAAGCCACTCTGAGCTGATGATAACATCTGTTTTTCCTGCTCTTTCCTGGCAATGCCATGCTGAAACGTGCCACTTCCAGGATATAGCATGTGTAGGGTCTTAGCGTGCTATATATTAGAAATCACAACACTAACAGATGTAACATGCATGCCAACAAGGGGGCTGGATGTCAGCTGACGCTGCTTAAGCCAAGCTAAACTGGATGTATCCGATCATGAGAAGTCGGGCAGCAAGGAGCTTAACACCTACACCCCTCATGCCCCGCTCTTTAGATAACATCACCCCAACACAGACACTCGTTCACATGCACACAAAGACGCACACATGCACGCCACACCCACAGCACTGTGAGCTCTGTCCAGACTCTCCCCCTACACACAGTCAGTGACATCCAGGAGTCTCAGCTGAATGATCATTTTCTCCTGGTGGAGGAATGCAGAGGAGGGAGGATACAGGAGGATCTCTGATCGATTCCTGTTTGAGCATTCAGAACGGGTCTCACATCACATTGATTTAGACGCACCTACTTTATTTTGAAAGCTGTTGGTAAGATTTGAAAAACAATAAGCTTTGAGGTGTTTGCTGTTTTAAAGGTGTTTTTTTTTAAAGGGATAATCCAGATTATGTGAAGTGGGGTTGTATGAGGTGCTTATCCATAGTCGGTGTATTACCTACAGAGAAGAAACAACAATTGGTTTTATGATATAACACAATAAAATTCCTGACAATTACTATTATCCTCAGATTTAAATTAGCGTAATAACCATGTTTGATTGCCGTTATTTAAAAAACTCATGGTAAATACTGGTATTGGTGAATATTGCTCTCTCTCACTCAACCAAACTCCATTGGGAAAATCAGTAATTTTACCTCTGAGATTATGGGAGTTGCTGGTCTACCACTGCCTCGATAGGTTAGTTAGTTTTCTGTTATTGTGTGACTTCTGTGTTTTAAAAGGTGAGTACAGATTCAACAAAGCCGCACAATAACACAAATCATGGGAGCGGTAGACAGCGACCCCTGTGATCTGAGGGGTAAAATCACTGATTTTCCCAATGGAGACTGGTTACATTGTAAAGGGCAATATTTGGCTTATTTAACGGCAGTTTCCCGCTGGGAAAGCCTGTCTGATGGCAAGGTAAAGTAGTGGAAATAGTCTAAATATAGCATACACTTCAACTAATATTGATTTTTTTTAGGTGGCTAAAATATGTTTTGCTGCTGACCCTGTCAACAGCAGTACCTTGCTTAGCTGGTACATCTCTCCGCTTCTCCAAACTGGGAGAGCTTAGTTAGAATCCAAGCAAAGCGGACCAGCCCAGAGCTGCTATAACCATGGTAATGAAGCAAAGCAGAGTGTGCTTTGTCCCCCCCCCCACCCACACCCCACTGCAGGTGTGTGTGTGTGCTTTGCAGCTGCGGTGAAAAGAAAAGCCCAGGCCAAGTGCATAGTCAATGAAGACACTGTGTTGAAGCCTCCACGCTGTGCCGCAGTGTCCTGTAATGTGTCCAGGCAGGACACTGGAGGAATGTGGAGGCAGCAGAGCAGAGACACTGACTGCAGCAGAGGAGAGGGGGAGCAGAAGGTCCAGGTCAATAATATTTCCTGGAGCGATTAATAAACCCTGACATGTTACCCCCCCTCTAGCTCCGTGGGGAAGACTGATGAGAGAATTCTAATGAGAGAAGAAGAGAGGAGAGGAGGAGAGTGCGCTACCCCCTTCTCTCCGGCTCTCCTCCCTCTTTATCCCCCCTCTCTTCTGCAAATGTCACAAGCTTGGATGAGGGGGAGGATAGTGAGCTGAGTAAGTACAGCGTGTATGAATCCTGAGGGTAGGACTCTGTGTGTACAACTTGAGGTTTTGTGGTGTGGAAGTTCACTCGTGGCGCCGTTTGGGACTTTCCACTACACAAGCTGTATTGAATTTTATGTATGCTGTGTCTGTTTGTTTGTGTGTATGGTGGCTCAACAGGGACACCCAGCAGAGTGCTCATAGCTAGCCCTAAGGCTGTGTCTTGTGGTTAAGTGTTGCTGCTTCTTGTAAGCATCCCCTGGTCCCCGGCTCCCTCTCCATCACCTCTGGAGATGTCACGCTGTCACGCTATTGCCTCCAAAACTCACTGTAAAAAATCATACAGGACTTTAGTGGAATCAACTAATCTTTTGTGATTAATGTTAATATACAAGTTTTGTTTATTCAAGTTGATTACTATCTCTGCCAAGTCACGCGATCGCTTTCATGTGTGCATGCATGCATGAGTGAGTGAGTGTGTGATCAACAGACCTGCATCTTGTCCAGGAGCTTATCTTGAATACGACCAGAATTAACAGCCTGATTTTTCTGTGCACATTCATGACTGTATGCTGAAGGACCTCTGGGATTCAAAATTTTAGCAAAACCTTGAAAAACAGGCGACAGCAGTAGCCCCAGGCATTGTGTTTTCAGGTCATCCCATTCTTGTGAACGCCAATATCTCAGGAACGCTCAGAGCTAATCTCTTCAAACTTGGTTCAAGCATCCATTTGGACTCAAGGATGAACTTATCAGATTTTGGTGATCAAAGGTCAAAGTCACGGTGACTTCACTGAACACATTTTTGGCCAGCAGACTTCCCAGAATGCACTGTTTGAGAGTTAAATTTCTCCTGAGACCTCTCTTTTTACAGTTTGAATAAAATGTTTATGTGTGTTTATATACCTTTTAAGACAAGTCATGGTTGTTTGTTTTCACAAAACTTATAATTTTATGGCAGCCCATACATTGACTTATTTTTACAGTGCTGCGTGGCTCAGCTGCTCCTGAGGGACCACAGGCTGTTCACCCCTTTGCTCTCCAGCTTTTCCCATCTTGTCACTGCAGTGGTCTCTAGCCTGACCTCTCCAGCATCTCTGAGGACAACTTCCTTTCCTCTGACTTTGTGGGGAAACGTCCCTCACGTAACTATAAATAACACTGCTTCCTATTCCTCCGCATATATCTAATCTCGTTTTCTTTATTTCTCCTCACTCAGCGTAAACCAGCCGACACCACAAGTCTCAAATTAGACTATTAGCGTTCGTCATCATTTAGCTCGGGTCAGACGGTGGCCAAACAGCTATCATTGCATTGTGTGTGCTCTCATCTGTGTATTGTCCTTTCTCCATTTAGCACTCCGCAGCTTGTCACCAACCATCAGCCATAATGAAAATAGGTCATGGGAGATGTCAGCTCGAGGGAAGTTCTAAGGCGCCCTTATTTTCCGATAGGACACATTTTGCAAGTAGCCTTGGGGAAGGGTATTGTCCTGGCCAGCTAGTCAGACGGTTATTTCAGTGGTATGTGTGTCCCGAGTTACCCAGGCATAGAGTTCGCTCTGTCTCACAACGGGTCAGTGCCATCCTGGGCTGCAGAATGGGAGGCCCCAGCTGCAGCTCAAACACCAATTTAATAGGATGAAGGTAGGGAATGAGAATTATTTCTAAAACCACTGCAGACTTAGTGAAAAAAAAGTTATTTTGTGAGATATTTTGCAAGTCAATCTTAATACAGTACTCACATATCATATGTACATTAAGTTATTGGTCAGTGTATTCATTTTTCTTCTCTGTAATGGCCCCTCTTAATATGATTCCAGTGTAAGACATCAAATTTGAGGCTTCAGCAATCTCAGTTAGAAAATTCAAATGGGCATCCTCCCAATTTAGTCTTTTTAGTGCAGAATTCTCGTGTCTCCTTGCCGAGCTGCAGCAGAGAGATGCAACAAAAATCTTAACGTCTGTACATGATATCCACTTTATTTGGCTAACGCGGATTTTTGAAGCCGTTTATGAGTTTCAGCTGAAGAATGTGTTTTTGTACTGACTGAGGATTTTGTTCTCTGTCTCTTACACTGCAGTTGCGTGAGGAAGGGATCTCTTCATGACCTGTATGAACAGGAGGAATGATCGCAGTGACAGTCGAAAACAGAAGGATGACAGGAAATGAGGGAAGAGAGGGATGTGGAATGACATGCAATCAAGGTCCCCAGCTGGACGTTAACTGGACATGTTGTGGCTCATGGTCGGCAGCGGTGCCCCATCAAAAACTATTTTTATGCTCCTACAAGAAACTTTTGTATTGTGTTGATTTTCAAGGCCCCTGTGGACAAAAGCAGTGGTGTTTCCACTGTAATAACCACAAAATATAAGCTCAGAAATAAAATTAACTAAATAAAAAGCTCATCCTGCTTCTTTTTAATGGGCTCACATACTACTCACTGTAACTTTATCTGGGAAAATGTAAACACAGGCTGGTTTCATCTGATTTAATGGAGAATCTGACCCGGTGGAAGGCATTAAGAACAACTATATAGAAACAGCCAAGAACGTCCAGTTCAGACACGGCATTTCTGTGTGGACTTGGCATGTTATCCCCATGCTTGCATGGATTTCCTCCAGTTGCTCCAGTTTCCCCAACCGTTAAAAACATTCTGTGTCAATTCTCCAGTCAGTAACCTGACCAAGGCACTGGAGTAGAACTTAAGTTGGTCACTGCTCCTAATTCTAGGATGTGTTTAATGTAAAGACTGAATCTCACTGTACGTTGGACTCTGCATAATTGGATATGTGACAGTAAAGTTGACCTTAATCTTTATATGAGCATGTGACCATTGTATTGATCAGCTGGTATTAGTACAATAGTGTAACTGCTGGTTGACAAGTAACAAGAAATTGCAAAACAAGAATGGTTTCTGGTAGGTTTGAGGTAATTTAGACATAATCTCACCATTATGTAATTTGTCCAGCAGAGTTGATTTTTTGGCTGTAAAATGTCACACTTGTTGTGTATCTTGATTGCATCTTGATTGAATTACAAAAAAAACAAACCACAAAATCTAAGCAGGGATGTAACAACATATGGCATAGCGGGAAAAAAATGTCTCAATATTGAACCAGACTGTAACAACTGCTACTGACTGCTGCATTGGTTTTGATTTGCAATTGTACATAATTCAAGCATTCATTGCCAATCAGCATTCATGCCATTTTTTTCACATTTAGATCATGTCAGGCTACTTGTATGTTATTTTATTAAAGAAAGAAAGCAGGAGCACTTTAAGTTAAAAAAGAAAAACTAATTTTATATGAAGAAAAATCACTCTTAGTTTTTTTTTTTAAATAAAATAAATATCATATCATGGACTTTTTAGCGTGTTGTTATCATACCTTGAGTTTTTTTTATCGTTACATCCTTAAATCTTAAGGATTCATATCAAGATTGTTGTTCTGTGTTCTTGTAAAAAAGAAATAATTTCCCTACACTGTAAATTCTAACAAGTTTCTGATTACCTTGTAAAAAAAAAAAAAATAAGTGAAAGAACTTAAATGAGCATTACCACCACCAACTTACTCAGAAAAACCAAGTTACTATTATAGAATAAAGTGAGTATGAGGACAAAAAGTACTGGAAACTCAGAATAAGCAAGTAACATTAAAAGACTAGTATACATTAAGTTAAAGGCACTATTTGATTTAAGTAGGGACAATGTTTGTATTTAGAGTTTTCAAATATATCGATATCAGTATCTACCTGAAACAATATCAGCTGGGTTATAATTAAGATGGACTTAAAAGACTCTGAGCTGTTTCTTGAAAGTGAACAATTTTCTACTGATTTCATTTTTTTCTGATGAGGGGTGGTTAAAAAAACGATAACTTGCCAGTCTTTCACTGGACTGCTTTGTGATTATCTTTTAACAAAGATGTTGTTCAGATGTTTGAGATGAGTGGAGACATTTGTCTGATGTAAAGTAGAATATAGCCTGGTTTGTTAAAGTTCTGTATTGTGTTAAAGTTTTTTCTGCTAAAGATATCTGATTAATTTGTAAATTGAATATCCTGTGCTTTCTTTGAAAAAAGGTGAGCACACAATTATAGCGAAATGTATATTTTAAATGTTTGGTTTCATGATTGCACAGTGCATTAGTACAGAATGTCATTAGTTCTACTTAGACAGAGAACTTGTTTTCATACAGCCAATCAAATTCTTTAATTAAACTGTATTTGCATAAAACAACATCACTGTTTTATGATACGCCGATAGACTGAATAAGAGCCAGGCAGCAGCTTTCCACACAAGAAGATACTGTAGATCACTCACACCATTTTCTGTGCACATCCAATACCTCAGCCACTTGTTATGTGTTCATGGAGACCTCCAGCATCTGGTATGTGACTCACAGCTCCGTCTCCACTGATTACAACCTGCCACCTCTGAATACCTGCATACCTCACAGCACGTAAACAGAATCGTGGACACAGATATCAGATCAGGTAGGACAACATCCAGGCAACAGAGAATACAAACAGGCCACCACAAGACCTCTCTTTGCATCTTTATCTCTGCTCCAAACATGAAGACGGCAGTGTGGGAATTCTGACTCATGGTGAATCTTTATAGTCTCAGACCAAAGAGCTGATAAATGTTTTTCCCTGACAGCGTTTTGTTTTGGAGGATGAGCTATTCCTCTCTGCGGACTTGTGTTTTCCTTGTGGTGTGCTTCCTGCTCTGTCATTCTCTCAGTCTGGGTTAAAAAAAAAACAGGCCTGAAGTGACATAATGATACCCCTGCAGCTCTCCGCCATTGTCTCACTAATTAGCCCCAGAAACCCGAGCATCAGAAAGGACAAGCTTGTTACAATTAGAAGATAAGACAGAGAAATTGTCTGTCTTTGCCTCTGACAGGAAACGTGGTGTTCCCTGGCATCGTGTCTTCCCGTAGACAGAGCACTGTCAGTTCCACTGAATGTGGTTTCTCTGGGCACAGAGTCGCTCTGTCTCTTCAAATACATCAGCTGGGGAATTCGGAAAATGGGTGGTGGGTGTAGGGGCGATGTGACAGGGCGAGTGGCCACTAGGTACATTGTGTCCTCTGAGCAAAAAAGCTGCCAGATTGTTTACCCTTCAGGCTACAACATTTTTCATAACTGAAACCTGCAAGATGGCTTATTAGAGGAAAACAACCCCAAAGCCTTCTGTACGTTTTCTCATTGCGGTGTTCAAAACATGTTTGCAACCTTTTTGCAATCTCCGTTGCTTTCTTGCAGAGAATCAGATGACATCTGTATGGTAGATGCGAAGCTATAGCTAGGCGACAGTTATCTTATCTTAGCATGAAGACTGGAAACTGAGTGAAACAGCTAAACTGGCTTTGTCCACAGACAAAGCAATCAGCCTACCAGCACCTCTAAGGCTGTATTCACACCAAATCAGGCGTTATGCGTAGTGCGTTTAGGCTGCAGCGGCGCAGACCATGGGGGATGACAAAAACAAACATCACCGCTCTCTTACAAAGATTTGACAGAAATGTTGGGAGAAATGTTACCTGATGTCACACTGTGATGGCCTATCACATAAGCGATCAGACTACTCCACACTACAGCTGGACAATATATTGATATGATATTAATATTACTATATGAGACTAGATATTGTGATTTTTGATATTGTTATATCGTGATGTGGCATAAATGTTGTCTTTTCCTGGTTTAAAGGTTGCATTACAGTGAAGTGATCTAATTTTCTGAACTTACCAGACTGTTATAGCTGTTCTATTATTTGCCTTTTTTTTTAGATTAATTATCTAATTGTGCTGTTGTTTTGTCAAAGCACTAACAGTCATACCCAGTCAAAAAATATATTTGGATATTAAACAGGAAACACTTAATTTTCTGAATTCTGATGATTTTTATTCCCCCATTTCTGCCTTTTCTGTATTAATTTATAGTGGAAATCTCTTTATTATGTAGTGAAAAACACATAATTCAGGTGGCAGATGACAATTCAAGTTCAGGTTTATTTTTCAACTGTAAAATGTCCCACTCACCATATATCTTTGTCACAGTTCTTAATGAATATATTATGGGATCTTCATGAAAATTTTATGGTGCTCCAAATATCAATATTTGTATCAGCCTTAAAACTGGGGTAGACAGTTTATTTTTGGTATCACTGGGCACAAATTCCATAATAACCCTTCAGGATATTGTGATTCAAGTGGTCTGAAAGAAAACTAGAATCCTGCTCCTCCTTTTGGCTGTTGTCAGGCCTTAGAAAATCTAGTCTGTGACATGAGACTTTGGCCAATCACAGGTCAGCAATATACAGTAGCTGATTGTTGAATCTCATTCATTGAAGTCATGAGACTCAGCAAACAACTATCTTCAAGCCACCAACCTAAATTGTCAACATTTCACTAACTTGGGGGTGACACTCATCAATCGCCTGTCTCTCCAGAATCACTCTTACTGCACCTTTAAAGAGTTAAAGACAGACTGAAAGTTTTAAAAGTTCAAAACAACACTTACTCTCTTAAATGATGATAGTGTAACATAACCCCAATTAACCTCTTCAAACTCAAGTGCAGAACAATGAACTTCCTTTGTGATATGCACATGCGGTTGTGGGTGATAGCATCAGTGTTGACCAGAATGTGACATCAAGGTAGGACCCTCCTCGCAATTATTTCAGGTTCAATATATACCTGTCCTCATAAAAGACCTCGATACAGATCAAGCGACTTTGTCTTTGTAAGCAGCTCGCTCATTGTGGCGCTACCACAGAGTACTGCGAGCCAAATACAGAAGCCTCATTTATAGAGGAAAGCTGTGAGAGCGGATAAGTGTGATGTCGAGTCATGCTGTGGCTGGATGACAAGAAGTGTTTGTTTCAGCAACTATGGTAACAGGTGTAAAATTTTTGCTGTAACGTTTTGTTTCTACGGTAGAAAGGTGTAGAAAATTACCACAATCATTAAATTTCACTTAAAGGGGCTTGCGAGTGCTTATCGCTCACATGTTTTCTGTAATAACAAGAACCTAGGGCAGGATGGGACACAGACATTGACCACGGCGCCGACTGAGGGTTACACCTTCCGCCATGCAGTCAAAGTGGTCCATGGACGTAGGAACTGAGCTGTCATATTAGGTGATTCTTCTCGGACTGAGAGCTCACAGGGAAGACAGCCAGACCAGGACCAAAACAGCCTCTGAGACCAACAGAGGCCAGTTTGACGACAGGGAAACAGCTACAGTACTGAGTTTGGCTCCCAGCACCCCGGGGCTGAGTGCCGGCTAATCAAGCTAACGGTTAGCTAAGCTACTTTTGCAACAAGTAAATCAAGCTTTCCCTCTGGAGACTCAGTAAACAACCTCTGTACTGTATTCCTTGTCAATCTTGGAGGCTGTGTTCATCCAGTTGACTTGCCATGTTCACTGGAAGGCTGCTGAGACCAGTTTTGTTGCAGAAAAAGACAAACTCTGAAATATGATTTAAAAATACAGAGAATATCTACAAAGCAACTTTGTTGTTATTGCTGGACCAGATACTGGCATATAGGTGACATATAACGCAGTATATAAATGTGATAAACACACTTAAATGTCGATTTTGACTTTATGGGAACTTTAAAGGTGTTATCAAGTTGCATTATGGGAAGTGCAGGATCCATAGGTTTTGCAGGACGTCCCATTTTAATCACAAAAAATCAGGATACCTTAGCCTCTACTGCATTGATTTTGACCATTAATCTTTAAAAGGGTCTCCTACGAGTCCCCCAGCTTTGCTAAAATTCAATGCAAAATCACTCAGTACTTAAAATTTTATGTTTGGATATCTCATGTGAAGGCTATCAATAAACCCTCTAATTTAAAGGCAGGGTAAGGTTTTAAATCGGTCCGTTTTGACCAGGACACTGCAGGTTTAATAAGTTCACGCTTTCTATGTGAGTACTTTGTCCTCGTGTCACCGTGTCTCTCCGTCCCCGTGCTCTCTGCCTGTGGGGAACTGCAGTGGGTAAACCTGGGCCGGGTTAGCTATTTAAAGGACAGCGCACTACATTCACAGTCTTTACTGAGGAAATGAAGCTGGTGTCCATATGCTCACACAGATGAGCGACCGCTTCCCGTGCAATGTAACCTAGTTGGACACAGTGATCAGTCTTGCAGATCCCTGATCTAAATTCAGACTGTTTCACATTGGAGTCCATGTGGTTTTGTTTTTTTTTGTTTGTTTTTTTTTGGAGGCACCAGTTTTCTCCACTTGTGGCACATTATTCATTATCCATTCTAAGATTTTAAAAAGTACACTGTGAAAAATGTAGATTTGTTTTAACGTCTTTGGCGCTGTTCTTCACAATGTGTTACCATGGTAACCTGACCAGCAGTACTGCCACCAACGTGGCACCTGTGGGATGTTGAACATGTTGGCTCTATTAAAAAAGAAAAAAAAAGGAAAACCCAGCATACAGACACGCACTGAAAACCTGAGAACCTGATGTCAGTCCAGCCTTTTGTCTGAGTTAGCAGCTCCTGAGGCACAGTGACGTTTGGTAAAAAGTGTGGGGAGGAAAGTGTGAAAAAAAACACTAGCTTTAAGAGTCAATTAGGCATGTACTGGTATTTAGTTAATTGTTCATGTTGATGTCATTTATGTTAACAATTTGGAGGTTTATACAATACTTCTATGTATATATTTAACTACTCTATGCTAAAACTATGATTATAAACTTCAAGCTTGTTATTTAAATGTAACACTATCTAAGTTCTGCAGCTCTCACACATTAAAACAATAACTAAAGATGTAGTTTGATGATGAAACGCACCGTTAACTTGCATGAATTATGAGTTTCTCTGGGTTTGACCATTGTTGGAAACAATTGGGATACTTTAAGTACACAACTCAGCAAAATATATAACACATGTCTAATGTTTTTTTTGACATTTAAATGCAAAAATGTTATATATGGGAGCTTTAATTAGGCAGTGATAATTAAAAGAGAAGCTTGCCAACTGTGGAAAGAAACAAAGCTTTTGAACCTATTTTAAGGAATCCAGTTGATAATGAACCAATTGGAGATGACACTTTGTTATGGTTACATTAGGCTTGGCATGGGAGTTATTAACAGTGGAAGGTGGCTAGCTTTAGTCAAAACAAGCTAAAGCTAGCTTGGTTTCTGAAACTGCATGCAAATGTGCATGGACCAGCATAGTATAAAGGGGACAGGTCGGGAGGACAATGCGGTGGATGCATGGGTAGACTTCACACAAGAGACAGGGGTTTGTCTCCTGTGTTACTGTTGCCCAAACAAAGCTTTCGTTCACTTTTCCATCATTTTTAAATATCCCATTGATTCACTGATGGATTGTCACAGGAAACGGAAATACAAATCTTCCATGTGTAAAACCATCACATTGTGATCTTTTGCAAACTATGTTGATTACGTAGAGTCAACGTGTTTTCGCCCTGGAATACGACCACAACCATTGCTCATGCAGCCACCCTAAGCTACCCGATGGTCAGTAAATAGCCCAAAATTGTAGGCTGGTTACTTGGTAAACCTCTGTCTTGTGTGTTAAGTACAGTGGTTCCCACATGTGGGTATGGAAGCTTTGGGGCGACAACAGAACTGGGCTGACTAAAAAAGACAATATGAGTAATGCAACTAGTTACTTTTGCTGATAAATAATTAGTAAAGCAATATAACTTAAAGATTGATTACATTTTTAAAATAACTTGCCCTATAATGTCAATAACTGCAAACTGAGCAAAGTTCATGTCTGGAATTTCAAAATCCACCTATCAAATGAATTATCTTTACTGAAAATCCAACTTATGAACATAAATATTACTATTACAATTATCAGTTGTACTACTGTGTCACACTCACACTTTGCAGTATCTCACACTAGAGCTATCTATAGCACCATTGTACAGTAACAACTCTACCTCTGCAGCGCTGCTCTCTTGCCAATCTGGGTTCCTCCCCTCCTGCGCTCCTAGCATTGTCATTAATCAATTCCTGCCTCCTTCCCAGGGCGCCCAGACGCTATGGCAGTGGTAATGACCTTGGAGACCCGCTGGCTCCGCTCTGCAGCGTCAGCCCTCCACGTCTATGGGAACAAATGTAGCATCTCACCCCTGAGAGATCTCAGCTGAACGTGTGAGAAAATGCATATGTGCTCATGTATGCTGGTGTCATGTTTGCATACTGGAGAGAAAGTCAAAGAGAGAGCCATGTCAGCCAGTGCTAGGAAAATAAAGCAGTAGTTGGTTGCCAGGTTCAGGCCACAACATCCTGTTGACTAAGATATGGCAGCTACTGTGCGTGACCCTAAAAGCACCACCATTAGAGCGGTCCTGAGTGGAAATGAGAGCTTTTAGCTGCTGCATATTAGTTAAGAATAACACGGTGCTAGATGAAAAGCGATTAATGATAATCCTCTTAAAAACATTCCAGCCATAACTGTAACATTTGAGAGCTGTTCTCATTTAGCGTATGACTTAAAGGAGAAATCTGTAATATATTTACTGTAATAAATCATTAAATTACCATGATATGTCATTAGAGATGAAGGAAACATGCTAAGTTGAAATACTTGCTTCTCTGAAAACACAACAGCTGCAGTGTCCCCCAAGAATATAAGAGTTATTGTTTGCCTGTCTCGTGTTAATTAGAGTTCAAATTAATGCCAATGTTTGCTGAATGACTAAGTGTCTGTTTATGAGTTGTAAGAAATCAATAACAATCCTGTAGAAGGAGTAGATGTTTATGGAGGCAGTCAGTCACTTAACTCCAACTCCAGAGTGTGTAATTTCATAGCAGTGGGGTTTTGTTTTCAGGAAAACAGGCTTAACTTTACATTGACAGACAACTGACAGTTATAAACAGCTGATCAACTTACAGTGGAGGACTCATCATTGCTTGTTATTGTCAATTTACGATGTTACGCCTCTCTTGAGCTCTTACAGTGGTCCTGCATCCAACTTAAGCTTCCCTGAATCTGGCAGGCAGGGGGAAACAACTCAACTCAACCATAGATGGTATATCAAACAGGACTTTCAACCTATTTAATGTACCATCTATGGCTTCAACTCCCTTTTTGGACTTCTGTGCTCATTTTTGCGTGTGCAATTTGCTACATGTTTTCTCCCTTAATATCTGCAGCGTTATATCATTTAGTAGATACTGTCTCATTCTGGGGAAGCATGGAAACCAGGAGCGTAATCGGTAGTAAATATTTACTCCAGTCTCTCGTCTGCACAAGCAAACACCACATCTGAGCTTACACTTGGTCGGCTTGTTTGAATGTCACTTAGTCCGTCACAGACGCACACAGTCACGGTTAATGTTTCCAAGGCGCCAGTCGGTCTTTCAATCACTTCTGATCCACGGATTTACACGCCTGCACAAGCACACTACATGCATACGTTTCACCACCAAATCTGCTAACAATTGGCATGCAAAGCTACTGCCTGGCCGCTTGGCGTGAAGTACACACACATGGGGACAGAGGCATACCCCGCAAATCCACAAACGCTTCAGCAGGGACCCATGAGAAACACATGTGCCAGAATCACTGTGCCAGAAATCATTCTACTGGTGGTCGATCATCCCCAACACGTGTGTGGGCGTGTGAGGGTCTCATCATCCCGCAGGCCCCTTACACCTCCCGACCTGACAGCACTGAACACCGAGGCATCCATCTTTCTCCCACCCTGACACCTCTGGGATTTACCTCCACCCCTCTTTCAATTATTCAGCAGCAGAGCAATTATGGCCTGGAATCAGAGCCATCGATAGCTGGCGTAATGCGCAGCAGCTGGCTGAAAATGACGAAAGCGGCGCTGTGACACTTCTCATTATCACTCAGCACTCTGTGATTACCGCTTGCACTCTGCTCTGAACAGGTATTAGTGTGAGAGACATGTAGAGGGAAAGATAGAGAGAAGAAGAAGAGGGGATTGTGTATAAAGCTGGGAGCCTGTCAGCGCGGTGATGTATGGGAGATTTACTGCTGAATTTGTAGGGCCATTAAGACGAGGACTAAAGTGTAACATACAATGGTAAAGTAATGAGTTCTCAGGCTGTTGAATATGAGGCAAGCACTTGTAGCGTCCTTTTAGAGGCCTGAGTACAGGCTGGACCTGCATTCTTCGACTGGTTTAAGGACATTTCTGGTATTTGTCTGTGTGGGCGTTATTCTCATGTTTTTGTCCATTATAATAATAGAGATTGGACGTTTTATCTGGGGGAGGACGCAAACCTCCTACTAAAAAAATTACAGAAATCATCTCAAACACTTGCTTGTCTTTGGGTGTATCAAAAAACAAACAAACACAGAAAGTAGTCGACGAGCAAACTGAGAGCAATTAGCCACGACTGAGGTATCCCTTTATTAAATCGAAGCAGTCGATAAAACTGCATTATGTGTATCTCTTTTTTTTTTTTTTTTTTTATGTGTGAAATTTGGACACAAAACATTGTCTTGCATTCGCTACTACTTCTCTACAGTGCACACTCAAGTTAAATCTGAGCCACAGCCTCACAGTAACATAAACAAACCAGCAGGTGAATCATTAGGCAAATTGATCAGGAAGTGGATGTGCAGCTATATGGTTTGCTACGAGTGCCACAAAGATTTCTAGTGGGGTTCTGTCCGTGTCTACTTTCAGTTGGATTGTTTAAGTTTTTGGGAAAGAATTCACTCATTCTAATGACGTTTTTTGCTGAGAGTTACATAGCAAGCAGGTTATTATATTAGCTTAGCAAGAGGGGAAACAGCTAGCCTGAGTCTGTCATAAGTAGTGGTGCATTAATTTTTAACATCTGATTTCATTGTCTTTCCATGAGTATGACTTTGATTAGACTGTGTGCTGACTTTTCAGTTGTTCTCATGCATTTACTAAGACAAATCAATGCAGAAACACAGCGTTAGTCATCCAGAAACCACATCCTTTCTGATTATAAGCCTCTGGAATTTGCTAACTTCAGTTTACACATCAGATTGAATCTGAAACAATAAACAAAATGATGACTGGTGGTCACGTTGTGGGTAAATCACCTCTTTAACTGACCATAAATTTGTCAGAGTCCTTTTTAGAAAGTTTTAATGGTCAATAAAAAGGATTAAGCAGATTAAAATGTAGTTCTGTGCAGAATCATAACAGCTGACTCAGATGCCGTCTTGGAGCCTGATTTGAGACCATTACAACCGACCAGACTGCCTCCTCTGAGAACGTATGGCTCATTTTTATGTCATGTTATTCAAGCGTAGAAATAACAGGCAATTGAGGAATCCTGTGGGACAAAGAAACGTACTTCACTAGGATGAATTAAAATAAATCGCAGTGTCAGAGCCTCTAATGAAGACAATCCACAAAGCTTTTCTACTGGCATGAGATTTATTTAACATCGGCGCTGATGCAGAGGCAAGGGCTCCTGAAGAAAAACCAACCCCCGGAGAAGAGAGGGGGGGATCTTGCATAGTACCCCCATTTTCAGACACAGAGAGACAGAGATAACCACAAGACTGACAAGATCTATCCCCCAAAATATCCTTTCATTCCCCGAGAGAAGGATGGGGAGGGCAGCGGTGGAGAAACAAGTGATAAGCACCGCTGCGGGAGAACAAAAAGCCACTTGATTCTGAGGGGAGGAAAGGAGGAGAAGGAGGAGGAGGAGGAGGAGGAGATGTGGGACCAGAAGGGATAAAGTGAACGGCCCACGCTGCGAGGATGAGGAGCCTGCCTCTGCTGCTCTGCAGAGATAGAGCAGACCTGTCTGCTCCGTGCAGGCGCAGACTATAAAACCCTCCTTTGAGTCTTTAAAAAGGGATATGCGTACCCAGTCTTCTGGTTCTTGACATGTCCCCAGACTGTCTGCACGGAAAGCTAGGGTTTTACTGTCAAACACCTCCGGTTGCCATGGCAAAACCGCCGTGTCGCGCTTCTTCTTCTAGAAAAACAGCCCCTTTACGCTTCCTTATCACACACCCGGCGACAACAGGTTTGACAAACGAGTAGAAAAACAAAAACAACTGGTATTTTCGCGGCAGAGTCCAGATTCACAGAGGAGCTGCAGTGATTCGAACTGCCTTCTAGGAGAAGCTGGAAGTGGAAGCAGAGTAATTATGTTACCCAAAGCCAAACCCCAACCTGACACATTTTTCACAATCCTCTTTTGCAGGATCACGGCCCCTGCAGAGCACATTATGAGCCGCACTTTGTTGATTAAGATTGTGTAACCCAGTTGTTTGGATTCTATAGGAATATGAGTCATTCAGTGGGGCCTTGGGCACCATAGTGAGCCTCATTGTCCTCTCCCTCCTAAGCAGGCTTGTTACACGAATGAGAAAGGACACACACACACACACAAACCATATTGAGAGCAAATGACTGCTCTATAGCATGTCGAAGGCCTCTCTGAGAACTCGCTGCCCTCTTGGAAAAAGGAAGTGTAACATCCCGGCCTCACACGCTGCTGACAAAAGCTCGGTGAGACAGGCCGGCATGCGGGGAGAGACTTGAGCCTGCCACTAACAGGTCCTGACAGAAGGCATGGAGGCATGACAGGACATCAGAAATCATGGACGTAAACACCAGGCAGGAGGCAGGAGGAGGAGGAGGAGGTGATGACATATTGGGTATCACTAAATCTCAAGATGTGCTTGAGCTGCAGGCCACAGAGGTAACACAAGGGTCAAAATCTGAGCTCTGCTGGTGAAAAGACTCATGTTTCCACCTCAGAAACTTTCCTCAGAGACAAGAAACGTTTGAAGGATCCCAGTGCGTCTCCACCACAGGGACCAGGGTCTAAATTAAGTTCCGGGGACATTATTTAACCCCCCAGAAAGTCCCTGCTCAGGGGGTAGTGCTTTCCAACGTACAGGAACTGGGGTGCTGCTTGCAGTGCTGAACATTTAAAAAATAAATAATAAAATCCACAGACCAGCTTGTTTTTTGTTCACTGAGCTTTGGCACACCAACACAAAGTACAGCAGAAAGCATTCGGTCGACCAAGTTTTCAATTATCTGTTAGGGGGGGTTTTTTTATGCTAACTGCATTTCGAGAGCTACAGCTTGCCGTTATGCCCGGGATGAAAGTATCAGGGGATTGTTTCAACACAGACCTTTTCTTCTCTTTTAACACTGAAGTCATCATTGTATTGCTACTAATTGTGATGTAGCTGTCATTGGCTAGTTAGCTCAGCGGCCCTCTGACTGCGACACAGCCTCTGAGACTGACGGGGGCCTCTTTGACGAACAGGAATACAGTACCAAGGTGATTTATAGCAGCTCCACCTGGGACTGTGACTCCGGGGACAGGAGATGTGAAGCAACTGAGGAGCAAGTTTGTAGCAACAAGGTTATACTGTCTGTGCTGAAATAAATTAACAAGATGTTCATTCTCCCTGCTGGTTGTTCCGACATATTCGGAGTCCTTGCCTCTTTTTCCATTAGCATTTAACAGGTGGCTCGCTTCATGCCCCAAAATATATATTTAAATAATTAATTTAATGTCATGAACATGCAATGACTAGCCGGCTATTGACCTGAACTAACGACTACTAGTTAACTAGGAAAATATTTAGTTTTTGTTCCAAGAACTTGACATTCCAAGCCCTGATTTGGCTTACTGAAAAAAGTTAAGGCAGTATTTGAAAGTCATTTCCACCTTACATAATCAGATTTTTTTCAGTTTGGTGAACAAAAACCCTGTCGACACTCCAGTGAAAGCAAAAACAAAAGCCTCTGTGCAAACATTTTTCATCCCAGGTCTGTTTTTCAGAGGTGAATAGAAATTTTGAAGGTTGAGGACTACAGGGGACTGCAGCATTATGTAAAGTATAAATACAAAGGTTGAGAAAAGTGGAGAGGGCAAAATAACCTTTCAGACAAGAAAAAATGTCTCTGCTATTATGAAAACACTTCAAAAGTTCATTTTGGAATGCCAGAGTGTTGTCTTATCTTCCTCATTCAACTAGAGCTCTATGAAAACTTCAGATTCTCCACAGCTGACAATTGCGATGTGCGATCTGGGTCACGCTCTTAATAAAAGCTACTGTATTCGCACATAGTGTGTGTAGGATTGCGTGCATGTGCGTCTGCATGTGTGTGTGTGTGTGTGTGTTTCTGCAGTGTAAGCACATGCTGTCCTCCATCTGCTGTTTGATAGAGACCGTTTCCTTTCCTGTGCAGCCAGCCAACCAGCCAGCCTTCCTGTACCGCTCTGCTCCAGAGGGGAAATGGGAGCAAGACTGCCACACACTCCTGACAAAAACCCTGGATAAGATACGTACACACGCAGACACTGCTGGACAGACAATGACTTAGCCACACATTTTAACACAAACACAGTCTCCTCTCCTTTCTCTTTCCTTCCGTCTTAGACTTCAGGCTTTGTTTTCCATTCCTCCATCTACTGTATGTTCCCTTTGTCCTTATTCTTTCATGGTCAAACACCTACACAAGTCATTAAATAGCTTGGTGGAGACTAAAATATTTGAAATGCACAACAATGAAGGGGATTGTTAAATACAGGAAAAGTCAATAGCATGGGTGTAGCAGTTTTCACAGTTATAACAACTCTAATCAGGACATCAGTGCAGTGAAATTGCTATTAGCCACACCATGCATGGGTTGTAATAACAGGAAAATGAATCTGTAGTTAAAATATACAGACCAAGTGTGTGTGTGTAATTTGACAGAGGCAGACCATCTATCTGAGACAAACCCAGTGACCTTAGTTGATGGCAACTCACCTTTTACTGACAACAGCAACCGAATAGCAACTGTCCAGTCGTAGCAACGGTAACCAGGCAACACAGACCTGTCAAGCTTTGCGTTTCTCTACATGTTAATGCAGCATCCATGGGGCTCTAAGAATAGTGATACTCTGTCTTTTCTGTGTTTCAAAGATAAGATTAAACTTTGTTTTTATCTGCTCTAACGTAAGCTGCAAATGTTAGCATGTCTGGCTAGATACGACTGCATTCCCCTACTACTACTGCAAAGTCATGGCTTATACCCAGTGATTTAATTGGGATTCGTTATGCCCCTTGCTAGCAACTGAACTGTCCGACAGAAGGTGAGCTCGCCCAGGATGTCATTGTCAAGGCTTGTTTGAGCACTGTATTTGTTTTGCTTGCTAACTAGCCACACCCCCTTGCTGTCTAGCGAGGCCGATGGTGTATTTGTCTAGCTCCACTCCCACACCCGTTAGCACGCATTACTGACTCTCCTGTTTAGCATGCTAACTTGCCACCAATGCGTCTCTCTGGGTCACTCTCTTAACTCTAAGCCAGGTTAGCTTAGCACTTATCCTTGGGTGATCACGTTCCAGCTGGTCTGGCTGGGTGACTGCCTCAAGGTCCGCTGCACTAATCTAGTCCCTGCACTACCTTACCTGACATTAATGAGTGTATTTCTGTCACTTATATATATAATATATATAATATATATATATATAATATATATATATTATAAAACACACATATGTGAGCTGACCAAAGTTTGCTAGCATGTAAGCTACCCTATTCCTTTTAGCATTCCTTACATCACGTATGCACTTGAAAATCTATGACAATGAGAAGCTGCTTTTGTTTACTTCTCTGTGGATTCAAGGACGTAGCGTTTCAAGGATTACTACCAGTCTCAATGTTAAATCTGCCACCGTTATCGCTGTAAACTGCATACGTGCAGTGTGAGGATGGAAACCTTGACAGACGTAGCAACAGTAACTAAGGAGGGCAGGGCTTAGCGAAGGGTCAAAATTACTCATTGCTGTCTGGATTCACTTCCATCTCTGTCTGCTTTAGTTTTCCCACCATTCCTAATACAGAGATACCTGTAAGGCTTCAGTCTTAATTATGCTGACCACTTAAATGTCACAATATTCTTTTAGGAGTAAAAACCCTGGAAAAACCTGCCTCTATAATGTCAGCAATAGCGAAGGCACCGAGGCACGAGTGAAAAAATATTAAAAGCTTTTTTTTGTATGCCAGCTAGAGCAAGAAAATACATGTGACCAACTAATCCAAACAAGCTCCTACTCAGGTTTCAAATATCAGTATGAATTCAAAACCAACAGAAACTATATTCAAAACATTATAAAAGGTGCCGTGTGCACAGTCTAGTTAACTGTGTTTTACTACTTACACTTTACTGTGCAGTCCTCTGTCCTTACTACTGTTCTACTTCCTGTTTCTTGATCCTTTTTACCAGCTGACACAAATAACACACTGTAGCCACGAATCTGCAGATTGAGTGAGTGACTGAATAGCCACAAATATGCCAAAAAAAAACTAAAACTATTAATACATGAGGAAAATAAACAATCAAAGTGACTTCTGTGTCCAAGTGAAATCCTCAAAAAGATCCCCAGAGACTAAACTCAAGTATGAACATAAAAAGGAGGCATTAAACCTTAAATAAACTGATGCAGTGTTTTGTAATGCAGGCCACGGTGTGCCAAATTACCTGGATGAGTGTTGATTCAATGTATGCTGACTCTCAGGTCCATAATAGCAGGTCACATGGTTCTGACGGAGTCCAGTAGTCACATCGTTGCCGTCGTCTTCAGCGAGAAAGTTGGACGGAAGGAGGAGAGACAATCCTTGGATCCAGGTGACAGCTGCGAGTTCTCCTCCTGCGAGGTCTCACCACTTCACTTCCAGCAGCTCACCAAGCAGCAGCCAGTTGTTTTTGTAGGGCAAAGGGATGCTGCTCACCACCTTTATTTTAACAGAGAGCGAGAAGGACAGAGAGCACGTTAGACTGTTAACTACACAACACAGAGAGACACAAATGAGGAGGAGAAACTGTGTTGCAGTTCCTGTCTTCAGCAGAAATGGTATGTAGCAAGAAGAACAGACAGCTTCCCCAAAGGAGGAGGCTGTGAAGTAACAAGCAGGACCTAGAGCACTATGAATCAGCATATATACCCTCTATATGTTACCCTTCATGCATAATAACGAAATTTAGCCTTGAGGGCAGTTCAGAAGAATATGAGAATCTTCCTCACCAGCAAAGGAACAGCGGAGATGGCACAAAGTCTAAAAAGGTGCCCAAGGGTGATATGCAGATGGTCACTGAATGTTACCATGGTGAGGAAAAGACTTATAAATTAGACACGAGAGTTAAATGGGTTCCTTTTTTGGGGAGCGCCTGTCATGCAAATTAGTCTTCCATATCCAGCAGCCAACTCCAAGTATGCATCACTTTGTTTCCAGGCAAAAAAAAAAACTAAAAAATTAGGTTCCCCTGATTTCTAAATCTACTAAGGGTGGAAAATATGCATATCAGCCCAGATTGTGAAGTTTTAATATAGCCTCTTTCTCTCTTGTTACCAACATTTTTATTATAATCCCAGAGAGAGTTAAATATGTCTAGAGCTGGGTATTAAAAATATGACAGCAGTACCCTCAAAGAGATACAGGTACTTCTTTTCTATGTCATTCGATACACAATAGGTATATGGGAGCATTCCGGAAATAACCCTTCCACACTTCCTGTGCATTTGTTTTTATCAGATGCCACAGGTGTGTCGTATAACCATACTTTAAAATGTTACTGATACGCTGAACTGCCATCACTGTCAAATACAATGCGCTCAACTAGGACTGTGACAACAATACAGTGGTCATGTGATGCTTATCATGGAGTTGAGCTCATTGCAGTCATCACCACAAATTTTATTTTGTAGGGTCAAACTCATGTTATTCCATTGCACAATGTATCTGAGATCAGCGCTGTCACATCCAACAAATCAGGAACAAAGCCTCTGTTTGGTTTACAGTCTCAACCCAAGGCATCACGGGATTGTCAGTGGATGGCTTACAACATACCAACTACAAAAATAACTGTTAACAACACAGGAAGTGCTGGATTTATCATTATGGATTTATTTGACCACTTCTCCAAAAAAGACACTGCGGATCAAGGCTGGATTACAAACCTTCTCAAAAGACATACAATAACACTGGAGCAAATGTTATAGGCATAAAGTTATCACTATTGTCAGCTTTCCATCCTTACTTCAGGGCTAACCCATCACTTTTTCAGCAGTCTAGGAAATAACATACAAGGCTTTTCTTGGTCTTGAGGAGCTGCAGCGTTTTTGAACTGGCACGCCTGTACTGTACATTTACTGCCAGAGTGACAACTTATAGCTAACCTTTTCCTAATTATTTGGGCTATCCTGCAGGAATACAGTACTTTTTCACCACAGTAAGAAAACATATAAATAGCATCACAGCCTTATGCTCACCACACCAAAAGCCGCATGGATTGTAGCTGTGCTGTGATAGAGGGCCAATGACACACCAAAGAAATTAATGAACACTTGTTGTCATTGGCTACAAGAAAAACCATACAAAGAATTATTTCTTTCTAGATCTGGGTACAAAAAGAATCAAATTAACTAAAGAAGCTTCGATACTACCTGGTACTGAGTTATTTGGTTGATACCCTAAAGGTCTCGAGCACCAATACCCAGCCCTAGATATGTCACTGAATATTTTTACTATTTTTGGTCTGTTTGTGTGAGAACATACTGGTACATACTATGCATAAGTTATAGTAGCGATTGCAGGCTGGTGCTATCCAATATATAATCCCCTCTATTACCCAGGGGAGGCCTGAAAGGAGGGTATGGAAGGAGAGGAGGAGGGTGTCAGAAAAAAAAAAGGGACAAGGAGCACAATTTATCTACCTGGGAACGCTGAGCAGCCAAAGAATCTGGAGGCAGCGTTTTGGTGTGGAAACCTCGTAAGTACAGTTTCTACCTTCAACTGAAGGATGAAAACTTAAATGGTCCGATTACATTCTTAAAAATGTGAAACTTTTTCCAAAACTGCACAAACTACATGCTCACAACTGTTTCTTTTCTCTGCTACTGCAACTTTCACATTTTAGAGATACAAGGTTTTCACCTGCCAGCAGTGGGGAGCATGCCGATTGGTTGCTATGGCGACATTCTCGTCTAGCCGAGCCGAGGGGAGGTGTAAAGGGGGATTCTCCTCTCTCTCTCTCTCTCTCTCTCTCTCTCTCTCTCTCCTCTCTCTCTCTCTCTCTCTCTCCTCTTCTCTCTCTCTCTCTCTCTCTCTCTCTCTCTCTCTCTCTCTCTCTCTCTCTCTCTCTCTCTCTCTCTCTCTCTCTCTCTCTCTCTCTCTCTCTCTCTCTCTCTCTCTCTCTCTCTCTCTCTCTCTCTCTCCTCTCTCTCTTTTTCTAGGCTGTAACGATAAATGAATGGACACATCTCCTCCGCCCCTCTTCCCTCTGCAGCTCAGTGAAAACAGGCAGTCAACATTTGCTCTATGACATCCTGGAAAATGAGGTGTCATGCTTGAGGATTTCCATGACAGCCAAATAATGGCACGAGCTGAGGAGTTTGTGCTCAGAAGGCAGGATAGAGTGGAATAGAAGCTACATCAAATGAAGGTATCGTTAATCCTGCATAATATAGTTTTAAATTTACACCTAAGTCCCTGGAAAGACCTGCAAGGGAGTATTTCAAATCACATATCATCTCAAAGTTTATAAATAAATAATATGAGGTCCAACAGTGCGGAATCAGATCAAGCAAACTATTGAATAATAGAAGAACCTCCCTGTAATGCAATCAGATGCAGAGCATCACGCTCGACTCGACAACATCAGAGGAAAACAGCAACCTGTGAAAGCAACTGAATGCAGAATACCATCTGTGTGTCTGAAATCTTGTTATGCCCTGTCTGTGTGTGGATGCGGAAGCTTTAGTCCATCTGAACAGGGTCATCATTCGCGCCCTCCAACAGCACCGACTGGACAGTGCTGCTGCAGCGACAGCCCAAGACAAGACAGCACGTACTAGACTCTTGGAAAAGGTAAGAAAAGAAAAATAAGTGAGAGTAATCGGTTTTTACCTGCCAACTTCCCCAGGTTGCACCCTAAAGGCGAACTGACTAATTCAAACAAGAACACTCACTGCAACACCTTTTCTTTTCTTCATTTTAAAAGAGAATCCAACTAAATCCATTCTTTCTAAGCTAAAAAAAAAAAAATCTGGTTTATTTTAGGGGAAGCAGGGGCACTGTCACTGACAGTATGTGGTGAACAAGGCAGCCCTGGTGACTCTCCACCGCGGTTAGTGTATCACTTCCTCACAGTCATACACCGATTACCACAATGCATGTGATAAATATTGAAAAAATATGGGTGTTGCTCATACATGAGTCATCTTACATTTGGATTGTCCACAAATGAACACAAGTGAGTTTATCTGTAATATCTTAAAGTCGCATGATTCCATGAATGTACAGAGTCGAGAGGAGAAAAAAACTATAGGTAGATAAAAGAAAGTACGGGGCATTTTTAAAGACAGCTGCTACAACAGTTGCTACAGCCATGTTTACACCGCAGGGACCAGGGTCTAAATTAAGTTCTGGGGATGTTATTTTACCCCCAAAAAGTCCCCTCTTGGGAGGTTGTATTTTCCAAAAGCTCAGGAGCTTTGTAGTTAGGGCTTGCAGTGCTGAACATTTTTGATTGTCCGATTACTCGGCAGCATTTTATTTCAGATGTCATTTTTAAGAATATGCATCCACACACCTGTTTGTTTTTTGTTCACTGTGCTTGTATGCACCAACCTTGAGACGTCAAAAGTAAGGAGGGACTTCGAAGTCAAAGCAGGGGCTCTGGAGGTTCTAACTCACAGAAATATGAGTTTTTTACACTTTGTTTCCTGCATTTTGGTGACTTTTAATGACTGAGAATACCATATAATAAGCACACATTTTTGCAGCCTGCAGGTGACCTAGAACTGACACTTATTAACTGGAAAACAGCGCGGGTGTGTTACAAAGAACTGGATACAGAGGCCCAAGCAACTCTCTTCCGTGTAACATGCGCTGTATTGTTGTCTGAGTGGAAACAGGAGACTTTTAGAGTCATAGGGCTTACGCACGCTGTAGATTACCAGAAACAGGTTGTGATAATATTTTTTAAAAAATGTCTGGAAATTTGTCATAAATCAGGAGCAGTACGGGAGAATTGTGACCTCAGGGGGAAACTGGGAGAGGGAAATAAACAGGAGTCTTCTGGTAAAATCATGAAGGTTGGCAAGTTTGTGCGTCGAACAGATGGACAGACGATGAACAACCGATGTCACTGTCGTATAGTTGCATGTAAAAACATCTGTTGCTTTCATATGTCAGTGGACTCATTTTCCTGATCATTGCAGGTCTTTAGACCACACTGGAATGCAGACAACATGCTAACAGAACCTTTTAGCTTCTTGAGAAGTAGTTCCCAGGACTAAAAGTTCCAGGTACTTTGGATGAAAACACTATGTAATATCAGACTGCTAGCTGTTTGTGGCTAATAAACAGGGAGTGTAAAAACACTTTTGCACTCAAATTAGCATGAACAACATGAGGTGAGGCATCACACTCCAAAGGAACAAACCTGAAGAGTTTTCACAGCAACATAACACAAACAGGCAGCACTCAGAAAAGACAAATCATCTCTGGCACTGTCTCGGATCTCTGCTCTCTGGAAGGCCAGATGTTAGGTCTGTGTGTGTGTGTGCAGTAACTTCAAAGAATGTTTTATTTTCTGTATATAACCTCTTCGTGCTTCAGCTGAGGCTGTAATGGGCTGTCCAACATGTGGACTTTTGCAGGTCTAAGATTTACAGCTGCAGACTCAAAGACACAGTTTCACCAAAACTCTCACGCGGCTGTTATTTCCCCTGACAAGATCCCAAGCTCAGCTGAAAATACATCGGACCAAGGTGACGAATACCAGCTCAAAGACAGACGGACACCTTGTACACCTATATGCATGCACACAGAGACACACACACCTGGCCTCTTTGACTCACCCACCTCTCCAGGGTTGTGGTCAATCAGATTAGAGCATTATACCGAGATCTTCGAGTGCACAGACACAAATCCATTTATAGAGATAAGCTTGGAGGGAAACACACAGCCACACACATACACACAGCCAGAGAGAGAAAGAGAGATGTCACTTCACCCACTGAGGAGCCATCCAAGTCGCTATCGGGCTCCAGCATCAGTCCAGCACAACATTGTGTTTACAGAGGTCAGCTTTGACCTGCTACAGTGTCACTCCCGTAAACACTAAGCCTCCATACACAGATCAGGACCTCTCCAGTGGGTCAGAAGATAAATCTCAGGGATCGAGAGATGATTTAGAGGACAGAGACTCAGATGAAATTAGTTTTCTTCCAGACTCTCATTTTATTTTTTTCTAATAAATTCATGGGATAATTTAGTTATCTCAGGCCTCCAATTATTCAAATGAATCAATCTGTGAAGGAAAAATTAGAATGCAATCTGTGATGAGGGGCTGCAAATAAACACTGTTTTAACTTCTTCTTTCCCACCTCCCTAGCAAACACTCTTTTTTTTTTTAAATTTTTTTGTATTTTTTAGGCAGAGAACAGGAGATCTTAGGGGGAAGTAATAGTAGTTCAACAGTAAAAGCCACATGGAAGTGGTATACAACATCTGAAAGCTGGGAACCTGAAGATTGTGTTTTAGTGAGGCACCTATTCACATTTTGAAAGTTTACAAGGACTTAGAACAAAATTGAATATTGAATATTGAAGTGCATGATGGCCATTCCCATGCTTTATCATGGTTGTTAAGTTATTACACAGACTCGATGCACAGTTTTTATCCCTCCAGAATTGTAAAAGTGATCAAAAAAGTGGTCCCTCCAAAAGATCTTGAGGGACACCACAGAAAAAAATTCATGCTGTGGTTTGGTATCAAAACCCTGTGACATTTTTGGAGATTTCAGTAAGAACTGCATTTTTCAGCGATTGGATGTTGAGCACTTCTGCTCTGGGGGTTTGTTCAGAGACCCCCTTATTGTTAACATACATAGGAAGGCCATACATCATCTGAATGCCTCAGGCCTCTTGTGGTTGTGGAGTTTCATAAGGCTGGGATTATCCTAGAGGTCACAGGAAGATCAAGGTTTAAAAAAAAAAAAATCGCACTACAATGAAATGGTTACTATGGGGACTAACATCATCACATATGAATACAAGTGGACTCACTGACTCCACAAGTCTCTCAGCTTTCCAGTCAGACCCAATTTATGCAATTCCAAAACTATTAAGTGACCCCACTATGCAGAAATGCAGAATATGTAAAAATAACACATGCAAAAACTGCATGCATTTGCACACAACTGCATGGGATTTATATGAAGTGGTCACGTCTGTAAAGGAGCTGATAAATACCCGTGACCTCTGCACAGTCATTTGACCCGGGACTTAATGCTGATTGTAGCCTTTCCCACTGAAGACAAAAGCCAGATGTTAGATGTTTTGTCCAGTGTAAAAGGGGCTTTAGACAACAGAGAAAAAAAAAATGAGGCTATTTTCCAAAAGCTGCGTAATGGAAAATAATAAGATGTACAGTAATAAGGTGGTGTTGAATATTTAATGAGGAGGCTTTAATTAGAATAGAGCAGCAGCAGTCTAGCACCTGCTTCACCACATCACTGTTAGAGAGATGTAAAAGTGAGAGAAGTGGCGAGGCTTTTCTCGTGATTTATGGTGTTTACAGGCGAACCTGAAAGGGACAAAATCAGCCTCAAGATGAAAACTGCCGCAGCAGAAATTATAATAAATGGCACTGCAGGAGAGAAATGCATGTGTGTGGACTTTATGCCTCCATGATCACATGTGAATAGAGCCGTGTCCCTGATGAGCTGTCCACACATTGCGAGCTTAATGTTCCGGAGCGAGAGGACAGGCGGCAACAAGAAGCGTGATTTCGTTAGCGAGACTCCCTCGCCTGTCCGCCTCACTTTCAAACACACCGGTTGTATCTTGGCATCCAGGTCTGCTGAGCACCGCAGAGTGGCTCGTCGCCAAACCAAGCAGGATGTGAGTGTGATAATATCATATAGCTGCTCTTCCAAACTTGGCAATCGCGGTTATAATCAAATATCTGGAAATTTCCTAAAGGGCCCAGGCAGGACTAGATCATTTACAGACAGACTGCGGATGTGATGGACCACATCAATAGTGGTATTCATTTAGTGGGCAGCTAAATGAGAACCCTGATTTAATACTCACCTGTGGCTCTCTCAGATCAATAACCAATAGAGCGATGGAATAAGACTCTGAAATACAGGAAATGTCCAAAGTCCATCAAGAATATAAGGAGCAGCTGCTGCTGAGGCCAGCTGCAATGACTCCCGGGTGGTTTTAAAATATATTTAAAAGCTCTCATGAGCTTCATATTTCATGTTAACATTATTAGAGTCGAGTTTCTCTTTTTTCTTGTGTATTGTTATGATAGCAGGCAGAAGCAGCGCTTTCCTTTCCCTCTAACATTATCTTATCTTGACAAATTATCTGAAGATCTGAAAATGGACTGGAACAAGATTCCGTACACACATTCAAAGATTCCCAATTACTCTTATTACGACTTTTCCTCCATTTCAACATCTATTGGATGAATTGCAATGAAATGTGTTGCAGACATGCATGCCCCACCTCAGGATGAACTGTCATAATGCTGGGCTTGTGTTTACCATGGTAACGAGAGGTTGTAAACACAAGCTCTGCGGTTTCCATTTTAAGGTCAGTATTCTGGTTTATGACCAAATACCTGCAAAACTCATTTCCATTGAGGAATTGGTTCTAATTTGGTTCTAATTTGTTTGGTGCAAAGTCCCACTGTTTGCATGCTACCATGCTAAACTAAGATGGTGATTAAAGTTTCCTTTATACCTTCTAAACATCAGTAAGCTAGCCTGCCCATTCTAAGCGTGCCGATGTTAGCACTATGTACTTTCACTTAAATATCTATATGATGCAACAATTGTGAAATTCTGGGCTGATACTGATGTTTAAAATATCAGTTTGGCAAACAGCTGGTGCTAATGCAGGTGGGGTTTTTTTGTGGTTGTTTATCTTGTTTTTGTTGTTATTTATTCCCCTTTTGCATCAGGCAATGTGAATCTTAGTTGCCAATAAGCTGAGTGCAGTCAACAAGGCGAATATATCGGTACATCCCCACATATATACGTTTGATTGATTGTCCAGTCATCTCAGGCGAGTTTAACCCTTGTGGCTGTAGTATAAGGACGCTTGTTTAATGTCTGATGAAGGTCTGTGAAATGTAGCTTCTTTAATCAAATAGCATGCTGACAGTGTGTGGGAGTCCACCATGTTTTCATTATATTGCATTCTCCTACGCACCTGCCTCATTGTTTTGCATTAGCATATATAATTTTTGGTTGAACAACAATAAAAAATGAGGATCAGTCTGGACAGCCCGTCAATCCAGTTCTCTGTCGCATGACCCAGACATGACTTACAGTTGGCCAGAGGCCTCAAAAAAAATCCTCAGTTCATTTTAACTGCAGCATGTAAAAACAGACATTATTCAGCTTTCTATCCCACAATCCGATACACTTCGCCTCAGCGGTGGTGTCTCTCTTCTCTTCCTCCTCTCACATCCTTTCCCAAAGCTTCTGCTCCCAGGCTCCTGGGATCGACTCAGACAGAACGGGGTTAGGATTAAACAAGTCCCCAGCCGAAGATTCCCTGCAACACTTAAACTCCATGAACCCACCTGGTAAATATTCATGACCGAGAAACAGTGGGATTCCACGACAACGAGGAAGAAACGAACACATCTCCACACACAGACAGTTACAAACCATCCTCTAATACACACAAAAAGACACAAACACACATATAGACTGACATTAATGGCTATGTAAGAAACATGTACACCCACACAAAAGGGGAAAAAAAAAAAGCCCGGTGGATTTCTCAAGCTATCAGTGTGTATATCTGGCTACAGCCCAAGGCTACATGTCTTGTCTGTCTGCACAACCTTGTCTGGGAACGGAGATGTTTCACACGTTGGAGAGAGCGCCACGAACGCCTCCACTTCTTTCACAGAGAACTGCCAAAAGTAGGAACCGGAGTGAGAAATCAAAACACAAATGTAGCTGTGGAGCAATATGCAACAATGCTCTTTTTTCAGGAATGGGTTAATTTATCTGTTTCAGATCATTGCGACAGAAAGGTCAGGCTGTCTATTGGATGATTAACACATACATCAATAAAAATACATGGCGAGAATCGTTTTAAAGCCATGAAATTTGAATAAGAGTGCTATTTGGCAATTTGCTTCCGTGCTTCTGTGCTTTGACGTGCTTCCTATACAAACTGGGAGCTAGGGAGGGACTTCTCAGTAGCCTATAGCGCAGAATGAATGTTAACACAGTGCCGTAACCTTGCAGACTCTTCCTGGATTGGGAGCTCCCAGTGAACATGGTGAGACTCGGGCTGAGCACCGCCTCCAGCACTGATGGACGTTTGACAACTGGGAATACAGTACAAAGGTGGTTTTCCAACTGAGTTTGGCTCCTTGTAACACAGGGCTTAGTCAGCTAACACCGGCATTAGCTGTGTGGCAAACTAAGCTAACGGAAGTTAGCAGTTAGCTACTTTAGCAACAGGTAAAGCTATGAGGATGCTCAGGAAAGCATCAAGAAACTTGGTTAATGACCTCAGTCATGTATTTCCTGTCGGCCTCAGAGGCTGTCTTCAGGACCTGCCCGCTAACGGTAGCGAAGTTAGCAGAAACTGTGACCCAGATTTGAAGCTGAGCAGTCAGACGGCATCTGAGGGAAAATACAGAAAGCATTTTCTCCAAAAATTTGATCCAGTATCACCCAGATTTAATGAATAAAGTCATACGTTACATTATATGTTAAGCTATACAGTTTAACATTAATCAGAGGGCTGCCAGCCCATCGTATGCACCATGTAGCTAACATTAGCTTATTGCTCAAGCAGTCCACTATCAAATGCTTTGCGCATACTCTACTGTCACAGACAAAACAGCAACCGACTGTTGCTAGCTAGCTAAGTAATACATCTTAGCCTTAGCTCTGCACCGCTAAAAGTTTTGAAGAGTTTCTGTAGTTCTAGCTTACCTAAGCACCAGTCATATTTTGTTTTACAGGAAGAAAGAAAACGAGCAAATTTCCTATGATTTTTATATAAAAATACAAAGTAATTGATTTTTTTTTCATATTTTGCTCAATAGGTGGACAATATGACCAAAAATGTGATCTAAAAAGGCATTTTTCATTTCAGCTTGGCTCTGGAAGATCCTGCTACTCCTGCTGTAGGCTGTATGAATAACAAAATACAAAACAACCCCACTCTCCCTCATGTCCGTGAACGCAACATCTTTGGCTCCTGGTCAGAGGAACTCTCACGTCTGTGTAATTGTATGAAAGTGACTCAGACGACTCGCTGTCCACAAGCAGGAAGAGAAACAGTTTAGGTCACATCCTGTGTGTGAGCCGTGGTTTACAGCCAAACACAGGGGGGTATAAAATTAGCCGGACTGTGAGAACTAGAAAGAGATAGAGAGCGAAAGGACAGACTGAGACTCGGCCCTCCGAGCACATAAAAAAGAAAAGACAAAAGCCTACAGGGGAGGGAAGGAGTTGGAGCCATAAGTGGAACAGCTCTCTTCCTGTCAAGTGTGACAATTCTGGCTGTACTAACACAGATGTCATCGTTTGCTCAACGCTGGCTCAGTTGTGTGGCACATTAAGCCAGATTAGAGAAGGAAGCAGCACACTAAAACTGCATATTTGTGAGCTATGACCTAGAACATTTATCGTGGGTGGGTCTCACACCCATAAGCAAAGGCGAAGTTTGCTTAAAATGACTCATTCCGTAATAAATATTGTAAAACAAAAAACAGCTGACTTAGACCAGTGGCAAAAAAGGTCTGTTGCCATTACACAGGAGCAAAATGTTAGATGGGAAATATGGAGAGACAACTGTGAGGCACAGTGTCATGAAATGTTGTGGAAAATTTGGCACGGTAACTCTAGGGAATCACCAAATTCTTGCTCTGGATATGTACATTTCATAGCAACCCATCAAGTAATAGATGAGATATTTCACTGTGGACCAAAGTACTGGCCAGGCGGACAGATCTTCTGACCTATCCTTAAATTTCTTCATTCTAATTCCTAATTTCTTTATAATAAATAACCCCCCAAATTATTTAGTATCAAAAGAATCCAAAAGAAGAATGTGTCTGAATGTTCATTGTCTGAATGCTTTGTGTTAGTGTTATAGATCCAGATTTTTATTGTGATTTTGATGTTATTATTATCAGTTTTAAATGGGCTGCTGATTAGGTGGGGAACGAATGTTTACAAGTGTTTAAATTTACAACAATAGATTTTTTGGCCATTTGTGCAAAGCAGAAACAAACTGGGGAATCACCATATTCTTTCAGATTCTTTGTTGCTTAAACTGACCGAAACTGTGACAGAGAACTGAAAACAATTGTTAAAACCCAACCCAGTAACCCAACAATTCATCTCATACAGGAGTCAAAACTCAGTCTCCTGAGTGGACGTCCTGTGTTTAACCCATTCATCCACTACAATCTGCTCTCCTTGTGTTGACTTTGTTGCTCTTTACAGTCTTCGCAGTAATGTTTCTGGGCTCTCTGACAGAAAGAGTGCTGACAGAAAGTCCAGAAGGCCCAGTTCTCCCATGTGTGAATCAAAGCAAGAGTTGCAGACCAGAAAACAGGGAATGTGCTCTGTTGGATGGTAAAATTTTTAGTGGGTTTGTCACCATGAACCACCCTTTAGCACACAGGCTACGAACAGTCATGTGTTTGTTATGACCGGCTCTGCTCGGTCATTGGTGAGGTATGTCACGCTAAGTCATCACATCACAGAAGTCATACAGAACTGTGTGTTCTCACTGCTACAGCTGGACACCCCCATACTGTCATGGAGAAAGTTTGCCTGCGACAGGAAGTAAGAGCTCATAGGAAGAACGCCCTGTAAACTTAAATCAACAGGATATGGATGATTTACAGGGTAACATCCACAGCACTCGGGAGCAGTGACCGGCCACGCCTCATATAAGGTCCTGAAACCTCTTTGTATGTTTTTCTTCAAAGGCATCACTTCAGTTGATATACAAGCAGGGCTGTGCATGTGTGAGTAAATACTGTAATCTAGTCATCAGATAGAGGAGAACTTCCACCCCCACCCTAGCCTCCTTCCAGGAAGTAGTTGCGTAAATACTCTGCTGAATTATAGTCTGACATGTAACGTGAAACATACTGGAGGCCACTGGCTGCAGCTCTGGAGGGCAAAAGGATCAGGTTTGCAAAGCACTGACCGCAAATTTTTCGATATTTCTAAAAGAGAAAGTAATGATGGAATTACATCTCTTGCTGCAGGCATTTCACGAGCAGACCCAAGAGAATTAAGCCCCGTTCTTCAGAGTATAGCGTTACTGTCTGCCACACTTTAAACAATAATAAAAACCAGGATTTTTTCTTGAAATTCAGATGCAAATATCAGTGTGTTATTTTAATCTATTTCCTCGCAGTTACAGCGACCCAGAGGGAAATCACGATGAGAGAGAAGCCCTGATGTTGTACTCTATCTTTAACAGGTAACAGGAAATTGGCCATTCAGCACATCATCTACAGTAGCTGCTCCAGTCAGCCGACGGACTGATGGATGGCGAGTCACACTGGAGCTACGACACCATTGATTTTCTACATATACAACCCAAGACTGCTGATTCGAGATAATGTTACAATTTTAAAAGGCTTTGCTGTGATACTGTGGTGATAAATTCAGCCAATGAAACTGATAAATGAGCTCAGACGACACTGACAGCTGAGATTTATTCCCAGGGCATTGATTTATTTGTCTGGATGATGTACATTATTTATAGTTTATAATTTCTGGTCCAGTATTGAGCTTTTAGAGTTAAATAGAAACGCCAGCCATCATATAACACTGGTTTTCCTGCTCAGGAAATTAAATGTTGCCCTTGTTGTAATAAACACATAACTGTCACTGTACATCCACTGAACCACAGTGTCATTTAATGACATTTCACAATATTTACCTCATCACACTTCATCACCATGATATAAACTGAGGCACTTTATGATTTTGTTGTTAGCCTCCATTGATCCGCAACATCAGTGCTCTTCTTACCGTTGTCTGTAAATCAAACTTGAGCTACTGTAAATATCACCATGTTCAGCTCAAGTGATATTCTGTAACCTTTAATCTATTTACTGTTGAAAGTTTAGACTAAGCTCTCACTAAGTTTGCCGTTTTGACCTTCAGTCCACACTAAGCTGTTGCTTTTCACACCCTAAATCAAGGTTCTCTTTTTCAAAACCTGAATTTTGTGTTTCGAAAGCCTGAGCAAATCCAAAGGCGCCAGCCTAACGTTTTTAGAGCAGATGAGGGAAACGATGACATACATCTGGCCACAGCAGATGGCCACCCACCATACAGTCTGGTTCTGTTTGAGGTTTCTGCCTGGAAACTATATAACTATAAAACTAGTAAAACTATATTAATATAATTAAATAAATGAAACTGACTTGACTTAGATATGGTGGCTGTTTACTGGAATTGAAACTGTCTTGACAAAAACTCAGAAGTAGTTGTGTGAAGAATAAAAAAAAAAGAAACCTTGAGAGAGAACTAAAAGTCTCGCAGACTCTCTGTCTGTTTTGGAAGGTTGTAAATGAAAGAAGTCACAAAGTTTCACTTTCTTTGTACCATACTAATGCCTTTGAGAAGACATTTTGTCTGTCACCTCACTGATTTGTCAGTAAAGCCGCTTACACACCACAGATATCATAATTAAACAGTGTTTGTATTGGTTTTGTCTGACAACTGCACAAAGAAAAAACAGGGATTTGACTGATGTCTTAATGGAGCGCAGTTAAATAGTAGCATTTATTTATTTCTGAGGCATTTTATTATTCATTTATAAAAGATATTTTTTGGCATTTGGCCAAAAACAGTAGATCTAGACAGGAAACATGGGAAGAGACAAGTGTTTGACATACAACAACTGGTTAACTTTAACCATGTTTGATGTAATTATATGGTATGCAGCAATCTGTATATTTTCTAGACCATAACATTGTTTAATTTATAATTTTATAAATACAAGTGTGTCCCTTTTTTGTACCTACTGTGATTTGATGTAGCTAAAATTTTATGTAAGAGTGTTAAGACCCAATTTCTGTACATTAATTTAAAATTTCTTCTCTTTTTCCTCCAATTTCATAAAACATCTTTGAGGGTAGATGATGAAGACTCTGACAAATAGGATGACGAATCTGATATGCTGTTTATATGTAAGATACACGTTTGATATGTTGTTGAATGGCTTTCGTGTTGCTGTTTTCCTCCATGTTCCTTTTTCCCTGCACTTTATTGAGTTGTTGACTGTTTTTGGATTACCCTGGGTGGTTCGGATGGTTAACCACACCTGCCATCAGTTTATTGTCGTGCGTGATTTATAAAAATGGGTTTGGTTTCCATTTTTCAGAAGATCCAATTCAGTCAAAAGCTTGTAATTATTAAACTTTTGTGGCATAGAGTAAGAATGTAAGCCTTAGCCTCAAACCAGTACTTCCTCTTCATAGTTCTCTGACAACCAAAAAACATGTAAATGAGAACAATAAATCATTATTTATGCCGGATTAAAACACAGAATAAGTTACCATGGAGAGTGGGAGAGGGACTCAAGAGAGTAGCCAGACTGTCTGTTCCACTCCGTAACAGATGTTGGCAGTGATGAACAGTTTTTTGTTTGTTGAGTGAAAGAGGAAGAAGAAGAGATTTAGTCATTCTCCTGTCATTTAGATGGTTACGTGTGGAAGGACATCTTTATGAACTCAACAATAGTGCAAACACACAGTTGGCTTAGTGTAGACGCAGTCTCTGTGCATTCTCTAGTCCAGCCAGTATCAGTCTTGGCCATCACTTGAAGGGATGAAAGGTTGGGCGTTTTGTCAGCGAGTCTTGCTACCTGTCACGGAGATTACTGCTGTGGATCATTGGAAGGAGCTGTAAACAAAAGGCCCATGTGCATGGCTCTGAGGAGAGGAGATAAGAAGGTGTAGGAGGGGTTCTTCTGGTGGTGGAGGAGGGGGGGGGGGGGGGGTGTTACTGATCACTGTGCCAAGCTAGCAGCTGTGTGATGGATTTCACACGCATCTACTCGTCTACCTCTGCATCCCTTTGTGCTGAACAATGAACAGAAGAGCCCCTTTCCGAGTGCACGCAGTGGAGGATCACCATTTTGCCATTCATGTCATTTGCCCCCGCTGCACATCATGCATGGGTGAGCAAACACACCCCCATGGTCCTTCGGCGTGCTCAACACAGGCATGCAATTATTGTTTGTCAGCCATGCTGGTCTTAGGCATGAATCTGTTCAGGAATGGAGGGAAAACAAATATACAAAAAAACAAAAAAAAAAAAACAATGCTCATTTGCCGTTAGAAAGCTGGCTGAATTCAGTGTGAATCCGCGGATATATCTGACAAATCCCGCAACATGACAGCCGCGCATTGTCTGCGCTCGTATCAGACAAGTGCAGCATCTTGGCATACACGGCAGACAAAATCTGAACAGGATATTGCCTCCGTCATGACATAAGCCATAAGCAACCCCCCTTCATTTTTAGAATCAGTGACATTACACAAACAGAGATGCCATGTCAGCCTCTCCTGAGGGTCAAAAATGTGCGGATTAGACTGTCATTAATACCGAATCTGGATTATAGCAATCCTGAGGCAGCTCTAGAGCTACAGATTACTTCTATCCCAGCCGCAGCAAAGGAAGACAATGGCACTTTTTGTTCCCCCAGAACTGACAGTACCGCACAGTAACAAAGGAGGACTCATTTCTAATAGGGTCAGGAGTGATTAGACAAGCGGCAGGCCTGGAAGCCCATTGAGAGGCCCAAGATCCCCCAGAATCCCCCAGAATCAGACTGGATTTGTCAGATTACGACCTCACCAACTCCAATTAGCCTATTAGTGTAGTTAAATGTTGTAAAACAGGGCTAAAACAGCAATATAGTCTCTAGGCTACGACTTTTAAAGATATTCAATTATGATATGAGCCTGTAGAAAAAAACAGTCTGTATTAACAGAATAAATCTTTGCAGGATACATCAGAGTTACGAGTAGCTCTTTATTGTGATAAACAAATGGCACCCGACTGTCTAGACATCTTCGCATGCAGCCTATCCCATTATGGCTGTTGTGCTTTTGATGTATTATTTACAAGCCCCCCACAAAAAAGTCCAAGACTGAGTCTTAGAAACCTTTGAAAACAAACCATATAAAGCAGATTAGTGTAGTATTGATACCACCAGGGAAGGAGTGTCATAGTGGCCACGATGGCCATGGCCGCCGTGCCCCCTCAGTTTGGCCTTGTGCCCCTCAAAAAATAATCTGCTCTGGGTCACAATGGCCTCGATGCTCCGCCTGCTCTACCCCAGCTGATGTCGCTGTTTTCTTCTCCTCTGCTCCTGTCAGTATGTTTTTTAGCAGAGCTGCAATAATTAATCGATTATAAATCAACTGTTAAATTAATCTCCAAGTATTTTGATAATAAATTAAGTGTTATAAATCATTTTTTTCTGGAAAAAAATTCCAATTTCTTAAATGTGAAGATTTTTGTTTTGTTTGTTGTTTTACTCCTGATGAACATTTTCCACCATTTTAATAATGATACAGTATCTCAAAATAAAGAGACACTTCATCAAAATAATGGCTTATATATATTAACTAAATATTTTGAAATACTACAGTTTTGAGATAATGAGGCAACAACTTCAAGCTAAATCCCAGAAATACACTGTACTCAACAAAAATATAAATACATCACTTTTGTTTTTGCTCATATTTATCATGAGTTGAAGTAAAAAAATCACAACTAGTTCATCCACCTGACAGGTGTGGCATATAGAGATTATTACACAAGTGTGACTTGGAGTGGTCATAATAAAAGGCCATTCTAAAATGTGCAGTTTTATCTTGAAAAAAAGACTGAACTAAGGCTATTTCACAGACACCAGTCATGACTCTACTCTGCCTCTGATTGGCTGATATTCTAACCCTAACCCTCTCCCTAACCAATCACTCCTCACGTCTAAACCTAATGAACACAGCCAACGAAGGCAACAAGTACTGGCCAATCAGAAGCAGAGTAGGGAGGTCATCACTTTGCCCTCCTGAGAAAAGAAAAGACATTTGTAGCCCCATGTGAAATAGCCATAATTCACAGCCTAATAAATTTCCTTAATTGTGACCACACGATAATCATCAATAATCATGCATCTCTACATGCCACACCTGTCTGATGGATGGATTATTTTGGCAAAGAACAGTTCTCACTGATGCAGAGCAAATTTGTGAACAAAATAAACTTTTGTGTGCACAGAAGAAGTCTTAGATCTTTTACTCCAAGTCATGAAAAATGGGAGCAAAAACCCAAAGTGTTGCCTTTATATTTTTGTTGGGTGTAAATGACATATTGGTCTCCTACAGTATCAGCTAGAAGTAAGTCTTAAACAGTGATAAATGAAAAACCTGCAGCATGTTGAGATAAGCGGTACCTATTTTGCTTTCTTATGGCTTCAAAAAGAATCTGAACAGTAGGGAATTGTATTATTTCAGGCGTTATAATTCATCTTATGAGATTAAAGAAACAGATATTCTAATATCTTGGGTTTCCTTAGCATTCTTTCATCCACAATAAAAGGTGTAGTTGTTATTTCAAAGGAAGAACGGGAAGAAACTCCAAAGAAAGACACAAAGTAGAGAGAGAGGATCAGTGGGAGTTGCTCGACACAAGACATGAAGAGAGGAAAATCTGAAGACTGAGGGGGCGGCGGGGAGGAGAGAGAGAGAGAGAAAAGAAGGAGAAAGAAAGAGGGATCAGGCAGCGTGAACTGTCCTTGCCCCACAAAAACAAATGACATCAGAGTAGCTGCCAATCAGCTGACGTGACTCAGAGCAAGGCTGTTAGAATTCTCTCCAGCCTTTTTTCTGACACTCTGCCACAACCCCATCAAAAAGAGAAATCTGCTCGCTGCAATCACACCGTGGATTAGTGGAATCTCACTCAGTACTTTCAGTAGACTATACACTCTTAGAACAAAAGGGCTCCAAAATGGTTCTTTCTGAAGGGATGAGGTCCTAACCAGAACCATTTGCTTCTGAAGAACCCTAAGGGTTCGTCAAGGGATCTCTGTAAGACATCAAGAACACTAATCATCCAAAGAACCTTTTTTTTTTGTAAAGAATGAGTTCTTTGAGGATTATTGAAATCCTCAGTTCTTGAGTCCCCTGGGTGGGTTCAAGGCAACAGTCTTGGAGTATAAAAAGGGTTCTTAGCAGAACCCCCTAGGTGAGATCAAGGTGAAACCCTTAAAATATAAAAGGGTTCCTGGTAGAAGCCCCTGGGTGGGTTCTAGATAAAACTCTTGGAACGTAAAAGGGTTCTTGGTAGAACCACCTGGGTGGGTTCAAGGAGAAACCCTCGCCCCGTGGAACATAAAAGGGTTCTCAGTAGAACCCTCAGGGTGGGTTGTAGATAAAACCCTTTGAATACAAAACGTTCTTGGTAGAACCCCCTGGCTGGGTTCCAGATAAAAACCCTTGGAATATAAAAGGGTTCTCGCTAGAACCCCCCTAGGTGTGTTCTAGGTAAAACCCTTGGAATATAAAAGGGTTCTCGCTAGAATCCCCCTAGGTGTGTTCTTGGTGAAACCCTTGGAATATAAAAGGGTTCTTGCTAGAACCCCTTGGGTGAGTTCTTGTGAGCACCCTTAGAAGGTGGAAAAAGACCCCCAGAGAGGGTTCTGGGTGGAACTATTACAACTCTTTAGAACTCTTCTCTTTAGAACCTCTCATAATGGGCTCTGAGTGAAACCTTTCACGGGTGCTTCTAGGTATAACCCTTCATGCTGGATTCTAGGTAGAACTCTCTAGTTCCGAGTGAATGTTTTATAAAAGGTTCTACCAGGAACCACAAACGGATTTTATTTGTTGGCACAAGCCAAAGAACCCTTTAAGGTTGTAGCTGGCACCTTTAGTGTGTATTCTGCAGTGTAACCTGCTCTGATTGCTGATGAAACCTTTTTTTCTTCATGTAAAGTGATTCTACCAGACACCTCAGTTTAATTCAATTCAGGACATATTAGAGGGAATCAATTTAGAGGGACAAATTTAAAAGCAATTACTGGGGTTGATATGGCGGGCTTTAATCAACTTAATTAGATGCATCTTCGGTGACAAGGCATAAACCATTACCAGCGGCAGAGCTACGGGCGATATCATTGACTCCCGTTTCAAAGCCAACAATCTCATCATGCCCTTATTGAGTCGAATCACTGCTCGTCATTAGAGCAGACAACATGGTGAATCTATGGACTGCACTCGTCTAAATTAAATATGAGGACTCAAACAGGATTCCAGTTGACCACTCAGTAAACCCCTTCCCCGAACAGCAATTGTACAATCATAGCTTAGCAACCATAATGGTTTTCTATGTATAAAGTCTGGAGGGTGTGGTATTTTTTTTTTTTTTTAGGTGTTCCACATACAAGAGAAAAGCGTGTTTATCCGTTCTAACGTAAGCTTCACACGTTAGCCTGTCCAGCTGAGGAGCTATTACTTTGAAGGTGAAGAGTTCAGCGTATGTCTGGGGGCTACAACAGATCTTAGCTTAAGGGGAAGCAGAAGTTTGCACTCTGGTAACCCCAACCAAACTCATTCCCTGACATATTTGCAAACACATTATTACACACATTATTGTCAAAGCCTTTTGTTTTGTAATGTTAAAACTGAAATTGAACTGTCTGAACCATTGAAAGAATTAGTTAAAACACTGACAATGACAGGGAAACTCTTAAGTTGTTTTCATTAAAAGATGTGTTTACATTAATGTGAGATTATTCCTGTTTTTTTTTTTTTATTTCTGTCATTTTGTTCTTTCCCTCCTCCATGAAAATGCGTCTTACTTTGTTTTCTTATAAAGAGCAAACAAAAGAGAAAAACAAACAAACAAAAAGTACATTAGCTTAATTAGCTAGATAGCCACAGCCTGATAAAATCTACAAGCAATGACTCATTTCAACTGACAACTTTTGTGGTCAGCTATTGTTTACTTCTAAGGATTTCAAGGAATTTGTACGTATCATTGTAACAGGCGTACCAACGATAACTTAGCAAACAGCCAACAGTCAATTTAGTTTCATTATGAACTTAACTGTCTGAAATCAATAACTTAATGTTGCCATTAAATCTTAATACTTTAGGCTTGTAATATTTCTAACCCTAAGCAAAAGCTTGTGCACTAAAAGTTTAGATATGAGTATGTGAATTTCAAATCAAGGTCGTTAAACAAACTCCCAGTCTTTGTTTTTGTTTTGAAAAGAGGAGAGGCATTTCTTCTCATGGCATCATACACTGGAGAATGTTGACAGAAAATCATTTCAAATCTGGTGAGCGTCCAAAGGTCAAAAGCAGACTGCTGCTAATAAACCCACCTACTGTTCCAGAACGACGATTTGAAGGTCTTGTTTAATAATATATTTGTGTGTCACAAAGTAGACAGATACTCATTCTAGTGATAAAACACAGACAATGGCCTTAAGAGATACCCTGCCAATGCTACGGCACTAAAATAGGCTGTTAAAGGTACCTGTCTGTGATTATTTTAACCTAAAATCTCTCACTTATTGCATCTGAATCCAGTCTGGAACAACACAAATGTGTCACGTCTACCTCAGTTCATTTCTGATGCCAGAAACAGGGTTACTGATTGTCTGACAAACATAACAAACAGTTGTTAATTAATGCGCCACAAGCTCTGTGGCGGCAGGGAGGAGAAGTGGTAAGTTTGCCAGTGATGTATCAGTCAGAGAAACAAATAATTATATGTGTATGCAATTCCCACCGCAGTGTTAAGCTGTAAACTAACACAGATTATATTATATTGCACTAGATTGAAAGGAAACATGAGGGCAAATGCACTACAATATGATGTACATTTGATTAAATTATTTAGGACGCAACACTAACTTTTAAAACTGGCTGGCAAACAGGCATCAGCTTTTGGTTCTATACCTTATATTTTTAGTAATAGATACTATATGTCAACTTAATAATGAAAATGTGATGTAATTAACTTTTAACTCATGGTTCTGTAGGATGTGCTACCTGGAACTGGTATAAATTTCCGCCCAGCTGAAGGTGCTGGGATACTTTGCCTACCAAGACTTTGCAGATATCTTTTTTGTGTTCTGTTTCATTCAGGTCCATCTTGTTCAGTTGAATAAATTTGCACAGTCAAACTTTTCACCCTGCAGTCAAACATCTTTGTTTGCTTTGGCCTGGTTTCTGATACAGATATCTACGCGCATGTGAGTAAACACACCATTGCACTAGGGGGTGTGAAGATACATCGATCTGGACTGATATACTGATTCAGTGTCTAACAATCCAACATACAGATGCAAAGTGAAGCTATAGAAGATACACCTTTATTTTGAAAATCACATGGCACATCTGTGTCACTAATATCTGGAACATTTCAGTCATAAAAATGTTAAATCATCATTAAGTTGCTTTTCGTGAGTTGGACATAAATGTAACTGTGTTTAATGGGCACATGATACCGTCTGATATCCATCACAGACCCCTCAACTGAAATCGTATCATGGCAGACGTGATATCATTTTGTTGAAATATCGTATTGTTGTCAGTAAAGTATCGACATAAAATCATATTGTGATGAAACTACAGTGCACATGCAGGATTGTCTGGTTCGAATTCTGACTGTGAGAACAATATTTAAATATCAAAAATGCAAATAGTATTATTTAATTATTATTTATTTTGAGGTGCACATTTTGCTGTTCGCTGTCTTCATGTTTTATATGTTAAAAACTGTCACTGGTCGTCAATTTCTCAAAATGAACCTGTTTTAACTACAGCTAGTAGGATGCTAAGTGACAGAGCAACAGACCTAAAGTGTTTCAGGCCTATTCCACTTAAACATCAATACTTACAGTGCAGCTTTTTCTATTCTTATTGCTTGTATAAACGTCCCAGAGCCCAACATGATGTCTTCAAATTGCCTGTTTTGTCTGACTAATAGTCCGAACCAGCAGAGATTAAATTACAAGCAGCAAATCCTCACATTGCTTATAGCAGCATTTTGCATATTTGCTTGATAAATGACGTAAGACAATCAACTAATTATTTAAGCAATACTATAATTTGCACTATCATCAATCAGCTCAAGGCTAAACAGGGAGCTTATGTTGGTTTTTCTCCTCCTCTACATCACATCATACATCACTCCGCACAAAATAAACCCAAACAAATTAGCTCAGAACCCAGATGTAACCATGCTGGCCCACCCATGTCATCTCTGGCAACCACTGTGTGATTTGACAGAGGAGATCCCAGAATCAGGCTCCCCTGCCACCATCGCCACAGCAGGATCCGAAGGAGACCTAATTGAACACATGCAAATGAAAGACGTGTTAAAAATTCCTCTTCATCACGGGGGGATGTATTTTGGCACCAGCAACCGCGTCCTATCTCTCCCAGTTGTGCTTGTGGTTGTAGTTTGAAGTGAAATATACATCCACCCCCAATTTTCTCCCCCTCTTCCGTCTTTCTTTTCATTTCCCCTCCGCAGCTTTCACCCAACCCCCCTCTACGTATCTCCACAATAACCAATTACAGGCGCAGGAATGCAGAGTGAAATGTGTGGCCTGGAGCATGTAGGTTTATATCAGCCTCCACATTGATATGACAGTAACAACATGGGTGGGGATACTATAAAAACAACCCTCTGCTTCACCTTCCCATATTTTTGGAGATCATGGAAAATGACAGCCACGGTGGCGGAGAGTGGTATCAAGCTACCGCCGGCAGACTAATGAAAACAATCAAGCAGAGCCGCGGGAGTTCGGGCTGTTTTCAGGACAAAAGTGCACAGCGCTGAAGGACCAACTGCTCGCTGGTGCAGCCACACATGAGACACAGCGTGCAGCTCGAGGTGAACATGATGAAAATGGACTCCAACTAGTCTGCACTAATGAGTTTTTGCCTTGAGACTGAAGGCATCTCTCAGGCTAACTAAGCGGCTAACTAGTCCCCTGCTGTGGCCCAGCTGCTGGATGTGATAGTACAGTAATGAATTGATAGCACTACCAGAGCCTTTTATTTATTTCCTGTTGTAGCCCAGCCAAGTCGGACAGGCATCACTGATGGCTCAGCGCTCTGTGTCCACGTGTCGGATTTGGTTTAAAAAGCAGCCGAGGACACAACAGACACAACATTTGTTTCAAATCAAACACAACACAGCAAATAAACAACAAACAGGTCCCTGTTAGGAGACAAAATCCCAGCATGCAGCGCTTCAAACAAAGCCAGCAACGCTTGCATCTACTGTCTGCCTCCTCATCTTACACTAGTTCATCCCAGGCAGTCATAAAAGACTGCAAACGAGGGAGTGTCTTCAGTGTGTGTTCAGAGAGCAAGGCGTTTTCCCTCTCCAGGGAGGACAGATCTGATGATCAGATCCTTTCCTGTCTCCTTGTTGAGCCCCTCTCTGCTGCAGACAGAGGGGGTATTTTATTTTCAGTCTCTCATGTCAGCCATGTGTCACACTCCGCTGCCCACAAGTTTTGATAAAAGGCCTACATATGTGCAGCCCAGAGAGACTGCACAAGCAAGAAAGGTAAACAAGGTAATGTAGAACTAATTACAGGCAAATTCCATATATGTACACACATAGCACATGTTAGGAAACCTCATTCTGAGCAAGCAACGCCAATTAAACTGATACAGTAGTATACCACAACCAGGTAAATAAACTGCATTTCACCTCTTTAAATATGTTCTTCAGGGATAGTTCGGATTATTTAAGGAGGGTTATATGAGATACTTAACTGATGGCTGTCTGCACACTCGCAGTTTGGAGAAGCAGCAGCAGTGCCAGCTATGTGCACTTTGCCTTGCCGTCAGACAGCCTTCTCCAGCAGAAAACTGCCTTCATGTGAGCCAAACATCACTCTCTCAAAATCAACCAGACTCCTTAAGGAAAAACATTTAATTTACTTTGGAGAACGTGGGAGTTGCTGGTCTAAAGCTGCCTTGATTGGTTAGTTTGTTTGTGTGTTGTTGTTGTTGTTGTTGCGTGTGATTTCAGTGAATCTGAACTTGCCTTTTAAAACACAGAAGTCGCACAATAGCACAAGCAAACTAACAATTGAGGCAGTGGTAGAACAGCAACTCCCATGTTTTGCGAGGTAAAATTACTGATTTTGCTAAAGGAGTTTAGTGGCTTTGGAAAGAGCAATATTTGGCTTATACAGCAGCGGTTTCCTGTTGGAAAAGGCTGTCTTAAGGCAAAGTAAAGCAGTGAAAATATTCTAAATATAACATACACTTACACTGATATTGATTTTCCTTAGGTGGCTGAAATACGTTTTGCTGCTGACCCCATATTCCCCAACCACGAGACCTCAAAAATACATAGGATTCTGAAACCAAAGCAGGGGGTGTGGGGGTCCTCTCAACGAAAAAAACTGAGTTTCATTGACTTTATTTCCTGCATTCTGGTGACTTTTAAAGAACGAAAAGAACAAAATGTGACTAAACATTTCTTGTTTTTGCAAACAGATGCCTGCAGATGACCTATAACTGACAATAATTAGCTGAGAACAGCATTTAACCTCACCTAGTCTAATTTCAGTACAACAACACCGGAAATAAATATTTTACAAACGTTTTATCAGTTTTCTTCTGCATGTTGGTTAGGCTCCTCTTTGCTTATACTGTATATGCTGTGCAATGCCAAAAAAAAGGTGTGAAAATTTGCCATTAATAGGGAGTATTAAAGAAGAATTGTGACCCCAGGAGGAAACGGGAAAGTTGGGAGGGTTGTAAAGGATGGCTGATGCTGTCCACAGCAGTACGTTGCATAATTTCCATGCTGGTACTCCTCTCTGCTTCTCCAAACTGGAAGGCGTGGCAACCGTCATCTACTGTAGGTAATACACTGAATATCAGTGACACAACTCCACTTCAAATAATGCAAACTATCTCTTTAAACTACAAAGAAATGACGGCTGAGCGGGAACTGGCGTGATTTATAAATAAAAACAACATGGATACACAAATTAGGCCATCCAGTGCGGCTGTTTTCTAAAGCGGCCGAGTAATTTCTCGAGGATAACAAATTAGTCAGTGTGCAGAGAGAGTACACCACATGGAGGAGACCCACAGGGGACACACACTCCCAGCGTTAAAAATACATTTCCCATAATGTATGTTTGTCTTCTGTTGACGCTCCAGATGCAGAGAGAGAGTGAAAGCGGCGAGGAAGAGGATTCAAACAATTCGCAGTTCAGCAGCAGTAAAATAGACGCTTGTGTGAAGAGCCACCCACCGACGAGGCTGGGCCTACACAGAGAAACACTGTGTGATATTCAGCCCTGGGACACATCATTATTATGATTTCCGTGATCTCTAACCTCATTTGCCTCCATGTCTTGGTTCTATAGGAGCAGCAGAGAAAACACTCAGGGTCTTTTCAACGGCGGGCCGTGATCGCTGCTCCTTCTTATCCGACACACAACAGCCTCACTGTACGAGGCGCCATGAAACGGGGAGGCCCAGAGGACGAGTGGGCGGATGTAAGCACATGTTGCTCAATTATCATCACCATATGTTGCTAGCACTATATCTCCGAGACTTGTGGTGCATTAATGAAAGAGTTTTTTAGCAGCAGAGTAAATCACAACCACTTCTTTTACATCCAAGTTTGTGGATTTGGATGCCACTTTTTTTAATGATGTGATGCTCATTTGAGCGGGATGCTCTTCTCTTACTTCCATTTGTTGCACCAAGTCAACACATTTTCCTCAGAACAAAGAGCAAGCTCAGTAAAAGTCGTAAAGGCAATTAGAGTCCAGTCTTCTATGATATGCAAATTCACAAGCCCAACCATTTGGAAAAACCAGAAGTGGTGATTTAGACACTGCTTATTTGTTTACAACTTCACAAAAAATAGATTTCTAAGTTATGTTTAGTCATAGCAAACCATTCACTTTAATTTTTTCCACAATTCTGCAGACACACAGACAAACAAGCAAACAAAACCAAGAACATAACATCCTAGGTGGAGATAAGTAAAATGCATTATTACTGGGGCCGACCAATACAGGATTTTTGGGGCTGATGCAGATACCGATATTACAGAGTGAAAAAAAATCAATAGGAATATATCAGATAATTTTCTTTGCACAGAATATAGAATATATGCATAAACACATATCCCTCATTTGAAGACGTTGCTTTGGGCTCTGGGAATACTATTATTTTGGAATAATAACTGATAATAATGAGCCCTACATATATGGCATTGTCATCCAATTACCAGCTCTCACTTCTGTAGAAACACCAAATAGCTCTTCATGGTTGAATCTCTGCTGGCATCAAAGCAGACTCTAATTATGACAAACAAATATCCCATCATTGTAAGTGAATGGTGTGGATCTGGCATTGTCTGTGGCTGAGCACAAAAAGGCTTTGGCAGTGTTTAGAAGAGTGTTATTGTCAACAGTGTGCTTTCCCAGTGGGAAAACATATTGTATGACCAAATGTTGCAAAGATTAGCAACATACAGCATGGTTTAGCCGAAAAGCTCACACATTTAAAAAAAAGAAAGAAGGCATGAATGTGGTGTTCAGACCTGTGGTTTCATACACAACACCCTGCTGCAAAGTGAAAATGTTTCGCAGTACTTACAGTATAGATCAGATCTCCAGAGCTGAAGGTCAGCGTGACAAAGTCATGCTGTGGCCATGTATTTTCTTACATGGATGAATCAATCCAATCTCCCCAAGAGGACCAGGAGGCCTATTATATTATCTACTCAATATTATTATTGATGACCGCAGGTGATTTGTCTTCTGATGGAAAATATCTTACGTGATGACACTATAAACAGGCCAGAAGCGACCGTATAACTTGTTTGAAGCGCATAATAATAATGTTAATCACATGCCAAGGACTTTTCAGTTATGAGACATGAGGATTTTAATGGAGAGTTGACATCTGGAACAATATCTTTGATCAGTATTATAAAAATGGAACGCCCCGTTAATCAAACAGTGTTGCTGCAGCAGCCGTAAAAATCTGCCCTCTGCAAAGTGGATAAATAGCAGCAATGGCGGCCAATTGCAGAAAAGTCTTCATAGGTAAAGATTTAATATTTGGGTATTCAGAGAAGACATCAAAGTTAGAATTTTCTGTTAGGAGACATGAAATTTAGCTTATCACAGATACAGTCATGTTGGCAGACATTCTAGCAGTGAAGTCCATAAATATTTTGCAGGCTGACTGAAATAACTTTACATAGATGAGCTCGCCCTAAACTGCTTCACCAAATGATTTTTTATTATTTATTTCTATCATCATTGCACTAATTAAGTCGTAAAACAAACCATCTGGCTCTGGCTACAGACTTGTGGTCAGGGTTTAATGTTTTTTTTCAGAAATCTACTTGCCCAAAGTTTAACTTGCCCCTGTGCAGTTTTAGTTCAGTTTAGTTGTTACATAATTAGTGGTGATAAAATAACAACAAAGACTAAAGTTAATTGTCACGTTTAATCTAGGGCTCTCTATAAAATATAAAAACAGTGAAAAATGTCCATCCCAGTTTTTCAAACTCCAGGGTATTGCCTTTAAATGTTTCATTTTGTCTGCCCCAAAAACTCAAAGATATTTAGTTTAATATAATAATAAACAATGAAAACAGCATTTTCTGCCATTTTTTCATGAAAAATTATTTTAACAATGAATCTATTATCAAAATGGTTTAATTCTTTTTTACCATTTGCCCTGCCAGGTAAGTGAGTTGCTAGATATACTTGCCCAAAGTGGCATTTTACTTACCCTGGGTGAACAGGCAGTCCTTATTGTTGAGCCCTGATGGTGGTGTGAGCTTACATCGTGCCCCTGCTCACCATCCAGACAACAGTTTGATATCCTGGAAAAGGACAGTTCTTCATTTGTTGACCTACTATTTGACGAGACCAGAATGTGGTTGGCTGAGTGTGAATTTATTAATCACCACACCATCTGAGCTGTGTTCACATACACCCAATGCGGTTTGCAGTTTGTGCTGCTGCACATACATGAACCACAACAGCAAGTACACACAGAAACTAGACGTTCTGAGTTTGTCGATCAAAATAGAGCCAAGTGTACAGCCATGCTAGCTGCTCTGTGAGACTGTACTGAGGCACAGCGGTGCTTTTGGCTAAATGTGTTGTTGGGAGAAATTAGCCCTCAAGGCTTTCTGTCAGGCCAGTCTTGGTTAGGTTTAGGAGAAAAAAACATGCCTTGGGTTAAAATAGCAAGACCTCTGCCAGTAATGGCTTTCTGGCAGACAGCCCTGAAGGTTAAATACTCCCATGTGTGCTAACATGCTCACAATGACAATGTTAACATGCTGAAGTTTAGCAGGTATAATGTTTAATGTGTCCACCCTCTTAGCTTAGTGTGTTAGCATGCTAACACTTGCTAATTCGTACTAAACACTAAAGCTGTCTTCCAAATTGCATACTTTTTACCTTTAGTATGTACTGTAGCTGCCCTTACAAAATACATACTGTTGCATGCAGCATACAATAGGGACATAGGAAGTCATAACAGTGTGCCTTAAACTTTGATCCTCCTGCTTATACATCCACTGCAGCCCACAGTGCAAAATATGAAGTGAAAAGAAAGTATGCAATTTGGAACGCAGCTAATGTGCTGTCATTTGTATGTGCTCTCTCAGCGGCTCACTCAACGTGACATTGTCTCCCTCAGCACAGAGGATTGTGGGTCAGAATAGCCAGAAAAGCATGCTGGCTTGTATCCTGCAAAATGCTAACGGACGCGGTAGAATATGCAGCAGGATATTTTTGGCATACTGCATTTGATATACTACACTAAAAAGAAGGGTAGTATGAGTATTGGAACACACCCAAAGCCCTGCTGAGGCTTGTGTTCTGCAGGTATTTGGTCATAAACCAAAGTACTGAACAAATTTCAATTTGAACTGACGATGGTGCTATTTTACAAGTTAAGGGAACACTTGATTATCACAATTCATACCCACTGGTACATGAATGTCTAACAAATATTATGAACATGTGGAGACATGTCAGTCAAAACCCCCGTCATTCTTGTGATGGTGCAAGAGATTGGTGATAAACTTTATTAGGATACCTCAAAATCATCTACTGATCTATTGGGCTCTACTTAATCCTGTATTTTTTTTACTTTTGGGTTTCTTCATTATTAATTCTTTCCAATCAACATCAGTCAGAAATCTGAGAAGGCCAAATGCTGTCTAAGTAAAAGTCGACATGTCTTGCATCACTGTGCACTAACAGTCATAAACACGTGACTTTTGTGCTTATCCTTCATCTCTATAAGTCTGGATGTTTGAGTTTTGTTTTATCTAAACCATATCGTCTCTCTTTTTTTTTTTTTATAACACAGAGATATTTGTGCAGTACCATCACATACCAGCAGCTGAAATTACATCCTTAAACACTGACAGGAATCCAATAAGATAAAGCATGTTCAAGGTTCATCCCCCCATCTTATTTCCAACATACTGCATGATCCAGATTGCCTTTAACCTTGCTCATTTATATCATCCAGGACAGCTCTGATTACCATCCCATACATTAGCGCTTTCTGCTGCTCGTCTGAGCCTTACATGCCTATCATCAGCATGCAGGGCATGTCAGCTAACCCCTGACTGTGGGCTCACTGCCGCATCTAACCGTGCTCATTTAGACACGCACATTCATCACAGTCAAAAAAGGCATCAGCACTATAAAGCTTCCCAAAGAGTCAAAAAAAAAAGGTGGTTTTTATCAAACAGATCTGAACTCGCTAGTCGCCACGCCACATCCTATTTAGCTCAACACAAAAGTGACGACGCAGACATTGAATTAATGCTTGTTGCTGTCACTGCAGGCCTTTGTGATGTGATCAGCACACTTTTCATAATTACAAGTCCCAGGAATTCTGATGTTAAAAGCAGGACTGGGCAGTAATAGATTATAACATGGTTACACAATTATGGATTAAAAAAAAAAAAAAAAAAAAAAGGTGTATTCCAGTTAAAGAAAAAAAGACATTAAGATTACAGACACGTTTAGTAAAAATGGGGATTATTAGCAGGCTTTCAATTTTTAAATGCATTTTAAAATAAATAACAATATATACATGTACAGAGCACATTACAATACTTAACACAACACCACTCTGGTCTCACTGACACCAGCTAGTCTTACAGTGCAATATGCATTATCATGGCCCCTAATGAAAAAAATGCTTCACTGGGCGGAAGTTTCAACATAGTCTTTAAATTAGAAAACAGGAACAATACCACAGTAAAGTGACAGTGAGCCTTCAGCTGTGAAAATACTGCCATCATCAAAGAACTCAACATCTAATTTAAAGAAACATTCACACATAAGACCAACTGCTAACATAAATACACAGACCACCGTTAATATTAGCTACACATATCAACCACTGACATTACCTACACAGACTACTGCTAACATTACACCAGCAGTTTCCAAACTTTTTCTGGTATGCTCCCCTTCAGAAGCCAAAAAAACATGTCGATACTACCACTGCTGAAAGAAAAAATATGTTAGGATGCTGGTGACCAGGATGGTGTGAGGGTAAAAACACTGTGTCAGCAAAACATTACTCAACAATAAAACATTATATTAAGCTAAACAGTTTCTCCATATTTGGTATTGAGTTAATGCAAAGTAATGGGAAGTAATCACGTTACATTAGTTTAAAGTAACTCTTTTCACCCTGGTTAAAGGTAAACACAGCACATGAGACTTTGCATGAATAAAGTAGTAGAATTGACTACTTCTGCAGTGAATACACAAATGAGTGGTGGTGTGTTAAAACTGTTGTTCTGTATTCGTTTGACACAATGATCAAATAACATAAGCAGTCCTGTTGAATCAGCCTGTTGTGCTTGTGTGAAAATGTTTATTGGAGTTATTCCAGCGCTTTCAAACTGCATCATGTTGCTGCAAGCACAATTAAAATATTGTAGGGCTGACATGATGATCACACACAACTCCCTGTGTAGCAGCCTTGAAAGAATGAATAGGAAATGGGCTGCTTTAGTAAGCATCCATTATTCATTAAGCACTGTACTCCTCCATATCAACAACCTCAGTGGTGACACAGCCAAACCATTATTTCCTCTGTCTCTCTTTCACTCTTTACTTCTCTCTTTTATCTCACACGTGATCAGCAGCCAACTTCTAAAACAACTGTTAACTCTGAAACATCCAACAAAACACTTTATAATCCAACCGTATTTGATGTCAGACTGTTAAAGAATATGATCCAACGTTAAGGTTTCTGTAAAGATGGAAGCCTGAGCTGCAGCCGATCATGGTGGCGTTTTATGAGGTGCAGGAGAAAAATCATTGCACGTGCTGATATACTGCGTAAGAAAAAAAAAAATCTCTGACATCACATGCAGAGACTGACAACATAAGTCACAAGACCGGCTGAGACCTTGATGCATCTCCAGCCAGGCTTCAGATTTTATGAGTGGAGATAATCACTCTTTCTATATGCACCATCGCCATGTGAGACACAGCCACCCGCCTGCTGCTTCTGGAATCAATTAAAAGCTGCTTTTCACGTTTGCATCAGCGCAACAATACTGTTTGAGAGGAATACTTTAGAAAGGATAGTTCGGATTATTTGAAGTGGGGTTGTGAGAGGTATTTGTCGATAGTCAGTGTATTACCTACGTTAGACGGCTGTCGGCACATCCCCAGTCTGAAGAGCTAAGCAATGAACTGCAGTAAAACATATTTTGGCCACTTAAAAAAACACAGCAATCAGCTAAAGTGTATGCTATATTTAGAATATTTTCACAGATTTACCTATGCGTCAGATAGGCTTTCTGACAGGAAAACCACTGTTATATAAGCCAAATATTGCCCTCTCCAAAGCCACCAGACTCCATAGGAAAATCAGAATTTTACCTTGCAGAACAGAAGAATTGCTGGTCTACTGCTGCCTCATTCTACATGTTTGTTTGTTTGTTGTGTGACTTCAGCGACTCCGAACTAACCGTTTAAAAGCACCAAGCTCACATAATAAAACAAACTAACTCATAGATTGAGGCAGCGGTAGACCAGCAACTCTCCTGTTCTGCAAAGTAAAATTACTGATTTTGCCAATGGAGTTTGGTTGAGCCAGAGATAGCGATATTTGGGTTGTATAGCAGCGCTTTCCAATTGGAAAAGGCTGTCTGATGGCAAGGTAAAAGCAGTGAAAATGTGGTGGGGGTTTTTTGTTATTGTTGGCTGCCTCATACAACCCCACTTCAAATGATCCAAACTGTCCATTTAAATAAATGCAGATTAACGATTAAGAAACAGTAATTTCATAAACACGTGCAGTAGTAAGCCCCAGTTTCACACTATTTGCATCATCTATTAAGTTCAAAGACATTACACATTATCATAAACATCAAGCTGTCTATGAATGTGTGGGTGTGACATCTTATGTGCATATAAGATGAGTGAACCTCAGATTCACACTGTGATCAATCAAACAGCTTTCAAGGAAATCCACTCCTGCTGAATCTTTTTTCTTCCTGGTTGTCACAGCATATTAACCTTGTTCTCAGCCTGTGGCCTGCCCTTTTGTTTCCTGCAGAAAACCTAATATTTGCTTTTCCTAGTCATTCATTCCGATAAAATAAAGTGGACTGAAACATGTTTAAAGCCAGAGCTGGTGATGTTTGCTTTCACTTCAGTTAAATCAGGCCACATTGCAGAGGGAGTTAATCTCCTCTGCTCCACCCTGCTCTCCCTGAGCAGGTCACCAAATTAGGTTGCCATATTTCAGCCTAAAAAAGAAAAAAAAAAGTAGCTGAATTCAATATTATCATGTTAAGATCACATCTGTCAACATGCAGTCCCAGCAAGCGGACAATGTTAAGTACGGGATTGTGTGATTAAAACAAACCGGTTCTGGCAGCCTGATGGGGTTTTTTTTTTTTTTGCTATTTTTACAAGCTAAAATGCAGACAAAAACACACAGATCTTCAAGGTTTTCAACAATGTGTTTTTCTTCCTTCTTTGGAGACTCATAAAACAAGTGCAAGGTCACAGCTCAATCTCCCAAAGCGTGTCTTTTAAGAGCTCTGTGGTGTACTTTGCAACGCACTCATGTTGAGACTGACAGAAATACAATAGAGAAACTATGTGTAGCCTGGAGGAGGGAATACACCCATATTACTACTGGCCAGCTGTTGTGGAGTGACATCATGCAGCACTTCAGTATTTCCCAGGGTCATATTCTCTTATTCAAAACAGAAGGGCTTAACCTGGAGGTTCCCAACCTGGGGTTTGAGAGCCTCCAGGGGGCCAAAGGTAAATCTGAGAGGTCACAAGATGATTACAGGCACAAAGAAATATTTTTGTCGCACAAAGTTATATTTAATTGCTCTGACTAAACACTCAGCTAAAGCTTTCATCGATTAGTTGTCAACTATTAAATTAATCACCAGCTATTTTGATAGTTGATTAATATTTAAGTCATCTTTAAGAAAAGTCAAAATGCTCAGATTCTATCTTCTTAAATGTGAACATTTTCCATGTTTTAGTCCTCACTGGCAGTATCTTTGGGCTGTTGAAAAAAAAAAAAATAAATTTGAAGGCTTGGGAAATTTTGATTGACATTTTTTAATCATTTTCCGATGTTGAACAGCTAATCAGATAATCTTAAAAAATAAATGACAGTGACAACAGCCATTAGCTGCAGTCCTACTTTCACCTCTTCATTCCTCCAGAGAATCTGACAGAGACAAAAATATCTCTTTGGTTGCACTGCTCACAATCCAGGGCTACGCTACGCTAAGGTCATAACCTCTGATGAGGGGTCACAAGTAGACACTGTTTAATTTTTAAGGGGTCACTAGCATTTCCTTTCCTCATCATTGCCTGGATTTAATTTTACTATAGCAGCTAGAAATGAAAAAAACAACAACAAACAACAAAAAAACAGACTACACTCCATTTCCAACTCCAATTCCAATATTGCAATGATGAACAATACTTGACCCTTACATCACCTCCTAACTACAGGTGATGCTAACATCAGATTATTTCGTTTTTTCCCCGATGAGAATGCCTTGTTTGACAAAATCACTCACCCTGGTTCTATTTTTCACCTGCTTCACCGCCAACCTATTTTCTTTGGTCAAAATTGATGCTCACATCCTTGATGTTTCTGTTTGCTTTCATCAAAGCAGTCAGCAGGGAAGACGAAACACTGATCAACGAGGCTGAGAAGCAGCACATCATGTATGATCCTTTTTACAGGGTTATCCTCAAAAAGGATGAGTTCTGGAAGGAAAATGTTCGGGAGCTGTTCGGAGCTACAAATAAGCTAACTGTCCCCCAACTATATAGAAACAATGCTGCAGGGTTAAGAAAATTAGGAATAAATAACTTAAACACTTAACTTACTCATCAAGCAGTGGTTCTGTAGCATTGTGCATATTTTTCACAATCTCTTAATCTGACAATTATTTCTTGACTGATAGTTTAGTGTATATAAAACATCTGAAAAGAGTGAAAAATGCTCCTCACGATATCATAAAATGTCTAGTTTTTATCGCAGGCAAAAGTCCAAACCCCAAAATATTCAATTGACTATCATGTAAGACCAAGAAAATTAACAGATTCTCACGTTTGACCTGGAGTCAAATGTTTGGCCTTCTCTTGCTCTGTTTGACTCCTCAGTCAATATAACAAATATCAGAACAGAGAGGTGCCAAAATGTTTTGTAGGGGTTGTGGCACTATTTTGCAATAACATTGATTTCATTTTAACTTCTCTTCAAAAGATTATCTCTCTCTCTCTTGTGCCTCATGTGCTCGACCTCACTGTTATCTCAGTGGAGCAACTCACAATGCCTCCTTTGAACAGATGGTGGGTGAGATGTGACGCATCTGAAAAGGGAGAACCTTGATCTCTGTCCAGCTGTTCCGATGCAAAGCTGAGACTTAAACACAGCTGATGGCAAACAAACACATATCTGCACAGTTTGAGTTTGTACATATATCAATCACGAGCCACAGCAGTGCCTCGCTTGCCTGCCCCAGCAGCAGCAGCAGCAGCAGCAGCAGCAGCAGCAGCAGCAGCAGCAGCGACAGTGGTGCTGGCTATAACACAAGAGAGATGTCAGAATGGCTGCAGGTAGCAGTTTGCACAGCTGTAGCCTGTCCTCACTGCGGCCCTGTGTTTAATAGAGCCTCTCCTCTGATGGAGACACACCCTCTCTGTGTCACCAAGAAGCTTCGGGGCTTTCCGGATCCAACCAAAGTCCTCTAAGCAGGAAGCAGTACACCGCTCACATGCTCTGTTTCTACTTTCCCTGATTTTGCTCTCACTGTTGCTGTTCTGCTACTGTCAACAATCACACTTTTCTTTGCGTTTAAAGGCATACTATGTAGGATTTTCCTTAAAAAACAACGTATAGACTCATAAAAATACACTTCTGAAACACTACAAGTGTGTGGTGTCTGTATCTGCGGAGACCCTGACTTCTATCTGTATCTTCTTATAGGGTTGCAACTAACAATTACATTCATTGCAGATTAATATGTTGATTATTTTCTCTGTTATTGAATTAGCTGTTTGGTCACCGTTTGCCAAAGCCCAAGGTAACGTCCTCAAGTGTCTTGTCCACAAACCAGACATATTCTGTTTACTGTCATATTCACATTTGAGGAGCTGAACTCAGAGAATTTGGGCTTTTTTTTTTATCTTAATGGCTAATCAATTATCAAAATAGGTGCTGATTAATTTACGAGTTGACTAATCCAGGGCTCAACAATAAGGATTGCCCGCATGCCAATAATGCAATATTTTGATTAAAAACAATTAATCACTCAAGTACAATCACATCCATCGGCCAAACCCTGCTGGGAATGAGACTCATCAATCTTTCTGCGTATACAAACAGCAGCTGAAAAATCCTGCGTATTCTACCTTTAAACACAATGTTACACGTAATACAAGCTGTACAACAGCCCCAAACAATCCCCCTCCTATTTGTTCATTACTTTGCTTTTAATCCAATTTCCCGGTGAAGTGAGGGTTAAATTTTTATCTCCTCACCCTGCATGACTTATAATATGTTTTAGCATTACTAAATCATTTCAGCATGATGCCAAAATCCGAAGGCAGACTGCAGGCCTTGCATTCTGTAGCACTAGCCGCAAGCACAAACAAGCCTATGGTTGCAACATGCTGCAGCTTAATGTGCTTTAGCAAGCTTCCACTACAGAAAGCAAGCAGAGAAATAACAGGTTGGATACAAATGCTGTTTGTATCAAAAGGAAGATCTCACTCTGACATCCCCCCCTGCCTAATTCATGAGCTGTTCTCCCAGGCTGGCTAAAACTGTTTTCTGGCGGCAAAGATCTGACAACTTCTGGGTCAGGCCGGGCTCATCCCTAATTGTCGAGACTTTATACCAATTAGTTCCTTCTCCGCCTATTTGAGGAAAAAAAAGCGTACCTTCAAGCAGAGTGTAGTTAATGCGGCAGCAGCCTCAGCGAGAGCACAGCACAGCATGCAGTCTCGCCGTGGCAGCTCAAAGTTAGACTCTGAGTGTTTCCAAAGAGAGGTGGCAGATAGACAGAGAGGGTGGGCGAGCTGCGGGGATTAACTCCAGGCCAGCAATTTGAGGTTTATACCCAGCAAGCTGTTAGAAACTTTAGGTATGCACGGCTCGTTCCTCTCTCCACCTCGCTGTGGATTTCATTAATCACCACATCTGTTCGTTGTACGCACAGCACACCCACGCTCCAATAACATGCACTTCACAAGCCTTCCAATATGCCATTTTACAGGTCTAACTATAGCAAAAACACTAAACTGCTGTTTAACACACTTGGCAGTGTGTTAAACAGCAATTAAAGGTAGATTGAAAATAGCTGCTGCAATTATAAACCTGTTGAGTATTTGCACCATTTTTAAGACAGGAGTACACACAACCTACATTCTCACTTTTATTTATTTAGTAAATCTCTTCTCCCTGTGGAATTTATCATTGCACATAATGTACAGTTGATTATGCCAGAGACTTAAACTGAAAGGGTAACTTTGATATTTTTCAACCTGAACTCTATTTTCCTGTGTTTCTGTGTCTAAGTAACTAAAGTGGACAACAAGTTTTGAAACTGGTCCAGTCTATCCAGCAGAAGCGAAACTGAGCTGCAATGCCATGCCCTCCAGGCAACTGGTACTAAAAAAAAAGCAAGTCTGCTTGTTTTTTGCCACTGACAGGCTCAGATTGTTATTCTAAGTGTCTGACAACTTTTTGGGGAATGATGCCTACAGGGAGAGACCTTTTTGAAAAAGAAAGATTATTTGTATGTAACCACAAACAACCGATTTACTGCTCTCACCAAAGTCACCAGACTCCATCTGCAAAGCGGTAATTTTATAATCGTAAAACACGCTTTATTCTCTTGACAGAAACAAAATAAAATTTAAAAAAACTGTCTTGGCTCGTCTTATGGCAACAAGATTGCAGCCAAATGATTACAACTAGCCTCATCCTCCCCTTCCAAGCATGTAGGAGATACTTCGCTCCCTGCAAAACTCGCAATAAACTCCTACCTAGAGCCAGTGTTTGGTTTCTCTGTTCTGGGCTACTGTAAACATGGTGATTTAACATGACGAACTCCTTAGTAGAGGACCCACACCCTCTGTACATATAAACAGCTCTTTCTAAGGTAATGACAACACAACGTTTATCATTTTCAGATAATTACACACTAATGAAAACAAACTGATGAATATAATACTCCATTCCTGCCATAGTCTGCCAGTAATTCCCTCTAAATCTTTCACACTGGACTTTTAAACACGTACCTTTGAGTGCAGCTTTCAAAAACAAGCATGAATAGTTAATGCAATGAAAGCCAAATCAATCAGTCGACAGCACTCAGCAGTCAAATGTTATTTCTTCCTGCATCCTTACACAGTCTCATTTGTCTTGGCGAGCACCAGCGACTATTTGTTTATTTCATTGCATCCTCATTAGCTTCTTCTGCCACAGCAATTGCCATTCATCCCGGGTCCATGCTGTGTAATTGAGATGGAAGTTGCGGTGAAATATCACAGACAGACAGGACTGCGTTTGCATGAGACCAAAGGGAAAGTAAAGACAAAACCAAGGTCACATGGCAGCTAGAATTTGAAACTAAAAGACTGTTTTAATGCAGCCAGGTGTGTTGTGATAAATCTGGAAAATACTTCTGCATCTCTCTGTTTAAACAGGATGTACTTGGAGGTGACCTCTCCTCACTTGGCTCAACATGTTCGAAGTATTTAAGTTAGACTGAAGAGTCAGGTGTCTCTTTTTTAAATGGAAAAGAGCAGAACGGATCAATTGTACTGTACAGACAGAGACCACGTTTTTAGTTTTAGTCAGGATATTCTCAGCAGCACTCAATATGAAATGAAATAAAGAATAATTTATTATTTTGAGAAGCTGAACTTTCCAAATGGGCTTTTTCCCCCCTCATATATTGATCCTCGTGGCTGCTCTTTCTGCACTACCTGGCCCTGTCAGACAGACTTATTAGAAGATTTATTAGAAGCAATTTAGCAGCCTCTCTTTGACATTAATTAACTTAGCTCATAGTCCAGCCATGTTGCCACGTTATAGCCCAAAACACAATAACAGCAATCTGAATCTGGCTTACAGCTCCTAAAGGACCAGAGCTGTAGGCAGGATTTTTAGAAATACTGAGATCTGAAAAATACAGAAAAGTCTGACCAGAAACCATTAACTAATTCCCTATTGTTTTATTTGGATTATTAAAAACATTTTATTTATTCCTTTAACTGTACAGTTTTATTTGCTGGACATTTTATTTCTCAGCATGTCTCTTTCCAGCAAAAAACATGTGTTTTCCAAACAACAACTTTTCATGAGCTAAGAAAAACTGGCAAATGCCAAGAATAATATTATGCTGCCATGTTAAACCTGCCCGGTTGGGCAAGTGGATCAGAAGTCTACTTGCCTGGTGTCAGTTTTTACTTGCCCCTGAACAAACTGTTTTATTTATTAGCAGTTATCAAATAGCAAGAAAGAGTAAAGTTGATTGTCTTGTTTAATCATCAAGGACCTCAGTGGCAGCTACAGCACTGATAAATACCAAGGGATAAAAACACTGTGACAACAACTGTCTGCAAAACTATCATCACTATGAATGTCTTTTCCATTTCAGAATGGCATCTAAATTAAAGTGTTTTCAGAAGTGTGGGTTGTCAAGTCTATTTTCTTGTTAATGGTCAGTGGAGCGCTGTCTTAATGGCATCCTGGTTCGTTTTAGACCTGAAACAATTAATCGATTAGTTGTCAACCATTAAAGTAATTGCCAGCTATTTTGATAATCGATTCATTGTTTTGAGTCATTTTTTAAGAAATAATGTTCTAGAACAAAGGAACACTTTGCACATCCATTAGATGAGACAGGTGCATAAGAGAAGGGCGAGTCGACCTTTGCCTGATGAAAGTCCAGTACCAAATAAATGTCTTATTGCATAGACAGTCTTTAGACAGTGTACAGGAGTCCTTTAGCATGAAATAATGTCCAAATTCTCTGATTTCAGCGTCTTCTATGTGAATATTTTCTAGTTTCTTTACTCATCCATGACAGTAAACTCAATATCTTGTCAAAATCCTATTTCAGACATTTTATTACATTTTAAGGCCTAAAATTCAAATTATTAAATTCTAGACTTTTAAAGACACCCTGCAGAATGATGTCTAATTAAAGTCTTTTCAGCAGTGGAGGCTGTCAAAATCCATTTTCTTGTTAATGGTCAGTGGAGCACAGTCTTGATGGTGTCTTGGTTCATTTAACTTTTCATTTCCACAGTCTGATTAAACAAATGTCAGACGGGGTCCAGCGGTTTATCTCCCCTTCTCTGCTCCCAGCAGCACCCTGCTACAGACAATCTGCTCCAGGGATGGTGATCTGTTGCTGACCCTGACCTCTGACCTCCCCTGGAGAGACACTTTCCCTGTAGAGATTACTTTATGTCCAATGATAACTGCATAGAAAACCAATCGAAAATGAAAATGCACGCAACGAAATGTTAAACAAGAGTCAAGATCTCAAGACATGCCTGAAAATACAGCAGAAGAGTCCCCCCACATACAGAAACAAGTCTTAGCAGACCAATACAGCCTCTGTTCAGCGACATGTTGAAACTGGCTCAACTGCAGCCCACAGAGACAAGCAGGCAGCCGCCGAATATAAAGAAAACAACCATCATCTTCAGTGTGATGAATGCAAATGACAAACGGAGAAGATAAACGAGGTGAAATAAAGACCAAGAGGGGAGATCAGGACAGAAAACTCCAAGCGCCTCCTGTTCCATTAACCCACATTGACGCACCGGGCTGACTGTGGAGTCGCTGCAGGTTGTCAAACACAGAGCTCTGATTTTAATCACACGATAAACATCGAGGATTGTGTTCACTGTCACGTTAAAGCTGATAGCACACCTGAAATTGACGGTTCGTGTGAAAAATCCACCGTGCGCCGCTCCGCTGTGCGTAACGGGCAGGTAACAACGCGGCGGTGTAGCGTCTGTGACTGAAAAATGACTGAAAATTTGACGTTTTCTTCGCGCTGATTAAATGTCAACATGCAGAAGACGAATGAATGAAATAAAGTCGTCTTTTCACTCACCTTGATGGCGTCAACGTTTAAGTCCTGAGCGCAGATTGTGTTGGAAAAGGCGAGGCGATGCTTCAGTGTTGCCGCCTGTCACCGGGAAGGAGGAGTTTGTGTTTACTCCAACATAACAGAGCTGCTGTCAGCGGGCACACAGGATCCTGTCCCTGTTCAGCGAAGAGAGGGAGCCACAGTCTGGCCACACGCTTTATTACAACATGTGTGCTCCCCCGCTAATGAGACCAGTTTGTCCCCAAGTGTCTTTAGTAAATGTTTGCTTTTATTATTCTTTCATTCAAGCCCTGTTGGAATAAAACTTTGGGTTTTTATTTGACAAAAAAGCCATCTGAGATCTTATTTATTACGTTTACCCTAAATGATAAAAAATAATACAATGTCAAAGTAGAATTGTGTCTCCGCCAGCCAATCAAGTTGCGGTTTACATCCATGTCTGTCTAGACTCATTTAATATCTGCAGTGACGACTTTGAATGCATTTAACAAAACGCATTAAAGGGACAGTTCACCTCAAAAGCCATCTAGATCCATCTAGATTGTTTTGGTTGTTGTTTGGAGTTGGTCTCATCCAGAATCAACAGCATATTTATCTGTCTTTTCTCAGTCTCAGACAAAGAGGACTCTGGGTTTTATTTCAAGAACGGTCAGCCACAACTGCAGGGATTTCATTGCCTGTGCACACTGTGATTTATTTGTTAACATCGTTACTGTGACTGGATGTAAAACTTCCTGCTTCACATGCAACTTGACTCATTTCTAATTTTAGATTTTTATTACAGTTTATAACCACCACCTGTCCCCGCCCTCCTTCACACTCACTCCAGGAAAGTGACTGGACAAGACAGGAAAAGAAGCTGTGGCGGTCTGAAATGAGATGTCAGCCAGATCTTCTTAATAACATTTGGCTATCTAAACCACGAAGAGTTCATCTGTAAAACACACAGCATTGTGTAAATTCTGTAATACAACACTCAATGAGACAGTCTCAAACTTTTAAATAATGTATATATAGTTATATTACATCAACGTTAGCTCTGACAAATGCTACATGCTGCGATACTGCTCCCTGACATGGATGAGAGAGCTAGAAATGTGGCAGCACTTGGTCTGACTCGGTCTCGCTCTGCCTCGGTCTTCATTTTGACTTGGTTTCAACCTTTCAGAGTCTTGGTCTTGACTCAGTCTTGATACACTCTAGTCTTGGTCATGACTTTGCCTCGGTTTAGGTGGTCTTGTCTGCAACACTGCCACAGAGATGTTTCCCTTCTCTCAGGTATAATGGAACAAGAAGGCACTCAGCTTGCGGCGCTCAAAGCCCCTCAAAAATACTTTTGGAAAACTCGGAAAGAAAAAAGTTCCAACATGAAGGTGCTCATAACAAGGTCTGTGGAGTATCCTGAATAATCAGATCATGATTTCTGGAAAAAACATTGCTGTCGAGTTTTGTTTTTGTTTTGTTTTTTGTTTTTTGTTTTGTTTTTTTGTCTCTCAAGCTGAGTGCCTTCTAGTTCCATTATATTAGAGAGAAGGCAGACATCTCTACGAAACAATCTAGATGGATAGCTAGCACTACGGGTAAGAAGGGGGGTGAACCTACCCTGTAAACACTTTCTGAAGGACTTTGAGGGAGGAAGATGTAATTTTAACCAAATAAGAAAAACAGTTCATCACTCTCCAGATCTCTCTTACAGTGTATAACAGAACTAAATATGCATCTGTTGCTGAAATTATGAGCTTGTTCCCAATTTAATTACCCCCAGAGATAAGAGGATTGGTAAAAACATTTTTCAGAAGCATCTTGATCGCCTCATTACCAGGAAGTCCTGAAGCTTTATGCTGTTGCTCCATTGATAATGTATGTATCATTTTGTGATATAAATCATTGACACCAACTGTAACTTGTAAATTGACAGTTAAAGGTCAGAGGAATGTGAATTTTCTCCAAATTTCTTTTTATTTATGGTATTATTTCAAATCAAACGTTATGTGGAAATCACAACATCTCTAATCATGAGCCAAACATATCACAAAACATACGTGAAATGATACCAACCCCTATTATGGCTTTAGTGCCTCACTGATGACGTTTATAGTCCTCTTCCAGTAACTTTTCTTGAGTCAGACAGGTAAATAATTAAACTGCATTACGTTTTATGACGCTATAATTTCAAGAACAGGACTTTGAATCCCACATGGTGAAGGTGTTTCCTTCAAAGTGTGTGTGTGTGTGTGTAGATACTGAACAATTAGAATTATTAAAGGTGTCTCTCTAAAAGGGTTTTTAGATGCCCTGGAGTTGATTTGTTCAGCTGAGCTCAACATAAATCTGAAAATATCTCACAACCCTCACTGCACAGTCAGATAACAGATATCTAAGAGCAGACACGGCACAGCTATCGTGTTTAAACTGCTGGTGAAACTGGTGTTTCTACCATGACAACCAGCTCTGTCTTTTCCTTTCAAACCAAAGGTCACAGCCATAATCAAGAGATTTTACAACCAGCAGTCCACATTTCACTCCACCCATGAAGGTAACTCATACAGCTGAGTCTTTAGAGGATCAGAGGGTCCTAATCTGCTTCTGAGGCTTCATCAGAGCTTTAGAGAAAAGACACTGGGATTTAGATTTAATTAGAGGAACTACTGGAATACAGTGATAATGCCTTCCACTAAGAAGACTCTACATTTCATGTCCAGCGCGCTGGTTACTGCCATATCTGTTGGGCTGTTGGGTTTTGGCATGTCAACAGCGTGGGCTAAGATCTCCATGGAGTGCTCAAGAGGTGGAACTGACTTCTTCAATGGAAGTGCTACCATCACCTTGGAGCTTTTTGGTGGTTTTCTGAAGAGATCCTTTTGCCCCACCTTTGGAGGAGATTCGCCATTTGACGGTAACTTTCCAAGGCTCTCAAAGGGCCAGTTCACCCAAATTAAGATATTTTCTCACTTATTTATCTCTAGAATCAAACCACACTTATTGTTTTGGTTTTATTTTCCCAGGTCTTAAAATATGCATCTCTGAGATTCATATCTCCAAACAATAACGCTGAAAAACTAAATTAGCAGCATGTCTTTCCAGAATCAATGTCCCTGTTATGGTTATCTGGCTATAAAGGAAGGAGTCTCTCTGTTTGTATGCATGTATGTTTGTTCTTCAATTTTCTCGACAACTGGTTAGCCAATTAGTTTTTCATTTGGCAGGTGTATTGCAACTCCAAAGACAGTTCAGTGATGGTGGCCAATTTGGCCAGAGGATGGTGCTATAAAACAAGCTTTACATTTTGGCCTGTAACTTTTGGACCGTAAGTCTTAGATACAAATTGTTCCTGGATTCTGTGGGTCCAGATAAATCTATCCATATAAGCCACGGCCTTATGCGTCTTGACTGATCTGTTTTTTTCGCCTCGGCTCCTTCAAATTATGAGCAATAATTACCAAATTATGAACAGCAGATCTCTGGACCACACTGGATCAGATTTTTGATATTCAGTATTTGCTGTAACCCCAAAAGATTGCTCAAATGCTGTATAATACAAAAAATGTCATATCTCCTGAGCACTTTGTGTTATTGCAACTACATTTGGTGGACACTGTAGATATGATGTCTGAATGACCATGACAAATATGGTGCCAGCTGCCTAACAGGCATCATTTAAGCATCATCTAACTATAAAGCAAGGAATCTCTGTCTGTCCTTTACATATTTTGAAAAGTGTTCATCCAGGCAACTTCACAGTTGGCAAGTGTATTGCTGAGGACCCAAGGGAGTGCTGTGTCGAGATAAGTCAATTTTATTTATATAGCGCCAAGTCATAACAAGGCACTTTTCAGAGACCCAATAGTTCCCACCAAGAACAAACACTAGGGTGACAATGGCGAGGAAAAACCTGCTTGTAAGAGGCAGAAAACTCAAAACTAGACTCTATGGTGAGCGGGCGTCCATTGCGACCGGTTCGGAGTGTGAAGTCGATCAGACTTGACAGATCTGACTGGTTCTCGAGAACGCTGCAAGCAGCCATACAGTTGTTTTTGACAGCATTGCAAGCAGCACTACCGCGGGCCAAACAACATGCCCTGTCCGAGGGGTCATGCCCCGAATGAGCCCTGCACTAGTTCTGGATAAACCAAGGAACCGTCAGCAGTTCAAAAGAAAACTCTTCACAGAGAGGTCTCAGACACAGATCTCAAAATGTGGGAAAATAGCAGCCTAACAGAGTATAATGCATGTAAGCTCTATTAATGACGTAACCACAATATTCTTGTACGTCTGTGTGTGGTGTGTGTGTGTGTGTGTGTGCATAGTGCTTCCGAAGTTGGTGGAAATAGGAGGTACCCCGATAATCCTGCACGCTTTGGCTTTGTGCCTGTTGGTCCTGTCTCTGGTGTGTTCTGCTGGCAGCATCCTGATATCCCTCTACAACAGTGTCAGTAACCCTTATGAGACATATATGGGTCCTATTGGCATCTACGTCTGCAGCTCACTCAGCGGTAAGTGAATCATATGTTAAAGCACTGAGCAACTGGGAGTAATAGAAGTGGAATTACCAGAATTTACATTGCACCGATGAAACGGAAAAGATTTAAAGGTCCAGTGTGTAACAATTGTGTGGATTCATTGGCTGAATATGGCAGAAATGCAACATAATATTCATATGTATGTTTTCATTTGTGTATAATCACCTGAAAATAAGAATCAATGTGTTTTTGTTTGTTTTTCTTATGTTGCGTTCCAGACAACTTGGAACATGAAAATTTCTGACCTCCGACTAAAAAAAGTTCAATGGAACTCCACTCAAAGTTGAAGTTCCTACTTGTAAACTTGTGGCAAACCATCTACCTTGATTTCATGAAGAAGCCATTTTAAAGGCAGCACCCATGGACCCACTGTTCACCTGGAATGATCTGAGGTCAGAAGGTCAGAACTAAGTGTTGAGAATGAAGTTCATGGTTTACTTCATCCTGACACCTTCAAGGGTATTCTGGTATTTTTAAACCTGGGTCCTATTTTTACATATTTCAGTGTCTAAATGACTAACAGGTACAAAAGTTTTGGAATTGGTTCAGTTGATCGCCTCAGCCAGCAGCTGCAACACAAACTACAATGGCTTTGATGTAATCCTTGGGGACAAATGCCACCAGACATCACTGACAAAAACTTTTAAAATTTTACATCACAGGAGTTGGGAGGTCCGCTGCCTCCATTGATTAGTTAGATTGTGTTATTGTGTGACTTTGGTGTTTTAAAGTCTTAGTTTGGATCTGGCCCTGCCCCATTGGGCCATTCGATGGATGATTTTTTTTCTCAGTATACCACTGTCCCTCCTTAAATTGTGATGAGAGCTGTGCCCTTTGGCCACCAGTTCTTCTACATGCTTGGAAGGGGAGAGTGAGAAGAGGTGTTTGCAATCTGCAAGATCACTGCTAGATGCCACTAAATCTTACACACTGGTCCTTTAAATGGTGGCTGGGATGTAATTTTGTCCTCTTCTCTCATTTGGGATAGTACTTAACGGTCCTCTTTCTCCTGCAGCATGTTTGTCTGCTCTGGTCCTCATCCTATTTGCGGTGAACATCAGCGTGACCAAGATGGCGGAGGATATTGTTGTGAACTTCGCCAACAGTATTGCAGTGGACCTGAGGGACAAGTCTGCGGAGATGCAGCTCGGATACTACCTCGTTATCCCGTACACAGTGCTCTCTCTTGTCGCCATTCTATTGATCTACTTGTACGACCACGCAGCCTACACACAAAGGAAAGAACAGCAGAGACCGACCGAGGACGCTCCAAAGGAGATTATGATGTATTAAAGGCCTGTAGAGGAGAGAGTTTCCAGTGACTGGTTGCTCATCGAGAAAGTCTTGATGAGCAATTTAACTGGAGAATTACAGACAGAAATTAGATGTTTGTACAGTAAAAGTATGGATTTACAGCTTGTTTAACATATTGTAATAAGATTATACAGTTGTACATAAAGTATCACGATATTATGTTTTATAATACAGAGTATTAGGGACACATTGAGCAACTAAAAAAAAAAGTTTTTCAAGAAATGAATTGTAATGTCAAAAATAAAGTTAAAATGTCGAGAATTAAGTCAAACTTTCAGTATTAGTCCCAGGCAAAAGAAGAAAAGATACATCAGAGGAGAAACATTTTTAAAAAATTGCATCATGAGAATAATATCGAAATGTTGAGAATGAAGTTGAAATGGCATTTCAACTTTATTTTTGACATTTGACCTTGTTCTCGACATGGTATTCTCAACATTTCAATTATATTCTCAACATTTTGACTTTGTTCTCAATATTTTGACTTTATTATCAATATATCAACATTATTCTTGAAATTTCAACTTTATTCTCACCATTTTTAATTTATTCTTGATATTTCGACTTTATTCATCTTTCTGCACTCATTTTTTCCTTTTGCCTGACCCTCATACTTCTGTATGTTTAATGTCTTTACACTATGAACAACAAGTTTTATCATTTGAGTGTCTTTATCTGATTTGACCTGAAGTTTTCACATTGTATTGTAATTTTTTTTTGCTGCTACAATACATTTATTAGTGTGTAAATCAATTTTCTTTTACCGTTTATCTTTTTGACTTTGAACTAACACTGTTAGAAATCTATTTATTTTGTGTAAAAATAATTTTAAAATAATTCTGTTAAAACTTATCTATTTTTCATAGAGAAATGACAGTCATATACATCTGTAAGTCTTCAATACATCAACGTGTCTAACAAATCAACAACTATACAAAAAATAAATGACATTTTCTTTGTGTGTCTGAAACAACAGTTTGCATAAAACAAGTGCATGTAAATAAACAGATGAGATGAGGTTTCTCTCCTTTTTATTTTAAAGGATGGATTTAAAAAAATACAGCTATTTTTATCTGTAGTTTGTTATTTAATCATCCTACTCATGATTGATTTGCTAAAATAATGGTACACAGATGAAGAAATGTGCACAAAATATACTTAATTGATGTTTAAAATCCAAAGTTGAACTCAAATAGCAGGTGAGAGAAGTGGAGAAAAGTAGGAAGAGGCATGTGTGGATTCATTGATTTCTGCTGCCCTCTATCGCTGAAATGATGTAAATGCAAAGAGAAGATTCATACCAGCTTACAAGTCATCAACTATCCCTGAAACAGGAGCAAAAGAGAAAATGATTTTGCTAGTTTTCTTTGTAATCAGTCTTTTATCAGTCACAGATGGCATTTATGTTTATCTATTTGAACTTACGGGATATTTCTGTCAAATGGTGTGACCAAAGAAAGACAGAATGAACACTGTCAGAATTTAGGTTTCAGTCAAATCTGACCATCTGATTGACCACTCAAGTGCCGCCCCATTATCCATAAGTATGATTGGATCTGTCCAGTGAAAGGCAGGACCATAGTTTGAACCAGCTGTTTGATGAGTATTTGTTAATGTGCATTGTCTTCTTGTATGTAGTCTACTCTATTTTTTACAAGGTTAATTTACTTTAATAATAAAACATAAAAATAAAAGTATTTTTCATGATGGAGTGTGGAGGATAAATTAAGTATGGGCGCTTTATATTATATTTGTATGGCGCCACTCTTGTGTTGTGATTGGTGGAAGTGTTTGTCTTTGAAACAAAGATTCTAAATATGGGAAAGTAAGAAATTGAAAGACACTGTAATGTTCGTAATTAAAGTAGATATGAGAAATGGTACATTAATGTGCATGTGCGTGGATGTGCATGTACATATGCACATATTAAATCTTGGACCACCCCAGTCATAAAAGTCTTGAAATGCATCTGGTTGCAGCTGACTTAATATGTGGATTTTTTTTTTAAAGATTTTGTTGGGGCAGGCTTTTTAGTATTTATTTTTACAAGACAAGCAGTAAAGGGCCTCAGGTTGGGATCAAATCTGGGCCGTTGCTGAGGACTAAGCTGGTGTACATGGACCACATGCCCTCACAGGTGAGATTTTTTTAAATCAAATTATTAATATATCAAATTATTTCTTTTTTTCAAATGGTATACTCTTTAATCTTTTCACATATTGTACCCCCTCTCAACTGAAGAAGTATCTCCTTGGCAGTAAATCTCCTGGGGGTATAGCAAAAAACTGACATAGGCTACATGGATTACTTTAATACTTAAATTTAGGCTAATTCATGGCTCATGAAAGAAGCAGTGCTTAAGTTGAGCCCTTTAAACGCCAGTGATGCATTGCATCTTAACTACTACTACTCCTATCAGCTTCCACATGGGATCAACTTGGAAAATCCTTGATGAGAGAATTTATTACAGATCTGTTTTATCCCATTTCGAAAGGGTTTAAAAAACAAAAAAAGAAATGCTGACATACTGTATAGTGATGAAAACAAAGCTTGCTGATTCTAGATGGATCTTGCTCAGAGTCAGCATCTATTGTCTCCTGGATCTTCAGACGCTCTCACAGCTGTGATTCACATGACTGTGTTGACATGAGAGCAGGGGCGAGGTGTCCTGTTACCGTTTCCCGTGTCCCATCACTCAGGGCCTAAAGTCTGTTTGGACATGCCCTTTCCAGAACCTCTCAGCCCTGCAACGCCTTCTACCTGCCTTCAAAAGAACCACTCTTCCTTCAAGTCTCACACTTCAAGGGACCTGTGGAAGGATGCAGCAGTCTGCTTTGTGGCTGTCACTGTGAATATGTATTAAATTTCTGAGAATACATGCTTTCTAGTTTCTACAATGAATCAAAAGCATTTCGGGCCTGACAGAAATTCTGTTAGCAGAGTAGAAAATCCACCACGCCTTTTGAGGTTCGTGGAAGGAGAACCCTCTGCTTAGTCAGAGTCAAGCTTTATTCACTAGTCCAATATGTTCCTGTAATTTAGTCTGTTAAAGGCATTGAATTACAGTGGTCATTAATTTAAATTCTTTAGTTTCTCATCTGTCACCAAATGACCGTACCTCTTCCAAAATATTCCTGATGTAGGAAGATGCAGCCTGATGCAGCCCTGCAGCTGTGCTCTCAGATACAAGGGTTCCAAAAAGGTTCTTCCTGAAGGACCGAGGGTTTACCCAGGATAACTTGCTCCTGAAGATACCTTTTTTGAAGAAAGGGTTCTTTGTAAGACTAAGGTTTGCAGCCAGAGAACCATTTTTGGAAGACAGAGTTCCAAAAAGAACTCTTTCATCAAGGGTTCTTTGTACTATAATATGGAAGTGCTCTTGGTAGAACCCCCTGGGTGGGTTATAGAGAAAACCCTTGGAATATACAAAGGTTCTCTGTAGATCCCACTGTGTGTTTTCTAGATGAAACCCTTGTAGTAAGAATGGTTCTTGGTAGAATCCCCTGGGCAGGTTCTAAATAAAACCCTTGGAATATAAAACCATTCCCAGCAGAACCCCTTGACAGTGTGCTAGATAAAACCCTTGGAATAAAAAAAGATTCTTGGTAGAACCCCCTGTGTTGGTTCTAGATAAAGCCCTTGGAACCTTAAAAGGTTCCCAAGGGAACTCCCTGACAGTATTCTGGACAAAACCCTTAGAATAAAAAAGGTTCTTGGCAGATCCCCCTAGGTAGGTTCTATGTAAAACCTTTGGAATAGAAAAAGGTTCCCAGTAGAACCCCCTGAGTGTGTTCTAGATAAAACCCTTTTCCATCAACATGGAACCAGCCCTGTCGGTTCAAGCACCTAGTTTTGAACTGTTCTGAGCATTTGCACCAAAAATAAACTAGTTTGAAACCTGAAAAGTTGGTTCCCAACAGGAACCAAATAACAGCAGGTCTTCCGTGGGAACTGAAATAGGCGCTTCGTATTCTAAAGACTGTTGTGCCTTGTGCAGCGCCCTCTGTTGACGTTCTTGATTAAATTTTTCCATTCAAAACTGGTGGAAACACAAGCTGGTTCATTAGACAGCACCAAAGTTCCAGGGTTTTTCAACCAAACCAGTTCAAGAACCAGAGCTTATTTGGTGAAAAGAGCCCTGAAAGGGTTCCATATAAAAGGTTCTATCACAACCAAAAAGGGTTCTCCTATGGCGACAAGCCTAAGAATCCTTTTTGGTTCTAGTTAGCAGCTTTATTTTCAGAGTGTGTGACGGCAGCCCAGTGTGAGGCCGGGGCAGGTTGTATTCTCCAGAGGAGGCCACGTCAAAGCCTGTTTCAGCACCAACTCGCCTGCTGTGAAATTGATAAGCTTTTCACAACACAGCACAGATCTGTCAGCCATTAGAGACCCTCTTATTTTATTTTTCACCCTCTGAAATTCATCATTGACCCAATCTGACCTCTGACAAACTGCAAGAACGAAGTAGTAAAACTTGACTTGGTTTCTAAAATAATTCAGAGATGCAGTAGGTGTCTTTACTTAGCCCACTTTAACCATGATAAGAAATTAAAGGCTCCTTATAGACATGCAGGAAGGCATTTTAAATTGACGTAGGATCCCTCTCTTCTGCAAGTCAAGCTGTTTAACAGCTGCCAGAGGAGATATTTAACTATATCTATTACCGATCTTCTCCTGTGTGCACTGAGGTGTGGAATAGCTGAATTGCTATTGAGAGACCCCTTCTCGCCGTTTGCTGTGCAAACATTGATTGAATAAAATCAGAGATGGGCAGTAATCTCTTCCTCTCTGCATACTCTCTGTCTTTTGGCTCACAAGGATGGATAAAACTCGGGATTATGCAGAAGCCCTGAGCCCTGACCACTCACTCTGTGTGATAGGATTAAAGCGGAAACTTTTGTACCTGTGAAACCTTATCCTCCCAGGTCCCGCATTACAGAGGCCTGTGAAACAGACACCTCCAGCTGCAGGGCAGGGGGGGCACACATTCTGAGCCACGTAGAGTCCACTCTGGTGGGGCAGAGCAGGTTGGGGGAAGGGGTCTGGTCTCCTTCCACCTTTGGGAGTTAATTTCACAGAGGTATGGGTAGGTGTACGTATAGGGGGAGGGAGTGTCTGTAGCACTTGTTTTAACACTTTCACAAATACCTTCAAAGACTTCTCACCTGTAAATACATAAATCCAGTCTTATGAATGAAAAAAGCAAGATACCAAGGTGCCAGGACAATAGATAAGAGAATATAAAGAACATTCCTCAGAGAAAATACTTGAGCCTATCAAACTGCAGTCATGGAGGAAGTATTCAGATCATTTACCGAAAGAAAATTACTAATACCGCACTGTAAAAATACTCTATTTCAAATAAAAAGATCTGCATCGAACTGAGGTAAACTTCAGTATAAACAGGAAAATGTATAAATGCACAAAATGTTCTGGTCTCTCTCATACAAAAACATGTACAAAAGATGTAGTTTGATGACATCTAGCAAGGGATCATGGGAGTTGTTGCCTTCATCATGTTTATGGATGAGGTAATATTAAAGATGAAGTTACCTTTTGTTATGTTTGCCAAATTCCAAAAGTTACAGCAAGTAGCTGCTAGCATGAAATGAATTGTTACCATAAATAAATTATGGATTTCAACTAATTATCGTTTTCATCATGGGTTAATCTGCTGATTTTTTCCATTAAACGACTGGTTGTTCAGGAAATTGTAAGAACTGTCCAGAGTAAAAACCTCAAAATTATTTCAATAATTTGGAGGAAAAGCTGCAAATCCTGGTGGTTTTTTTTTTTCAGGAATGGAAGTGATTTAAAAATGGCTGTCAAAATAGTTGCCATTAATTTTTTGTCAATTGACAAATTGATTAATAGACTAATTGTTTCAGCTGTACAACATAGCCTTGTATATTATGTGAAGTAATAAGTAACTGAAGCTATCAAATAAATTGTAGTGGGGTAAAAAAATATTTCTCTCTGAGATGTTGTGGAGTAGAGGAAAAGGGAAGTAAAATTGAAGTGCTCAAGTAAAGTACCTGAAATTTGCACTGAAGTATTGTATTTGAGTGCAGGGCTGCAGCTGCCCTGAGTACATTCAGAAAATATCCTCTGCATTTGGGGGATTCAGGACCCTGAGGGAAGGTTATGTTCTACCTTTGTGGAAAATATTATAGACTGAATTAATATATTTCATTTTGGCAGGCCAGTTTATAAATGAAAGATTCATTATTTCCCCACCAGATTTTTTATTCCTGGCAGTGATAAAATCAACGGGCAGCAATTAATCCATTAAAAAAAACATTAGATTATCTGAAAACTGCATTGTCACAAAGCTGTTTTTTTGGAGAGACATGGCTTTCACAGATAAAAAAACAAAAACTTCACGTTGGAAAATAACATTCACAGATAATATAACTGAGTGATTAACTGAATAGATTAAATATTGCAGTGGCACCAAAGTGACTTTATCTTTGGTTTCGGATCAAATTTTTCTTGTTGAGGTTGTCCTGGAACTCGTGACCTCAGTCTATCAAACTGAAAAGGCCTTAAGCATTTTTATTTGATGCTCCTATCACTACTGACCTTCTCCCTCCACACTGTCAGATAGGTGTGTGTCTCTCAACGTGTGTTCAATTTTCCCATGAGGTAATGCATGTTTATGGCATTGCCACTGCCCTGTCCTGACAACATAACTTAGCAACAACTGCAATACAGAATTACAATGTCTGTTGTTGATTGTTTGACACACTTCCCCCTGGCCTGTAGTGCTATTTATTTTATTTATCTCACTTTGTATGTGTGTGTGAATTGCAGAGTTTTGGAGCTACCATCAGTAGAGATGTCTGCTTTTTCTCCAGTCCATATAATGGGACTAAATGGCACTCAACTTGTGGTGCTCAGAGTATAAAATACAGTACTTTTTTTTTTTTTTTTAACAAGCTGAGTGCCATTTAGACCCATTAAGTTGGGGAGAAGGCAGACATCTCTGCAGCTGATAACTCAACAACTCACACTGAAATAATCTATATGGATAAATAGCACTGCAGGTCAGGGGGAAATATGCAGTTTCTATTTTGGGGTGAACTGTCCCTTTAATATTTCATTTAATCTATTTTCTGAGTCAGTGGAGGTGGTAACTCTGCATTATACTGCACATTGTACTAGTATGGCTGTGTGTATGACAATACAGCTTTAATTTCGATGAAATTTTAGGATTTGCAGGGAACAGGTATAAGAGAATAACACCAAGTGATGAGTGACACCTCGCTGTACTCGTGAGGTGCTCTTTTACACTCAGCCTCAGCGTGTGATATTGGAAGGTGGGCAGGTTCCCTACTTATCTCCGTCATTAATCTTAATTTGTCAGTGAAGGCTGAGGTGAAGGCGGAGGGAAGGAGAGAAGAAGAGGAGGAGGAGGAGGAGGGCTAAAAGGTAATTGCACCCCTGCTGCTCCATTATGGTGTCATTCCACTGTTAACAGAAGATAAGATCTTCCCCAAATTACCTGAAGCCAATTCTCCACTTTACCTGGCTGGGACAGAGAGACACAGAGAGAAAAAAAGACAGAGAGAAAGAGGGTGTCCAGCCTGGTCTCACAACCCATGATGGAGACAAACTGAACTAATCCATCTGTGCAGAATCTTCATGACCAAACTGTCTGTGACATCTATCTATCTATCTATGTCTGATGCCTGATGACGGTTTACAGGCAGAGTGATGGATGGAGGGAGGGCAGAGCACTTTCTCTGCCCCATGCGCTTGACACCCTTGTTGATTAATGCGGCCCTGATTGGCAGCTGTGATAGATATCAGGAGGTGCAACACGTAGGGACACACAGTTAACCTACTGACATGGCACACTGTTCAACTGAAGTGACCCATTTGACCCGGACACAGAAACAAACAGTTAACATTAACAGAGCAGAGACTGTCATTGATTTTTGTGCTCTGTGTTAATTAATATTCTGTTTATTTCAAACAGATGTTCTTTAGAAGAAACCGATTAAAGAATTGATGGAAAAAAGATGAGAAGATATAAGACAGTGTTCTTATATATGCAGAAATGCTGGTGTTATTAGTGTTCTGCTGACATGATACTGAGTCTGTGAATTTCATATCTCACATTGCATATTTGCATATCTTGCATGCAGAGCTGTCTGTGACCCATTTCTGTCCAGACAGGATGCCTATAAGAGCTCATTTCAAACTGGGGCATGCAGACGTTGCCTATCTTCCTGCACACATAAACAAAATTTAACTAACAGAATCATTTCCTGCACAAAAGTTTTCTTCAGTTGTTTGTCGTTTTGCAGTTTTTAAAGGTCCAGTGTGTTAAGATTTACAGAATCTGTTGTCAGAATGTGGCTGGAATGGAATATAATATCCACAAGTGCATTTTCATTAGTGTATAATAGGGAAGCACCTGAGTCTGCACACATTATATTGGAAAGCACAAATAATGCAATGAAAATGGATATTTTTTCTGTCCAAAGTTGCTCATTATTATTCAGGAAAAGATGGTTACCTTGGCATAGTTAAAAAAGGTTCCATCTACCTTATTCAATCAATGATTTAATGCACCAAGATTATTTCACTATTGGATATTTTTATATACTTATATACTTATATCTTTAATGAGTTTCTATTTCCAATGCACAACAGAATCTTTCCATTTCTGAAACTTTTTTTTTTTTTCAGTATCTGATTTTTCTATATCCCCTCGTTGTAGGGGAGGTGTTGATGAGCTTCAGATGGTTCATAAAATTTTGTTTAGCTATAAATAATGAGAAAGAGAGATGAAAAGTACAGTTTGAGGATGTGGAAATATATTTCAGAATTAATTTAATGCCAATATTAAATCATTTTGATGCTTTGTAGGCACAACAGTTGCATCGCCAATGAATATTTGGCTGGAAAAAAAAAAAACTTAATGGGACTTACGGAACAAATGCCCACTTCTGGGCTTCTCGCCAAATACAGGTACAGAGACAGATCATTCTGTTGGTTGAACAGATACATACAGATACAGATGATGTCTTTGTGCATCTCTCATTCCAGACATCTCAGTAATCTCAGTGCAAATCCATCTACCCCAACTTTACAAAGAAGCAGCTGTCTGATATCACACATCAATCACAGCACCCAAGTGCACATTGTAATTGATAAACCATCAGCTAAATGGCAACATAATGTTTATTTTCCTGCACTAAAGGAACTTTCATATAGTGTTTCCACCACCACCACCACAACCACAAAATATAATGACAAACAAAAATATCCTCCTGCTTCTTTTAATTTGTTAACGTACTACTCAGTGTAACTTTGCCTTTGAAAATGTAAATACAGGCTTGTTTCATCTGATTTCAAGGCGAATCCGACCCAGTAGCAGTCATGGTAGAGGCATCAGTATTAAGCTGAGACTTTTTCATAATCAGTTACGAACTCCTTGTAGTTGCTTTAATTAAAAAAATAATAAACATTATATAGAGTAAACCTGTTCTATCACAATCTTGTTAGGTAGAGAGCAGGTAGAGAGAGTGGTTAGAGCAAACAATCTCTGAAAGTCACCTCATCTGCACAAAACTTAGTCAGGAGAACTTTGAAAATGCCAAAAACAAAAAGTGAAAACATGAGGAAACACACAACATTTACTGACTTTTGCTGAATACATACCAATGTAGCCAGACAGGATTACTACACCCCACACTTAAATCCTACACACTGCTCTTTTAACTTTGCAGATACTCAGACATTATGTTGTAATTGGTTCAGGTGTTTCAACAGCGTATTGCAAATCAGTGAATGGGAAGAAAAGAATTAAATATATACACTTACTTTAGCCGTTTTTATTTTAAGGGCAAATAATGGTACTTAATATAGGAGCCACTTTAAGTGGCACAAAATGATTTTTTATTTAGATTTTGATCTGATTCTGACTGTCATCAGTTCAGTAGTATGTTCAGTCGGTTGCCAGATCAAGTCGTCTACCATATAAGCACTGCACATAAGATTAATCACTTAGGAACCAATTAATTAATTGTTTCTGTGTTTTCTGCAGTCTTTTAATAGGCTTTTAATGAGGACGCAATGTGCTGTGTATATGGCTGACCTGATAGTAGTGCATGCAGTCAAAAGCTACTGATTTTATCAGTTATGATTCAGTACAGTCCAGTCAGTTTATCAGTTGTAACACAGGTGGAATGTAACTAATTCACTCAAGTTTACATAAGTAGAACAGCGAGGTACGTCTACTTCTACTATGAGTATTTCCACTCAATCCACCAAAGCTTTTCTGAGTTCATGAAAAGTTTAATTTTTAAAAATACATCATTATCATGGGACAGAGACACCACAAATATATGATACTCCTATAGAATATGATGCACCACTGTAGATTAAACTAACCAACAGTATATAAGTCAGTTCAACCTTAAACAACTGCAGCAGTAAAATAAAACATAGACATTAATGTAGCAGTAATATAAATCCAAAAACATCATATATAACAGAGAAACACTGACTGGGACCATTTTTCTGCAGAATGAGTATGTTTACTTTTGACACTTAGAGTAAATTATGCTGATAAATCTTGTATTTTTCCACTGAAGTAATGTTTTAAATGCAGGACTTTTACTTGTAGTGAAGTAGTTTTGCAATGTGTTATTTTGTACTTTCACAAAAGTGAGGGATCTGAATACTTCCACCACCGGTAACTGACGATTAATTTCATTCAGTCAAATTCTTTGTGTGTGTACTCACACTTGGCCAGTGAAGCTCTGATTGCCAAGCACAAAGCATACAGGCAAACCTGTGTTGAACCCCCCCCCCGCGTTTAAGCCCCACATCAAGACCTAATTTCAGAGAGGAGTGAGAGTTCTTACCAGAAAGTTAGTTACTCAAGCATTGCACCAGGTGGCAGCATTCAATAACTGAATCAACTGAATCAAACAAATCCATTCCTAACACTTCTAGTGAAGGAATATTTATTGTACCCAAAGAGTTTATTTTGTTACAAATCAGGGCTGCTAAACCTTAAAATATGAACATTAAATATGTCTGTTAAATATTACAGAAAACAACAACAAAGTAAAAGTAAAATCTGCTTAATTTACTGTTTTATTTTGCCTGTGAGTTTATGTCTCTTAGTGGTTTCCAGGTTCATGTGTGTCTCCCTGAGATAAAAGGCTCCTGTGTGAAGGAGGAGCTCAGACTGTCACTGGAGCGGGACACAAATCCATACATCACAGACACTCGACTGTAACCAAGACACTCAATCACAGACCGCAAGCTGTTCTCCGATCCATATGGCCATAAAACTACAGAGATTCCCGCAGTCTGCACCCACGGACAGCACATATAAATTCTTGTCTGCCTTGTTCAGTGTTTCCTTACCCTTGTTTAGAAAAAAAAAAGACACATTTCTAAGAAAGAATTTAATAAATGGAGTTAATGCGAAGGTTAAAGAGTGCCTCCTTCTATCTTTATGTCACATTAATACTGTACACTTTCTGTGATGAAGCGCCATGTCTCATAAAAGCTCTCAGCGCTGCATGTCATCAGCTCCTGTCAAGGCTCTGACGGTGCTGAGTGTCTTTTACAGAAGCCAGATGGGCAGAGGTGCTGGGATAAAGTGCATCAAGTGCCCCCTATTGAGCTTTATGAACGGATTAAAGGATTTGCAAAGCTCTGTCATAAGGCCGTCAATCATTGTCACACCCGGCTGAAATTTACGACGCTGACCGCAGAAAAAACCTTGGGGCTGTTGTCGTGAGGAGTATAACTTCATCTGTCAAGTCATTCAACATCAACATCAACACCCTGAGCAGCGGAAATAAATTTTAAAAAAGGGCAGAGAAAGAGATTGGACCCATGACACGAGACACTAGAAATTACCACAACATCTCAATACCTGAAGTTTACCTTCAGGAATGTTGTTGCAACTCAATACTTGCGCACCTCTGCTCCATTCATCGTCAGGTTTTCCACCTCTCCTCTGAGCTGAGATGCAGAGCCTTAAAAGCTGAAATCACCTTTCTAATAAAACAGAGGGTCTTTGAAAGGAGCAGAATTTGATATCAGCTCTCTAAATCCTGCATAAGAAACAATGCAGCCTCTCTACAGGAGGCAATGTTCAGTGTCATTCAGCGCAGACGTGGAGACACGGTGTCTGCCTGCTGGAGGGATCACAAGTGCTTCAGGCCTGTTTGCATGTGTATGAAACAATTTGTCAGCCTATATAACCAGCTGACCCCTCATTCACCACAAACCCGACCTCCGTCCATTAAAGGATCATTGAAGTTCACAATTGGGTCTTATTATGTAGTTTGGACACCATTTTATGATAACACTACATATATTCACTACTATATTTACTGAGATTTGGGAACATAGTTGGTGACATTGTGACAGAACACTCACAAAATGTTCACACAGGTGTGTAGCTACCATTCAGGACACTGAGGTCATGTCCTCAGTATTATTTTAAATGTTTGAATGTGTATATTCTCAAATTAAAGTGATTAAAATTGCAATTACTACTCAGCTGTACAGTTTGACTGTTAGAACACTTGACAGGTCTCTTGGGGCAAAACCTGAAAGACAGTGGACGTGATTTCAATGAAATAAGAAATCAAGCTGAAAAAGGGTGATTTCAAAATTGGCCATACTTTTTTGTGCTAAAAAAAACCCTACATGCATAATTAGATCACCACAAAAAAAAAAAAAAAAAAAAAAGATATAAAGCGGTAATGGCGGAGATAACGCTCCCAGGACCTGTCTTCACCCTCTGTCGTCAACTCATCACCTCCTGGTTGGGTGTCAACGAGAGGAGGAAGAGGACCGACGGGAGCGGATGGCAAGAGATGGATGTGGGTGGGGGGGGAGGTGTCGGTTAAGGGATCACCTTGCCAAATCTGCTGCGAAGGCCTCGCTCGGTGCACTTAGCGTCGTGGCCGGAGCCAACACGTAGCAGGGTGTAGGTCTCCCTGAGGCGACACTCAGGCCCCGGCCTCCCTGCCATTGTCATCTGTCCGTCTCTCAGCCTCTCCATCCAGCAATCTGCCCGGAGGAATCTTACTTCCTCCCTCCACATTCTTCCTCCCTCCATTACCCCCAGGAGGAGCAAGGGAAGTTGTGTCGAAGAGGACTCCCAGGCAGGGTCAGGGAAGTATCGATGTCGGAGCCGAAACGCTGGGGTCTCGTCACTAATTAGATCATCCATAAAGCATTATAAGACAAAAAGAAGTGAACCCAGCTTTATATGCTTTGAATCAAAGTTGGACACAGGCCTGAGCTGGTGGATCTGACAGTGACGAGTAAGAAGATGCTCACACACCTCACTGAGTGGAATGGCAAATATGTCATCATCCTGAGACAGGTTCCAGCCAGGCCGTTTCAATGAGTGCACCCATGTCAGGGTGATGTATGGACGCAGTAACACAACCTCTGAGGAGTCATAGGGGGGGAAATGCTGCGCTGCCAACCAGCCTCTCAGATCCTGAGCAGAAGAATAGGGGCCACATGTAAACATTTGAGACATGTCACTCATTTCTCCTTCTGGTCATTTATAACCAACCTGGTAGGGACGTACCAGAATACAAACATGTTATTCGGGAAAACACAAAACACACAATATACCTGTATTATTCAGGGAAAAAAAATCTCCAAAATGTAATGCTGTAACATTCAGAGTACTACTTTTTACATCTAAATACATTTTAAAACAAGTACTTAGTATTAATATTATATTAATTATAATACATTGTTACTGTACTTAAGTAGAGTTTGAAGTTATCTGTACTTTACTTGAGTATTTATTTTTCTGACAACTTGTTACTTTTATTACCTACATTGTAACACAAATATTATAATACATTTTCATTCATTATCTTAATTTTAACGCATTTGAGGGGATCATTGATTATTTTTATTTTGCATTATTGCATGCTATCATCCCAACATCGAGACCGATTTCAATCTAAATGCATGGGACAAGAACTCATAGAGGAGACACACACACAACAGATGTAACAACTTAAACAACTTAAAAGACTAACAAGACAAAATGACATAAAAGATGTAACAAGACAAAATGACGTAAAAAATAGAAAGAGACAAATATGATGTAAAAGACATAACAAGACATAAAAAACATAAAAGACTTTGCAAGACAAAAATGACATAAAAATAAGTAACAAGACAAAAACAATGTAAAAGAAGATCTAACAAGACAAATACAATGTAATACAGGGAAAACAACAAGTGAGCGAGTATTCGTACTTCTACTTGAGTGAAGAAGATGTGCATTTTTGTTTGTATAATATATTAGTACTGTGAGCTGCTGTAAGATAAACACATCAAGAATCATGAACGTAGTATCATTGCTATTTAAGATTATTCCCTTCAACTGAAGGTTATTTTCTTTAATCTTTACCAAAAAGAGTATAGAGGAAGAGAAAGTTTATTAATTTTTTTTCAATTTTCAATTGTTTGGTGTTCTCCAGGTAAAGGAGTGGTGGTGGGGTTCAGTTCATAAAACTTAGTTTAGTTAAAAATTAAAATTAAAAAATTAAATTAAAAAAATATTAAATGAATGCACAACAACTGCATTGCAAACAAATATTAGGCTAGAAAATGTAACATTTGCCTGATTTAATGCAAATTCTGGTCTTCTATCTGAATACAGATACAAATACAGATCATTTTGTTGGTTGAACAGAAACAGATACGAATAATGGTGTCTCTATGCACCTTTACAACCTGTAGACAGCTTGCCAGCAGCAAAAAAATCTGACTCCACTAGAGGTCAATATTTATTTTAACTTGATATAAATTTATATTTCAGGGAGAGGAAGATAGACCAGATAGTTCAAACCAAAGGTCAGCCACTCTGCTTTTAACACTATGGATTACACCTTCAGAGGTTTGTCTGACAAAACCCTGCCCTTTGGCTGGTTATACATTTTGTGAAGCTCACAGAAAAGCCCGTCCCAAAGTCTCTTAATGGAACTGGCTCGGGAGCTCATTTGTGAGGAACAGCAAGAAAAACACTAAGTCTTGGAGGAATTTCTTCCCCTGGGGATCCCTAAGTGATGTCCATCTCCCCCCTCAGTCATTCAGGGAGCTGAAACTGGAGAACATGACTGACACTTTGAGTTCTCTCACTCAGGAGCTTTCAAACAATCTATTTATCTGAATCCCGCAGTGTGTTTAAAGGGCTGGTTTGACAAGCTGAAGATGGTTTGATAGTTTGGTTTAACTGGCTCAGGTTTTGATATATCTGTCTCTAAGATTTATGCCAATACAGTGGGAATAAAGTCAGTTTCATTTATGATTCTCAAAGCATTGAAAAATTACGTTTTAAATTTCAACAGCAATGTATAGGTCCAGGAAAAAAACAACACAATTCTTGTTAGTCTGAACATGCTGTCAACTGTTTTTAGTGAGACTATTTCTCAAGTAGTTCCCATGAAAATTGTCCGTGGACGATCCAGAGCGACAGTGTCTGGAACAATATACTGCTTTGAATGCCTTAAATGAAATTCCATTTGCCTCCATTGATCAGGGTGGCAGAAATCTCAGAGGCAGATGTCTCAAAATGCAGAAAAATAAAACCAAAACATGGCTAGATACCACTAAAAGTGGGTAAATAATATAATAATAATAATAATAATATTTGTGGTAATAATTAGTTTTTCATTTATTTCACTGGGTTATTTTAAAGGGACAGTACTCATCGATCAACAGAAAAAAGTATCTTGAATTTACTAATTTTCATCTGTTGTTCCTGGCCAGATGTTAGAATAAGAGGGCATATTTTATAGAATTAATATACACAACATAATAAATACACAAAGTACCTGTGAACAATAAATAATGCCACAATATTTGGTTTTTAGCTACACTCCATACTAAATAAGTAAAGGAGAAATACATGCAAAGAAAGAACAGAGAGCATGACAGACAACAAGAGGACGACAGAGAAGACTATAATAATGTTGACATGTATGTATGATATGGTAATAGAGCAGCAGGGAGGAGTCGATTCTAACGCAGGACAATTATCAGATTTATGAAAAATTGCTTGGATACGTCATAGTTTTGGTGCCCGAAAAGCAATTTTGCATCATGGTAAGTAAATTCACTTCAACGGCAGTTTTATTTTATTTTTATTTGTTGAATGAGAAGTGTGTTTATTGTTTCAAGTATCATAGTCATGACCTTTTGACAGATTATTTAATACTTTAACGCATCCCAAAGTTTGCCATGTTTGCCAGTTTTACAGTATAGAAGCAAGTCAGGTTTAACAGCCAGGAGTCATTATTGGAACCAATAGTAACAGATGTTTATTTTGTCCCTCAAAAGTAATAATATCTAAGAATATTTTTTATTTAGATGAGGGCATGGTATTTTTGCAATTAAATATTAATACGGACATTGTCAGAGAGTTTTAATTGATTCTTTTTTTTTTAATTTTTATTGTGTCACATTTTAAAATGTTTGATGATATTGAAAATTGAAAGTGAAGTTTCATGATGTTTTTATTAGATAAGAGAAATAACACATTTGCAATTACATATCAGCAAGAATATTGTCAGGTTTAACTGTCAGGGGTCATTCTTGGGATGATTGATGTCATTTGTACAGTAATTAATAATGTGGTTGGCAATTACATATTAACAAGGACACTGTCAGATTTTTAATTACATAAAGGACTTAATATGTTTGTAATTAGATATTAAGAATGAAATTGTCAGATATTGTCATTTTTAATTTAAAAAAAAATCAAGTTTATACAGTTGTTTTTTTGGCCCACTGATGGAGTTGAAACTAAAAATGTGTAACTCTCGTTCAAAGTTAAATTATACTAAAGTTGTTACATATTTATATAAAATAACTCCTGATATTGGAAGACACAATTATGTGAGTAGTTGATCACAATTAAATTACTTTCTGTCTGTAACATTATCTTTTAAAATGATGTTTATCTGAAAAGTGTTACTTTGGTCCCAGTTCTCCCCTATGTATTGAGTTCCCTAATGTTCATGAGTAGAAGACTAATGAGCCACATACATGAAATATTTTGACATAATTCACTGTTCATCAGCACTGTTTAAAGTTAGAAAATGACAAGAAAAAAAAGATCATGCTGAACTATTTTACCTCTTATTTTATTTTTTACTCATTTGATGTGTCTTTTACAGTTCAGTATTGGTGTTGAAGGAATCAGTGCCACAACCTGCCCAGCAGAGGCCCTCATTCCCTCTCCTCCCTCCAGTCAGAAACCAAAAACCTCTGTCACCATACCAGAGCCATATCAAGACAGAGGATCCTAAGACACAATAAAATGGAGATGTATGGGAACCATCGAGGTAGAAATGTCTGCGGTGATTTATCCAGCACGCCTTTCCCAGTTTAGCCTCAGACATGCCTACATGTGAAGATTTAAATATGAGATACAGGTGAGGGGATTTAAAATGACCCTGACAGAAACTATGAAATATGGGAACATAAATGTACATTCTGTCAAATGGGTAAAATTCATATGGGTAAAACATACTCCTCCATACAGTGAACCCCTGCCAGCTCCTGGAACGCTGCCCAAACACTGGATTCTGGGACTTCTTACTCACCGTATTCTGGCAAAGTTGCTAATTTTACCCCACAAATAAATTTGCGGTTCATTGCCCGAATAACCTGAGTGGTAAAACTATTCAGTAGGTGATTCCAAACATTATTCCTTGTGCTTTTCAAATGCTTTCTAATCCTTTAAGTGTGACACAAACACTTAACAAAGGAATGCTTCTTCGCTGTGCTTAAGCACGACCCGCTGAGAGGAGAGTTCTACTTGCCATAAGATGTCAAAATAATCAGCTCAGAGTGTGCAGGAGCTGGCACGGCCTCAAAGGCCTGGCCATTATGTATGACAAAGCCAGAGTCTGCAACCAGGACACAGTGAAAAAACAACAACGTGTCTGTGAGTGCACTGGATCAGCAGGGAAAAAACAAACATCCAGGGATTTACAGACTTGAAGGTGAGCTGACTGTAACCTATTATTGTCAATCTACAGCAGTCCTAATGACACAAGAAATACTGTATGTCCATCTTCAACAAAATCCTCAATCACTTATCATGATTGTGTTCTTACTATGACTGTACTTCATAAAGATGTCAGTTGAAAGAGGAAGGTCGCCTAAAGTCAGCTGGGCCAAAGTGACTCATGCTGGGTTTTAGAGCCTGATCAATACTGGATTCCAATTAATTTTGATAGTGATATATCAGCTGATGACCGCTCAAATGTAGTTATCAAACACTTGTGACAATGGCATGTAATGGAGGCAGAATATTTTAAATTTTAACAATAAACTTTATTGTCCAAATTTACCTTAGGGCACTAAAACAATTAACTTTCACTGGTATTTAAAAAATATATAAATAATTATAAATAACAAACAAACAAACAAATAAAACCGTAGAATAAAAGCTCTCAGAAATATATTAAGACTTAGAAAATGAAAACAGAAAGAATAGAAAACCTGTACGTCAAATTCAATAAAGAAATTCTCACTTTACATGCTTGGAAAGGAGAAGGATGAAGTATACACTTATTTAATCCAACCCTTTCTTTATCTAGTGATCTCATCATTTTATTGACCTCGTCCACAAAGTCCAATCTAATTTTCTGCTGTAGTCTGACAGCGCAACCTCCTCTGACAAAACGTTGAATGACCCTTGAATATTGTTAAATTCCTCCACTGTGTGTCTTCTTCAGTCCTGCGGCAGTTTGTTTGAAACAAACTAGTTAGCTTAGCCTCAGCCTCACCAGCCAGTTAGCCTAGCTGGCTCAGCCGGCGTCAAAATCCAAGCAGTGGTCAAAACCGAATATCTCTGATGTAAGTAGTCCCACGTCCATAATCCAAATCAGTAGTCAATTACGATGAAAAACTTTCAAAACCAAACCAAAGATATAAGAGAGCAGGCACGCTGTGTGTGAATCTATAGTGTCTCAATTTTTTGATTTTGAATAAAGAAAAAGTAATTTTTTAAGAACGTAAACTTCTGCCTCTAAAAATGAAAAAACATAAAGAAAGACCCGTATTTCAGCTGACCAATATATCGGTCTGGCTCTACAGGGTTTATTCTGCTCTTTATCCATGATGTCTCCATTGTTACAGCCTGTGAGTTAATACAGTGTCAGTACTGATGAGGAATAAAATATGAAATAAATAAGGACAGAGTCTGAAAAACCAAATAAGACATTTGATATCATCATTTTGTGCTTTAGGATATTGTGATTTTCACTTTTTTCTTAGATTTTATAAACCAAACATTGAATCGATCAATAGAGAAATTTATTTTTATTGCTGCACTAATTATTATTGCCACCATTTTGGGTTTATTATGCTATTTATCTAAGGTGTCTCCATTATAACTTGTTCACTGAATTAATACAGTTGAGATAAAATTGATTAAAGTCATCTTTTATTTCATTACATACCTTAAACTTATATGATTGTAAGTGATAAAGCTGATTTATCTGACATTTTATTGACTAAATTTGTAGCTTATCTTTTCTTTTTACATATTATTTTACATTTTATATTTAGAGAAATGATGGCAGAGTGTGATCAGTTTTGTGAGCTGGAGTCAAACTTAAAACTTTGATGATTAAGGGTGGCTTAAATTTTATCTTTCTTAGTTTTTAAATTGAATATAACTTAAGCCAAAACACTATAATTCCAAGCGTCAGCGATGAATGGATTTGGGAATAGTGCCTTCGTGCATGCCACAATGCAGCCAGCATTGTCGCTGATTGTACAAATTATGAGGGAAGCTGTTCTATTCAAGTCGTACATCTTCATACTTTCTCTTGCGAAAATCTATGTTAATTACTGAGATAAGTTAAATGTTCTGGGACTCAATAGCAGGACTTCCCTAATATTAATACATATTTATCGCAGTACAGTGAAGGTGACAGTTAGCCAGGAAGGAAATTACTAGCATCTAAAACTTTTGATTCATCCCACATATGGCTCTCCAGTGCTGTTGACTGTAAATAACAGTCCAACCTGACCTGCAGGTGCTCTTCAGTCCAACGGTCGCTCAGGGAAAGTGAGACACGAACAACCTGAAAGACAATGGGAGGTTTTCATTTTATATTATAGGTTATATCTGAGAAATACTTAAGGTAAATGTGAATAAGTTAATGGATAAAGCTTGTCAAGGCAGTGCCAACACTTGAATGTGACCTCCTCTATTGAACAGCCTTTTGCTTTAGAATCAGTGAGTAGATTGAGCTCTGTTGGAAAATCTTGGGTTATATGATAGGGACTTTGGCAGAGTGGTCTAATGAAGGATGCATTGTCTGTGAGACCACACTTTTTTTTCCTCTCTGTCTTACAAAAATGCTGACAGCTTCACCTCGGCTCTGGCGTGAGCTTGGCTTTTAATCAGAAACAACAATGTACACCTGATCAGTCCGTCTGTTCACACCAGAGCCAGAGCAGCTTTGCGCTGGTACAACAACACACCATTATCTCAGAAAAACCCTCTTTATAACATGAAATATCATAACATCACTTTGTGATAACACTTTCTATGAAGATGGGGGCATTCATAGTGTATTACAATGCATTCATGTTTTATTGTATCTATGTATCCTTATGCAGTGCAATGCATCTAGTAACTAAAGTAATTAAATGATTGCAGTGTAAAAATGCATTTGCTTCCAAAATTTAGTGGAGCAAAAGTATAAAATAGCACACAATGTAAACACTCAATTTAAGTAAAAGTGCCTGAAAAGTGTATGTAAGTACATTACTTGAGTAAATATACTTTGTTATTTTGCACCACTGGCTTTATCACAGCACACATAAACACAGAATGTTTTCTCTTATAATAAACTTATAATTAATAAGTTCAAGTGTCTTATGGATTCCTTTGACGAGTTATAAACTAGAGATTGCCTGATGGGGCTTATGATACATTATGATACCTGGTTATTATGATATATAGGTGTTCACCTATGCACACCTCAATAATCAACTGTAGTAAGGCCTGCGGTATCATGAGTTAGCACTGCATGTGTTAAAGCCACTACGAGAACTGTCATATTGAGTTGATTTTGGAGGCCCCTGTGGACAATGTGATAACCACAAAATATAACGTCAGAAATAAAATGATCTGAATAAATGTCCTCCTGCTTCTTTTTAACTGGCTAACATCCTACTGACTGTAACTTTTGGCTGTGAAAGTGTAAAGACAAACGGTTTCAGACATCAAGAGATTATAGAGAAAAAGCCAGCAATGTTTTCACTGATGGTCTCATTTGCTTATGCTGGCCATATAGAGGCAACAATATTAAATTGAGACTGTTTCATAACCAATTAAAACTCCCTGTAGTAGACTGAATTAAACTGAAGTACATATTGATGCATTTATAATAATACATGTCTGGGAAGGTTCTCAGTCATCCAGGTCATGGTATTCGTAGCAAAGTTTGTCGTAGGCAACTGGACTTGATAGAGTTCTTGAACTTGTTCAAGAACTCTATCAAGCCCAGTTGCCTACGACAAACTTTGCTACGAATAATAATACATGCTTCATTATAACATTTCATTGTCGGTGGTCAGTAAAGTGCAATACATTTTTATGCATTTAAAATAATCTATCATTCATGATTATTATGTAAGATGCCAAAACGCAGAGAATTTAATAATAAAATTTGTCTGCTTTAATAGAATCTTAAGGTATAAAACCTATATGATATTTTAAAAGTAAGAAAAAGATCAAATACATTTTGTCACGTTGTGTTTTTACTGTGGGATGAAAGCAATGAGTTTGGATGTTCTAACAAACCCCCACTTTACTTCACTTTACCTAACACATACAGTGATAACTTATGATACTGAATGGACAGTTATAACATACTGTGAGTACTTATTACAGCTGATTGTTAAGGTGTGTATAGGTGAGTAGTCATTATATATTATAAGCCCCATCAGTCAGCCTCTAGTTCATATAAGATATCACAAGACACTTGAACTTCATTATAAGTAACATCTATAATCTTTTATGAATGTTGATGTGAAGCATTAAGAATGCATTATAATTAAGTATGAAAGTCTTCAACACCCCATAGATGTGGTCTTTATACAAAGCGTTACCGGCTTGTTCTTGCAGATATTTCATTTTATGTATGATAAAGCTAAAATAAAAATCATTTGACTTTCACTTGTGGGACTTTCATACATCTGCACTTAAGAACACATTTGATTATTACATCCATTATGTCCATGAGCAGCATGAGTCATTGGAGGATCAATTTAAACTCTCGCTTGTCTCTGGGGTCTGTCTGTGCACTTTAGCAGGTGGCTCTTTTCATTAAACCTAAACGCCTGATGATTGTGCTCTTCATTAAAGGCTGCCCCGTAATATGGGGCCAGAGATGATTGCCCCTGTGGCGGTTAAATATAGTGGTTGGACAAGGCCTCTGCCGCTGCGTAATGAGAACAGTCAATAGAGCCGGGGCTATTACGCTGTCAGCGCTCGTACCATTACACACCATTAAAAACAGCACAACTCTGTGATTCATCCTCATTATATTTATTGGATAGATGGTCTGATCTAATTGTAGAAGCTGCATAGTTCAACGTGTGTCATCATTCTGCAGCCATTCTGCAGGCACTCTATTTTATTGAATGATAAATACTGGATCTACTTAATGAGAGGCTGATAAATTCTGTATATTTGAATTAAAAGCACATGTGATTGTGCGCTGTGATCACCAATTTGATCATCTGACTTAAAGGTTTATAGTAAACAGCTTACATGCCAAACTTTTAATGCGCACAAGTGAATAATTTTAAAAATGTGAGTTTACTTAAGTTAGGTTGAATAATTACTTTAAAGTATTGAGTTTGTAAAAACAATTGAGTTAACTGAACTTAAGTAAACGTGTTCAAAAAGCTTAAGATATTAAGTTGAATGAAATTTCCTCATTTCACATAAAAAATTTAAAGCAGCAGCTGTTCCTGTTGGAGCTATTTTGTTCCAGTGCTGACAAAAACACAATATGTGAAACTGCTGCCAGTGAATTTATTCAATTTGAATATGTCATATGAGCATACAACCATTTTTTAAGTTCACTGAACTATCAAAATATATGCTTAGCCAGTCCCTCCAGGATTTTGCAGCCTTTTTTGGGATTGCCACAGCTAAAAATCCCTCATTTCATGGCAAAAATTAAAATTGTGATGTATTTTGCAGTGTTGTCAGGCATTTCTTGCAATGAAATTGCAGGCGCAAGTGAGAATTAATAAAAAAAAAACTCTGGATTTTTTTTTTTCTTTTGTGTTAAAAATCAAAGGTAACTTGTTCTGGTGAGAATAAAACTACGCTCGGTTTCTGAGTGTTCTAAGTAATCTTACTATGAAGAGTCAGGATTACAAATACAAAAATTCTAACAATATGTTTTATTTGTAAATGAAGAAGAGCGCCTGGGGGGTTCTACAAAGAAGCAAACTCTTTTTGGCGCTCAAACTCAGTCAAAAAAGCACAAAATTCTAAAATATAAAAGCACAAAGGGAAATAAATGCTAATAACAATGACAAATCTTGTGTTCCTCTCAGTACCCGTGACAAATAATAAAAATAAAAATACAAAAAACAGTAAATAATAAAACACTGAGTCCGTTCACTGAGATGTACATATGAGGTTTTCATGGTAGACTGCTAGGACTTGTGGAATTTGTGGGAAGCTACAATGATTGGTCAAATTTGCAGAAAAGTTCCAGACAAAATTGCATTAATTTTTCACAACTTCTTGGAGGGACTGCTTAGTGCACAATCTACATTAATTAGGCTGTATTAGCTACGTACATTTTAGTAAAATGAACTGGTGGGGGAGATGCAATTAACTATACTTCTTCTGTTCATTCAGTGAGAGATGAGTGCTGAACTGTAAACGCAGTCATTAGTGTGTAACCCACACAAGCTCCCAGTGTTGACATGTACGCAGAGGGCAGTGTGCCTGGCTTATTTAACAGAATGGAAATTAACCACTTGTCACCCCCCCTTCACCAAATTCTTTCTACGGTGTTACGGGTCCACATTTGGCACTGTTGAACACTGGCTGCAGAGCCAACACAGGTAAGAGATGAAAATGTTTACAAGGTCCGACCACACATGCCCAGACACCAGATGAGTCCTGAGATAGACCCAAACAAAGCATCTTCTGTCTGCTCATTTGCGAACATCATTAATGTCTAATCGTATTCAAATGACTCTTGAGGAGGCGTCTGAGCAGCCCACCAGTATGCAGATAGGTCACAGGGGGCTTGTCCTAAAGGCGGCTCTCCCCTCCTGGTTTGAATCCCCTGTGGGCCTGTGGACATGTCGTGGCCCATCACCCTGCAGACAGACAGGTCCCTGACTTGGGGTCGTCCACTAGACTGGCAGACTAGCTTGATAGCTACTGTTCAGCCCCCACTATTGTGATTTAACTGCTGGTCACAAGGCCCATTAGCATAATGATAAAAGATAGTGACACCTCCCTTTGAGTTCTATCAGGTAGCCTGAAAGCCGAGTGTAATGAAAGGGATAATTACACAATTTATAAAGGGAGGGGCACTGACAGTTGCACAAAGCTATCTGGCCCAGTCCTGACCCACCTAATTAAGATGGTCCCATCAATCTTGATGTCCCTGTCAGTGAGATGGTCCCTGGCAGTTTAAAGTAAATAGAAAAGTGTGTCTCCCAACACTTCTTTTAACGGCCCATTTAGGCTTATGGAGTAGAGTTGATGAATATAGACGGAGTTTGTAGAAAAAGAAATAACATTTTTGAAAACTAGATCATGGCTCCACAGACCCTTATTCAGGGGCTGCTTTCTTGTCGTAGTGACAAGGGTTTAAAAAGCTGCTCCACGCTGAGAACAGTAGGGGTTAGAAAAACAACAAGGCTCTTTAAATCACAGCCTGGTTTGCAACAGAAGATGGCTGAGACGGACACTGTGAGATGTGACAACTACCAACTCTGTGTTGTTTTTTTCATACATTTTACTAAACTAACACCAGATAAAGTATGATCTCTCCACACAAGAGCTAAAATTAGCCAAAAATTGGCCACATCTTTAATAAAGGAATAGTTCAATCCAAAATCAACAATGCCTCTTTATAGTCTGATCTGTAGTGCTATTTATCCATCTAGATTGTTTTGGTTTGAGTTGCAGAGTTTGGGAGATATTGCCTGTAAACATGTCTGCCTTATATAATGGAGCTAGAAGGCACTCAGCTTGCTCAAAGCACCAAAAAAATACATTTAAAACTCAACAGCAGTGTCTCTTTCCAGAAATCATGACCTGGTTACTCAATATAATCCACAAACCTTGTTGTGCGAAAATCTAATGTAGGAACTATTTTCTTTCTACTGAACTACACCCACCAACGAGATCACTCTACTCATGGATGAGAGGTTCATGCTCACGACAGCACATGAGGGCATCATAAGCAAAGTAATGGGGGGATCAGTTTGACTATAGGGCAGGTTGGAAAAAAAAGTGCATTATAGTACATCAAAAGGGCATAGTCTTAGCTACTACAGAGTGAGTTGACAATATGAAAACACAAACCAGCACTGACAGCACAAGTAACAGTCATCTATCATATCCACAGCTGCAACACCATCAATCGAATAATGCCAATATCACATCTAATGTTGAAAGCACCAGTACCGTGCATGTCAGTCAGCCCAGAGATAACAATATCTAACATCAGTGCTCTAAAATAAGGACAAAAAAAGAGCAACAACTGCAGGAATAATGTTAACAACTTAAGTTAAAGATAGCAAATTAACCTTAGATGTTAAGTTAAACTGCAATGTTGTTTCAGTGCTGTATCATTAGAGAAACAGAGTTCAAAAGAGAGCCATGTTCAACCAATCATGACTCAATGTAATTTGTTCTCCTTGGTTATTTCTTGGTGCAAGCTATTTTTTCAGAACATTTTTCGCAAATGTTAAAAAACTGATGGGAACAAAATCGTCCATTTAAAAAATGGTGCCCGGTGCAACGGTGTAAATGACACCTACGACAGCGTAGGTGTGGTGACACCTACGCATGTGAACGTTAGTTGCATCGTCCTCAGATGATATGGTTGGTGGGTGTAGTTCAGTAGAAAGAAAATAGTTACTCCATCAAACTGCCCACATCAAGGTCTGTGGATTATCCTGAGTAACCAGGTCATGATTTCTGGAAAGAGAGTGCTAAATTGTTCCATTATATTCAAGAAAAGGCAGACATTTCGATGGCTGATATCTCCAAAACCCTGTAACTCACACCAAAACAATCGAGATGCAAAAACTGCGTAGTGCAGTTTTTGCATCTCGGTAAGAGAAAAAATATGTATTTTTAATTTCAGGGTGAACAATCCCTTAATGTGACTATCTTTTGTAGTTCTTAATAATGCAAAATGTTTTATACTGGGTCTAGGTTAAGGATTACATACTCTGTCCTCCTCCTTTAAAGTACCAGTCAGTTCTGTTTGTCCTTAGTCAACACAGGACCATGAGACTGACCCACTGATTCACACAATAATCAGCACAGCATCTCTATTTCACAGGCTAAATACAGTGCTTCCCTCTCGCTGTTTTAATTATGCCTTTGTGTGCCTCAGATTATCCAAGGCTTGTAAAAACCTATTTTCCCTCATGGTGAATAAAAAAGGCCTCTTTGTCAAGTGGGGGCATGTCAACACACTTGTGCGGATGATGTCGGCCTCTCAGCGGTGCTGTCAGCATCAATGTAGAGTGGATGCACACGCGCACATATGAAAACATGCATGGCTGCACGTGTGCGTGTGCATCCTGGATTATGTCATAGCCTGGAATGCCATCACATGATAGAGGGGAACAGACTGTGTTAAATGAGTTAGAGAGCGACACAACACTTGCTTGTTTTTATCACGGAAAACAGCATGAGTACTGACGGCAGACTCCAAGCGTTAACAGAGGAGCTTTTGCTGCAGCAGTGAGCCTGGAAGCCTGTTTTCCCAGACAGGGTGCACGTCTTGTGTTTATGGTTGACACACAAGCTGTTTGGGGTTGATAGACTCCAATACCAGAGACAACACATAGCACTTGCTGTGTGCTCATGTTTGTTTGAACACTTGTCTGGCAAATAAGCATCTCCTTTCTGTTTCCTGGCCTGATTTTCACGTGTATCACTGTATTCCTAAATAGTACCTGTGCTCCACAAGGAGACAGTTTTTTTTTAAAATATATTAAACGATGGACTAATGTCTAGTCTGTATTTTCATACTCTGTAGCAGAGGTGGGAAGTAACAAAGTACAAATACTTTGTTACAATACTTAAGTAGAGTTTTCAGGTACCTGTACTGAGCATTTATTTTTCTGTCAATTTTTTACTTTTACTCTCTACATTTTACCACAAATATCTGTACTTTCTACTCTATTTAAAAAAAAAAGCTTGTTAATTTAGTGTTAATGCATCAGAGGGGAATCATTAATTATTTTTATTTTGCACCATTGCGTGCCAACAAGACCAATTTCAACCTAAATAACATAGAAAATATGTTTCTGCTGCGTGTCCATCAGTGCATATCACACACGACAGACATAATAAGATAAAAAGTAAAGTGAAAGACTAACAAGACAAAAATAACTTAAAAGACACAACAAGACAAAACGTAAAAGCAGTAACATGACAAAAAAGGCGAATAAGACATAAAAAGAGAAAAATTATGTAAAGGATGTAACAAGAAAAAAGTGTAAAATACATTACAAGACAAAACATCATGATGAAACAAAAACAAGACAAAAGCAACAAGCAAAGGAGACTCTACTGCCGAGAAAAGGTGAGGTTCTGTTAGTTTTGCATAGAAACAGCTGGCAGAAATGTCCGTCAGAGGACGACTTCTTACTTTTATACTCTGAGTAAATTTCAGATCCTGTACTTTTTCACCTTGAGCAAAAAAAGTTGAACCAGCGCTTCTATTTTTACCTTTTTTTTTTACCTTTACCTTTTTCTCTTATCTTTTTTTTTAGTATTTGTGCTTATACTTGAGTGAAGAATGTGTACTTTTGCCTCCTCTGCTCTGTAGAAATTTCAGCATGTTAATAATTGTAGGCAATAAAAGAATGAATAGTAATAATATTAATGGCTGATTGTGGTATAATTATATGCTTAAGGGGGTGATCAGCTTATCATGGTATTACATCTTCTTGATTAAAGCACTTTAAAATTGCTGCTTTTCTTTCCCTTGTCTTTAAGATGATAGCAGCTGCCTCAGAAGTGAGCCCGGGCCTTGAAGTGCAGGCCGGGATTAGTGGAACACACAAAAGGAGCATTTGGAGGGGGCATGCCTGTCCCTTTTGAAAGGCTATCATTTAGAGCCTTCGGCCATAGATCATCTGCAGCTTACATGGGGAAAACTTGGTTAAATGTTGATCAGGCCCTATTATTTGACTCTCTGTGAGGGGTGCGTTTGATGGTTTAGGCCAGGGAGGGCTCCAGAGGTCTCTGAGACTCAGTCTGTCTCCTCTCTCCTGTCTCTCTATTGGTATGCATCGCTCATAATAGAGGCAGGAGGTAGGGGGTCTCATTAGAGGCCTGTGGGAGTGTTGTTTTCAGGGGGAGCAGGCAATGAATTCCTCGGGGCAGATGCACCAGTATCACACAGGACTGAGGCTGAATCAGGCTGTCTGACAGGCAGGGGCATGGGCACACTGCATTTATGCTGAAACAGTTGGTTTAGATTAACTTATTTTATTATGTGACAACAACTACTGAAGTATACTGACCCCCCAACAGGACACTTAATAATTTTTTATATGCCATAGGGGCACCCTAGAGGGCATTTTATCACATTTTGTCCACCAGAAGGGCACCCTAGAGCACACTTTATCAAGTTGTCTTGCACATTAGGCCAGAGTCTTGCATGGGCCCAGCTTCGCAAATCTGCACATGCAAAGCTGGGAACCATAACTGACCCATTACCTGCAATTATCTCCAAGTCAAATCCAGACCCACATGGAACTGTTAATTTAAGTCCCACAACCCAACCTGCACCAGTGTTTAAACACATAGTCAAACACTTGTCACTTGTATTTTCAGTTGGCACAGCACCTGCACTCCTGCACCTGCGACGTGTTTCTCAAGCAACAATGTGCCTAGCTTGTGACTATCAAAAGCTAATATTTTTTAGCAATTTTTGCAAGCAGCAAACCCACTGACAATGCTATTCTCACAGGCTCTGATCGCACTAAATTTCTCCCCAGTGTCCGACTTAGACTTCAATGACGTATTCTTGACAATTTGGTATTTTCCACTGGCTATTTTTGCCGTTATGTTATCCATTTTAGCCAGCAGGTAGCCTACATCGCTGTTGGATCAGTGACGTCCCATTATTTGGCAGGATGTGGGGTCAAAGGTTGTGTTGTAGCTTTCACAATTAAAAAAAAAAAAAATCCTGGTGGCCGATTAGACTTGATATTACTGGTGGATTTAAATGTCAGAAATACTACAAAATAATAATCATATCTGATTTCTCCAGGAAAAAAAACATGTTATTGAATTGTTATAATATTATTCTCACCAAACCCCTACCTGCACTTAGTTAATTTTTACCCACTCCAGTTATTTTTTATAAAAATATTTTTTATCCATCACAACATAATTGAGAGTACCTGACACGACGCGCAGGACTCTACACTGGGCCACAATAAAGGGAGCTTCATAATTTTTTTTATATACCACAGGGCAGAGGTTTTCAGACTGACCCAGGGGGTCTCCAAGTGGGTTCAGGGGAAGCTTGGTGAATGGAAGTGAAAAATATTACATTAGTTTATTAGTTATCAAAAGGAGATCACATCAAATAGCCTAAATGTGTGTGATTTGGTTAGGGATATGCAATAGTTTTGGTGAATTTTACAGTTTTCCCCACTTTCCCAGAGTCAGAATCCACTTTGGACAAAATAATTTTAATGTATTTTGTATAGTCTGAAGTTGTGTAAAACGCCATTATTGGGCTATCTTGGCTTAATTGTTTAGTGTTTATGGGATCAAATAACATACTCATAATCCCAAAGCTAAGATTTTAGCAAAACTAAGCAAGTAAAATAAATGGGGCTCCTTTTTCCCAGCTTTGTCTGAGAAGAGGCCCACAGTCTCAGACTTTGAAAATGCCTGCTATAGGGGCATCGAAGAAGGTACTTTTGCAGCAGTATTTAATCAGGGGGGCACTGAATAATGTATCACTGGGGTCATGAAAAACACACAGGGTCAATTCTTGTTTGCTTCTGTCTGTGAAGCAAAACAAAGCTCCATATCTGTTTCCGAATGACGTGCATCAAGATGATCAAAAGTGCTCCAGGTGGGCTGCGTCTTCTGATGTAACCTTCACACTGAGAGATACCTTCCTTTAGAGCCACTGACAATGACTGACAAGTGGTACGGAGGTAGCTATTTTGAGGATCCCCCTGAGTACCGAATGATCTCCTCACTTCCGTCTCGCCAGCAAAAGACCAGGCTGCAGCGGGTAGAATGGATTCCCTCTGGGAAGCTACTTCCTCTGTCATCTGTCACCACTTCCTGTCTATGAGGAGCAGGTAATGACAGCACGCAGGTGTTGCTAGCTGGGTGGTATCACTGCAAGGCATCAGCAGCACAAAACATGCCATTGTCCAGTGAAATGTTAATACTGTCTGGTTCAGTTGCTTTGATTTCAAAATTTAGCTTTTTTTCTTTACAGTATGCCTCAAAACTTATTCACACACTGCAGCAGTCACCATGGTGATTTTTATGTGCGCCAACAGGTCAAATGAACCATTATCATGTGCAAGACTTAAAGTGGTCCCTGAACCGAGCTAAAATGATTACATATTGGCCGTTACTCAGATATTTGTTCTGCTGCACTGCACCTAGAAATTGATGTTCCATGAACCCTGGATATTGTTCTCATAAGGTCATGGTTTGGAATTTCATGTAGGTGATGAATGGCTGCAGATTTATTGAGGAGCTTATGAGAAAGCCTTTCACTGTAAGAGATTATCAGAGAATATAGTTATAAAAAAGAATTTGGAACAAGGTTTTTGAAACTGAGTATTTTATTTTGCATGATTTTTTTTTGTCACAGAGGCTTCAAGTGAGTCAGAAGGACCCATAACTTGTTTGAAACATCAGTGTGGGTGATGTGAACTTTCTTTCCTGGCTTCTCAGCAGTGTGTAAAACTACTGCCATGGTTTGTTATGACAAAGGTCACGGATAACGGATGATCTGCCTACAGTCCCCTAATGTGAGAACAAAGACTTTGTCAAAATATATTCCAGCAATTGAGTGAGCGAGGGATAAGTTTCATTGTTTTGGGGATAGGTTTTCCAGACAGAGTGATGTGAAGACAGGCCCTGGCTGTGGATTTACTGGGACTCGTTCTAGTCCGTTAATCCTTGTATCTCTTTGACTCTTTCAGCAGGTTCCTCTGCTGGCAAGCCTTACGGGCTCTGAAGTGGCTGCCCTTCCTGTGCTCGTCAATAATTCTAGGCGTTGGTATCTAAACCAGCTTGTTTCCATTGCTTGAATGCAGGGAAGCATTTGAAGGTGACAAGATAAAAGAAAATCACACACAACAAAAACAACTAATTGCATGATGGGGAACTTGCTGTTTTAACTGTGAAAAATTCTCATGTTGTTAGACATTTGATAATTTTATAGTCTGCAGTCAATACCAAATCTGAATCTTTACACTGTAAAAAAAACAAACAAACAAACAAACAAAAAAAAACAATTTAAGTGGAATCAGCTAAAATTTTCTCATTAACTTCATTAACTTGACATAAATATGCAAGTTTTATTTGTTCAAGTTGAATAAACTTAACATTTCTAGTATTTATTTTCAGAGCACTTCAGAACCAATAAACATATGTTCTTCTTTTTCCCAGCATGCATTGTTTGAGAGTCACAACTCTCCAGAGACCTTTCTTTTTTATGTTGTATATATCTTAATCTAACCTTTAAAGGATTTAATGTCCGCCAGTATGACAGAAGAGTTTATCTTAAGATTCAAGAACTTGTTTTCTTCAGTACAACTGAATTAATATCAACTTTATACGACAAGAAAAATGTATTTGTTTTGAATTATTATGAAACTACCTCAACTTGTAATCTAAAAGAGAAATAAAAGAAAAAAGCTAAGTACAGAGTATGAAAAGTGGTCGACTAAGAGGTGTCTCTAGATTTTTCACATGCTCTCAACAACAGAGCAGTTTGTGCTGAGATAGCTCTTGTTCTGTATAAAATAATCCATATGGCTGCTCGTCCGGAGCAGGGATCCCATGCCGTTACCGGCCCATACATTAGGCTTTTTATGGCCCTCGGATGGCGAATGATGAAACCGAATCAGGTCATGCCAATTGATAGACATTCTCCTCAGCTATCATTTGCACACACAATCCTTTTAAAGTGCAGTGAAGAGAAGCTCTCCCCCCTCCGTCCTCCTCCTTACAGCCATATAGTGGCTTCCCCAGAAGCTGTCATCATATTGTTCTCTTAAATATTTAACTTCCTCAAGAGATTGAGCTGTAATATAAGAAATTATCCCTATAATGCCCACTGACTGCTACAAACAGATGTGAAATTTCAGGGTAGACCCAGACTGTAATCAGCCCCCCTATGGCCAAGCTATCATGTTCTTCACTGGGGTCAGACGTACAGTCTCCCTTTTCATATTACCCCTCAGATTTGTCTGTAAGCTAGTGTTATATGGGCTGTGAAGAATTATTAGGCTCTGGACACAACTTTTTATTTGAAATCCAGCATGCTTTACAAACCCACAAACTGCCCTACAAAGCTCATCTTAAACTTGCTTGACATCATTAGAAAGAAGTCAGCAAACACATGGCATGGCAAAAACCTGCAGAGTGCATATTCAAAAGCAGGTTTTTAGAGTGAAAGAGGGTTGCAAGTCTTGCTCTTGTCACTTATTTATCAGTTGAGGAGATCTCACTTAACAGCTAATGGGAGTTGAGTTTCTCACTTTGCTGAGTGCAACTTTATCCAGCAGTGATTCATCACTCGAGCTCATGTCACTCACGTGGACAAGCCTCCAGGTCCAGACGACTCGTCTTCACGTCTTTCTGGTTGTGATATCTAAACTGTGATAGCCTTAAGTGAAAATACACCCAAAATGAACTTTTTTCCTCTGGTCTGTAGTGCTATTTATCCATCTAGATTATTTTGGTGCAAGTTTTGAGGCTATAGGCCACAGAGATGCCTGCCTTTTTTCAAATCCGGACCCAGTTACCTTGTTGCAAGACATTTTGTGTAGGGACCACTTTGTTTTTATGGTAAAAAATAAAGTAGTTCCTCCCTTTGAGCACCACAAATGAGTGCCATCTAGTTTCGTTATCCTCAAAAGAAGGCAGACATCTTTATAAAACTCAGCAACTCACACCAAAACAATCTAGATGGATGACAGGAGAAATATGCATTTTTGATTTTGGGGTTAACTGTCCCTTTAAAGTAAACAGGGCAATAGTTTTATTAGTTGTATTTATTTATTTATTTATTCTCTCTGTAACTGTTAGATTTGTTCCGTCTCTGTAAAACTCACTGCAGGTGAAGCAGATGATGCACTTTTCAGGAAATGCCCATCCCTGTCCTCCATAGATGGCTCCGGATGACTTACTGGCATATCTAGTCCTGTAAAGAGAAAGAGGATTAAAATAATCCAGTTCTGAAACTCCAACTCCTTCAATTATGAGCCATCCTCGCCTTGGAGGGATGACCCTTTGAGGCTGAAACCCATCATTATGGGTTTAGCCCACCAGGCATGTGTGGAGACCGGTGGCCACCCTTATGCTGAGGTACTCTGCTGGGCCTGCATGGGCCTTCAGCCCCGGAGCCAGGGCCCCTCGAGCAGGTAGAGCAGAGACATGGTGGCCTGACTGATATTCATGTGAACCGGGTAAATGTGGCCTTCAGGCACAGGGCACTGGAGCGTTATGTTTCTGAGAACTAAGAGGGCGGAATCGAACTTGGAAAGCAAGAGGAGGTTGTTGTTTGCTTTGCATGCAAGGGCTGGGCTTGAGCCTTCATAGGCTATCAGAGGCAGAAAAGTATCCAGATCTCTTTCTCAAGCCATTTAGAAATACAAGTAAAAGTTCTGCGTTCAAAAATGTACTTAAGTAGAAACACATATGCATTAGCATCACTATATTATATAGAGAGAAAGTTTCTTATTATTTTGTGAAAGTTTCTCATTATTTTGAGCTAAGTAAGTTATTATTCATATTGAGATACTAACTAATTATTTTGAAAGCTTCTCATTAGAATATTTTTATCTCACATTGGTAGAAATTGCGCTTCCATAAGAATAATATATGCAACATAATTTCATTATAATTATTGATTCATGAATGTGTAAGCATAGCTAATGTAGCAGCTGGCTAAGGAGGGCAAATTTTAAGTACTTCACATGCTGCAGGGTACTTTTTGTGTTACTAATCTGAATCTGCAAAATAACTAAAGCTTTCGACTAAATGTACAATATTTGCCCCCACAATGTAGTAGAGCAGAGGTATAAAGCAGAATAAAAAGGAAATACTCAAGAAAAGTACCTCAAAACTGCACTTAAGCACGGTACTTGAGTAAATGTATTTAGTTCCACTCCACAATGCCTGCTATAATAGATTTAAAAATATAGATTTAATAATACTGAATTATTGTATGCTGTATGCTGAGTCAAAAAATGATAAAAGGCTGAACTTAAGGTTCAAGAAATGACAGTAATAAGCACTAAAAGGCCTGTGACTGTGAGAGGCTTTATACTCCGTTCACTGGACGTGATGAGGATTTCATCAGAAAACTAGTTACTGTGAGAACCTGCTCCTGTATGACAAAAATCCTCTTTGTCTGATCCGTGGCCCTGCTCCACAGATAATAGCGCAAAATGTGGCCTGAGGGAGATAATTTGTTCCCAGATCTTCAGATCGCAATATTTTCATTTGAGCCCAGGAGGGGATCTCCTGAATTGCCAGCCTCCATTGTGTTCCAACAAGGGGCACGAAAGTCTTGTCAATTAATTTTTCTTTTATTCCAGACCACGGAGCGCCTGAGCGATTTCAATTATCAACCAATTAAGAGGTGTTTCCTTTTATTTACAGGCTTTGATTCCGTGCGTATCCATATTGTTTGAAAATAAGACAGGACAGGGGTGTTAAATCACTTGAACATTTCCTCTGCATGGGCTGCACAATATTTTCTCCCCAATTGCAGGCTTTCTGTTGTGTCCCCTGGGTCGCAAGCACAACAAAAGCAGATTACATGCCGTTGAACTCTCTTGTTCACGGGGATGCTCTTCCACAGTGGTTCCCAATGCAAAAAAAAAAAACAAATCCCATTAACGGGGATTCGCACACACGAAACGGGCGGCGTTTTGCGTGACAAGACTTTGGGAATAGATGGAGACAGGTGCAACATTCAGAAAACAGGTTAACATCAAACAGGCGCAGGCTGAGTCAAATCCAGCCCCAGACAAAAAGCTGAACTTCTGAACCTCGTGGAAGTAAGTTAAAGGTCTGATTGCTTGTTGAAATGGGGCTATTGGAAGTGACAAGCGGAAAATGTCTCTGTCTTACACACTTTACTGCTTACAGCCACTTGACTTCAGATTTCCTGACAGGCCTCTAAAGCATTTATACTGGTTTATTTACCGCTTTTCTCGCAATGCCAAAACGTTTGAGGACTCAATCTGAATATTTGTGGGGCCATTTTATGTCCTCCAGCGAGGCCCCGTGAGAGACAGAATATTTATATTATTATTATTATATTTTAAACGGACGATTTAACCTGAAAGTCTACAAAAAATGAGCTTTACGTGTCCTTATTGTGCTTTATCTGATTACAAAAAAATGTTCAATGAGGAACAAATAATGAGCTCTTGAAGGGTAATCATTCAGTGGTGATAAAAGTACTACAAAACAAAATAAAGCTGTCAAAACTGACCTTTTTACTAATAAGGATACTAATTAAGGTCCTGCTGCATTTAGCGTACAGGCAGTTTCACGTGACAGTAAAGGGACCTTAATTAGTATAACTGCTAACACCTGTGTTCACTACTTCATGTCAAAATGGCCTCCTTAATAAGGTCTATTGAGCTATTGACTGTCAATCAGTTTGCACAGAAATATTATAGGAATATGAACGTTATTTTCATCAGGAAACTCAAAAGACCTGACTTTTCATAACCTTTCATAACCATGAGCCAAATAGGAGATAAATTAAGTATTTATTTTGAAAAAAAAAAAAAAGGTGTAATATCAGCACCTCAAAGCGACCTTGACGGTTATTTCTCTGATTTTTCTTTCTTTTTTTTTTTTTTTCATCCAGCACTCACGAAGACAAGTAGGAAAGTGACACATATGCTTCAATCATGGAGTTAAAATAAATGACTTTTATTCAAACATCGACTTGAGTTTAAATAAAACACAAAACACAATTCAGTCTAAAATACATGTCACGTATTTTCTTATGAAAATAATTTCTGTACAAATTGTCTTCTTTATTTTAAAAGACAAGGAGTCTGCCCAAAACCGAGCAGCTACAATAAGTAGTTTAAAAAAAAATAAGTAAAATACACATCCATCAGTTCAGCGATAGATTTCCGTGGGCTGATTAATTTTCTACAAACTGACATGTTTGTTGCACAATGGTTGACAAACCATAACGGAAGAGTGGCCATTTGTAATCATGGATACACCAAAATACAGTATATTTTCCCAGTTAGGAAGGGTTATTGTGAGAAAATACCAGTTTAGTTCCAGTGCTAGTTTTACAATGAGGCCCACTAAACCAGAACATGAGTCATACGTAATAACAGATGAGAAATGTGAAGTTTAATGAGTGATAAATTAGTTTTTCAGTCTACACCTCTGTTCCTTCCCGGCTGTATATGAGGTTATTAACACTAAAATGGTTGGAGAGGCTCTGTACTGATGTGTAATAGTTCATTCTGTTGTTGTTGTCAGAGTTCAGAGGCGAGATTAAGGTAGGCGAGTAGGAGCCCAGTCCTGACATGCCCTCTCTGCCCTGAGAAAAGTCCCCCGGGATGCCCGCCGGAGCCGGAGCCGTACTCCCGCTCCACGCCGCGGGAACCGACGTCGGTGCTGCCCGCCAGAAGCGAGTTTACGCTGGACACGAAGCTGCTGAAACACGGGCTGTGCTCCGCCGAAGGGGAAGGCGACGACTTGGGCTCCGTGGAGGCCGGGGAGCCGTGCAGGCTGGGCGGGGAGGAGCTGAGGAGGCTGGCCGTGTCGGAGAGCTTGTGCGGGCCGTCTTCAGACTTGACGGGGAGAGGAGCGGCGCTGTCAGCTCTCGTTTATGTCAGCTCTCCTTTTCCTCTTCCTCCTGAAGTTCCCGTTGTCAAACATCTTCTCACAGTTGGGATCCAGTGTCCAGTAGTTTCCTTTGCCTGGATAAGAAATAAAAAAGGGTAAATAAACATGGATGGCACACTTTTAACTCTAACTTTCCCAGCACATGCCTTAAATGTTGAGTTCGTCTTTATAATCTAATCAAACTGACAATAAATTGGAACTATTCAAGTTGTTTCAAGAACAGTGTCATCAGTTTTATGAGTTTTAACAAGAAATACACGTGATTCAAGACAATTCTTGAAGCAGATTCAATAAAATCACTTAATTTCAGCAGAAATATTCCACACTCACCGGGGTCATCCTCGTCCCGTGCCACTTTTTTGAAGCAGTCATTGAGTGACAAGTTGTGTCGGATTGAATTCTGCCATCCAGCTTTGCTCTTCTTGTAGAAAGGGAAGTTGTCAGCCACATACTGATAGATCTGACTGAGAGTCAACTTTTTGTCTTGCGCGTTTTGAATAGCCATGGCTATCAGCGCTGAGTAGGAGTAAGGAGGTCTGACCATCTTGAAGAGCTCTTGCTGGCTGGATATCGACAGCCACCCCAGGTCTGCTCCCCCAAACCCGGTGGGAGGCGGTAAAAACTGCCTCTGGTTCGACCCATATCCGGACTGAATGTAGGACGTGCCGTTGTTCCCGGGGAGATACGGAGAGGAATTGATGCCGGGTCCGTTCAGCCACAGGTAGGGGTTAGTAGACGGGGAGGTGTACTCTGAGAGGCCGTAGCTGGAGGGGTGTGTCGGCGGCCTCTGAGGGTGGTGGTGGTGGAGGTTCTGTTGGTACACACCGTAGTTATCGCAGTACACGGCCATGTCCAGGAGCTCCTGAGCGCTGTGGTGCTGAATAGGGCTGGTCTGCTGGTTAGAGGGTTGATGTCCAAAAGCGTTCATAATCCGCCCAACCAGATTCCCAAAACCTGATTTCGTCTCGGCGTCTCTCCCTCAGGACTGAACTCATCCTCAGAGGGAGGAGTATTTATGCGCAGCGCCCGCAGGTAGCCCATTGAAGAAAACTTTCGGGATGGTCACACCCCTCCTCTCTGTCCCGCTATAGCCCTGCTGTATTGACCCAATCTCCCTAATCTCCCTATCAATGAGCACCGATACTGCCTTTAACTGCAGCACTGAGCTTCATGTTATTTTAAAGTATATTCTCATTAAGGCGCATTACTGCCCGTGCGTAATTACGCATTGGAGCTTGTGTTGATTCGGTAAAGTCTTTACATTTAGAATTTAGTTTGAGGACAAAATGGAGTAAAAAGTGGAGCTATGATATTGTTTGATTTAGAAAATACGATAAAAAGTCATCTGAATAATTATACTTATACTTAAAACTTTTATGATGTCCAAATATATTTTGGAAGATTCTTTTGCCTGATACTTAATCTTTGTTGTTAGATATAGTGCTTAAAACTAGCTCCATGCATGAATAGCAAATATCTGACTTAATTTTATAAATGTTTCTTTCACAGACTATCAATTTCATAAAAATGTATATCTAAAAATATGTTTTATCACACTCCCGAAGAACAAAAAAACAGAAAAAACAGCTCGATAAAAATAGAAATTATAATCCACGTGTCTCTGCGCACTGATTGTCACCTTGTCAGAACTCGTTGAACTTTCTGCAGGACAGTGTCAAACCCAAACAACGACAGACCCGCATGTGTTTGTAAGAAGCCACCTTCTCTTAAAAGAAATTCGTTTGCAATAAACACTTCACAAGTGCCGCAAGTTTAGTGTCAACAAGTGACTCGTGGAAAAAAAATACCCCCAGCAGGCTTGCAAAGAAATCAGGCATCCCTATCCGATTTATGTGCGAGTAGTAAAACAAGTATAAATGTATGTCATTCTAACAGGCTACATTAACTTTGGTTAATTCTACAACAACAAGGAAAAAACTGTGTCCAAAGTAGGTTTTCTTCATCTTTAACTTGTGAACTAGTTAAATAAAAAGTGCTTTTAATAGCAGGTACCCGAAATTAAAAGCAAAACTAAACCTGACAAAACTTTTATTGTATAATAACTGTGAAATGTAAGAAGATTAGAGTAAGATGGGGGAAAATGAGTATAACTTTAATTAGATCCCTCAAACATGCGGTTTCAAGTTTCACCAAATTTCACTGAGGGATTTAGCACATAAAAATAAGAATCTGCTCCAACAAACTTTACACTAATATTATTAACTTGGTCAGGAGGACAGTGCCAAGATCCTCCAGGTGGTTTCTAGAGCCGACCTCTAGCAGGGAAATGGCCCGAGTTTCGGTGAGTGGAAAGTGGACAAGACGGCCCTCTTCGCCCTGTAAAGTTTTTTTTTAAGCCTCTCTCTAATTTACCACAACCACTGCAGACTAATATTCCACAGGGATTTAATTTTCTGCGTCTGAAACTTAAGGCCTTAAGCTCCTCTGTGGCGTCCTTACGACTCACACAACTGAAATTAAAATTTAAAAGTGAGTCACTTTTTGATTTGAATGCATTAAGTCGCCTCCGCCGCGTTCAGCTCTGTCTCTTGTCATCCCTGTGTGTGCAGAAGTGGGCTCAGCTCTGCAGGTTTCTGCTGGACTCCTGCACTAATCGGCAGAACATTCCTCCTCTCCATGACCTTGATGTAATTGTTTGGCTCCAAGGTGTTGTCCCGACCACAGGCTGTACAGCAGCGGCGAGCAGTGGACTCCACAGGGGGGAAGTGGCATTTAACCCCCAGATGAAAACAACACAACCTGTTAGGTGTCTAACACCCGGTACAGCTAATTACTGCTGACTGCTGACTGGACATCAGAATCTGAAACTATTCAAGCAAAGACTGCAGTGATCCTCCTCTGCACTGAAATATTCATAATCCTAAAGGAGGTTTTCTCTTGCTGATATATCTCCCTTGTCAATTATCTTTTACTGAAGGCAAATATAATCCATTTTTAAAGACTTATAAGGACTTTTTTTTAATTATAATTTTTCTATCATGCATCCATGTGTTAGTTATTCTGATTAAAAATAGGCCAACATCAGAAATAAGTAGGGGAGAGCCGGGATGAAAGCATATGGGGGACAGTTGCAATGTGGACCCAGGAACATGGCATGAAGTTCACACAAAGTGCACCCCATCATTGAGTCCAGCTGAAAATCCGCCCAATCCAATCAGCTTTGCCAGTGTTAAGCTAATGTTTATTCATTAAAGGTTGTAAAAGTATATCATCTGTTGGACTTTTCTGAAGTTTATAAGTATAAGCAACAGTTTAATTAATCATTATAGCCTATCTATGGTGCTATAATTGGGGTAAAGTTGATGTAGGCCGAGGAGATAAGTCGCATTATATCTGCAGGAAATGTCCAAGGTTAGGGTGAGGAAGGGCACAAGAGGTCTAACCAGTCCAGGCGTGTATGCTAGAGCAGGGGTTCTCAACCTTTTGTAACTTCAGGCCCTCTTCTGATTGTTAACAAATTTCCATGGTTTACCTTTCAAATAAATGAGGAAAAAACACATTTTATAAATGAAATAAGGAGGGAAAAATGCCCCAAAGTCTAACTGCCCCAGAGTTGTCTCCCACATCACATTTGTTTCAAAAACTGATCCATTTTGTGACACTCCATCCAAGGGAATATTCGCTAGCTAACACTGGCAAAACACATTTGTCTCTCCCTAATAATGTTTCGTGATTGGCGTGGTGGTATCAAATGAACTGGTCATTTTAATTTGACTTTTTTTTTTTCTTTCAGCTAATCAGTTAATGCAGCTTTAACAGTTTTTGTTATAACTTTTGTAAATAAAAATGATTCCACCCGAGGCCCACTCGATCACATTTTTGAGGACGACTGTGCTGGAGCATGTCAGGCTGTTTTATGTGAGGGTCAGTAAGAGGGGATTATGCACTAAGGTGAGTTGGACACATTGGACCAATGTCTTACAACTGGGACATTTAACATGATAAATGCATTTACAAACATAAGTTTTTCTAACTTGAAGTCTTTTGACTTGAAAGTAAATTAAGTTTCTAAAGAAATATGATCAGCGTATTAGCAGACTTCCCAGCATGCATCGTTTGAGAGTGAAAACTCCCCTGAGACCCTTCTTTTTTATAGTTTGAAGAAAACATATATGATGAAAACTTAATGTATGTCTCTAATACACTAATCTAATACGAGATAAGGCATGGTTGTTTGTTTTCACAATAATGAAAACACTGGGAACCATGATGATGGTTTGTACTGAATTCACTGAAATTCACTGGGAACACTTTCCCATATTTTTTTGTGCCAGTGCTGGAACAATTAGCTCTAACAGGAGCAACTGCAGCTGGAAGTTCTTTGTGTGAAATGTAGAACTGACTGTTCAGACTGAGAAAATGTAAAAGGAAATCAGATTTGTTTGTAATGTTTGTCAGTGTGACTGAAGAGTGTTCAACAAGTTTAAGTTTCAACTCAATATCTTAATCTTATTGAACATGTTTTCTCATGTACAACTGAATTAATATCAAATTCATTTGCCAATAAAAGTTTGTTTGTTTTGAATCATTACAAAATTAACTCAAGTAGTCTTTTCAAATTTAGTCAACTTAAAATTTCAAGGTAGTGTGGATACTAACTTTTTTTTTTTTAAAGTTAAAACAAACAATTTATTTTCCATTAAAAAGTCATATTTCGTCCCTGCCCTCCCTTAGTATTGTTGTGTTGTAACAGCCATCACTCACAGTTTTCCATCCTTTTTCCTCTCAGATTAAATTCAGAGATGTCAAATGTGGCCTCAACACGGTAACCCCAAGCTCCCGTGTCATTGTAAAGTAATAATTCAAACATACTCATGGTGTGTGTGGTGTGGGTGGGGGGTGTCTATTGTTGCTCTGCCATGTCTGTCTTCATCCTCAGTTTCCTCAAGCTTTTTGAGGTCATGGGAGCTTTTCTTTGGGAGATCAAGTCAATCACAGCGGGGTCAGAGAGACGCCGCAGGCCCCTTCAGGCTGAGAGCAGAGAAACCGATGGAACCACAGGTGATGGCAGAATCACACACACTGCTACCTCTCCATTCAGTATTTATCAGCACATTTTACTGCTGGGATTACAGCTAAACACTCGCTGGAATCAACAGAGATCCTCTGGGTTAATAAGGCTTGTTTTCTGCAAACAGCCTTGGCTTAAACCATGTGGCCGTACATCTGCTAACTGTTTATTGCTTTGAAGTAATTACCAGACTATTAGATGCACTTAAGGCCAATAAAATCATGAGAGGCCCAGATAAAGCCATTAATTCTGACTGTGTAAACAAAATGATCCCTTTGTGTAGCCAGGAGCTTGTCCGGAGTCTCCCCCCAGTGGAGGAAGAAAGCCAAAACAGACGACACAGTCTGAGTGCTAATTAATCCTCAGTCTGGATGTAGAGTGACGTGTGAAAATAAAAGCTGCTCTTGCTGAAGCTGAATACTTTGCGGAAAGTTAATTCCTCCGCAGCCCTGACTGACTGTGCAGGAGATTAAAGACACTTGAAGTGTTGTGATCTGAAACTTGGCAGGCAGGGGAACTGTCTGGCCTCGGAGCATCCTTCATTTCCACACTCACTGGTCTTTATTCTTCAAGATGGCAAAGACATATCCACTGCGAGAAACATTTATAATAGGATCTCTGGCTGAGCTTTGCACTTTTACTCAACCCATTTAAAGTGGTTAAGGTGGTGAATAATGGGGATTTTTTTTGTGAGCAATCTCCCCACTTTCCGTGTTAATCGTTTCAAATTTCATATGGTGTAAATTTTCCTGATAACCTGGATGTTAATAAAATACTGTACAATCGTTTTAAACCTACATTTAGTTGTTGCATAATGCAAAGCCTCTGCATAAAGAAGTCAAATTTGAAAGGACATCAACATACCTTTTTCAGGTCAGCCATATTGACACGAAATAATAGAGTAAACAGGTGTTAGCAATGATACTAATTAAGGTCCTGTTTTGCAGTGAGCCAACATGCACAATAGCAGCACCCTGATTCTGTTGGTCTGAATGGAACCTAATTAGTAACACTGATAACACCTGTGTTTACAATACTGTTTTGTGTCAAAACGGCTGCTGTGAAAAAGGTGCATTTTAAAATCAGTATTTCAGTGTACGGAAACTATTTTGGTGATTTTAGCTCTTTTGAATATCTCTGTTTCTTAGTAAAGGGGGATCCAAAGGTTCTTTTTCTTATCATTTATAGACCACCAAGATACCCAGGAAAATTCTTTGATGAGTTTGCTGAACTGCTGTCAGTTATCTGCACTGACTACAACTCTTTAATCATAACAGGGGATTTTAACATTCATATAGACAATAACTTGGACACTAATGCCCACAGAACTTTTTTCCCCTGCTAGACACCTTTGGCCTCTCCCAACATGTGAAAGGGCCCACACACACTCGAGGCCACACTCTGGATCTGGTTATCTCTAAATGTGTTGACATCTCATCTGTTGATATTAAGGACTTGGCTCTCTCTGATCATTTCTGTGTGTTCTTTGACTTACAGGACAAACACTCAGCTACCCTCTGTTTCTGTCAGGAAAAGGTACATAAATGAGAATACCAGTGCTAAGTTTATTGAGGCTATAGCTATGTCACCAACTGTGAGTGCAGAGACAGTTGATGAACTCCTGGATAATTTCAACTCAAAAATCTCAAATGTCATGGATACTGTTGCACCAATTAAAACTAAGATGACCTTAAGTAGACAGAGAACACCATGGAGAAATACTATGACGGTAAAGGCCTTGAAAACAGAATGCAGGAAAGCAGAGGTAAATGGAGAAAAACTAAACTTCAAATTCACCATGACCTCTACAAACAAAGTCTTTGTAATTTTAACCATGAGTTACTTAAGGTTAGACAGCAACACCTCTCTGAGATGATTAATAAGAACATTAACAATACTCTTGCTCTGTTTGCTATTGTTGATAAGCTTACAACTCCACCGAAAGAGATAGCTTCAGAACTCTCTTCCACAGAAAAATGCAATGAATTTGCTCGCTTTTTCAATGAAAAAATCAAATCTATAAGGCTAAATATCAATACAAATCAGCAAAATAATAAAATGATGCAATCATTAAAACCACCTAGGTATACATCAAATATGATGTCAGAGTTTAATGTAGTTGACCAAAAAACTGTAGAAGAAACAGTTCAGCATCTTAAACCATCGACATGCTGTCTTGACACAATGCCATCTGACTTTTTTAAAACTATTGTAAGCTCTGTCCAAACAGATCTGCAGCAAATAATAAATTGCTCACTTCAATCAGGCACGTTTCCTAAACCCCTAAAAGTAGCTGCCATCAAGCCACTCTTAAAAAAGAGAACGTTGGATACTTCCATATTAACCAACTACAGACCTATCTCAAATCTTCCTTTTATAGCAAAGATCGTTGAGAAAGTGGTTTTTAATCAACTTAGTAACTTCTTGAACTCCAGTGGTCTTTTTGACAAATTTCAATCAGGCTTCCGACCTCACCATAGTACAGAAACAGCTCTTATTAGAGTGTTAAATGACATAAGGTTGAACACTGACTCAGGCAAGGTGTCAGTTCTGGTCCTGTTGGATCTCAGTGCGGCGTTTGACACTGTGGATCACAGTATACTGCTGAACAGGTTGGAAACCTGGGCAGGACTCAGCGGAACAGTCCTAAAATGGTTCAAGTCCTACTTGGAGAAGCAGGAGTTACTTTGTGACCATTGGAAGTTATCAATCCGATCAAGTGGCTATGACATGTGGAGTTCCTCAGGGGTCAGTTCTTGGATCCCCTTCTATTCAGCCTATATATGCTGCCTCTGGGTCAAATTCTGCAGAATTCTAATATCAACTATCATAGTTACGCAGATGACACACAGATATATCTTGCACTGTCCCCAGATGACTGCAGTCCTTTAGAGTCATTGTGTCACTGTTTAGAGCAAGTTAAAAATTGGATGAACCAAAATTTCCTTCAGTTAAATCAAGGAAAAACAAGGTAATTGTTTTTGGCAATAAAGAGAAGAGGGTTGCTGTCAGTAAACACCTTGAGTCACTGTCACTAGAAACTAAAGACCAGGTCCGGAACCTTGGCTTGTTGATAGACTCAGACCTAACCTTTAACAGTCATATCAAATCAGTCACCAAAACAGCCTTTTACCAACTGAAGAATATAGCAAGAATTAGGGGCTTCATGTCCAAAAAAGATCAGGAGAAGCTGATTCATGCTTTCATCTCCAACAGACTTGACTACTGTAATGGTCTTCTGACTGGACTCCCCCAAAAAAGTATTAAACAACTGAGCTCATTCAGAACGCAGCAGCTCGAGTTTTAACCAGAACAAAGAGATCAGAGCATATCACCCCTGTTCTTAAGTCTTTACACTGGCTCCCAGTCAGCTACAGAATAGATTTTAAAGTTCTGCTACTGGTCTACAAATCACTGAATGGTTTAGGTCCAGAATACATGAAGGACATGTTAGTAGAGTATAAACCCAGTAGAGCTCTGAGATCTACTGACTCAGGTCAGATAGTGGAGCACAGAGTACAAACTAGACATGGTGAAGCAGCATTTAGCTGTTATGCTGCACACAACTGGAATAAACTACCAGCAGAACTGAAATCAGCCCCAACTGTAAGCACTTTTAAATCCAGGTTAAAAACATTTCTCTTTTCATGTGCGTATGGCTGAGCTCTTAAGAGTTTTTCATTATAATTTTTGGATTTGCACTCTTCTTGTACTTCCTATATTCTTTTCTCTTTCTTTCTTTTAACTGTATTTTTAATATTTTAAATTTCTAATTTTTAATTTTTTTTATGTTTTCTTTTTACATTTTCTGCTCTTACTGTTAAATGTTCTGTCTTTATGTAAAGCACATTGAGTTGCCTATTGGTATGAAATGCGTATATAAATAAAGATGCCTTGCCTTGCCTTGCCTGCCTAATATATAAGAAGTACCAGAGTGATTCAAAAAAATTACACTTAAAAGATCAAGATATATAAAAAATGTACTGCTTCAAATAATAATTTGTCTGTTACAAAAAACCTCATTAAAAACAAACAAACAAAAAATTACATTTACTTTCTTCCTAGTCAAAAATCCAGAATCTATGAATATAAAAACATTTTTCTTTTCAAAAGTTTGACTGTTTGATACAAGATACATTCTAATTTGCTGAAAAGTAAAATCCTAGTGTTTATGCTCCAGAGACTTCAAGCCTCACATCATTCTTGTTTAAGCTCCAAACTGGACTGCGATCAGGGATGGAAGAAGTATTTAGATCATTTACCTCAGTAAAAGTACTACCATACTGAAAAGACTCCATTAATAGGTAAATAAAAGTCCTGCTTTCAAAATCACAATTGAAATCATGGCTGAAAAATAAACAAACCTTGACCAGTAACATAATGCACTGAAGATATAATATTACCATTTTATTCCATTATTCCTCTTTTTTTTTAATGACATGAGGTTTTTAATGCTTTGTATGATGCAGTGCTGACATTTCAGTAAACGTCTGAATTCTAACTTTTGTAAAGCAAACTCTTTGTGGATTTGCTTGCCCAGGGACTGCTGATGAAATATAGCTATCTAGCTAACTCTGAGACGGTAAATGGCTGTCCACTGGCCATGTAAATAAATAAAATAAAAATAAAATAATAAAACAAAACCCTCTCTAAAAATTTCTAATCTAAAATGGCAGGAGGATATTCAACCCCAGCCACACAGCCTGTTCACCCTGCAGGCTGTCTGGAAAGAGATACAGAAGTATCCGCTGCTGCACCACCAGACTTCTTTCCTGAAGCTGACAGTCCTCAGTTCACTCTCCTAACTCTGCCATGAATAGAGGCTTATTTTTCTAACTTATTATTTATTCAAGGGTTGAAAAAGAGGGTGAAAAAGAGGTGTGGAGGGCCCCAAGACCCTTGTAAATATCATTGGTAAAATGTACTTAAAGGATGTAAATGCACTCATTCTGCCATAAAATGGTCTCTGTTGGTGTTTTACAATTATATGTGATGTTTTTGGATTGATATTACTGCTGCATTAATGTGTACGCTGCATTTGTTGATGTTAAAGGTTGAGCTAATTTGAGTAGTGGTAGGATTTTTTACACGCATCTGAAACATGGCTCAGTGCCAGAGCTGATGGTCCCCAAACACTATGTAAGCCCCACAAACCAACACACGAACAGTACTGCCTCCACCTTTCCCTCCCTAATGGTCAGTTACCAATGTACCTCAGCAACTCTCTCAGTCCAAATCAGCCCAGCAGTTCACTTCAGCTCACTTCAGCCCCAACAACCTGATGCAGAAGAAGAAGAAGAAGAAGAAGTAGAAGAAGGAAAAAAAAAAAACATCTTGTCACCTTCCTCTGACTCTAGTGGCTCAAACTTGTCTGGACATGTCCAATAAAGCTGCTAGACTGAGCGTCCATGTGTCAGGTCGTTTTCATGTCGTAGCAGGGTATGACACTGAGATGGCGAAGCGGACATGCCCCCAGCATTTCAGAGCAGAGAAAACTGCTCATTTTTTCATGATTTTAAGACCTAATTTAATTTTTTTTAATTATTCAAATTTGGCTGGGAGGTTAATAACACGTTTCTGTGGTGTGAGAAACTCAGAACTCACAATTATTGTTACTTTACAAGATAATTAACTGTCTAACTCCACAATTCCAATACCAATATACTTAGTTACATTAAATGTCACAAGATAATCTACTATGTACACATCTTAAACTCAAGGTGAGTGCAGAGAAATATTGCCCCTTCAGCAGATGAATGTGAAAACAAACTGCACATTCATCATTCTGCACAGTGAAGTCCAAACATCCAAGTGACATGGCAAAAATCCAGACATATCTTTGAGTGGAGGGGGACTTTAAGTTTCCATCGAAGGCATTTGCGTCAGTGGCCTCAGCTCAAATTTCAACTATTGTTAGCACATAAATATCACGAGGCATTCGTCTACCTGCAAGGCCCAAGGAGGAGAACATGTTTCTTAGTAATTAGATGTTCCTCTCTGCACAGTCCCCTCTGACCAATTACTGTTTGGCCCTGACAGTCCGTCTCCAGGAGCTAAGGAGGCAGCCCTGCGGACAGCACGCTGACCGAGGGAGAAATACAACCAGCCTGGCCTTCTGCTTCACCGCTGCTGGTTGCATTAGCTTAATTCTCTCCTCCGCTGGGCAGATTTACACCTCTACTCCTGATTACATCCTTGGCGAGATCAGATATTACTGGTCTGTTAGAGCCAAACTCACACTCTGCTGGGCTAACCATGAGCTGCAAGAGAGGTTAAATATACCCTGCCCGCCAGTGTTTCCACGTGTGGTCTTTAAAATACAGAAATGTGGCATAGGGAGAGTCATGAAATAAGCAGAGATATTCCAACTCTAAAATTCTATCACCCATTAAATGACTGCTGCTTCAAGCCACTGGTGCAAAGACACCATGGGCATAATTTGATGCAGGAGGGTGCTGCTGCTGGTTAATTTGACCTCAAAATTATATATACACAAGCCAAAGGTTTATGTCACTTTGGTAATTACTCATGCAGGCAGTGTGATGTGGCAAACAGGATGCAGTAACAGCAGCGTCCAGATGAGGGCAGCATTGCTTTAGACATGATGCTTTCCTCAGCATTACTCAATAATCCCCCCCAAAAAAGAGCCATCTATCAACAATGTTGTGCAGCTTTCTGGGAGGCAAAATATATCAAAATCCAGAATCTGATCAGTGTATTGATTTTAATCACACAGAATTTAAGAAATGTGGAGGTTTGAGGATTTAAAGTGAAAGTGATGAAATTTGTTTCGGCAGACAGGATTTTGTCTTTTCAGTTTTCCGATACTAACTGTGTTTACAGTGCTGCTTTAGAATCATGTATCACATTACAATAATAGTAAATATATTCTGCTCTGAAAAGGTCAACAAGACGCCAGTGTATTATAATGTCAGATGTATGCATTGGTGTGTATGATAATTAATCACATTTTGCCATTTAACAGTTAGAACTGTGATAAAAATGATAAAAATCCTGCTCTCAGGAGAGTCCTGTAGAGAGAGATTTCAGTTGACTGATATTATTGTGCCGATATTGGCCTATCACAGCTAACTTGGGTTATTTTGGTATCACCACATGTGCATAGGTGCCATCTACGTGGGGGCATGGTTTTATGCCCCTCCTCAAAGTTAAAGATGGTGGTGCAATAACCCCTGCAATCCTGATGCAAAGCAGGAAAAACGCAGTTGTAACTTTGCCATATAGTAATAAATTCCACTGGGGTTTGAAAGGCTCACAGATAAAGTGGTAGCATATGCTATATTATTCATAATATTGAATTTACAATGATGAGCTGTTGTATGTGTTTTGATGCTCTTATGCTCTTTCAGCAGAGGCAATCAAGCCTTTCCGCCTCTTTTGGTAACTCTGTGATTCTTTTGCCCCTTTACCATCCACATCCACATTCAGACTCAGCTTAACTCAGTTTCATCCGGTGCGTCAGCCCAGCACAGCAGAGTTTGCACCCACCTGAAGATGTGTATTTAACTGACGACGAACTTGTTTCAAGTCAATTGGCTGTAAAATGATGGATAAACACAATAATTTCCTATAACTTCTTCTAAAAAAGAGTAACTTCCCCTGATATTTTATCTAAAAGCTTTAATTATGAAGCAGCAAAATAAGGAAATGTTGGGTTTTCATCAGCAGTAACTTATCATTTCTCATACGCAGCTGAAAGTGAACATGAAACAGTAAAATAAAGTAGATCCCTGAGAGTACAAACAGTGATGCATGAGAGCAACTCAACTTTTAAACCACAGAGATTCAGTTAGGAGCTACAACAGTACAGACCGATGAATATATGTATATATTAAACCTGAATTAAGAAAAAGGATCAAATATACATAAAACACTGCCTATCTTAACTAATTAGTTTGAGTAATATTCAAATTAGGAATAGTCTGATTTTAGCATCTCAAATGTGAATATTTTCTTTTTCTGGTTTTGATTCTTTTAAATAGTTTGCTTGATTTTGAATGTTCTCTGTTTTGTGTTTGTTTTTCTTTATAGTCTGTGATTACATCTGTCATGCTGAAAAAGGCTTATGCTGTGAGTCAGAATGATGAATGATTTGTTAAATTCACTTAATAAAAAAAACAAACAACAACAGACAAACAAAAAAAAAAACATTATTTCAAATGTGAATATTTTCTGTTTTCTCTACTCCTTTATGACAGTAAACTGAGCATCTACGGGTTGTGGACAAAACAAGACATTTCAGGATACCATGGTGGGCTTTGGGACACACTGATCACATTTTTGACTATTTTCTGATATCTTATAGACCAAACAACTAATCGATTAATTGAGAAAATAATGAACATATTAATCAATGACGAAAATAATTGGTAGTTGCAGCCTTACTATTCTGTACAAAGAACATCGGTCGATATAGCAATAACAGAATTTGTTTACACCTCAATATCAATATTGGCATCAGCCCCCAAAACCCAGTATCATTCAGGCTCTGGAGTCTTGTCATGGTGAGAATCTATGAAAAATATCCATCTATATCATACTTGCATAAGAAATTCTTCTGAATCAGCTCCAAAATATAGACATGAGATTGAAAAACGGCAAATTAAAAAGATTTAATTAACTGCCTCCAATCAATATTCTGCTATTGAGGCACTTCTGTGGTGCCTCTTAGTTATTTCCATGTGAAGCTGGGAACTCTGCTTCCTCATCAAACCAGTTCTCCACCCCCGATCTCTAGGTATGTTTCCTAGCAACACGTCTCACCGACTGCCTGGGAAAACCCAGTGCTTCATAATAGCCTCAGCTAATATAGATCACCACCACTTGGCTCTCTCCCTCAAACCAAGATAATAAGCCTGTGTACAGGATGTACATTTTGTATTTAGTGCTGAATGCAGCACAATGTAACATGCGCACTAACAGGCTGAGATTTAAAATGCCAACAGTCCTCCATGTGCTTTATAGTCCAGTGACGACTGGTCTCTGTGCTCGTAAGAGCTGTTTGTGACAGCCGCTCTTGATAAGAGAGTGATGGAGTGTCTGTCTGGAGTGTGTAAAGTTGGAGGCAGTACAGAAAAAACAACATTAAAGTGTTCAATCAAAGGCTTGGCTCACAGCTACCGGTGCAGGTGTTTAGTAAAAGCTCTCTCGACAGATTAGAAACATGCTCAAAGGACAGCTTGCAAAATCAGCAAAATCTGACACTTCAACAGTTTAAAGACATTTAAAACTTGACTAAAGGTAACTTACAGTTGGTTTCTAACAGTAATTACTGCAGTCCATTTAGAGCAGGGCTGCAGCTAACCATTATTTTCACCAGAGAACACTGAGATTTCATAGTGCCCAAGGTGATATCATCAAATCAAAGGCTAGTTCACCAGCTGGGCACAGCAGGCATCCAGGGGCTGTGGGGATCTTGTGCAATATGAGGTAAGATGGGCCCTTGATTAACTGACCCTGTGCCCTGATGCTGTAGAGGGGCAGAATCTCAAAATTACACTTTATTTTGTTCTGTGATCTTTCTTATTTTCTTTTGTATCACATGTGAATATTTATAAATACAGTTGTGTTTCATCAAATTGCTTCCAACTAACTGACACATGATAAATCTGGGCCTCTCAGAGTTATTCAAACTTAGGAGTACTGTGGGGCTGCAATCGATTAGTCTGTTTATTAATGCCTTATTGACCATTAAAGGTGCAATAAGTGATTCCAAAGAAACACACAGGGCAGGGCTTTGAGAACCAATTTTAAAATTATGATTCCAAAGGAATCATTACGAAATTTTTATTTCATGTGTGTTTATTGGCTCCGACACAAATTTCACCCATCCAAGTTCCAAGCATACACTGCAAACAGCTCCACCATGTATCAAGCTGGCTTTCTGCACCTATAGACACGCAGGTTAAATACATGCATGTGTTCCTGTCTCCAAATGCATGAGTCTTATTAAATCCTGACTCTGGCATCATTCTCAGTTAACCTACTCAGCTGTTGCTAAGTTGCTTGACCAGCAGGTGAACAGCACAAATTGTCATTCTTGTAAAACAGTCACCTCAGTTTAGTAAGTGCTATGCTACAAAATGCTTTACAAGGATGGAACACTTTCTATTGTTACAGTAAAGCGGCCGAAGGAAACACCAAAATATTAAAAAAAAAAAAAAAAAAAAAAAAAAACCTTCACAGAACTCTGCTGTGAAGAATGCAGGAGGACACTCAAAGAACAGGAACTGAGGATTGTTACGAACCAAAAGGTTATTTTGGAACATTTGCCCAGCGACACCAAAAAAACCAAACAAACAACAAACAAACAAACAAAAAAAATAAAAAACGGCCTACCTCAGCTTTAAATCATGTAGGGTACTGTTTCCCAATCCTGGTCTTCAGGGCCCACTTCCCTGCATGTTTTAGGTGTTTCTCTGCTCCAGCACACCTGATTCAAATGATCAGTTCATTGTCAAGCCTCTGCAAAAGCCTGATAATGACCTGATCATTTGAATCAGGTGTGTTGGAGCAGGGAAACACCTAAAACCTGCAGGGAAGTGGGCACTGAGGACCGAAAAACAGGGATTCACATTTGTTGATTAACTAACTAATTAATCAACAAATCAATCAACTCCAAGCCAGTATGTCCAGTCATAAGCTAATGTCTTGTTTTGTGTGACTTCTTCTGGCTGTTCCCCAATCAGGGGTCACCACAGTGAAACATCTGTGTCTCCCTGGCAAACCCGGCCCCGACTCAATCCGGCATCGGAATCTGATATTTTATGATTCACACGTTTGATCTGGCATAGGCTTTTTATGCCGTATGCCCTTCCTGATGCAATCCTCCCCATTTATTCAGGCTGGGGATCAGCAGTTAGGAGTGCAGTGGCTTGTGCATCCCCAGTGGCTGGAGCAACCCAGGGTTCAGTGACTTGTGTCATGATCAAATGTTTTGTCTAACAAACAGCACAAAATCCAAAGAGAATCAATTTACTATAACTTAACCTGCAAACTCTCACATTAGAGAACCTGAAACCATTAAATGTTTGTTGCTTATGCTTTAAAAGTGACTTAAATGATTGATTGTCATAATAGTTCCAGAATTAGTTTCTGTCGATGGCTAATCATTCAGTTGACTAATTACTGCAGCTGTAATGTTGAACAGAATCATGCAGCTTAAACTGTGCCATCATATCACAAACCTTGCCTTGCTTTTATATGAAAGACTGTATTATAAAATCATTTTAGAGCGTAATTCGTCTATTATCTTTTTGAGAAAATAGAATAAAGGAGTTAGATTAAAGCAAGCAGATGAACTGACTCAACATCAGCGTTTCTTTTTCTGAAACGCAGACGCTCACAATAGAGTGAAATAAAACGAGCCTTGTTTTCACCACACAAGAGATGTTTGCTGGTATTGAACACAATTCATTCAGTCAGTTTACTGAACCACTCTGTGACAACTCTGCTGAGATAGAAAGGGGTCTTATGGTTCCTGCGTGACACTATCTGTGTCAGCTACACACAACACTCCGCTGTCATGCTGACGTCTATTGATTGCTGCTAAAGCTACATGTTTGTTTACAAGCAGCTACAACGAGCAGCTGTACATCTCGCTGATGACGGGTGATGTAAATGCAAATCTTGTTCATTTCTAGGCAGGGTGACATTTAGAATGGCAATTATGTTGCTTTTAGGTTTAATTATATGGCATTTTCTTCTTTATTAGACAGTCGACTGTAAATAGCATCAGTAAACACAAAGACAAAGAGAGGGCGATGGCATATGATGATGTTTTTTTTGCTGGATTTGAACACAAGGCATCATATTTAACTGATATGTAACAAAAGCCACTCTAAAGTTTTACATTTGCGTCAAACAACTTCTGCCTTTATCATCGATCTTTATCCATCATGAAATCATTCCTTTCTTTGTATTGCTCAAATTCTTTCAGTAGTTAGCCTCGCAAAAATGGGGTTATTTAACTACTTGAATCACAATATAACGAATGCAACCAGTAATTTAATTATTTCACTTCTCCACATACGGTGACCAGATCCCAACAAACCAAAAGTGGGACAAAGAGTATTTTTGTGTGAGCCAATGTGGCACACATCACCAATGCCAAATGAATAAATAAAGTGGATTCCCAGTTTTTGTTGCAGCTATATTTAATTTTCTTTGTGGTAGTTTCCACCATATTCCACCTAAATCTGCATAGCTTCTGACTACATGCTGACGCAATTTTCCCTGTTGGGCGCAGGATAGCAAAGACATTGACCGGTTAAACTGCACTTGTCACACACAGTTTAATTGACATTAAATGTAACCCTGTGATGACAGCCGTCCTTGCTTTCTTCACAGCCAATAGTTAAGAGCCAGATTTTAGAGAAGCATCTATCTTGCAGTGGTCTGACTGCTGAAAAGGAGAGCTGATCAAAATGTGGGACATAGTCTCAATATGTGGGACGTGGGACAAGGGATCAACATGCTGTGCAGACCCACATAAACTCCACAACACTGGAAATTTGGCACAAATTACTTTGGTTTATGACTAAACATTTGCAAAATGAATGATATTTCATCCTCAGCTGTATTTTGTATCTACTGCTAATGAGCTAACGTTAAGTTCACATGTTACTGTACTAATATGCTAAACTAAGCTTGTGAACATGGTAAACATTATTAGCATGTTAGCATTGCCATCATAAGCATGCTGACATTTCCATTCTGCTGAAAGCGCTGCCACCTTCACAGAGCCACTAGCACGTTTGTACACTTAGTCTTGTCTAAAAATGCTCCCTGCAGAGGGTTTCTGAAGATGAATTTACACTAAATAACACACAGTTTCATAACCTGACCTATATTAGTCTTGTTTATGGTGTTGGCACTTAAGCAACAGACAGTAATCTCAGCACGAACAAAAATGAACCTGTATATCAGACACACTAACTTCTGGAAAGCTGTTTTTCACAGTATATAAGCTACTTCTGACCATGTCCATTACTTGTAGTGAGTCTCCATTTGAAGAAAAAAAAAAAAAAAGCTGTGAAACCCCCATAGACAGTTGTGATTGGATATATGCACGGCTGTTGATTTATGGAAATATTGTCCTCGTTCATTATGTGAAGGAGACATTTAAAGAGGAGCGTGCACATTTGCAGCCTCCCAGCAAATGAAAGTGTGTCAAGAGGGAAGGAAAATATACACATTATTCCAGGCCCAAATGACAAATGAGATGGGGATGGAATGCGTTGTAAATACATTTCTCCTGGAGAGAAGGAGCTAGCTCGCAGCGTTTTCCCCCCACAAAGCCTCTGGAAATCCTCTCAATTAAGCGATGCATTTCCCTATGCTTTGAGGAGAGAGAGGGTGAAGCATAATGCCTGAGCACAAATCACCAAGAGCCTATTGAAATAGCTGCCAGTTAACTATGTAATATTACCACTGCTGAAATGCTTCACCCGTTATCCCTTTTCAATTGCAAGGCTAGATATTGAGTGTGCACTGGGCATTCTTGATAAGTGAATTATGTCAGTGATGGAACTTTTTATTCCCACCTCACAGTTTGGAGAGAATGATCTTATGATTGCAATACAATAAGCAGGTTACAATGAATATAAAAAAAAAAGATTGGATCCCCCCTGGACTTCTTCAAGTTCTACCGGTTTACAACTTTAAATCACTGTGGATGTAATAAAGATTTGACGCTCATCATCACCTGAAAACTTTTTAACACTTAATGAAAACACATCTGTAAAACTGATGTAAATTAAGTACAAATATAAATAACTAAGTGGCTGATTGCAGTATTCACCCTCCTCAAGTAAATATATTTAGCAGAGGTACATTTTGGCAACCTTCAGTCTATGCAAATAGACTTAACTCTGTACTTTTAAACCATTTTTCTGTCTTGTTATCCCATTATTTTAGCACATTTCTCATAATTTATCCTAACTTTATGGCAGCTTTACTACTTTACTGAAAAGAGCTGCATAAATAGTTACTATAAAGTTTATTATTGCCACAAATATAACAGATAGTGGTCATCACTGACTTTACAACTACAGGACATTAGTACTGTTATTCTGAAAACATCCCTGTATAGCGTTATCTTTGTTTGGAGTCATTATCTTGCTAGAAAATAAAACTTCTAAATTGCACTTCCACTGTCATGACTTACTGTGTTACTTGACCCACAGGTGGGTCACAGGAGATTTTATTTGGGTCACCATTCAAGCAAATTTAAGATTTATATCTGCAGTACATCTTTTACAAAGCATTTAAAATATGTATATTGTTTTATTGATGAGAGGAAAAAATGGGAGCCTGTTAATTCCACTACTTATTTTGTCTAATTTGTGAAAATGTCTTATATAGAGGAAATAAAAACAACGAGATGGCCTATTAACTCAGTCTAAATGCATTTATTTCTCATTTATAAAGTATTTAAATGGGAGTAAAAGTGGTCAAGACTGTTCATTTATGCATAAATTAACTCTTCCCAAGAATTACTGTTAAGGCCTATGGTTTGATGATGTTTTGACATTTTAAAAAAAGTGGTCCCCCAGAAAAAAAAAAGCTTGGGAAAGCCATTGGTAATGTTGGGTTGTTGTTTTATTTCCAAGAGGGGATCATGTGATCATATATGTGTATGCGTGTCTGCAGCTAATCTCGCATACTAAACACCCATCACAATATTTTTTGTGTACATTCATGACTGGATGCTGAAGAACCTCTGTGATTCACAATTTTTCAGAAACCTTGAAAAACCTTTTTCATGGCTCCATGCCGGCGACAGCTGTAGCCAGAGGCATTATGGTTTTGGGTCATCTCATTCTTATGAATGCCAGATCTCAAGAACGCCTTGATGAAAGTTATTCAAGCTTGGTACAAATGACCACTTGGACTCCAGGATGAACTGATTAGATTTTGATGGTCCAAGGTCAAGGTCACTGTCACTGTGACCTCATGTCATCCCGTTTCTTGCGAAGGCGATATCACAAGAATACCTCGAGGGAATTTCTTCAAACTTGCCACAAATGTCCACTTGGACTCAGAATGAACTCATTAGATTTTAACGGTCAAAAGTCAAACATCACTGTAACCTCACGTCCATCCCGCTCTCGTAAATACGATATCTCAGGAATACTTGAAGGGAATTTCTTCAAATTTAGTATAAATTGCCACTCGGGCTCAAGGATGAAATCCTTAGATTTTGGTGGTCAAAGGTCACTGTGAGCTTTGTAATTTTGGCCATAACCCAAGAATTAATATGCTAATAATGACAAAATTTAATGACACAAGCTGTGCTGGAAAGTAACTACTTAAAGGTACATTACAAAATAAATGTATTTGTTATTTCTTACAGTTACCCAGAAAATATATGTAAATGAAAGTGCCATTTTCTAGTTTTAGTCAGTTCTTTCTGTCTTATTGTCCCACTGGTTAACTATTTTACTGTTTATCCTCACTTAACTACGACTTTACTGCTTTACTGAAGAGACCTATATAAATAAAGTTTACATTAAAGTTGATCATGGCCACAAATATAATGGACTGAGGTCTGGACTCTGACTTGGCAGTCATTCTGAAGACATTTCTGTGTTGCATTGTCTTTATGTTTGGGGTTATATTTTTTCTTGAATTCAATGTAAGATATTTATGGAGATTTGTTTATATACCGTCATTAGTCGTTTTCATAAAAAAAAAAAAAAAAAAAACTATTTGCATCCAGTGTCACTCAGTATAGCAAAATATGACAAAGTTCAAATAAGTCAAAGGGATGAGGCTCTGTTTTTCTACAGTTATCCCACCATTTTAGCATATTTCACTGTTTATCCTCAGTTAACTGCAACTTTACTGCTTTACTGAAAAGAGATAAAGTTTATTATTGCCATGAATATAATGGATTAAGGTTTGGACTCTGACTTGGCAGCATTGTTGTTCAGAAGCTGTTCCTGTGTATCATTGTCTTTATGTTTGGGGTCATTATCTTGCTGGGAAATAAATCTTCCAAATAGCACTTCCCTTGCAGTTTGCAGCAGATTTTCCTCCAGAATTTCTCTGTATTTTGCCGCATTTATGTTCCCTCTACCTCTACACATCACGACGTGCCATGTCATGTGAGGCCTTTTTTTTTTTTTTTTTGCTCCATCACACTCCTCTTGGTGTATCACAGGGGCAACAGTTGTTGTATGCACCTCAGCCATAACAGCCTGTAGCTGCTCCAGAGTGTCCACAGGGCTGCTCCAGGCAGATTACAGCTGTGCCATTCTTCATGATTCACCTCATTGTACTTTCAGTAACCATGTCACAGATTTGTTTGTTATTTTGTATTCACGATGTAGTTTGTGTCAGGACATTGCCTAAGCATCTGTTGGACCTTCCAGTGTTTTTAGTATTTAAATGTCACACCTGGATTACACACTGGTGACCTCCATTCAGCTCATTATGCAAGGCTAAAAACAACTGGCTGCAGCAGTGCTGGGTGCAGGTGTGTCATAGTAAAGGGGGAGGTGAATACTGACACAATAGGCACATTTTGACACATCTCATTGGGGAAAAGCACAAGTCAACGATTAACTGAATGATGGCTGAATTCCATGTAGCTGCTTCACTTTCAAGGTCCTGGTATTATGCATGCTGGCTCACTGTCACACTGTGAGGACTCACTTGGTTACTTAAATAGAACTGAGCAATTATTAACATGCGGTTGTTTGGTTTAAATATTTTCAACTTAAGATCATTTTGTAGAGATCTGTTTATATTTTGACAACAGCCCTTTTCATTTAAGCAGTGCCAAAAATGACCACCTTGTGATTTTATGCCTCTGCCAACCAGTCCATCCGTGACAGACATCCATGTCTTTCCAGACCAATATAGAGTATGTGGGGGTGTAAAAATTTCAATATTAAATCGAAAATCGACCCACCTACCAACTTGCACCTGTCAGAAGGAAAAAAACCCAAACAAATACCATTTCAAAGACAAGACTGTGTAGTTTAACAGTAGCCTGCAGCTGCATTTTTCACTGCCAGAGTAAGAGAATCCAGTTCTTGGAGTGACCCTCGCTGTCCACATTACCTACTGTTATCTAGCAGCCCGCTCAGTGTTTCTGCTGGTAACATTTATCCTGGTAACGTTTTACACAACTCTGGTGTGAAGAGTGCATTTCTCTTCAGTGACAGCAAACACTACACACACAGCTTTCAGTAACTATTATTATTTGCTCATCTAGGCACATTACAGTCGACTAAAATAACTTAACGACCCCTTGTAGCATCGAGCACTTTTCTGTGACTGCAGCAACGTGCTGCCGCTGGAAATTTGAATAACAATGACAGTTGTCAGGGCATAAAACCAATGATCTGTTGATCTTTTCAAACCAAAATCACAGGTGGACTTGATAATAGTAACAACAGCTCAGTTCCATTAAGAATCCCAGCAACAGTGACAGTGAACCAGCATAATAGCAGGACGTCCCCTAAGTGGAATACATCAATCATTAATACACCTGTGAGCGTCCTGCTATGACGCGACAGAATGTCTGCTGTGCAAAACAGAGGAGAAGCCACTTGCAGCTACGTAGAGGTGTGGCGCGTGTGTGGAGAGGGTGGAGACTATCTGCATGTTCATGATCCTTGTTTACTAAATGAAGGCAAGGCGAAGAGCTGTGTGTAAGGCATATTAACAAGATGTTTGAACTTATTTTGCAAAAAAACATACCAGACACGATTTATTATTTCTTGCATGACATTTTATATTGTTTAAAACATGAGCGGAGGTGGACTTTAAAGAAAGTCTGTCAAGGTATTCTTCAGATACCATGTTCACAAGAATGGGACTGATACTTCATATGTACATGCAGACAGAAAACCGAAAAACATAATGCCTCCGCCCACGGCTGTCGCTGCCACAGAGGCGTAAAAATCCTACTCACACATTCAATGTGATTCAATTTTGTTAAATCCATAAAAAGTTATAGGGAGAGGCACTTATTTTTGGCAATGCATGCAGAAAATGTATGCTTTAAATCATAAATGCATAAACCATAATAGGGTGCTCATTAACTGCCTTTGTGATGTTTAGCAGTGCAGTGGCAACACTGTAACTCTTGTAGAGTAGCTATTGATCGGCGATTAGAAGTGGCTGATTAGTTAGTGAGCATTAAAGTTTATTCATGTTTCTCACGTGGCAACACACTCCCTGAGCTTTTCACATGGGATCAATTGAAACTATAAATTCCAACAGTGTGATGTTTAAGTTACCAAAGCAGTGGGTCGAATGCACATTAGCGCTGAGCAGAGGCTTTAATGAACACCATTGTGTTTTCTGTTATTGTAAGCAGAGTACGGTCCTGCGCTGTGGCGAGGGTAATGGCCCTTTGAGATATTCAGGTGGTGAAGCCTTGAGAGAAAGTGGAAGAAAGAATTGAGCAACATGAGAGAAAATAACATAGGAAAGATAGTAAAACTCGCATTTTTATTGAATATTACTTACTCCATTTCTTTCTGTGTTTGGAGGGCAATTTATCAGCTCGACAGATAGAACATGGTCAAATGAAGGTCCTGTATGGAGCACATACTGTAGCTTGTATTCGGCCGTGGTAACATGCTGTTACCTGGATTAAATGGATTTTACTGTTTGCCTATATACATGTGAGCAAAGAGGGCGCCTGGGTGATTGGTACAGAAAGCATGGCAGGAAATGGAATAGACTGCAGATGAGTATCAACTTATTTACTCCCTGCAAGCATTTTTCAAAGCTTCGCCACCTGTCTGACTAACTCCAGCCCCTCAGAACATCAGTTCTGTTCAGAATTATATACAGAAGTCAACTCATTTACTTAGTTAATTGGCGAGCAATTAAGAATCAGCATTGATACACATTAATAAGACATTTTATTGTCTGACAAGATATGTTAAAACCACCCATGAGCTACACTATTACAAGTGGTCTCCTATGACAGATTTTGCCAAATAAAACACCAAGGGAGAAAGATGTCATTCAGTGTTCCTAATTAGGACAAGAGAGCTTTCTAAACCCCAACTTTCTTGAGATATTTAAAAAAAAACAAAAAAACACCTTCAAACAACAGATGCTACAGTTTGAGCATTTCTCCTCAGGCGGACACCCACTCACAGAGTGTCAGCAGAATAAGAGAGCAGAGGAATATGAGCCACCTGGGGCAAACACTTCAAAAAAGGTCCCACAAGCTGGTTTTATGGTACAGACAGCGGGGCCTGTAAATACATTTACAAAATGTGCAAATGATGGCACGGAAATTGAAGGTTCAACAGCACAATTTTACAGCGGCTTTGAGTCACTGGTGCAGAAATAACAGCTGGAAAACTGGTAATAAACTAAATATATGCTCAACTAATGAATTAGTTTTCTTAATATGGGGGGGTAAACGACTAATAAAGCTGCATGGTGAAAATCACATGATTTTAAAAGTCCCACGTGTAAGATTTACAGGGATTTATTGCCAGAATATGGCAGAAGAGGACTATAATATTGATAAGTATGTTTTCATTCCTGCATATGGTGCTACAGGAACGAGTCCTAAAACCCAGACATGAGTTAGCATATTAGCACTTCCGGTTCCCCCTGAAATAACAAGCTTAAGAGATTTTCATGTTTTGTTCTACTAATAAATACGGCAGTAAATACCCCACTCGTGAATTTTGAAGCTTTTACGAGTTTTAAAAAAGGCGGTTGCTAACAAGTGGCTGAATGAGACTACAGAAGTTGCCTGTCACTCTGTTGTGGGGTCGTGAAGTCATGCGACCATTGTGTAGTTTAGCCTAGCCATGAAAGTACTATTAAAAACTGGTTAGCAGACCCAAAGATTTTTTTCTAGTTTCTCAGTCTACTTCAATGATCTGCTGAATATGCACAGTAGTTCTCCTGCTGGTCCCGCTCGGCCCAGAAAAGCTTTACAAACATAAACTTCCGTGGATCAAAAATTTATGATAGTAAAACTGTTGACAGGACACCCCAACTTGCAAAAAACAGGCCAATTATGACTCTTTCTGGCATCTTTTAGGATGGTGGCTTTGGGGAATTTGCTTTTTGGGCCACGTATCTACAGAAACTCAGAACAGACAAACCAAACACTGGCTCCAGTTTGTTGTGTATTTTGCTGCCATTGTAGTTTCTCCGACATGCTTGGAAGGGGAGGGTGAGGTGAGCGGTATTCAGTTGGTCGCAATCTACAAACTCACTGCTAGATGCCACTGAATCCTACACACTGCTCCTTTAAAACCAATTGTTTAAAGTGCCTTAAAATACCTCACTTCAACACTCGCCAGCCCTGCCAGTTTTCCTGAGATTTTTTCCGATTTTTAAATTTTCACACCTTTCTGGCACTGTACAGTGTGTAAAAGCCCCGCGACTCTAAAAATCGAATGTTTCCAAATGTCGTTTTGTGATGTCGAGGAGAGCTGCTCTCTCCCACTGCACCCAGTTTTTCCTTGATACCTCCAGGCTCACGCCTCGTCCTCCTCAGCGAGCGAGAGACAGATAAAATAAAGAAATGCTCAAACACACTTCAGATGTCCTGAAAAGAACAATTCCCATGTCTTATGTTAAGTTTTAAAGGAAAAGGACACATTTTTTTTAACTTTAGAACAACATTTGTGAAATATTCATTTTCTGAGTTTGAGGTCGCCAGAATGCAAGAAACAAAATCAATGAATATCAATTTTTTTCTGGGGAAGGACCCCTACGACCTCCTCTTTGGCTGCGACTACCTATTTTTAAGGTCTTGAGGTTGGCAAATGCTTCAACATACAGTATAGAGAGGCATAATGATTAAAGACTATATTTCCTAAAAACTGTATGCCTCAAACGCTGCTCTGTGCCAAAATGATCGCTGTCACTGACCTTTATGTTACTAAAGTTATATTATTCCAGCCAAAGTAATGCAAATATTCCTAAACTAATTAAAGAGCAATTCAATTTAAAGCTGCTGCACAACAGATAATTATACACTCAAGGGTTCAAACTCCAGTCATTAATTTGGAGTCAAAATACATTAAACCCATCAAGCATAAAAAGATGAGAAAAAAAAGTTCGATAGGTTCCCATGAGGCCCAATCTATAATTCAGAAAAAATAAAATTAAACACAAGCATTAAAAATGAATCACATGACGTGTTTTAACGCTACGATCACAGTTTTTCTTTAATATAAAAATGTCAAGTATGACCTTCAACACCCTCTGTAAAAGCAGAATTGAAGTTTGCATTAATGAGAACAAAGCTGGCACCTGTGGTTTGTTGGCTCATCTACGCTGCTTAACTATTCTTCCAATATGGGCCACATTCCAGACTCACACTTTCAGCTTTGAAAGAGAGAAATGATCGCTTGGTGAGCGGACACATTATGTAAATGAGATTGCATTAGCCTACATAGAAGTCATTCTGTGGCGTAACGCGTCCCGGTTTAAAATCCGTGCGCGTGTTGATAATGAAGCAGCTGTTGTGATGCCTGTCAATCAAGCGGGAAGAAAGCTTCGTTACAGAGTGTTCAGAAGAAGGGAGGAAACGTGTACAGATTGCCAGTTTGTTTTGAGTTTGAGAAATATAAAAAAAAACACCCACATCTATTTTCAGCATCTCTCGCTGTGGACCAAAAATAATGAGGCAGACATCTTTTTTTTTTAAAAATACATACATTTGAAAGTTTATTCAGAAGTCATGTCAGTAGTGAATTGGGAACAATATTATTGAAATCCAAGGTTACAGCAATCTAGGACAAGGTCTGAACAATGATAATAATGCGATAGAGGAGTTAGTTGTATGTGCACTCCAAAACTTTTACCAATAAAATTCATGATAGGTTCTCACATACCAACTCTTTAAAGTCCCTGTCAATTCAAAACCTACAAGCCCTTTTTTGTTTCATATAAATGCCACTTAAACTAATGATACGTTAATACAAAAAGAGTCATGATAAAATCACATACAAAAAACCTGAAATAAAATAAAATCATATATACAAACCTCTGTACATAGTGGGAATATGAATAAAAAGAGATTATTCTTTAATGCGCTATGTGCTCTCATATACTCGAGAGTGGGTCAGTATTGGAAAGCTGTTGGTCCGAGCTTATCTGTCTGAACACAATGTCCCGATAAAGTCTTGAAGTGGAGTGGTGGACAGCATCTATAAATTCAGTGACTACTCATCTGTGCAACATGCTCCCTGTTGCAGACTGCATCATCGTCAAATTGAAGGCAAAATAAGAAAGGAAAAAAAAAAAGAAGATGATAAGAAGGGGCGGGCTGCAGTGAGGTATTCATCTTGTCAAGCTGGGACAGGGAGCAAGGAATGTGTGGGTAAAAACAGCCGCTTTATTTATTTTTTTGTAGGGGGGGGGGGGGGGGCGGCGGTTACTGTTGATGTTTTTGTTGTGTTGTCAGTGTGTTGTTTGGTCCTACTGTCAGCGTCTTTGTTCACTGTACAATTCCTGAATCGATGGAGGCCTGCTTCCTGGTGGTCTTGGGAGGAGGTGGAGGAGGGGTCTTGCTGGGCAGAGGAGGTGGAACATGCTGCAAAACAGACAAAACAGTAAACCTGAAGTCAACGTTTTATCAAATAAGGACAAGCTGGCTTTCCGCTTCGGCTCAGGATTTAGAGATGCTATCAGTCACAAATTGATTGGCAGGTCTTTTCATACAGGGACTAATGCCAGGATCAGCTTACACAATGCTTCTGTCTTTTAAGATGGCCACTCTGTCAGATTAGGATATCATGGCGCCTTAGATCGTCAGACTACATGTTGAACCTCAACTAATCAGTCTGTGCAAAAGATTGAGCTGGAGGGGCAAGAGACAGACTTAGAGTAGAGCATACCTGCCAACATTTAAGCATGAAAATATGTGCGTATTTTTCAGGGATGCAGGGGTATCTGCTGTCCACAGGTGAAACGGTTCTCCTCCAGTTTGTGAAATCACTGAAGCACCTGAAGGCAGCAGGATACCGGGCTGGAGCAGAGCGCTGTTATGCACGGCTGTTTACAGTGTTTATCTTCATTAAATCACCTTTATTAAATGACACAAGCTGCTACAGTGTAACCATATAGACCTCTTATAAATGCTTAATAGGAAGGGTTAAAGACTGGTCGGTTATAACTGTATATTATTCTTTTTTTATGAGGGAGACGGCCAGTTATCCAACTTTCTTTTTATCCCTGAAACACACTGCAGTACAAATGCTGCTACGTAACATTAATTACTAAACTATGAGAAAAAAATTACTGCTAAAATAGTGCTGGCCAGATGTAATCATCACTAAATCCATTTGTTTATTTCTATTTTGACCATTTGTGGTGATGTGTCTTAATGTCATCACTCTCTGACATCCTGACATGTTGGACATTTCTTGAGGTAAATCTTTCCCAAAAAATCTAAGCTATTAATGTTCTGTGATTCTACTAAATGTTTTATTTAATCAATAACCTTTGCAAACCCACAGGAGAACAGGCCTGTATTTAAAGGGCGCTCCAACTGATTGGCCACGATTTTTAATGGTTGATATTCACTCTAAATAGTTTGACGGGTGGTCTCTATAAAGCCTGATGAGAAGAGCTAATCAGAGGATCAAAATTAACACCTGCCAAGTGTCAAATGTGGATAGATTTTCCACTTAGCGAGCTAATCTCTGAAGGTCATCTGCCACACTGTTGGTAAATGTTTACACTGAAATAGTCGTGGAATAAAAAAGAACTGCTGACACTCTCCATCACATTTTGGTGTCATTTACGGGCACGCTACTTCTGTGCTCTGCTATCTATCTCAGAGTTTGACACAAACAGACAGGCCTTCATGGTGCATTCAGGTACATCTTGTAAACTCAGATATCTATACTTGAATGACCATGAAGGTTGTTTAAAAGGGAAAGTCTCTATTTTTTCGTTTTCCTCCGTTGAACTACACAGGCCTACATCTGTCATTACTTTCTTGTTCTTTCACTGCAGCATTTTTAAGAATTAAATGCTAAAATCATAACAGCGTCCCATTAATTTTTACATTATCAGATCAAAAAAAAAATTAAAAAAATCTTTTCAAATTGTTATCAGAAAACTCACATTTTCTTTTACAACAGGTCCCCAAGTGCTTCTGCAATAATTTTCAAGTTGTTAAATGCTTAATTTATAATCTTGTTAGGAATAGTTAAATAAATACTTAATGGTACACACTAAGAATAAGGCTTCAGATAGACCCTGTAATCAGTGATTGGTGTTGTCGACCAATACTGCTTCCAGAGATCAGCCCCAAAAATCTTGTCCGGAGCACCCTTACTTCTTAAACTTCAACACAAAATGTTCAATTTTCATCCATATGTCAAACTATTAAGTTATTTTTAGGAATATATCCATGTCTATGTGGTAAAAGAGTACAGATTAGGGCTTTTATATGACAGTAGCTGAAGATCATGTAGTCTTTTATCAGGAGAATCAAGATTCTGTTATTCTTTTTTCCCTCAAGGTAGGAAACACTTGAAATGTTTAAGCTATCTGTCCTTAAGACACCTGAGGTAATAACAGAGCTAACAGACACGGAGTTAGTGCTCATCAGTGACCTCACCTCTGCCTCCATCAAGGACTTTAAATGTAGAGCGGCTGTCACTCAGAACATCTGCTCTCACTACGCTGCTGTCAGCCTGCTGCCACACTGTGTGCAGAGGCTCCGTTTTACTACCTGTCCACGGGCCGTGACAGTGGATAAATAAGATTAGTTAACGGAGTGGCGCGGCGAGAGGATGGCCAGCGAAGACGTCGGTGAGTGTGGAGAGACGAGCCGCTGATTAACAGCGGGAGAGCTCCTGATGGATGTGAGAGGTAAAGTAATCATCCAATCAATCACGTCTGAGCGCTGGGTCGGCTGGAGGAGAGGGGGGGTGGGGGGTGGGGGGGGGGGTATAAATAACAGCGGGGTGGACAGGCGGGCGTAGGCCCTCACTGCTAACTGTCTGATGCCTACACTCTCCTGTGACACACATTACCAAAAATGACGCACAAATGCAGTACAGGCTTAAATGTGAGCGTGAACATGCACACACACGCTTAGACATGAACGCCCGGACATCAGCACAGGGCGGACGCACAGGGGTGAGGGGGACAGTGGAGGAGGTTGACCCGATTGTCAAGTGCATGTATCGCCCTCTTGTTTCATTATAAGTGCCATGCATCATTAAGGAGCTCCTCTCAGTCCTAATTAAAACACCTACCCTTTGATGCGGCGGGGGTGGTGGAGGCGTCGAGGGACTCGTCAAGTCTTGATTATCTAGCAGGTTGCCGTAATCAGCCGTGCTGCCTTTCACAGGCAGCGGAGGAGGGATTTCACCTTTGTCAGAGCAGCCCATCCCGTTCAGCTCCAGACCTGTTTGAGAGAGGTGGGGTGGGGGGGGGGAGACTCATCAGCTCACATTCATCATCAAACTACACAGGTACTTCCTAAACAGTATGACTGGGACCCAAAATAGATCACATGGCCTATTACAGTGAATTCCCCATCATTAAAGCTAAGTGTATGACAAAAAAGAAAGAAAATGAAGTTTAATGGAGCAAAATTCCTGCACACATTAAGATCAGTTAAGTGGTCATGGGGAATACTGTGCTGTGCTACTGTTGTATAAAGTCTTCTGTGGCTCAAAGAAGCCACAAGAGTAAGTGGATCTTTTTTTTTTTTTTTTTTTTGTCAAAATATTATTTATGGTGTATTACCAAAGTAGGTATATTATTTTTGGCCACATTTAGAGTATTTTTTGCTGTTTTACTTTGCTGTCAGACCTTTTCCAACTAAAAACTACCCTTATGTAAGCCTAATATTCTTTTTTTCCAAAGCAACCAGCCTCCTTAAGCAAAATCAGTAATTTTACCTCCAAGAACACGAGGTGCTGGACTACTGCTGTCTTGATCAGTTAGTTTGTTTTTGTTATTGTGTCACTTTGGTGTTTTAAAAGGTTGGTTTGGAATCACCAAAATCACACAATAATTCAAACAAACTTATCGATCGAGGCAGCGGTAGACCAACAACTCCTGTGTTCGGGGAAGTAAAATTACTGCTTTCGCCAAAGGATTTTTGTTGGACTGGAGAGAAATATTTGTCTTATATAAGGTCATTTTTCTGTTGGAAAAGGCTGTCTGATGGCAAGGTAAAGTGGTGAAAATATTCTAATTATAGCGTATACTTTAACTGATATTGAGTTTTTTGGGGTGGACCTTTTTTTTCAGATATGTTTTGTCTGCAGTAGTACAGTGCTGCTTAGCTTCCATGCTGGAACTACTGAAGGTAATAGACTGACTGTCGTTAAGCCCCTCATACATGCCCACTTCACTTCAAAAAATATGAACTATTCCTTTAATGCTTAACCCTGATTATGTCATCTTGGCTTTGAGACTACACATTAGGTAACACTTTAATCCCTCCTATTAAGCATTTATAAGTGTTATACAGTACAAACATTCAATAAATGGTTTGAAATAACAAAGAGGGGGTTAAAGTTAAGTTAAAATTATAACTGAAATCCTGTGTTACATACTGAGGGCATGTAACTTGAAAGAAAAAGCCCTGAAGGTACTTAACAGGCAAGAAGGAGCTTAAAAAAAAACAGAAATGCTATTAGAGTTTCACTAACAGCATTCACTGTTTTTGGAGCTTGACCCATTCAGTCAATTAAAAGTCAGGATATCTTGACCTCTGTTTCATTGATTTTGACTGTTCCTTTTTCACAACGCGTGTCTCTGATCGAGGCTCCTTTTGAGTTTTTATAAACTACAGATGGTTAAACAAGAATCCTGTGACTTAAAGATGCTAAATACAACATTCAGCCTCAGCTGGTAAAATGTTTCATTTTAAGCCTCTAAGAGAGGCACCGCTGCGTGAGAAATTGAAGAATTAAAAATTTGAAGCAGCTGACTCTCTTTTGCTAAAGAGCATCCTTGATAAGCGAGTTAACACATCGAGCCTATTATGTGCTATCCTGGTGTTAGCAGCCAGCTCAGCGACAAAGAGATAAATTTAGAGGTAAGTGTTTGGTGCTGACAGTCGTGATTTGCACAGCCATTTAAAGAAGTGTAGCTGAGATGACACATAGCTCCGCGTTTTAGATCAAACCGAGAGTCGTCACGTGTACCGAGGCATGTGGTAACAGTGATGCAAGAGGCAACACAAAGTCAGAGGGAGGCAGAGAGGGCCTGCAGAGACCGTGGAAGCTCCAGTCTAAGATGATACAATGTCAGATTGCTCTTACTTGAAACAGTGTGCAGGCTGAAGGAGAGTTTGCTCCTGGGCGTGATGGGTGGGGGTCCCGGCGAGGAGGAGGAGGAGTTGGAGGAAGAGGAGGGGGGTCCAGGGGAGACGGAGAGGCGGCGGTCTCCACCAATCTGGCTGAGAACTTGACTCCTTGGTCTCTGGGGCCGCAGGGGGCTGATCTGAGTGATAATGCACCAACAAAGAAGAGAAGGGGTCGAGTCATTACCGAGAGCTCAAAATAAAAACTAAATTACACAAGTCAATAAAACAGAACTGAGAACAAAATTTACTGTGTGGCAAATGAGTTGAGTGCGTGATGACGTTCAGCAGAAGATCAATAAAGGATCATTTAAAGTAGAAAATTAGTTTCACGTCTCCATTGGGACTGTGGTGTGTGTATCCACACGCATATTAAGTTGGCTATTTGTATTCCTAAAAGAGAAACCATTTGGATAAATGTGCTCGTTGGGTTGCAATATCTTATTTGTGGTTACAAATCATTGTTTGCATGCAAGACTTGCGCTCTCCCGGCTTTATTATGGCTGGAATTTGAATATGAAAAGATATGTCCTCAGGGCTATTCCACACTGTAGGCTACATTAACAAACAACTTTGTAATTGGCCAAACTCAAACAGTGAGCCACGAGGGAGACACTGAAAATAACAACACACTTCATTCAGAGATGTTTTTTTTTTTTCTCCAGAACACTAAAACATTTGTATTGAGGTGAAAATGGTTCTTAATTTAGGTGTTCCAGATTAAACTTCAGCTAAAACTACAGGTAGCAGGTAACTACCACAGACCCCTAGGTGGCCTACTCTCCACCCCTGAGGCAGGAGGCTCCTATCACGAGCCAGACGGCTCCACCACTCCCACAGGCTTCCTCTGGATCCCATTCCTACCCTTATCTTAATGCTGTTAGCCAGGGAGCGTTCCCACTGGGCATGCAGAACACAGTGATACCCTCAGTCTGCTGTAATGGACACAGAGGTGGTCAAGAAGAACAGCAGAGAGAGAGGAGGAGGATGAGGGGAGTGGTAGAAATGTGAGCAGTGTGATGTAGAGAGAAGACTACTGGAGATACGGTGCTAATTGAAACCCACAGTATGAATGTGATGGACAAAATGAACACCACATCTATGTTTTTGCTTTTCTTAGAGCTGCTAAGGGGACTAAAATGTCCAAATCTGACTTGATAATACTACAGAAAATCAAACAGAGATCTGTCTTTTTTTTTGAATAATCTACTTATTAGTTACCTTGTGTGCAAATTTAACAACTTGACCTTAAAGTGGCACTGGAGAAAAGCTCTTGGAGAGTCTGAAATGGAAATGATTCAGACTCTGGGAGCATGTATGTGCTCAGCAAATTTGATGGCAGTCTGCCTGTTAGATTTTGAGTATCCTTGTGTACAAGGATATGGAGAAGCCAGCCAGCGGGAATAACCGGCTAGGAGGATTTGAGGGCCTGCCCCCCAGAGGAGGGGGCCTTTGGTGCATGCTAATGCCACAATTACATCATGTAAATGAGAGGTCCCTCAGTGTGTTTCAGGCAGGGACCCCCTTCTCTTGTTTGTGCTCACCTGTCGTTAAGTCAGCAGCAAGTAGAGTACGAGTCTCTTACTCGAGAAGTTACAAAACGATCCATCACGGCTCAGAAGATTGTCTGTTTACTTGGGGTAATAATACAGCTAACTGGCCAGTATGTCTCAATAATGTTAGCTACTTGTTCGTTTTTGGATAGGTTCGTTCAGTGATTTAGTAGGTTAGCTTGCTCACATTATTGCAAAGTTGTTGGTTTTTTTTGTACAAACAGAGTGATTTATCTTTGTTAATAATATGTTATATTCATGTTAATTTGTACTTTAATTTAAAAAAAATCATTTGATGATTTGGTGGACTCCCTGCAGTAATGCTGAGGACACCCACGGGTCACTGACCCCTTTTTTAAGACCCATGATTTTGACTAATCTTAATTATTGCATGTTTTAATGAGTTTGCCCGATCTTCAACATGTAGTGAATTAGTGTAAAGGAGAATCAGGCTTCTTGTGCTTTTTAGCCCACACAATCAGTCTATAGCTATTAATACTAAAACCAAGCCTATTCCTGACAGATCAAAACTTTTGTAATTAAGAATAATAATAAGGTTATATTTTAATTTATTTATTAACACCTTCACTGCAAACTTTATTAAGACATACCACAGTGATGGTTGTTTTATTAGAAACATTTAATCTTATTCAGTGAAAATAAAGTTATTTTAAGGGGGAATATGCTTTAAAAACCATGTCTTGTTAAGCCTATCTATTGGTCTTAAAGTCAAGTATTTGTAAACCTATCCCAAAAATAATTCTGTCATGCATTCATTAAACCCATAAACATTGTGTGGTGTATAAGGAAAATGCTGCACTGTCAGTGGACTTTGAATGCTTACTGTGCAATTGTTGCACAAGTTGCTGCCACAGTTTTTTCCCGAAGTAGCCGCTCTAATGAGGATGTCTCCTCTCTGTGCAATCAATGCAGTTCTTGATGTTTTTTTGCCATTCATTATCCTGCTTATATTAGTCAAACACTGAAGATGACTCTCCACTCTCTACTCAGCAGGACACAACCTCTCAGCTGAACTCGCGCACACATACACAGTCAAATAGAGAATGTGGAGGCAGGACTGATACGGACACTCACATTGTTTTGAAGTGGAGTCTAGTGGTCATAAAATGTACGTGCATAGAGAATTGCAACTTGTTAATCAATTCTATTATAAAAGAATCAAAATAAAGATAATAAAGTAGCCGGCTGGACTTGAATGAGGAGATGATTGGCCGCCACTTATGGAAACTAAGAAAGAGCACTGAGAGAAAAGTCAGGATTAAGAACCACGAATATCTAGGAATCCTCAAGAAATAGTGGAAACAAGCTTTTCCAAATGGGTCAGTAGTGAGTCAAAGATAAAGAAGAAGAAGCAGCATCATGATGATGCCTGAGGGAGAGTACAGAGCTTGAAATGCACTGCAACACAGAGAAGCTGCCAGTCTAAACCTTTTTGTGTTCCTCGTGCCAATAAGTGTCTGTGTTTCTGCATGTAACGTCACCCCTACTTTCTTCTTTGTGAACCTATAAACATCCACAGAAAAATCATTGACTTGTGTAGGGCAGAGTACAAGAGAGAAAACAGAAGAAGAGCAGGAGAATGCAGAAGGGTGCAGGAGAGCAACGGATCAGAAGTACAAAAAAGGAACGCAGAAGACACAGGTGAGCTAATTCCTTGCGCAGGTCACTTTCTCAGTACCGTTTCCGACAGTATGACAGCTTCAGCGGGCTGCAGAGGGATCTCCGTGGTCTTCATCTCCTTGTCAAAGATCTCCTGGTGTTTGCTGTTCCTCTTCTCCTTCTTTTTCTCCTTGCGCTCCCTCTCGGGCTCGTCCCGGTCCAGCTTGTCCTGAGACTTGGTGTGCAGCTTCTTTGGCAGGAGAGGCTCCAAGGCAAAACTGAAATACAGAGAATATGATGATGGTCCAGTCAAACACTGTGCATCTCCTTCCTCGTTTGAGCATCTGAGGTAGATTTATCAGTCTTTTACTGGCTTGAGATGCAGGACGGATAGTTCTCTGTATGTACAATTTTAATACAGCCTTCAGTAAAACCTTGAACTTTTTATGATATTCTGACTCAAGCCAGGGAAGACTCTGAGGTATTCTAACTATACAACACTGCTGTGTGTGTTTTCTTATGTGGAGTCCAGCTAAAATATTTATTTTCAGACAATTTATTCACATTTTCAAAATTAAGCTGGCAAGGATTTATCTTTAAGTCTTCATGAACTCAAAAATGTATTTTTTTAATTGTATAAGTACAGAAAAGAAAAAGTTAAATATAAAACTTGAGACTGATTTATCAAAGTCATACAAGTTATCCAAAAAACAGTTTTTAAACTGCTCAGATGTGATGACCAGAAGTCAAGGAGGACGTATGGTGTTTTATGCCCAGAAGAAGTGTAAACCAGGTGTTACCCATCTGAGCCGGGCCTGGAGGGGGAGTTGTCAGAGGAGATGGAGGTGACTGAAGCCACTGACAGTGGCCTCTGGGAGGAGGGCATGGTGAAGGAGCGCACCATGGAGTGAGGACGAGGCCCCCGCCGCTCGTCTGCTGGCGGCTGATACAACAAAGAAAAAGGAAAACACAAAGAATTCAGCTTCAAAATCACAGACTGCTTTGAAGTTATGTGTGTATTTTTATTCTTATTTACTGCGCACATTCTCTTATAAATTTTATGACTGTACAAAGAAATGGATGGAAGACAAGATGGAAATGGAAGAAAAAGAGACTACAACTTACAGCTTTGAGGCTGTACTACAGCAATGCTAGAGCTAAATGCTAATGTCAGTATGCTAATATGCTGGCAATTACTATGTTAACATGCTGATGTTTACTGGGTAATGGTACCATTGTTGCCATCTTTGTTTAGTGTGTTCGCACGCTAATAGTTTCTAACAAAACTGAAACTGATGGTATTTTACGTTTTTAAGGTATTTACTCATAAACCAAGGGATTAAAGAAATTAAAATTTTGATAATAGCGCAAGATTGAATGTCAGGGGATCCCAAAATAAAATTCATAATGAGGGAGACACTAATGTCTGGGCAAAATTTTTTTAAGTTGTGGAGACATTTTTATAAATGTCATGGCGCTAGAAGAAAAGTGAGGGCATCAACAAACTCAAGAATGGTTCACTCCAAAAATACATATCCATTAGATCATTCTGGTGTGAGTTGGGGTTTTGGCGAATCGGAGGAAAAAATATATATATTGGGGTGAACTGTCCCTTTAAGATTAATTGATTTGTAAACCATTGGTGTGTGTGCAAAATTTCTTGGCAAATTTCATTCAGAAATCCATCCAGTTGTTGCTGAGATATTTCAGTCTGAACCAAAGCAGTGGATCTGCAAATGTTACACAAAAAAAAAAAAGCTACAAAGACGTGTATTTAAAGTGAAACTGAAACTACTCAGTCACTAACTTAAAATTACTGATATTATAACTGATATTTTCTAGCGTCTGGAGAGTAGCATTTAACCTTTAAACACTCACAATATACAGTCCAAGATCATATTTCTATATAGAAAGAATTTGATATTCCGAGGACATTTTCTTTTGTGAACTATAAGTATAGTTCTTTTTTTGACAACATACTCAGTCCTTGGGAAATGCTTTCAGACCTCATTCAGCAGTCAGTCAAGTATGTGGGCTAGCTAGCAGTAAGGTCGCCCCTTGAAAGTTGATGAGTTGAATTATTAGCTGCAGACCCCTCAGTTCACTGAGCTTTTTCAAGTCGTGCAGTCCTTTTTTTCTTTTTTTTTTTGTCAGTCATGAATCATATGTTCTATATTAGCTGGTGCCCTTGCTAACAAACATGCTGGTAGTTAACTTGTGAGAGAAGGTGAAATGGGTGGTTCGTAAACAAGTCTCAGATCTTGTTTTTTAGCTATGTCATTGTACACAGATAAACATCCTCAATATTTTATCATCTTAAAACTTTTATTATGAAGCAGCAAAATCCGGAAGTGTTTTGTTTTCACCAGCAGTAACTTGAATCCTATCAGCTGAAAGCAAACATGAAAGTAAAACTTCAGGAACGCTTCAGAGTAAAAACAGTGTCTCAGAAGAGAAACTAAACCTCAAACTACAGAGATTCCCACATAGACCTTTGGAAGCCACAGAAGAGCTGGACACACAGATATTTTAATAAACGTCTTTCCCTCTGGGCTCCTGCACAGACATGAGTTCAGTTTCTGCTCTCCGACGCAAACAGAGAGGTAAACTCCAGGGTGACGAGTTCCCATCTATTATATGATTGGCTGCCTGGAAAAAAGTGGCGGAGGCAACACCAGTGTCTTTCTGGAAAATCTGAGATTTTCAACTTCAGCAGCACAAAAAAGGTGGAGCGTGGACAAACAACACCAGGCACAGCGCCTTTTCTCTGGGTGGCGTATGTGGCCGCATACGCACTCTCTTCATTGGAAACAACTGAAAAAAGATGCTGGCTCTCAGAAAAAAATGCTGTATGGACACAAGCCCTAATTCTGCAGCATCAAGGTTTCCAAAGCCTTTACAATTAAAACGCAATATTACTACATGCAGTAAAACATCAGATTAATCTGCCAATCCTCGCACCAAGTATGTTAAGTTAATAAGTTAAGGTCATAGGTCAGATAATTTGAAAATAAAGGGGCATTTTACCCTTTTATTAATTTTATCTGACAAATAATGTTATTATTAATTCTTGTTTATTAACTGGCCCCTGCCCTCCTGCCATTTTGTAAAAGTGGCCCCCAAGCAGATCAAGTTGAGCATCCCTGCTGTAAACTTTATAAACGAAGTCTCTAAATCACCACAATCCACAGAACTGTGATGGAGAAGGGTGATGGAAACACTGACTGTGGCACTGGTGACAGAGCGCAGTGTGACACTGGGCAATAAAGCTGACAGTTGGGTCTGTCAGCAGCCAAATACCTAAACTATGAGCAGGATGCACAGTTTAACTTTCTCTGAGCGTGGGAATCTGATGTTGTCATGAAGAAAGACATTAAAATGTTAGTTTTATAGGTGAAACACAGACAAATCTTTGTACTGAACAGCCAAATCCGATTCGACTGAGAAAGTGCTCATTTCATACTGCATCGAAATGTCCTTACTGCTGTTGAACACTACATATTATGAAGGACAAAAGGGAATATACATCCAGGATGGGATTCCACCCTCAGTTGAGAGGGACAGGGGAATCTAAAGGTGAAGGTCATTCAGAGTAGTAAGTTGCCATCCAGTGTACAGAATACAGCTAAAAACGAAGCAACATCATTCAACATAAAGTTAGCTGGAAAGAAAAAAGGAACTCTGGACATACTATTAATTTCTGTAGTTCTGTAAAAAGAAGAAAAATCTGGTCAGAGTGGCTCTAACAATGAAACCGTCTGCATTTAAAGAGTCTTTTCAAGCGTAGAAAGGGGCCATCACACATCTGATAGGATAACCTTATTATCACACTCTGGAAAGTGATGGCTTTTCTCTCGTTGGAAAGGTCACCGCCCTCTCCCTTTAAATTGAGCGAGGGCCCCTTTACCTCAGGCAAGATGGAGGGAAAAGCTTGGCCGAGCAACAATTAAATCTGTAAAGGAGGACAGAGAGGGGAGGTCGTCCCCGGCAGCATCCCGCTACACGCGAGCTGACTTCAGCTAAAAGTAAAAGCACATCTGACATACATGTTCTAAAAGCATTTGGAGGACTTACTGTAAAGGAACAGGAAACTCAAATGCTTTTAATCTTTGTCTTTTTAAAAATGTTCTATTCTCAAATCTTTATGTGCTGATTCAGACGCCACGTTTTAAAACAGTTCAGCAGTACTTTCGCACATAAGAAAGTAGATCCAAAGAGGGAAGATGTGTCTCCTCAGTTACCTTTATACCTTTGTCACACCCATGCAAGAAATGACCTTAGATTATCAATGCTCGGGCATCAGTGTGTGCAACATGTTACTGCTGTCTCACATAGCCAGACCTCACTTCACAGCACTGTGTCAGACCTGGACTAGTTTGGACTACTTTGTAACTACTTTTCTGCAAAGTCTTTAGGCTTTTGCTTTTCTGGCTGCTGCTCCAGGGTTTGTGTCTCTCTCCTTCTTTTCTCCTGTCATCCACCAGCCTAGTCTGCTCTCATTGGCTGTAGCAGCTGCATGGCCTCCCAAAAACAACCATTAAACCTCTGCTTGATATCTTTTGAGCGTTTTTGAGTGTCACGTTCACATATAGCAACCGTTGCTCACACGAACATGTGCCAGATCAGGATGCTTTTGTCTGCAATCTCAAAAAAAAGTTGGTGAGTGCAAAGTGGGGACTTAAATCCCATAGCGTGAATTTCGCCTAACACTGCTTGTTTGTTGCCAGAGGAACCTACACTACATGGTTTTTGTTGTTTCCACAATCGCCTTGAATTTATTTTTCATCTAATTGCCCATACTTTCTCAACGTCAAGAATCAATTTAAAGTGATATTTTCTGTCACTTTAAATGCTTTTTACAATACACCATATGTGCATGATTCTAAGTTTCCAGTAACTTTTAAGGACCACTGTGTAGGATTTGGAGGCACCCAGCTGTAAAGGTTGTAGACTACAACCAACTGAACACCGCTCACCTTGCCCTACCCTTCCAAACGTGTAGGTGAAAGTATGGTGGCTGTAAAACTAGTGAAAAAAATCTAATCTGTTATGGGCTCCTGTAAAACATGGTGGTTCACCATAGAAGTCTCTGTGGAAGAGGACCCACGCCTTCTGTTGACGACAATATAATTGAAGGTAAAAAAAAAAAAAACAGTGATTCTTATTTTCAGGTCATTATACGCTAACAAAAAACACACTTATGGATATTATATTAAATTTCTGTCACATTCCCTCTAAATTTTACAGACTGGACCTTTGAAACGGGCAAAACAAACCAGCCCTTCTTGTAATTAGGTAAAGTAACTGCATCTGTGCTGTATCTGAAATTCAAAAAAAATGAGAGAATAACATAAATATCAACATCAACAACAACATCCATGACCAAACAAAGGAATACAATGGGTGTCTAAAAGGTGTAACATACATATTCATTTTTGAAAAAATCTTTGACTAAACACAATAGAAGTAAAAGAAACAGCTGCCGATTCCATTAGTGCCTCCTAAAAATGACCACACTGAGTTACAAAGCACTTTTCCTGCAACAGAAAGGTCACAAAAGCTCTTACCAAGGATTTTGCCCCGTACTGTTTCTCCACCTTCTCCCGCAGCTGCTTGAAGCAGGCCTCCAAGCGGTCGTGGAAAGGCCTCAGCGCCTCCGTGACCTTCTCTCCGTGGATACGAACACCCTCTGCGAGGTGCGGGATCTGGCAGAGGGGGGGCAAAACAGAAGTGTGAGAAAGCTTCATCCAACATACCCCGGAGAGATGAGAGGGTTCAGCTGCATGCTGCTTTTTTTTTTATACATCAGAGGAATATACGCCACATACATCCAATTTAACGCACATGACCTTTAGCCCCTCGGCTGTGCACACTCAGCACCAGCAGTGAATGTATATCAGTCTGAGTGTGCCTGTGTGCACAAAGAAGAAAAATCACTGAAACCTTATCCAGGTGGAAGTAGACTATATTAGAGAAGTCTGTTGCCATGACACTCCCTCCTCCCCCTGCCTCTCTCCACCAACATCAACAAATCAGAGCACAGGTAAATCAAACAAGAAAGCATAGACAGAAAACATGTATAGGCATGTACTGCATGTGATGGATGTTTTCCTCCCCACCTGTGACGCAAATAAAGACGCAATGCACCGGTTTCCAGCAAACTGCCGCCTCTCACACTGTAGGCAGTGAATAGCAAAATCTAAACACATAACAGAGGCAGCTCAGGTAGAAGGAGACAGAGGGAGAGACTGAAACGGCTGAAAACTAATAATTAGGAAACCCCAGTGCCACAGTCAGTGTCAGCAAGCTCTGCAGACTAAATCTGGCGAGAGGAGGGAGCATTATCTCTTGGGAGAGTCAGCATCTGAGTGATTTTTTTTTTTCCTTCTCTCCTGGTTGAAATCACAGGTTAACTTATCAGGCTTTAGAACCTGGTGTTTCAGTGCAAAACATACTGTCTTTTGGCTGTGGTAATGCAGTGAAGAGCTGCACAGTAACTCACCAGAATCCAGCAAAGATGTTACAGTCAGCTTTGGTAATAGGAGACCTTTTCTTTCCCATGGCAACTGTAAAAAATATTCCCTGACTGTCTCACTGCTTTAAGTGAGAAATACTGTTAAAGGTGACAGGAAAGCAGTTCATCCTTTCATGCTCATGAATAAGTAAAAATAAAACAAACAAACAAAAAAAAAATTAAACCACATTAGAGGGGACTGAATTCAAACATTTGTGTTAATCTGTCCCATTCAGAGCAGTAACCTGCAGAGTGCATTTTGTGCTTGATCTTAACCTCCTAAGGCCTGAGCTTTGATTTTCTAAGCGTTATTAATTTCCCCTGGTTATCTGAGATTAGCAGGACCTGATAAGTATAAAACCTAAGCTTTGTCTTTGAACAGGAAGTAGTTTTAGTTGTGAAAAAAAAGATGTCTTCATGGGGTGGGGACAATGGATTTACTTAACCATTTAACACAATAAGATCACCATTGTGTAACAAAGTATAAAACTGGTTATTTCAATGACTTTCAATGGCTTTAGCAAAAAATTGCAAATAATGCTACAAACCCTGTTTTGTAGCGTCCTTGCTCCATACTTCAGAACTATTTTTGTCACAATGAAGTTGACCTTTGACTTTCTGGATATAAAATATCATCACCTCATCATTTTGTCCAATTAGATATTTGTGTAAAATTTTGTCATAATTTGTGCATTACTTCTTGAGTTACAGCCAAAAATGTCTTCAGTGAGGTCACTGTGACCTTTGACCACCAAAATCTAATCAATTCATCCTCGAGTCCAAGTGGATATTTTTTACCAAGTTCCTTCCAAGCATCTGGAGGGAGGATCTGCCCTGTAGTATGTGAGATTATCTGTGGACAAGCTTCAGGCCAGTTATTCACTCACACACACACGCTAGCAATCGACTGATCCCTGCCAGGCATAATAATAAAATCAATGCAGACTAATTTGTACCACACAGAACTATTTATACTCCTATAAACTGCTGGTTTATTCCCAAATCTGTTACTTTTATACTTTCACTTTACATGAACAATTAACATTATAAAGTCCCAATATCCTCAATTGATGACTTCCTCATTATTAGTGCCCTAGATTGTTACTATTGCTAAACTTTGTTGAATTTGTATGCCATATCAAACTACAAAAGCTGCTGAACTCAAATAACCAAGTCTCAATACTAAAATCTGATGAAGTTTTGCACGTTTTCCTGTTTTTACAGAGATTGCCAGCATCTTACTTTTACACCGATAAGTGCATTTCCCATTCATAACATTCCTGTCTGGAAAGGGTTGATTTCTTGGACCCTGGCCTTGCTGCTTGCAGCTTTCTTGAGAACCACTCATCCAAACACTTTATCAAAATGTTCTGAATCAAAGTGCAACCACAGAGACAGGTTTTGTGTGTTGAGGATCCTAATATTTCATGCTCGGGAGGAGACAAAAAGTAAACAGGTCGGTGCTGTCTTGCTACTACAGCTACTGTATCGACAAAATGCTCCAGTATTTTCACTTCAAATGTTCTTGCAGAGCAGTTGTACTGTTGTGATAAGACATTTCCATATTTACAGAGCTGAGCCTGTTGAGCCTGACCACACAGTGTCCAAAACACCAACTCTGTCTAAAATACTTTAGATCATCATGAGCGAGTTTTTTTTTTAGCTGCAGTTTGTTCTCTGTAGAAATCACGTTTTGACCGGGCAAAGCCAACTTTGCGATGTGCCATTGTCGTAATCAATGGCATTAGTTACACTGATAAGTCCCAGTCCCCACTGCTCTATAGAGCACTGTTACCCGTTTATTCAAAATTAATAATGAACATGTCACGCATCCAAATTGCTCCAAATTCAACATGGCACTTTCTTGGGTCCCCTGTAATATATCTGCCAAGTTTGAAGAACATGTGATGAACAATTCTTGAAATAAGCGTATTATATACATACAGACAGAAAGAGATTTCCTTGCTTTATAGTTAGATAAATGCACTGCGCTTTGGCAACAACTAGATGGCGCAATACAGTGTTCACTAATGAGGACAACAGCTCTAAGCTCGGAAAATGAAGCATAAGGCAGCAAGCTCAAAATGCAATGTTCTCGTATGCTGAATGGATGGTTTCAGGTACAGTAGCATTTACGGCTAACAAATTCACCTAAGCCCGAGCAAATGGAACAAAGCATCTGCTCAGAGTACAAAGACGCGTGTGAAGTGTCTGGCAGAGGTGGGCCGGTAAAGAGAAGGCGGCGCGTGTGCTAACCTCTGATTCCCTAGAGACCGCTCGCCTTTCTTCCTTTCCGCCGAGGGCAAGCTGCCCCTCCACAGCAAGAACCGACTTCACTCAGCTGGCACACAACACCACTTCAGTTTCGTGATGCAACCTTTTGTAATAATCTCAAACAGTGCATGTTTTATTTACACGCATTCATCATGTGGTGGGCTTATTAGCAGGGAGAGAGAAAATACTAATGCAGAAACACATATACAAGGTTTTCTGATTAAAACGCCCTCCTGTTCTCAGCCATGTGTAATACACTGCACTAATACATTAAACAGCATCCTGTGATATGAGAAGCACACAGTGAGCATACCAGCTTGAAAAGAGACACTGAGCTTGTATCACAGTGTCTAAAATCGAGGATATTCCACTCACTGAATGTTAGCTACTGTGCTGCGCTCCACAAAACCAAAGCCCTGGCTTGAGCAGAAAGACAAATGAGAGGAGGCTACAGACACCCTGCGAGGATTTCCCCTGATATTGAGCACCTTCATCATCACCTCTTGGAGGAGAGGAGAGATGAGGAGAGGAGAGCAGGAGGCTGAGTGGGAAAAGGTGAAGTAGAGAGGAAAGAGAGGCAGAGGGGAAAGAGGTTAGGAGGAAGAGACAGGGGAAGGCAGAGGAGTCAGAGGGACGAAGTGTTGTGAGACAAAAAAGACAGAAAACGGGGAGAAACAACAGTGAGAGTGAAAGCCGAGGCAAGATTCACGTCTCCCAGGATACCCACATCTTTTTATAGACCTCAGGATGATTGAATGCGACTGAGTGGCGGCATGGCAACAGAATTCTGCTTGGTGGCTGCACAGAGATAAGCTCATTGTGGAAGACACTTAGGCTCAAGGTTGCTAACACACACACACACACACACACACACACCACACACACTCTCTCTCTCTCTCTCTCTCACACACACACACACACGCACACACACATGCACACACTCAGTAGTTTAATTACATGTACCAACTTTTTAAAAAACTTTTTATTCCTCTGCAGCAGTCTCACAGAGACAGCAGGTTTATGATTTAGAGGTATTGCCTCATGTGAGGCTGATGTTAATATCACATAATTAGACACTGGAGACCTGGGGCAGCATTTACAAAACCCCAGTGTAGATTTGACACACTTTACAAAGTTTAACAATTTATACTACACGAAGTAGCACCCACAGTATGGACTTAGCATGTAGTATGGACTGGGAAAGGGTAAATTTTGCATTATTTTTTTTAATGAGAAAAGCACAAAATTGGAGTAGTGGATAGAAATTTCTGTGTGAGATACTTAAATGCAAGCTGGGAAAGTGAGGCAAGGCCAATGTTTTGTTTGGTCATCTGAGCAGGAATTAGGGTCATATATCACAGCAACAGTTAAAATGTCAGATTTAAAAGCTTGACTCTTTATGAAAAAACAAATACTGGAGGAAATGGCCTCATACACTAAATGGAAAATGCCATCATCATGGGGACATTTCTGGCCTTTCTTTCCTGATAATGAGAAACACTTGTGACAATACCAGTGGTTTAGTTTCACTGTTCTAACTAATCACAGCCACGTGCCAAACTAGATGAGCTGTTAAGTAGAGCTGAACATGCAACACTTAAGAGAAATTAGCTAGAGACCATCTTACGATGGGGTAACACCAGGAACGATGCCAGTGAACATGTTGCTATTCTGACCCATGAGTACTCCGTGCTGGAGACGCCTACTGTAGTGGGAACTACCACAGACGCCGAGTACTTAGGCAAGTGTTTATATGTCTGTGGGCAGATTCTCTCAACACGACATCGCCACAACTGTGCAAAATGCAGTCCAAGGAGGACTGGTGTGATGCGCTCTCTAGTGTGGGAGTGGGTGAGCAGACCAGCAGCTGAGTTTTGGATGTACTGTAGTTTAAGGATTTTGGTGGATGTACTGTACAGAATGGTGTTGCAGTACTCGAGTCGTGAGGTGATGAAGGCATGGATGAGCATTTCAGCAGCTGAGAAAGAGAGGGAGGAGCAAAGATGGGCATGAATGATATGCAGACGAAAGAAGGCAGTTTTTGTAATGTTATTAATGTGGCTTTCGAAGACTGGGGTCTGATCAAAGATGGCACCCAGGTTACAGGTGTGTGGAAGCAGAGACGGTGAAGCCATTGATGCAGAGGGAAAAATTGCGGCAGATTTTGATGAGGGATTTGGGGTTGATGATATGGTTTCAGATTAGTCACTGCTGAGTTTGAGGTAGTTAGCTTGCATCCAGGCTTTTATACCAGAGAGACGGGTCATGAGGGTGGAGTGAGTGGCAGTGGTAATGGATTTTGTTGAGATGTAGAGCTGGGTATGGTCAGCATAGCAGTGAAAACAAAGGCCATGGCAGCATATGATACAGCCAAGGGGAAGCATGTAATGGATGAAAAGGAGGGGACCGAGCACAGAACCTTGGGGGACACCTTTAGGGACTGGGGCTGTATTAGAGTTGGATTTACTGATACTAACAAACTGGTGGCAGTCATAGAGGTATGATTTGAACCAGGAGACGGCAGTGCTGGTAACCAAGTACTGGCAAAGTACTCAAAACTGCTTCTGTGCTACAATAGTTTCTACTACAGTAGGTGTATCCAGAACAAAATTTTGCCACAATGATACACACACAGACTAACAAGATGAAAACAATCCCTGCCACATACTGTCACAGCTAAGTTTCTGTAATTTTTCACAGAAGTTTTAGTGCCCCTTAATGATCATAATTTACTGAAACTTTAAATGTGGTGCAAATAAATGGGGCATTACAAACCCATAAAAAGTTTACTGTAAATAGGGGGCAAACTAGGCAGCATTTAGAAGCCTGTGATATGATCACTACACTATTTGTCTTGCAGGGTTTACATGGACTTCTCAGGACATTCTCCTTTCATATTTTCATGAAAACAGCTTTTGAACTAAACTGCTGCACCTTGTGGGCATGCAGTGATTACACATGAAGTTTGGGTCCTATTTATAAATGGGTGAAAGCCTGTATTATCGGCTGACAAGAAGTATGATAGACATGGCATAGGTGTTTAATATCAGCAATGTCTCACAGAGCCCACCATTCTTAGCTGAACCCTGTCACTCTATCCTTCTCAAAGGCACAGCGAACAGACTTCTGAGCCACACCCTAGGGTGCTGGGACAGCCACGACGCCTTTGAGATGCCAGCTATTAAGGCTATAATGACATATTAAGACCTTTCATGAAGGTCACAAAGGTCTCAGAGAAGGGCGCAGCCAGTGGTGAGTCAGACAGACTAATAAGCAGACAGACTCGACTATACACGAGATGAAAGGAGCAAAAGCAGAAGCAAAAACCTTCAAAAGACGCCATAAAGAAAACTGAATTGTCATGGAAACATTCTGATATATGCATGCCAATATGCTACTGGCCCCCTTAGGCCTGTGATTTAATTTATTAATCACCCAGCAACCCTTTTAATAGAGTGTCTCATACTGCATTAAGAAGTTTGAGGCGCTAATTTAGGCATCTGTCTCTGGTGTTTGCTAATTATAACCAGAAACATCACAGAAAACACCTACTTTGTATTTGCCAGGGAGCTTTTTACAATACCTAATTTCCTGATTTCCAGTTGCTCATTTCCTCTCTAATTACGAGACAAGGACAATGGGTATTTCAGAATAACACTGAACACTGGCTCATTTCGAACCGTTTAGTTTGTTCATTGGAGCAGGCTCGCCTTCATTTGTCTCATTTAGACAGATTCAAGACGCGAGATAAACAAGCATGCCGGCTCTGGCAGGGAGACAGTTGATGCGATTTCAAATCAACAACTCTGCTGCCTTAGTCATCTCTTTAAAACTTCCCTGTGTGTTTGTTTGGCGTGGGCTCCGCAAACATACAGTATTTATGCTGTCTGTATGACATGTGGCTGTGATGATCGCACCAAACAACTTCAGTCGTGCTTATGGGAGACACAGCACTGAGTTAGCATGATGTGAAGGACAGTTAACTCGACACAGCTCCCGAGACAGTGCACCTCGTTTATATTGTACTAGTGTGACTGGGGTGTACAACAGAGCTCCTGCTAATTAGAGCTGTGGATTAAAGGTGGAAGATCATTTAAATATTGAAGTGTGATTTCTATGGATGCCCATTTCTGCCAGTAAAAGAAAAAATCCCTATGTAATTATGAGATAAGAAGTCACTATTTTTCTGTCATAATTATGACCTTTTAAATTTCAATGTTTTAATCTCATAATTACAACATTTTGTCATGTAATTATTCTTTTTCATCTTATAATTATGACTATGTCATAATCTTGCCTTTTTTATCTCATAATAATAACTTAGTATCTTACAATTCTGATTTTATCTCATAATTTTGACTTTATATCTCACAATTATGATATCTTATCTCAATTTTGACTTTTTATCTTATAATTATTACCTTTTATTTAATATTTATGGCTTTATCTCATAATTTTGACTTTTTAAAATCTTATCATTATGGCTTTTTATCTCATAATTTTAACTTTTTAAAATCTCATAATTGACTTAAGCTCATTTAGACTTTCTTTATCTTATACGTTTGATTTTTGTTCTTAAAAATCTCATAATTATTATAATTATTTCACAATTTCAAAGCTTTTATCTCATATTTCTGACTTTCTAGCTTTCTACTTTAGAGTTATGACTTACCACAGGATGTTTTTTTCTTTTACTGGTGGAAAAAGGCTTTAGATTTCTAACACTATTTTAGTCCAGCTGAAATCTCACACCAATGTTTAAACATTGGAACACAAAGCTTTGAGAAAAAGGTTGTCTTACATTATTGTTCAGTGCCTTTGCTTCGAGATGGATATAAAAATAACCAGTAAGTGTTAAAGGTAAAAATCTAGCTGCATATGCCAACCTTGTCAGACATAATGTATTTGTGATATTCACTTCTTTCCAGGAGTAATGAAACAGCGACACACTTATTTTTAGGTTACCCTCACCTGCTTTGTCAACTTCTACTTCAGTCAGTGATATCCTACATTTCACCACGTTCACACAATATGAATGTCTTCAAAACATGAATGTGGAAAAACTAGAGTAACAACTAATATGGAAAATCATAATTATAAAAAACAGTCTTACTTCTAAGGCAAAAAATATAGGCAGGAAGCAGAATGACATCAAGTTTGAAGACCAAATAAGAAGCCAGTAAGACATGGAAGCATATTCCTGTGTGACTCATTGTGTCTTGTAGAGACAAAAGGTTTCACAAACACAAAGGAGCCGAACTTTTCAGATTCAGGTTCCACCAGAGATGCAGAGCACAAAGTTGACCTATTTTACAACAACGGAGAGGGGAAGAACTATTGCAAATTCAATTAACTTCCCTGTTTCCTTACAACTAGTGATAGGAAACAGACAGAGAAACTTCTTGTATCTGTGCTCGAATCCTGGGTGAACCATAAGGCAGGAAACCATGACTTCCCGAGTATTAAAGTGACCCCTGGTTCAGAGCTTAAGAGTTAAGAGAGAACGATAAAAGAAGAAAAACAAAACCTACAGTGCAGCTTTCGAAAAAAACCCCGAAAGGGAAGTTTTTGTTATTCCTCTAGAAAGCAAAGATAGCCAGGAGTTTATAAATCAAAGATGAGCTACAAATGAGCTAAAGATCCGCACGTGCTGTGATGTATTCCAACAATGTGTGTGTGCCATCTCTCCTCTGCTGTGTGTGCACTTCCTTCAGGCTCAGTGAGGGTGCAGAGCTCGCAAAAACCACCAGTGCCGATCTCTCGCTGTCTCTTCATGCAGCGGAGCATCCTCCCTAACTTCAGAATGTTTGCTTCAGCACTCTCCCTCGCTATTATCTCCACTGAACTCTTTAACACACTTTTCCCCCAGCTCACTTCACTTACCGTCATTGGACACTCTTGGCAGTGCACTCACGAGTTCTTCAAATGATATTATATTTTCAGCTGTAACCTTTCAGAGTGACTTTTTTTTTTCCTTTGCCGTTGCAGCAGCAGCACTTTAGTAAGGTGACAACAAGTCAGATATCAATGCCAGAATATACAGAACAGAGTATCCTTCAGCATCCAAACTCTTCACTGTGTATATCAAGGATGTTCAGGTGTGAAAACACACTGCCTGGTCCTTTCTTTTTGGTTAGTGCTCAGCACCCAAATTTCTGGCTCCACTGGCAAAATCTGGCAGTTTTCATGTCGATCTCCAGTCAGTGTTGACGGTCAATTGAAGCAATAAATGCCTCAGTGCATGCAATATTGATGAACAAATCTAAGTTCTCTTGCTTGCTGAGCCAGCTGTGCCTGCATTTATCAGGATGCTTTGCGCACAAGCTATCGACACCTACGTCCATGCTGCGCTGTATCACCACCCTAGCCCATAAGTGCTACGTGACAAAAATACTCATCTAGTCTAATAATCTAATTTATTCTCACATCTAACATGGTGTATTAACATTCATTCAGACAAAAACAGAGTTGGTGATTGTTGGAACAGTGGAAAGAATAACAAAGACAGTTTTGGTGGGGTTTGCAGCATTAGAAGTTAGCTTTCTTTGCCAATATAGCATATATGACTTTTTTAGCATTGGCTGGACATCCATATGAAAAGAGATAATTTTTTCCTCAAACTCTAATAATTTAAAGCCATAATATACAACATTTTCCTAAACTCTTCCTAATCCCTCTCAATCATCACTTATGACCAACTAGAAGGGTGTGGCAGTGTATATATCTGGAGACACTCTACTCTTGGCCTGTAATTTCTTGTTTTGTCATACTTTGTTGTGTTCAGAATATTTCTGGGTTTCAGGCTGTTTGGTGGTGGAGCGCTAATACTGTAGCAGTAGCAGAATTCTATAAAAATATAGCGACCAACGGTTTTATCGCATTCTCCATCTCTTTCCTCTGCTCTCCATCTGTGAGAGCTGCAAGAAGAGGTATACACACAGACACACAGACAGAGCAGGCTGTATTCGCACAAAAAATATGCCATTGTGCGGGACTGTTTGCGTGTTTATTTGTGCTTTCGAATGTAACCACTGTCATACAATCAGAAAGTAAGGTTTTATTTTGCTAATTCAATGCTTTGCAATCGCTACCGCAGCTTGCTCTCATAATTCTCACTCTTTGTCTCTCGCTCTCTCTCTTGTTTGCCGAGCAGGAGAGGAGTGGGGAAGTGGGCTGGACAAAAACTCTGAATGGCATGTTTTCCAACGATGTGTATATTCCACCTTTAAACCACAGTAAATAACACATGAGGCCACTACGTTTTTTGAGTGTATGAGTGAATAGCCCAAAGCAAATTCATGCAAATTAAGAAAGCTCAATTAGGCTCAAAGGCCAAGTGGCATGAATTCACATTATCACGCCTCTCATGCTCCTCCATACCATCTAATTATACTCTGTGTTTTTGCCTGCATGTGGGTTATGTCCTCTCATGGAAAAAGAAATACCATGGAATATGACGAAATGTTATCTTTTGAAGTAAACAAGCATGTAATCCAGGATAAAAGATCACGACACTCAGCATGAACCCTGCATCTTTGACGAGACAGACCGATGCTTTGCCACGATCATGTACATATGCATTCTGAGTGTCAGTCTCACCTGCCAGGCATTAGGTCCTTCAGTTTCTCGATCTTCTCAAGGTCCTCTGGGTGCTCCTGCATGTATTTATCATTGAAGAAGGCCTGGAGAAGACGGAGAAGAGATATTGTGGTAAGTATGTTGGGAGGGAAAGGAGAAAGTTCAAAGGAAGGTGGAGGGAACAATCTGAGATGTGGAGAAGTTTGTGATATAAAAAAAAAAAGGGAAATGGGGAGGAAAAAACTGACGAGTCAAGGGGAAAAGCACTGGGAGGGGCTTTTAAGATGAGAAAAATGTAGTCAAGAATCCGTCTCCCTTCCACTCCCTGCACTATTTCACAGAGATGAAGGAGTGACCCGGGGGCAAAGAATTCACGTCGCTCCTCCTCTGACTCATACTGCATCGTTTCACAAGACCAATATGAATCTATTCCAGGTGGTGATATATGCTGGGAAACCAACAGGCTATCATTCTTTTATCATCAGAGTTTCCAAAGAGACTTTCCTTTTCCACATGAGTTGCTATTGTGTTACAATGAATGAGTGTGCAGCTCACAAACCAGTGAGGACACCAGAAATGTGATGAAAAACAGGACATGAGGAAGATTGAGTCGGGCCTTTCAAAAGAAAAAAGGCCCAGGTCACATCAAACAAAACCAGATTTAGGATGACCTGTGAGAGGCAAACAATACGAGCGCGAGCAGTCACAAGTGTGGTTATAAAAATATTAAAGGCTGATAGAATGGGATCTTGTAGGAAATGAAATATGCATGAGATTTGATGTGATTTTACAGCATGAAATCAAACATGGGGAAAAAAAATACATACCACTGTAAGCATTTCTTTTTCAGGAATATAAAATGTGTCAGCAGATGCTTGTGTCAAAGGAATAGTTCAATGCCTCTCTCATGCCTGTATGCTAGAAATTAAGCTGGAGCAGCAGGCAGTTAGCTTAGCTTAGCATAAAGAATAGAAAAGTGGGGAAATAGCTTGCCTGGCTCTGTCCAAAGGTTACAATATCTGTCTGTCAGCACCTCTGCAGCTTACCAGTTAACATATTCTGTTCCATTTGTTTAACTCCTACATCAATTTAAGTGTAAAAACGTTAAGTTGTGTGCTACGGGAGGGTTATGAGCTGGACTAGTTCTTAGATGGGTGCAGTGACTTCCTGAAGTCTCCGCTGATTGCCTGGCAAACAAGTTGTGATGACAACACTCTGGGAACATACAGTATGCAAGAGGTGTAATGAGCCTTTACGGCGCTGACAGGTGGATTTTGTTACCTTAGGAGAGAGGCAGGGTAGCTGTTTCTCCCTGCTCCCCGTCTTTATGCTAAGCTAGGCTTTTCCTGGCTCAACCTTCATGTTTAGTGAACAGACATAAGCGTGGTATTGATCTTCTCATCTAACTTGAACAAAAAAATATGCTTCCCAGAATGTCAAGCTATTCCTTTAAGCAGTGGTAGAGGAAATGGAGAAAGATCCTTTACTTCAGTAAAAATACAAACACAATATTGTGTAAATACAGGTATAGGTAGTATAACTCCTCATCATCCAAATTATAGTTAAACCTGCAGTGCGAAACTTTTGTGTCCCCTTTCTGGAAGTGAGTAATTACACAAACACTGTTGAAATGTGCTTATGACATATACCTGCAGTTGTCAGCCACAGGCTCTTATTTTGAAAAGTAACTATTAACTACACCTATCAGATAAATGCAGTGGAGTCAAAAGTACATTATTAACCTCTAAAATGTAGTGTATACCATACCATAGTAAAATGCAGGTACCTCTAAATTAAATGCCTTTAAGGCTTCTATTTAAGCAAAGTGAAGCTAAAAATGGAGATGTAAGCTTCAAGGCAAATGTCATGAGACAATATAAGAGTGAATGAGCCCAGATTTTTTTCGTTTTCTACCTTCTCATAGTTTCGCAAAACCGCCCATGACAGCTGGGTCCACAATCCCATTCAACAGCATGGAGAGGGGATTGATGGGAAGGTTGGGGTCGTTGAGATGCCTCTGCACCATGCTGCTGATCTTCTCATTGGTCAGCTGCATCGTTTCCATGGCGTTCTCCAGTGGACTGATCTCCTCCTGTGCAGCACAGTAAGTGAAGGTGTCATCAGCTATTCTCAGCACTTATTCACCTGTTTCAGTAGTATACACACATACATCACTACTGTCTCTGTAATACTAACAATCAAGCGGAAACATTTTGCATTCACTGACTAGGGATGGCTTATTAGAAGAAGGGCTTAGGAACCCTTAACTAGACGCATAAATCACGTAGGATGGAGAAGCAATGGATCATTTTTCACTGCGCCCATACGTGAACCTGCAACTGTCAAATGAAGATGGATAGCGCGTTGGTGTAGGGGAATTTCAATTCCCGTGTCAACAAAATATGATTGGCAATCCCAGAAAAGATGAATAAAATACTTGGAAATGCTGTCATTAATTCCACTACTGCGTGAAAGCAAATTACAACTCAGCCCGTGTAACTCCACGTGTGGGCAATCTCATTACTTTGGATGAAAAAATATCACCTCCTCCTCCAAGCTTGCTAGTAAGAATTTAGAAGAAACCTGAGTGGATTGTTGAGTAAATGTCAGATTTAGACCCCCAGCCAAAAAAAATAAAGATGTTGTGCCAGGGAGACAAATCTCCAATCTGTGCCGGTACGTCTCAGGCCAGCTTGGTAAAAAGCATTGTCAGATGGACGGCTTTAGCTGGGTGAATCTCAGCCCAGTCATTAAGCTTTAAATAGAGAGTCTGACCTCGGGGACCTGGCCTCTCCCCGGCTCATCTGGAGGGCAAGCTGCTCCTGACAGTATGTTCCAACCCAGCCTGAAGGAAAAGGCCTCTGCTTTGAATTAGTGTGACAATGGAGAACAACACTTCACTGCGCGGTCTTGGGAGTTCTGTGCGGGATCAAATCTTTGTAGTGAAATGATGATACTAAAGTGCTCGGGATGTAGCAACCAGAAGGACCATTTTGGTGAGCTAAATGCCAAGCTGCCTGGGTGTGTGGATGTCATGTGGTGCTATTTTTGCAGCTATGAATTGAAAGTGAGCAGACTGTAGCAAACACCGAACGTCTGAGGAGAGCGGGAGAAGTGCCCCTTCCTAAAGCTTTCACCAGCACAGACATGAAAGTGGCTAATCAAAGCGACAAATAAAGAGTAATTGATTGTGGAATACTTACCCAGCCTAATTACGCTAAGTAGTGCATTTGTTTTGGGACAAACTAATGACAAATTAAAAGGAGGAGATGGGTGATTTGGCTATATGTGATACTGTAAACTGCTCTTGTGCTGCAACTTATAATCAGACTTGGGGAGTAACAGAATACATTTAACAGAATTACATAATTAGGATACAAAAAAGGTAGCTGTATTCTCTCAGATTACTCAAACCTTTAGAAAAACATAGGGGTTATTAGCTATTTTAAAATACATTTTAAAATAAAGAATGCTATACTACCATGCGCACACACATTACAAGGCTCCAGGACACCACTCTGGTCACAAGAGAAACCATAGCTAATCTTAAAGTTGCTAATTCATTATCATATCCTTTTCACTAGGTTGAAATTGTGCATTATTTTGTATACATATTCCAGAAAAATGAAACAGCATCACAGTACAGCTGAAAATGCCTTCATCATCCAAGGACTCGACATTCTAATTTCAATAAACAATAACAAGGAGGAGCAGCTGCTAGTGTTAGTTACACAGACCAACTGCTAACGTTAACTTCACGAACCAGCCTCTAAAGGTGGCAACACAGACCAACTGCATACACTGGCTACACAGAAATCCACTTAGCTAGCTAACCTGTCAGTGCTACTACTTCTTGTGACACTTATTTTGAAGAGGTGTGCACAAAGATACGATTTTCTTGCTGGGTTTGGTTCCTGTCACACCGGGGCTAAGTTAGCTAATTAAGCATTTAGTTCCACTGCTAACCAAGCTAACTTGCTAACGCCTGCTACAGCTAACAGCAGACTGTGGTTAGCCTACTTTAGCGACAAGCTAAACAGTTTCTTTATGTTTGAGCAGCCATATTTGTTTGAAACAGTGGGTTAAACATGGGTGTTACCGATGATAATAATTAAGGTATGACGGGCCCTGTATCATTGGTATCACTGGTGTTTACCATCCTTTTTTATGTCAAAATGGCTGCCATAAAAAGGTTGATTACTCCTGTTAATATAAACATGCATTTGCACATAACAAAGGAACAAACAACTAATAAACTTAACAACCAACATACAACATTTAGGCTAAACAATTTCACAATTTGGTATTGAAGTAATCCCAAATCCCTAAATTACATTACTTTAAAGTTGTGAGACTTGGATTAGGCTCCTGACGACATTTTAAACAGGTAATTAGTAACTGTGTTGGAATACATTTTTAAAGTAACCCTTCCAACCTTGCTTATGCGACTGTACTCATTCCTCCACACTCCCTTTTCCAGCAGAAAACATCCAAGCCCAAAACGGGGACACCGGACCAGAATTTTAATTAGTCAAAACAACAGAGCTAAAACACTAAAATTTTAATGCTGCTTCAGTGGGATGGAGGGGAAATGCACTCAAGCGCTCCAGTAAACACTGAAGTCAGTTTGTCGCAGTCACACCAGCCTCTGATAAACGGGGTTTCAGTACGGCAATCCAGGTAATTCTATTACAGGAAAAATCAACAGTGAGGGAGTTCTGAGCTCTCCTCTGGTTGTGTTTGTGCTGTGTAGCTATTTTCAGTGGAAACAGGCTTTAAGGAGTGCTTGGTGAAATCGATGTGGGCCCTCTGGCAGAGAGAGAGAGAACGTGCCCTGTCGTTAGTCTAGGGAGTGGCACGCCTGCGTCCGCGTGGCTGTCTATACAGCTTAAGTGGACAAATCATATCGATTGCCTCTGAGCAAGGCTGCAGATCCTCATCTGATTAGGAGGCCTGCCTGGCACACAGGCCCTTCATACTCACTGTGGAGACTGACTTGACTTCAAACCAGCGCAGGATGCCAGGAAGCTTGTAGGCTGTCGTGTACGTGGTCCTCTCAATCCACATGTTCTGTTGAGAAAATGGAAATTATTCAGAAAATCTGAAAAAGAAAATCAACTGATGTGACAAGACCCTGTAAAAACATGGATTCGCTGCTGTTTTTGTGCCAAATCACAGTGAAACAGACTTTTAGGTTGGGTTGCACCAACAAGGATTATTTTCTAAGCCTGATTAAATCATGGTTTGATTTTAAATCATGTTGCACCAAACTCCAAAATTTGCCTAAAGATTAAAAATAAGAAAGATAAAATGTAATTTTTACTCTAAGCCTAGATTAAATTTAATTCTGTTGTACCAAAGCTTAAAAAACTAAACTCCAGTTTAAAACTGCAATCCAGTATTAACTTTAAACTTACACTCGAGGAGATTTAACTTTTAAAATGGCTGCCTTTTTGAGATGGACTGAGAAAAATCAAGTCCCTCAAAGAAAGTTCTTTCACCTCAGTTAATGTCTTTCTCAGTGGGACAGAAATTAAAGGTTTTCTACGAGCCATCTTGAGTAGGCCAACTGATTTTTTTAGTTAGCTATCAAACAATGAAACATTTTATTTTTTTTCCTTTTTAGCTAGCTAACAACAAGGTTACCGTTTTGTTAACTTTTGTTTGTTAACTTTTCTTTAGCTAGCAAACAATATAACATTTTGTTACCTTTTTAGCGAGCTAGCAAAATAACATTTCGTTAATTTTTTAGCAATCTAAGAAACAATGCAATATTTTGTTAAGGAATACAGAGCAGTTGAAAGTTTGTCCCCCCCCCCCTCTTGTGTAATCACTAGGTCCCAACAGCACTCAAATTCAAATTGTAATTATTTTAATCTGAGTATCCCAAACAAGCATCTCCATGTTGATTAAACTATATTTAATTTTGGTTTCAATCACTTAACTTGGATTTAACAAACTGAGATCAGTTCTTAATTGTGCTACAGAGCTCTGCTTAATTTTAAATCTCTGATAAGAACTAAGCTTAGATTATATTAATCTTTGGAGGAGTAACCCAGTCTAAGGCTGTCATCGCATCAGTGGGAGTAAGATGATGTAAAGGCTGCTCAATCAAAGCCCACTGAAGGTGGGCTGGTGGGAAGGAGGTGTGCTGCTCACAGACAGCCCAAATAAGATGGAATCTCCTGCAATACATCAGCTTTAGGGTGTATTTGCTGCTCATGTTGGAGGGATGGAAAATTACAAAGATGTGTGTATACTGACATGTTAAATAGGTTTGTCAGATACAACATGTCAAGCAATAGGTATCCATCAGCTCCCTGTCAGGACAGGGAGAGAAATCAGTCTGTCACATAATGGGGTAAGTCTGAGATGAGTTAAATACATCATCCTGCTCAGCTGAAGTGATGCCACAGTAAACAGAGAGAGGAAATTGTGAATGGGTTTAATTTCTTGCCCTTGTCACTTGCAACCTGGATATTAAGTGTGCACAAAACATAATTCAATGGATGAACTAAAAAAACTGGGCTTGACAAGTAATAGTTTCACTAGGCAACCAGATTTGGATCACTGTCAACAATTTTATTCAGTCTGGATGTTCTTGTTGGCACCTTGAAAATAAAAACAAAATCCTCTGTATCCCTCGTTTTTGCTGTAAAATCTTCTGCCTATGTAAATGAGAGTTCTGCTATGCTATTGATTTACTCTGCTGAAAAAAAACTGTGGAGCATAAACCTTGAAGAATAATCCAGCAGCATCCTATAATAAATTACAAAATAGCGGTAGCGATGCTGAGACAAACAAGCAGAAACTTGATCAAAACAGACAAAAATGAAAAGCCCTTCTTAGCCTTATACCATTTCCTGCGTCTGATCATCCGACAAACAATTTGATCATTATTCTGCCTATTGTAATTTGCCCTTCTCAGTACATTATCTGGCAAAAGTGCAATTTGTTTGCCCCGTTAGTGGAGTTGAGTCACTTGTTATGTGTATACACATAATAACTGTTGGTGTCTATCGTTTATCTATGAGTTGGTGTGAGTAAGAGACAAACAACGAAACTTTTAGAGATAAAGTAATTATTGTTTTGTAATATATGTTTACCTATGCTAGGGTATCATTTGTCAAAACCGCTAATGATTCAAATTCAGTGACTTTGGCAAACAAAAGTAGGTAGCTCGTTGCAGCCAATCAGGCCCTGAAAATCTATACATACATCCATGATTAGTTAATGGAGTAGTTGTTTGGTCCATAAAATGTCTGAAAATGGTGAAAAATGCTGAGTGTTTCCAAAACCCAAAGATATTAAAGATTAAATAAAAGCTATAAAATATTCACATTTAAGAAACTGAAATAAGAGAATTTTGGATATTTAAAAAATGATTAAAACAAATAATTGTGAAGAGTTAACAACTAATCAATTAATCTAAACACTGAGCTAAAATAGTCTAAATCATACTTCAATGCCAAGTAGCCATGTTATCTTTAGAAATTAAAAGTTTTACATTCATAATAGCATAAAAATTACCTTTGTGATTTCTAATGTTAACAAATAATACATAAAACATTAAAAATAAAATGGACATGCAAAGTCAAAGTGAGTAAAAAACAAAACAAAACAGCAATTACCGCAAACTCATTGTCGGGATCCTTCTCCCCCTTCCTCACTGGCTTGGAATACTGGAATTTATGGACTTCATTTACTGTGTAGAAGCTGGGGAGGGAAAAAAATCAGCACCTGAGTAAATTAAAACTGTTAGGGGCAATCTACAGCTTGATTCAAAGGTTGATTGCTTTGCTTCGGGTCAAACACAGGACAGGCCCCCTCCAGGCTTGGCTCTGCCAGGAACTGTGGCATTTAGCATGTCGGTTTTGACTAGCTGCCGAAGGCACAGCCTCATCTACATGGTGAATAAATTCATTTTTAGGTCACCGGCGAGCCCTCTAAAGGGAGTCCGGCATGTCAGACATGTAGAGAAGCTGCAGCACACATGACAGAGGCACATGACTAACAGGGATGAACTTTGCCAAATCAGGTTAATAGACTTTTCACACTAGAAAAATGACGGTGTTACGTGGTGGCTGTGGGAGCAGCTGTCTGGGCACATACATGCTCTCCCACACACAGATGCATTACTTGCTCTTTTTTCCTCTTTCTATCTGTCTCTCTTGCCGGCAGAAATCATTTCACTCTCTCCAGGGGAAAAGAACATAGATCTATTATGCTCATTCAACATATTGCATTTCCCATCCCTAAAACAATGCCATATGGTCCGAAGAGCATGCTTTGACTTTATTAGCAAACAATTATGAATAAAATATGAAAGGAAGCAGTGCCGTTCCAAAACCAGTGCCCTTTTATGTCTGTAGTAGCTGCAGTAAGGGTGTACAGATGGGATGCTACAACTTTTGAATTGTTTCTACTGAGGGACCGAGGCCGGCCCTAGGATAGAACAAGATCTTGTCTGTTGTCAAAAACACTCCCAGTGCAACCACCAAATCACACACACTGTTCATAACCAAATGAACACACACTTGCTTGTTAGCTATGTTACCTTCCAATGTTTGCAACATGAAAAATGAATAAAAGCTGGAAGCAGTGATGATTGGGCCCTTGCACCCCTGTGTGCATCAGGGGGTGTAGCAGTCACGGCCTTTTTAACTGACCTGTTTTACACGTCTGGGTATAACAGATCTGCCTGCCAATTTTGGTGCATCTCGGTGAAACATGTCAAGAGGCCTGCATTTTAGGGGTGTGATTGAGCCGTTCTGCCACGCCCACTGCTGAAACCTACATCAGGTCTAAATTTTCACCACAACTGAATTTTGTGCCAAATTTAATGTGTTTTTGAGCATGTTTAGCCAAGTGTGATTCACTTGGGAAAAAAAAGAAAAAAAAAATCTCGCATCTAAATGAGGCTGGTGCTCAGGCCTTAATTAAACTGAACATAGCCACAATAATTTTAACCTGGTAAGCTAGAAAGTAATGAACGCATTATTAATTTATTTAAAAGTTTTTTCATTAGAACAAGCTTGATTTCTTACTATTTTCTTGCTAACTCACCTGCATTACCATGGCTACACACTTATTCAGACAATTATTTAGAGTTGTCAATGTCAATTTATTTATTTGAAGGGACAGTGCAAGTTTATGAACGTCGTATGCAGAGTGCAGAGACGTAAACAAGCCAGATTGTAGCCATAGGCTAATTTCCATCTGTTGTCCCCTGGCAGATGTTCCCTGAATTACAAAATATAAAACATAGTAAAAAAACACATATCACATTATTATGACGTAAGAACATATACAATTATTAGGTAGTACACCCGACAAAGTGTCAACATGCCTCAATACATTGGTTACAATACAATACCTGCCTCGATACAAACCATAACAAAGTGCAAGACAGTATAAATAACGTGCAAATGGCAGTATTTTACAGTAAAGTGCAAAATGCATCTGTCCTGAGTTTCAGTAATAAAATGCAGACCTGATGTAAGCAAGGATATACACAGTTTTAAGAAAACAAAGAACAGCTTTGCAAATGTGCTATGCAATCAGTAATTTGGGTTTCGCAATGCACACACACACACACACAACACACACCCTCATCCTAATCCTGAAAATCCTACTAACTATGACCCCTGGCTTATGAATAATAATAATAATAATAATAATAACAATAGTTATTAAAGAGAACAATGCCATATGATATAAAGAGAGTGAGTCAACTTGACACTATACAAAGTGTGAGGAGCAGGCATGGAATTTCATCATTTTAGGGCCAAGGCCACCAAATGAAACAATGATTTTAAGTCCACGAAAATAATAAAATTAATTCACGGTTAAGGATGATTTTATTTTCATATACTATATAGACTATTTGTAGATACTATGTCAAAATAATTCATTATTATCTCAAAATAATGAGTTAGTATCCCAGAATAATGACAGAATAATGATAATAAAAACATTATTTTGAGACACAAGCTCCTCATTTTCATCATGTTGGTGGAAATGGGCTTCCACAGGGAGAAACAGCAGATGGACGGCAGTGCAATGGGAATACAGATGTTTCATAGAGGAAACAAGCATATACAAGGGGATGCTGCTGTTTGTTACTGTTAACAGAGACTCTAGTTTGCAGTTTAAAGCCTCCCTCTCTTACGCTTTTTTCTTTTGCGACTGCAACACATTCAAATAGCCCAGTTTTCCAGCATTGAGGAATGAGCAACACAAATTCCCACTGATCATGTAGCCCCCGTAAAAGACTGTTAATGTTTTGTTAATGAACATCCCACACCTTTTGTGGCACTCAAACTGCGCAGAGACATTAGGCTCGGGTCATACTGGCACGCAAGCCATTTATATTATATACCAACAATCAGATTTACTCACAAAGAGCAACACACGATTTAATGAACCTGATGAGGCCCATTCCCAAATGAGCAGAGAAAGCGGGGCATTAACCTAAAAAACAGAGCCTCTGAGCCTCTGATCTTATAAACAGATTAATAAAGCAGCTTTAAATCAGCTGCGCTACCCCAATTAAGCTTTTTACATGCCATTAGCTGGCGGGCTGGAGATGATGCAGTAGCATGGTCTGGACAAAGCAAGGTCAGAAGAGGGGTGTGCGCTCTGCCTGCTGCTTGTGACCCCTTTGGCTCAAACAGCTCAGTCTCATTGCTATGCACCGTTGATCTTTTGCACTGAATGAGAGAATAAATGAGAGATGGAGACAGAGAAAGAAGCCGGGAGAAAGAAACAGAGGCAACAGATTTGGCAGAGAGCGAGAGACGGACAGACAGTTGGTGTGGAACCGTCCTCTATCCCTCTCTAAACATGGCTGTCTAATCTAGGCTATTAACAGAGTTACATATTCCAATCAGACACAGTTTGCAAACAAGCAAACAGGCTGCTGCAGGGGGATGTGACCAGTGGTGCAGGCTTGCGATAAAGATCAGTGCGCAGGTATATTTGCCTAAAGGTTTTCCAAGTAAATGTCTTCTTTTAATTATGTCCATTGATGCGGTGGGTGGCATATCAAAGTGAATTTACACAGCTGAGTGATGCAGTAGGGTGATGGCTGGCGTACAGATTGGGCAAACAAGTGGGAGTGTGGGGGCCTCCCTCTGTTTGCTGTGGCCCTGGTGCGCGACACAAAGGTATTAATGATGTCAGAGAAACAATGTTGTACTTGGCACAGTGACTAATAGCAGATGGCTGGTGCGAGTTAATATCCACGAGAACGACAAGAAGGTCAACCGCTGTTTGTTCTGCACAGACACACATTTACATCAAGATTTAATCACCTTCACCACAGCGGTCCTTAATGCACCACGCGCCTAAAAAATGCTCATGCACTTTTGCATGTCATCACAAGCTCTCTAAATTGTTTTTGAGTGACTGGGGAAAGTAAATTGGGTTTGCCGGATTGAAATGCATGCTGTGTGACTTTGAATAACACACTCTGTAATTGTAAAGAAATGAGTGTGTGTGAAGCAGGATATCCTGCTTACCTCACTATTTGTTCAGAGACGGGCTTGTTTTGGAACTTGGCAGGCAGGTCGAGGATGGGTTTCACTGTGAAACACTGGATGTCTTCAGCAGAAACATCAAGGAAATAAATGAAACTGCTGAACTGAACTGAACCGAAAATGAATGAAACACAATTAAACTGGGAGCTGGTTATAGTTAAGTATTTTTGTTAATCGGCATAGCATGAAATCAAATTGTAAAACACAATCTTATAAGCCAAATATCTCTCTATTTTTCTCTCTAAGTGGAAAAAAACATATTTTCTTTCATTTTGTGGACTGGCAGCACTTAATAAGGCAGCTACAGCAAACCCACCAACCCCAAAAAAAAAAGATGAAAAACAACTTGATGGAATTTGAACAATCATTCAAAACAAAAACTAAAAAGCAAAAATTGAAAAACATCTTCCACTACACTGTTAAAAACAAGGATACATTGTCCAGAGGAACACTTTGTGTCCTCGCTGGGCGGCGTGGTCGTCTTCATCTTCTCCGCGTTGGGAAACTGTGTGAGAAGGCGTGCTTCGAAATCCTCCCTGCGCTCATACTCCTTCCCACGGTAGATGAACATTTTGTTCTGTAAGACAAAGAGAACGGTGAGACTTGGACATGTACACGAGGACAGACGCACACAATCATGAAGGCAGGTGGTAATCTGCAAACATTATGTGTACATAAGGTACACATATTGAGAGCATCATTTCATAGACCACAAACCATTTCACAAGATTAGATCCAGCAGCTAAAATACATTCAAAGACAAAATTGTAATATTAAGAGAAAGTTACATGGATGAGAGTGGCTTTGATTTGTAAATCTACTTGGCCTGGTACTGTGACTGGGTTAAAATACATTATCATAATCTCCATATTAAATAGTTGGAAATGAGGGTGACAGAAAGTTCTTGGCACAGATTCAGTCATTAGTCAATCCTAGCTGAGTTCAGGGTGGGCTTGCTTGTGGAGGACTTCCATTTTAGCCAACTGATAGACTGCAAATGGTCACCACCACTTTGCTGGGGGCAAAGACAGCTGCTGCAGCTATTGATGAAGCTGCCTTCAAACCACTGTTGTGGTTCAGACATCTTACTAACAATCACTGTGGTAAGATCTTAGCACCTGAGGAAAGGCCCTCTCCATATCTTAATGGCTTTGGGCCATATATAGACTATCTACAGATGCAAGTCCATCTAAGGTGTGTTTCTCAGTTAATCATAGGTGTGTTTTGGGTGTAACATGCATTAAACCAACCAGTGCCATAACCCGTTAAGAACCAGGTGTGCTTGCCTGTGGCACAGATTCGGCAAGTTGGAGAAGCAAAGAGTGATGCTGAAATGACACACTGGTACTGGTGCAGGGTGTGCAGTTAATCCACAGGTTGGGTGGGCTGTGGGATAATAATTAACATTCTGATTGATGGTGGATGGGTTGTAGGTGGGTAAAATTGGGTGAAGTGTCTCCCTGTGCACATTTATGCACAAGGCACATCAGCATGACTGCCATGGCAAGACAGCACACATGGAAACATTACGTTAATTACTGAAAGCCGCCTCTTTAATCATTGAATTAAGTTGTTAAATCATATACCTGGAAAGTTTGTGCTGCTCAACATGATCTAGAAGAAGATTTAGAGCCTGGTTTATTAATTTTACATGTTTCCATGAGTGCAGTAATATCACTGCTCCAAACATTCTTAATATTTGACCAGCAAAACTAAAAACTGTAGTTACAAACAGACAGGACACAGGAAACTTCCAGAGAAAACAGAGGAAATATTTTTTTATGGATGGATGGAATTCGGGATTTATACGGGTTTTTAACTCCAAACAATTTCACTGTATGCCCACCGACTGTGTATGAGACCTTTTGTATGTAACATTAGATACTCACTGACCATGTTGAATTTTTAACAATCAATGAAATCACAGCTGCTGTGCCTCTTGCATAAATGTGCACAGCACCTCTCTAAATGAGGAGGCGCTTCAGCCTATTTCACTCACCTGCAACCAATTTGCTTTAAACAGAAAGTTAATTTTTATAACCCGGTGATTAACTGCAGTGTCTTAAAAGCAGAGTGTATGCACATTGTGAACTCACCTATGGAGGCACATTTTACTATCTGAATGATTTTCCCTTTATTAACAGAAAAATACTGTGCCTTTGACATATTAGACAGAGTTTTTGTCGGTCACTGGCGGAAATCGCTACCACAGATGGGTGCAAATACGTTTGCTAAATTTGCTTCTTTGCGACGCTTTGTGCGGGGTGGAAGATAGGGCCCTAAATTTCCTCTGGAAACAATCAGTTTGCCCTTATTGAGAGCTAACTATGAATTACCAGCTCCATTCATTAACTTTACATGAACATTAGACTATAAACACAGTTCGAAAGTCAGGATCCGACTTGGGGAGAATAGCGCAGCAATTATTAGATTTCCTCCTTTCTTTCATACACCATCACTGCACAGCGGCTCACACACAGCAAGCCCTCTGCTCATGCACGGCACACATCTCAATTCCCCAATTAATTAAAGGAATTGCAGTCATGAAATATGCCTGTGGCCATTTTCAAATTTGCTTTGACAGATAAGTTGACAAAAGCACATTGATTTCAGGAGCCATCCCTTTCAACCGCAGGAGACTCTGCTAAACCTGCCTGACAATACACTGCTGCAATTTTCAGATGGTGAACAACTGTGAGATTTGCTTCCTATATTTTCTCTAAATCATCCAAATCTGACTGAGGAGGACAGCTAATCTTTTTCCATCACTGCATATTGTATACCTATTCATAAGAAGACAGCACATTCCCATTATGCTTTTGAGCATTCTGGTCATGTATACAGTAATCTCAATGTCACAATTCTCATTTTCATTACCCTCAAACCTACAATGGCTAGTTCTGGCAGAGAAAATCATTGTCCAGTGCGATAATAATTTATGCTAAAATGGTCTTTTCTTTCTTGGCTGGGAGGTAAAAAGGCAATTTCATACAGTGAAGAGACAAAGCAGCAACAGTTCATATAGCTGAATGTTATCAAGTTCCAAACGAAATGCATACTGCCAGGATTTAAAGGGACCATTCACCCCAAAATCCTAAATATATATTTCTCATCTTTCCTGTGGTGCTATTTATTCAACTAAATTGTTATTGTGTGAGTTGCTGAGTTTTGGAGATACCGGCTGTAGAGATGTCTGCCTCCTTTAGAATATAATGGGACTAAATGGCACTCAGCTTGTGGTGCTCAAAGCGCCAAAGTAATACATCTGAATAACTCAACAAGCAATGTCTCCTTCCAGAAATAATGACCCGGTGACTCAAGAAAATCCACATAAACTTATTGTTTATGTGTCATGACCCTCTTGCCTCTCATGAAACCTGCAGTGGACCCAGACATTCGCAATCATTTCCAGCCAATCTTAAAATGGCCACTCCATGCAAAGTCCTAGAAAAAGTCGTTGCAGAGCAGATAATTTCTTTAATGAATGATAATAGTCTCTTTGAGAAATTTCAGTCAGGTTTTAGTGCAAGTCATAGCACAGGAACTATTCTCCTTAGGGTTTTAAATTATCTTTATTTTAGCAGCTGACTGTGGTCTTTTTCTCCTGTTGGATCTGTCTGCGGTTTTCGACACTATTGATCCTAGTCCTAAAAATTGGGTGGGCATCTCAGGTTTGGTTTTAGATTCTTCCATTCTTATCTTTCAGGAAAGTCATTTTGTGTCCAGCTTCAGTACCACGAAAATATGGTGTTCCACAGGGTTCAGTTATTGAGCCCCTACTATTTTCTGTTTATATGCTACCACTTGGTCATATCATTAAAAAACACAATTGCAATTACTGTTTCTATGGAGATGACACACAATTATCTCTCTCCTTTGACCATAATTTGATCATTGCAGATATCCATAACTGGATGGCATCAAAATCTCTATAGTTAAACTGTAGAGAAATCGAGATTAATATCATAGGTCCAGAGAGACTTTTACTAGCTTCTGCAAAAACCTCTGTATTATCTTTGATAACCGACCAGCATATCATTTCTGTAGTTCAATCAAGCTTTTTCCAGCTCAGATGTAATTTTGATTTAGGAGTGAAATGTCCCTTTAAGCTCCTTGGACATGCTTGTAGCAAGACTGGAAGATTTGTAGCATATGCTGAAAAGGACAACAGGAAAACCAATGAGATACTAATGTCTCACCCTCTTGACAGTGATAGTTTGCAGAAAAACTGTAAAATGTATGGATATTTCCATTCAAACTGCAGAATCAGATATGGTTTAACAGACACAGAGACTAACAAAAAAAGGTCATCTTGTTTTATTCCCCAAACAAAAATAAGTTATATGAGAGGAGTGCACAGTGTGCTCCTAAAAATGTATGAGCTGGGAACGTTAATTCATCTCCCTGAGTGTGCTCAGGGGTCTGTCTGAGGAACATTTTGAATGATAGAACATGACAGCTCACATCCAAGTGTCTCCGAATGTGGTGTGTTAGGATACATATTTCAAACCAACATTCACACACACTCAACTGCTCTTTAAGCTGAGCGCTCACAGGAAACTCAATACAGGGATTAAGTAAAGTTTAGGGTTGATAGGAAGAGAAGGGAGGAGGAGGAGAAATATGCCGACTGGATGTAAAGTGAGAGAAACAAATGTAGAGGAAAGCTGTCTTTAAAATTCTGAGAATACCTTGAACGTGTCTAAAAGCTGAAAGAACCTGAGGATTCTTTACAGAACAAATACATACAATAGAAGCGTGAAGTCGTGCTTCAAAGCTTCTTGACAAGGTATTGTGACAAGGCTGAAATAATGACTTATGATAAATATATGGTGGCTGTATATGGGCTATCACCAACCACAGGGTTTTTATATGGAACTACATGAAAAGGAAGGTAAGTGGGACCACTGGCTTAGCTGTATCTGCTGATCTAAACAAATGACACAGAACATTTTACAATTAGCAAGTACCCCAGTGTCGAACCACATTAACAACTAATAAATCATAAGCAGCTGAATTAAGCACTCTTGCATAAAATCAATTCTTAAGGGGGGTGGGCACAAAATGCCTTTATCAGAGTATTGATTTTCTCACATAATTGACTTTTCCCCGAGGACACTGCGATGCTGCAACACAAACAGCAACGAGGGGTGTGAAACAAAACCCCTCCGAACTATATTTATCTTAATAAGTAACCCGTACTTGAACGCTTCCCTCTGTACTCACACAGAAATCTTTCAACATAATTATGAAATATATCAAACAAAATAGCAGCAAGCCAAGTCTGTTTGGGATTATTTCAAGGAGTTTTGTATGAGGTACTTATCAATTATCAGTGTATTATCTACAGTAGAGAGTCGTCAACATGCCCCCAGTTTGGAGAAGCAGCAGGAGTATCAGCATGGAAGCTAAGTAATGTACTGATGTGGACAGGGTCAGTGACAAAACCAGGCAAAAAAGGCCTATTGAAAAAAAAAAAAAAAAATCAGTCTCAGTTGAAGTGTACACTATTTTTAGTTTATTTTTACCACTTCACCTTGCTGTCAATACAGCTTTTTCTGACGGACAACCGCTGTCCTATCAGCCAGGTATTGCTCTCTCCAAACCAACCAAACTCCATAGATGAAATCAGTAATTTTACCCTGCAGAACGTGGAAGTTGCTGGTTCACTGTGGCCTCAATCTGTCAGTTTGTTTGTGTTACTGTGTGACTTTCGGTGAATCCGAACCAACCTTTTAAAACACCAAAGTCACACAATAACACACACAAACTAACAGTATATGAGCAACCCTTGTGTTCTATAAGGTAAAATAACTGTTTTGCCCATTAAGTTTGGTTGGTTTAGAGAGAGTGGGTATTTGGCTTATATAACAGTGGTTTCCCATCTGAAAAGGCTGTCTGACAGCAAGGTAAAGTGGTGAAAATATTCCAAATAGAGCATCCACTTGAACTTTTTTAGATGGGCCTCTTTAAGGTGTCTAAAATAATGAAATATTTCCTGCTGATCCTGTCCACAGCAGTACATTGCTTAGCTTCCTGCACTGGGACGCCTCTCTGCTTCCAAAGTGGGACATCTACTGTAGGTAATACACTGACAATACACAAGTACCCCAATTGCCATACAACACTACTCACAGAGGAAAAATGGGTTGTAATAGAGGCTAGTAAATATTTACTGGCCTGAGTATTTATTGAAGGCCAGCTTGTATACTACCTTGTATCTAATATACCTTAAGAAACACAACAATTTAAAAAGTGAAAACAACAAATGGATAAATTAAGCGCAGATTTCTATTGGCAAAAGCAATCGGGCATTCTCTCGCCCTGGTTATTTAAGATACGGTCAAACGGCCTCCCAAAGAATAAAAAGGAGATGGAAAAAAGCGAACTCACAGCTGTCCTCAAAGGCTGTTTAAATAGCCAGTTAGATTAGGCCAGTGCAGCTTGCCCTGTCTGTAATGGAGTTTCTGCCCTGCCAGATGAAAGGGGTTAGGAGGAGCAGTGTGGCAAAAGACCCTTGTGAAATGGCTGTTCTTCATAATAGAACGAAAAGTGTACGATCAGGAGATCAGTGTTCTTGAAACTGGACTTTTACATCATCTTATTCTGTGAGGGCTTTTGGGCCGTTTAGTGTGTTGCGTCTTGTGTGATTAAAATGGTTTGAATTCCTCAAAGACAGGAAAACAACACCTTCAGCAGCACACAAGATGACAACCTGAAAACAGCTGTAACGGGGAATATATTAAAAGCAAACAAACCGTCCTTCAGCAGCACTGTCCTTTTTCTTCACACCGAGAAATTTCTACTTTAGTTTAATTTTCTGTTTAAATAAAAGCTGATATGTGGACAGAGCGGGACACCCTTCACAGGCAGAGAGCAAAAGAGGTCTGATACGCACACAGAAGCACCTCAGACACCGAATAAGGCCGGTGAGAAGATATCAAACTCCTGTTAAACACAGTGAATTTGTGATAAGCTGTGATCAGATTGGCACAAGGCCAGGCAGGATATTTAGAGGAGAAGTACAGATCAGTTCAGGTTCAGCGTAGTTTTATTATACCTGCTGTTTATTCATTTTCATCACACGTTCATAGTCACAATGATCAATGGCCAACTAATGGTTATTTAAGTCATAAAGGCTTCCATCTGCAAAAACATTTGGAGTAGAGCTCCAACTATCGAAACAAGTAGGTCTGAATGTTTTGGGATTATAACCCATGACTCAGCAGTAGTGTTAATTTCGTTAATGAAAACTAGGACAAAATGTGTTTGTCAACAGTTGTGCTGTCGCCACTTTGGTTTCCTGTGCTGCCTGAGTGTGTGCAGCACAACTACACTGGAGTAACTTACATAAACTTACATAAACTGTTTTACACAAAGCAAGTTAAAGTTAACAATGACAAAAACAGGACTCGGGAGAAAGCCTAAATGTTAACTGTAGCCTCTCAGACCGGAGCCGCATGCACATTTTGTGTTTTTTTTTTTTGTGTTCTTTTTTTTTACATGAGTAGATATTGAGTGAATTTTCATTTTTGGGTGAACTATCGCTTTAAGCCAACTAGTATCACTGTTTTGTTACATTACATACTGTAGGCTGTGTTGTGGATCATTCAAACTGTGTTTATCATCAGATAATGTTAAGATAAAATCTTACGAGAAATATGTTTGACTGATATGACAAAAAAATGTTAGATGGATAGACGGAAATGTTCATTATTATCCGATGACTAAAAAAACTAAAATGATATCAAAAGTTTTCTTGACGGGGCGGCCCCGTAGCTCAGTTGGTAGAGCGTCTGCCCCATGTATGGAGGCTATCAGTCCTCTGCAGCGGCTGCTGGTTCAACTCCCGCCTTTGGCCCTTTGCTGCATGTCTGACACAGGACTAAGACTAAATTAAAAAATAGCTGACAAAGTTAACACTGTGCACCCATCAGAAGCAATTCACAATGTGACTATATCACTTTCTTTCTCTCTACTGGGGTCATTATTGTGATGTGCAGGCGCTGATGGGACACCTTGTGATGCAGAACATGGAGGACAAACTAGACTGAATCATTTCAGGTGGTCATCCTTCTGGGATCCACAGTTTTTACGGCTGGATATCCATAGATTTCAAGGGAATTTTTAGGTTCGACCAACAGACCAGCAGACAGAGTGACTTATGTTGCTTATTACAAGTCGCTCTTCCAAGTTTGTTCTGTTCATGAGTTTTTAAGTCGTAATTTTCGTTGAACTTGTACTTGTTGTACCCATCTGGGTGATGGGTCGGTTGAAACCAGTGTCCCACTTTAGATTCATGCTGCTGCTGAAGTATCCTGAAGCTTTAGGTAAATATTGCTTTACCTGACTTATTATCAGGGTTAATAACTTAATAATGAATGTGACAACCAAATACTATATTACAAATTACATATACACACGCGGATAAAAAACTGATATGCAATACATGAATTCATAAAAAGTTAGCAACCAAACATTTACTTTGGTCTGTCACGTTTCTGTGTGTATTACGCTGACAAACAACAGCTCAGGAGGTCGTGCACCAAAACTTCTGAGTTGCTGATCCGACTTTAGGGGGCATTCACACGGACTTTCTCAGTCTGGAACTAATTTTTCAGATTATTCCGACACCACATGGATGCAAGATCACACAGTGCAAGTGCAAAACAGACAGATAATAAATACATAAAAAGGAGAAGGACTAAAGGAGTTGGGAGAGACCATGAATGAGAGAGGAGGAAGCTAAGGGAGAGAGAAAGACTTCATTTTTAATTCACAGCTCTACCTTTTCCAAAAGAGACCCACTTTCCAGCACATTATTCTGGATCTACTCTATAGCCCACACATGGAACTGCTGCTCTGATTCACAGTTTGTTTTCTGCGAATGAGTAAGTCAGTGAAAGCCAGACCAGGTGGGATGCTGCTGAACAAGCCAGTCCCGCCAAAACAACTAAAACCCGTGGGAGCGAGGCGTGTGAAACACACATGTATTGACGGCTCTGAGGCTGAGAACTAAGCGAGGGCTGGTAAAGCTATTGATCATCTGTTTTGACATGTGGCTCACCCACGCTGTGTTTGCGGGGGATGTATGTTGATGCTAGTACTCACACGTAGGAAGGAGGGGAACCCCATGCCATAATAGCCTACAGCAAAGTAGTCTGGCTTGGGCCGGATGACCTTCACTATGTTCTCGTAGAACTGGGCTTGCTTCCTCTGTTGGGAGACACAAACATTCACACTTTATATTTTGCATGATCATAATTGGTGATTTTATTTGCCAAACTTCACAAATACATTTTTGTTTCCCTCTGATATTGTGACATGTTTTCTGTCATCTCATTTCTGTTGCTGCTGCTTATTTTGCCAGGAGATGTTGAAAAAATGATGGTAATCTCAATTATGGTTTCTTGGTTAAACAAATAAAATAAATAGACATCACAGCTTTTGTTCTCCTAAAGGGACAGTTTGGATTATTTAAAGGTGGGTTGTATGAAGTGCTTGTTGATAGTCAGCACACAGGAGTACCTGCACAGAAGCAGCAAAACATGCTTTTAGCCACCTTAAAAAGGACCAACCCAGAAAAATCAGTATGAGTTTAAGTGTGCACTATATTTCGAATATTTTCTCCGCTTTACCTTGACACCAGTCAGCCTTTTTGACACGATACCACTATGAAATAAGTTGAGCATCACTCTTTTCAAAGTAACTAGACTCCTTGAGTAAAAACAGTATTTTGTAACTCGCAAACACGGCAGTTGCTGATCTACCGCTGCCTGGATTGATAAGTTTGTTTGTGTTATTGTGTGACTCTGACATTTTATAACACTTAAGTCACACATTAACACAAACAAATTGAACGAGGCAGCAATAAACCAGCAACTCCCGAATTCTGTGAGATAAAATGACTGTTTTTTCCTTAAGGCGCCTGGTTGCTTGGGAGAGAACGATATTAGGCTTACATTATGACTGTTTCATGTTGGAAAAGGCTGTCTGACAGCATAGTAAAGTGGCGCTCCGCTTCTCCAAATTAGGCATGTGCCAACTGCCATCTACTGTAGTTAATACACTGAATATTAATAAATACCTCATTCAGTCCTACTTCAAATAATCCAAACTGTCTGTTTAAAAGGTCATTTGCTCTAAATGTATCATAGTAGAGCAGTAATAACTCTTTTACTACATTTATGACATTCAAGTATAACACAAAAATAATATTACTTACCAATGACGCGCTAAGCTGCTCAAAATCAAACATTTCATTCTCGTACTGTTCAGCGAGTTCCTTTCCCAAAATGATTGCCTCCTCCCACATCTATTGGGCACATAAACAGAGACAGTTTGTAAATGAATTAATTATCAAGATTCAAGCTGAGATAAAGCATTACTTTTTCAAATTAAAAAAAACAACAACAAAACAAACAAATCATCTCCCCCAGGAAAAGATACTCAATATAAAACTTCTTGATAATAAATAAGTGTGACTTGTATGTCGATATTCTTTTGTTTTTCTTTGGTCTGAAACACTAAAACTCAGACGCCGTCCTCTCGGGAGAAGCAAATCTCATCCGACGCAGTGGAGTGGTGTCACAGATAGACGGGAGCCACTCAAACATGTTGAAAGGCTTCTAAGTGGCTTCCTGACAGACTCGATTGAGCTGAACTGATCTGGGCCAGGCTGCTGGAGGTGGACCGAGTCCAGGCCGCTACTCAGATCAGCCTGCCATCGAGCGAGAGCGGCGGTGGCAACGCCATCTGGGACTGCTTTCTGGATGACTCCAATGACACTCTCAGAAAGTGCCCTCAGTTGATACCCTCCTCTCTAGAGTGTTGATGTATTCTTACAGCTGCTGTAACACTTCCCGACCACTCTGGTGTGTTTGTGTGAGTGCGTTTAGCCAAGGCTCTTTCAGTTTGTTGTCTCTCTGGCCATATCCTGCTGAGTGACAGTTGGCTAGAGAACCAAGAGTGGCGGCTGCACCCCAGCACTGATGACACATGCAAAGCCCTGGGACATCATCTCTGAGAAGCTCTGGCTGCAGTCCTGCAGACCCATTCCAGGCTTAGCTCTCAGGCTAAAAAACATTTTTCTCAGAGTGCAGAAGAATAGCACGGTAACCAGGTCCTATGCAGCTACAACCCAAATTCCAAAGTTGAGATAAAAAAAGATTTGTAAATGCAAAGATTTGTAAATACATTGACCAATTTTCAAGCGACCACAGTCCGAAGACAAGATATTTAATATTTAACTGATATTTTTTTGGAATGTTTTGCAGGCATCAAGTTCAGAATGACTATAAATTTGCAAATAACAATAAACTTTATCAGTTGGAACATTAAACATCTTGTCTTTGTACTGTTTTCAAATGAAAAGTTTTTGCAAATCACTGCATTCTGTTTTTATCTACATTTTACACAATGTCCAAGCTTTCTTGGAACTGGGGTCGTAACTATGAGGAGATGCAGAAGTAGAGCACAGTGACCAGGCTCTGTGCAACCGGAACATTTACTCAGTCTGAGGAACATTATGAGGCTGCTCTTCACGATGAATCATACAGAATTATGTACAGAATTCAAGTATCTTTCTGAAGTGGTATGAAGGAAAAAGAAAGACGGATAGTGGTAGAGAAGGAAAAAAAGGTTTAATGGAAGGTAGAGGGACAACACAAAGGAGCCATATTAAAGCTTGTGTAGTCTGATATGCGCCTTCGTCCATAAGAGCATCTGCTAAAAGAAGAGGATTATTTACAATCCCCGTTCTGTAGAGGAGGAATATAAAACTCCCATTCTTCTTCAAAAACCTGCCAGAAGAGGTATTTAACAGTGATGAGAGCATCTAAAAATAGCATCCGCAGAGTCCAGGATTTATCACGATTATGGCCAATCTTCTGCGCGCGTGCCAGAATGTGTGTGTCTTACCTTGCCCTTGTCGAAGTAATTGATAATCTGCTGGTAGAGCTGGTCCTTAAGCTGTCCTTGAGTGGTGGCCTGGTAGCCGTCCCTCTGGGTCAGGTGGGCTGCACACGGCTCGTCCGACCACTACAGAGGACAAGTTAGCATTGGGGGTCAACACTGTGCAATACAATACAGAGCGAAAGGGGAACAGGTGACAAGAAATCAATCAGTGAGTTATAGCCAATGCAAATGGGGCAAGATTGATGTGTAATTCTTTTTAAAGCTGCCCTGCTCTCTGGCAGGGCAAGATGGAAACTTGAGACATGGGCAATGAAACAGGCGTCGATACATATTGAATGGGCTCAGAGAGCATCGGTGCAATACACAGCTCGCTGTGGCGAATGGTCGCTCTTATAGCATTTACCACAGGCACGCAAAATAGTAGAAGCCAGTCCGGTGAAGTGAAGCTGGGCGAGCAGAGAGAAGCATCACTAATGGGCGTTTTAACAACTAAAATTGGACACAACTGACCATAACCACACCCCGAATATCAAGACTACAAATTTCAAATTATCAATAAGCCAGATATAAACACTCCAAATTATAAAGAAACCCAATCTCAACACTCAACAAATGATCAAGAGTCACAGTATCATTACACCAGAGTATCAATAACCCCAATAGCATGACACCAGAGTATCAATAACTCCAAATGATCAGTAACCTCAATATCAACTCTATAAATGATCAAGGACTTTAATATCAACACTACAAATTAGCAAAAACCAAGATATCATGACACCAGAGCATCAATAACCCTAATATGAACACTACAAATTATCAATAACCCATACATGAAAACTCTGAATGATCAATAATCCGGATATAAATACTAATTATAAGATTCATATGATAAAGAACCACAACATCAATACTCCAAACTGACTGTAATCTTACTAATTACAATATTCTGCTGGATTTTTTTCAAAACAAAGAACAGTGATGCAAAAGAGAAACAACAAGTCTGTTCTTCACCCAGCATGGAGAATAATGAGATTTCTGACGGACTAAAAGCAGCTCAGCTAACGGCGAGATGGGCCTGATTGGCCTCTTGTATCGTAGAAGCATAATCCTTTGCGTCCTGCCAGGATTGATTCGTTACCAGCCAGTTTTAATTGGGATTCTGCAGCGCTGCGAGTAACCTGGAGAGTTAAGATCTCTTTGAAAATCTGACCAAGTTTGGAGCGAGGGCCACATTTGAATAGCAAAGCCAAGGAATTAGCATACGCTGCACTGGAAAGGGGCGAGAAAGTAATTGCTCTGCACATTGTTGTGGCATGGGGAGGGATGCTGGGAGGCTTTGGATCAGGTTATTGATTCATTTACAGCTGGACTGCAGCTCTTACATGGTAAAAAGATCTCTGCTTATTCATGGGTGGATGGTGACCTTGCATCGACAAAACCAAAGTGCTGATACATCTCTGACAACACACAAAGTGCGGGATATTCATCAACCATTATTATACTGCTGCAGGTAGTTTACTGGAAGACTAATTATTAGTCCAGGAGCCAGTTTTACTCTGTATCTGCTGGTGGATGCAGAATTAAATATCCATCATTCATCCTCATTCAAGCTTGTTTACACGTGCCTGTGTGTGAATACAAAAGGCGGACAGTGACTTCAAAGATTACATTGGAGAGCTTATTGGAAAAGAAAGGATTTATACAGACTCTGGTGGAACAAAATTAACCAATTTCCACAATATAATAGTGAATCCCTCTCTGACGGTGTGTGCAGGGATGCCACAGCTGCTGGGAGATGAGCAGAATTAAAATAATAACAACACAAACAACTCCTGCAAATGCTACTGTGACTGCTCGGCGAGGAAAATGTGATTCAGTCACAGCCTGCTCTCCCCTGTCGGGACCTGTACAAAGGCTGAAGCAGCCAGCTATTTATGCAAATGCAGATGAGACGTTGGGTGCAACCATTTTGGATAAAACGCAGAGAGGAGCAACTCCCAAACCCAAGGTATACCGAACCCCGACTGGGAATAAACACAGCGGCGCTTTGTGTGAGGAATTCCGTGGATGTGTGGATGTTGTATAGTTCTGGGGAGGATGAAAAACTTTCGAGGCCTAGAGCTGGCCTACGCTAGAAAAAGGTGTGATCCTAAAATAAATGCTTCGTGATCGCTTATGAATATTTATGGAAATGATTTAACCCTGTAACGCCTGACACGTTGTATTATTGTCAGAAAATTCTAATGTGTTTATTGAAACCTCTGGTAAATTCCCCCCTCAAAAGTTTTTAGATATCATATTTTGTTTGTATCATATTTCATGTTATTTATGAAATTATTTCAGTTGGTTTGGATCTTTTCTTCCAAACAGGAACCTTTTTATTTTCACATTGTAGTAGGCAAAAACATCTTGGTCAGTGTAATCTGAATTTGATATCACATGCAGATTATGATAGTGACAATTTACACTCTAAATTTATTATTAAATGAAATTTTAAGCTTTAATTGGTTTATTTAACAGTGTATGTATGAGTAATAATTGAGGGATTCACAGATAAATGATCTTTTATACCTGCTGCATCATATGTCATACACACGTTTTCATTCAAATTTTACAATAAGGTACACAATATTAAGCAATTTTAGGCTGTTTCAATACAGAAAATCTTCATATTGAAATATCAGTAATAGTATAACTGTTATTGTCCCCATAACTTTATGCCACGCCATCGTGGACTTTGCCCTCACAGGCCGGCTGCTGCCTGCAATGCACTGACAATCCACCACAGAGCAGAAGACATGTCTCAGATTGCACACCACAAGTTTTTCAGTTAGGTATTGATCATATTTATGCTTAAGAAGTGTCACAAACTAATGTATCAAAATGGTGATATAGCTGCAGTAAAGGTGACAGAAAACTGCCCCTTTTCCGCCTTAAATGACAGGTTTCTTGTGCTGAACCATGTGATTTTCAGTGGAGGATTATTAGTTCCCTGCTCACAAAGAGGACAGTGGAAGTACACTTTTTATCTCGAAGCACCTCAGGTGGCTGTTGCTGCTTTTTCCTCTGCTTTAAAGTATGTCTTAGCTTTTTTTTTTTTTTCTTCCCAGGAGAGATCAGATACTAGCCGTGATTTGCATCGACTATGAAAGGTGAAAAAGATGCTGCTCAGCAATTCTGCCCTCTGAGCAGCCATCTCATGCCGTGGTGGGATTAAAGGGATGCGGCCCTATCTCTCCTGCACACGTTCAGATTCACAGATGCACACGTTGTTTAATGCCTCAGGTTAAATGCCATCTGCCCGACACCGGCTTAACAGTGTATTTGGGTTCTGTGATCTATGCTGTTAGAGAGTGTACTTCCACATTTATTTGTTGTTGGTATTGTGTCTGTTTACCTTGAGCAGTTTGGCGTGTAGCAGCAGAGTGTAGGCAGCCTCAGTGTAGTTGTCGCACTCTTTGTGGAGGTCACACAGCTTGTACAGGTACCTGGCAGGAAATAGCAATGATTTATGGTTTACGTCTGGGTGGGCCTCTCACACTTTCAACAACAGACAGAAAGTTAACTCCGCCAGACTGATGTGTCTTGACAGCCGCTTTTACCTCAAATCATGTTTGACAGACGGATGGGAAACTGAAGATTGGTGAGATTGTGGAAATGGAAACAGATTTTAACGAAATCAAATATTTTATTCTGGATCTCCAGGGACATACAGCTGGGAGGAAAAAGAGCCAACATGTACAGCATTTAGTGTTTGGCAGGTAAAAACTGAGCTTGACTGAATGTCACAGCACAGAGCCTGCTCAAGTAAATTATGTAATGTACCTTTAGTGGTGTTTGTAAAATGCTTTGAAAGGATAGAATGTCCATAAAGATGAACTTTAAGGGATTATTCAGATATTTTGAAGTGGTGTTGTATAACATGCTCATCAATAGTCAGTGTATTACCTACAGTAGATGGCAGTCAGCTGCTTCCAGTTTGGAGAATCAGAGAAGAGTACCATGTAGGAAGTGAAGCAATGTACTGCTGTTGACAGGGTCAGCAGCAAAATGTATTTTAGCCACCTAAAAAAGGATCACCTAAAAGCAAAATCTATATCAAGTGTAGTATACGCTACATTTAGAATATTTTCACGGCTTTGCCTTTCCATCAGACAGCCTTTATCAATGCTCTTACTAGCACAACCAGACTCCTTTTGCAAGAGTTGCTGGTACACCATTGCCTTGATCTGTTTCTTTCTGTTACTTTGGTGAATCTGAACTAACCCTTTAAAAAAACAAATTCACACAATTACACAAACAAACTGACCGATCGAGGCAGTCGTACACCAGCAACATTGATTTTTGTCTTATATAACAACAGTTCCCCAGTGGAAAAGGCTGCCTGATGGAAAGCTAAAGCCGCGAAAAATTTTACTGCTGACCCTTGTCCACAGCAGCACATTGCTTAGCATCCTGCTCCGGTGCTCCTACTGCTTCTCCAAACTGGGGGCATGTTGACCTCTATCTACTGTAGGTAAAACACTGAATATGGATAAGTATCTCATAAAACCCCACTTCAAAAAATCCAAATGTAAGTCCTGGGTGCTTGTATAATTCTTAATTATTTTATCCAGTCATGGCTCTTAACCTCCCAGAGCTTAATCAGGACTTCTTGTTAATCTAGTATACATCCAGCCATTTCTCATGTAGACAAAATCCACTATACTGTGCAAAAAAAAAAAACCCAAAAAAAACGGACTAGACACCCAATTTGAAGTCATACTTTGTATGAACAGAAAGTTAGTATGAAATTCTGATCATGGACTTTGTCTTACCTGATGTACATCTCCTCTCTGTCTATCTCCTTGTAAAAGTTCTGCAGGAAGGAAAGAGACAGAGAGTTAAAATGGGATTAAAAGGGTTCCTATATTTCCAGTGACAACAGTGCCTTTATACTGTTTACAAAGGTTCAATGCATCATGCTTACATTGCATAACGCTCTAAACTTGAGGTTATTTTTTAATACTTTTAAGAGAACAATATTTTGGCAGCGTGACAAATTAATTTCCTAAAATATGGATGAATAACAAAGTTATGGCTTCCAGCAGGGACGATGTAAAGTATCTACTAAAGAAAAGTGAGTTGGCTGACATCAGAATCACAGCGGTGGGGCGGTCACGCTGCTTTCCTGGCTAAAACTGAAAACTTACATTTTACACAACCTGGCAGAACCCTGACAGAACATGACTCAGATAAATGCTGAATATAGGCCAGAGGCCCGGAGTTCAATGCCGGCCATCACGTGAGACAAAATTGACATTTTGGTGCACCCAGATGAAATGTCACATCACAGAGGAGAGGTGTTTCAGGTGAGCTACTCTGTGAGAACATCTTAACACACTGTGACATGTGGAGGTGGTTGTTATTGTTGCTTGTCTGTGGGTAGTCACATGTCATTACGGTCACTTTACTCACAACATTAGCCTGTGAACAATGTAATGTTAGAGTATTTAAACAACAGTTACTTTCCACCAAGTGATTTTACAGGAGATAAATATTCAATAAGTGCTAATATAGTATAACAGTATAACAGCAATGGGACTTTTAACTACATGAATCATTCCTCTTCACATTTGCTCTAATAACCATTACATAAACGTTACAATGACTAACGGACAAAGACTATAGAGACAAGATGAAAAGGAGGCGCCTTGTACAGTAATGATTCAGGGCTTGTTACTGTTGGACTGTGGTCACACACTTTTTAATCTGACATTACACAGAGTGGAATACAAGAACAGTTTTACCAACTGACCTATTAATCAGGGAACATTCCCACACTTACGTGCATACATGTTATCATGGTTAAAAAACAATTTGCATCACTATATATATATATGGCTTATACAGAAAATCCTGTGGTTGGTTTGTTTGCCTTTAGACCACAAACAAACCCCACCAGAGTCTGCTTGGAAAGTGTGGTCTTGGTACGGTTGTTTAGTCCGCACCAATGTGAGTTTCAAAAATATAAAAATCGATATTCTGTCTGATAAGTAGACGGACCTGAATACAGTCTTGAGGCAGTTTTATGAATCCGTCTGGACACCTAAAGGTTAACGCCACTGCGCTAGCATCTACACATTGGAGCAAACCACAGCAGTGCTGATAGTCAGTACAACCCTAGATTTGTGAAACTCTCACAAGATTTGTGGGTGTAGTTTTTTTTGTATGCTGAAGTGTCTTGCACATGGTAGAATTTGCCTTCAGGGCTTTCTGCTAGAAAGCTGCTGTTCGTGTCCCATGTGAAACCCTAAGTAAACACTGACTTATTATTTTAACCCAAACCACAATCTTTTTCTGAACCGAACCAAGTAGTTTTGCTGCCTAAAGCTAACCAAACTGCGACTGAAAACTTAAAACAGCTGAAAATAATAAGGCAACTAAGTCTAAAAATAAAAAGTCAAAGATGATTTTTGGTTTCACACTGAATGTAAACCCTGGTCTCCTGGGTGAAAATCGTGTTTGACCCATTCAACCACCATGATCTTCTCCTTACACAGACATTGTGGTGAAGGCCACCCGATCCTGGATTTTTGAGGAAGCTATCAGCTGATATTATTTATTTACATATATAAAATCCAAAATGACATCTGGGTAATGAAACAGTAAAATTTCACTGGTATTTTTGAAGGTAAAACAAGCTAGATTTATCAGTTGCTGCTTGTAAATGCACAAGAAAGAGTTGATTTGTTGAGTCTCATTCCCAAACCAACATTTTGGGTTGGTTGAGCTCCCAGCACACAGTAGAATAATGAGAATATAAAAAGATATGGGCGAAGAGTGGAGTCTCTGCGGATGCAGGCACCACCACACGCCTCTGGTGGCGCGTGAGTGATGATTGAGAGGGATTTTTTTGGATGAGTCTATGCATTGTTTTTTGGGAAAATCCTGCATAGTATGCCTTTAATAAAAAAATGATTAACTATAAATAAAACACTGTCTGTAAAATAAAAACAATATGCATTATGTTCTGTGAAAAAAAAAAAATGCTGGTCAATATGGACCGATATACTTTAGATTGATTTAGCTGAGTTCAGCCAATAATATGAGCTGACTGATCAGTCTGTCTGGCTCCACTTTGTGGCATTTTAGACTACATCACCTGACTTCTTTAAGGCCGTGCTGAATCTAGTGTGCATTTGCACATTTCACAAATCCAGGGTTACCATCTAGACATAACCCATTACTGGGTGCTTTCAGGAACTGAGGAAAAGGAAACTATCTTACGAGCACGTTGACGGTGCAGCTCATTCGATTCTCCTTGTTCTCGTCGTGCATGATGGTCCTGTAGTCCAGCAACCTCTCCAGCAGACGAACCACCAGAGTGACGAAGTTCTCACCTGACTTGGCTAAGTACTTGTGCTTCCTGCAGTGCTCCAGTAGACTGGTGTGTGTTGGTTGTGGAGGCGGAGAGAAGAGAAGCCAGGGGCAAAGAGGAAAACAAACGTGAAGCGTGTATAAAAGGTTCTTCTACAGTTTAAAATGTCAAACTTTTGCCACCAAGGATTTGGGGAAACATTCTTTTTTTACCCATTAAAGCAGAGTTAGCATCCAACTGTGCGGAAAACAAATATCACAGAGGCAAGCTGTGATGAGAAGTCGTGTGATCATCAGCACACTGTGATTATTTTGAGGAGTGCTATGTTGCAATTAGCATTATCTAACTTGTGTGAGAGGCTCAGGCGTAATCCTGCCCATTAATCAGCACTTACATTTTCTGAAAGAGAACTTTGTACTGCTCGTCTCCGCGGCCCCCCTCCACCTCGTGATCCAGCTTGGTGATGATCTCGTTCTCAAACTGCAATTAGACAGAGCAGGCGTAAATAATCAGTGTAGCTAATTTTTCAATTCATTAACGCCATCTCCCTGTCTCACTCTCGCTCCCTCTCTGAATCAAGGCTCGGTGGCTGAGGGGATCCGTGCTTCCACTTTAATCGTCCCTCTCTTGCAGCAGCCCAGCTGGTTGTGAGCTGGTATCATCTGTTTATTATTAAAGCTGTTCTCTGTGTGTATAAATTTGGTTAGATCAGAGAACAAGGCAGCATCACGAGACACATTCCCTTTACCTTTTCTCTGCTGCTTGCGTACATTCTGACAGTGACGCATGGACCTTATTTCTCTGATATTTGTATGCAGCAGCTCTATAAAAACAAATGTGAATGTGCAATAGCTGCAATCATGCATGCATGCATACACACATTTATGCATTCACATGCACACGACCTCCGTGACAAATTTCAACCTTCTGTTTAGAGGTTATGCGCCTTTTTGTTATAGGCCATTCCCCACCCCCTTCTTGATAATTGGCCTGAACAGTTTATCAGACGGCCTTTGTCCCATGACCAACCTGTCCTCGAAATCTTGTGTAAGTCTTTGAATCCATTTGGGAGTTATGAGTCTTTTTCCAACAGGCTACTCCCATTGCCACACCACCTTGGTACCTCAGTCAATTCTCCTCTCCTGTACTTAGATACGATATGTGCTAGGTTCGTCGACGTTGAAAAGAAAACCAAATTTTGAATATGGTTAAAACAAGTTAGCTAGCTAATGTTAGCAAAACGCTAGCCAACTAGCTAGCTACATCATTCATTAGCTAACTAGTTAACTAGAGTTTTGCTACCATTAAAAAAGTAAGTATTTCGCTAACATTAGCTAACTTAAAGTGTGACCCTGTATATCACTTTTACAGAAAAAGGAGAAAGTTGATTGAGGTACAAAGTATGCTCAACTGTTACTGGAATGCGGAGCAAAAAGGGGTGGGACTTAGGAAGGGTCAATTGGCATGAAGACTGTCAATAAAAATGGATGACGTCTCTCCACTTCCATTAAAACCAAACTAATCAGAAAAAGGAACATTTGAGCATATATATCAGTGTGATAAAAAATACCTAAAATGACAGAAACCACGTTTGAGAAAAAATTGTCTGGCATGTACTTTTATTCTTTACGTTTGTTAACGCCCCATCTACCAAGATTGAGCGGAGTTCATAGCCAATACCGCAGCCAGTCATCAGGGGGCGATCAAGATGTTTTGGCTTCACATTTGGGGAGCTGTCATGTTGTATATCTTTATATATATCAGCGGCATGAACACACACCTTCACTCACTCACTTGACCTCCATGCCAAGTTTCAGCCTCCTGGGGTGCCGTCAAAGGAAGGGGAATTTTTGTGGACTGACTTGACCCACTGACAGAAAAACCTAGAGAGCTGCTGGTCGCAGCTAAAAAGGGCTTTATTGTGCTGAGCGAAACCAATTTTCACAGACTTCTTGATTTGCTCGTTTGTTGTCTAGGCGCAAACACAGAACAGGAGAGGAAAATGCAGCCAAGTAAGAACAGATATAAAAGCTGCTGCTGCTGTTAAGCCAAGGATTTACAACACGCATGGAGCCAGAGACAGACCCAGTAAAAGGAATATTACCGGCTTACAACATTAAAAGGGTCAGGCCAGAGTGAAATTGATCACATTCCACTAAAGGGAAAGAATAAGACAGTGGCATTCACCTCCAATGAGCCAGCTCCTGAGTGACACATTGACTTAATTAGCAGCGCTCCCTTCCCTAGAGAGAGAGATGCTGCTGTCTTCACAGGACTACAAGGGCCGGCACAGACATTTGGAAGCCTTTGTGTCGCTTTACAATTTGATACAAGTAGAATAAGCGTCACATACTTTGGGAGCCCACATAAACATCACAAAGCTGAAAACTGCCTGAGACATCTTAAGGCAGAACAGCTGTAGCCAAACGGATTTCCTCATGCAGAAAGGCTTAATTTTGCACTGTAACAGGGCAGAACATTAAGTTCCACTTACCGTGGCTGTTGATAATCGCAGCACAACAAAATGAGATTTGCAGAATTACAACTAAGCTTGTGGCTACGAAACTTTTTTCCTCAGATGGACTATGCCTCTGCTGTGCTGTTTACTCCCCCTCAGATTCCCCACACCAACACTCCGCTACTCTCCCTGAGTTTGTTACAGTCAGTTTGTCTTGTCATGTTTCAGAGGACGCACCCGCTGGAAGCTGCATGTGAAGTGGAACTCGCACTGCATCATGTCGAAGAAGATGGCGATGGTGGCCTTTCGCAACTCGATCTCAGGAACTAGCGTCATCTCCAGGATAGGACCCACCATCTCTGGAATGAATTTGATCTTGTGGGGCCCTTAAGAGAGGTAAAAAAGAACATGTAGTTATAAATGCACAGTGTATGGCACAGCTCATTTGTAGGCTCCACTTCGAACAAAACAGGTAGAACATGTTGATCTTATCAGGACACGAGTAGTCCTTAATGTGCTGCAGCTTTAACAGGAGCTGTTGCTAGAAAAAAAAAAAGTCTCCTCTCATCAGAATTCTCCATGACAACCAAGAGGTAAATAACTTCAGACCTTACACCTCAGGTAAAAAATAGCAAGGGGCTCATTAAAAAAACAGTGAATGCATCCATCTAATCTGCTGGAAAGCTTTAATTAAGGGATCAGATGGTGTAGATTACAATGAGACAACTGCACAGGTGCCCAAATCTAAGACCACAATCCCTGCACCACATTCTCTTTCCACTGAGGCTTTGTTGAGTCTCTCATCACGCAACATAAAGTTAATTAACACACGATAAACTATATTTAGCTCCTGTTCCTCCCTGGGTTGACTTGTAATGAGTGTGAATGTACTTCATTGGAAGACAATCATAAACACGGATTAAGAAAACAACACTTGTAATACATGTCAATTTGCTTGCGTCCTGTTGCAGAGTTTGTATGATTGATCATCAGTGAATTCATTCAGAACAAAATGAACAATATCGACAAAAGGAGTTGGATAAATTACCTAGATTGTACCACATATCCCTGATTTCAAAGCCAATTTGTCTTCTCATGTCCTGGTACCTGAAACACAAACAGAAGCAAATGTTACACAAATCAAATCATGACATAGAAGATAAAATGACTTAGGGCTTAACTGATTTAGGCTCATATGTTAACTCAGTGAATGCAATGCAAATACAAATTATTGCTCGCTGGCTGCCTGGTGTAATGTAGCACACTGTATGTATGAATGGCTGTGTCATGCTTCAGCTGTGCCGCAGCTGCCTGAGCTAAAATCAGCGTCAATGCCGTTGCTTATAATATGATGTTTTCAGTCAAAGCGAAGGACAGGATTAGAGAATGAGCCCAAAACTCAAGGAAAAGTGAACTAAACACAAAATATGGATGCTGACAAACAGGCTGCTCCTTGAAAGTTCTTGAAGTTCTTTCTATTCCGGGCATCACAGAGTTAAAAAAAAAAAATTTCATGCATCTCTGAGTGTTGCTTTACTCTGATAAAGGTCCATATATGTGCAGTGGCCCAGCTAAAGACAATGTGAAATATTTTTTTGTGTTCAGTCATTTATTCTATGTATTGTATGGTATATCATGAGATACCACCAATCTTACCCTTTAACCCCTGAATGATGAACCAAGTCAGTGTGCAAAGATAAAAACACAAAAACAGACACAACAGCAGAAGGAAAACATTTGTAAAACTAATGGTACAACTTTCTCCCACCCCCATCCCCTTACTACTCAGGAATCACTTACACATAAACCAACAGCATTCAGACACAGGAATTACAAACCCAATTCCAAAAAGGCTGTGACACATGAATAAAAACAGAGCTTACTACAGTACAAGGACAAGAGTTCAAAATAATAAAGTTCGGTAAAATACACTCATTCTGAATGTGAGGCCTGCAACACACTGCAAAAAAATTGGGACAGGGGCATGTTTACCACTGTGTTACATCACCTTTTCTTTTAAAAACACTCAGTAAGCATTTGGGAACTGAGGACACTAATTGCTCATGTTCCCATTCTTGCTTAATACAAGACTTGAGATGCTCAACAGTTCGGGGTCTCTGTTGTCATATTTTGTGCTTCATAATGCTCCACGCATTTTCAATGGGAGACAGGTTTGGACTGCAGGGGAGGCCAGTCTAGTACCCAAACACTTTAACTACGAAGCCACACTGTTGTAAGAAGCGCAGAATGTGTCTTGGCATTGTCTTGCTGGATTAAGCCAGGACAGATGAGCTTGGGCTCAGAGAAGTCGGTGGTGTTTTGGGATGCTGTTGATATATGGCTTTCACTTTGCATGGTAGCATCTTAACTTGAATTTGCAGATGCAGCGACAAACTGTGTCTACTGACAACAGTTTTCTTAAGTGTTTCCATGCCGTTGCAGTATCCTTTATTCAGTTATGTCATTTTTAAATGCAGTTTTTAATGCAGTGCCCCTTGAAAGACAGGTCATAGGTATTCAATGTTGGATTTACAGCCTTGGCACATGGAGAGATTTCTCTTGATTGTCTGAATCTTTTAATGATATTATGGATTGCAAATGGTGAAATCCCTAAATTCCTTGCAATTATGTCTTGAGAAACATTGCTCTTAAACTGTTGGACTATTTGCCCACGCAGCTTTTCACAAAGTGGTGAACCTCAGCCAATCCATGTTTATGCATGACTGAGCCTTTCGAGGGTGCCCCTTTCTTGCCCAATCATGATACTGTCATCTGTTAAAATTATTCAGGTGTTTCTGAGCACTCCACAACTTTCTCAGCCTTTTGTTGCTCACGTATATTTACAAAAAATAATAGTTTACCAGTTTGAGCATTAAACATCTTGTCTTTGTACTTTATTCAATTTAATGCAAGTTGAAAATGATTTGCAAATAATTGTATTTTGTTTTTATTTCTATTTTCCAGAGCATCTCAACTTTTTTGGAATTGGGGTTTGTAGATAGTTATGTAGATAGTATGTATAGTTTCCTCTATTATCCACAATCATATCTACAGAAATACCTAATAGTATACATGAAATATACTGTATGTATATACAGTATATTCAGAAAGCAAAGAATGTACAGATAGTATGTATGTATAATATTCTAAACAACCAAACAAATACATAGCTGAACACAACATAGCTGAAGGACAAATATTTATACTGAAGGACAATATGCAATATGTGTCTCCTGTTGTCTTCCTTCAGAGAGCTGAATAAAAGGTATGAAGAAGTTCCTTGAGTCTCTCTCATCTATGCCTGAATGACACCCATTACACATGCATTTAATGAGACTGTTTAAACAGATTCACAGCTCCGTGACCCTGGTGAGATAGTTTGTTTTGTCTTTTCGCGACGTTCTTTGGAATACAAACACACACTAATGAGCTATACACAAAGTCAGCTGGTTAACAGCTATGGTCTGTCTTCAGCTCTGTGTGCATTCGAACACAAAGAAGACAGAAGACATGAGGCAAAGTGTTTGATCAGACAGTCTTTGCTGGTACTAGTAGTTTGAGCTTGACTTTGTGAGTTGAGGGCCCTTGTATGAAACAAAAGATTTGCAAAAGAAGCTGGGAGGATCACTTTTTGTCTAGCTGTTGCGAATGAGGGCTTATAAGCTGATCAGCTCTGCCATGTCTGGGTCATGAACCAATCTCCACAGCAGCTTGGAGCCCATCTCCCTGCCTGCCACACAGGCCCAGGTCACAGAGAGGACAAATAGTGAAGTGGAAAGACAGACAGTGAATGATGGAGGACTAACATGAGTGGAAACGGTGGGCAGAGAGGCAGAAAGTGGGACCGCTTCTGCGAAACTGATCACATGAAACAAAAGAAATGAATTTAGTTCTTAGAAAACCGATTGGACAAGTGATAAAAAAAAGAGAGCAAGTTCAAGCCTGAAATTGTTTTTAAGATTAAGAATATAGAGGACACGATGAAGATAACAGTCCCGAGAGAGCTGCTTCTGACCGTTTTTACCCTTTTTTCCACTGGCCTGATATGGTACGCTTTAACTGCACCATTGCATGCTGAGCAGCAGTCAGATGTATTTTCAATGCCGGCTCACCGTGGGGAATAACTGCACTGAACTGCAATATTGTGGTTCTGTTTTGAAGCAGTGCCAAACCCTCACAGTCTGTGCCCTCAAACTAAGCCATGAGGTTGTGCAGCTGAACCAATCAGCTAAAAGAGAAAGACGTTTTGTACAGTTGACAGATACAGTAAATCTATAATAATTGCTGTTTTACCCACTGTTCTATAATATGTTTAAGCACTGATTGAGATTAGAATGTCAAAAAATGCCTGGCCTAAAATCACAGATCACTGTAGACTGCTGGGTAATTTGGAAAAATGGCTGTTTTTATTTGGTTGAAACAACCTTATTAACCTTGTGCAAAGCTAGCTAATTGGTTTGAGATTAAACAATGAACAGCCTTTTATGCGAGTATTTTGTATTTAGAGAAAGTGAGTATGCACACATGTGTAATTGCATAGATGTACTCCTGATTTCTCTCATTCTAACATCCAGTTGGTTAAGATGTGCCTCAAATCCAAGGCATGCCAAACTCTAATTGCTAATTGCAACAAAGTGCTGCTGCAGCAATAAGAGATTTCCACTGAGCAGCCACGATATTAAAACTAACTGCTTAATATTATAATAACGTGTTGGTCTCCCACATGCCACCAAAACAGCTCTGACCCGTTGAGGCAGACCTCTGAATGTGTATGGTATCTGGCACCGAGACATGAGTAACAAATCCTTCAAGACTTTTTAAGTTGTGACGCGGGGGCTTCCACAGATCGGACTTGTTGTTCCAGCACATCCCACACATGCTCGATTGGATTGAGATCTGGGGAATTTGGACGTCAACTCAACACCAGTATCAACTTCTTCCATCGCTCCATGGTCCAGTTATGATGCTCGCATGCCCACTGTAGTCGCTTAAAGCAGTGGACAGGAGTCAGCATGGGCCCTCTGACTGGTCTGCAGCACCATACGCAGTGAGCTGCGATGCACTGCGTGTTCTGACACCTTTCTATCACAGCCAGCCATTTATTTTTTCAGCTATTACTGTGGACCAGATGGGGTAGCCTTTGCTCCCCTCTTGCATCAGTGATCCTTGAACACCCATGACCCTGACACCAGTTCACTGGCAGACCCACCAACATGGTTGAAATTGGTTCAGAGCCTGAAAAGCTGGTTCAAAACTGGAATTAATTTTTTTTTCCTTGGGAATCAAAGTGTGTGTGTCATATTCTACAGGTTGTTGTGCATTGTCGAACAGCCTCTGTTGATGGCATACTTGATTACAATTATCTACTGGAAAAAGGTGGAAATGCAGGCTGGTTCACTGGATAGGACCAACGTTCCAAGGATCTTGACCAGAACCAGTTCAAGAACCCAAGCTATTTTGTTAGAAAAGGGCTCTTGTTGTCCTGGACCACTTTTGGTAGGTACTAACCCCTGCATACTGGGAACACCCCATAAGACCTGCCATTTTGGAAATGCTCTGACCCCAGTTGTCTAGCCATCACAATTTGACCTTTGTAAAAGTCGCTCTGATCCTTATGCTTGTCCATTTTTCCTGCTTCCTCCACTAGCTAGCCTGTCAGTGGTTTTAATGTTGTGGCTTATCAGTGTATTTTTGAATTAATAAACATTTTGTTTTGATGTAAACCCATAAAAGCAAAGATGATATCACAAACGCTCTTTTAAGTCAAGCAGGACAAAACTGAGTAAGGAAGGCATTGGTTTATCTATAAATCAAATATCTGACACCACCCTGAGGTGATTTGAAAGGTATTTTAAAGTACTGTCAGAGTCATCAATAACTTTTTCCTTTGTCCAGCTGGTGGCGCTGCAGGCGACTGCATTGTTTCTCCTGCCAAGAATGAGGCCTGTCTGACATCAGACTATCACACTGAGTGACTGATGAAGGCACAGTGGCACCTCTGTCTCCTCTTCCTCATACACTGATGGCATGACACCTTGGCATGACATTGCAGAGAAGTAAAAGGATGAGAGTTTGAGATCTGAGTGTGACACCTCTCCTGACCTCTAATTAACATCCATTCAGAGCCTCTTTACCATCCAGTGGCATTTCAGAGCACCCTGAAGCCTTGACGGAATCCTGAAACCTAATTGATTGTATTGCCAATATTGTACAAAGACACACTAATGTAATTTGACAGAGACGAGAGGAGCGCCGAAAGAATCCGTAACAAAGAAGCTGCGTCACCTCTTTGCAGCTTGGCCAGGTCAAAACTCGTTACCATATTTAGCTGTAAAATGAAGGAATGTTGCAAAGCCCAAGGACTGATCTTCAGGCAGAGTATTGGCAAGATGATAAAATATAAATAGAAGCCTGCCTCTATAAATTACTGTAGAGCAGCATCCAAAAAAAGAGAATTTGTAATGCATTATGTATTACATCTTCCACTGTTTTCCCCTCTCATCCACACTTTAATGTACATCGTGTGTTTTATAATTTATTCCTGCACATATCTTTGTGCATGATCATGCTCATAGATTATGTGCTGATGGAAGCATGTGTCTCTACATATGGACATGCTGATGGCTGCTCAGGAGGCATCATGTCCTCATCTGAGCTGCGACAGATGCAGGGTGCCTTTCTGTCACACTCCTGCAGGCAGCCAGACAGGCAGCTATGACTGTCAGCTGTCAGGACCTACAACACATACCTGACAGCTACAGGGGCGGAAAGCTCTCAGAGAGGTTAACCAAGAATAACATGTCTACAGAGGGACAGCAATGAGCAGCAAGTGGATCGGGGGCTTTCGGCAGCTTGTGCTGTGTAATGCAACTGGGTCAGGGGCCAAAGATCAACGCTGAGAGGAGAAATGAGGAGATGGACGGGGAGGCATGAGGTGATGGAAAAAATAAGAAAAGATGGAGGAAAAAAATGGAGGATGCAGGAGAGAAAAACAAGCAAACAAACAAGTGACTGACAAGTGGTGACCTATACAAATAGATGAGATGTGATCAAAGCCTGAAGCAAGAAGGAAGTATGAGATATTCACAAAATCTGACAATATGACACTCCCTCTACTCATCAATCATATGCACAGATTATGACAATGACATTGCTGTATGCTCATTTATCTAGCTCTCTATGTGTTAGGGTTCAGTTGGTTTTTGCTTTTGCTGGTCTGGTGTGCGAGTTTAAACCAGTTTGATTTTTATAAGAACTGATTTAACTGGCACTTGTCATTGTAAGATGTTGTGGAAAATTTAAAAAGAGACAAGAAGTAACAAGAAAGATGGAAGAAGAAGATTAGAAGTAAGAGTCATGCTGTTCTTCATGGTAATTTGCTAATTAGTTTGTGAAATGCATTGCTGGAAAGTTAATAAACAGTGACCCCATCATTTTCCCTTTTTAATACCCCTACAACCACCATGTCATTCATGCTCATCACATTTGTTTGCTGTGTTAGCGAAGTCGCTAGTCGGTGATAAATTGTCAGTAGGATCAGTAACGTAGCAGATTTAAGTGCAAAGTCTTGTTTTGTTCCACAGCACTTCCTGTATCCATTCCTCCATCCCTCTCATGAAACCCTTCATCAATTAAAGCTTTTATTGAGAGACATTTGGACAAATGTGTTGTGGAAAACTCTCACAACTCCGCTCTTATTTATGGGCTCTCATTATGTTCAGTTCAGAAGGGGGCCAGTCAGGTGTGACATCAGGTATTAAAATTCAGTATTATAGGTCCTGTCTAGTAGTTGGCTCAATATCAATCTGTTTTGATTTTTCTTTTTATTTGATTAACATGCCTTGTCCCCTGTAAATAAATAAATATTTTCTTTTTTGCACTAAACGCATGGCTGCAATGCATTGTGGGTCATAAACACCTCTGGGGCGATCATCCTTGTTGACTCACTCACTCAGCTCTCCAAGGGTCGATTTCACCAAGTTCACTTCAGTTTTTAAGACAAATGGAACAGCACTTATGATGATGGTGGCGAGATTCCCTTGAGGGCAAGTGCCAAGGGGAAGTCAGCAAGGGCATGTTAACCGACAAATGAAACACAGCCTTAGTATGTGTAGCTGCATTTTCCTGGCCAGACCCCCTCTACATGGACGGTCTCAGAAAAATTATAGTTTATAGAAATTTTGATTGTAATTTTGTTAGTTATAATAACACTGCATTCATCAAACTTCACATTTCCTGTATCCATTTCAAATTAAAAGCCTTCTAATCTTTCAGTGGACAGAAACCTTTCACAAAGCTATTATTGTGAAAAATTGGCAGGAATTTGTTGTAGAAAACTCTTGCAGCTCTTATTCATGGGGTCTCTTTATGTTTTTAGTTCAGATGAAACCTCGTATGTGGCTGCATTTTCCTGGCCAGAACCCCGGTTTAAAGAAGATTACTGTTCATAAAAATTTTGATTTTATTTAGTCAGTTATAATAACACTGCATTCATCAAAGTTGCTGCTGAGTCATGGCTACACACAGAGATGCATTTATCCTCCTATTCAGGCCATGCAGTACATGCCTGTGAATACATGTTAGGAGGAAATGAGGACGCCAGACACCAGTAATGGACCAGAACTTCCCAAACAGCAGTGGGTGACATGTGTGACGCAGGAGAGAAGCCGCTGCAGAGCACTAAAGAGTCGCGCTCTACACATCTTTGATTTCACCCCTCTGTTCTCTGCTCGCAAGCAAGGCGCAATAATTGGTATTGCAGGCAGCACTGACAGTTCATGCGCCAGCACACAGGGAAACGGGATGCAGAGAGAGGGAGGTAAAAGAGAGAAGGTGAGTGGTAGGTGGAGGGAGACAGACACAGAGGCAGAGAAGCAGAGTGGGCGGGTTGAGGTAGAAAGAGTGGGTGAAAGGGAAACTGACAAACCCTGTATAATATCCCCTTCGCCTGCTCTGGAAGCTACCCGGTTGTATTTGAATGACATATTTGGGAATGTCAAATAAACAGCATGGAAATAGCAAGGCAGAGACTTGCCCTTTTCTGTGTTTACCCAAGGAATGGCAGCTCTTGTATGTGTGAGAATCAAAAAGTTGTTTCTTTCGGGGAATGCTGACACGTCGAGAAAGGCGGCAGGGTGGGGGTGGCTGGGAACGTCTTGTTTACTGTGTTTGGCTGTTTGTGTGGGAGTTTTTCAGGGCCGATCATAAAGCACTGACCAATGAGGAGTCTCGCTGTCAAGAATGAGCCAGTGTGATGTATGCTTTAGTGACAAAGGCTCCTCCAAATGAAGATGAGAGCACAATATGCTCCACATCTGCCCAGAAAGCATTTACACGTTTGGCTGCATTACCAGACTCTATGACAATAATACTAATGTAGAGGAATGGCTTTTAGTAGACGAAGGCAGTGGACAGATTTTCAGAAGCAATAAATATCAATAAAAAGATCAGATTTAAAACTTCAGCCATTTACTGTAGGAACTCGGCATTGATATCAAAATTTCACCCTTTTCTCTGCTGAGGAAAGGGAGAAGTGGAGATGCTTTGAGGGGAAACTAAAGAAACTGTACCTTCATTCCAAGAGGGGATTCCTAACTTTGACTGAGACCTGGGATTTGAGTCTGAGATGGGCTCTCCAATACCCCTGGAGTTACTATGAGGCTGTTCTGCTTTGTTCAGAAGGGCGAACAACTAGTGCAGCCTCTATTGGAGCTATGGGGTGCAGGATATCCCAGTGAGCCTCCGTGTGATGAATTATATAAAGCCTGCTCATGCTGAGGAGGGAGCTCGGGCTGTGTCGGTGTGCAATGACAACGTCCTGGGGATTGCGAGAGAGCGCCTGCACTCACTTGTGGAAGATCTTGGCTCTTTTGTCGCTGGAGAAGTTCTCCAGCTGCAGCGACTCCTGGGTGAGGAAGGCTACGGCCAGGTGAAAGTAGTTGTTCCACAGCTGAGAGAGACAGGATGTTTGTAAAAAGAGTGAAAAGGGCATTTAACTCACAGTCAAAAACAGTTTTACAACAATATTGTTCGGTAGCACACCACCACACTATGTGGGCTGGAGAGCTTTACAGTTTCATTAAATCAAAGGGTTTAGATGAGATGGGTACACTTGGTGTGTCGGGAAGCTGTCCCAGCAGAGGGAGAGGATGGTGATTTAGGCCACTGGCCTCCAGAGCGCACTCTCAATCAGACAGTGACAGCAGCTAAAAAGGAGTGCGGTCATTGTCATTTTTCACTGCTGTGCAAAGAGTCCATGTATACATTGGAAATAAACCTCAGCATACAAAGTTATTACCTTCTAATGAGAACTTACATAAGCAAAAGTACTAGAGTTGTCCCTTAAGCCCGTTTTACACTGGACAAAAAACCCACTAACACCTGTTAACATCTGACTTTTTTCTTCTTCTTGGGAACAGAGATCAAATTACACATTTCAACTTTTCTCATCAATTATTCACCAGCCCATATATATGTATGATTCTCCTCTTTTATTGAAATAAGTTATTATCCATGTACATGTTTTGTAAACTATCTGTTTGTGTAATGCACACTGAATGATAAAGGGAAAAAAAAAACTAATGCTCGACTGGAAGAATCTCAGTTGACTGAGGGCTCTCCAACCAATGATCTGACTACTATATACAACTGTAAAAATGGCTGTATAAGACTATGTGATTCTATCCAGATAAATTATCTTTACACCTCTGAGCTGTAGTTTAAAACAAGGACTATAAGAACACTTTATTCATACACCATAAAGGGAGCTCCAAGTGCTATAAGTCACACTGAAACGCTGTTAGAATAATCAATCCATAAAGGCTTTAAAAGCCCAGAGCATTTCAGCTGTTGACAATATTAACATTCTTCCATATGTCAGACAGTTACAAAGCAACCAGAAAAGTTGCTCCATTCTCGAGGGAAGGGGAGGCAGGTTAAAATATTCTGAAATACACATCAAATTGCCGGCCATTACACAGTAATTGAAGTTCCTTCCACAATTTTTATGTCTACTGCCTTCAGTGATCTTTTTTTTTCCTTTTCAGAATATCCAACAATGCTGCACATTAACAACAGCCTCAGTGTGAAATTGCAGCAAAGTGATAACTTAAAAAATGCCATTCAAATCTTCACCAAAACTGCTGTTAATAGCACTTAAAATCATAATACAGTGTTGCTTTGGCTGAAAGAAGGTGGGAGGGAGGCCGTTATCAAGGTTTTCTACAAAAAACAGGAAAAAGAAAAAAAGGCTTTCAGCTCTTACCTGTAGCTCAAAGTTGGTCTGGTCCAGAAATTTCTTGTTCAACACTGCTGCATACTGACTAATGGCCCGTAGGAACACTCTGGAAAGATAAGAGGAAAGTGTTTGGATCTAGTCTTCTTACTGATGAAATAAAGCTAATTACATTCTATAGTTTCTAATTACATGGGCTTAAAGGTCACTGTCAGACAACTACAGTATGTGCACTTCCTACTGAAAGCACTTTCCTTGCTGATTACTGTAAATGGCCTGCAGATATTCATATTCACACCCCATGCAAAAAAAAAAAAAAAAAAAAAATATGTGTACATTAAAATCACAATAAAATGCCAGCAATAACCGGCAGAGGAAATGCCCACAAATGCAGCAAGTGTAAACAAAACACTGAAATTACAGTTTAATGCATTGCATTTACATTGTAACAGGCAGTACAATACTATTTTACTTATATCTACACCACTTAATGGATCAAAGCATTACATATTATTGCTGCTACCTCATATATAGACACCATAAAAGCTACAGGATACTATTGCCGACTGAAGAGAAGTTCAGGTTATGCTTTCTAAAATTTTAGTTGTGTTTTTATTTGTATTTTATCTTATGAAATTTATTTCTTAGGGACCCATTCAAAAGAACATTAGTCTCAATTTAAGAGAAGAGATGCTTTGTACCACTTGAACCTGACAGCTACTTTCCATCTGCAGTCCCCAGGCAGGTAAACACAAACGCTGCAAGCTACATAAAACGCTGCACACAATATCCAATGACCTTGTTCCAAATGCGACACTCAAATGTACACAATGTGCTTATTAAACCTACAAAGATGATAAGGCAGATGATAAACTTTAAGTACACTTTCCTGACAGTAGTGAAAATGATATTTAAAAAAAGGCAACTTCAATCAAACTCACTGTGAAAGAATTAAAGGATCAGTGTGTAAAATTTGTAGTTGTATCTAGCAGTAAGGTTGCAGAATGCAAACACCTAGCCTCACCCTCCCCTTCCAAGCTAGGCCCAAGGAAGTGTGATGGGCTTTGAAGCCAACTGGCTGAACTAATGCTGCCCAAAAAGACCTTCCCATAAGCTTAAATTGTGAAAGGTGCAGCTATGAAAAGACAAATGCATTTCTTTGAGCATCACAACCCCTGACTGGTTTCAATAAAACTTGATAACATTTGGAAATCACACTTCATGTGATTATGCTCTAATGAAAACAAGCTAATGGATATCATATACAATTTCTGCCATAATCTACAAATAGGTCTCTGTCAATCTTACATACCTTGAAATTACAGTTTCATTACCACATTCATGCATTATTTCTTTCATTGAATTTTTGAAAGTAAGTCTTGTTTATCGTGGATCTTTTCATGGTTTCAGTTGCTGGAGGGAGCTGACTATGCACTGGTATCATTCTTTAGACTTGTGGAACACTGTGCTCTGAACAAAAATACATTCACAAATAGAAATGTTTTTCTTATGCATAGCTAGGCAACAAAAACTACTTGGTTCAGGTGGCAAACTTCAGTTTTTTATGTCAAAAGTCAAGCATATTGCACACCCATCCACACTCTAAATAAACTGAACTGTATTTGGTTAAAGCTGTAGCCAGACAAGATGAAAAACATGAGTGGTTTGTACTTTCACAAAGAATAAGTCTTTGCCCTTGTAAAAATCTGTGCTTCCAGCAGAGGTGAAATGCAGGTTGAGGCTTTCTGAGACAGACTGAGGTGCAGAAGGGCTGGAGGCACTCCCGAAAAGAGATGCGATGAGTAGACCTTAATGAGAACACTGTCTGATGGGTTAATCCACTCTGATGTTGCAAAATTAAATGTTAATAACTTAAGTGGCATGAAGCTTTTAGAGGGGAATTATGATTGCTACTTACAGAGTCAGAGGCCCATCCGCTATTTAACTTCATTCCCTGGCGGAACCAGCCATACAACAATGTGTGTACTAATCTCTAAGAATTACCCACCAAGAAAAAAAAAAGCCCTTATCATGAGAGTGGGAGAAAAATGTCGAGCACAGCATATTCAGTAACCTGGCTTACTTTAAAAGGAACACTTCAGGTTCTTGTGATTTTCTCCTGCTTCAGTTGGTTTGAGTATTTACCCACAGTACACTCAACAAAAATATCATGCAACACTTTTCTTTTTGCTCCTATTTTTTATAGGTAAAAGTCATAACCTGCCCTACTCTAGGTAGAGTGGGTGGTGGTTCCTGAATCATACCAATACAAGAATGATGCATTGTTTCAATTTTCCTACTTTTATTATGAAGCAGCCAAAACAGGAAATGTTGTTTTTATCAGCAGTAACTAAACACAACACCTATCGAGTGAAAGCAAACATGAAACAGTAAAATAAAAGATACCTGAAAGAACAAACACAAGAGAGAAACTAAACTTCAAACCACAGAGATTCAGTTAGAAGCTACAGAAGTACTGATAGCTGAACACAGAGACTTTTAAGAACAAGTTTTGTTCTGTTCCATTCACTGGCAAATCACACAGGGGAGTAGAAAGAAATGCGATCACCCCCTCTCACACTGACCTTGAATGAAATGAGTGCCCATAAATGTGGTAAATGAGGATATATCTGGTTTATTTCAAGGTGGGCACTATTGTAGAGGAAACACTGAATGTCTTGTGAGTCCAGGGTTGCCTCCTGTCAGTCGATGTTTTGGTAGAAAATGCACTGCTAGTTCACCAGTCAACAAAACAGAAGAGAGAGCATCTTTTAACCAATAAAATGACACATATAGTGGTAGCTTCCTGTGCCTGGTTTGCATGGTCTTCACAATGGAATTTAACTGCTCCAGAGTTCACTTGATAGCGGTTTGAGACCACCCCTTCAAGGTGAACCAGAGTGCTGCTGTTTGGTCTGCACCAGTGTTCGAGAACGCCGTTCACTACAACCCAAACACACAGTACCAAGGGGGTGAACGCTCTAGGGTTTGGTTCAACCAGACTAAACAAGGTTGGTGTGAACACACAATTAGATCTTTTATTTCATCTCATGAAAAACAGGAGCAAAAACAAACGTGTTATTTTTATATTTTTGTTCAGTGTACCAATCAATAAACAACAAATGATTGCTCAAAGCTGCATACGAAGATACATCTGATAAAATGTGCGATAAAAAATGGGAAGGTGAAACAAGGACAATTGTTATGCCACTTAAGTGGATTGCATCAGGGTTTCATGAGCGGGCCATAAAGCGGGATGAAGATGTAAAGCTCATGTAACTGACACTGGCAGGTGAGCAGACATCTGCTGCACCAGCAGCTCAGAGAGAGCCTTCTGCCTTTGTCGTGGCATGAGCTAAACCCTTACTTGAACCTGGTCTCGCCGTGGGAACCGCCACTTGCTCACACATCATTATGAATCTCTTTATGTTTCAGCTGCATGCCTATAAGGGTCCCTGTCACCTGAGTTTACTGGAAGGTCTACATTTCATTGCCGTGGAGACGGGAGCTGGGGTTTCCCTGACCGCCCAGTCTAACTGACCTTGAACAGGAATAACCATCACCGTTGAGATGGCAACGCTGTGGGATCTGGTGTATTTTTAATATATACAATATTCATGTCCCACATTTATCTCCATTGCTGACTAAATGCTATCTGGGCCTGATGTGTGATACATACAGTATTAAGAGTCACCTTAATCATTAGCTGGAAAGGTTAACTGTCATTTAACACCTTTGGATAAGCCATTAGGAGTCCATTTCTCTGGCTCTCTGGCCTCAGAGTGGGAGACCCCCTTCCCCCTCCCCCTCCCCTCTCCTCCCATCTCCTAAGCACTCAGACAGCCTATTACCACCATCCTGTCTGCACGAGCACAGGCTCCCCCTCTGCACACCTCACTCAATTTTCTGCAGCTGTGAACATGTCAATATAGTTGATACGCTTAACACTGGACTCATGCTAAAATGTGTTTCCATCCTCCGCACCTGTGGGCTGAGAAATATTGCTGCTCAGTATGCGGAGCTCATTATTTACAGTTTTTAATTTTTAAAAACATAAAAAGGGGAAATTCATTGCTCATCTTGAACATTAAAAAACAGGGGACTATTGCAGAAATGGCTTAGGGATACTCAGAACAGCAGTCACACTGGACAGTGTTAAAGACTGCATTGATACAAACAGTTTAATTTAAATATACTTTAGTTTGGAGATATTATGATGTCTAGATGGGAACTTGAATGTGATATTTGTTTTTGTAATAATTTGTTTTTTAGTAGTGGCAATTAACATTAATGATGTGTTGTGATTGTTTTGAAGTACAGTGTTTTTACTTCACAGCTACTGTCTGTTACTGTTTTTAAGATTTTACTTTTATCCACCAGTGCATCATTGGGGGCTTCTGCTATTGGACCACAATGAAAATCGCCTTTCAGCTACCGAATCTCTGGTGCAAAAAAAAAAAAACAAACAAAAAAAAACTGTGCATTGTTCCTGTTAAATAAACAGAAAATAAAATAAAGGAATATCATAAATTTAATTTCTAAAACCAATAATTCAAAACTCTATGTGAAAGCAAGTTTGTCTGCTGTACAAACACACTGGGGTTTTAAATATTTTATTTAGCATTGAAAATTTATTGATTAGTCTTCATGCAGTAAGCAACGCAACAACTGTAAAGTAGAAATAGACAAATTTTGCTTTAACTTAGAAATTATGAAATAAAGGTGGACTGCAGTGTAGCAGCTATAGAATAATGACACCATATGCGTTTAGACTGGTGTCCTATAAGCCTCACTTTCACTATGCAAATCTCTGGAAAACAGTGTTTACATTACAGACTACATTAATGCACAAGCTAACACTTTTTCTCCTAATGTTTTCTATTAACGTTTTACACCCCTTCATCCTGAAACCAACCCCTGCTGTAGTCACTTGTTTGTGCAAAGCAACAAGCTCTCATCACATAAACTTATGTTATTACTATGCAATGCACATCATTACAATAACTTTCAATTTACCTCTTCAGTGAACATGCTTCTTTCATCACCGCTCTTATTTCCAAAGTGGTTTTGAACATTTCTTCACAAAGCTGGGCTCTATGGAAACGGAAATTGAGCCGGTGTTGTGTACAATACCACTTGGAAACTCTAGGGGGAGAGATTAAAGTCGTCTGTTTCCGCTTCAAGGTGCATTTCAGCAGAGGAATATAATCCAATCTGCTCATTTAAAAAAATGTACCATATCTGTATGATGTATCTAACTGGACGACAGACAGAGCAACAGACTTGCAAAATCTAAATCTTCAGTATACCAACTCTAATCAGTGCTTAGGTTTTACAACCGGTGGTAATTTTGGAACGCATCATTGTAATCTTTATCAGGCAGTGGGTTGGGAGTCCCTGGCCACTAGGAGAGCTCAGCACTTATGAAAGCTACCCAACTGCCCGACATCCCACATTACATGGCTTTCCAATCACTACCAAGATCTCACGACTGGTTAGTTCTTGGAAGTCTCTCAAGTCAAAACTCAATTGAGAAAAACTGTTTTTAACTACTGCGCAACCAGAGCCTGGAATAAGTTTCAAGAGATCATGAAGTTAAATGCCCCGGTCTCCTTGGGCACATTTAAAGATTTGCCAACTGAATTTGATGCTGAGGTCTGTGAATGCTTTAAGTAGTTATACCATGATCATCTTTCAACTGTATTATTGATGGTTGGCGTTTTTGTATCGTATGATTTAAAACACTATATGCGATATGCCTGTTGATGGTTGATGTTTTGCTTGTTTTATGATTTTAAATAAAAACGTATGAATGATTTGTAACAAGGACAACATGAAACGAGACCTCTGTCTCAATGGGCTAAATAAGATTTAAATAAAGTAAAATAAAATAGCAGCAGCTGTTCATCCTGAACACGATGACAAAAACACACAAAAAACCCCAACATTTGCACTACTCATCATAATCCACTAACATCAGACATGCTAATGAAACATCCCTAATTATATGCTGAGGCTGTGGTTTCTATTCAACAAAGCCAAACAGAGGCTAGTTTATTGGTGAAAAATGTGATGGGTCCAACTAAACTTGTTTCTAATCACCAGTAGCTGTGAGTTCTACACACATTACTTAGGTAGTACACAACTCCCACTGCTGGGTCACACAGCGAGGAAAAGAGGAAGATCAATACCTTTCACAGCTTCTGGCTAAATATCAACTCAACAGGCAAAATGTAGCAGTAATCAACCATTTCTGCTTGATCTCTCTTTCCAGTAGCGGCACTTCCTTCACGTTTGCACAACAATTGGTTGATGATGCAGGCAGAGGAAATCTCCTGTGCTCTCTACACGACTGATCTGTACGCTAACGTGAGATGCTTCCCATAAACAATGTTTTATGAGCGCCTCTCTCTCATGTTGCACCTCACACGATAATGTAAACTCTATTACCTAACAGCCTATTTGAAGCCGGCAGTCTGCCCGAGCTCAGACATATAATGGGCTTTAACGAACAGACAGGACAGTTCCTCTGTGAGCACATCCTGCCATTAATTAAAGTGAAAAACTTAATGAGGCGGATGAAAATAGAATATACTCTCCCTCACAGTGGGCTCTGACTAAGACACTCCAAAAAGGCCATTTCAAACAAGATTAAAGACATTCAGAGGTAATTTCTTAACTTTGGAATATATATTTTTTAATGTGGGCTTAAAAGCATGAAAATTTAAAATTGTGGTCCTAACAAAAGCTCTGCCCTGTCTGTATTTGAGTTAGTCCAAGAGGAATTATTCATAAAAAGATGAAATTACTGTACAGTCTGTAATTAATCGCCAATTGATTTCAGGGAATATTCTTTGCACAGACCCAGCGATATGAGTGTGAATCAAGGCTGCCTGCATAGTGAACCATTAACTGCATATTATGCAGTCTGTGGTGCCACTGCTCTTTTAAGCTTGCATTATTAACAAAGCCAAATGCCAGGGGGAAGATGCTTGGCTGCCTTGCAACATCTGCGAAGGCCGGTCATTATGCTGCAGAGGGAAAATAAAGATGCTTATGATGCAGAGGGAGAGACAGTGACAAACCAGTTCTTTATAACTTCATTACAACTACAAGGAAAATCTTAATGACTGGGAAATTTAAGCGGCTTCTGTAAATGTAATCAAAGACTTATCCAGCAAATTTAGTGTTTGCTTTACGCCTTCAGCAAAGACATCAAGTATTTCTGGGGACACCCTAGGAATGTGCAATTCCTAAAAACAGCCTGCCCTCTTGCTGCTTTCTGTTTTTTACTATCTGAAACCTTGTTTCAGTCACAGACAACATATGTGTGGGTTGTGTTAACGTTGGCAGAAATTTGCAAATCTATGCTGGTTGTGGCGGCACTGCAGTAGGTGCTTCACCATCTCTCCATCTCTCTTCTAGTTTTATCCAAAGTTCAGCAGTGAAACCAAGGCAGCTCTAATCACATCCAGAAACCATGGGGCTTTTCTTATTTTCTGCTTAGGGAGACAAAAACACAACTTGGAGATCCTTTAACTTGCTAATTAGCAGTGCAAGAGCCAGATAGCACATCCTACACATTAGAATCATTCTGACACTGTATACATATGGCATTATTATGATAAATATACTCTATCAAACTGTCAGTGTCAGAAAAATCACCCCATTACCGCTGATTGATGGGTGTGCTGAACATTTACATTCCAGCCCGGAAAACAGATGATTTGCTCTTCATACCCTTCGCTGCTTTTAAAATGTTTTAAATCAGCCAACGTCCTGCACACAGACTCGAGTTCTGTCAGAAGATCTGAACCACAGACACCTAGCATATATGCTAATGAAAAGTTATCAGCAGATCATACTTGCTAATTGAGTTCAGAGAGCATTCCCGATAATGATCACGATCTATTTGCATACTGTTGCTGAATAGCTGGCGTATCTGCCTGTGCTCAGAGATAAGGCAAGGTCAAAAACCTTCATTATCAGACCAATTTATTAAATTAGATTACCTTTATTTCAGACACCTGAATATTAGGTCCATTTATCTGTCAACATATTTTCAATTATATTCTCACTGCGGTGTGACAGCTTTCTTTCCTCTGATGCATCTTAAATGCAGTATATCTGGCTCTTCTTAAAGTTTGTCATGGCTTTTCAAATAAACTAGGTTGTAAGAATTTATACTGAGCAGCACACCCCAGGGAAGCTAAGGGAAGCTCTAATGACTCAAAATATCACTGGGGTGAGTCAAAGGACCGCTCTCATCTGCTAGACCTTTTCATTTACACTGAGGGAAAAATAACTCCTCACTTCCCCACTTCACTTTAACATTTAAACCACTTAGCAATAAAGGGCTCTTAAACCTGGCTGGGATGATGGCACGAAAATAAAAATCTTTGCATCAATACAAAATGGGTCTTATATCTTCAAACTGAAATCCATTAAGTCCTTTAATTAATAAGTCTGGAGTGGTGACTGGTGGAGTGTGCTGAAATGTTAAAAACAGAGCAGCAACTTGAAATTGAAGTTTGTCAGCCTGTTGCAAATAATATATTCAAGTTAATTGGCTGGACAAAGAAATTTTCTCTGTGTATCAACAACAACAAGGAGAAATAACACACAAACAACAACAAAAAAGATGCTAGATATACTGAATTTTTATAAAATAAGACGATGAGCTTCCAGCCATGCTAGCAGGTATTTGAGGCTATAAAGTATGGCGGTGCTTTGAGCTAAATGCTAACCTTAGCATGGCAACATGCTCACAATGATGATGCTAACATACTGATGTTTACCCAGGGGGAGGAGGAAGCTGCGTTGTTTGTGTTGGTTTGTGGGGGCTTGTATGGTGTTGGGGGCAATGGGTCCAGCACATCACCCAAAAACTCCTGAACACGGAAATCAACAACAGTTCATCAGTCTAACTCCATAATTCAGTACGACATGTTCTCAGTAACTATTTTCTAACATGTATAATGCCTTTTGAAGAAAAACTCCCCTTTTCCTTTACACAGGCTTAAAGATATTTCAGTCTGGACCAAAGAGGTGGACCATCTGACACTGCCATCCCTAGAGCAATGGCTAGGATCCTGTAAGCAAACATCAAATGTTGGTTGCCTCAGTAACTTTCTTTAAACTACTGATGATAAATTTGAGGTTTTCTTTGTGATTCTATTTATAACAAAAGAAATGAGAGCTTTACAGGAACAGTGATATCTCTTGGAAGTTACTGACAGAATCAGAAGACCCTCAGAAAACTTTTGCCACATTTTTCTGTAGAAAAGCAAACTGACGATAGAGAACAAGTCCAAAGTAACTTTAGATGTGTGTGTGTTTGTGAGTTAGTACACATCTAACGTGTCTGTGAGGCTGTGTAAAATGACAGTGAAAATGATATGATTTCTGACTGACCCCACAGGCCAGCGAAGGCCTGTCTGCCACGCGAATACTGTGAAAAAAAAAAAAAAAAAGCTGCAGTCCCTTTGACTTGGCAGCATCAGGCAGTGTGATGCCAGTGTCACAGCTGAAGAGCGCTAGCTTCCGCCAGCCTATAAACACAGAGATCTGAGATGTAACAATGACAGCTAAGGCTGCGTTTCATCCAGGCCAAAAGTTTGTGAAGAGGTGAACGGATTACTAATGAGGCAACGCGGGCTGATTTAGACAGAACTCTAAATATTAGTGGGTAGGAAAACTCCCACTTTCTGCACAGGAGTCAGAGTGTTAGCCAAGTTCACGTTGAGCAATGGATGAGATAATGAGGCATATTCAAAGTTATCAGATGAATCACGGAGCAATTAAAAGACATTCTAGCAGTTTAAAGTTTTAACATTTAGTCTTCCACCATTTCTTTTAAATACAAATGATATGCCTGTAGAAAACTAGAGAGTGAAGAATAAAAGCATATGGACTTTTTGTTCAGAAAACAAAGTACATTTTTACACTTCTCAGACAAAGTTTTGATGAAAACTTAGCCACGTTTCTTACAGTGAAACTTTACGTGCGCTCGTAGCCTTGACAGCTGTTACAATCAGCGCATTAGGGATGATTATATAGGTCCTTGGCATATTAGCAGACTGACATTCATGCCATGGGCGCCCTTTAAGTCAATGCTGTTTGCAGTTTGCATCAATGCTGGTTTGAATGCCAAATTAGATACACATCAGACATGCAGTCATGAAATGGGGCCATTTGGTTTGACAGAAGTAATTGGGTTATCAAAGTGAAAGGAGCATTCGTCGAGTGTACAGCAAACATGTCACTTATATTCAGAGAGGAAAGACAGAAATGAGCTACAGCATATTCACTGGGTCTCCAATGAAGCATCTGCCTCAGCGTAGCAAGTGATCCTTATTTTCTAGCCAACAGAGAAAAAAAAAAAAAAGTCATTTCAGTTGTCTGCCAGCGCGAGAAAATGAAAAGTCAGGGTCATCTACAAAACAGAGGTGGCAAAGGAAAGTACAGCACAAATTTGAGGCATTAATGTCCATGTTATGCTCTTTTATATTTATACTCTTATACTTTATCAGAGGGAAATATTTTTTCCTTCACTGCAGTCATTTGTCAGCTTTGCAGTTTAAGAATTTAATGTACATACGACACACATGATAATCTTATAAACTGTAATGCACTGTTAAAAATTCAATTCCTAAAAGCTCTGCCTTAACAGCTAACACAAACAAATGCTGTTATGCTGATGCACCCACAATACTAATCTAATTGTATAATAATCTAAAATGAGAACTTTGATCACAGTAGAGTTTGCTTTTAACACATTTGTATGCAAGTACTTAAGTACAATTCTGGATGGAGGATATTTAATTCTAATGGATTATTTAAGCATTTTTACATTGGGGTATTGCAACTTTTACTTAAAGGAGACCTTTTATGCTCATTTTCAGCTCTTTGTTTTTATTCTGCAACTCCATTAGAGTAGCTTTGCATTCAGTTCAGAAAAATCCTATTTTATTTCATAGGCCTACCAGCCCCTCAGATGAAACGAGTCATCTTAGTTCTCATCTCTTTGGGGCTTCCCTTCCTAAAAGCCCCCTTTCTTCTAACCAACTTTCGAAAGCCTGCAGAGGGGCAATAACTCGTGCTTGTGAGTACTGTCTCATCCTCTTGCTGGCGTGCTTGACAACAGCTACAGTAAGCCAACTTGGAGCATAATAGGGCTGAAACGATTCCTCGAGTAACTTGAGGAACTCGATGATTAAATAAGCCTTGAGGCAAATTATTTGCGAAGGGATGGGTACCGAAACTCCGAGTCTGACCAGAGTCAACTAATAGCTGCACTGAGGTAACCAGCTAATGGCAGCTACAGTTAGCAGTAATAAGTGGTTACTCTAGCAACAAGTAAAGCTACCTGTCGATCAGGAAAATGCCGTGAATCACAGGGACTTGAGGCAGAGCAGCCAGAGGACACCAGAGAGAAAAACAGAACATATTTAACTTAAAACCGAAAAAGCAGTTTGTACAAGACATACAGAACAACCTTCACAACCTTGAAGGGTAGTCCTGAGAAGGCCAAATAACAGACTGAGTGGCTGGATGGGCGTGTCTTTGTTCTTCTTGTGCATGCTACGCATAGAGCAGATGACCATATAAAGAAATTTGCAAAAAGACAACAGCAGCTCTTCTGAGCCTTTTGCTCACCGGGATTACTTTTATATATATTGACCTCTCTATGTTTAATAATACAAACATCAGAGATCATAACATTATATATATTTATGACAGAAAATAAGAGAGAGCGTAATAGGTCCCCTTTAAGTAAATGACCTGAATTCTGCCACTAAGGGCTGCAGTGTAGTCAGTCCAGTTGACAGATATTTTTCCTGGACAGTAAGCCTCCCTGCTGCTTCTTGATAATGATTTTGATAAAACCATGATGAGAGAAATCACACTGGATGTTACTGCTCTTCAGGGGGCACTATTTAAAGGGACTCCATGGGCAAAACAATATTACTTGCCCAGGCAAAGGCTCATGCACATATGGTGAGAGAAAGTCCAAGTAGTACACTCAGAGTAGTCTGTGGAGGAGGTGTGGCTGGCATTTACAGAGCTTTTTGAGTGTGTATGGAGATTAACTTAAAGCTTCTAACCTACACTGGCATGTTGGCAAACAAATACCCATACATCTAGCAGCAGCTGGTGATGCAGCACGCTATCCCATGGCTCCTCTGTAAAGCTGTGTCTTAATCTCTTTATTGCAGAATTACCAAATCAGGGTTCCAACATGCAGACTCGAACCACACACAAGAGGGAGAGCAGACGACTGTCACCACATTAACAAAGCGCCGTAGTAGGGGAGCCATGTAAAGGTCAGGCTCTTCTTTTCAGCTCACAATGCCAAAAGGCTGAGGCTTGAGAGACACTGGTAGTGGGTGCTCAAATGAGTGTGCACAGATGATTTAGGCATTTCGGCACAGGTGTTAATTCAACTGTATATTCATTTTGGAGGCTGCTGTTTGTATTGCGTTATAGAGAGAGGCGTTTCCTCCCTAGCAGCTTGCATTTTGGGTGCCTGATAATATAACTAGTCCCATGAACATGTGCCTTTGTGCAATAGTTTGCCTCTCGGTAAAGATATCTGATACTTCTCAAGTGGAAGGAGCGAGTGCTAGCTTGCTTCTTAAGGGATTCATGGCTTGAGGATTAAAAAGACTCGCTTAACATGAAGAGAGCAGCAAGTTTACTGAAAGAGTGTGAGAGGCCACTGGGACATTGTCAGGAGAACCTTGAGCTGGGGGTTGCATGCACGTGACTACTATATGTGTATATAAATGACTGTGTACAAGCTGCATGAATGAGTATGGGCCTATGTGTGGGTGCATAGGGTACGTGTTTGTGAATTTATTTATTCTGTATATCTGTGTATATGTTCACATTGCTTCTATATTCCACTGGATCTCAGCATAACCTTGGCTATAAATGCCATGTGCTTGTGTTTGTCTGGAAGTACTTAGCTTACGACTAGATAAATAAGTTGGATTATAATGCACGGGTTGTGTTTAGTTTATCTATTTTAAAACAGGAACATCATCAGCAGGTTTGGATGGCTTGTTCTGGATTCATTCTATGTTCATGCGAGAAAAAAATCCTTCAGGAATTTAAGGCAACATAGTGTGAGTAATTGATATACAAATAATTTGGGGGTGAACATTTTTGCATCATTGATCACTTTTTGTGAAGAGCCTTTAAAAATTATTAATCTTGATCACCCAGTAGCATATTTTTACTGGTGGCTGATCAATCTTGGCATCTGGGATTTTGCGTGTTTAAAATGTACAAATTTAAACAGAAATCGCAACTATTAAAAAGAGAGCTTTTTCTATAATTTATCTTTTACGCTGGCTAAATAACAGAAACACCCTCACGAAGGTAGGATTTATTACAGGACTACTACAGGACACTCTTTATACCAAAAGCTTAAAAAGGCAACAGTTACACGATGAAGTGCTGCAGTGATTCCCCAGAAAAAAACAATCCACAGATCACCATTTTTAAAAACTCCTCTTCCAACCTGCACAAGTACAAGTAACTGCACATAATGCAGGTGAAAATGTAGTTAGATAATGTTAGCTATGGCTTTAAATTGGTGCTTTATTTACTGACTGACTTTTGCTTGAGTTTGCTTCTCAAAAGGTATTTTTTACTTTTACTTGAGTCATGTTTTATGTGAGTAATTTTACTTTTAATTAAGTAATGATTTTCATTGCCCATAGCTGCACCTGGTGACTAGGAAAAGTACAGGTTTTTCAACTAGCATCCCTTTCAACAGCACACTCTTAAGAGGAGAGTATGTCAAATCAAAAATCAAACACCCATAACACCACAGGCAGTGTGTTTTTTATCTTGGTGGGTGGTGGGCTGTAGGGGGGGAAACAGGATCACAACATCATTGGCAGTCTTTTCACTCTCTGTGAGTCCTCCTTCCTTCCTGCCTTCCAGACCTGCCCTGCAGGTCCTGGATTAGTCATGGAGAGAACTCCAAACGGCAGCTATCCAGCTTCAGAAACCCTCTCCTAATGAGTCTGTGAGGGACTGATGGCATGGGTTATCGAGTTAAAGAGCTGCCTCTTCAGCTCATCTGGGCTTTCATCTTTTCATCTGCCACGCTGGGCTCTCAGAGAACTCCCCATTCATCTCTCAATCCACTATTCTTACACATAATTAACATCTCTGCAAAGAAACTTTTGGCGTCATTTGGGGAAATGAACTGATTATGAGAAGGTCATCTGATGTTAACTCAAATCTAAAACATTAAGAGTTTGCCTGCGTCCTAGTAGGCCTGCAAGGCATGAAAAAGATGTCTTATGTATTCTTTTGCATGTCGACGAAGACAAAAATAATAAAGCGACTGCAAGAAAACAGCTGTTCGGTTCACCTCCATGTGTTGTTTGGATAACAGAGCAGATTGTAACAAACTTGATTTTAACCTTTAAAACAAGTATCAATTTAGTCATTAGCTTTCAGACTGAGAGAAAAAGGCAGCACTTTATCAATTTGTTAAATATCACAATTACAGTTGATCATCTAACATAATTTTTACTCAATCCGTTAATTAAGTCTTTTGGTTGCAGCACCGACAGCTGTTCAAATGCTTCACCTTACAACTGCAAGAAAAAAAAAAAAAACACACTGCCAATGAACATTGTTCAGATTGATGATGATGACTGCACTTAGTATGCGGTGAATCAGCAAATCTCGGGTAATAAGGGTGAAAAGCGCAAGGTTCTTGAAAAGTTTACTATGCAAATCTGTAGGGGAGCACATTTGGCTGACTATACAGAGCAGCCAGCAGCTGTTTTCTGGTAAAGAATGTGATGCAAGGGTTTTCATCCCTGGGAGAAAACCAACAGTGGCTATAGTGTTTAGGCAAATGGCAACTTGTGCTAATTTGGTAAGCACTCCTTAACAAAAACAAGAAAAAAAAAAGGTTTACCTGCAGGACATTTATACCTCTAAAAATGCCAGGATGAATTCATATACAGTTTTATATCTGCTTTCCTAAAGCATTCATAATATTGTTGCATTTAAAGAATAAAATTTGTTTGATACTTTAAAGGGATAGTTTGAATTACTTGAGGTGGTGTTGTATGAGGTACTTATCTATAGTCAGTCAGTGTATGCTATATTTAGAATATTTCAACTGCTTCACATTAGACAGTATTTCCTGATGGGAAACCGCTGTTATATAAACCAAATATCGCTCTCACCAAACCAACCAGACTCCATTGAAAAAAATGAGAATTTTACTTCACAGAACACAGGAATCACTGGTCTACCACTGCCTTCATCTGTTAGTTAGTTTGTGTTATTGTGTCACTTTGGTAAATTCAAACTAACCGCTTAAAACATCAAAGTCATCCAATAACACAAACAAACTAACAGACCGAGCCAACGGTAGATGAGCAACTCCCGTGTTATGCAAGGTAAAATGACTGTTTTTACAAGAGAAGTCTGGTTGAATAAGTGAGAGGAACATCTGGCTTGGTATAATGGTGGTTTCCCTTCGAAAAAGCCTGTCTGATACCAAGATAAAGTGGTGGAAATATTCTAAATATAGTGTACACTTAAATTGTTTTTTTTTTTTTAGGTGGTTAAAAGTACATTTCTTGGCATACATTCTATTACTCCTCTTTGCTTCTCCAAACTAGGGCATGTCAACCACCATCTACTGTAGGTAATACACTGACTATATGGATAATTCATTCACACAACCCCACTTCAAATAATCAAAAATATCCCTTTAAGCACTTATTTTGTACAATGAGCATTCAAGTCAAATCTTGTTTCATCCACCTGTGAATCTGCAACAAAGATGGTGAAAATGCCAAACATTATCCATACCATCTGTGTTAGGGGGGAACATAATCAAGTTCTCAGCTAACCCCGACCATAGTGAGCAAACATGTTGCCCATCATCTTGGAGAACGAGCATGAGTCTGTCTCTACTGCCAATTAGCTGTCACTATTAAAGCCATGACCAGTTGGTATGGTGGAAATGGCAGTCAGTGGCTAACCGGTCTGATGCTTCTGTCCCCGGGGCAATTAGAGCCCATAAATCAGTTTACAACCTGGAGAAAGTAAGAGGTGATGGGTGGAGAAAGAAGGAGTGGGAGGAAACGACTGCTGCTACCGCTGATGCCCATCTCATTAGTGGTGCTATCATAATGTGTGGACATGAAAGACCCGTCTGCTGGTGCCGTGGGTGGCTATCTGTGTGCTGAATGTGGCATGTGTGGATTTTCCAGAAGCAAGAGACTGTGAGGAGAGACCGAGGGATATTCAAATATGCTTCATGAGGCTTTCAAATGTATTTCAAAAAGATCTAAAATTTATATGCTTATAGTGATGAACCTACAGAGAAATGTCACCCAACGACTTCTAGCTGATCTTCCTGGAGTTACAGCACATTTACTGTCTCATCGCTGTCATTAATCCATCTTCTAGCAGCAGTGGTGGGCAGCTGTTTTCAACAAACAAGTTCTGATAAACCCACCACGCACTCACTGTCCAGCACTAATGGACATACAACTTCACACACAACAGCTGGTGATTACAGCTGAACATCTAAAGCTAAAGAGTCAGATATATTCGGAGTTAGTGGAGACCAAAACAGGACTAAAAAGGAGACATACAATAATTGCAGAGCTGCCCTGGGGTCATCAGAGAAAAAAAAAAAGACATGAATAAATCTGTATTTTCAAATCTGAAATTACTAATTGACAGATCTGAAAATTGCACCCACCAGTTTTTCCACACACCAGGTCTGCTGCAAAGAGTACAGAAAGATGCTGTATTAAGTGACACAAACAGGGGCTTTTTATTTCTTTTCCGTGGCCGCAAACATAAGACACAGCCTTTCAGTGACAATCATACTACAATTTGAGCTGATCTACCGCTTTATGGCTGACTGAAGTACAGTAACTACCCCTCAGCAGCGACCAGTGGAAAGACTGAAAACTCGAATATGATGATATGGTCATCTGCTATATCACATATTAATTCATAGTTAAATATAACAAATATAAGTGATAGCCCTAACTAAGAGTACAGATTTACACATGGCTCTTTTTCCACACATGACCCCTAGGGGGCTCTGTAAATTATTGCCAAACCAATTTTGTGAGGGGATATTTCTGAGGAATTTATTTTTCTTAGTTCTTTTTAGATCAGAAAAACACTGAAAACAGAAATTAGCACTGCTTTAAAACTATAAATGAACTTTAGGATAAAGTGGTTTGAAGCTAAATCCTCTGAGACGAGACACTTTAAAGTTTGCTGAGACTGCTGTGAATTCATTCGGTCTCCGGCGCTCTGGCAATCAAAGAGTGTGCAGCAAAAGAGCATGACGCACGCACACCGCTTCTGTGCTCTTAGATTGTTAATGCAAAACATTTATAGCTCTCTCATGGGATGAACGAAAGTGTCACCTTGGGTTCTCACTGTGGGGAGCAAGAAACAACCGATCAAACATGCTCTGACGGATGGCGACAAATGGAAGAGTTCTGCTAATTTGCTGCAAAGCCGACACCTGCAGTATTCAAACAGGCTCAAGTATAAAGACTGCGAGATGAGTCAGACTTTGACAGGCTTATTTTTTATTGAGTTGAACAATGATTTAACACAAGCAAGTGGCTGAATGCACTGACTAGAATGCAGAATTAATCTAACGGCTGTCACAAACAAGTAGACAAAAGGTTCAATTGGGGAAGATTCTGCTGAGGCATGGGAAATGACACATTGGCCTCTAGTCTGCGAGTCAAAAATAAAACATTTCATACGCTACAAAGCGTGATTGGAGAATGAACTGCTGTGGGAGCTCAGCGATGCTCATCACATCACCCAAAAACTGCTCCAGAAAGCACAGAACCACAGTGGGTATGGAGTGTTTGAAGGAGCTTGTTAGTCCAGTGCAGAGGGTCAGGGCTGCATGTTTTTATTCCCTAGCGCTGCGACTCAGTCTATAGCAGAACAGATGTGATTTGCACACCTGCGGGCCACAGA